>JARQZJ010000136.1:750000-2113344 GCA_030704895.1 Henosepilachna vigintioctopunctata | reverse complement strand
AAGTAGTAAAGGGATATACTTCCAGTCTACTTTTAGTCTTATTAATGTATAAATATAATTTGTGTTTCTTGTTAGTCAGTTACACGCCGGTTGTCGTTTATTGAGGAATAATGATCAGTTTCGCGTTCTGTTTGAAAGGGATGATCGCGATCTTTCTGGTGGTTCTCGCGGAAAATAAAGAATGGGATCGCCATACGAAAATGTCTACCATCGGTTCTCTATGAAAAATGGGACAGTACTTTGTCAAGTAGTAATAACTTTCAGTGTGGGACACCCCAGCCCAAGAGTTTTACGTTCAGGGGAAATTTTACAAAGGAAATGATGAAAAATAAAACCGCAAATTCTGTAAGTGGTAGAATTATCTGGTCGACATTGTGTTGAAAATGAAACGAAGTACTAATTAACCATGTTTGATAATATATATATATATATATATATATATATATATATATATATATATATAAAATAGTAGATATAGATATAATTAGTGAATAAATAGTCTTTCTGAATTACAGAAATTTTCGAAAGACTATTTGGGCTATTTTCATATGCTTATCTGCTTCAATATTTTCAAGTGTCACTGAAGATAAGAAGTGTTCTATTTGAATTCTCAAAAGGCCTCTAATACCGTATTGACCATAAGGTATCGTAAGTATGTGGATTCGCTTTTTTTCTGGCGAATATATATATATATATATATATATATATATATATATATATATATATATATATTTATATATATATGTATATATATATATATATATATATATATATATATATATATATATATATATATATATATATATATATATATACAATAAATAGAGAAGTATTTGATAATTGAATAATATTAATGAGTAAAAGATGGGACATCACTTATCTCAATAATTTTAAAATCACTGGATATAGCTAGTGGCTATCAGAAAAGATTATTCTCTGGAAATGTGCCACATTAATGCTAATGACAATAGCATCAATAAAAAAACAGACATTGCTAGGCTCAGTTGAATCTATAGTTATCTACTCCCGAAGAAAATCTCGATAAGCCCAGCTACATATTCCTGAGCTCTGTTTGGCGTTCTGTTTTGTGTTCTTTCACTTGTGGTGACAATTGACGAGAGTTTCGCTTAACACTCTCTGATCCTTAAGTGACGTTTGTCTGTGTTTCCTTACATAGCCTCCTTCCTTACGGTATCTTTGACATATGATTGTTGTAACACCTGATTTTATTTTATATTTTTATATTGCGTTTTAATGAGATTATCTGGTTCTGTACGTTCTAAAATTTGTTTCACCATCTATTTTCACTATTGCGTACAGTCTAGCTACATCGTCAGCCTGGTTAACCGTAAGATGTAATTTTTTCGTTAAAACACTTTGTTTTATTAATTCCTATTTTTCAGAAACCTGATGAAGAATAAACATGTTCGTAATATAGACAAGGTTAATATATTGGTTGTGTATCAATTATAGCGGCCCTTCTTTTGCCGAGAACTCATCATCTTTTACTATATATATATATATATATATATATATATATATATATATATATATATATATATATATATATATATTTATACATATATATATAAATGGATAAGTTTTATATATATATATATATATATATATATATATATATATATATATATATATATATATATATATATATGTACATACCGCTCGCAAAAGGTGCCCAGCCTGAAATGTATATTTTTATCACTAGAACGGGTGGTAGTGCGGCAAGAGGGGAATGCAGTTGGTAGTTACCAACTGTTCAACTGTCAATGACTAGTTTGCCTTTCAGGTTACCGCTCATCAAAACAAATGAAAGTTCCCTTTGAATACTATGGCGATTTTAAATTTTAGGTTCCCAATATTAATGAAGATATTGTATATTATGAATATATTTCGTTATAAATATTTCTCGAGGTGTTTGGACTTAAAACTGTATGTAATAACTACTAGATAAATCTGCTCATTATATTATAATCTGCCACTTCATGAAATGAAAGTGAACTGAAATAGTGATAGAAATATTTCACTTAATTTA
Organism: Henosepilachna vigintioctopunctata; assembly: GCA_030704895.1. Classification (NCBI taxonomy): domain Eukaryota; kingdom Metazoa; phylum Arthropoda; class Insecta; order Coleoptera; family Coccinellidae; genus Henosepilachna; species Henosepilachna vigintioctopunctata. The sequence continues at coordinate 2,111,294 of JARQZJ010000136.1, read as the reverse complement.
CAATATTTCAGGATATTCAATTGAGAGTTTTAAATGGAATTAAATATCCTACTATTGAGTGAATATTTCAGAACCCTCTAGGTTAAAATTGCTTCGTGTTATGAATATTATATCGTACTACATTCTGTGACATGTAGTTAACACATGGAAGTAAGATACCTCATAAGTGTCTATTATATACCTAATTATACTTCGACTTGAAATGAGAAACAATATTTATTTTAGCAAGAAGGAAATTAAGTATCAATACTAGAGAGAAAATATGAAATTTGTTGCAAATGTTTGTATTTTTATAGTATTTTTCATGTTACCAAAAATATTCAGTGTACTTCGAATTGAATTACTATATAATTTCCATTTGATAAATATTAGACAAGATACTATTACATATAACATACTATATTACTAAGAGTAGGACTACTAAGAGAGATACCTGCTCATTTGAGAATGAAAATGAACTGGTTTAAAATATATTAGGGAGTCCAAGCAGTTTTAAAAATGATAATAAAATACTATATTGAACATCATTATATTGTTAGCATTTCAGCAAAAAGAAGTACTCATTATTTCATGTCTTTTGTGCAACTCATTGTTCTAGATCATAAAGGGAGAATGCATTGTATTAAAAAAATCTACATTTGTTGAAAAAGATTCACACATATAATTCAACATTTTAATAATTGCTTTATTATGTTTATCGATTTACATCAAGTATCGGCCTCATCAATTATCAATCTACATTTGTTTATATACCTAGGCATAAAGCAACTGAATTGAATGTTCAGAGCTAAATCTTCTATTTATTGTTTAATATGATCACATAAAGTGTATTTAATAGAATACTACTTATTATTGTAGGTGTGTTGTAGAAATACTTGCCAGAATGATAAATGAAATGTTCAACATTAAGTCTGCATCAATATACTCGTACTACACAATTGAGATTGCATTCTTGCTTACCTTTAGGTGAAACATGATCAAATAAAATCCAAATAAAATTCTTGGAACATTAGGAATAAAATATCTTGAAAACAATGCTTCAATCATAAAGATAAAGTGATGTTAGACCATACTTGCTGAAGTGAAAATTCAATACAGTAGTTGGACATAATTCAAAACAGCGTCAACTCTAGTAAAATATTTCTAATGAGACTGTATTAGAATTAAGAGATTATAATTGTTTATTCGGAGGAAATATGAACAAAAAAACTTCAATTCATATGATGAAACATTAGGTATTTTCTTCAATTGAGGCTGACTTTAAAAAGCAGATATTACCTGAGTTAAAGTTGAAAATGCTTTTCATGAAATATAAAGTTCAGAGGAATATACTACATTGGGTGAAATATTTTTTTCTATGGATGTATCTTATATATTTATGACTTTAGAAAATGGAATACAGACAAGTATAAAACTCACAATAGCATTTACACATTGAAAAATAAAGAAATGATAATGCATATATAACTAATATATCACACATTGCATATATAATTAATCTCTAACTAAATCAATGATGAATCACAATATTCAAAACAATAATAAATAATTGTACATTTTCTAATGATACTAAGTTGATGATCAAAACTAAGTTAGATAACCACCTTACACTGGTATTATTGCTTTGAGGTAATTGTAGCAAAATAACTGAGGTAGTGTAAAAATTTATCATTATGTCTTCTCTGTATATTACTCAAAAATATAACTCAATATTTTTTTTTGAAAATTTTCGAAACAAACTGACCACAAATATCATTCACGTAAAATGAAATAATACTATTCTGATATTTTAGATGGAAATATATACAATATGAAAAAAATATTTCTATAATTATATTTGAACAGAAATTTCCAAAATTTTTATGCATTCTCCTGGGCTCAGATTAGAAGAGCAAGTTCATGTAATCATACCAACATCCCAGGAAGTTGCAGAAATGACTTCCTAAACTTTACATCTGACGGTATAATGTTTTGCCACTTAGAGGTATATAAGTAGGTAGATTTATTTTTGGTATAATCGTAACATACATATGTCATAAAGTGAAATAAGTTGAATAGAGCTCAACTGGAGTATATTTCAAGGAAAAACTCAATTAGCACTTCACTCAATATAATACACCATTACAATTCCATGAATGTTGGTTTCTAGGTATATTCAATACTTTAAAATATATTTGTCCACTGGGAAAAGTAAATACTTCCAGTTATATTGAACGAACAAACCAAAGAAAGGAGTGAATACGTTGCAGATTTTTAAATGAAACAAAACATGATAAAAAAGCTCCATCTTTATTCACAATAAATTCTGTATTTATTCAAATGCATTGGTAAACGTGAAAAATTAAAAACGGCAATGGGACAATTCGGCTCACAAAATCAGCTTCAGTCAATAATTTGTATCTTAGAGCGGAAGAAGCTGCAAGAAAACCCCTTTTATATATGGGGTACGTTACTTAATTTATATTTGAGGTTGACCTTTCTTGTCTATTGAATATTTATTGCATGTTCAAAAATATAAATTGGAGGTGAAGATGGAGAACTTCATCTGTTGTGAGAGTCAATTCTAATCTTTACTCAAGCTTACATTTTTCACCTAATAAGATAATTTCTTTTCTTCTTATTATGTAGTGAGACAAAAAAGCTCTACTTTATTACCCCAGGATCGGAGGACAAACCGAAGTAGTAATAAAACTTCTGAAAGATATTCTGTCTTCAATATTGATTGGAAGGAATGATAGAACCTTATAATTTGAGTACAAAGAATGAATCTTACTAATCCATACAGAGTTAAATTTATTTCGAATAATGTCGCAGAATTCCAAAAGAAAAATTCTCAAATTGAGTTCAGTGAATTTTAAAGTTAGGACAACATAACATAATACTTCCTTCTGAAGTCATATAAATTCATAATCATTGAAATCTGTCAAAAATAAAGTCCAACTGAAGTACATTTGTCTTGAATACTTCTAGAGAAAAGAAAATTGAATTTTACTTGTGTTTCCTTTATACTCTGCTCACAAAATTGCCCAGCCTGATGAAGCTTAATAAAGCAATCGCGAAGTAGAAGTTGTTTTTCAAATTTTGAGCATATAATGCAATATATAATGCGTACATACTACTTTTTTTGAAATAATTGAACCATTTTTTAGAAATTATTCGAAAATGAACAGCTATGAAAAACAAAAATTTGGGTTTTTAACCCTTAACAACTAAAAATAGACATTAGCCACCAATTTTGAACGGACAATGAAGATCCAGGTGCCAGTAAGATTTTGTGAAGATATTTGAAGTGGAATATGTTCACGTAATCAGGTTCTTGGCGTACGTATCATCTGAAATCAGAAAAATGTGCATATAAAATAATTGGTGAGGACACTAATAACAATACAATTACAAAGCGTAATAGGAATTTATGTAGGTTTTAATCCTAATCCTGTATTAATTCTAAGTAGTGGTTAATTTTCAAATTTGATACTTTATCTACAAAACTATCCGAGATTGCTTCAAGAAGCAATTAAGGCCAGAAGTTATTAAATTATCTATTCAATTATCGTTCAAAAGTTGAACCTAGCTGCAGTTATAAAATCATCACAATTTTCAGAAATTCCTAGCACAGTTCCTACATCTAGCAAATTTCTAGGAGCGAATATATTTCACTAATATATACCTATGTATCTGCAATTTTAGTCAATCTGTTAGTTTGGATCTCTATTTCAGGACCCATGATCCCTGTGTTTTTTTTCAATTATACAATCGATGACTTATTGCTTTTTTTGTCACGAATATTCCAAATCCAAGGGCATATTTCTTTTGTTTTTCATTCAAATTCTCAACATCATGTCATGCATGACCTCTGTCGAGAATTCTTTGACACTGATGCACCTTTGAGCATTTATACTTTAACAGTTAAAACTAGTAGTTTAAGAGCCAGTAAACATCTGACGACACACATTTCAGGAAATCCCAAAATTTTCTCATTGAGACAGTTGTACCTACCATACATGAATTGGCTGCCATTCTAATATTTTAAAATATATTATTATACGTACTCAAAAAAGGGGTTATTTCCTTGTGGCAGACCATTTGAACTTTTTTTTTGGCGTATTTTAGTAATCTTCAAATTTTTATATGTTTTTGTTCATAGTATCAGTAGAATATATCTCTCACGGCAGAACGATCTAGCGTTTGCTTTGACCTGGCAGACTGAAAAACATTTTTTCCCTCGGAAATATATCTGTGTGTATTATTACGTAGTATACGGAATGAAGAGATTTTCGTTTTCTCTTTCTTCTTCCTAGTATATTACTGTCGTATTCCTTCTCTTTCAATTCAATTTGACGTCAAAATTGACATATATTAAGAAAAAAACTAATATGAAAATTATGTTTTATCTTCAAACGAATTTGAATTCAGTTGACTCGATAATAATATTATCAACAATTTCGATTCATGTGTATTGATTTCACTCAATAAAGTATATAATTTCTCATTTCACATAATTTTTATGAATTTTTATCTCTTTGAGATTATTTTTTATTTAGATTATTTTATTCTAGACTTTCAACCGAAAAACACTTACTCCCGCGCAAATACATTAGTGTGTAATATTTCAAAATTGGGAAAAAATACTTCTTTCCGACATATTTTAGGAAACTTCAAATTTTTATATGTTATTCTTGATAGCATTAGAAGCATATATCTCTCATGGCAAACCGATCTGCCGGTTGCTTTGGGCCGGCCGACCGAAAAACTATTTTTCCCGCGTAAATAAAACAGTGTGTAATAAATTATATTCGTAGCATAAGGAATGGATGAATTTTCATTTTATCTATCTTCTTCATAATAAACTATTGTCGTATTTCTTCTCTTTCAATTCTTTTTCACGATAAATTTAGCACACATAAAGAAAAAACAGACTGAAACTAATATTTCATCTTCAAAGGAATTTGAATTAAGTTGATGATAATTATATTATTAACGATTTCGATTCATGCATCACTCAAAAAAAGTACATAATTGCTCATTTCACATAATAAATATATCAATTTTCATTTCTTTGAGATAATTTTCTCTGATTTTAAATGCAATATCTAATATTATGTTATGTACCTTCGGTAAGTAGGTTGTTGTAGATTTTATATTTCCATTGTAGCTATTCCACGTTCGCTGCTCTCTAGAAGGTACCTAGTTCCCCCTAGTACGTTTTCTAATTTCAAGTGCACTTCGTAGTCTAAACAAAACATAAACATGATATTTATGTTATTATACCTATTCTGTCGCATCTGAGACCTAGAACAAATCGAATACTTGAATATTCTTTTCAAGAAGGTTTATATCAGTGCATGTAAAATAAATAAATAAAATGTGGTGATATAAAGTCACTTCAATTCAATAAACTCACGAAATATTAGCAAATAAAAGTTTATTTGATTAAATTCGATTGAAATTACCTTATCATGTCAGGTGAAATGAACAAAACCGTTGCACAAAACATACGCTGTTTTGTGCAACGGAAAAAAGAGACAGAGTATTTTTATTCACTGACAAAACAACGGAAACATGTTGAAATATATTACGTTAACGAAGACAGCATAACCTCAAAAACGTTAAATAAAAATAAGATCTATATATTCATTGTGTCTTCTATTATATTAATGAAGATCTGTAACTGCAGATTTCCCTCGTTAATGACAGTACCTTTAATCTATTTTTCAAGAACTATTTTTATGTGTATATCATCTCCAAGAATTGTCAGTAAATATAAATAAGTTAATACCTTATACTGAAAAAAATTTATAATTATTTTTGTTAGCACAATGCTGCTGTCTGCTAAGTCAAAATAACTGGCAGATCCTTCTGCCTTGAGAGTCTAAAGCTTCTGATACTACCAAAAATAACATGAAATTTCGAATTTCCTAAAATACTTTAAAAATACTAAAAACACGTGTGTGAATTTTCAAATATTCTGCTAAAACGTGGAATGCTCTGCCACTTCGTTTTGAGTAGTTGATATAATAATAGATTTCGATATATCAAAACGCCAATACATATATGAATCAAAATTCATTCGAACATGAAATATTGTCAGGTTGGCTTTTTTTATGTGTGCCAATTTTAGAAGTAGATAAGAAGAAATACGACAATATTATTATGTAGAAGAAAGAAAACAAAAATGTGTCTATTCCAAATACGACTATACATTACGGTATAAGCAACCGGCATATCGGTTTGCCGATGGGTGAAATGAAAAATTATTTACTTTGTTGAGTGATGACTCGAATCGAAATTGTTAATGATATTATTATCGAATCAACTGAATTCAAATTCGTTAGAGATGAAATATTATTTCATATTGGTTTTTTCTCAATATATGTAAATTTTGACGTCAAATAGAATTGAAAGAGAAGAAATACGATAGTAATATATTAGGAAGAAGAAAGAGAAAAGGAAAATCCCCTCATTTCGTATAATACATATAGGTATAGAACAAAGAGGTAAATTTAAAGGGAAAAAGTGTTTTGCGGTCTGCTGGGCCAAAGCAGATCGGTGTGCCACGAAAGATATATGCTTCTGATACTATCAATAACATATAAAAATTTTAAATTTTCTGAAATAAAACAAGAAAAATGTGTGTTTCTTCTCAATTTTCAAATGGTCTGACACAAGAAAATAACCGCAGGAATGGTCTGCCGTTTGGTTTTTGAGTACGTATAATAATATATTCCAACATATCAAAACGGCAGCTTTCCTAAACTATGTCTTTTTTCTCAAATCAAATAAAATCGAATCAAAAACATTTATTTTTCATTATTTGTTTTGTGAAACATTGTTTTTGTTAATATATATCAAAAGTCGGGAGACTTTAAGGTTTTGCAACCTTCTTCAACCCGTGTGAATTTAATTTCCTATTGTATTTTCAAAAAATCAGGAGCAAATTTTCTTATCATATATTTACTGCAGGGATTTAACGGCTGTGGCCGTCTTTTGTAAATTTTCATTAAATACGTGCCATTTGGTCAAATGTCCGATTTTCAATTCATCTGACATTTGATGGTAAAGGAAACCACAGAAAACTTTACCCACGTAATGTAAAATTCTCCAAATTATCACACCTTTTATACCTGCGCAGTACCGAACCTACAGCGACTAAGAATAATATAGGTTGGGAAAGTGATTTCATTGAGTAATAAATTGAAAATAAACCAAAATTTTCAAGACTATGAAATTAATAACAAAACCACTAAATAACTAAAAATACCTGATGAATTGATTTCTTACCTGTTTCAAAATTTTCTTTCACTTAAGGTTCAGAACATGATATATTTGTAAATTAATGTGTTTCCACAACCAATTGCAAAAACAGGAACAACATTTTTTCTCCATAATAGTTCATTGATAAATAATTGAAGGTTGAACTTTGTTACCTAAAAATATATCGAATAACAAAAATGGTGTACCATAGACTTAATTTGTGAAGTAATCAAATCAAAAGTAATAAATATCAAAGATTATATAGTTTACGTATCAATCAGACATGAGAAACATTCTTGATGAAAAATTATCAACGTCGTTATTTGAACATCAATGACTAGGGTTTACTTTCAGAAGAGATATAAATGGGAAAGGCACTAAAACGCGAATACAACGAAAAGAATTAATCTATTGAAGTTAATTATTCCGCTCACCTGATTCATTAATGCTCTGGGCGACTAGAGCAATAGGAGAATATAATTTTTTGGTCTGGTTAAATAACATAAAATAATTACCCTTAATGAAATGAATGCAATTTTAATTGTAAGCTTTTTAGGATATTCATTACACGTTAAACTATACGGCTGAATAATACATTGAAAAAACTTATTGAGAAAAAGCCAAACATGAAACGATTTATCATTTTTAGGAAAATTTTTTCGAAGCATAAATTCTGAATTGTATTGTTTTTCATAAATAATCGAAAATCCATCAATGAATAAAACTAAATGATGAATACATATTATTATTTTCATGTAAGTACTTACCCGTTTCTTTCTGAAGGAATGATTTTACTATAAATTTTCGTCGGTTCGTATTGCCTGTAACTTAACTTCCACAAAACTGCTTCACAATTGTATATTATATTTGATTGAAAGTGAAAAAACTTCACGAACATTCAAGTAAAATACTGTTAAATTATCTCACAAAACTTTCTTATACAAGTCTCAAAGATCGACTAACTCGGTAAAATATTCATACAAGGTCACCCACGATGAACTCAAGATTGTCAAGCGGTTCGTAAACCGATAACATAAACAGAGTCATAAATCACTAATATACACATTTCAAACAGAATAAATCTCCTTACTCACACAACAAGTATTTATTATATCTTAGAAACGAGGATTGGTGCTAGAGGTTTCGCCGCCTCACGCAGATATAAAAAATACTCACTCTTTTATATAAAAATTCATCCGAGAACCTAACTACTATCTATTTTCAATACTACCCCTTGTAGTACTAAAATATATCTAGAGCAAAAGAGTGAAGTTTTGTTTCGCCAAAGAAACAAATTTTTGATTTATGATTTTGCCATCAGATTGGAATTATAGCCGCACAGAAAAAAATGTACGAATGTAGAAATATGAGTAAAACAGTAGCGTTTTTTCTTTAATTTTGAATGATTCAAGGCTACATTTTGTTGGCTTTGTTAGAAATAAAATCTTGAAAAACATTCTATTTCTTTATACCTATACCTAATAGTGAAATATCGAATTCAATTTAATTAGAGGTATTTGCAAAACAAAAAATTTTATTATAATTTGAGTGAACGTATGAAATAAATACCTTTATTGACTGAAAGTGCGGTAAATGAATGCATTTATTTTTGAAGGATACTTCTTAGCAATATTAGGCTCTGCTTTTTGCTATAATTTACGTTTTCAAGTTATAAACAAAAGCTCATGTTCTTTTTTTTTTTTTTTCGGCTTAAAACATTTGCAGTTTGTATTTGTAGAAACAGTTCACCTCAGATTTCAGACTTGCGCTTATGAACTAACTTTCATAACTTCTCCATATTTCTACGATTTTACTCAGCTATAGACTTCACAACACCTCTATGAATAAATGATTTTGTTAACATTCACAAAACCTCTAGGAATAAATGATATTGTTAACATTCAAAGTTCACTCGCATTCAACTTAAATTATATTTATTATTTAGTTTATATATTTCAAATCAAATTTTAAAAACGAAATTTTCAAAAAGATGATAAATTACTCGTATGTATAATTTAATATAAATTTAAATTCAAACACTTGAACTTATGATTTATACTTTATTAACTAAATAGCATCACGCGTTTCGTCGTTACAAACGACTTCTTCAGATGCTTACAGAATCTGTAAGCATAGATTTTGTAAACATCTGAAGAAGTCGTTTGTAACGATGAAACGCGTCATGCTATGTAGTTAATAAAGTGTAAATCATAAGCTCAAGTGTTTGAATTTAAGTTTAAATTCAGTTATAATGGATTTACATCAAGTAAACGCCAACACTATTAAATATGTATGTATATCAAATCGTATATACGAGTCATTAGTTTGTGGTTTAATTTTTCCTTTCAAATTTGAGTTTTTTTCTAGCGAGCAATAATTAGTTGACCGAAAAAGTGATTAAAAATCCAATAACATCTAACCTATACAACTGTACACTCAAATAGTTCAATTCGTTCGGTTTTTTCTGAATTAAAATTCTTCGTGAAGGAATAATTTCAGAAATCTCAAAAAATCCTTACGTCTTAGAAGATCGTTAGGAGTAAGAGACCAGGTTGGATGCTTGAAATATTTCGCACTCAAACTGTGAAAATGTCATGTAAAAATTTCATTTAACAGCCTTTTACAAATTATTTAGTTGATATCCATATCTCATATTAAAGTAATGGAATAGTATCTCTTCAATTGTTTCAGGCATTTCTGGAATTGGAATTTCGAAGGGGAATAATTCGAAAAAACATGGTGAATCCTACTTTATTTTCGGTCAATATATAATTTTTGAAACTGCGTTGTCAAAATACATTCATTTTTAAATTAATGATCGGACAAACAGTAGGGAATTCAAACGATAATTGTTCATCAACATTGACGAGATATAATAAAATGTTAAATTGAGAAACAATAAAAATGACTTGCATCAATCGAATCATCAAATATCGTTTGATTACTCATTGAGAATGCATGCAACCAATCATATTATAAAATAAAGTTTCCATTTGTTTCAGAATTACGCAGTGCATCTTGTACTCGTAAAACTCTAACGAAACGAACTCTAAAAGTTTTTGCTCATATATTAATAAGTGCATCGTTCGAACATAAAACGTTTCATAAAATATAATATAATAAGAAATTCTGTCGAAAAAATTATATGACGCATAATTTTATTCGCTATACATTTTTGTGTTAATTAATACATTCTGAATAGGAGCAATATATTCTTATGTGTCCATACTTTAGAAGTACATCTTTTCAATTATATTTTCACTGAATTTCAGTTTTTCCAATTTTCATTCTTTGGAAGTAATCCCATTCAGATATAATGCTCTCATGCCAGCGTTTCTTCAAATCCTTGAAATTCTGAAATGTGCTTTTCGGTATGGCCATCAGCTCGTCTTCGATTCCGATTTTATCTCACCAATTGTGGAAAAACGCTTTCCTTTCATTGTTCTCTTCAATTCTTGAAATAGGAAAAAGTAGCAGGGAAAGCCAGATCTGGTAAATGCGGTGGTTGTTTTTAGCCAAAAAATCAAGAACTAGCATGATGTGTGAGCTCGTGCATTATCGTGATGCAGAATTCCTGATTTGTTTTTCCACAATTCAGATCGTTTGAGCAGCATTGCTTCACGCAATACGTAGTTTCGCGTGAAGCAATACTTCCTTGTAGTATTCCTTATTAACCGCATGTTCTGTTAGCAAGAACTCATTGTGAACCACGCCGTTGTAATCGAAGAAAACAGTGAGCAAAACGTTCACATTGGATCAAACTTGGCGTGTCTTTTTCGATCTTGGCTCTTCTAACCGCTTCAATTGGGTGATTGGGCCTTGGTTTCGACGGCATAACCATATACCAAAGGTTTTGTCTTTAGTTATGACCTTCTTCAGCAAATATTATGCTATACTAATGCGACGTTGCTTTTTCTCTAAATTTTGCAATTTCTGAGCAAACATCGCTAGCCCATGTTTCATGCCCAAAAGATCCGACAAAATTGCACTTATAGTAATTTGACGATTTTCCAGAACCATTTCCTTCACAGTTTCGATGTTTTCGTCGCTCATTGACATGGTTGCAACTCCAGGACGCTCATCGGAATCAACATATTCTCGGCCTTCTGTGAAGCGCTTGTACCACTTATAAACAAGTTTTTGGTACAAAGTAGGCCCGCCGAATGCCACAATCGATATTTTGAGTGCGTTGGAGCACTTTATTCCATTTTTAACGCAAAATTTAATACAGATTGTTTGACATATTTCTTTGAAAAATCAAGAAATCGAAGAACACAAAAACGTGACTAACATTCACAGTTGTCAAAAACAAACTTCTAATCAAAACTGGCTGATAAATGGTAACATATGTGAAAAATTTGTGAAGCACCTTAACAAAAAATAATTTGTTAATCGAATGTGCACAGCCTCCGAAAATTGAAAATTCACATTTTTTTTTGAACAGACGCATTATACAATTGGAAAAAAAAAAAAAAAATTTCAGGGCTTTTTCCATGCTTCAGTATGATACTTTGAATATTTGCAATTTCTTGACGTAGAAAAAAATAAGAAATGTCTTTCAAAAAATTTCGGTCTAAGGAGTTACCTCTCATATTTTTTCAATGTACTAACGTTTTTTGTAACTATTTGATTTCCTGACTCCACTGTGGAGAAGCTATAGCAGATGAATATCGGTAAAAACTTATTTTGTTCAAGCTCAGATCTTTTTTTCGGTTTCCTGCGTTAAACATTTGCAGTTATCAATTAAAATAAGTAAACATTAGTCTTTTCGAATTCGAATACTAAGTATTCTAACGGAACATAAATATCGAAATCACTTACTTTATTATTTGTGATGGCAATCTGAGACCGATTAAACGAAGAATACACTTCATGAACCTAAATACTAATTTTCAATTATAATTTAAAGAATAGATCTAGTAAGCACACACTTCAATAGTTTACAATGTAGCTGAACTTTCCAATCACATTTAGAAAAATTACAGGTTTTCATCTCACATGTAATTGATTTGAGGGAAATAATTTTTTATATTTACTCAAATGCTATCTTTTTAACGTTGGTTATATTGATTTTAATTATTTGAACCACAGATGATGCAGAACTTTTGTATCAGTCATTATGTGAATATCGAAGATATCCCACCTTATCGGATAGTTGCTGATATTTATCATAATAATAATATGTAAAGTGCTATAATAAAACAGTATTTAGAATTTTCTCATAATTTAATATAAAATACGAATGATGACGTTTCGAAGTACTACTTCTTTAGTGTTATATTCATTTTCAAAACTAAAATCGAAATAAACTTCATACTATATACCTAATTTTTACGAATTCCATTCGTAAAAACTAACTGTCGGAAAGCAAATCATATGAATATGAAGCAAGCGGTCATCTGAAAAATTATTTGCTTCTTGTTATACATCAATTATTCTCCAAATTGAACAAATCATATTTTGATCATGTATTGTAGGGCTTTGACACACCAAATCAAAAATTAAATTGAGAAATCAATTATTTTATCAAACATTTTCTGTAAATCGATTATTGAGGCCTGGATTTTTTCGTTGATCGATTCAATATTTGAATTTGAACCTATTTGAAAATCGATTTCCTTATATTCGCCTTTATTCCTCAATTTCGCCATCCTTAAATTCAAAACACTTCTATGCTTATATTCGTTTTTGTCTGAGTTCAGTTTTGTTTTTTAAATGAGATTCCTTAAATGTGCCTCCAGATTTTACAAATGCATACAGTAAAATAGCGGAGAATGGTTTTCGAGGAAATTATTATAGTCTGCAATTTATGCAAAATATGTTTTCCAATTCATTTAATTTTCAGTGCCCCGGTAGGTTTGCCGTGATATAACATGATACTTCCACGTGAAATCTGTAGATTTTCAAGTCGAGCACTTGAGAATTTACAGACCTTTAAATCGTACAGTAGACAAAATATCGATGACCATCAAAATGTCCTCCGTTTTGTAATTTAAAAAATAATTTGTGAAAAAAAGAAATGAACTTCACACAGAACTCGAATCCGTGTCTAATTATCTTCCATATTTTTCGAGCTTCTTCAGGTTTATTCCGTGCCATATTAGCTTCCCGACTCTACGAGTATTATGAATGAAAATTGTTGTTTACAGTTCACTTACGTGACCCTGATTGAATTATATAAACAAATATTCTAAAACAACGATAATAATATAATATAATGATCACAAGTCCTTGATAGCAGTCAACAGTTTTGTTGATATATATATATATATTACTTATAATTTTCAACTCGGATTTCAGGTTGATGAATTCGAAATAATGATAAAAAGTAACAGTTTCGTTCGTAATAGTTTAATATTCATTCGGAGACCATTTATTTGTCATTTTTAATTGCAAACGAGCATCTCAGCCTATGGAAACTTCCACATTTTGAACGACAAAGAATCGGTATGAGTAGAAATGAACATTCGAATGAAGCTGCACAATAGGTACAAATAGTTTTTCAGTAAAAATTACAGAAAAACAATTTTATGAAATAGAAGTATAATTAAAGTTTCGAATATTCTAAAATTATATCCTTTCTGCGCTCTGTGGCATATTCTTTTTTCGCAAACTTAAGTCTTGAATGTTTTCGAACAGAAAATTCACGAAAAATAGAGGGCTGCTGTTAGTTTACCGACACTTCTGGAACAAAAATCTTGGACATTTAGGCGAAACATATTTTTTTCCCCTGACGTTTCTGCACAAATAAATATTTTTTGCAACCAAAATAGAAAAATCTTTATTAATGTTCAATTTTCATTCATTCATACAACTTGCAATTGAAATCGATTTGAGTACTTATTCAACCCCAACAAATAATAGGCACTTTTTTTAGAATTGAAATACCATACTACTTCTGATGTAGTATGGTAACAAAAATAAATATGAGCGCTCTTTTCTGACATCAATCAAATTATTATATGATACTACTAATGACTATAATACTTGATAATTTTAAAACAAACTGCCTACGCCAATGATATTCTCATACATCTAGTTAGATAGCCAAATCCCTATAAATTTAATTTTATTGTAAATTTAAAGTACTCATTATAACTCTAAATTTTAATGAGATCAATTTTGTTCAATCTATTTTGATATTTGTTAGTCTTCCTAATTTTCAATGAAATATCTTTCTCTTCCAACAAGAATTCGTGAAAGTCAGAACAAATCAGCCCATTGAAATTATACTGTTTTGATCAGAGACCGAAAATGATCTGTTGAGCGAGTTTTTTTATTGCGTCCATTGCTGCGCGACCAGCCAAAATACTCCCTCTGGTCGCATTGTGTCCAGATATACAAAAAATAATACTTCGCGATATTTAGCATTTCTGACGATAGTGGGTGTTAGGTGTTTCAGAAAAATTCAGCTGAAGCTGAATTGCGCATAAAAGCTTGTCGTCGTCAGAAAGGTTCATGCTAAGAACTTTCAAGTTTAAACATTCGTCAATTAGCTTCGTGTCATCCATTTCAATGTTAATTTTTTGGGAAAACGGACTGTTTTTTCGAAAGCAGACCGTAGAGTACTTTCAATGATTTTTGGAGACCTCATCCAGTTAAATTTGTCAACGTCCTCAATTGGTTTTTCCCAGCTTTCTATGTAGGATTCAATTTCTGAGTAAAAACCTGTACAATTTGTTTGAAATAGTTTTTCGTGATTTTATCTTGTGTGTTCACTATACTTTGTGCTTTCAGAGACAAGAAGTTTTCTTTAATTGTGTGATTCACCAGATGCGCGAATATGTTTCTGATTTCGATTTCCTACTTCTTTCCAACATGGAAAAAGTACATCACTGAATGCATGAGAATCATATATGCCTCTGATAGTGGTCTTCACAAAATTCTAGTCAATCCAAGCTTTCAAAATAAATTTCCAAGGCACCGAACATTTTCTAAAAGCTTCTGATTTCAGGAAAATTTGTTGCTTATCTAAAAAAATTGAATTTCCTTCACAACAATAGTGCACGGACACTTTTTAAAAACCGCTGCTGGACACATGAATTATCCGTCCATTTTACATAATCACTATTCAGTTGTGATTCAAATCTCTAAAGAATATACTAGAATGAGGCAAAAATATAAAAAATAGTCGAGAACCTTTGCACATCTCTATTAATATGAGTGAGTTGTAATACATATTAAAGTGATAATAACTATTGAAGTGAGATACAGTTAAATATAATACCGAATTAATTGAATAAAATTTTCTCGGTCACTTCCGAAAAAACTTCTTGTGAAGGGGAAAATTTGGAAAGTATCGAAAACTCCTGGTTTCTTATAACTTAATAGAAGAGAAATGATAAGAAAAAAGATGATACTCCTGTATTGAGAAGTGCATCTTATGCAACATTTTACTGATTGAACTTGGTTAGTAATAAATTAAAAATTGATGAAATGAAAAACAATAGCTTTTGGCTCACAAAAAAATCGCTTCAGCCAATTATGTTATGGCAAAAAGCACAGAAACAGGAGCAGAAAAACAGGAACGCGAACATGAAAAAATTCAATGTAACTTGACATGAATTCTTTGAACTTATATTATATGCCTCAAAATATAGTGATTTAGTTCATTTTATCACTTTTCGAAATGGAAAGGACCTACATTATTGTAAACATTGCTACTTGAATATATATGTATAGTATGTTGAAGAATTCATGTTTCATGCTAATCTTTTTTTTGTATGTGAAGAATTATATTTGGAAAACGTATGAAAACCTTTAACTGTTCAGAAATATGAATGGAAGATGAAGAATATTTTTTGCTCTAAGATACAATTCTGACCTTCATTCTAACTAATATATTTCTCTTATTATAATAATGTCTTCTTTTTACTTTGTAATGAAGGTCAAAAATCTCGCCTACACCAATATCCCAGGACAATGCAAAATATTGATAAAAAAATTCTTGGACATAATTCGATTTTTATGGATTCGAAGAAGTGAACGTGGGTTAGAAGAGATAAAAAGTTTAACTGCACTGATTCATGAAAATTAATCAATATTTCAAATACTTGAAATATGTCGAAATTCCTAACGAAACATTTTCGTTAGTGAATTGTACACTTTGTATATATACTTTCTATAAACTTATATTGTACATTATTTAAAATATAAAAATAATTGATATTTTTATAATATAAAAAATATTTGATGTGCATTACTTCTGAAGTCCAATAAATTAATAATCTTTTGTATCGGAAAGCTATCTAATTTGAGAAGGTACATTTTTTTTCTATTCTTCAAGACAAAAGAGAATTAATTTTTTTAAACTCGTTTAAAAAGATCTAGGTACTATGAATAATTTCTGCAGATTTTAGATGTGCATGTTGTTACATCTATTCAGGTCCTTACACGTAGGTTATTTTGAAATGAGCATATTTGTGATATAAGTAATATATAATACCTACATAGCATATATACTATATAGTTATTAATTATCTTATGTTTCCATTTATTCAGATTTTTTCAGATTATTTCAGTTCACTGCTTCATATATACCTAAGTACCTATGCAATTTATATTCGTGAAAAATATAAGAGAAGTTTCACTCAAAATTTAAATTAGTTTTGCTGGTTTCTTAATGTTTCTTACGATTTTCCCCACATATTCTGACTCTTTTATGAATAAAAAATGTTTACGGTTCACACACGTATCCTTGATAAAAATAAATAAACAGATACTTCAATACGCGGTACAGTGAAATGATAATTTTCATATCACTTATATTTGATTATAATCAAACCGTTGATATCAGTCTATAGGTTTTTAAGCTCGAATTCAAGTTTTTCGAAAAGATTGTGGTTTACAACGTGCTTCACAAATGGACCCTACTACATAAATAATACTCTATATAAAATAAAACCCTACTATAAAATAATCCCCACGATGTTTCCAATCCTTTCTGAATTATTTTAATTGATTGAACAATTTATTACAGGGTGTCTTCGGAAATTTCGACATATCCTGGATTCTAATAACCTCGTCAAAGGTAAAAAGTTAGAATCATTGGCTATAACCTATATGAAACTGTGAAATCATAGCTAATTAACTATTAGAGACATCTATAATTTATACTCAATTAGCAAACATGTTCATGTTTGAAATATTTCTTAATTATATGAACAATTATGAGTAGAGTAACATATTAACTTAAGACAAAATATAACACTTCCAAATTAAGCTGTAACAATCAAATAGCTGTTGATTGCTCATCGCATTATGCATTCATTCCATTACCTATATAGTTAGATACAGTACCTACAGACTGTTATTGAGTCTTGAAAATGAGCTCACGCTCGAAACATGTTGAAAAATTCATATCGTTGAATATAATCGTAAACATCAAGCCAAGCGTTTAATTCAATTTAATAGAGAATATTTCAATAATAAGTAAATATTATATTCAATAAAACATTCAATGATAAAATTTCATTTGAATTCACGTTCATTATCCCTTTATTGAAAACTTTGTTACCCTATGTGAAAATTTTCTGATCTCAGCTCCATTATGACCGAAAACTGTCAATTTTTAATTATATACCTATCTCATTATTTAAAATATACTTTCTAATGTCGAGCTCAAATATCTTTATAGTGGTACTAGTTTTCAATATATTTGGTAAATTATTGAAAGCCTCAAATCCGTCATAGTATATGCTGTTTTTAGATTTAGAGAGCTAACAACTTTGGATATAAAAACTATCAGTATTTCTAGTATTACATCACTGACATATGTTATATTTTTTATTACATTACATGGCCAATGATTTTTTATTTTATATATGAATATATATGAAGCAAAGATCATTCTTTGTTTTACAGACATAAGTCAAACTCAAAGTGTTCAGCATAATTTTAACACAGGTATAATATAGCACTTCAAAATGGTTCGCTTGACACTATTCTGTAACTTCTGTAATTTTTTAACTTTTTCTTTAGTCAAACCAATCAACAATGTGGAGCAATATTCAAAACGTGGCATTATTATTGATTTGAACAAAAATAATTTCACATATGTCGACAGGTTTTTTTCTTATTCTTTCAAAAAAATAGATATTTTTTAGAGATTTTTGATGCTATGAAATCAACATGATCATTGAAACTCAATTTCTTGTCTGAAATAATGCCTAAATATTTCATCATTTCATATTGTTGAATAAATCGTGAAACATTAAGCCAAGAGTTTAATTTAATATTCAATTATGTTTCACCAAGAGTTCAGCGAGAATTCAATCTCAGCCTAAATATTTAACTGTTTCTACTCTTTCAATTTTCTGTTCATTAATCTTTATAGTTATATCCTTATTTTTATTGGTTTTAAGGGTTTTACTTCTACCAAAAACTGTGAAGTTAGATTTTGGCACATTCGGAAAAAAGCTATTGTCATATGACCATTCATTAATTGTAATAGTGTTGAAGTCAATATTACTGATCGTGTATTGTATGTTCCTCTATAGAATAATTCTAAATTAGTAATAATGAAACCTGAATTCTTCATCCTGTTGATTAGGCAACACACATGTCACTTTGAAGTTATATATGTGAGCTGACTATTTGACGATATATATTGTTCCATTTAACATAATGCACTTTATATTTATGATATAATTATTACTAATCCGGATATATTCAGAATTTTTATTACATTAACCTATATTCTTGATATTAAGTATTGTTTCTTATATTTCATTAGAAATAGAACAGCTTTAATTTATTGAATTTTTCTGAACTTCCTGGAATTAGAATTCATTGAAAAAGCCTAGTTTTCTGATTGAGATCTCTTTTATCATCTCTCTTTTCATTTACATCATCTCCAAAATAATAATTCAAATACTAACAAATCAACATTGCTATATAACATACGTATTCGAATGTTCTTGTTGAATTATATATTCGATATAGTAATTTAATATAGGAATGCCTTATATTAAATGCTCGTATACATTAGATTAAAGATTAAGATCAACTTTGAATTATACTTATCATGTTAAATCACTCAAAATACTGTTTGGATAAAAATAAATATTATGGAATATTCATAATAATTATGGAACTTCATATTTTCCATTCGTTCCGTTGAAATCATATTTCTAACCTCATAAATTCAGATATATGGAGGCTAAGTACCCGAACGGTATAATAATAACCGAGCGAACGTCAAATCAAATTCTCGTATATTACCAACATTCTCAGCTAAATAAACTAGGATCGATTAATTTAGGCGAAGCTGGGCACATTTTGGGCGGCTGGGCACGGTTTGGTCGAATTGGGCACGTAGTGAAGATATATGCCGAATTCCGGGCACCTTGTGGGTGTGGAATGAACATATATATATATATATATATATATATATATATATATATATATATATATATATATATATAATCTTACATGATAAAGTGAAATGCAGTAAATATGACTTTGTCGAAACAATCAGTTTAGGTGCTTAGAAGCATCACTTGGATAAGAAATTGAACTTTATTTATTTCAATACCCTCATAAAGATTGCATGTAATTTTACCATAACAATATATATATATATATATATATATATATATATATATATATATATATATATATATATATATATATATATATATCAACTGAGGAGTGTTGCCGTGGTAACGAATATAAGTTTGAAATTGTTGGGTTATCGGCAATTTGGGCTATTAAATTAATCCAAGACTAATCGTCAGTAATTCTATATTTCGAACTAAGGTTCAGTTCTTCTTCAGGAATGCTGGAATCGTATTACAAGATGTTAAGTAATTATAAATGATAGTGAAAAATACCTACATCTGACATAAGTGGTTAAACTGACAAAAAACAACACAGAAGTCATTCAATAATCGATTACAAATGCAGGAAAATTATTTTAAGAATAAGTATGTAGATAATAATGTAAACATGAGAAATATAATAAAGTGACGTTTCCTATGACATAGAACATTATTTGAATTGACGCATAAGTTACGAGTGTTTTCTGTAACTGTTGACAGGACGTCTGAACGTTGGTCTCAGCTATTTTTTCGAATTTAACCATTCTCATCCAACGAGAGTAAGTAGCTATATATGGAACTAAGATTCTCAATGTCTGCTCTTTTATTGATGTTGTTGGGTATGTTCCTGATATAACACATCTCCAAGAACATTCTTTTATTGTGATTTGTCTCTACTGAGAGAATTTTTGGCTGGTTAAGATCAAAGTTGTGGTTTAAAGAAGACGCATGGCTGGCAAGTGCGCATCTTCTCGGCTGCAGACGGATGTCACTGCTGTGAATCGCCATTCTCCTTTTTAACGATTGGGTCGTCTGACCGATGTACACGGAATGGCAGTCTTTACAATTCACTAGATACACACAATCAGAGATGGACAAAGTTGAAATCTTGTCTTTTAATCTACTGAAGAGTCTATAAACAGAAAATGGGTTATATCTGGCCAATTTTATATTTGGAACATCACTGAGGGCGTGAATTAGTCTTTGTGCCAACCCCCGGATATAGGGCAGCACAACATACCTCGTGGAATTGGTGTTTTGAGAGATATCATCACCCACAGAAACATTATCCAACGGCCTGGTTTGAGTAATCGTTGGAAGATGCTGAAAACACTTCGTCAAGAAGGATCTGGAGTAGCCATTTTCCAAGAAAATATTGAAGAGTCTAGTTTCAGCAGATTTTAGATATTGAGGATGACAAATTGTTCTAACCCTGTGTACCATTCTCTTTATTAGGTTGATTTTGATTCCCCAATTATGGTTGGACTTAGTATGGATGTATCGACTAGATGCTGTTGTCTTCTGAAACCAATCCAGTTTGATAATGTTTTCGTTAGATCTTATCACCTTCGTATCTAAAAATGGAACGAAATTATCATTTTCTTCTTCCACCGTGAAGGTAATATGTTCATCGAAGGAGTTGAAAATCGTAGGGATCTCCTCCGTGCCATAGTGAGGTATTGAAAGGATGAGATCATCAACATACTGGTATATGAAGGGTAATTGATATGATAAAAGAGGAATACAATTTTTTTGGCTTCCATCACTATGTCGGCATTATTAAAAAATTGTATTCCTCTTTTATCATATCAATTACCCTTCATATACCAGGATGTTGATGATCTCATCCTTTCAATACCTCACTATGGCACGGAGGAGATCCTTACGATTTTCAACTCCTTCGATGAACATATTACTTTCACGGTGGAAGAAGAAAATGATAATTTCGTTCACTTTTTAGATACGAAGGTGATAAGATCTAACGAAAACATTATCAAACTGGATTGGTTTCAGAAGACAACAGCATCTAGTCGATACATCCATACTAAGTCCAACCATAATTGGGGAATCAAAATCAACCTAATAAAGAGAATGGTACACAGGGTTAGAACAATTTGTCATCCTCAATATCTAAAATCTGCGGAAACTAGACTTTTCAATATTTTCTTGGAAAATGGCTACTCCAGATCCTTCTTGACGAAGTGTTTTCAGCATCTTCCAACGATTACTCAAACCAGGCCGTTGGATAATGTTTCTGTGGGTGATGATATCTCTCAAAACACCAATTCCACGAGGTATGTTGTGCTGCCCTATATCCGGGGGTTGACACAAAGACTAATTCACGCCCTCAGTGATGTTCCAAATATAAAATTGGCCAGATATAACCCATTTTCTGTTTATAGCCTCTTCAGTAGATTAAAAGACAAGATTTCAACATTGTCCATCTCTGATTGTGTGTATCTAGTGAATTGTAAAGACTGCCATTCCGTGTACATCGGTCAGACGACCCAATCGTTAAAAAGGAGAATGGCGATTCACAGCAGTGACATCCGTCTGTAGCCGAGAAGATGCGCACTTGCCAGCCATGCGTCTTCTTTAAACCACAACTTTGACCTTAACCAGCCAAAAATTCTCTCAGTAGAGACAAATCACAATAAAAGAATGTTCTTGGACATGTGTTATATCAGGAACATACCCAACAACATCAATAAAAGAGCAGACATTGAGAATCTTAGTTCCATATATAGCTACTTACTCTCGTTGGATGAGAATGGTTAAATTCGAAAAAATAGCT
Organism: Henosepilachna vigintioctopunctata; assembly: GCA_030704895.1. Lineage (NCBI taxonomy): Eukaryota > Metazoa > Arthropoda > Insecta > Coleoptera > Coccinellidae > Henosepilachna > Henosepilachna vigintioctopunctata. The sequence goes on along the minus strand of JARQZJ010000136.1, from coordinate 2,088,929 downwards.
GAGACCAACGTTCAGACGTCCTGTCAACAGTTACAGAAAACACTCGTAACTTATGCGTCAATTCAAATAATGTTCTATGTCATAGGAAACGTCACTTTATTATATTTCTCATGTTTACATTATTATCTACATACTTATTCTTAAAATAATTTTCCTGCATTTGTAATCGATTATTGAATGACTTCTGTGTTGTTTTTTGTCAGTTTAACCACTTATGTCAGATGTAGGTATTTTTCACTATCATTTATAATTACTTAACATCTTGTAATACGATTCCAGCATTCCTGAAGAAGAACTGAACCTTAGTTCGAAATATAGAATTACTGACGATTAGTCTTGGATTAATTTAATAGCCCAAATTGCCGATAACCCAACAATTTTAAACTTATATATATATATATATATATATATATATATATATATATATATATATATATATATATATATATATATATATAGAGAATTTGGATAACTGTTTCATCTTTGATTTACATAATTTCAACATTTATTGGCGAATACAGATTATTGAAACAATAGAAATTAGGAACATATATGCGCAATTAGACGTTTCGGAAGTTTCTCCTCCTTAAACAGCAGTATAAATATAAAATCTCTGAAATAAAGATGGTGGCATTTTTATATTCAGATGTTTAGTCCTTTAAATTTGTTCAACCTGTGTCCTCTGAACTGATGTTATGTCACCGGTGACAACGGTTGTTTTTCTCTTGTGTTCGTTTCAGTTGATACGATTTAGTTTCTTTCGGATTCTTTTGAAATTCTGAATTCATCGTTTCAAGTGGATTCTTTCAAGATTGTTTTTTCAAGCAGCTCGCGCGTTTCTTAACTCACGTTGGCCGAAGTTTTTATCATTTGACGAAAAGAGAACGAATTTATTTACTGTTTTCAGAGTTGATTTCATTGAAAACTGGATATCAGAATATGAACTATCAATCATACGAATCGATCAGATTTACATGTATGTTGCTCAAATTATCTGTGTGAGATTTTTATTAATTTTATTTTGTGTTTTCTGTCAAGGTGATTGCTTCTTCCAACCACTATACAAGAGAAACTTAAAAATATTTGAACCTTATATATTTGAAAATTTTAAGTTTCAAAATTCAAACAAAGAATGTATCTGTGGACTATCCCCACAGTAATTGTTACAATTTTTTTTCAAATGTGTCTGTTTTGACACATTTATTTTGCATATTGTGCCTGGATCAGGACAGTCTGATTCGATATTTCTCAGCAGAAACGTATGAATGTAAATATTGGTACAATTAATTCTTGATTATTTTATTTCGACTGTTAGCTCAGGAATGTCACGAAATAAAATCATTCATAGGAGCAAAAAAGAAATCCTCCTCGAAATATCTGAAAATAGTTGAATCGCTCAAAAAAACGTGAAAAAATAACAACTAGACAAAATGTAAGTCGAAGCACAAGTTTTTGATGCTCATAAAGTGAAATGACTGATCGATTTGTTGATTCGATCCTATTAGGTCGAATAAAATTTCAACATGCTTCAATTTGGACAACTTTTGAGAAGGCTTTCTATACTCCTTATTCGAAACCAAAAATGAAGAAAAAATCATATATTTTCTGCAATTGTTATATACTTCCTACTTCAGTATTTTTAAGATAGTCACTGATTCGAATAATTTTCAGACTATACAACCTTGGGCCGTTGTTCTGCATCGTTGCGAGTCTGCAGGTTGCTGTGCGTATGGTTACCATTGTGCACTTGAGAGCCAGGAAATGGTTACTATTGTCTTCAAAATTAACGGAAGAAAACCTAGATATGTTGAAGTGGAAGCTAGAAATGAAACTTCATGTTCTTGTCAGTTACACAGAGATACACCTAAATGAAAATTACACAATTCCACATTGAATTAAAAAGCTGAGACCTGAAAAACATAGCAAAATCATCTGTAAAACGTTTTCGAGAAGAATTGTTATGGTAGCTTATTTTTAATCTCGAATTAATTTGTCATTCAAAGAATTTTTATGACAAGAAATTATCATTAATGAGGAATTAATATTTTCAAGAGAATACTTGATATGTTTCACTTTACAGAATGTTCATTTTGACATTCATTTTGATGAATATAGTTTATAGTATGGACATTCTTTTCATCTTATATTTTCCGTTATTCATTGATTTATTGTGCTTTTCAGAAAAATGTTAATGAATATTCAAAATGAAATCGATTTTTTCAACATTCAGTATTTTTTAATTTTAGATTAGGTAGTTTAAATATATATATATATATATATATATATATATATATATATATATATATATATATATATATATATATATATATATATATATATATATTATCGTATTAATATGTGATGTATTAAGATTTCAACTTAAAACCCAGCTTAGTGTTGAGCTTGGATTTCTATCTGTGATATATATTTTAAGTAAGAATAAAAACTTTTCTCAAACCAATGGAAGTTTTTGTTAAATATTTCGAATTGAAATGCATTGGCTGTTTAGACTTATAGATTTATTATTCAATAAGTACTCAAACCTTTCGCTACGACATTTCCTTCAACAATGGAAAGTACGATTCAGCCCAAACAATTTCGAAGTAGTATTGGTACCAGTAGCGCAGACTTAAAAGGAATATTGGATGGGGGGTGAACCGGTCGTCTTGCCTCATAAAATTTTTTGAATTTTCGATGAATAATATTGAGAATTGAAGTTTGGTCGTGCATTTTATAGTCATATAATCAACATTAATATCCCGAAAAATCGACTATGGATACGATGACTTTCCGGGAAACTCGGCAAGCCTTACACCTTATTGTCTTGGAAAAACGCTCATAAACACGAACAGTTAATAGATAGTAATAATTATGCTTTTGTACTCACACAAAGCGTGGAATATATGATTTCGAAAAGAGTTAAATATTCTTGAATGATACCTTAAGTATTATCAAAGGATTGAAACATGAAATATTTCCCTCCAAAGTGATAGCACTTCTATTAATAAGCGAAGTAGCTAATTTCAGCCTACTCTGAAGAAGACTCAAAGTTAATTGAATGAAAAATAACATATCAGAGCTAATGCTTCGATATAGTTATTGAAGTTGATGCAGTATATCTAATACTTTCAGCAAAAAGTGAGTTAATAGCAATATTTTTGTGTCTTCATAAAGGTGTACATGTTGACCGTTTGACTGGTTCACAGAATATGAAGTCGTTGATGACTGGTCGGATATCCAATTTATATAAAACATCTCGGTAGGTATGAAAAAAAGTTCAATCGCTTCTGTCGCATTGGAGGTATGACTTCAGATGTCTAAGGGTGCTAAATCTGCTGTTGCTTTACTGATTGGAACTACTTGGAAAAGCTTAATGCAATACACTACATTACAAAACATTTCTGTTTTGGTTTGTTTCAGTTTTTCAAAGAGTTTTTTAACCTTGTCTAACAATAGGAAAGTGAATTTCTTATTATCTGAATAGTGGATAATAGAATTACGTTATTCAAATTTAAAATTTCAATATTTGCCATTTTGAATGAGGAAGTAGCATCGAGCTGGTTGACATCGTGCCATTTGGACGTGCAAATGCCCGATTTTGAAATCATCTAACGTTTGATGACGAAAACTGATATTGTACAGACATGAGTAGTTGCAAATTGTTTTCGAATAATCTTCTATTGATGGTATTTCGAATTATTGAACTATATTATGCACAAATAATTCACTTCAAAGTATTACATGTCCGAATAAAAAGTTTAATTGATGCCGTAAATATCAAATAGAAAAAAAATATTTCGATTGATAACGGAGCTAATTAACTGTACAATTTCACACAAAATTTGATAAGGATGAACCTCCTGAACTTTAACATATGTAATTTGAGAAGATGTCATCAATTCTGTTTCTTTCTCAAACTCATTTATAACAAACATTTTACCGATTTTTCAGAATGAAAACATATGAGATATTGTATCGCTATAATAAAAATCCAACTATTTAATTATATATTTCGATAACGTTCATTGGCGTATCATCAAACGTTGTTGAAGGATAGGTATGACGAAATAATTCAAAACACTGAGATATATTTATTGAGACTGTCTAATCAGGTCCTCTGCCGTTTAGCATTGTGGATCTCTTTCAATGGTATATATTTTATATCTAGTATATATTCTTTTCAGTACTTCATTCCTTCCAAGAAAGGACATTTTCATTCTCCCAATGTTTTCGACATTGTCAACCCCATATCCCACAGAATGTCCCCAATTTCCAATTCTTAAAAAGGCTCAATAGCAAATAATACCTAAGTGATATCCAATTCCTTAATCATTCACATTTTCTTCGCATATTTATCCAACTCAAACCACTTATCGAATAATATACATAATTTTCCTGGAAAATATTTCATTGAAATCACAAAAATTATCTATTTCCTTGGATTCCCTAATGTGCTCCGTCATTTATCAGAACAATTATTAACAATGAAAGTTAACAGATATTTATACTAATTATCATTTTCCAACGCATTGAATGAAAATAATTGTAATGATCCTGAATATCTGTATTTTCAACAATACCGTTGAGTTTGGACACTTCGTCATTCGATGTTTTTGATTGAATAATCGCAAATATGAAATTCTCATCCCATAATTTCAGTAACCATACTCCCTCGAAACGGTTGACAGATTTTCATGAAATTTCCAGAAAATTTGCATATTCACTAGATCTGAGAATCGGCAATTATCCATTTTCCATACCCCTGAGTAGGGTTGTCCACCCCTGATATTTTTTCTTTACTTTATGGAAAAACATTTTTTTCTATGATGTGGCATTGAAAAACACATGAAACCCTAAATTTTCACTCTTCTATCGCCAACTCCTATTTTCAATAGTCATTTTAGTAATTCAATCATTTTTCATCCCGCTCGATAATTGATCAATTATCTCTTGGTAAGTTATCAACGCCAGTTGAGCCTAACATTTGATTGAAATTTTTTTCATTTTATTCCTGCTATACTTAGTGCTACCAGTTCTAGATTTCTTCAATTTTTTGCGCTTTTTCTCGATCAACACCCATTTGCTAGTACCACCACATAAGTAACACCATACCGGTGTCACTTCCAAGTAAACAGCAAGGAGTAACGAGGACTCCGAAGCCAGTCTCCTTGTTTTTCTCACACAAAAAGCCTGCTATCACCCCCTGCACAGTTTTCCTCCATTGTTTTTCTTTATGTATCAAGCGTAGTAGAAACGTTTACAATTATCATATTACTATCTCAGTGTAACTCTCATATTGAATATATTCTCAAGTCATTAATAAAGTTATAGCTAGCTCTTATATAATGTTCTTTTGAATAATTTGTCAAACATTATTGAAAGAAAGTTATGGTATACCTTGATAGGGAATATCTACAGGCAGTATTATAATAATAATATAATATAATGATAAGTTTACTTAGCGTGAAGCTATTACAAACAAATTCTATATTGATATTCATCCACTTTCATCACAATACAATATTTCGAAATATGAATAATTTCAAAGATCTTCTGAAACTCCTCAGTGAAACGCAATTTCTTACATTAGCAGGTAAGTTAATAAACATTCCCATTCCCTCATTTATTGTGGATCTATGCATTAAACCTAAATTATGTTTCTATACAAAAAAGTCATTTCTATGACTACTTTCATGCTCAGGAATTTCATTGACGTATCTCAAATTTTCAACCAAATACTTTGGCAACAACTTGTTCTTCATTTTATAGATATAATATAATGTCCTGAAGGTAATCCTCTGTTTTACACTCAATAAATTCAATATTTCTAACATTAACTTAACGGGTGTTTTTTCATATTTCAAAATTAATCTCACCCAATTTTTTGGAGTTCACTGATAGATGCTTTCTGAAGATTGAGTAAAAGAGACGTACAATAGTCAATGTTTGGCAAAACAATTGTTTTAAGCAATAATAATCTTGTATTCATATTCTATCTATTACTTAGTCAAGGCATAAAATGGATTTTGTTTCGACATCTTTTTGGCCATGTAATCAGTATGCGACTTGATATTAAGATTTTCATCTAACATCACACCTAATACCCTGTGAACATGTATTTCTTATTCTATATGATGTTCCCGCCATCATAAATTTTTACTGTGTTATGCTTATTTTCAGATTATTATCACATATCAACATATACAATCTATTTGAATCGTCATTCATGATGACCCTATAAATAGAGCATTGTGTCAGCAGCAAACAATGATAGTTCACACATTTTATATATATTTAACCATAATTCTGACCCTTTCTCCGAAGATATGCAAGTGCCGAACTTTACCCTCTGACGTCGATCATGTAAATATGTATCAAACCAACTACGTATACTTTGTCACTGAAACCTCATTTTTCTCATTTTTTCCTTTAAAAATGATCTATCAATTATTTCGAATTGATTCGTTTCTTGATTATCCCATTGATAAGCAAGAAAGATCATTGGAGACTATCTTACCTTCATCAATTTCTTTCAGCCACTCATTGTATATATTCAAAATCGAATCGTACTTTCACATGAATGCTTCATTCGAAATACAGATTGATTACTTACAAGTATATTATGTTTTTCAATGCCATTTCAGTTGCTACTTGACTACAATTTTTAAAACTTTTTCATATACTGGTAGAACATTTATTCCTCACATTTGTTTGTATTTTGTACTTTAAGCACTGGAGATATCAAAGAACTCTTCCATAACCGCGAAAATACGCCATAAGAAACACAATCACTTGCAACATCCAAGAACTTGTTCCCAACTACTTCAAAGACATCTTTAAAAATGTTCGTATTTCTACTATCCTCATCACCTGATGTATTTTTCATTGAATATATGATATTCTTTAAACCGTGCATAGTTATCCTGTCGACCTTTGAGAAGTTTCAAGTTGTCTTAGTATTAGATGAATATGATTCAAAATCTTTATATTTCAGTATATTCAGTACAATGTCTTCTATACTACCTATAAAGAAACTATTGAAATGCTCAGCAATTGATGTCTCATCCTCAGTTATTTTGTCTTTGAACTCCACCTCTATTGTTTCTTGACTTATTCGGTAACAAATATTTGATGTTCCTCCTTGAGTAGAACTTTCCTGTATTAACTGATGGTAGAATTACTTCTCTTCATCTCTCAATCTACAAATAACACTATTTCTCTGTTTCTTGTATACATCACAGTCCTTATGTTCTCTGGTGAAAACCGCTTGTTCATACATCATATTTCTTTCTTTTAAGTTCTTTAGTTCCTGAGTTATTCATTTGTTCGTATTTCCAACCTTCACTGAAATTATCTCTTTGGGGCACATTTCATCCATCAAACTTACAATTTGTTTAATTGAGTTTGATGAGAGTACACCAATGTTTCTAATATTGTTATTCCAATCCATATTCAATAATTTGATTTGCAACCATTTAAGATCATATCACTTGAACGAGCGAGATTGAATAATACTTTTTGATGTAATATTCTCAGCAACCTTCAATTTGAGTGATATTATGGAGTGATCAGATAGTTTTGCCCTATAGGGCAAAGATATAGATATAGATAGTAATCGTCCATGCATATTATATCAATTTTCTTTATCTAAAATTGAGAATACTGTGTATGGCAACTTATATTTCAAGCATTTTAGAAACTCCTCCTGTTCTTTTATTAGATGATACACAGTTTATATAATTATACCCATTTACATACATTTTCATTTTTTAGAATATCACTCACTAACATTTCTATTTCTATTTTATTATTGATATATCCTTGACAATTGAAATATACAATCTGTTCGTTAGATAATTGCTATTTTTCAGAATATGTTGTCTTTTTACATATATTTTCAACAATTCTTTTGTAGCATGGACAATCCCTATCCGAAGCCTTATGGTTACCATCATTTGTTATTTTATGTTTGGTCACTTTTCTAACACAGTTTATACATTTCACAGCATTTGAGCTACATTCTTTCATGAGTATTGAGCTATATTCTGGAAATCATCATGATTTCCAGAATACCTGAAACAAGTTCTCTCATTTCGAAAATCTTTAGAAACATGATTATATCCCGCACATTTGACGCAACGCAGTGTATCGAAGTGATATCTTATAGAACATCTCCTCCATCCCAAATTGAGTTTTTTCTCTGACTTCAAACTTTATATTGAACTATTTATAATGAACTTTGTATGTCCAACAAAATACTGCATGTATTCTTTCTCGATTTCACAGTATATTTCCTGATTATTTTAATTCTATTTACTGCATTCACATCATTTTCTTTCAGATTATTTGGGTCAACAGTATTTTCAATAATCTGATTATTCTCGTAATTCATATATTTTTCTTCCGCTCTCATTATTGCAATTTTCAGATTTTTTGGAAGAGATTCCTCTACATTGAATTGATTTCCAAACTCTTTTGAAACCTCAGCTGATTAACATTTTTCGCATGGTTCAACTCACAATTTATTACAATTCCTCCATATATACCCTCTGCGTATATTTTTGACACTATCAATAATCAATTTCAATTTACTTGGATCTATATCTTTCGAAAGGTCTGTTTTTGTTAATATGCACTTCTGATCTTCTATCGGTTTTATCAATAAGGCATTCGCATTAGATGTCTTCTGTTTGATCTGCATTTTTTTATCATTAACATCCGCATTTTCTTGAATATATTCAATATGTGTATTCATGAGATCATTTTGTTCTTTCATTTTAATTAGACAACCATTTAGCATTTTCTTAAGCTCAAATAGTTTTGGGTTTTTTATACATCTGTCACAGTTATATTTGATATTTTCATTTTCACAAATTATTGTAGCCTTTTTTTCATCAATATCTAAGAAAACAGGGTGAAACATACCTTTCCTGGATTTTTTTGTGTTACGCTTTATTTGATTATCACATTTGATGCATTTCGAAACTGACATGATTTGAAAATTGAGTCACCATCCAGAAAATTACCTGTGTTGTATGAGTCCGGGGCTATCCAACCTTCTGACAACAGAAATGTCAGAAGGTTGCGGCTTTGCTTCTACTCCGCAATGAATGAACCAAACAAACAAGCTTTGTAGTTTTGACGTCTAATTTTAGTGTCTGTGAAAGTTATCTTGTTCTAAAATTTTTTAAGAGGTCAAACTGCTACTTTGAACCAGCATTCCCAAGAAAACTCAAATTCTAGAATATAGTTGAAACGGTTCAAGATTCAAAAATTTTTCAAGTATATATATATATATATATATATATATATATATATATATATATATATATATATATATATATATATATATATATATATATATATATATATATATATATATATATATATATATATATATATATATATATATATATATATATATATATATATATATATATATATATATATATATATATATATATATATATATATATATATATATATATATATATATATATATATATATATATATATATATATATATATATATATATATGTATAGCGAGTGGAAGCCTTTGTAGATATTTAATTCGAACACTACAGAAAATTGTCTGAAATGTGTACGAATAATCCCATGCCTAATCGCTCCAGATCACGCCCAGGTGGGCAAAAGTGTAGCTAGTTCAAAGATTCACAGGTCATTCAATACTAGTAAATACTGAGACTAATCGAAATATCGAAATATTTCAAATAAAACTCTCAGGGAGCTGTCGTACTCTTGTTGTCATGAGTAGGAATCTTGAACGCTAGTGAGAGTTTATACGTCCCTCCCTCTATCGCCGATAGAGGGAGCCTACGTGAATATTTCACTCTGTAGAATATTTCTCAATTTGGTATAGGACCTATGTTCATTTTGAAAGTCATCGATTCTTGATTGATAGATTAAATATGGACTGATGATTCATAATAATGATGAAACAATTGTATCCTATTATCATTCAACAAGAACGATGAATGTTTCGAAACGCTCTTAATATTCACTCTCGAAAGTGATGGGTTAGTTCTCGTTGACAACACTTGTGAAGACAGCTCCCTGAGAGTTTTATTTGAAATATTTCGATATTTCGGTTGAGAGTCTCAGTATTTACTACATATATATATATATATATATATATATATATATATATATATATATATATATATATATATATATATATATCTCGTGTGGGGTTGTTAGTACCCCCATCGGGCGCCTCCCCAGGTGGCGGATAGGGGAAAGTCTCCTAGATATAGGAGACACTGATACACAGGGCGGACCAAAAACTAACTGAACAAACCCATTGGCGTCTGTTCAGTATCTGACGGCCAGTGGTCAGCGTCTGTTTGTCTAGTTGAGGCGGCTGTATTTCATTCTTCTCGAACTCAAAAATCGAGTCGTACACCCTGTGGTCTCAACTGAGAGCACCACTTAGCTCTATTCAGCTTGAACGCATGATAGAAAACAAGATCAAAGTATCACTACCCCAGGCACCAGTCGAAAGACTGGCTTCACCTGATCATCGGATTCTGGGGGATCAGGGACACCATGCGGAGAAAAATCGGATCTTCTCAAAAACCTTCCATTATCTCAAGATCAAACAAAAACATCACATCGGTACAATTAACGTTAATACACTAGCTAAAACAGGTAAACTGAAGCAGCTCACCAACACCATGAGAAAGTTCATTCTCAAAATCACCGCTCTCCAAGAAACACGATTCATGGACGAGAATCATTTCGATACCGACAGTTTCAGAATCTAGAAGGGGAAACCTGCCGTGAAAGTAATGAACAAATTACCGCTTTTAGGTACCGGATTCGCGATACACAATTCCATACTAGACTCGGTTATTAATTTCACATCGCCCAACGAGAGAGTCTCATTGCTTTCTATTAAATCAGCTAATAAAGCTTACACTTTAATCAACGTGCACGCTCCCATTAATCACCACAACAAAACCGTTCCAGAAAGCGTACAAGATTTTTGGAAAACATTGAAAGAAACAACCACTAAAATACCAAAACACCACGTGAAAATCTTGCTAGGAGATTTTAACGCACAGCTAGGTAAGGAAAAGAAATTCAGAGATACTACGGGTCCCCATACTACACAGAAACGTACCAACAAGAACGGTGAAAGGTTAATCGCGTTCTGTAGGAACTTCGAACTCAAAATCATGAGTACTCAATTTCAAAAACCTGCACATAAGCTAACTACTTGGAGATCGCCCAGTCTCAAGCAGGGTGAATATCAAATTGATCATGTCGCAATATCCAAGAACAACGTAAAGGAAATTTCAAATGTCAGAACTCGTAAAGGCGTCTTTGATTCGGATCACTATCTCCTTCAAATAAAAACAAAATTTCAACCCAACAGAAATATAAAATTTACACCCAGAAAAGTTAGGTCCGATCCCGAATATCTGAAACTTCACCAGGATACAATCATTGCACAAATCAATCAGGAAGAATCGACGAATTGGGAAATCCTTACAAAGAATATTCAGAAAGCCATCACACTAGGGCAACCTCCTCGTACCAGGAAACACCGCTGGTGGAACTTAATCTGCGAACAAGCAGTCGACAAGACTGCTTGGCGCGTTGGAAACTAACACAAAAAATAACTGCAAAATGTTAGCCGAATATTTCAGCACCCTTTTCAACTGCAATCCTCCCCAAGAAAAACTTAAGTTCGACTTTTCGGGGTTTACGCATCCAGACTCGCAAGCCCCTGATATGGAAGAGATTACAGCAATTATCAAGCAACTCAAAAGCAACAAAGCAGTAGGAGAAGATGGGATTATTGCGGAACTCTGGAAACTGAACGATACTACTTTGACCCAAAAACTTCATCATTTAATATCAGACATCTGGAGAACGGAACAGATACCAGAGGATTGGAAATGCGCGTTGATACATCCATTGCACAAAAAAGGGGGACAAAATGGATATAAATAATTACAGGGGAATTTCCTTACTCCCGGTTGCGTACAAAATACTTTCTAAAGCACTCCTAAACAGAGTAGAACACCAAGCGGATCCACTAATTGGGGAATATCAAGCTGGATTCAGAAAAGGCTGATCATGTGCTGAACAGATCTGGACTTTGAAGACGATATTACAGATGAGGAAATGTAGAAATACAGTGATCACATTCATTGACTTCAAGAAAGCATATGACTCGGTAGACCGCGAAACCCTTTTCGAAATGATGAAAGAATTTAGAATCGATCGAAATACCCGAACAATTATAGAACAGACACTTACAGGTACAACTTCCAAGGTAAAATTTATGGGTGAAATATCAGATCCCTTTGAAATCAAAACCGGTGAGCGGCAGGGGGGCGGACTTTCGCCAATTCTTTTCAATATTGTTTCAGAAAAGATCATAAGGGAATGAGCACTTCACGTGAAGGGCATACAAGTGGGCATCAAAAAAGAAAATAGAATAAATGTCAAATGTCTCGCCTTTGCAGACGATATTGCTATCATCACAGACAACAAAACTGAAGCCATTCGCGCCGTGGAAAAACTACATGAAATTGCGCAGAAAACCGGGTTACAAATTTCTTATGATAAAACCAAATACATGGAAAGAAAACCAAAAAATAAATCTCTTATGACAAAACATGGTGAAATTCTGCAAGCAGGCCACTTTAAATACCTCGGGGAAGTTATACAGTCCTCAGGTTTAAACCGAATCGCTAATGAACAGAGAATAACCAAGCTCCAAAGGGCCTACAAACTAACATAAGCTCACTATAACAAAAAGTGCATTTCGAGAGGCGCCAAATTGAGGCATTATAACACAACGGTTTTTCCAGAAGCAATCTACGCAGCTGAAACAATGGTTATGGGCGGCCATTCAAGAATTGGAGAAATAGAAAAACAAGAACGAAAAATTCTCAGAAAGATTTACGGGCCAAACAATAGAAACGGTATTTGGATGAAAAAACCTCAAAATGAAATGTATCAAAAGACAAATACGATAACGGAAGAAATCAGAAAACGACTAGCAAAGTTCTATGCACATGTCTACAGAATGAAACAGTCCAGAATACCGAAGAAACTACTCAATATAATTATGAATAGTACCTAAATGCGGAACAGAGTGGCTAAAAGAGGTCCAAGAGGATCTACAACAGATCAATATAAAAAATCTCGAAGATCGTACTGAATGCCGCTATAAAATCGCACATATGAAGTTTAAGCAAAAAGTAAATCGTCAACCTGGAGTAAAGTGGACAGATGAACGGAAGAAAGAGCATTCAGAGTGGATGAAGCGTTTTTGGGAGGCAAAAAAGATGAAGCAAAATTCCTAATGATTTGCGAATTCAAGTTCAGTCGCTCTCCTCATGGGGAACAATCGAAATAATAATAATAATATATATATATATATATATATATATATATATATATATATATATATATATATATATATATATATATATATATATATATATATATATATATATATATATATATATGATAGCGATAACTAGTAGATTATCAGTAGACTGATAGCGGGATATGCCGACAGTGTTTACTTTTGATTTATATATATATATATATATATATATATATATATATATATATATATATATATATATATATATATATATATATATATATATATATACAGGGTGAGTGAAGGTAGACACAATGGTCTGTTGTTACGAAACGGTTGATTTTTCAAATAATATGACTTCGCAGTCATGTGGAGATATATCACGGGTACATTCTCAAAATAATTTGATACATACAGAGTGTTCCGGAAATGTGTGACATACCAAAGTTATGTTTTTCCTTACAGAACGTACAGTATTTGACTAATATTTTGGGTTTTACGTGAAACATAAGATATACTTTCTCCAATATGTCATATACCTTACAATTATAGTTCTTGAGATATTTCGATTTTCCGGAAATTGGAGAGTCCACAAAAATAGAAAAAATATGTAAAATCAATACTCAATTACTAAACTTCAATTATAAAGGTATGTAAATATTCAAATATAAAGTGATATTTCAACAATCACAATTACAACAAATGTTCAAAATGACGACTATCCTGTTGAATGCACAGTGCTACTCGGTTTTCAAAACAATTTCTCACATTTCGTAACATATTTGGGGATATTGTTTGAAAAGCTTCTCTAATTCTCTGCTTCATATTTTCTTGTTTTCGGGGGAGTGCTTCCAGCTCTGTTTTTGATATAACCCCACAAAAAGAAGTCCATAGGAATCAGTCCAGGGGACCAAGGTGGTCAAGCGTGTGGGCTTCCGCGTCCTATCCATGTTTTTAGGAAACTTTCTGTTTAAATATTTCTGCACATCAACTGAAAAATGTGCGGGAGCCTCATATATTTGTAACATCATTTGTGTTCTAATATTGATTGGAACATCTTCCAAAAGTTCCCTGAAATCGTTTTTTAAAAATCTAAAAAATTCATGACCGTTTAAATGACCATCAAAGAAATACGGGCCAATAACTTGGTCGGCTATAATTCCTCCATATACATCAATACTCCACCGGTTCTGACAATCAATTGTGTGGAACAAGTGTCGGTTTTCAGTATCGTAGTAGTGGACATTATGAAGATTAACCAATCCGTTATTGTGGAGAGTCGATTAATCGCTAAACAGTACATTATAAAAGTAATCATTTTTTTCGCCAACTTTATCCAATGCCCATAAACAGAAATTTAGCCGTCTTTGAAACTCTATCCAATACAGGCTTTGATGCATCTCGATCTGAAAGGGATGGTACTTATATTTTTTCAAATTTCTAAACACACTGGACTGACTTAATCCGTCCTCTCTTGCTAAAACTCTAGTGCTAGTCTTCGGATTTTCAATCACCGACCCCAATACCATGAACTGATTTTCATCATCACCGGTGACTGGTTTTGTGGATGTCTTCATTCGATATTTTACGATTTCTGAAGCTCTGAAGGTTTCAAATAGTTTTTCATGTGTCCCCAGGATGTCGCCGAATAGGGTATGTCTGTGCATACACTCGCTCTGCCAAAAAACAATTCTCAAAACATTCACCGAGTACTAAAATCATGTCAATTCTTTCTTGCATTGAATAATACATTACTAAAACTTTTGTGGATACTGGTTTAGACGAAACAGGTAAACGGTCTGAATAAATTCAGAAAATGATTCACTTTAATTGACAGCAGACTAATTCAGAAAAAAAGGAATAACTGGCTACTTCGAATTTTGAAAATGCGAAACTTTGAAAAAGATGAATACTCAAAAACTCAATAGTGATCGAGAGCACTTCAAGAAACTGTTGAAACATTCAGAGAAGTAGCAGTCATCCCTTCGCATATTAAAGTGACAAAATAGATGAAAATAAATGACAATTTCAAGAAATTTTAAATAATTCTTAAACTAATAGACATAGACATGAAATATCTCTAAAACTTTTCAAAGAGAATGTAATTTGGTACATGATGGGATTAAAAAATACAGTGTGTTCCATTGAAAAAAATCTCAATATTGTAGTATGAATATGTTAGCAAAGGAACATCAAATTTGGACATCCTGTAGAACTTTGAGTGAATGTGAATTCATTGAAACTTTCCATGATTGCTCTTTTATTCACATAAAAAATTCCACTTCGCTAAGGTCAATTGTTTCGGAGATGCTACCTTCTATTGTGGACTCTCCAATTCCCGTACAATCGAAATATCTCAAAAACTATAATTGTAAAAAATATATGACATATTGAAGAGAGTATATGTTTTGTTTTACGTAAAACCTGAAAATGTAGTCAAATACAGGACGTTCTGTAAGGAAAAACATAACTTTGGTATGTCACACATTTCTAGAACACCCTGTATGTATCAAATTATTTCTAGAATGTACCCTTGATGAATTCCTACATGACTGCGTGGTCACAGTTTACTGAAAATCAATCGTTTCGTAATAGGAGACCATCGCATCTACCTTGTTTCACCCTATATATATAAATATATATATATATATATATATATATATATATATATATATATATATATATATATATATATATATACATATATAGCCGAATTAGCCCCTGAAATATGGGAATAAACGCGAGCGTACTACTAACGCAACCTATTGACATTTGAAAACATCGTTCGATGATATTTGTCAAATAGACATTGCAATTTAGTAGTCTACTGATTCCCGTAGATGGAATTGTGGAGTATTCATTACTCTGCGGTCTTTTACTTGGAGTCACAAGAAGATGCTTGGGGGCTGAAATCGTGGCCTCACTTCGATGGACGTGGTGCGACTGACGAGTTCCTTGCAGAACGAGACATATATGTCTCGCACTTCCATCGGGTGTGGCATCGATTTCAAAATTTTGAATTCAGCCAAATACTCAAGACATAAAAATTCCGCAATTGTTAGCCTACGTTAAGTCATTAGTACGTACTACACATTCTGAAGAACGAAACTTATATAGAACAAATACCACAAATATAATAACAAATTTTCATGCAGAATCAGGAAACATTCCGCCAATAATACATAAGTAATATTTGAAAACTAACCTTTTTTCTTCTTTACATGTGGATTGTTTTCAGATATTTTCAAGGGCGTTTCTTAAAATGCATAACGTTGGCCGAAGTTTTATGACTAACGAAAAAAGAATGAATTCATTTGTTTCTTGTATTTGGAGTGGATTATTCGGTAAATATGGATCTATATATACGTTGCTTAGTTTATCTGTATCAGATTTTTTATTAATACCATTTCTTGTCTTTTTTATATGAACCATTTCTAAGAGAAGGCGTTTGTTGTAATTATAAGCGTAATTCGAAATTTTTGTGGCATTGTGATTCACATTGTGATCAGTGGTTTGTACGTGTTGAGTTAATGCAGAAAATTTCGACTTGTTGGTATTTCGGCAATCACTTTCATGAGAAATAATCCTTGAATGAAGGTTTCGGGATGTTGGAGCTATATATACAGAATCGCCATTTTTCTTTTCGAAATAATATGACATGAAAATATTACAATTAATGATATAATATTTTTTAAAATACAATTTTTTCTAACAATATTAGATATACAGCATGTGGAGGTAAATAAGACCCGTGAGACCAAATGGGCACCCCCCAAGAAATTATTTGGGTTGCTCTAAGATCGAATTGAAACGATGAAACAAAATGGAATATGTAATCTATCTTCACATTTATTTTGTCAAGAAGTTCGTTTACTCCCCCTCAACCCCCTCCATAGTTCGAAATCTAATACAAAAAAGTAAGGGATGAAAACAAATTACTCACAAAAAAAATAGTTTTTAAAAACAAACGAATTTTAATATGTCATTGTTACTACATTCCTGTACAGAGATTATTGACATTTGCACAATGCAATAAAATTATGTTGTACCTAGTTTTCTGCAAGCACAGGTTTTTTCCGGTAGGTGATGAATAGAAAATTCTGATGAGGACAACTTTGTCGAACGACGTGGGTATAATTTGCCATCTTTATTTCATAGGCACGCACGGTATATCCAATAAAAAACACTTGGCTTGGTTACAAAAGAATTATATTACATTACGTGCTTCACAATTGTTGCGAGATATTAGCCCATTTCCAAAAGCTTAACTATTTTCAATATTGTAAACAGCTTTCAGCTGAGGTAGCACCCCAAAACGATTGTGTAGCAATCAATTCAATATAATTTTTGGGAAACCAATTCAAGTGTTTTTCTATCAATATATGTTCAATTTATTGAAAATGTTCAATGTTTCACCAAGTGATCAGCAAATTTTTCTAAATAAATTCACGCCGAAGCCGATGATTTGAAAAATTTTATTCATACCGGAGTTCATCAGCAGTTTATTTTCACTTTGAAAGAAGAAAGCTACCATGGTTTCTAATAACCCCAATTGTTCGATACTTAGGTATAGTGTTAAGTACAATCTTAGTCTCGATGGACCAAGATGTTCTATTTATATAGTCGACTCTATATTTATTGATTTGTATTAGTATTTTGACTTTTCATTGTATTAAAAGATTTGTGTGTCCCTAATAAATTTATTTTAATAATGCTCTCTGACGGAGCTCTACAAATACTTACAACTAATATCAAACTTCTTCTAAAATCGAAACATTTTGCAACAATAATTTTGCTTTATATAGGAATCACCCTGGTCATGTCATTGAGGGGAATACTAACCCCACTCTGTACAGTAGAGCATGACCAGGCTAATTCTTGGTATCCTTATTATTTCAGGATTATTATTCACTACTTATTTTTATTACTACTACATTTCGGGTAATACGGGTGAAACCAAATCCGTATTTCTCCAGAGTATCAGGTATCGGCCTTTACTGAAATAAGATTATGATTTCAATGGAATTTGCCGTAACATATAGGTTTCCTCAATTTACTAGACCTTTTTGTGCAGAATCCAACGATACAACTTTCAACCTTTTTTCAAGCAGAACTTGCTAGTCGCATCGCAACCACTCGGTGTAATGCAGGAAAAATATGACAAAGGTTTTCGCCAAGAGATTGAGCTATGAAACTGCATACTGAAATGTATTTCTTTTCATAATAACTGTAGATCCATACACCTCAAAAACCTAGACGTTTTTTTCTTTTGCAGAAATGAAATATGTGATAAAATATCTTCGAATCGACTTCTAAATGGTTCGAATTAAAGTAAATTACGTCGATAAATGAAGGGTTTTGTGCATGAATCAACCTGTTGAATCATCAAATCCTCTATATATATATATATATATATATATATATATATATATAGGGAAACCAAACGGGCTGTAACTCTATTTCAGTGGTTGAAAATGAATCTCTGCTATTCGTTGAAATTTTTGTGTGATGATTTGAAATCACAAATATAGTTCGGCCTTTACTCCGTAAAGTTGACTAGTAAGTATTCTATCGAAATATATTTGTCAAACATAATACTCGTATCTATCCGTTTTACATTCTACTGCAAGAATATATCATTAATTCTTTTAGAGAATGCCTCAGTAAAATCTCAGTTAATTAACAAGCGTCATATCATCAACGATAAACATTTTTGAAGAACGTCAAACTAAAACATACATCTTGCCACGAGTTTGTAGCATATTTTCTATTATTATCAGATTCTGCAGCTAGTTCCAATTTTGGAGTTTTCGTGTATAATCCTTCTGCTCGAAAAGGTAACTGCAGTAATTCAGAATAACAGAATAACTGATAAGATGCTTCAACTCTTGTTTCAAATCCACATTACTTGGACGATATAAATGCTTGTTGAAGAAGATTTGTATCCGTTACATCTTGCAATATGTACCGTTTTGTATTTTTAAATATATTTTTCAAACATAATACTCGTATCCATTCGTTTTACATTTTACTGAAAGAATGACTTCTTTAGATGCAAACAGAATAATCTTATTACTAAACATCATTCTGTTTGCATCTGAAGAAGTCGTTTGTAACGACGAAACGAGTCATGCTATGTAGTCAATAAAGCATAATTCATAGTAAGTTCAAGTGTTTGAATTTAAGTTAATATTCAATTTTAATGGATTTACATCAAGTAAACGCCAACACCATTGAATATTTAAATTTAAATAGATTCAACCGTGATGGGAGAGTGAACTCAAATGAATTGAAAGTTTTCAAGGTATTGAAAAAATATACATATATCAAATTTATATATATATATATATATATATATATATATATATATATATATATATATATATATATATATATATATATATATATATATATATATATATATATATATATATATATATATATATATATATATATATATTGAACGTTTTTAGCAATAACAGGCTTTTTGATATGAAAAAGTTTATTTTTGTTGACGTTTCGTTGTTATATTACAACTTTGTCAAAACTTTTTATTGAATTTAATTTTTTTTTATTTTTTTAATTTTTTTATTGCTTAAAACTTTCAAAATAAAATATCTTGAACAGGCAATAAATCAATTTCAAGATATATATATATATATATATATATATATATATATATATATATATATATATATATATATATATATATATAGTGAAACTATTGCCGTGTAATTTAAATAGACAATATTAAAAAGGGGGCCAACTATGGCTGAAATATAACTAATTTGTTAACCGGGTCTATATTTCGATTACGGTTATAATCCTTTTAGGATTCTATACAGTAACTAGATGATAATAAATAAATATTATGAAAAACTAAACAAAACGATTGAACCGATAAACTACAATTTCTGGAGCACAGATAAATGTCACCGAACAAAGAACAGAAGATAAAAGAGTGAACCACTATAGAAACAACTGTAATACAGAGCACTTAACACAAAATGTCTATTAAAGCTAAGAGGTTGTTGAAGAAGGCCTTATCTAAAACTTATCACAATACAAGCAAGGAATACTATGGACGCAGTCTGATATCAAAGATGGGGCCAACTTATCTTTCAATCTTGTGAAAGCACTTGAAGTAATGATATTGGATTTGGCAAGTTTTATCTCGTCTAGCTCACAGAGAATGTGACACAATTTTGCCGTGAGAGAACGAAAGTAAGGTAAGGATCTATATTTGATTGACGGAGCTTGCGAGTTTATGTGTAAGCTCTCCTCTGTATTACTTAAGATTGGTACTAGAGGTGGGAAACGGTGGTCCAATATTAGAACTCCATAGGATCTTCCTCACAAGTGTTTTTGGATATCCATTGTTACTCAGAACTACTATTATAATTCTAGTTTCTCGGTTTTATCGTTTTGGTTAGTTTTTCGCAATTATTATATTGTGTTATTAACATCCAATTTCTGTATCACATATTTTTCAGTACACACATTGCAGCTTATTGTGTTGGTCAAACGTTCATACTAATTAGCCGTAAGATATAAGAATTTTTGTCATGATATTTAATCAACCTCTGTTATTTTATATAGAGTCCTGATGAAGATTATAACCATAATGGAAATATAGACCAGATTACAAAATTGGTTAGATTTCAATCATAGTGGGCCTCCTTTTCGCCGAGAACTCATAAAAATATTTTCTAATCAAATATAAATGTTATTGGTTATAGGCAAGAAGGACGCCACTATGAATAAATTTTATCCAATTTGTTTGCCTGGTCTATATTTCCACTGTGCTTTTTTCGATGACAATTTTTTTTTCTGTGCTCCTGTCATATATACTCGTTTGTTTATCTATCTCTGTTGGTTAGTTCAAAATAATTTCATATGTGTTTCAAAAAGTTTCGCATTTTAACATCAATATTCGATTCCTGTGCAATATCACTTACACTTTGAATTTCACACATTAATGTTTATAATGTTGGCCATACTTCTATTACCTAAATAGCCGTAAGTTGTTGAACTAACTGTTAACATGTTTTCTTTGTAAACATCTGTTTTAGAGTCTTGATGAAGTCCATGAAAATATACAACAGACAAACAAATTAGATAAAATTTATTCATAGTGGCTTCCTTTCTTGCACATAACTCATAACATTTATATATATATATATATATATATATATATATATATATATATATATATATATATATATATATATATATATAAAGTAAATATTGAAGATATTGATTGTCTTGTATGAATTCCAATTTAAAGTTTCTTATTGGGATAAACAATCAGAATGAGAGCAATACACGTTATTTCTTTAAAACATTCTAGCTTTCGCTAAATTTATTAGCTTCATCAGGAATCTACAAATAAGTGGGGTCGTGTTAGACAACAATATAAACAACAAAATTGAACTTACGGTTATATGAAATTATTCATTAAAATACTGGACATCACGTATACCTTCACTAATATAAACACATAAAAGGTGACAATTTAAAAACATTTCCACAAACTCAAAACCATAAACATCCAAAATAAACACTGCCTAACCTCAACGTATATAAACACAAAGCGTTTGATGTCAGTCCGACCAAACGTCAACAAAAATCAAGGATGACAATTATCGACTCATACGTCGTTTAGTCCAACAATGTAACAAGAAGGAATATATGTTATTGAGATTTCGTGTATCCGTCTTCTTGTTCATCGTGTTGTTTGTGTTATTTATTGCTACCATTTCTAAAAAAAGTCTTTTATAATAGTTATTTTCTGTGAAAAGTATTTCTGTTTCTTCATAATTAATAATATGATGTTCATTCTTTACATGTTCAGCTAATGAACATGTATTCAATCCACGTCTGCATTCACTTTTGTGAGATATGATTCTTGAAGAAATCCATCTCGAAGTTTGTCCAACATAAACCCGATCGCAAGAACCACATGGAATGGAGTATACTACAGACGATCTGTGATCTGGGT
The DNA here is from genome assembly GCA_030704895.1 of Henosepilachna vigintioctopunctata. Lineage (NCBI taxonomy): Eukaryota > Metazoa > Arthropoda > Insecta > Coleoptera > Coccinellidae > Henosepilachna > Henosepilachna vigintioctopunctata. The sequence continues at coordinate 2,066,558 of JARQZJ010000136.1, read as the reverse complement.
TTATTGGGTCTTTTAATTTGCTGAAAACGTATTTGCGGAGTGGAAGAACTGTTCTCTTTGCAAATTTCATATGAGGAAAATCTTTAAACACTTTTACAATTTTATCAGTTAATTTTTCTATGTAAGGTAAAGAATGAAAAGACATGTCAGGCATTGAATCATTAGAAATCATGATCTGTGACTTTGATAAATAGTTGTTGGGTTGGGTGTTAAAGAGAAGAGTATTTATGAAATTCAGAGGGTAGCTATTCTCGACAAGAATATTTTTCAGTTTCAATAAATTTTGCCGATGAAAGGATGGATGTGAAATCTTTAAAATTCGATTTTTCATATTTAATATTAAATTGACTTTCATTTTTTCTGGATGATAGGAATGGTAGTTGAGAAGTCTACCAGACCACATTGGTTTTTGGTACCAATCTGTTATTACATCCTTTTCTCGACGGATCACCTTCATATCCAAAAATGGAACTGACTTCTGAGACTCTTTCTCTATTGTGAATTGAATATTCTCGTCGAATCCATTGAACACGCGCAGAACCTCCCCAACACAAACCTCAGGTATCATGCAGATAATGTCATCCACGTATTTCTTTATAAACGGCATCTGAAACGACAATCTAGGCAAGCACTCCTGAAGTAGATCATCCATCACATATTGTGCCAAAATCGGAGATAGTGTTGCCCCCATTGGAGAACCAGTAATTTGTCTATAAAACTGTTTATCAAAGGTAAAGTATGTGTTATCAAATACAAACCGCATGAGCTCCACAAAAGTACTCTGGTTGACTGGTGAATGAAGATGTACACTATTATTCCATTCTTTCTGAATACTACTCTTTGCTCTTGAAAATGTAATATTGCTAAATAACGTAACCGCATCTAAGCTTATTAACATGTAACCATCAGGAAAACAAGCCTTACTTATAAAGGACGAAAAATCGTAAGAATCTTTTACAAAAAATGGATTGTCAACATTATAAGCATTGGTGAGTATGTCCGTTAAGAATTCTGCTATTTTACTTGTGGGTGACAAAATGGACGAGATAATAGGACGCAATGCCAATACTGGTTTGTGTACTTTGGGTAAGCCATAATATTTAGGTGCTACTGAATCATAGATAGTCAATTGTTTGGCACATCCGTCACTCAACATTTTTTGCTTCCTCAGATCTGAAATCAACTTGTTCGCCTTCTGTTGTATAGTACTTGTAGGATCTCGGCTACAGACCGTAGCCTGTGGTGAGTACGAATAATGTCTATTTATATTCTGCAGTATTCAATACCTACACACATAGATATCAAAGTATCTATCTTATTATTTGAGAGAAAACTTATCAATCTAAAACTTTGATAATAATATGGAGGAGAAGCGAATATCAATATTATAAAAATGTGTAACATTGTACATAGTACATTGTTTTACAACCATTTTAGCTTTTATATGTTCACCAGTCGATGAATTATATATCTGTCCTTTGTTTTCGTCCAGTTCTTTGAGGCAGACTTGAATTTTTTAATGTTAATCATATTTTTTCAATTCAAATGGCAATTCATTATAGATTCTTGGTGCCAAATAGGAGCAGCTACGAAGACATATAGATTTATTGTATTGCGGAATTGATGAAGAGTTTCGGCTATATCTGGTATTCGCGCTATGTTCTAAAAAGTAACAACTGTCTATTTTCCTTTTCGTGAAGATGAGCAGCGATTGAAAAACAGCTGTCGTATAACCAGCATGTCAGTATCTTTATGCAGAAGGTCAGTAGGATATCTGATTTTTTTTTATGAAGGATTTTCAGCAGCATTTTTGTTGTATTTCGAGCTTTTTATTACTGTATCATAGGCACCACCCCACGCAACAATATCATATCTTATCATAGACTCCGCCAGTGCTTTGTAGATTATTGTTAGATGTTTTATGTCTAGAATAATTGTCAGTTCTTTAAATTTGGATATTAATCCTCTAAGATCACCAATTAAGCTTCTGACGTGGAAATCCCATTTAAGGTGCGAATCCAGTATAATTCCTAAGTATTTGCTAGTATTATATCTCCGTTTTTTCTCTTCTAATTACTTTGGAGGCCTCTTCTTGAGTTATGAGGTTCTCGCAGTTTTCCTCATTTTTATGGCCGTTAAGTTTTTTCTATGTAGTTATTCTCTTGTCGGCTGCTTGGTCGCAAATTACGTTCCACCAGCGGTGTTTCCTGGTGCGAGGAGGTTGCCCTAGTGTAATGGCTTTCTGAATATTCTTTGTAACGATTTCCCAATTCGTCAATTCTTCCTGATTGATTTGTGCAATGATTCTTTCCTTGTAAAGTTTCAAACATTCGGGATCCGACCTAACTTTTTTTGTTGTAAATTTTTTATTTCTATTGGTTTGAAATTTTATTTTTATTTGGAGGAGATAGTGATCCGAATCGAAGACGCCGTTGCGAGTTCTGACATTTATTATTTCCTTTACGTTGTTCTTGGAAATTGCGACATGATCAATTTGATATTCACCCTGCTTGAGACTGGGCGATTTCCAAATAGTTAACTTATAAGCAGGTTTTTGAAATTGAGTACTCATGAGTTTGAGTTCGAAGTTCCTACACAACGCGATTAACCTTTCACCATTCTTATTGGTACGTTTGTGTTTGGTATGGGTACACGTAGTATCTCGGATTTGCCTTTCTTTACATAGCTGTGCGTTAAAATCTCCTAGCAAGATTTTCACGTGGTGTTCTGGTATTTTATTGGTTGTTTCTTCCAATATTTCTCAAAAATCTTGTACGCTTTCCTAAACGGTTTTGTTGGTGATTAATGGAAGCGTGCACGTTGATAAGAGTGTGAGCTTTATTAGATGCTTTGATAGAAAGCAACAAGACTCTCTCTCTCTCTCTCTATATATATATATATATATATATATATATATATATATATATATATATATATATATATATATATATATATATATATATATATATATATATATATATATATATATATATATATATATATATATATATATATATATATATATATATATATATATATATATATATATATATATATATATATAATTATTTATTGTTATTTATAACATGAAGAAATCTACTATATGGATACATGAAAATGCATCAATATACTTATCGTACTCAACATCAGAGCACTTAATATTCAATATTTGAAGTATACTGTAATATTCTTTCGATAAAATTCTAACGACTTCATCAAAATAATATTACACCAGAGATGGCTATGTGAAACATGAACAATGTGATGCTTCCGTTATCCTCCAAAAAATAAATGTTAGAGAATGTTGAAATCGGTGCCCACATCTGTTGGAACCAACACAGTATATTTGAACACGGTTTCAGACGTCGAGTCGCCCACCCACTCGCGCACCAACCTCGCATCCGACTCGCCTGGCAATAAATTCATCCTCGCTTCACTGTATAGACGATAGGTATCCATGCGCGCACCGAAGGTTAAAGACCAAGTGTCTTTTGATGCACGACCAAAAACCGACTAACGACATCAATTCTTCTCATTTCCTCTCATAACTTTATAATTCATCAATTATTTTCCATAATTTACTGAATATTTTGTAACTACATTAGAAATATTGAACAGAAGCGAGAAAAAATAAGATAAAACATTTGAATATTTCATCATTGAATTAATCATTGATATTAGAAATTTCAACATTATTTGAATCATAAGAATTAACTATTGAATTACATACTGCAATCGAAAATATACATTGATATGTCGTTTTTGCAAAAAACATTCTAGTCTCTTTGCGGACAACTCTCTGAAAGTTTCATTTGACGTATTTTGACAGATCTTCAGAAAAAGCTTTGAAGTGTGTTCCAATGATACGTCTATGAAGCTTCTGAGTACGGAATGATCATGTTACGAGAATGCGGTATGACATTCTCGAGACAGTCTATATAGAGTCTCCAATAGAGAGAACTCGCTTCACTGATCAATAATTACCTCATTTTGAAGGGAAAATACCAAAGTGCGATAGAAAAACGATCGAAACCTGATTTTTAGGGTGCATGCTTCTGAATATTCCCTTATTAGGATGAAGGAGCGTTGTATGCTGTTTCCTTTCAACAAGTATCGAAATCTGTCTTGAAAGACACTCAATATTCACTCTCCAAAGTGAAGGGATAGGTTTTCTTTCAAAACATTCGTGTGGACAGCTCCCTGAAAGTTTTATTTGAAATATTTCATTATTTCAATGAAAAGCATCAGAATGCATTTATTACCTCAACAAAAGTGCGAAAGATCCAGAACGTATATATGTACTGCAACCTTCAGATTCAAACAAAAATGTTTTATAATGTCTCAGGGAAAACGAGAACATTTGTCACAGCATGAATGGCCCGAACTTGTCTTGCTGAAGTAAATCTCTCCGATTGAAGGGAATTATATGCAAGGAGACTACATCGTCATTCTCTGGAGTTCTTCAGAAAGGGTGGATTCATATGGGCAGAATCGGCGGAAAGGTGTTGGGGAAAATTTAATCAATGAATACGCTCGTGTGGGTTTGCACTCGCATGTTGCTGATGTGAAGAACTTGGTTTCAGAGGGCATTAATTCGCTGTTCAGTTTAGGTGTTCTGAGGATATGAGGATATCAGGAGATAACGAATGAGCATTATTTATCTTATAGGGTACTCATCCCGGATAGAGTCCTATCGTTATGAGCACAAGCCTTTATACCATTAATAAGTTCATTGAAAGCAGAAATGATGAAGTCTGCATCGTCGGCAAACAACAAAGACCTGATAGAAATAGAAAGGAAAATGACTAGGTAGGTCGTTAATTAAAATAACAAAAAACAATGGCTACAAGATACTGCCTTGTGGCACCCCTTAGTCGATAAGCTTCCCCGTTGACAAATGTTCACGGTTTCGAGTATAAATAAACACCCTTTGCCTTCTATTATGAAGGTAGTTCTCAATCAATTCATGTTGCTTGTCCCTCATGCGGTAGACACTTAGTTTGTAGAGCAAAAGTTCATGGCTTACACTCTCAAATGCTCTGACTAAATCGAGAATGATAGTTAGTGGTATGTCTCCTCGCTCAAGCGAGTCTAAGATGTTGAAGTGAGTTCAATGAATGAACCAGCAGTTCCGGTACTCTTTCCCTTCATGGCAACTAACAAGAACATTAAACTTCCTAATAAACTTCACCAACCTTTCAGATAAATTCTACCCAAGCACCTTCTGGGAAGAATTTGACAGACTTATTGGCATATAATCGCTCAAATTGTCAGTCGAGCCTTTTTTCGAGGAACGCTTTACCACAGCCGCTTTGAGGTCGTCTGGAAAGATAACTGACAGAAGACAAAGGTTAACAATAGGTTAAGCAGATCCACTATTAACCCTGAACATTGCTGAATAACGCTCATCTGAATCTGATCATGTTCGTATGACTTCCTGTTTTGTTCAACGAGTATGGAAATTATGTACTTTATTAATTGATGACATGAATCGAAATCGTCAATAATTATCGGATCTGAATACTGAATTAAAGTTCTTTTGAAGATGAAACACTAGTTTCAGGTTTGTTTTTCCCTTTATGTGTATCAATTATGCCGCCAAAAAGGATCGAAACGAAAACAATACACCAGTATATTATGAAGAAGAAAGAGAAAACGAAAATCTCTTCATTACGCGTACTACGTATGTATATACAACACATAAGTATATTTTCGCGAGAAAAAGTTTTTCTCGGGCAAATAGTTTTATCTGAGATAAATAATCATTCATTTAAGTTATGTGAAATAAGGAACTATGTACTTTGTTGAGTGATGACATGAATCGAAATTTCTAATAATATAATCATGGAATCAATTGAATTCAAACTCGTTTAGAGATGAAACATTATTTTCAGGTTAGTTTTTTCTTAATATATGTCGATTTTGCGTCATAAAGAATTGAAAGGGAAAGAATACGACAGTAGTATATTAGGAAGAAGAAAGAGAAAAAAAATCAGTTCATTCCGTATACTAAGTATATACTACAAACAGGTATATTTGCGCGGGAAAAAGTGTTTTTCGGTCTACCTGGTCGAAGCAACCGGCTTATCGGTCTGCCATTGAAGATTAATGTTTCTGATACTATCAGGAATGACATATAGAAATTTCAAGCTTCCTCAAATATGTCAAAAAAAAATTTAATCTCCAACTTTCAAATGGTCACAAGGCAATAACCCCGGGTATAGCCTGCCGCTTCGTTTTTGAGTACTTATATTAATATATTTCGACATATCAAAACGCCAGCTTTCCTGAAATTTGTTTTTTTTTTTACCAATTTATCACACCTGTTATAAATGGTATCACCGAACCTACCGCGACTTCGCTAAACTAAGTCCCATTTCGTGTATGGTAGGTACAACTGTCCCACTCAGAAAATTTTAGGCTTTCCTCCAATATATGTCGTCAGATAATTACTGACTCTGACTTTATATGTTTCAACCAGATTTCTATTGAGTACCCATTTGGTAAAATAGAGGTGTTTGATATGTTATGATATTGCAAATTTCAAATAGGAAAGTATCTCAATAAATTACAATTCTGAATGATTGAGTATCTTTCGTTTAGGCACATTAATTGAAAGAAACTTTACAGATATCAGCATCCGCAATTACGCGTGAAACTCGAAGCTCCGAACCAAGGCTTTCATTATTCGGTTACGGATTGTTTAAATAAAATATCCTTACGCGTTAAATATTATGCATACATTATGTATAATATCATAGGTAACAATTGATTTTCATTACAATATTGAGCTTTTTTGTGTCAAATCTGGTTTCTGTACTAAAGACGCTTCAAATTTTAGACGAACATACGTATACTTCCAATTTATTGATAACATACAACTACAATCATCGAACTACATTCTTATTCACACTGTTCAACAGGCTTAACTGGCCGGAATCTCATGCTCCATTCTTGTCAGCACGATATTTCTGTCAGTTTCGGTGGCTGGTCCTGCGAACTCACCAGTGCGTAGCCTCATCCTCATATCCAGGCATTTGATGTCTGTCATCAGTGACTGACATTTGTTAGCCAAATCATTATCAATGATAAGCTGCTGGTCCTCTAAGGCGTTATAGGTAGCCTTGGCGCAGTTGAGACGTTCTAATATGTTGGCCAATGTCTGCCGCAGTTGCATAACCTCGTCTTTCAGACCACATTCTACCTCGTCTCTAGCCAATTCGAATCCAGGCCTGTATGTCCTATACCGAACAGAAATTTCAAATGCCTATGAATGAATACATTTAATGAAAATTTTTTTAATAAAAAAAACAATAAAAGATTGAAAATCATTCAAAGGTTATTTCTTGAAAGACTGAGAAATTCGAATTGGTAACGTTGATTTCTACATCATTTGAATTTTTGTTGTTTCGAGGACAGATTGCTTTAAGGATGGAACCACTCAATATTCAAGAAATTCTATATTTTTTCGCTTCCTGATTCAAAAATTAATATTTAGTGCTTTATTTTTTAGCATATTATTTTTTTTCTACAAAACACATATTTCGAGAATTACGTTATCATTATATAAATTGAAAATTTCACGAAAAGTTATATTTTGAAATAATATGGAGGATGAAAGACGTCATAATTCTTGGACAAGTAATACTCCGCTTCATTTCCGATCATTTTTTTCATTGAGTAACTCAAAATAATTATACTTGAAAAAATTCAGTATTGTTACCTATTTTCCAATCTAGTCTCTGCAAGTTTCATTGCGTCTTCCTTGTCCTGAATCGAGTTCTCTAGATTAATAATTTCCTTCTGCACCTTTTCCATCTCCTCGCGCATCTTTTTCTGTTGCCATTCCAGTTCGTTCCGTGCTCTCTGGGTTTCGTAGATTCTTTTCCTGAGCGTAAAATCAACAACATCCCTTTGAGCTCTCATGTCGTTGCGAGATCTTTCTCTGATGACGAACAAGGCTTCTCTTAACTTGTAAGTATCTTGGAGTTCGCTGTCAGCCAGCAGTTTCGTGTAGCGTGAGTGCTCTAGCCAAGATTCGTAGGGTATAGATCTAGAAAACGTAAACAGGATTTGGAGAAGAAGTCGAGGAAAATATTGTACATGTGTTGCTGAGTTGACAAATAGGAAAAACGTATTCTTTCTAGAATAGGTACTAGAAAATACTGATGAAGATATCGTTATACAAAACATAAATAACGGTACGTGTACAGAAAATGATATTTCAAAGAAAGTTCGAAAAAGCAAAGATGCTTCAACTTTTGAATCAAATCCTTTCAAAATTTCAATTCAAAAATTTGAAGTGGCACTTTCAAACACTGATCTGGGTACCATGAAATGGTTCGATACTGTCGAGTCCCGAGGCATATCTCCTTTCGAGATATGCACGAAAGCCTATGCTATCATAACAAAACTCTCATGAAAACCAAGTACAGCAAGCAACTCAGTTTCCAAACGTGATAATTTGTGAGATCTATGTAATAGCAAGTCAGTTAATTTATTCAGTCCCCACGGAGGGAACTTCTGTCTCAAGTTATAACTTACTTAGCCAACCTAACAAAAACTTATAGTGATTATATCAATATTGAAAATCTTTCATTATTTAAACGAAACGCATTGACTTGGCAATCACACTAAATAATGTTATTCAATATAATTTTTTATATTGAATAACATTATTATATTTTTATATTTTCAAATTAATATGGTTACTGTCAGGTTGGCGTATAACGGAAGAACTTTAAAGAGAATGACCCTTGAGTAGCAACTGATTCAACTAAACGATTTTGTATCAACTGGATCACACAATTTTTTACGGTAGAAGTTGTGAAAAGAAAAGATTATGAGACTTTTTTTACCAATTTTTTTTTGTATGGCATCTCATTTCTCTTCTCACTCACGTACTTCGTGATGTACGTGGTCTACATACGAAATGAGAGCGTCTACGTCATGTTCTTCATTTAAAAATCATTAATATTATATGGATCATATAATATTCAGAGCTGCATTCGTAAAACGTCAGATAGTTAATCTTCATATAGAATTGCAATCTCTTATTCCCTATAAATACTGCCCATATTCCTGATAGAAATTACAACATTACGGTTGACATAGGACTTGAACTAACTAACGTAACTCATCCACTCATAGGTTTTTCAAATGAGCAAATTACTCATCCCATTATTTTCCGTATAAGTAGATTTATGTAATATTACTCAAATTTTCATACTCATACTTAATGATTCATTCAGCTTTAAATGAATGAAATGTGGTTTGTGTGCATACTTGTGATATCACAGTAAGACCAAAAGGTTGCTTGAAGGAAAGTAGCCGACTCTTTGTGACGAACGCTAAGCGTGTAAACCGCGACGCGAGAAAACCACTTTTGCCGGCCACAAGGTATTCTTTCTTCTTTGGCAATTTTGGTCAATTATGTCTACTCAATTCTCTTCAGGATTTTAGTACGTCATAAGACATATCCCATTCTTTCTTTTTAATTCTGTTGACGATTTTCCAAATTAGCTTCTCACTATATCGAGGTACCTATCAACAACTATTTGACCATTACTTTATACATACACAAGTACACTGATTCATTCACTACAAATTTAACTTTATGATCCAATGTATTAATATAGGATTATAGTAATTCATGCAAATGATGTATCTAGAAAACTGAACATAATTACGAAATATTTCAGGTTTTCCTCGATTCATGCACTAAACATTGATTGTATTCTAAGTTTGAAGTCTCTATGTTTGCCAGAAGTGCTTTAGAAATTTGGTAATCGTTCAGCTAGTAATTCGACTAATTGCAACCCTTAAATTTCAGGTTGATATTGATTGAAATTTCAAATATACCGTGATACAATACCAGCTTATCATTTGAAAATTCATGATTTTAGTTTCATTCCGGACGAAGTAACAGGGGGTCAAAAATTGCGTCCTTGCTGCGAGAAAGAAAGGAACATCCGTGTCGCATTTTTGTTGAATATTGCCCCGACAAATAAAATGGGGCAAATATTATTCTTCTGGGAAACGAAAATCCTCTCGATTCCTCGAGGGAGTAGGTTTATCTCCGTGACACTTAAAAAATTATCTGGTTCTTGGTATTGATCTGGAACTTTTCCAAATTTTAATCAACATAACATTGTGCATGCAAATCAAAACTTTATATTTTTATCCATATATTCGGTTTCCCAATGCCAATAAAGATCATATTTTTCATTATTTCATGTCTGAAGCTACTAACCAATTATCAAGTTCTTGATACACATGGTTCCAAAAAGTAACATTCCAAGTATTCTTAGGTCTCACTTCTGAATACTTTAATTGAAATTGGAGTCATGAATTCTTTGATTACAGCCGAGGTCGGTAATTTGATAGCAACATAAATGCTTCTTGTTTGAATCTTTTATTTCCTAGCACATGCAATGATTCAAATTCTTCTCACCGAATTGAATATGGAGAATCCTAAAGAATGTAATGACGTAGAGTATCTGATTTAATTTCCTCAATTACCGAAACTATTTTTAACTCTATCAATATAAGTATTCGAATCATTTTTCAACCATGTGATATCTGGTTCATTCTAAGAAAACGACGTTTTTCGATACAATGATTAGATATCTCACAGACACACCTGTTTTGTAGAATTAACGCTGTATTCTTCTATCCCCTTGTCTATGTTTCGTCCAGAACGAAATTACTAGTCCTATATAATACGTATTTCAAGCCATAAATATTCGAGAAATTCAAATTCATTATTGACCAACGGAAATAAGCTGACAATATATGCTAATAGATCTCATACACTCAATTGAATCAATCGTAATCAAACTTCACACTTTCTGTCTCTCTCTCTCTCAATTCATTGAATCAATTAGAAAAAAACATATATATATATATATATATATATTTATATGTATATATATATATATATATATATATATATATATATATATATATATATATATATATATATATATATATATATATATATATATATATATATATATATATATATATATATATATATATATATATATATATATATATATATATATATATATATATATATATATATATATATATATATAGGAAAATGAAATTTTTTTGTGCTTATGGCACTTAATGAAATATTTAAGAAAATGAATAATAGAACATTCATTTGAAAAATTCAAATCAATCAAGAGAATATTATAGTAGAGCTAAATATGTGAATGTATGCGATGTGATGTCTACATTATCCTTCAAGGGATAAATGTTAGAGAAGTATTGAAATCAATGCCTCACTTCGATGGGCGTGGTGCGACTGACGAGTTCCTTGCAGAACGAAACATATATGTCTCACACTTCCATCAGGTGTGGCATCGATCTCAATATTTCTCTAACATTTATCTCTTGGAGGATAATGGAGACATCACATCGCACACGTTCACATATCTAGCTCTACTATAATATTCTCTGATTGATTTGAATTTTTGAAATGAATGTTCTAGTGTTCATCTTCTTAAATATTTCATTCAGTGCCATAAACACAAAAAAAAAAATTTCATTTCCCTAAAAATATCACCGAATAGGCCCTTGAAATACTTGAAATACGAGAATAAACGCGAGCGTACTACTAACGCAACCTATTGACAATTGAAAACATCGTATGATGATATTTGTAAAATAGACATTGCAATTTAGTAGATCAGCATATATATATATATATATATATATATATATATATATATATATATATATATATATATATATATATATATATATATATATATATATATTCATGTATAAAACTTGGTTCTAGGAATAAGCCGCGTTCTAGATTTATATAATCTCGACGTTTCGGCTTCCGTTGTGAAGCCATCTTCAGGAGTTGGAATAAATTAGTAAACGTAAGGGTAACTCGGTTACTATAGATATCAAAATGTCAAACTTATTTCTTAGGAAAATCAAATTAGTTTTTTATATCTTCACTCATTGATTTTCATCATCATAGGAATATTTCTGGCTCAGCATTCGCTTCGGAAGTTTTAGTCTCCTTCACCACGAGGAAACCTCTGAAAAAGTAATGGTAAGACAGGTGATTCTTATAAGTTCAATAAGTGTGATTTATATTTACATGTATATAATTACATATAGTTTTTTATACTCATCCAGAATATGTATATTGTTGGTTTCTGTTTGTGAAACTGAAGGTAGATATGGAAAAAATGAGTTTTGAGATGTGATGTTTGGTGATTGTTGTGTGTTTATTTTATGAGGGTTATTTGTGAGGTTTATTAACTTGTTGTTAATAGAATTAAGATATTTAATGTCTGTTCTTTCATTTACTGTGTGTTCTAAATTTTTACGAATGTGTAACTTTTCTAAAATTTCTCTACTTTTTTGTCCCTTTCAGTTGCCAAAATCTTCGTATTTTTGTAATCAAAATCGTGTTTTTCTGTTATATATAGAGTTCAATATAGAGTTTTGGTAAGTTTGCAAACCCTAAAATACACTACTTACTACTGACATTATACGTGGTTTACTTGGTAATGAAGTAGAATACATGGTTTTCTATAATTTACAGTTGAGTTCTCTCATTGAAATTTGCCTTAATCAGACGTACAAATTCGCAAAAAACGTCACATAACTCGCAATGCAATGCAATAAGTAAGTCCAATTGAAGCTATTGGCATCGCTACCAGAGCCACTACATTCACTGGTTTCCGGTGATGGGCTATAATCTGAACATTTTTTGACTCATATCCAGCAACAAATCCTATATGTTTATTCATGAGATATATGGAAGGAGTAGTTCCAACGAAATTGCGACACTCCAGTTCAACAATCCTAAATGACAATCATTTTCCTTCCATCAAACGTATGAATATAAAAAATAATATTGGTCCGAACTGATTCAGTATTGAAAACCACTTTTCCAACCATAGAATTTAACATACAAACTTGAACATTTAAAGGTTTTATTCCATATTTTAAGTACTTGGATTGTTAAAATCAATCAAGTCACAATGTTACTACTGGTTAATTTCAAGTCGGTGATGTATTTTTAGCCTTGAAGATATTTTATGATGGTAGGAATATCAAAAAAATATTTGGGAACTCAACCGAGTGTTGAATCAGAAAGCGCTTACTAACAATTACATAGATATAAAATTATATATTCCAACTATGCCTAAATTATGTTCATCAAAGAAACAATGTTGAATGAATAGGGGCATCTGAAGAACTTCCTTAGTAAACAAGCAAAAGCATCATATCAAAATTTCACAGTGAGACATTGTATATTTGAACCAAGTCTAACTTCATTGGCTTAATTGTAAATGAAATTACTTTTCCGGTAGTAAGACTCCATCACAACATACCTACTTGTACGATCCCCTTTCTGAGTTACCTAAAGCGAACTTGAGAACTCGGTCCAAACGCAGCAATCGATGTATCAACCAAAAACAATAATTCCGAATTTTTCGAAGTTAGTCACGCACTCATTTAATTTCGATAACACTGAAGTTTTCTCCAGTTCTTCAGAAAATCGCTACACTCTCGTATAAACGTAATGTGACAAAAACATAATGTAAGTAAAGTCTCAAATTTCGTATTCAGTATGAGTTTCGTGTATTTGGATTAACAAAGTGATGAAATTGTTCTATATCACACCGATTGACCTGTTCCATAAATTTCCTCGAAGAATTCGTTCTAAATAGCATAACTAAGATTTTGAATTGGCTCAAACTCTGGATGTCACAGTAACACATGTAATACGATATGCACTTCTCAAATTGGATATAACTTTTTTCATAGTCATAATAATTTGACATAGTGTTTCATACAGTAACTCCCCTGGAAACGTCACAATCATTTGAAATGAAACACCAATTCGAAATTTCTCATATATTAAATAATACTAATGACACGTGTTTCGAAGTTCAAGTTCTTATTCATAAACTAATTTAACCCTGGTACAATTCTGCAAATACAAATATTCATACCTAAAGTGTCAGAATACGAGATAACAAGAACAGGTTACGAAATCTAAAAATTGAAACAGAAATTGAACAAGAAACTCTAAAATATGTATAAACATCTGTTATTTAGAATCTGGAGAAGAAAATATACTTCGAGGCACACGCCATGCCTATTATTCAATATATAAGAAAATTTAAATGATTATTTGATCACAAATATCAATTTTCGCCCAGTATCTATAAATTGATACCATTCATTCATTTCATCAACTGTTAAGTGATCACAGTAGGAAATAGCGTACCAGGAATGTATTGCACTGATAACCACCGAAAGATATCTGTGATACTAGATTGATGAGCGCTAAGAGAAACAAAGAGTTCGAAAAACTTATATCAATAATGGTTAAAATATATGAATCGACAATAACTCATCGCTGACTGAAATCAAGATGATAGAAAATAAGTCACGGACTCTCTTACAAGAAAGCAAGAATGAGATGAGCATCACTATGGATACTCCCCATGAATACAGTACTGCATTCATGAGGAATATCAAGAGCAACCCGTAACTCTATTCGGTCCGAGGTAACATTTTATATGACTGTGAACGGCATTTCATGTCATGTTGTTTCACACATTTATTCACTATACTGATGTTCTCAAATTGTCGCAATCCTTAGAATTGCTTATCTTTACAAACAATCATATCTTTTTCAACTTCCGAAGATACAGGAAATACGTGTTTTTTATTCAAATTCACGTTTTATATAAAATATGATTTATTGGAAGAAACAGAATGAAGTCATCTTAACACCTGAAAAATTCCACTTTTAGTGACCATCGAGGATTGAAATGACACCCCAGAAAATAACTCTTAATTTTAAAGAAATCGTGTCGGCTTTTAGGGCCGGTGTCCATAGTGAAACATGGTGAAGTAATCTTCCGGGCTGATATGCTGTGGTTAACTGAAGCACTCGCCGCCACTGAGGATGTCTCTCGCAGTTTGAGACGAAACGTTTGGAAAATGAGGTATTTCAGTTGACCACGGCCAATCAGCCCGGAAGATTATTTCATCTTTTCTATAATTAAAAAAAGTTAGTGTTTTAGATGAAACCTGGGGAAAATTTCCTGAATGTCATAAAGTGTACCGAATCTAGGTAAAAATTTCAACATTTTATACGAATGTTTTCAAATGTTACTTTTTTTTATAGTCATACAAATGAAACACGAATTCGATTATCGAATAACTCAACTTAGTCATCGATATTTTGCCGGGAACTGCAAGTCGCGTAGGAACAATAAAAATTTCGTTGTACGAATTCAAAATCAAAATTTTTTAATCACTAGATTATATAGGATTAGCGTCAACGCTATTTATATATTTCCGGTTTCACGTCATAATTTCCGCATAGTGAGGAAGAACTAGAAATAAATTACTTGCTCATGCAGACCTATGTGAGAAGGGTAGATTCCTTATATGCCTGACTTGCGACAAACTTTGTCAAATTATTAACGAAATATTTCCTTTCGCTCAAGTATAAATGATGATTTTATTCGAATTACCAGTAGGCAGAGCGGTTGCATTTGATGCGCATTTTGTTCAAATCAACTTGAGGTCCATTCAAAGGAAAATAAAAAGAGTTATCCTTCAGTTTTCAGGTCATTCATTTGATTTATCAGTATGTAGTCCTGTATGTGATCCGTCGAACAAGGTCACTATAGAAAATTATTATACAAATTATAGCTCATTGAAACATATGGAACAAAGAAACAGAAACATTATAAAATATTTATTTGAGATTTCTCGTAGAAACAAAAATATAAAAATTATATAATACAATATTCAAGATTACTCATAGAAAATCAAACAAACACAGTTCATGCAAGTTTAACTGCACTGGAAACAGAGGTTCATCCAACATAAGCCCCTATCTCGGCAACTAGTGAAGTGTAACCACTCTTTCCTTCAGATAAATTATCTGACAAGGTCTCAGCGTACAGTACACGAAAAAAATCATCTTCTTCGCTGTCTGACGGAAGTTGTTTCTTCTTCATATTCTTCTTCTCCTCATTAAATTTCATATTGATTTTCTCGACAGGGCTATTTTCTACATGACACTCTCCAGAACGTTTCAAAATTGCGCTCTTCAACGCTTTTTTCTTCGACTTTTATATGTTTCTCTAGTTTTTCACATTGCTCTAAAGTACCATTGGAGTAAAGTTCCATTGTTCTAAAACCACATGAATATGGTTCATTCCACTCAATTGGTTTGGTTCCATAACGCTTTCCACAAATTCCATATCTGTAGAGATTGGTAGAATCAGATTGATATGGAAATGTAGCTTTTTCCTTATAAGAGCTAATTTTATTGACATTATCGTTAGAAAAAAGTAAAAAAAATTATTTTAATAGGTATTATACCTTTGTGACGGTTTTACAAATCCTTCTGTCTCTGTTCATATCTAGTTGCGTAATTGAGAATAACTTGTTATCTTATTCACTATTCGTAAATATCGTGTAGATTTCCAGAGATATTGTAGAGTGTTTATGAATACGAATGAAGATTATCATTCTCATTATTACTCCTCAGTCTCATGTTTTCGTCATCACGAATTTGATTTCCTTATGCTTAGTCATATTGTTGTATTGTTGTAGAGTAAGTAGTTTTCAGGCTTCTCAGTATTCTGTTTAGAATTCGTATAGTGGTTTGTCTAGGAAACACCGATAGATACTACGTACAAATAAAGCGAACACAACTAAACAATATAAATCATAATTAAAGACAAACTGTCAATTATAACGCCTTCTAGAAAGTGGTATTGAACGATAATTAGTAGGTAATCTGTAATAATAGTTGTTGACATTTATTTTTTGTAATTCCTAGTGATGTTCGATTGAATAGGAACACGTCTGAGTCAAGATTCCATTCACATGTTCTGCGAATGCTTCACCAGTACAGCAAATTGACGACGTAAATATATGTAATAAATAACATTCTTCGTATAAAGATTAATTCTTCATGTCAAGAATTCAAACATATTCCAATTTTCAGAAATTTTACTGTTCAGAATGGCAGTGTTGAATTTAATAGCAGTGTTGAGCAAAATCATCACACTTTTCTGTTTTTGCGTCATTCTCCAAATTTGATAATGACTTCTCGAAAACAACTTATTTCTTATAATGAAAAAATGGAACGAAATTTCTCCTTGAAATTCCAGAGAAATTACACTTAAAGTGAAAGTGATTATATTTGTTGTTCGAGAGATCATCGAGAGGACAAAACTTTGTATTTTTTTTATGCTGTTCTCCCTTTATGATTGTTGGTGCTAGTAAATATATAGGAATTTATTCTAATAAGCGAAAATTAAAAATTGATTGAAGATAGTTTTACAGGTAAATCCTTCGGTCAGTTGAATAATTGACAGAAATTTCATCACGAATCCATTGGCATACATGCACCGGCGTTGAATCGTAGGTCCAATGAATTGAAAAAAGTACAATGAGCAGGTACTGCTGGAACACGGGAGAATATAAATCCCAAAGGATGAGGTTTTTATAACGGTCAATTTTAAAGAGACCACATGAAGAAAAATTGTTCTACAAAAATATTCTATTTTATAATTGAATATAAACTTAAATTCAAACACTTTAACTTATGATTTACACTTTATTGACTACATAGCATGACGCGTTTCGTCGTTACAAACGACTCCTTCAGATGCTCACAGAATAAAAACAACATTTTAAAAAACACAGGTATAAATATCCGGTAATTTTGGGATTCTATGATTTTGGTTTTACCTAAGATATTCCATTCTGAAAAATAATTTCTATTATCTGAAAAGGTTTAACAAGGGTTAATTATTTAATTCCATCTGTTCATTGAGCAAATTTCTAGAATTCTTAACCTAATCGAATAGCTTTCCTATAGAGTTTTTTGTCAAGAATTTTTGACACTAGTTCGCTTTCATAATTATTATGCTTTTCGTAATTATTTTCGTATTATGCTTTCATAATTTTTATCGTTTTTATAATGATTATGAAAGCGAACTAGTGTCAAAAATTTCTTTACAAAAAACTCTATCGATTACTAATCTATTTACGATTAGTATTTCCTTATCAGTCGGATAGAAATCGTAAATATAATAGCTTAACATTCTTCGGAAACGTCAGTCAAAAAGTCAAAACCTTTTCAAGTAAACATAATTTTAATATTTCATTTAAAACGAACAATAATTTATCGAGACACATTAAGAACAATAAAAACAAAGTTAAAAGAGAAGACAAATCAAGTGTTTAAGAATTGAATTGTGGAACATGTCCGATATATATATATATATATATATATATATATATATATATATATATATATATATATAAATATAATATATATATATATATATATATATATATATATATATATATATATATATATATATATATATATATATATATATATATATATATATATATATATATATATATATATATATATATATATATATATATATACATATATATATATAGATAGGTAAAACTAGTAGAAATTTCGGAACTAGAATAGAGGAACATAAATATAGCTTCGCCCATAATAAAAGTAATTCGAATTATGCTAACCATTTATTGACAGAAAACCATACTTTTGATACGAATTTCAAAATTTTACACAATATAGAGAGGAGTAGTCAATTAGATTATTTGAAAATAGTGAAAAAAATCGGCTTAAAAATTCTAGAAATTTGCTCAATGAACAGATAGAATTAAATAATTCACCCTTGTTAAACCTTTTCAGGTAATAGAAATTATTTCTCAGAATGGAATATCTTAGGTAAAATCAAAACCATAGAATCCCAAAATTCCCTGATATTTATACCTGTGTTTTTCAAAATGTTGTTATTCTGTAAACATCTGAAGAAGTCGTTTGTAATGACAAAACGCGTCATGCTATGTAGTCAATAAAGTGTAAATCATAAGTTCAAGTGTTTGAATTAAAGTCTATATTCAGTTATAATGGATTTACATCAAGTAAACGCCAACACTATTGAATATTCTATTATATAGTTGAATCCAGCATAATATTCAGTTGAATGATGAGATTTGTTTGAAGTTTTTCTTACATTTCCTTATTCAATTGATAGATACCCATATTTTTTCACAACTCTCCATTTTTTTCAGCTTCATTTGTGCTGTTATTGTTGGAATGTAATTATTTCTGAAATTAATTAGTTATCGAATTAGCAATCATCGGAAGTTGAATTTTCATGTTTTTTGTTTAGGGAAATTAGAACTGATGATAGCTAAATGGGCATAACAAAGTTATGCTCATTTCTAATTATCAAGAATTATGAATTACGAATTCAGTAATAGAATCAAATTCTTGCATATGTTTGTTTATTATCTATTCTCAACTTCTCCAAAATGGTTTCACAGTGTTTCTCCTTCAGAGTATTAATTGATTCGTAAATGTAGTGATATAGAATTTTTCAATATCGCTGAAAGTTATATCTCAGGTTATTTAGACGAATTACAATGAATATTTGATTGTAATTTCAGTGCTATATTTTCGAGTGTTTACTGAAGCAACATTAAAATATTATACTTGAACAAACCCCTTAGCGATTCTCAGCGGATCCGTTTTATGACTGATATTTGCACAGTTCTTATCCAGTGTGAGCTGGTCCTTGTCAATCTCTCTTGCCTCCGTCTTATCGTTTAAGTCTAGTTCCAATTTGAACTTGACCTCTTGCAGCTTGTTGATCTTTTCCCAAGCGGCCAAACACCGTTCTATCAGATGCTTCTTGACGGCTTCTAAGACGCATAATTCCTGAAACCAAATTGATTCAAAATATGGTGTATTCATAAAATGAGATTTAAATGCTGAAACGAATGTATAGCGATAAATATTCATATGATAAAAGTATTTTCATTGATAACAAATTCTCTTAGAAAATAATCGTTCTTCCAATACATAATATGATATCTCACATTTTTTGAGAGGAAACCTACAAAAAAATTCTTGCGAATCAACGAAAAGACTGAAAATATCTAATGAATCTGGAAATTGAATACATGACCAACTCGACTGAACCAACTCTCTATTACTTAACTTTATCTCTGAGTATCCTAACGGCATATTCGTTGTAAAAAATTCAGTTTATGTCTCCTTCCTATATATATATATATATATATATATATATATATATATATATATATATATATATATATATATATATATGTCAACATTTTCAAATGGAATGAAAAGATTCACATATTATTCATATTGAATATGTTGTAACGTGTGAAATCCCCACACTACCGCCGCCACTGAATTTTTGATTTACTTCTTATGTCCTTCGTCGCTGGACTCGATCGCGATAACCTGCGTTTATCTAAAATGCAGATATAGTGGACTGAATTCTCGTTGCACCTTTCTTTTTCGTCAATTATCTATCTAAGAAGTAACATCGTAACTTACACGTAAGATTTGGTAGATTTCAATTACTTTGATTATATTCTTATATTAATAACAAGTGGAATAATTAATTATCTGTGGCGTCTAAACTGACGGTGAGTTATGAAGAGAAATTCTATTTTTCGTATAAATGCATTGTCTGGAAAACCTGATTTGAATTTTTTATTTTATTCATTTCGTAATTTTCATTATTTTTTATGATACCTTTTTAAATTGCTCATTTTCCAATATTGCAGTAATCATTATTACATTTTCTAGTTTAAATTATCCTCCATTCATCTGCTCATTTTTTTTTTCATATTGGCTCAAGATTTTTGTGGGGTTAACGATGGCTAATTCCACGTGTTTTTATCTCATGTTCATATTTAATGTTAGAACACTTGCTTTATTTCTTGGTATATTCAAATTATATCACACTATCTGTAAATGTGATTGTGCCATCGAGATCCTATAGAAATTCTTGGAATAACTTCAGCCTAAAATAGAATGTTGATTTGCCTGAATGTTTTTAGTCACCTCCGATGGAGCTGAAAGTCACTTTCGCTGGAATTCAAATGCAACCTCTGCTGGAACTGTAAAACTACCTCCGGTGGAGCTAAAAGTACGTTCGCTGGAACTATGAAACTACGTTCACTGGAGCTGTAAAACAACCTTGGCTGGAGCTCTGAAAGTCACCTTCGCTAGAGCTATATTTCAATCTTGGCTAGAGCTTTAAAATTATCTTGATTGGAGCGTTAAAAACAACTCGCTGGAGTTTCAAGCAACATATATTGAAGGGCAAACTTGGAAATCCAACATATGTGAAGTTATGTAGATAAGATAATTTATTCTATTGTAAATGCGAAGAAATTTAGTAAATTGATACATTTTAACTTCGTTATTACTGAGTATCAATCAGACCGAATATGTGACCCCTCGTTTTCAGCTAGCCTGGGTTATTTTAAGGTAAAGTGGGGGTTATAATGTAAATAAAAAAAAATGCTTCCTTTGCCATTTTCATTTTGGAATTGACTAACTAATGTAAAGGTCATAAACAGCAAATAATTTGAAATACATAGACGAGAAGGACAGCCATTTCAAGAGTTCACGAATCTTTTCGACTCGTGTTGAAAAGATATTCTTATTACTATTCAAACAGCCAACGGAATTAAATCGCTAAGATGAATTGAATTGTGATATTTTTCATTGTTTTGATTTTTTTAAGCCAATATTCGTAATGATTCAAAACGACTCACTATGGAATTATTCGAAATATTTTCGAATATTCTGAGCTGTCCATTTGAACATGAACAGGTTTCATGCACTTCATCACTTTTTGAATGTAGTCAATTGTAGGTGCAGTTAAAATGTGTGGTATTGGATATTTTCAATTGTGTAGTACCAGATTGAAAAGAAGTTTGCTCTTGAACCTTTTTGTTCTCTATCTTTTCTCACGAAATGCGTTCTCTGCGGAAAGAAAGAAATACGTACAATATCTTATAGAAAAAAATATATTTTGTGATTCGAAATTGATAGTTTCACGATTAATTCAATAAGGGAGTTAGGTGATATATTCGTAGCAAATTTAAAATGTTGGTGACTATTTCGTTTCTCATCACTACGAAATATCCAGGAGCTACTCTAAAAATTTATATCTAAATGATAAGTATTTTTCGACCATATTCAATATCATTCTAGGTTACACTATGAAGCAATATATGCTTCGTTTTCTCATGTCGTTACAGCGCTGAGTAGCTGAAACCCCTGAATTCATTCATCATAATCTGTATAGTGAGTATGTACTGAAAACCCCCTGTCGTTCAGGTTGGCCAATAGAATTTGGGCAGAATTCTGATCGTGATTTTTCACTCTGAAGTTCGAATGTTCAGATATTTTTTAGCCAAGCATTTTTTGATTCATTATAACGTTATAATTTTGTTTAGTGTCATCTTTTCGTCAGTCTCTAGTTTTGTGAGGTTAGGGGTACTCTTTCGTCCTACTGTTAAGTAGGTCTGATTGTCATGTTGTGTTGTTTGTAAGACGATGGAAGTTAACCTGACTGAAAAAAAAAGTTGGTATTTTTTTCGGAAAAATGATCAGGTATTAATTATCATCAAGATAGGAGACGTGTTGAGACCTTCATCAAATTAAATACTCGTTCTTTTATGGAAATTTGCTTTGTCGAAAAGAATAAGTATCCAGTATTGGGATCATTTGATGGTCCTTGAATTCTTCTGGCATTGGTTCGTTATTTGGAAATTGTGAACAAAAGAAGTGCCCTTCAGGGGATCCAAGTACGTGTTCTTGATACAAAGTATACCGCACACTACATCTTTGCGTAAGTCCAGGTATTTTCAATTTAGTTTTGATTATTTGTTTCATGGAGGCTTCTGTTTGATGGTTTTTCGTTTTCGTTTTAATTTTTTTTACGTTTACTTTTGGATTTCTCCGTTTTGTTTTTTTGAGTACTGAAATTATTGAGAATCACCATTTTGGTGAAGGTTTGGTAGAAGATCTTTGAGCCTAAAGGTGGAAGTTTGAGAACACTTGGAGTGGTGAGAGAATTTCAGTACATTGTTTGAAGAGACAATTGATATTTGATTTTATTTTTATTTTTTTAACCTTGAGTTTACTTTGATTTAATAACCGTTCAGTTTGTATACTGAAGATTCCTTTTTATTCAAACATTCATTATATATATATATATATATATATATATATATATATATATATATATATATATATATATATATATATATATATATATATATATATATATATATATATATATATATATTCATTGTGACGATGAAATCCTCTTAGCTAAGCGAGAATTAATGGAGATAATTAAGGGAGAACTAAGATTGAGAACTGTTAGATCTGGTGGAGTTGTTGTTTGATCCTCCACAAAACCGATTGAATGTTACCGAGAACTTTCGAAACTCTGGCGCCTGGCATTAAATTTTTCTCACATAATTAATCCAACTCATCTTCACTGTAGCTAACTGTGGTGTGGTGCAATTCATTTGACTTTCCGTTCTCGCTTAGCTTAGCAGTCACTCAGGTTTTGAACCAGAGGTTAAGCGCAAGTATACATATTGTGTGTGTGAGATCGAAGTTTACAACTCTATAACTATATAGTAAAAGTGAGTTAAATAACATTCAGCACAATTTGAGAGCTTTTACAATGACGCTTGTTGCAATGGTTCCTCGTGATTGCACGTTAAATTTCACGTTGAATCAATGACAAAACGAAAAGCAATTTCTTATTTACGACAGTTGATATACCAGAATGAGAAATTATTTAAGTGCCTTTAAATCCTGGTTTCTTGAGAATGTTCTAGATATTCGAGTTTAGAACCTATACAATATATCACCTTAATTTAGAGAATTTCGAATCATTGTTATATTTTCAACGTTGTCTCGTCTGATATTAGAAACAATGT
The DNA here is from genome assembly GCA_030704895.1 of Henosepilachna vigintioctopunctata. Classification (NCBI taxonomy): domain Eukaryota; kingdom Metazoa; phylum Arthropoda; class Insecta; order Coleoptera; family Coccinellidae; genus Henosepilachna; species Henosepilachna vigintioctopunctata. Next base: position 2,042,687 of record JARQZJ010000136.1, on the reverse strand, counting down.
TTCTATCAGAATTTCTCATAAAAATTTCATTTATTCCGTAGACGAAAATAGCAAAATTTCACATCAATTCGAAACAATCGGATTTCAGTTTCAATAGCTTCAGAGTCTGGCTGATTTGTATTGTACCAGTGAAAGAGAATTGATATCGTTCAGACTGAACGGTGGTTCGAAACCAGATACAAAAAACACCATCAATCCTTTTAGAAAAATAACAAAGTGATATGTCTTCGGTAAATTTTAAATCTCTGACATACTAGGCGGGTGACTTGAAAGCCCTTTTCGATCGCTCTGTGATTTTACTGCTACTTAAGTCGCCGTTTAGATCACCGTTTTGATTTCACGATAACAACAGCTATCCTAACCATTCGTAAATTATACCACTGCGCGTCGACAGTGTACCATCCTTATCTTAATTATTTCCATTATGAAGAGTAATGAGTCGTCGAGACACACGGACGAAGATCTTGAAAAATACATGAATCTACTAATCTGATAAGTGATTTCTAACAGAAAACAAAAACTGAATTGAGATATTGGGAGTAATTGAAATTGATATCAAAATACTTGCCCATCAACTGTGCAACTAACCAAACCAAATATAAATCATCAAACATTTCATCGATTAACGCAGGGCATGGCGATGTCAGCATGAGCCATTTCTTTAAAAAGCAGTCAGCCACTGGTAGGCAAAAGTTAAGTCACTGGCAGCTAGCGGTGACCGTTAAGTCGACGATTAAACGTCGCCGGTATGAAAATTTTGCCCATCAATAATGTTCACAAATCATTGCTTTCAGAAACACCATCCATATTCCACAATTCGAAATATGGAAATTATAACATATGACTTATAATTTGGTGAATAAATTCATTATTTATTCATTTTTAATCATTAGCTATGTGCCAATGGAAGAGAAATTTAATTATTCAGACTCATCAAAACGTTCCAAAATTTCTCAATCATAAAAACGGTAATATCTTGCTTATCAACTTGACCAACTCGATGATGTTTTCAAATCATTTATTCGATATTTTCTTAATATAATGGCATTTCAACGAAAACTCGCAGCAATATCAGATAAGATCATATATCAATTTCTTTGTAAAATCGGCATCGACCGATCATCGGTATCGTATTTTCATTCCACCCAGTATTCAGCGAGTAAACTTATCGTTATTAATCTCTATACAAAATTTTACCAACATGCTTTCAAAATTTACAGCGTGATTCACAGAACTGTGTTAAGCATTCTCATAATTCAATTCTCATAATTGAAATTTGACATTTGTCCAAAATCTTGTTTCGACATTGTCATTCAATTAGAGAAGAGAGAAGTGTTCTTTCTATTTCTATCATACTCAGGGAAAATCTGATTTATCAGGTGACCCACATTGAATACTGGATTTTTCATCTTACGAAATATTACAGGAGTCCATAAAGAGCCGGTGAAAATAGAGTCTGGTCTCGAACAATTCAACAAGCACGCATTGTTATTCTGCGTAACCCGATACATATCATTTTCACTTATATTACTAATCATTCAAACTCATCAAGGATAGTTTTTGAGTAACATATGAGATAGTTTCCTAAAACACATCAAGAAAAAAGAAAATATTCATTTAAAATTTAGGCAGTGTTGCCGTAATGATAAGACTTTCAAAAATATTTTGGGTTAACGGCAAAGGTTTGCAGAACTAATTTGAACGACTAATCGTCAGCAATTCTATATTTCGAACACAATTCCGTTCTTCTTCAGGAATACTAAAAATATAAACCAGGTATTAATCAATCAGTTACAATTTGTAGAACAAGAAAACCTACATCTGACATAAGTCAATAAACCAACAGAAACAACACAACAGTCATCGAACAGTTTTTTATAAAAATGTTAAATATGAAGGCGACAGTGCTCAACGACGTGAGATATATAAATTACATGTAAAACAAACTCATAAAGCGAGGTTAAATCATAGAACGTGTAGTATGACATATCAACGTACAAACCTGTACGTTGACATAGAATTGACACAGAAAACAATCACAATATGACCGATGCTCCTAGCCATTGGAAATTTGGCCAGGCTCATCCAACGATAACAGGTAGCTAAAAACACAATTAAGGCTCTCAATATATGTTCTTTTGTTGATGTTATTAGGAGTATTCTTGATATAGCACATCTTACAAGGTTCTTTTCTTGTAGTTGGATTCGATAGAGAGAATTTTAGGATTTTCAAAATGAAACTGATGGTCTGAAGAAGATGCATGATTAGCAAGTGCGCATCTTTGTGATTGCAATCTGGCATCACTTCTATGGATAGCTTACCTCGTTTTCAAACATTGGCTCGTCTGACCGATGTAAACTGTTTGACAGTCATTGCACCGTATGAGATAAAGGCAATTCGACATGGCTAGTGTAGGTATTTTGTATTTGAAATTGCCTAACAGATCACGGACAGAAAATGGATTATATCTCTCCACTTTTATATTGGGAACACCACCAAGGGTAAAGGTCAACCTCTGTGTCAATCGCTACTTTCCTGAGGGAGATCATCTTTAATAGTGGTGTTATTAACAGACCTGGAAGAAACCGGTCGTTGAAAGAGTGCTGGATCAGACTATTCAAAATATTCGTACACGATGTATACTAGAATCCTTTTGTGGCGAAATGTTTTCAGCACTCTTCAACGACCAGTTCTTCCAGGTCTCTTGATCCTACTATTAACGATGATGTCCCTCAGGAAAGTAATTCCATCCGGTTTGTTTCCTTGCCTTTCATTCATGGATTGACACATAGGTCGACCTAAACTCTTGGTGGTGTTCCCAATTAACGTGGCCAGATATAATCCATTTCAGGTCCGTGACCTGTTTAGCAAGTTGAAATACAAAATACCTACTCTAACCATCTCGGATTGCATTTACCACATACGGTGCAATGCTGTCAATCAGTCTACGTCGGCCAGACGACCCAATATTTAAAAAGGAGATAAGCTATCCATAGACGCGATGCCAGATTGCAACCACAAAGATGCGCCCTTGAAAATCATGCATCTTCTTTATTTTCTTAATCTTATTTTCCCTATCTCCTTTTTTCAGCATCAGTTTGATTTTGAAGATCCTAAAATTCTCTCCATCGAATCCCCCTAAAACGGCAGGTTTCTCATGTCGTTATCCATTTGAATTAGGAGTGAGTAGATGCAGCTCAGATTGCTGATGTCTAATTTTTTGTTAAGGCAATTGGATGATTGTGCTATACGGATAAATGCTAGGAAACCTGAGATTCTACAATAATTGTGAGGTGACAGATTCACAACCAACAATTTGAATCGAATGTTAATCACATTCGGTGCATACAGTGCGGGTACAACAATATAATACCTCGAACGCACCCAACACACACACATTATACGCTCATGTTCACGAAGGTGACAATGGAGAAAAGTCACTGCAATTGTAAACCGTCCATTCAAATTCATATTTCACCTTTTTGCTCTCAAAGCAACTGTTTATATTTAATCTTGAAAAAAAATTTCTACACTGTCAATCGCCAACATCTTGCCTCATAAGTACAACAAATCCATCATTGTGAAGTTATGTTCATATGTAAAAGTTTATCTTGTACTATGTATAAGTAGAGCATGATTTTTACCTGCTTCTTTATTTACAGATGTTCTGATGAAGCAACTGATAAGCTGCGAAAGCTCAACAGTAAACAAAAAATGGTAAACTGTATAAGTACATTTGAATTTCGCCAAGTACCCAATTAACCATTATACATAGTTACTCTTGAAGATGACCACTTTGAATGATATATATATATATATATATATATATATATATATATATATATATATATATATATATATATATAGACATATATAACTGCATCTGTTACTGCATTCCGATAAATATATAAAATATTGAAGAAATGTTTCGATTTTATATTTCATTCATCGATATGAGAGAATTATGTTGAAAAACATCAATCTAATTGTTTTGTAGATATATTTGAGGATATCTAGTGAATCTGTTGTTAAGAATTAATGACTCAAAAAGGAGTGTCGAGTTCTGCATCGACATACTTGCCTTCATCTTGTGAATTCAGTCTAAATTAGCTAATAACTATACAAATTTCAGTTTTTATCGATATGTTCAAACTAATGAAATTCTGCTTTTCAAGAACAAATCTTGAATTAAAAGGCTTGTTCGATAAAAACAAAAACTACCGCAGGCGATGATTACAAGGTTTCATGGGTAGAAATGATTTATTCTTGCATATATATTTAATGCTTAGATGCCATCGATTAGAAATGTTTTCCGCTATAATACTTCGGTTATAACTTAGAGAAAACTTCGAATTGAAAAAATTTCAGGTGAATTACTCATTTCTACGTCTTCACAAGTCATGTTTTTTTTTCACAGGCGCATTTGAGAAGATAAGATTCAAAACAATGCGCGTAGATCACAATCGCAAAAATAGTAGCAGTTTTTGAATCATTACCTTATCTTGTCATATTTTATTATTTTTAGCCGTCAATTAATATTATGAATTATTCAAAATTTATTTTTAATTTGACTGATTTGGACAAAAACAGTTCAGCTACTATTAAACAAAACGAATATCAGAGATTGAAATAGCCAGAAGGCTGATTTCTGAACTCATATATATTTATTTAGTAATTGTGACTCACTTTTCACTACTACGAACACTGCTTCTGTCTTATGTCACAATAGTTGAATATGATAATCTAGAATTCTTCTCAATAAGATTGTTGAAATTTCGAATGCCCACCTCGATAAATTTAGTTTCTCTCGATCTTTTGTCAACCAGAACCAGGTCAGGTTTATTGTGGGGACTGTTTGATCATTCAAGATAGTGCGGTCCCAGTAGAGTCTAAATTGATCATTCACCAAAATTGGCTTTGGGATATATTTAGAGTAGGGCCGCTTTTCCTTCTGTAGAAGATGTAATTTCTTGATGTACAATCTTTGCTGCGGCGTCATGTCTCTCTTTGCACTCCGCTGGTGCGAATATTCGACATCCCCGTGTTATATATTGGCTATGTTATGTATCGGCACCTATCGTCCCTCATTGTTGCGTCATTGACGATGTGTTCCTTTAACGATGAATAACCTGATATGGAATAGCAAGGAGTATGCCGTCAGTTCGGTAAATATTCTGTATGACACTAACCAGTAGTGCCACGCTTTCTTGTCGACATTTTCCTTCGTGGCCTCATTAATGTGTCTCCCGTGCAAGGGTTTTTATTTCCAACTTTGTAGCTTCTCATTGTTAGGTTAATGATCTTATGAAACTTATGACCCGGCCTTCACTCACTTCCAGAGGAGTGGAACTACCAACTCGGCAGATCACTCTATGCAGTGATGAGAGTCAACAGACTTCTTGTGGAAATAGTCCCTAAGATTCCCTATTTGCTGGTCTAACCAGCAAATAGGGAATCTTAGGGACTATTGGTCGTGAATTCAGGAAAATTGCTTCCTTTATTAAGCACTGATTTATCCTTGATTATTATTATTGCAATGAGGCAATTTCAGTTGGATGTCGTCCTCTAAGAACACTAAATGCAACTACTAAATTCTACAGAAAACACTATTCGTCTATAGGTCGAAATGATTTGTTTATTTTATGATGAAAATTCAGATTCTAGTTATGTTTTTTTGCATGATTCAGTAATATGCCACTTTAAATTGGAACGGTTTCTACACTTTTATTGTAGAATTTTTTGGTGCAGGTGGGATTAAAGTTTGGTTCTCATGTATTTATTGTATGCCAATATCCAGCCCCAGTTTTCTGGGTGTAGCTGATAACCAAGCCACGCTTGTGCTTGGAAAAAAATTTTATGAGCATCCGCTGAGGTTGGAGGTGAACAAGCTAACTGCACTTGCTTCTTGATTCTGACCTTTTTAACGAAACATGCATATCGGACTTTATGTGAGCTCGTAGCTTCTCTAGGAGCTCCATACATAGACTGAAGTAAGCGAATGTCGCTAGTGATAATTTGTTGTAGAACCAACAGAACTCGCTGTATTAAACTTTTTATAACTCATTTCACTCTATTACGATTTTCGAAAACTTCAGCATACTGCACTTAGCCTTGTTCTTCGAACATTTTCAAAGCAGTAGTCTTACTTCTCCCGGGAAATGCTGATGTTTTATCACAGCCAGTTATTGCGCCTAAAAATATTACATGATTCTGACACTTTCCTGAAATAGATGAAGTTTTCGATGAATATATTACCGATTGATGTTGACCTTTTTCAGGTTCTAAACAAAATTATTTTTCCGATAGCAGATCGAAAAGTGAGTAATACGAGTAAGCATCATCACCTACAAAAACAGTTTTATATGATAAACTGAGTTGCTCTGTTGCTATTTCATTTATCTCAGCATGATTACTAGCGTGTTCTGCCAACATATTTTCAACAGTTAACTTTCATTTCAACATTGAAATGAATCGAGATTTATTGTGAGCATTTGCATGAAATGTGTGTTGACTAGTACAAACTGTCGTAGACTGATCGAACGAAATATGAGTAGATGTTGCTCAATGAGTTTTTGAATAGATTACCTTCAACACGATGTATTAATATTCATAATATTTTATTTGTGTGCAATGAAACTCTACATTTCACTAATAGAATAATATTTTCAATGTATTATAGCTGCCGTGATAAATGTAAGTTTTTGAATGACTATACCTCAAAAACGGTGGCTCTTATGAAAGAAAGTATCACGGGATTATTTAGAGATAATTATCTGTTTTGCAATTTTTTTTGATCTTTCTGATCTTATGATAAAACTTACCGTTTTGCTGAAAATCGAGATAATTCTGTTTTTGTAAACTTCTACCCTTAATAAATTATTTTTCAGATATCGGATCGATGAGGGTTTTCCAGATTTCATCGATAGCGGTGTTTCGTACAATCCCACCAATTTTCAGCTGAGTGTTAGTTTTTTTAATGTCACTTCAAAGTTTCGATCTCATTTTACCGAAGTAGAGCGATAAGATTATGGTGCAGAGATCAAAAATAGGAGCAAAACCATAGCAGCTCTCAAGTTCCTAGTTGGAGAATAAATTGACCTGAACTGAGATCACAGAGAGAATGCTTATGATTTCTCTGAAAATACTTACTAGGAATTTGCCCGATTCTGAAAATTACACATTCCACAGAAAAGCATGAAATCGTGGCGAATATGACAGTCTTGCCACATAACAAATGTTTATGACATTTTGAGATGCACTGTTGAATTTTTTCTGTAGAGTTCATCTCACTAAACGTAAAAGTTTGTTGCTGCATCCACCACATTTCAACAAAAAAGAACTGTTTCGAATAAACATAAAAATTCTGTCGAAATTAATGAATGTCCTACATACTTCGGCTTTGTATGAAGTTGCATTTTGAATTTATGAATGGAAATTGAATATCACACCATTAATTGCAGAAATTTGCATTGATCATTACTATCTAAAATTCAATTCAATTAAATACTCATTCAATTAATTTTTGGGAATTTAATCGAACGCATTTCATGTCTTATCTACCACGAAGAAATAAGAAGTGGCACTTCATAGCCCTGTCAGAACGAAGTATCATTTTAATCCAAGAATCATAGAAATTGGTGATTCATTGTACTAATTTTAAAGTTAGGTTATTTGATGGTAGTATCCGAGAACCGTTTTTTCATTCTGATTACCTTCTTCAACTCAGTGTCTGCATCATCGTAAGTCAGTTCGGCACCCAACCGGTTGTCTCTCATCGAGATGCACTCCGAAACTACGTTCAGGGGGATTCCCAGGGCGTCTATCTCACGCTCCGTCGAGAATTTTTCGTCCTTCAATGCGTTGATCTCCGAGTTGACTCGATCAAGGCATGACTGGATAGTGTCGCGCCATCGATCGAGCTCCGTCACCTGTTGACCAAGAAATGCAATTCAAACAAGATGTATGTCTTTGATTTAATCGCTCATGTGATATAGGACATTGAAAAATAGAAATATTTCTTTCACATAATCAAACCAATTGTTTATTGGACATGAAGCAATAGGTAACTGCGTACACATTCATCATGGCTAGAGCTATTTACTTATTACTTTGTTCATTATTACAAATATTACAATGTAAAATTACTTTTGGGACCCATGATAGTTTGTTTAGTCTAGGAATTAAAGTTCCGTATTACTGCACGCGTAGTACTTGAAGATATGGACAATACATACTAGGAATATAAAGATTTGTATGTTTATAACATTTAACCTCACTGTGTAATTTTTATTCATTAAGAAAAGAGGTGAGTGTTATATGGAACGTTGTATACGAAAGTCAAGAGGACGTATTGGATTGTATGTTATGCAAATATAGTATTCAAATGTGAAATAATTGTTCAATAATTTTTTTTACTACATTATATACACAGAAAAAGCGCGAAAACATTTTTCTGTTAATGAACGAAATAATAATCAAATTTTCTCAACCAATAGATGAATGACTGAGATGGAATTCTCGCTTAACTCTTGGTGAAACATAATTGAATATTGAAATAAATCAAACTCTTGGCTTAATGTTTCACGATTTATTTAACAATATGAATAGTCAACATGTTTCGCGAAAATTCAGTCTTGAAAATGAGCTAACGCTCGAAACATGTTGACTGTTCATATTGTTAAATAAATCGTGAAACATTAGGCCAAAAGTTTAATTCATTTCAATATTCAATGGATTATAGGTTCATGAAGTTACATCTTGTGTATATGCGAGTTTTCTGTCTCCCCACATTCGACAGTAAAAATTACGAAAATTAACGCTTTCTACGATTGTGAACATTCGCAGTAGAATGTGAAATGAATTGGTTCATTCGAAATAATTGAAGAGATTCAACCTGGCTATCGATTATACATGAAAACGAATATTGTTTTTCATCCAATGTAGAATGTGAGCTTGATCTTCGTTAACTATCTACCATTGGTTGCTAGTTACTGATGATATATTCAACGTAAACAAGGTTCTTAGGGTTATGGCTAAGCCTAATGTCACCAAAAGTCCCGTTTCGAACGAAACTGTCCTGCTTTTCATTTTGTGTGTCACGTTATCACCAGAGTTAACCACAGGACGCATACTGTTCTGTTTTTCGAATTCGTGTCAAAATTTTGTAGACTTGTTTTGTAGAATATGTCGGCAGGTTTGCACCAAGCTCTATTGAAAGTTTGCCTTCTGTTATTTATGATGATCTTTTATTGACAATTGGAACTTTGTTATGAATCAGCCAAATAAAAAAGAATTTGACTCAGAAACAGATAAATCCGTTTCTATGTTTTACAGTTCGCAATTCATTGGCGAAATTGAATTAAGATTCACTAGGCAATTGACTTTGTCTTCGAATATAAAATTAATTGCTCTGACATAGATGAAGAATTTGTGGAAAGTACGATTACTGAATTTTATAAAACAAGCCTCGAGTATAGACGTTCAGAAAGCATTGGATATATTGGGATGAAACCAAGGTATCTTGATTAAGTATGAAAAAATACAAAATTTACCCATCTGTTATTAACCTTCTACAGTATGCTATGTCCATGGGGAAGATAACCATACCACTAAATGGATATAGTTGCAATATATCAACTATAATATACATACATATATATATATATATATATATATATATATATATATATATATATATATATATTTATATATATATATATATATATATATATATATATATATATATATATATATATATATATATATATATGTATAAACTTGGTTCTCGGAATGAGCCGCGTTCTAGATTTATATAATTTCTACGTTTCGGCTTCCATTGTGAAGCCATCTTTTGGAGTTGGAATAAATTAGTAAAGGAAAGGGTTATTCAGTTACGTGGCCTCAATCTGCCTACTCCACGAACCAAATGAGGGAAACTAGGAACGATAAGAAATGATTCGGTTGCGTGACCTCAACCTGCTGCTGCCTTCGGAGTCAATTGACTCCGAAGAGTAGGCAGGTTGAGACTTCGGAGTTAACTATTAGAAACGATTTGACTCGTGGAGTAGGCAGATTGAGGCCACGCAACCGAATCATTTCTTATCGTTCCTAGTTTCCCTCATTTGGTTCGTGGAGTAGGCAGATTGAGGCCACGTAACCGAATAACCCTTTCCTTTACTAATTTATTCCAACTCCTGAAGATGGCTTCACAATGGAAGGCGAAACGTCGAGATTATATATATCTAGAACGCGGCTCATTCCGAGAACCAAGTTTTATACATACTTCTGACCGCGGAAACCTTTCTGAACATATATATATATATATATATATATATATATATATATATATATATATATATATATATATATATATATATATATATATATATATATATGATTTTAAATTTGATTTGCATTCCCTGTGCATTTTGATCCAACTTGAAAGATAGGATAGCTTACATCTCAATTTATAGTCACAATATATTTTATTGCAAATTATTTGATAATAGCAACAATTATCGTGAACAGTGAGCAGAACAAAAAATTATTTATGATCGGATTATGCTGACTGTTGCTGCTGAACAAGGCGGTTTTTTTTTCATGGACGCACCAGGTGGGACCAGTAAAACATTTTTAATATCGTTGATTCTTGCTAAAATACGATCGCAACAGAAAATAGCATTGGCAGTAGCATCGTCAGGCATTGCGGCTACTTTGCTAGATGGTGGGCGATCGGCACATTCAACATTCAAGCTAACATTGGACATCCATAATAAACCAAATGCAATATGAAACATAAAAAAATAGTGGAATAGCTGCAGTGTTGCGGAAGAGTTCTATCATAATTTGGGATGAGTGCACAATGGCACATAAATATTCACTCGAAGCATTGCATAGAACTATGCAAGATCTAAACGGCAATGATAAACTTTTCGGTGATGCTATCTTACATTTGTCTGGTGATTTCCGACAGACCTTACCGGTTATACCTCGCTCTACTTTCGCGGATGAGATTAATGCATGTTTGAAACAATCATTCTTATGGCGAACTGTTGAAACACTTCGATTGACCATAAACATGCGCGTACGATTGCAGAATGACCCATCAGCACAAATATTTTCAGATCAATTACTAGATATTGGATATGGTAAAAGAGACTTACAACCAAATTTGCAATGCATTACATTGCCAGACAAAGGGAAAAAATGGATTGATTCAGAGTATTTTTCTGAATATACAGAGTAATTACTTAAATCATGACTGGCTCAGTGAGCGGGCTATTTTGGCAGCCAAAAATGTGAATGTTGACGAAATTAACTTCCAGATACAACAGTTGTTACCAGGCGATCTGATGTCTATTAAATCAATCGATACTGCTCTTAATGAAGATGCAAGTGTAAGTTTCCCAATTGAATTTTTAAATTCACTAGATATACCTGGAATGCCACCACATAATCTTCGATTAAAGATTGGTTCACCTTTTATTCTCCTGTGTAATTTGAATCCACCTTGATTATGCAACGGTACGCGTTTGGTCATTAAAAAAATCACCGGAAATATTCTAGAAGCAACCATTTTAACTGGAAAGTTCAGAGGAGAAGTGGTCCTGTTGCCACGTATTCCATTGATACCGTCAGATTCTACGACACTCTTCAGAAGGCTATAGTTTCCAGTTCACTTAGCTTTTGCCATGACTACAAATGAGCCTCAAGGCCAAACAATGTCCATATGTGGTTTAGATTTAGAAAATCCGAGTTTTTCTCATGGGCAACTATATGTTGCATGTTCACTTGTAGGAAAATTATCGAATCTATTTGTGTTAGCTAAAGATGGATTAACCAAAAATATTGTGCACCAATTAGTGCTAAATTAAATTGAAACTAAAAGTATTTATAATTCAAAATAATGAATATTGTTGTTAAAGATTTAAAACTCTAACTGTCCTACCTACCTCATTTATAGGTTTAAGTGTCACATGTTATTTACTAACAACTTTGTAATGTATTCATTTGTTAAAAACTTGAATAATAAAAATGATAAATTTCAAAACTAATTCGTTTGTATTGATTTTTGCTTAATATTAACTGTACGAAAGTTTTGTTCAATCGCGTTCAAAGTTCTTCCCTTTCAAATCCAAATCCAGTGGGTCCTTATACCAGCTTCAACGTTTTCGTCTTGGTTCGTAAATAATAATTTCTCTGTATTAGTGGTAACGGTAGTAGAAAATCAGTCATGGAGGTCGCCATGTTTTTTTTACAAATGGCATTTATGTAAAAATATATATATATATATATATATATATATATATATATATATATATATATATATATATATATATATATATATATATATATATTTCAGTGTTTAATTGGGATTGCAGTCTAGGACAGGAAAATCAGTTACCTCTTTAGTATTTTCCAAGCTTTCGAAAATGTTTATTTTCTTCTTCAGGGCTAAAATAGTACAAAAATTTACAGTTTATATAGCAAGGCACTATAAAAAGTTTTTTCTTACAATTACTGTGAAGTTAGTCCGAAAGTACATTAGTTTTTTGAATTTTGAAAATAAGTACAAGTGTTCCCAAATGCATTGGGTTGGAATGTTACTGCATTCTACGTGCTAGATAGTTGAAGGAAGCCACGACAATGACCGTATTTCTCAATTTGGCTTTTCAAGTGGAGTGTTCCCAGATGTTTTTAAGGGCGTTTCTTAAAATGCATAACGTTGGCCGAAGTTTTATGACTAACGAAAAGAGAATGAATTTGTTTTATGTCATTCTGAATACAGAAAAGAAAATAAACATTTTCGAAAGCTTGGAAAATACTAAAGAGGTAACTGATTTTCCTGTCCTAGACTGCAATCCCAATTAAACACTGAAAATACATATCTACAGTCGTTAAACATTCAACTATATATATATATATATATATATATATATATATATATATATATATATATATATATATATATATATATATATATATTCGATTATCGATTGAATCTTTAAATGAATGAATATCAACTGCAATATATCGACAGTTGCCATATCAATAAAGAGGGGGATATTTCAGGAAAACTCATTGAGTCCTCGTTGGTTCAACTTTTCAATAAAAAAAATTTCAAAATATCTTTTATATGATAATTTGATAACTCCTAATTTCCACTCACTCGGTCAGCCAAGCGCACGTTGTTGTGATAAGTGTCCCATTCGGTCCTTATACGTGTCTCATTTCTCAATTGGCGACTCTCGTGACGCAGTTGAAACGCATCGTCTCGTCTCGTGTTGTTAGTTTGTTGATTCTGCCACTGTTTGGCGTGCCAATCGGCCAATCCGATGTGTTGGATAGGCTTCTCGAACGTAACCACAGACATGACGATTTCTGCGAAACAAAGAATCATAAAAAGATCCACCTTATAATTATATATTTAAGAAAGAAGACGAAATTGAGTCGAATGATCTCGAGCTTCGGAAAGGAACGTTTTAGGATAGGTGGAGTGCTTTTTGTGCTCAATTAATTTGAAAGCAGCAATTTCTGAGTTCCAATTATCGAAAGAGATTTTTCTTCTATCAGAATTAAACCACACAAATGGTAAGAAGAACCGTTAGCACGAATACGTTTTTCACTCATAGTGAATCTTCTCCTATTGTTCTATCACAAAGCAAAAATCAACGAGAAACAATGAATATCGATAAATATTTTTCATTTCAATGGAAAAAGTGTAATAAGTGCCGTTAGACCTTCGTCCTATTTTTTCATTTGCAAGCTTTGCTATGATGATTTTTCCACAGATTCGAAATTTTTTCAAGATTCTGCATGAAATTCGAATATGAACAATGTAGCAGGGTATATTAGATTGAACGTGGAATAAAAGTATGATAACCTTTATATTCTACAGATATAATACTACTTGATCTCTCGTTTCAAATCATCCATTTGTATGTACGCTTTTTACAGTACGGTATCATATTTATGAATAAAGAAAGAAGTCTTGCAATTATGCGAGTGAACGTTCTGTTTATTCATTATATTCAGGTTAACTGTAAAAATTGATAATTTTGGCCGAAATTCATATATAATGTGAAAATAGTAAATTTTGATCATTATAAAAAGATTTTCGGAATATTTCTATGAGGTTCTTTGATAAATGAGAGTTGTTGAATCAATGGAACTAACAGACCTTGCGTGAAAGTATTTTTTTAATTCAAATTAGAGAACTTACCTTTTGATGGAAGCTATCCAGAAAGTGTGGTACGAATTAAACACAACTTCTCAATTCTCACAGGAATGCAAATATTGACAAAATATTTTGACACAATTCCCTACACTCATTCCGTTGCTTAGTTTCCAGGACAGTTTGATCAATTTCTTTGAAATACCCAATATCAGAAATACTCTTTACAGGAGACCGTTGAATCATTTTTCGTTCAAGGGTTGAATTTGAGTTTATATTCAATTCCTTACAATGTAAAAATACATTCATTCAATTGATACAATAATTACAACTAAGAACAATACTCTCAAAAGGACTGAATTCAGTTTTGAGTCTGATCTTCCATTCAGCCCTCGAACGAAAATATTGGTTCTAACAAAAATATTGGTTGAATTTGTATTCACAATAATATATATCTTTATTCGAAAAGAAAAGAAAAAGTTACCTCAAATATTAAACATTTCAGACAATTTAACATGGTGAAGGATATTTGTGATAAAAAAATATACAAACATTATTGATACATTCGCATCATCTACAGTGCCACAGTATAGTATGCCTTTGTTAAGAGCAGCGATTTATCTCTCCTCTCAAACAAATGAGCTTTCAGTACTTTAAAATTCGATGGTATATGGTTGAAGAATTAAATACTCTGATAATAGAGAGAGTGCTCAAATTTAGCTGTTTTATGCATAGGAATAAGTAGCACATCACTGTGACTTGTTGAATAGTCATGATTACTTTAAATAATAATAATAATAATAATAATAATGATAATAATAATAATAATAATAATAATAATAATAATAATAATAATAATAATAATAATAATAATAATATTAATAATGATGATGATGATAATGATAATAATAATAATAATAATAATAACAATAATAATGATAATGCTAATAATAATAATAATAATAATATTTTAATAAATTAAACTCTTGGCTTAATGTTTCACGATTTATTTAACAATTTGTATAGTCAACATGTTTCGAGCGTTAGCTCATTTTCAAGACTAAACTGATTTAACTGACTAAACTGTTTAGTCTTGAAAATGAGCTAACGCTCGAAACATGTTGACTATACAAATTGTTAAATAAATCGTGAAACATCAAGCCAAGAGTTTAATTTATTTTAATATTCAATTATGTTTCACCAAGAGTTAAGCAAGAATTCAATCTCATTCAATAATAATAATAATAATAATAATAATAATAATAATGAAATTTATTCAGCGGAAGCTATACAAAAAATCTACATATTTTGAACTGTCAATTTTTAATTACATACCATCTTAATTTTTTCAAAAATATTTTCTAAGATCACGCTCAAATATCTTAATACTAGTACTAGTTATCAAAATACTTGGTAAATTATTGAAAGCCTTAAATTCGTTATAGTATATGCTATTTTTAGATTTAGAGAGCTTACAACTTCGGATATAGAAACTATTAGTATTTCTAGAATTCAGTATTTCTACCCATGGCCATCACTGACATATGTAACATTTTTTATTACGTTACATGGAAGCAACTGATATTTTATTTTGAATACAAGAATCAGAGAGTGTTCTTGACTTTAAAGACAATAGTTTCGAAGAGTTCAGCATAATTTCGACAGGGTTATCCTATTGCACTTTAAAATGGTTCGCATGGCTCTATTCTGGAATTTTTGTAATTTTTGAATTTTTTCTTTATTCGAACCAAATAACAATGTGGAGCAAAATTCAAAATGTGACATTATTATTGATTTGAATAATAATAATTTCACATACGTCGACAAGGTTTTTCCTATTCTATCAAAAAAATTGATTTTTTTAGAATTTTTAAATGATATGAAATCAACATGATCATTGAAACTCAATTTTTCGTCTAACATACTGCCTAAATATTTTACTCTTTCTACTCTTCTAATTTTTTGTTCCTTAATATTAATAGCTATATCCTCATTTTTATTGGTTTTAAGGGTTTTACTTGTACATAAAACTATGAAGTTAGCTTTTTGCACATTCGTAGATGAGCTATTGTCACATAACCATTCATTAATTGCAGAAACGCCTCTATTGATTCCCTCTGTCATATATTCTTGATATCTTTGCCACATAACTATTCAACTTAATAAACCTATCTTCATTTTCTTTAACATATAACAACATATAATATATATAATATCGAGAAAACCAACAAATACTGCACATTTCAGAAAGGAGGATCAGAAAGTAGTGATGCTTTCTGAAACAACTTTTTCAATCTGAATCGAGAAAAAAATAAGAAAATAAATAAAAATTATTAGCTCATATGATAATTATTAGTGGCATTCATATTAAAAACCTTGTTAGTGAGTAAATCAACCACATACAAGTCGGAATTGTTTCGTAATGAATTGTTTATTTCCATGAGCCGCCTGTTAGTTCTAAAAATTCGTGTAGCTTTCGTCCTTGTTTTTTTATCGAATGAATGTATTGCCACTTTATATCCAAGAAATTAAATATAACTTGTTACCTATCCACATAGGGGATATTTTCATATTTTACTAGAACTGATTCAACAGGCCAATGGTACTTCCTATTATACAAAATTTTATGACAATCTTGTTATGGCTAATGATTTTGTACTTCGGAAAGAAGAAACTTTCAATAGCATAATAACTATCATAACAATTTCCGAAGTTTTGTTTACTACCATCTGTTTCAGATGATAAAGACTATATGAAAAATACGAGTACTTTGAAGAAGGCAGAAAGAAATAAATTATAACTGAAACCAGTCAACAAAACATATTGACCATTGTTTTCAATATTGAAGCAGAATATGTTGAAGTACAAATGAACAATTGGAACAATCTAATAATTTAAGTCTTCGAATAAATTTGGTTATCACTTCAGGAGATATCAATATTATTGTCTGAAATTGAAAACGCTATCAGTTTTGCACGTCTATATTGAGTAAGTGCATGACAATGTTTTATTATTTGCAGAATTTAATGTATTGATACATCAACCAAATATGTAAAATGTCACCTCTGAAACATTTAACCGATTTCAATGCAGTTTGTACCTACTGCAAACGTTTGCATTGAAGAATTTCAACTTTTGTTCGTTTAAAAAATTCAATTCTGAATGAATTGGAATATGACCTCTTCAGAGTCTATAATTGATCAGAAAACTTATGTTTTTCATTTTGATTGTGGTGTACATTTTTTGCTGATATTTTGAAAAGGCGTGAGGATATAAAATTTCGTAACCTTCTTCATCCTGAGTGAATTTAATTTCGTTTTTATTTTTCACAATCGATAACGGAGCAGAAGTCTAATGAACCTATCAGAGACTTCAACCTAAAAAGTGACTGGTACTACGAACATCGCAAGAAAACTGTTTAACTGAATCCCATTGGGATTAAAAGAACCAAGGATCTTCCATATCAAATTAAAGATGAAAGTAACTTATCTATTCATAATATATTTTCACACGAATGGGGTGAAGCTTGATCATTCAAAAATCAATGAAGGATTGAAAAAAATCTACCCACAACAAATTATCTATGATTACATTAAGTTAAACCTAACACCGCTAGAAGAAAACTGGAGGTGTGCTTCAGCAGATGAGAAAAATCTTCAAAAGAAGCCATCCCTAAGCTGGAGAGTTATCACAAGTGGGCTTCTCACACGATAACATTCGATATTGTGACTAATAATTCTAACAATCATAGTTACTATTTCGATCATAATCTCACATATATTAAACTAATTAAAGGTTTCTCTCTTCAAAAATAGGCGTAAAGACTTCAAATAAAGGGGAACTCTCTTCAAAGGAAGAAGGAGTTATGAGATGGGAAAAATCAGAACCCTTTCAATGATTTTCTTAGGTTATATTCTGGTTTATATTCACTCTTATTGCTTCACATCTCGAAACAAATGCTTGATATGATCAGAATTCTGAGGAACCTGAGAATTATCAAGTGTGAAATTTCTTTCAGTGAACTCATCAATATGTTGCACGGTCATTAGACGCTCCGTTGTACCCATTTTGTAAGCCGCTAAATAAACGTATTTGCGTTGAAACTTGAACATCATCTTATTATCACATCTGTAAAAACCGATTCACTTAACATATACTCAAGTCATTCGACCACAAAATGATTCATCGAAAGTAAATTCCCACATTCAAGAATGTGAATATCCGACATATTAATAGCAATTACAGATAGTAACAATTAGTAAATTCTTTTCACACATATTTTCAACTGATAGTGAAGAACTTAATAATTACTTATGATGAAAAATCTGGCCTAAATATTGGTGGAATTCTAGCATCATGGTAATGACCTGAATGCTGGAAGCCCGCTTAGTGGGAATTCCTCAACTTTCAATTAATTATAATGTACTGGTTTTTCCCCTTACAGATCCGTACTCCAAACATAGAAAGATGCGCTAGAATCTCTGAAACTGTGCCTCGTAACTTTATCTTTGAGTATTTTTTGAGAAGAAATGAGCCTCAACTTATAAATAATTAAGCCAAAGATAGGTTCTTATTAGTTGACATCCAATGGAGTGAAATGAAAATATTTTTCTTCTTTTTTATTCACCTCAATGCTAGATTTTTCCAAAATTTTGATATCGTTTTCTTATCAAAAAAATGTTTACTTATCATACTGGTTATCTAGGTGTTCGAAATATTCTCCTAAAATTTTCCAACAAACTTGACATAAAAAATTAACTCATACGAGCCTGTTCTGCTTTGGACGCGACGAAGGTAAATAACACTTATTGGTCTTTCAGGAAGAACCTGTTTCTGTTTCTTCATAAATGCAACTCTATCATCTGGAGTAATGAAATGAGAAATGCAAATTATAACAGATAGATGTGTTAGAATCCAGAACCGCAGTAAACGTAACAGTCATTCCTTTCAATCACCAGCACATGGAATGACAGAGCAGTGGAATTAATTTGAAATTTCATTTACTCTTGTATTCATAGAAACATAATTGGTATTCGAAATACTTATCACTCATTTACTTCAACATTGCAAATATTGGTGTTTCACGACCATATATCTTGGTCTGAAAAACACTCGGATAAGTTTGTACAAGAGTCTTATTCCAAAGAAATACACGAAAATTTAGAGGTGAAGGTCAAAAATAGAAAAATTCGAAATAGGTATGTGTAATTATTTTCAAAGAGTAATAGAAATATTGCACTACTTCTTTTTCTCGAAGAAGTAAGGAAAGGAGATGTGTTCGGCGAAACAGGCACAATGGCAGAAGATAGCATATAGGTATAGTACGTATATATATATATATATATATATATATATATATATATATATATATATATATATATATATATATATATATATATATACGTATTATATATATATATATATATATATATATATATATATATATATATATATATATATATATATATATATATATATATATATATATATATAATGTACTATATTTATACGAAGTAAAATGAAAAGCAATAATTGAATAAGTAACTTAAACTATATGAATGCACACTTACGTGCTTATTAAAACAAAAAGTACTTAATGCGATATTGAACCATTCAAGAGAATATTTGTTGGTTATGTATTAAACGGATATAACATATTTCATTCGGAATAGACTAAATGTTTGATGGTTAGAGAAGAGAAATGTGATTGTCGTTGAAATTAGTTTTAAATTATCAAGAATGTTACTCAATAAATCAGTCAAAATCTATAATGAAGTTGAACATAGGTGAATGTACTACATAGTACAAAAAGTAAATCAGCAAGTGGGTGTGTTGCCGTTGGCACATGTAACAAAAATACAATGTAGGGTCGAATATTATCAACTACTGAATTTGATCAATTTATGGTAACCTGTTACATTGAAATCCATTAATACTATCACAATTTTCATCCTAGTTTTAGTATACTGAAACTGAAGTATTGCTTCTTCATCAAATTCAAAAGAATCATCTGGGTATCAAAGTATTTGATTTGTAAACATTGAAAAACATTTCTTCATTTCTTCATTTCTTCTGTCAAAATATACATAGTCCAATGAAGATATATGAACAACGTTATATATATATATATATATATATATATATATATATATATATATATATATATATATATATATATATATTTTTTCAATGTTTTTATCAATAACACTCTTATCAGTCTTATTTTGATGTGGAAAACCTTATTTTCGTTGACGTTTCGTTGAATATCACAACTATTACCAAGATTACCATGTCTGTTCTGAATTAATTGTGTTTAAGATCATTGAAATTAATTCAATCACCTGAATTTCAACTTATATTTACATTTCAAATTCCTATCTCGTTTCCCGAACAATCAGATTGTTTTGATTAGTAAATTCATATCAAGTATCATCTCATATCTACACAAAAGTTATGTTTAGATTTCATCAGATTTTATGTTTAGACAAGATAGATTCCAGCAAGGTCCTCCAGAAAGAGTTATTCCCCTTGGTTCTTTCCAGCATGCATGCCAAGATGATTTAGTAGTTAAATCAGAAATTGACGATATACCATTTTTTAACGCCTCTATTTACTTAGAAAATATAGAACAAATAGGAAAAATAGATGAAAGTTTTGGAAATGTCAGGGACTATTTTGTATTTTGTTCATTAATCTGAAAATATTCATGCGTAGAGTTTCACATTAAATCAGAAGGTAAGATTAACAAGTAAAAATCATTGTTGACATCTTGATATTTTAAAATGTGAAGATGTTAACAATCTCAATTTTGATATAACAATTTCAGATCAGTTGGTTATATATCAGCACTAAATGAGATTGTTTCATTGGTTAATTTAAAAAATTATTCAAAAAGAGTGAGATCATTTTTCTTGTTTTAACAACAAGGTCATTCAACGATTTTCTCAAGTTGTAAAATTGAAGATACTGATATTTGTTAAATATTTTTTATTGGCCTGACCCAATACATATTTATAAATTGAAATTAAAACACTTTCCTGAAGTTTTGCTGAGTATATTAACAACTCTAGGTATGTTTGGGTAATTAGTCCATTGCAATGATAATAAAAACGATAATATCTAAATTCCAAAACATATTATTCCTACTTATATATCATAGAATTCAAAATTAGCAAATCCACTTGATTTTTGCAAAGATAACAATAATCAAGTGGAATTTTCCTCCAGACTGGTTTTGAATTATGTGATATATAAGTAGAAATTAGGCATTTTGAAATTTTGTTACTATTGTTATTACTGTCAATAATGAGCTTACTACCTGAAACATTAGAGTTGATATACTCATTGAAACTTAAGCCAAGGGCTTTAATTATAATATATTATTTATATTCAATATAACGTTTCACCAAGGGATAAGTGAAACTTCTGTGTCAATTATAAATACTGTTACGATATATTACATTATGCGATCATTGAGGATTGATATTCCGATTATCAATTCAAAATAGATTTTAGTTATATTAATATATTTTAGAAGCCCACATGCTTGGCCACCTAGGTTTCCTGGACTGACTTCAATAGACTTCTTTTTGAGGGATTTTATTGAAAATATGAAGCAAAGAATTAAAGATGGCTTTTAAACAATAACCCCAAATATGTCAGGAAATGTGAGAAATTGTTTCGAAAACTGGGTAGCACTGTGCATTCAACAGGATGGTCACCATTTTGAGCATTCGTTGGAATTGTGATTTTTGGAATATCATTTTATATTTGAATGTTAATATACTTTTATGATTGAAGTAAAGTAATTGAGTGTTGATTTTACATATTATTGATTTAACAAGGTCTGTCTCAAGTTTCTGAACGTCATAAGTTTTTTATAATAGTAACAAAAAAATTCTAAGTTTTGCATGACAAAATGACCTCAATTTTGAGGTGACAAAATAGATGAGAACAAATGATAATTTCACATGATTGAAAATAATTCTAAAACAACTAGAAATAGACATAAAATACCTCTATAACTTTTCAAAGAGAATTTGGTACATGATGGAATTGAAAAATGCAGAGTGTCCGATTTGAAATAAGCATGATATTGTAGTTTGAATATGTTAGCAGAAGAACATAAAATACTGGACACCCGTAGAACTTTAAGTGAGAGTGAAATCATTAAAACTTTCCGTAATCGCTCTTTTATTCACCTAATATATATATATATATATATATATATATATATATATATATATATATATATATATATATATATATATATATATATATATATATATATATATATATATATATATATATATATATATATATATATATATATATATATATATATATATATATATATATATATATATATATATATATATATATATATATATATATATATATATATATATATATATATATATATATATATATATATATATATATATATATATATATATATATATATATAATATATATATAATATTCTCGTGTCACGGTGTGCGTGATTGAACTCCTTCAAAACGGCTCTACCAGTTTTCGTGAAACTTGCGTGCGTATCGGATAGGGTGGAAAATCGGACAACATATATGTTTCATCCCCCTAAATGTTAAGGGTGGTCCACCCCTTATTTTTTATTTGTTAATTTTAAACTTAATTTTTTTGGTGAGATTTTCGTTTTTATTTTGTAATGAATTGAAATGAAAAATCTGATATTACTCTCAATTTTTCATCCCTCTACGATCAACCCCTAATTTTCATTTATTAATTATAAGCTTTAATTTTCTCTCATTTTGTTATGAGTTAGAATGAAAAATTTCTTATTAATTTCAATTTTTACAATTATACGATCAACCTCTATTTTTCCATCCCGATTTTAATTTTTGAAGTGAAAACTTCTTTAAACTCGCGTCAGGACACGCGACCTGATCGAGAATTCGTAAGACGGATGGAGAGAGAGCTGGCGGATTGCTAGATCATGTACATGATCTAGCAATCCGGTGATGCTTGTTGCATGCCTGTTTTCAATTCGTTTTAATATTCACCAATGTGTCCGCTGAATGTCAGTTTGTTTTGATACTTCGATCTGTTACACTGTAATGATACCTGCGTTCAGTCGATTCTCTTTAATGGTTTCAATTTATATCATAATTATTCATAATCTCACATTTGTAAGTTCTTTTACCTAATGTATTGTTCTGTGTTATTATTAATTTTTAATTATTTCAGTTCTCCTGATGAAGGGACAATAAAGTCTCGGAAGCTCGAGGAAAGGAAAAAGAGTCTTCTTAGTTTTTGCTTGACTGCAATCCCACAAAATCTCAATTTGTATTTACCATTCAGTCACGAATATAATACGATATATATATATATATATATATATATATATATATATATATATATATATATATATATATATATATATATATATATATATATATATATATATATGTTTATATCGCTATAAAAGGTGCCTAGTCTGAAATGTATACTTTTAGCACTAGAATGGGTGGTAGTGCGGCAAGAGGGGAATGCAGTTGGTAGTTACCAACTGTTCAACTGTCAATGACTAGTTACCACTCATCAAAACAAATGAAAGTTCTCTTTGAATACTATGGTGTTTTTAAATTGTAGGTTCCAAATATTAATAATATATTGTATATTATGAATATATTTCGTTATGAATATTTCTCGAGTTGTTTGGACTTAAATCTGTATGTAATAACTACTAGATAGATCTGCTCATTATAATTTGCTACTTCATGAAATGAAAGTGAACTGAAGTAGTGATTGAAATATTTCATTTAATTAACAATATTTCAGGATACTCAATTGAGAGTTTTAAATGGAATTAAATATCCTACTATTGAGTAAATATTTCAGAACCCTCTAGGTTAAAATAGCTTCGTGTTATGAATATTATATCGTGCTACATTCTCTCATGTAGTTAATACATGGAAGTAAGATACCTCATAAGTGTCTACTATATAATTATTCTTCGACTTGAAATGAGAAACAATATATATTTCAGCAAGAAGGAAATTAAGTATCAAATTAAGAAATTTTATTAATTAAGTATTTTTATAGTTTTTTTCATGTTACCAAAAATATTTAATGTAGTTCGAATTGAATTACTATATAATTTCCATTTGATAAATATTAAACAATATACTATTACATATAACATAGTATAATAATAATAATAATAATAAATGTCTCTATGAAAATAAATCATAACAATATTTTACATCAACAAAAACAAATCATTCCTCAGGGCGAGATTCAGTATGCACGCAATCGTAAAACAAGAACGTACATCTGCTCTTCCATCTAACCCTTAAATCCCCTATCATCTAACCCTAACTATTAAATCAACCAAGTATACCTTAAATCTACTAAATAATATCTATAAAATTATCTATAAAATAATAAAGTAACCTAGTATACCTTAAATCTACTAAAAGACAAGATGCGATAAATCGACTTCAGAATAAAAAAAGAAAAAAACTAGCCTAAATTAATGATTTCCTATACTAAAAATAAAAATAAGGTGAACACTCCAGAGCAGAAACACACATTCATCAAGTGAACAAAATACTTCACTGAAAGCAAGATCAAAACTCGATGGTAAAATAACTACAAAGGCACAAACCATAAGAAAACAACTAAAACACTGCAAGATTACATCGATAACAATTTCTCCACAATTTTTTTTTTAAAACGCAACCCGGACAAAACACGAAGTTCAACTGATAAACTGTTCATAGAATCCGCTATACAAAAAGAAAACGACCGTCTGAAATACTGTGTTACATGTCTAGGTATGGTGATAGTGTTCTTATGCCTAACATTTAAATTATGAGTATCAGTCCTAAAACGTATCTTGTTGTACAAATATGGAGGTACTCGATCCGTAATGAGCTTGTTATAAAAACACAGTGAGTGCAATTTCCTTCGGGACCGCATATTCAACCAATTATTAATTTTTAATGTGTGACTTATACGTTCATATTTCCTTACTCCGAAAATCAATCTCAAGCATGAGTTCTGCAGTTTCTGTATTCTATTAGAGTCAAACTCAGTTAAACATGAATTATACAGTACGTCACAATAATTCAATTTCGACAGCACTATAGCGTTGCACAACAAAGACTTAGTGGACTTATCAAGAATATGCCTACCATGATACAACAATTTCAGAGATGCGTAAGCCCTCTGTAAACACATGCTGATGTGATCTGTGAATCTTAAGTCATGGTCAATCCACACACCCAAACTCTTCACCTTATCATTAAATTTTACAGCACTGCCGTCCAAAACAATATTATTACGATATTTCTGCAGAAAATATTTCCGTTGTGTTGGCTTACCAAACAGAATAGCATCAGTCTTGGCAGAATTCAGCTTCAGGCAGTGGTTCTTTGAAAAAATCTGCAGATTACATAAATCAAAGTTGAGAGCCGTTATCATTTGTTCAGTTTCATCCAAAGAGAAATGTACATATAACTGAGTATCATCGGCATAATAATGCTGAGAGCATGTTAAAAAAGCAGAAGAAAAATTTGAGGTATAAATTGAAAACAGTAGTGGGCCCAAAATAGAACCCTGAGGTACGCCCGCATTAACATGCATGAAAACAGATACGTCATGCTGGCATTTAACGGCCTGAACTCTGTTGGACAGATAGGACCTTATTAAATCTATTGCTTGCTCCCCCAATCCACTGAAATGTAATATCGCGTATAAAAGCTTATGATTTAACGTATCAAATGCTTTTGAATAATCTAACAAAATTGACATTGTCAGTTTACTCTTCTCTTGTGCTATGAATATATCATCTGTAATTTTCAGTAATGCAGAGGAACAGCTGTATCCGGTCCTAAATCCCGACTGAAATGGAGAAATTATCTGATTTATATCCAAGTGTACCCGTAATTGCAAATTGATAACCTTTTCTAATATTTTAGATAGAGCCGGCAGTACACTAACCGGTCTTAAATCGTCCAAATTCTCGATATTGGGTTTTTTTGGTATTGGTGAAACATAGGCTTTTTTCCAGCTGTCAGGAAATACTGAGTTCTTCAAACAATAATTTATAATATGTGTTATATGTGGCAATAAAAATGGTATGCAAAGTTTAACCGTTAATATGCTTATGCCATCCGCACCAATAGCTTTACTTTTAATACTGCTGATAATTTGTAATATATCTGTTTCTGATACGGGTTTGAAGGTTAATATACTTTTAACTGTACTTTTAAGATTATGTTTATAGAACAACTCCGTATCGCTGGCAGCAAGGAGCTTTGGAATATTATCAATGAAGTGTTTATTGACCTCATTAACAGTCCATTTACTTCCAACGATATCATCACACAATGCAACCCCTGTTTCACCCATTAATGACCTCAATTCAGACCACATCCCTTTAGAGTTCTTATATTTTATACTATGTTTGAAATACGCCTTCTTTTTCATTTCTTACAGCTATCGTTACCATGTTGCGCAATCGCTTGTAACTCTGCCAATCACTATCCATTTTCGAAATTTTGAAAACCCTTAAAAGTCTATCTCTATCCAACATCATCGCACGGATCCCATCAGTTAACCACGGTGCATAATTTTTTGTTATTCTAAAAGTTCGATATGGGACGTGAAGATCAAGCAACTTTACTATGTTACTATTCAATAAATTAACCTTGCTCTCTACATTATCTAATTCATAAATAATATGCCACGGGAGTGATTGTAAGCCTGCGCTGAATGAATGGTAATTCATACTTTTAAAATTTCTACAAGTAATGTACTTACACCTATTTTTTTTGACGTAACAGTTTAAGCTTAACATGATCATTTCATGATCACTTATTTCCGGTATATGCAATAAATCAGTAAGAGAAATCATATCCTTATTTGTTGTGATGATATAGTCCAAAAGCGTAGCTGAAGATTTTGTTACTCTAGTTGCCTGATCTACTAGCTGAACCATATCTAATCCCTTGAATATGTCACTAACAAATTGTGCGGAAGTTCTTGCACTATCCAACAGGTCAACATTGAAATCACCTAGACAAAGTATATCATCTACTGTAGGGGCAACTAACGAAATAACAGTTTCGAATTTTTCAAAAAAACGCTTATATTCAGCTTCATACGGATTATAGAAGACCCCTACAGCAATAGTCTTCGTCTTCACAAATATTTTAATCCAGATTTGTTCAATTTCATGATCAGAAGACATAACCGAGAAATTTATGTGATGTCTTATATATATACCGACGCCACCCCCAGCATTATAACCTCCCCTATCTACTCTTTCAAAAATATAGCCTGGTACATCCACAACTTTGGTCGAGATACAACTACTTAACCATGTCTCACTTACGCCCACAATGTCCACATTGCGAGACAAGATCAATTTTTTTATATCAGTGAAGTGAGCAACCAATGATCTCGCATTCAAATGTACACATCTAATTCCACTACTCATAGCAGATAAAACAAAATACAATGTGAAACTGCTCCAAATATCCACCAAGCAAAAATAAACAAAAAAACAAACAAATAAGTAAAATAGTTACAAAAATAGGTTTCCTTATATATACACAAATATACATACATAGTAAGAAGAAAATATATATATATATATACCTGTACAACCAACTAATTCCCACGCGACCCAATACGGAATATCCGGCTCCTACTATCCTAGCTACTTCAACAATTTTTCCAAGTCTTCCCTAGATCTTACATTATGAATTTTACCCTTAAGCTTAACAAAAATTTTTCTTTCTCTTGACCAAGCATCTTTCATTCCAACTTTTCTTTTGCCCAACTGAAGTAACTCGTAATTGCTCTTGGTGAGTTCCTCAGTTATTACCAAAGCTGATCCTTTGAGTAACTTTTTCCTGTAAAATATTTCGTTTCTCGTTTTGATGGAAGTGAACTGTATCACAAGTGGTCTAGGTTTCTGGTCGTTATTACCCCTTATCTTCATTCTATAACAATTCTCTATAGGAATCTCCCCAATTTTCATCACCTTCGACAAAGTTTCTTGCACCCTCTTACTCAAATTTTCATCAGTCTCTTCCCTCAGTCCATATAATCTCAACTGCTTCAACTTATGATTCTGTTCGAAATAATTCAACTTCATCTTCAGCTCTCTTATCTCCTCTTGATTACTTGCGACCTGACCTTGAAGTTCGCTGACTTGACCATCCAACTTAGCCAGGTGGTCACCTAATGTTGTCCCAACCACTTCAGCTACTTTCTCTGCCAAGGTTAACATAAAATCCTTATCCGTCAAACAGTCTAGTAAACACTGTTTTATTTCATCTCTTTGACCTTTTGTTAACGGCATTATTACGTAAGTTATTGAAACAATACTCCACAAGGTATTGAGATTACTCAATAGTATTGAAATATACTACACAAGGGTTTAAGATTTTAATTTAATTCAGTTCTTGTAACACTCTTCAAAATTATATTATCGGAACCGAATATTCACACGTCTACTCCGAGCGGAACATCACATGCAAGTCCAATTTTATTAGTATATTACTAAGAGTAGGACTACTAAGAGATAAATTCAATGGATGATGAATTTACTCTGTGATAGTTCATATTTAAATGAGAGGTAATAATAAAAACCTGTCTAAAAATCACTGACTGAACAATTCTTTATTCGACTAGTTTCGCCTGTCACAGCATTATCAAGAATGAATACGCTAAATGAATGATAATTACAGCATTATCATTCTTGATAATGCTGTAAAAGGCGAAATTAGTCGAATAAATAATTGTTCAGTCAGTGATTTTTAGACAGGTTTTTATTATTACCTCTCATTACTACTAAGGGAGTTACCTACTCATTTGAGAAAGAAAATGAACTGGTTTGAAATATATTAGGGAGTCCAAGCAGTTTTAAGCACGATAATAAAATACTATATTGAACATCATTATATTGTTAACATTTCAGCAAAAAGCAGTACTCATTATTTCA
The DNA here is from genome assembly GCA_030704895.1 of Henosepilachna vigintioctopunctata. Classification (NCBI taxonomy): domain Eukaryota; kingdom Metazoa; phylum Arthropoda; class Insecta; order Coleoptera; family Coccinellidae; genus Henosepilachna; species Henosepilachna vigintioctopunctata. The sequence continues at coordinate 2,013,515 of JARQZJ010000136.1, read as the reverse complement.
TGTGTTCTGTGCAACTCATTTCTCTAGATCATATAGAAAGAATGCATTGTATTAAAAAAAAATCTACATTTGTTAAAGAAGATTCACACATATAATCAAACAATTTAACATTTTAACAATTGTTTTATTATGTTTATCGATTTACATCAAGTATCGGCCGCATCAATTATTAATCTACATTTGTTTATATATCTAGGTATAGAGCAACTAAATTGAATGTTCAGAGCTGAATCTTCTATTTATATGTTTGATATGATCACATAAAGTGTATTCAATAGAATACTACTTATTATTGTAGGTGTGTTGTAGAAATACTTGCCAAAATGATAAATGAAACATGAAATATTCAACATTAAGTCTGCATCAATATACTCGTACTACAATAGAATGCAATTGTGATTGCATTCTTGCATACCTTTAGGTGAAACATGATTAAATAAAATCCAAATCAAATTCTTGGAACATTAGGAATAGAATATCTTAAAAACAATGCTTCATTCATAAAGATAAAGTGATATTAGACCATACTTGCTGAAATGAAAATTCAATACAGTAGTTGGACATAATTCAAAACAGCGTCAACTCTAGTAAAATATTTCTAATGAGACTGTATCAGAATAGAAACATGATAACTTAAGAGATTATAATTGTTTATTCAGAGGAAATATGAACAAAAAAACTTCAATTCATATGATGAAACATTAGGTATTTTTTTCAATTGAGGCTGATTTTGAAAAGCACATATTGCCTGAGTGAAAGTTGAAAATGTTTTCCATGAAATATCATAACGTTCAGTGGAATATACTACATTGGGTGATATATTTTTTTTCTATGGATGTATCTTATATATTTATTCGTTCAGAAAATGGAATACAGACAAGTATAAAACTCACAATAGCGTTTACACATTGAAAAATAAAGAAATGATAATGCATATATAACTAATGCATCGCACATTGCATATATAATTAATCTCTAACTAAATCAATGATGAATCATCATATTCAAAACAATAATAAATAATTGTACATTTTCCAATGATACTCAAAACTAAGTTAGATAACTGTAACCACCTTACACTCGTATTATTGCATTGTAATAATACGAGGTAATAATTGTAGCAAAATTACTGAGGTAGTGTAAACCTTTATCATTATGTCTTTTCTGTATATTACTCAAAAATATAACTCAATATTTTTTCTTGAAAATTTTCGAAACAAACTGAACACAAATATCATTCACGTAAAATGAAATAATACTATTCTGATATTTTAGATGGAAATATATACAATATGAAAAAAATACTTATATAATTATATTTGAACAAAAATTTCCAAGATTTTCATGCATTCTCCTGGGCTCAGATTAGAAGAGCAAGTTCATGTAACATCCCAGGAAGTTCCAGAAATGATTTCCTAAACTTTACATCTGACAGTATAATGTTTTGCCACTTGAAGGTATATAAGTAGGTAGATTTATTTTTGGTATGAATCGTAACATATGTCATAAAGTGAAATAAGTTGAATAGAGCTCCATTGGAGTATATTTCAAGGAAAAACTCAATTAGCACTTCACTCAATATAATATACCATTACAATTCCATGAATGTTGGTTTCTACGTATATTCAATACTTCAAAATATATTTGTCCACTAGGAAAAGTAAATACTTCCAGTTATATTGAATAACTTACAATAAACGAACAAACCAAAGAAAGGAGTGAATACGTTGCTGATTTTTAAATGAAACAAAACATGATGAGAAAGCTTCATCTTTATTCACAATAAATTCTGTATTTATTCAAATGCATTGATGAACGTAAAGAATTAAAAACGGCAATGGAACAATTCAGCTCACAAAATCAGCTTCATTCAATAATTTGTATCTTACAGCGGAAGAAGCTGCAAGAAAACCCCCTTTTATATATGGGGTACGTTACTTAATTTATATTTGAAGTTGAACTTTCTTGTCTATTGAATATTTATTGCATGTTCAAAAATATAAATTGAGGTGAAGATGAAGAACTTGATCTGTTATTAGAGTTAATTCTAATATTTACTCAAGCTTACAGATTTCACCTAATTTCTAAGGTAATTTCTTTTCTTCTTATTATTTAGTGAGACAAAAAGCTCAACTTTATTAACTCAGGATCGGAGGACAATCCAAAGTAGTAATAAAACTTCTGAAAGATATTCTGTCTTCACTATTGATTGGAAGGAATGATAGAATCTCATAATTTGAGTACAAAGAATGAATCGTACTAATACATACAGAGTTTAATTTATTTCGAATAATGTCGCAGAATTCCAAAAGAAAAATTCTCAAATTGAATTCATTGAATTTTAAAGTTAGGACTACATAACATAATACTTATTTCTCAAGTCATATAAATTCATAATCATTGAAATCTGTCAAAAATAAAGTCCAACTGAAGTACATTTGTCTTCAATACTTCTAGAGAAAAGAAAATTGAATTTTGCATGTGTTTCCTTTATACTCTGCTCACAAAATTACCCAGCATGATGAAGCTTAATAAAGCAATCGCGGAGTAGAAGTTGTTTTTCAAATTTTGAGCATAGAATGCAATATATAATGCGTACCTAATACTTTTTAAAATAATCGAATCATTTTTTAGAAATTGTTCGAAAATGAACAGCTATGAACAACAAAAATTTGGGTTTTTAACCCTTCACAACTAAAAATAGACTTAAGCCACCAATTTTGAACGGACAATGAAGATCCAGGTGCCAGTAAGATTTTGTGAAGATATTTGATGTGGAATATGTTCACGTAATCAGGTTCTTGAAGTACGTATCATCTGAAATCAGAAAAATGTGCATATATATAATTGGTGAGGACACTAATAACATAACAATTACAACGCGTAACATGAATTTATGTAGGTTTTAATCCTAATCCTGTATTAATTCCAACTAAGTAGTGGTTAATTTTCAAATTTCATACATTTTCCACAAAACTATTCGAGATTGCTTCAAGAAGCAATTAAGGCCAATCAGTTATTAAATTATCTGTCTGTCGTTCAAAAGTTAAACCTGGCTGAAGTTATAAAATCATCACAATTTTCAGAAATTCCTAGCACAGTTCCTACATCTAGCAAGTTTCTAGTAGCGAATATATTTCACTAATATTTATAATACTAATAACACTAATAGCTATAAGATGTTAAGAAGCATTAAAAAACGGGATATTGCTTTGTCACGCTCGAAATATATGAATTCTCTTGAAACTAACCTTAAAAAGGATCCTTCGAAATTCTGGGCCTATGTAAATAACTTACGAAATACCTCTTCACTACCCACCTCTTTTCTTTTTAACGAACAAGAATGAAATAATCCTGTGGATATTGTGAATGCATTTTCGAAATATTTCGAATCATCATTACCAGACTTTCGATAAAAAATGTTTCAGCTTAGAGTCTAACGTTCGTACGTGTAATAATATATTCCAACATATCAAAACGGCAGCTTTCCTAAACTATGTCTTTTCTCTCCAAATTATCACACCCTTTATAACTGCGCAGTACCGAACCTACCGCGACTAAGAATAATATAGGTTGGGAAATTGATTTCATTGAGTAATACATTGAAATTAAACCAAAATTTTCAAAAGGATGAAATCAATAACACAAACACTAAATAACTAAAAATACCTGATGAATTGATTTCTTACCTGCTTCAAAATTTTCTTTCACTAAAGGTTCAGAAAATGATATATTTGTAAATTAATGTGTTTCCACAACCAATTGCAAAAACAGAAACAAAATTTTTCGTCCATAATAGTTCCTTGATAACTAATTGAAGGTTGAACTTTGTTACCTAAAAATATATTGAAATACAAAAATGGTAGACCATAGACTTAATGAGTGAAGTAATTGAATCAAAAGTAATAAATATCAAAGATTATATAGTTTACGTATCAATCAAGAAACATTCTTAATGAAAAATTATCAATGTCGTTATTTGAACATCAATGACTAGGGCTTACTTTCAGGAGAGATATAAATGGGAAAGGCACTTAAACGAATACAACGAAAAGAATTGATATGTTGAAGTTAATTATTCCGCCCACCTGATTCATTAATGCTCTGGGCGACTGAGCAATAGAAGAATATAATGTTTTGGTCTGGTTAAATAACATAAAATAATTACCCTTAATGAAATGAATGCAATTTTAATTGTAAGCATTTTTAGGATATTCATTACACGTTAAACTGTACGGCTGAATAAAACATTGAAGAAAATGATTGAGAAATAAGCCAAGCATGAAACGATTTATCATTATTAGGAAAATTTTTTTCGAAGCAAAAATTCTGAACTGTATGATTCTTCATAAACAATCGAAAATCCATGAATTAAACTAAATGATGAATATTATTATTTTTATGTGAGTACTTACACGTTTCTTTCTGAAGGAATGATTTTACGATAAATTTTCGTCGGTTCATATTACCTGTAACTTAACTTCCACAAAACTGCTTCACAATTGTATATTATATTTGATTGAAAGTGGAAAAACTTCACAAACATTCAAGAAAAATACTGTTAAATTATCTCACAAAACTTTCTCATACAAGTCTCAAAGTTAGAATAACTCGGTAAAATATTCATACAAGTTTACCCACGATGCACTCCAGATTGCCAAGTGGTTTCAAGATACGGAATCTTGGAATCGTAAACCGATAACATAAACAATCTCATAAACCACTGATATACACATTTAAAACATAATGAATCTCCTAACTCACACAACAAGTATTTATTATATACGAGTATTGGTGCTAGAGGTTTCGCCGCCTCACGCAGATATAAAAATATATAAAATATATAAAAAATACTCACCCTTTTTAAAAAAATTCATCCGAGAACCTAACTACTATCTATCTTCAATACTACCCATTGTAGAACCGAAATATATCGAGAGCAAAAGAGTGAAGTTTCGTTTTGCCAAAGAAAGAAATTTTTGGTTTATGATTTTGCCATCAGATTGGAATTATAGCCACACAGAAAAAAAAATGTTCGAGTGTAGAAATGTGAGTAAAAGAGTAGCGTTTTTTCTTAAATTTTGAATGATTCAAGGCTACATTTTGTTGGCTTTGTCAGGAATAAAATCTTGAAAAACATTCTATTTCTTTATTTACCTAATAGTGAAATATCGAATTCATTTTAAGTAGAGGTATTTGCAAAACAAAAAATTCATTATAATTTTAGTGAAAGTATGAAATAAATACCTTTATCGACTGAAAGGGCGGTAAATGAATTCATTTAATTTTTTGAAGGATACTTCTTAGCAATATTAGGCTCTGCTTTCTGCTATGATTTGTCTTTTTTTGTAAATTTTCTGCTAAAAACATTTGCAGTTTTTATTTGTAAAAACAATAAAACAGTTTTCCTCAGATTTCAAACTTGCGCTTATGAACTAACTTTCATAACTTTCCCATATTTCTACGATTGTACTCAGCTATAGACTGCACAACACCTCTATGAATAAATGATGTTGTTAACATTCACAACACGTCTATGAATAAATGATATTGTTAACATTCAAAGTTCACTCGCATTCAACTCAAATTATATTAATTATTTAGTTTATATATTTCAAATCAAATTTTAAAAACGAAATTTTCAAAAAGATGATAAACTACTATGTATGTATATCAAATCGTATATATCAGTCATTAGTTTGTGGTTTAATTTTTCCTTTCAAATTTAAGTTTTTTTCTAGCGAGCAATAATTAGTTGACCGAAAAAGTGATTAAAAATCCTATAACAACTAACCTATAAAACTGTACACTCAAATAGTTCAATTCGTTCGGTTTTTTCTGAATTAAAATCCTTACGTCCTCAGAAGATCGTTAGGAGTAAGAGACCAGGTTGGATGTTTGAAATATTTCGCACTCAATTTGTGAAAATGTCATGTAAAAATTTCATTTAACAGCCTTTTACAAATTATTCAATTGATATCCATATCTCATATCAAAGTAATGGAATAGAATATATTCAATTGTTTCAGGCATTTCTGGAATTGAAATTTTGAAGAGGAATAATTCGAAAAGACATGGTGAATCTGACCTTATTTTCGGTCAATATATCATTTTTGAAAAAGCGTTGCCAAAATACATTTATTTCAAAATTAATGATCGAACAAACAGTAGGGAATTCAAACTATAATTTTTCATCGACATTGACGAGATATAATGAAATGTTAAGCTGAGAAACAAGAAAAATGACTTGCATCAATCGAATTATCAAATATCGTTTGATTACTCATTGAGAATGCATGCAACGAATCCTATTATAAAACAAAGTTTCGATTTGTTTCAGAATTACGCAGTGCATCTTATACTCGTAAAACTCTAACGAAACGAACTAAGAGTTTTTGCTCATATATTAATAAGTGCATCGTTCGAACATGAAACGTTTCATGAAATATAATATAATACCGATTATTCTCTCTTTAAGTCCCCATGAAATTCTGTCGAAAAAATTATATGACGCATAATTTTATTCGCTATGCATTGTTGTGTTAATTAATACATTCTGAATAGGAGCAATATATTCTTATGTGTCCATACTTTAGAAGTACATCTTCTCCATTTTATTTTCACTGAATTTCAGTTTTTCCTATTTTCATTCTTTGGAAGTAATCCCATTTAGATAAAATGCTCTCATGCCAGCCTTTCTTCAATCTTCAAATCCTTGAATCTCTGAAATGTGCTTTTCGGTATGGCCATCAGCTCGTTCTTCGATTCCGATTTTATCTCATCAATTGTGGCGAAACGCTTTCCTTTCATTGCTTTCTTCAATTCTAGAAATAGAAAAAAGTAGCAGTGAAAGCCAGATCAGGTGAATACGGTAGTTGTTTTTAGCCAAAAAATCAAGAACTAGCATGATGTATGAGCTCGTGCATTATCGTGATGCAGAATTCATGATTTGTTTTTCCACAGTTCAGATCGTTTGAGCAGCATTGCTTCACGAAATACGTAGTTTTGCGTTAAGCAATACTTCCTTGTAGTATTCCTCATTAACCGCATGTTCTGTTAGCAAGAACTCATTATGAACAACGCCGTTGTAATCAAAGAAAACAGTGAGCAAAACGTTCACATTGGATCAAACTTGGCATGCCTTTTTCGATCTTGGCTCTTCTAACCGCTCCAATTGGGTGATTGGGCCTTGTTTTCGACGGCATAACCATATACCGACGTTATGTCTTTAGTTATGACCTTTTTGAGCAAATATTATGCTATACTAATGCGACGTTGCTTTTCCTCTAAATTTCGCAATTTCTGAGCAAACATCGCTAGCCCATGTTTCATGCCCAAAAGATCCGACAATATTGCACTTATAGTCATTTGACGATTTTCCAGAACCATTTCCTTCACAGTTTCGATGTTTTCGTCGCTCATTGACGTGGTTGCAACTCCAGGACGCTCATCGGAATCAACATCTTCTCAGTCTTCTGTGAAGCGCTTATACCACTTATAAACAAGTTTTTGGTACAAAGTAGGCTCGCCGAATGCCACAATCGATATTTAGAGTGCGTTGGAGCACTTTATTTTATTTTTAACGCAAAATTTAAAACAGATTGTTCGACATATTTTTTTGAAAAATTGGGAAATCGAAGAACACTAAAACGTGACTAATATTCACAGTTGTCAAAAACAAACTTCTAATCAAAACTGGCTGATAAATGGTAACATATTTGAAAAAATTTGTGAAGCACCTCAACAAAAAATAATTCGTTAATCGAATGTGCACAGCCTGCGAAAATTGAAAATTTTCTTTTGAACAGACCCATTATACAATTGGAAAAAAATTGTCAGGGCTTTTTCCATGCTTCAGTATGATACTTTGAATATTTGCAATTTCTTGACGAAGAAAAAAATGAGAAATGTCTTTCAAAAAATTTCGGTCTAAGGAGTTACCTCTCATAATTTTTCAATGTACTAACGATTTTTTGTAACTATTTGATTTCCTGACCCCACTGTGAAGAAGATATAGCAGATGAATATCGGTAAAAACTTATTTTGTTCAAGCTGTTGATAGCAGTAAACTCAGATCTTTTTTTCGGTTTCCTTCGTTAAACATTTGCAATTATCAATGAAAATAAGTAAACATTAGTCTTTTCAAATTCGAATACGAAAGTATTTCAACGGAACATAAATATCGAAATCACTTACTTTCTTATTTGTGATGGCAATCTGAGACCGATTAAACGAAGAATCCACTTCATGAACCTAAATACTAATTTTCAATTATAATTTAAAGAATAGATCTAGTAAGCACACACTTCAATAGTTTGCAATGTAGCTGAACTTTCCAATCACATTTAGAGAAATTAGAGGTTTTCATCTCACATGTAATTGAATTGAGAGAAAAAATTTTTTATATTCACTCAAATGATATATTTTTAACGTTGGTTATATTGATTTTCATTATTTGAACCACAGATAATGCAGAACTTTTGTATCAGTCATTATGTGAATATCGAAGATATCCCACCTTATCGGTTAGTTGCTGATATTTATCATAATAATAATAATATGTAAAGTGCTATAATAAAACGATATTTAGAATTTCCTCATAATTTAATATAAAATACGAATGATGACGTTTCGAAGTTCCACTTCTTTATCAAATGCTGGATTAATACATCGTAATACATTAAGTATCGGCCTCATCATTTATCAAAGTAAAGTGTTATATTCATTTTCACAACTAAAATCGAAATGAACTTCATATTATATACCTAACTTTTACGAATTTCATCTTAAAAACTAACGAAAGCTACTGAACCTTGTAGCTTCTGTCGGAAGGCAAAACATATGAATATTATATATAAATATTATATTATATGAAAAATTATTTACTTCTTGTTATTCATCAATTTATTCTACAAATTTAACAAAACATATTTTGATCATGTATTGTAGGGCTTTGACACACCAACTCAAAAATTAAATCGAGAAATCAATTATTTTATCAAACATTTTCTGTATATCGATTATTGAGACCTAGATTCTTTCGTTTATCGATTCAATATTTGAATTTGAACCTATTTAAAAATCGATTTCCTTATATTCGCCTTAATTCCTCAATTTCACCATCCTTAAATTCAAAACACATCTATGCCTATATTCCTTTTTGTATCTGAGTTCAGTTTTGTTTTTCAAGTGAGATTTCTTGAATATGCCTCCAGATTTTACAAATGCATACAGTAAATTAGCGAAGAATGATTTCCGAGGAAATTATTATAGTCTGCTATTTATGCAAAATATGTTTTCCAATTCATTTCATTTTCAGTGTCCCGGTAGGTTTGCCGTGATATAACATGATACGGCCTCCGTTTTGTAATTTAAAAAATAATTTGTAAAAAAAAAGAAATGAACTCCACACAGAACTCAAATGCGTGTCTTATTATCTTCCATATTTTTTGAGCTTCTTTAGGTTTGTTCCATGCCATATTAGCTTCCCGACTCTATCGAGTATCATGAATGAAAATTGTTGTTTACAGTTCACTTACGTGACCCTGATTGAGTTATATAAACGAATATTCTAAAACAACGATGAACTGCTATAATGATCACAAGGTCTTGCTAGCAGTCAACAGTTTTGTTGCATATAATTTTCAACTCGGATTTCAGGTTGATGAATTCCCAACAATGATAAAAATTAACAGTTTCGTTCGCAATAGTATAATATTCATTCGCAGCCCTTATATTTGGCATTTTCAATTGCAAACGAGCATCTCAACCTACTGAAACTTCCACATTTTTAACGACAAAGAATCGGTATGATTGAGTATTCGAATGAAACTGCACAATAGGTACAAATAGTTTTTCTTTGGAAAATTACAGAAAAACAATTTTATGAAATAGGAGTATAATTAAAGTTTTGAATACTCTAAAATTATATCCTTTCTGCGCTCTGTGGCATATTCTTTGTTCGCAAACTTAAGTCTTAAATGTTTTCGAACAGAAAATTCACGAAAAATAGAGGGCTGCCGTTAGTTTACCGACACTTCTGGGACAAAAATCTGGGACATTTAGGCGAAAAATATTTTTTTCCCCTGACATTTCTGCACAAATAAATATTTTTTTCAACCAAAATAGAAAAATCGTTATAAATGTTCAATTTTCATTCATTCATACAACTTGCCATTGAAATCGATTTGAGTAATGGTCATGTAACCCCAACAAATAATAGGCACTTTTTTTTAGAATTGAATTACCATACTACTTTGTAGTATGGTAATGCGAATTTTTTTATTGCGTCCATTGCTGCGCGACCAGCCAAAACACTACCTCTGGTCGCATTGTGTGCAGATACCCAAAAATGATACTTTGCAATTTTTAGCATTTTTGACGATAGTGGGTGTTAGGTGTTTCAGAAAAATTCAGCTAAAGCTGAATTGCGCATAAAAGCTTATCGTCGTCAGAAAGGTTCATGCTAAGAACTTTCAAGTTTAAACATTCGTCAATTAGCCTCGTGTCATCGATTTCAATGTTAATTTTTTGGGAAAAGGGACTGTTTTTTCGAAAGCAGACCGTAGAGTACTTTCAATGATTTTTGGAGACCTCATCCAGTTAAATTTGTCAACGTCCTCAATTGGTTTTTCCCAGCTTTCTATGTAGGATTTAATTTCTGCGTAAAAACCTGTACAATTTGTTTGAAATAGTTTTTCGTGTGTTTATCTTGTGTGTTCTCTATACTTTGTGCCTTTAGAGACAAAAAGTTTTCTTTCATTGTGTGGTTCACCAGATGCGCGAATATGTTTCTGATTTCGATTTCTCACTTCTTTCCAACATGGAAAACGTACATCACTGAATGCATGAGAATCATATATGCCTCTGATAGTAGTCTTCACAAAATTCTAGAGTATCCAAGCTTTCGAAATGAATTTCCAAGGCACCGAACATTTTTTAAAACCTTCTGATTTCAGAAAAATTTGTCGCTTATCTAAAAAAATTTGATTTCCTTCACAACAAAAGTGTACGGATACTTTTTAAAAACCGCTGCTGGGCACATGAATTATCCGTTCATTTTACATAATCACTATTCAGTTGTGATTCAAATCTCTAAAGAATATACTAGAATGGGGTAAAAATATAAAAAACAGTCGAGAACCTTTGCACATCTCTATTAATATGAGCGAGTTGTAATACATATTAAAGTTATAAGAGATAAGGTTGAATATAATACCGAATAAATTCAATAAAATATTCTCGGTCACTTCCGAAAAAACTTCTTGTGAAGGGAAAAATTCGAGAAGTATTGAAAACTCCTGGTCTTTTATAACCTAATAGGAGAGAAGTGATAAGAAAAAAGATGATACTCCTGTATTGAGAAGTTCATCTCATGCAACATTTTACGGATTGAACTTGGTTAGTTATAAATTCAAAATTGATGAAATAAAAAACAATAGCTTTTGACTCACAAAAAAATAGCTTCAGCCAATTATGTTATGGCAAAAAAACACAAAAACAGGAGCAGAAAAACAGAAACGCGAACATGAACAAATTTAATGTAACTTGACATGAATTCTTTTGAACTTATATTACATGCCTCAAAATATAGTGATTTAGTTCATTTTATCACTTTTCGAAATGAAAATATTGCTACTTGAATATATATAGTATGTTGAAGAATTCATGTTTCATGCTAATCTTTTTTTTGTATGTGAAGAATTTTAGTTGGAAAACGTATGAAAAACTTCAACTGTTCAGAAATACAATTCTGACCTTCATTCTAACTAATATATTTCTCTTATTATAATAATGTCTTCTCTATACTTTGTAATGAAAGTCGAAAATCTCGCCTACACCAATATCCTAGGACAATGCAAAATATTGATAAAAAAATTCTTGGACATAATTCGATTTTTAAGGATTCGAAGAAGTGAACGTCGGTTAGAAGAGCTAAAAAGTTTAACTACATTGATTCATCAAAATTAATCAATATATCAAATACTCGAAATATGTCGTAATTCCTAACGAAACATTATCGTTAGTGAATTTTACACTTTTTATATAGACTTTTTATAAATTTATATTGTACATTATTTAAAATATAAAAATAATTGTTATTTTTATAGTATAAAATATAAGAATAATTGATATTTTTATAATATAAGAAGTATTTTAAGTGCATTATTTCTGAAGTCCTATAAATTAATAATTTTTTGTATCGGACACCTATCTAATTTGAGAGGGTACATTTCCTTTCTATTCTTCAAGACAAAAGGAAATCAATTTTTTCAGTCGTTCAAAAAGATCTAGGTGAATATGAATTATTTCTGCAGATTTTTGATGTGCATGTTGTTACACCTATTCAGGTCGTTACACATAGGTTATTTTGAAATGAGCATATTAGTGATATAAGTAATATATAATACCTACATAGCATATATACTATATAGTTATTAACTATCTTATATCGTTTCCATTTATTCAGATTACTTCAGTTCACTGCTTCATATATACCTATGCATGCAATTTATATTCGTGAAAAATATAAAAGAAAATTCCCTAACTATAACCTATATGAAGCTGTGAAATCATAGCTAATTAACTATAAGAGACATCTATAATTTATTCTCAATGAGCAAGCATTTTCATGTTTGAAATATTTCTTAATTATATGAAAAATTATGAGTAGAGTAATAAATTAAATTAAGACAAAATATAACACTTCCATAATATGCTGTGGAAATCAAATAGTTGTTGATTGCTCATCGCATTATGCATTCATTCCATTACCTATATAGATACAGTACCTATAGACTGTTATTGAGTCTTGAAAATGAGCTCACGCTCGAAACATGTTGAAAAATTCATATTGTTACATATAATCGGGAAACATCAAGCCAAGAGTTTGATTCAATTTAATAGAGAATATTTCATTAATAAGTGAATATTATATTCAATAATAAAATTTCATTTGAATTCACTATGTTCATGTGTTCATGTATCCCTTTATTGAAAACTGTGTTACCCTTTGTGAAAATTTTCTGATCTCAGCTCCATTATGACCGAAAACTGTCAATTTTTAATTATATACCTATAATATATTAAATATATTAAAATATACTTTCTAATATCAAGCTTGAATATCTTTATAGTAGTACTAGTTTTAAATATTTTTAGTAAATTATTGAAAGCCTCAAATCCGTCATGCTGTTTTTAGATTTAGAGAGCTTACAGCTTTGGATATAAAAAGTATGAGTATTTCTAGTATTACATCACTGACAAATGTTATATTTTTCATTACATTACATGGTCAATGATTTTTTATTTTATATATGAATATATATGAAGCAAAGATCATTCTTTGTTTTACAGACATAAGTCAAACTCCAAAGAGTTCAGCATAATTTTAACAGAGGTATACTATTGCACTTTAAAATGGTTCGCATGACACTATTCTGTAACTTCTGTAATTTTTTAACTTTTTCTTTAGTCAAACCAATCAGCAATGTGGAGCAATATTCAAAACGTGGCATTGTTATTGATTTGAACAAAAATAATTTCACATATGTCGACAGGTTTTTTTTCTATTCTTTCGAAAAAATATATATTTTCTAGAGATTTTAGATGATATAAAATCAACGTGACCATTGAAACTCAATTTTTCGTCTGAAATAATGCCTAAATATTGCATCATTTCATATTGTTGAATAAATCGTGAAACATTAAGCCAAGAGTTTAGTTTAATTTAATATTCAATTATGTTTCACCAAGAGTTAAGCGAGAATTCAATCTCAGCCTAAATATTCAACTGTTTCTATTCTTTCAATTTTCTGTTCATTAATCTTTATAGTTATATCCTATTTTTTTTTGGTTTTAGGGGTTTGACTTGTACCCAAATTTGTGGAGTTAGATTTTGGCACATTCAGAGAAAAGCTATTGTCACATGACCATTCATTAATTTCAATACTGATAAAGTCATTATTACTGACCGTGTATTGTATGTTGCTTCCTCTATAGAATAATTCTAAATTGGTAATAATGAAACCTGAATTCTTCATCCTGTTGACTAGGCAACACACATGTCGCTTTGAAGTGATATATGTGAGCTGACTATTGACGTTATATATTGTTCAATTTAATATAATGCTCTTTATATTTATGATATAAGTATTACTGATCCAGATATATTCAGAACTTTTATAACATTAACCTATATTCTTGATATTGAGTATTCTTTCTTACATTTCGTTAGAAATAGAACAGCTTTAATTTATTGAATTTTTCTGAACTTCCTGGAATTAATGAGAATTTATTGAAAAAGCTTAGTTTTCTTATTGAGATCTCTTTTATCACCTCTCTTTTCACTTACATTATCTCCAAAATAACAATACAAATACTAACAAATCAACATTGCTATATAACATACGTATTCGAATGTTCTTGTTGAATTATATATTCGATATAGAAAAATGATATAAAAAATAAAAAATAAAATTGCTCGTATACATTAGATTAAAGATTAAGATCAAACTTTGAAATATACTTATCATGTTAAATCACTCAAAATACTGTTTGGAAAAAAATGAATATTATGGAATATTTGTAATAATTATGGAACTTCATATTTTCCATTCGTTCCGTTGAAATCATATTTCTAACCTCTTCTAAATTCAGATATATGGAGGCTAAGCAGCCGAACGGTATAATAATAACCGAGCGGACGTCAAATCAAATTCTCGTGTATTACCAACATTCTCAGTTAAATAAACTAGGATCGATCAATTTAGGCGAAGCTGGGCACATTTTGGGCGGCTGGGCAAGGTTTGGTCGAATTGGGCGCGTAGTGGAGATATATGCCGAATTCCGGGCACCTTGTGGGTGTGAAATAAACATATATATATATATATATATATATATATATATATATATATATATATATATATATATATATATATATATATATATATATATATATATATTATATATATATATATATATATATATATATATATATATATATATATATATATTATATATATATATATATATACATATATATTATATATATATATATATATATATATATATATATATATATATATATATATATATATATATATATATATATATATATGATTCAAGAATTAGAGAAATAGAAAAACAAGAACGAAAATTCTCAGAAAGATTTACGGACCAATCACTAGAAATGGTATTTGGATGAAAAGACCTCAAAATCAGAAAACGACGAGCAAAGTTCTATGCACATGTCTACAGAATGAAACAGTCCAGAATATCGAAGAAACTACTCAATATAATTATGAATAGTAAATACGGAACAGAGTGGCTAAAAGAGGTCTAAGAGGATCTACAACAGATCAATATAAAAAATCTCGAAGATCGCACTGAATGCCGCTATGAAATCGCACATATAAAGTTTGAGCAAAAAGTAAATCCTCAACCTGGAGTAAAGTGGACAGATGAACGGAAGAAAGAGCATTCAGAGAGGATGAAGCGTTTTTGGGAGACAAAAAAAAATGAAGCGAAATTCCTAATGATTGCGAATTCAAGTTCAGTCGCTCTCCTCATGGGGAAAAAAATCGAAATAATAATAAAATAATATATATATATATATATATATATATATATATATATATATATATATATATATATATATATATATATATATATATATATATATATATATATATATATATATATATATATATATATATATATATATATATATATATGTTTATTTCACACCCACAAGGTGCCCAGAATTCGGCATAATTTTTCTTACAAAGATTTATTGAGATTAATTATATTCAGTTTAATTTTTATTTTCATTATTTTAATCAAACCTCATAATCTTTCAGACCCTGATAATTTTATTCCTGCTAATCCTTTATCTACCCTTGTCCATATTCAACCAGAATGATATTTTCTTTTCGCATATATTATTCTTCGTTCAATCCCAAACAAATTAGGAGGAGTAATTGCTCTCTTTATATCAATTTAAAATTTTTTTTCCTACCTTTTACAAATGAAAAATTAATAAAAAGAAATACTTCCTATTTCTTGAATGAAAAATTATTTTAATTTTTCGTTACTCTTTTAATTTTTCTCACTTGATTAGGATCTCAACCAGTATAAATTCCTTTCATTTTTACAAGTCAAATTTGTACAATTTTATATTTTCTATATTTTTAAATTAGAATTAAAAATTCAAGTTTATATTTACAAAGTTATTTTAAAAATAATTTTAAAATTTATTTTATAATATTAATCTTATGAGTAGTATTTTTATTTTTATATATATAATTTAAATAGCTTAAAAAGAGCATAATATTGAAGATATTAAAATTGTAAAATTTTTAAATATTAAAAAGATAGAATCTATTTTTATAATGAAAATATAATGTTTTATTAAACTATTTTAATTTAGAAACATTAACAATATTTGCTAGATTTTAAGTTAGAAGCTTAAATTTTATGTTTCTTTAATTGGAAATTATTCATTAAAATCATTAACAGTGATTTACCTCTATTTTGGTTTCAATTAAAATAAGGATTAATAATCAAATTTTTAGGTCGAAACTAAATGCAATTAATTGCTTCTTATTAAGATAAACTGAGATTTCAGTATTTTTTAAATGCAACTTAAATGTTAATTTAACTATTATCCAAATATTCTCATGATAGGGCCCCTTGGTTTCATTCATGGTATAGTCCTATTAGAAGTAATAAAGAGAAAAATATATAAATTATATTATAATAAGCAAAATTTCTAAAATTAATAATTTTAATTATAGGTACTAATATAGTAATTTCTACATCAAAAATTAGAAATACAATTGCAATTAAGAAAAATTGAAGTGAGAATGGTAAACGAGCTGAATTTTTTGGATCAAACCCACATTCAAAGGGAGAATTTTTTTCTCGATCTTTAAAAGTTTTTTTAGAAATTAAATTATTTAATATAATTATAAGAAATGTTACTAAAAAAATTAAAGTAAAAAAAATATTAAAATTAAAATTATTTATACTAAATGTTAGATCTTTTGATTGGAAATCAATTATAATTATTATACTATATAAATATCTTCCTCATCAATAAATAGAGAGATAAAGGAATAAAAACTAATCAAACTATCATCTATTTCAAACCCTAAATGATGAATTTTTCTGAAATGCAGAAAATTTAATCGTAATGAGCAAATTGAAAAATATATTGATCCAATTTGAAGACAATTTTCTTTAAAACTTACATTTTCTATAGCGGAGCTAGCTGACAAATGTAAGGATTAAATTAAATTAACTTAAAAATTTTTTTGAATTGAATTTTCTTTAAAACTTATATTTTCTATAGCGGAGCTAGCTGACAAATGTGAGGATTAAATTAAATTAACTTAAAAATTTTTTTGAATTGAATTTTCTTTAAAACTTACATTTTCTATAGCGGAGCTAGCTGACAAATGTAAGGATTAAATTAAATTAACTTAAAAATTTTTTTGAATAGAATTTTCTTTAAAACTTACATTTTTTATAGCGGAGCTAGCTGACAAATGTAAGGATTAAATTAAATTAACTTAAAAATTTTTTTGAATAGAATTTTCTTTAAAACTTACATTTTCTATAGCGGAGCTAGCTTTAAAACTTACATTTTCTATAGACAAATGTAAGGATTAAATTTTTTTGAATAGAATTTTCTTTAAATTAACTTAAAAATTTTTTTGAATAGAATTTTTTCTTTAAAACTTACATTTTCTATAGCGGAGCTAGCTGACAAATGTAAGGATTAAACTTAATTAACTTAAAAATTTTTTTTGAATAGAATTTTCTTTAAAACTTACATTTTCTATAGCGGAGCTAGCTGACAAATGTAAGGATTAAATTAAATTAACTTAATTTTTTTTTTATAAATAAGATTTTCTTTTAATATCATATTTTTTAGTGGTTAAAAATTAATCAATAAAATATTAAATCAAAAAAATTAGTTAATAGTAAATTTTTGTATGTCTTTTTTTAAAGAATGGATTTTAAATTTAATTTTAGTTAATTTTTTATATTTATATTTATTATATATATGAAAATTAATAAATTGTAGTTTTATAGTATAAAATTTTAATTATTTAAGTTATTAAGATTTAGTAAAATATTTAAGTATTAACAAAATTTGTGCCAGCAGTTGCGGTTATACAATTAATGCAATATAAATTTTTTGGTTTTAATTAATTTTATTATTTTTAAAAAAAAAAATTTATTTTAAGTGAAATTTAATTTATTTATATTTTATTTTTTTATTAAATGAAGTTAGGAAATTATTTAAATAAACTAGGATTAGATACCCTATTATTTTTAATGTGAATTTTAGACCAAATGATTAATAGTTAAGTTCTTTAAAGTTAAAAAATTTGGCGGTATTTTAGTCTTTTCAGAGGAACCTGTTCTATAATTGATAATCCACGTTTTAATTTACTTTAATTAGAAATTTATATATCGTTGTTAATGAAAATTTTAAAAGAATAATTTTCTAAATTTTTTTAAAAATTAAAATCAGATCAAGGTGTAGTTTATATTAAAGAAGAAATGGGTTACAATAAATTTATTTTTGGATAATTAATTTAAAATTTTTTAGAAATTGGATTTGAAAGTAATTAAGTTTAATTTAATTTAATGATTAAGCTCTAAAATATGTACATATCGCCCGTCGCTTTCATTTTAAAATGAAATAAGTCGTAACAAAGTAGATTTACTGGAAAGTGAATCTAGAAGGGCAATTTAGATCTTGTATAAGTTTCTTATTTACATTAAGAAGAAAATTGTAAAATCATTTTAAATTGAGTAGAAAAATTTATTTAAATAATTTTTATTTATATCTTAATTAAAATAATATTTATTTTATTAAAAAATAGAAAAAATTAAATTTATTATAGTTAATTAGTATTGAAAAAGAAAATTTTTAAATTTTTAAAAGAAGATTTAAAATTGTACCTTGTGTATCAGGGTTTATTAATTAAAAATTAATTTTTTAATTTTCTCGAATTTAAAAGAGCTAAAAATTTATTAATTTTATTGTGTCATAAATATTTAAAATATTTTTTTAGTAATGAAATGTTAATCGTTTTTAAATATATCTAGTTTTTTTAGAAAAAAATTCAATTTTTTATATAATTTTAATTTTAAAGATTTTATTTTAATTTAAATTATATTAATAAAATTTTAGGGATAAGCTTGAAATTTAAATTTTAAAATTTAATTAATTTTTGAATAAATTGTAGAATTAAAATTTTTTTTCATTTAAAGGATTTAAAAATTTGTTATTAGTTTATAAAAATTTATATTAAGTTTAATTTTTATATAAAAATGTTAAATTAAATTTTTAATTTTAAGTAATAATGATAGAATTAGTATAAAATAATGTTAATTTAAAAATTTAAAAAATTTAAAATTAAAGAATTCGGCAAATTATTTTCCACCTGTTTATTAAAAACATCTCTTTTTGATTTTAATTTAAAGTTTGGCCTGCCCACTGAATTTTGAAGGGCCGCAGTATTTTGACTGTGCAAAGGTAGCATAATCATTAGTTTTTTAATTGAAAGCTTGTATGAATGGTTTGATGAGAAAATTACTGTTTCAACTTTATTAATAGAATTTTATTTTTAAGTTAAAAAGCTTAAATAATATTTAAAGACGAGAAGACCCTATAGAGTTTGACTAAATATAAAATTAATAATTTTAGAATTTTAAATTTTTAATTTAATTTAAGTTTTGTTGGGGTGACAAAAAAATTAAATTAACTTTTTTTTTATATAAACAATAATAATTGAATAATTGATCCATAAAAATGATTATAAGATTAAATTACCTTAGGGATAACAGCGTAATCTTTTTAATAGTTCTTATTGAAAAAAAGGTTTGCGACCTCGATGTTGGATTAAAATTTATTTTTGGTGTAGAAGCTAAAATATTAGGTCTGTTCGACCTTTGAAATTTTACATGATCTGAGTTTAAACCGGTGTGAGCCAGGTTGGTTTCTATCTTAAACAAAAAAAATATTTTAGTACGAAAGGATCAAATATTATATTAAAAATATTAATTAAGAATTTTATTTTGGCAGATTAGTGCGAAGGATTTAGAATCTTTAAATGTATATTAATACAAATAAAAATTGATTTATTATTAATATTTTTAAATTTTTTTATTTTATTAATTAGTATTTTAGTAGGTGTGGCATTTTTAACATTATTAGAACGTAAATTATTAGGTTATATTCAAATTCGTAAAGGCCCTAATAAAGTTGGTTATTTAGGAATTTTGCAACCTTTCAGAGATGCAATTAAATTATTTTCTAAAGAGCAAATATTTCCTTTAATATCAAATTATTCAATTTTTTTTTTATCACCTATATTTAGTTTATTGCTATCTTTATTATTATGATTGAGATTCCCAATGTATATAGGTTTTTTGAGTTTTAATTTTTCTGTATTATTTTTTTTTAGAGTTTCAAGATTAGGGGTTTATATAATTATAATATCTGGTTGATCTTCTAATTCTAATTATTCACTTTTAGGAAGTTTACGTTCTGTTGCTCAAACTATTTCTTATGAAGTTAGATTATTTACTATTATATTAAGATACTTAATTTTAATTTCTTCTTTAAATTTATTTGATTTTATAAATTTTCAAAAATTTTTATGGTTATTATTTTTAACTTTTCCTTTAAGATTTATGTGGTTAGTTTCTAGTTTAGCTGAAACTAATCGAACACCCTTTGATTTTGCTGAAGGTGAATCAGAATTAGTCTCTGGGTTTAATATTGAATATAGGAGAGGCGGGTTTGCTTTAATTTTTTTAGCTGAATATTCTAGAATTATATTTATAAGAATATTAAGAGTATTAGTATTTTTAGGAGGTAATATTAACTCTTTTTTTTTTTATATTAAAGTAGTTTTTTTAATTTTTTTTTGAGTTTGAGTTCGAGGAACATTACCTCGTTTTCGTTATGATAAATTAATATATTTATCTTGAAAAGTTTATTTGCCAGTTTCTTTAAATTTTTTAATATTTAATTTAGGGTTAAAATGTTTCATTTTAACCCTAATATTTTAGTTAATTAAAATTAGTCTAAACTAATAGAAAATTATTTCTTTTTTATATTTTCAAAATATATACTTTAACAAGTTCATTAGTTATTTAAATAAAATTAAATCTCAAAATTTAAAAATTAAAATATTAATTAAAAAATATAAAAAATATAAAATTGTACAAATTTGACTTGTAAAAATAAAAGGAATTTCTACTGGTTGGGATCCTAATCAAGTAAGAAAAATTAAAAGGGTAACGAAAAATCAGAATAATTTTTTATTTAAAAAATAAAAATTATTTCTTTTTATTAATTTTTTATTTATAAAAGGTAGAAATAAAAAAATTAAAATTGATATAAATAAGGCAATTACTCCTCCTAGTTTATTTGGGATCGAACGAAGAATAGTATAAGCAAATAGAAAATATCATTCTGGTTGAATATGGACAGGAGTAGATAAAGGGTTGGCTGGAATAAAATTATCGGGATCAGAAAGATTATAGGGTAAAATTAAAATAATAAAGATAAAAATTAAACTGAATATTATTAATCCTAATAAATCCTTATAAGAAAAATATGGATGAAAAGGAATTTTATCTAAGTTTCTATTTATTCCTAAAGGATTTCTAGATCCTGTTTGATGTAAAAATATTAAATGAATTAAGATTAATCTTGTAATTAAGAAGGGTAATAAATAATGTAAGGAGAAAAATCGAGAAAGTGTTGCATTATCAACTGCAAAACCTCCTCATAATCAGTATACTAAGGAATTTCCAATATAGGGAATGGCTGAAAAAAGATTTGTAATTACTGTAGCTCCTCAAAAAGATATTTGTCCTCAAGGTAATACGTAACCTAAGAAAGCTGTAGCTATTCTAAGAAAAAGAATTAAAATTCCAATAATTCAGGTTTGAATATATTTGTATGAGGAATAGTAAATTCCTCGTCCTATATGAATATAAAGACAAATAAAGAATATAGAGGCTCCATTAGCATGAGTAGTTCGAATTAATCAACCATAATTAATATCTCGACAAATATGGGAAATTCTATTAAAAGCTAAATTAATATCAGGACAATAATGTATTACAAGAAAAATTCCTGTTATAATTTGAATTATTAAACATATTCCTAATAATGATCCAAAGTTTCATATATAGGAAATATTAGAAGGTGAGGGTAGATCAATTAATGAATTATTTAAAATTTTTAATAATGAAGATGTTTTTCGAATAGGTCTTATCATAATAAATTTGTCGTAAAGGGCCAAAATTTAATTTGCAAATTTTAATTGATGCAATTATTCTAATTAATAAGTAAAAGATAGAAAAAATAAAAATTTTATTTTGAGGAAAAATTAAAAATTTAGTTATTGATAAAAAGTATTTAGAATTATCTTGGTTTGTAAGAATATTATTGAAAAGGAAATTGTTTAAATTTAAATTTGATTGGATTAAATTTACTGTTGTACTAAAAATAATTAATCTAAAACTTGAAATTAAATAAAAATTAGTTTTAAATTTTTCATTAGAGGCAATTCTTGTTATATAAATAAATAAAATTAATAATCCTCCAATTATAATTAAAAATAAAATATAAGAATATCAAAAATTATAAAATATACCTATAGTAATTCTAATTAAAATAGTTTGAATTAAAATAAAAAACCCTAAGGATAAAGGATGTTTAAGAAAAATTAAAATAAATGAAAAAGTTATTATAAATGAAAGTAAGATTTCAAAGAGTAGTTTAATTAAAATATTAATTTTGGAGATTAATGATAAATAAGTTTATTTTTCTTTGAAGTTTTAAAAGAAATCTTATTTTTGATTTACAAGACCAATATTTTTTATTAAATTATTAAAACTATGAAAATACCTTTTTTATTAATATTTATATTTTTAATAGGTTTATTAAGATTTTCTTTGAAACGAAAACATTTATTAATAATGTTATTGAGTATAGAATTTATTATTTTATCTTTATTAATTTTAATATTTTATTATTTTTTGAATTTTAGTAATGAATATTATTTTAGAATAATTTTCTTATCTTTTAGAGTTTGTGAAAGAGCTTTAGGTTTATCTTTATTAGTTTCTTTAATTCGTTCTCATGGGAGAGATTATTTTAATATATTTAACTTATTATGATAAAATTAATTTTATGTTTATTATTTATAATATTAGTAAATAAATTAAATTTTTGGTTAGTTCAAAATTTATTAATTATTTTATATTTTTGATTTTTATATATTTTTTAATTCATTTAGATTTTATAGAAATTTAAGCTTAATTTTAGGTTATGATTTTATTTCTTATTTACTTATTATATTAAGGTTTTGATTAGGATTTTTAATGATTTTATCTAGAGAAAAAATTTTTAAAAATAAGGATTTTGAAAAAATTTTTATTTTTTCTAGTTTAATATTAATTTTATTTTTAATTTTAACTTTTTCTTCATTAAATATATTTTTTTTTTATTTAAGATTTGAAGCTAGTTTGATTCCAATTATATTGATTATTTTAGGTTGGGGCTACCAACCTGAACGAATTCAAGCAGGAGTTTATTTATTTTTTTATACTCTTTTAGCTTCATTACCTATATTATTATTTATTTTTAAGTTTTATATAAATTATTATAGAATAGATTATATTTTTTTAAATAAAAATTTTAATAATTTAATTTTTTATTTTATAATAAATATAGTTTTTTTAGTAAAATTACCTATATTTATTGTTCATTTATATTCTTCCTAAGGCTCATGTAGAAGCCCCAGTTGCTGGATCAATAATTTTAGCAGGAGTAATATTAAAATTGGGAGGGTATGGATTAATGCGGTTTTTAATTTTATTTAAAGAAATTAATATTAAAATTAATTATTTTTTAATTAATTTATCTTTATTAGGGGGAGTTTTAATTTCATTAATTTGTTTACGTCAAAGAGATATAAAATCTTTAATTGCTTATTCTTCAGTAGTTCATATAGGTTTAATACTGAGAGGTTTATTAACTTTAAGTAATTGAGGATTTATAGGAACTTTAATTATTATAATTTCTCATGGTCTATGTTCTTCAGGTTTATTTGCTTTAGTAAATATTTGTTATGAACGATTTATAAGACGAAGTTTATATTTAGTAAAAGGTTTATTAAATATTTTTCCAGTAATATCTTTATGGTGATTTTTATTATTAAGTTCTAATATAGCAGCCCCTCCTTCTTTAAATTTAATAGGAGAAATTATATTAATTAATAGATTAGTGTGATATTCTTATTTTTTAATTTTATTTTTAATTTTAATATCAATTTTTAGAGCTTCTTATAGATTATATTTATATTCGTTTTCTCAACATGGGAAAATTAATTTATCTATTAGAATTATAAAAAATATAAATTTACGTGAATTTATAATTTTATTTTTACATTGAGTACCTTTGAATTTAATATTTTTAAAGAGAATATTTTTATTTATTTAATTTAAGTAGTTTAATTAAAATTTTGAATTGTGGTTTCAAAGATATTTTTTAATCTTAAATTATTTTATTTTTTTTTGGATTTTTATTTTTTTTTATATTTATAGTTTTATTTATTTTAGGAATAAATTTTATTTTAAATGAAATTACTTATTTATTGGAATTTAGATTTTTTATTTTAAATTCAGTTTCTTTAGAATTTATAATTCTTCTTGATTGAATATCTTTAATATTTATAAGATTTGTTTTATTAATTTCTTCTATAGTAATTATTTATAGAGATACTTATATGGAATACGAAGTTTTTAAGATTCGATTTATTATACTAGTAGTTTTATTTGTTTTATCTATAATGTTTTTAATTTTAAGACCTAATTTGATTTCAATTTTATTAGGTTGGGATGGCTTAGGATTAGTTTCTTATTGTTTGGTAATTTTTTATCAAAACATTAAATCTTATAATGCAGGTATATTAACTGTAATTATAAATCGAGTGGGTGATGCAATAATATTAATTGCAATTGCTTGGATAATAAATTATGGGAGTTGAAATTTAATATTTTATATAGAATATTTTTTTGAAGATAAATATATATTTATAGTTGCAATATTTGTAATAGTGGCTGCATTAACTAAAAGAGCTCAAATACCTTTTTCTTCATGACTGCCTGCTGCTATAGCTGCCCCTACTCCTGTTTCTGCTTTAGTTCATTCTTCGACTTTAGTTACTGCAGGAGTTTATTTATTAATTCGTTTTAATTTTTTTAAAGGAAATTTAACTTTAATTTTATTATTCATTGGTTTAATAACAATATTTATATCAGGTTTAAGAGCAAATATAGAATTTGACTTAAAAAAAATTATTGCGTTGTCAACATTAAGACAATTAGGGTTAATAATAAGAATTTTAGCCTTGGGAAGTTGAATTTTAGCATTTTTTCATTTATTAATTCATGCTTTATTTAAAGCTTTATTATTTATATGTGCAGGAATAATTATTCATAGAAGTTCTAATATTCAGGATATTCGATTTTTAGGTGGTTTATATAAAAATATGCCTTTAACTTTAAGTTTTATAAATATTAGAAATTTATCTTTATGTGGGTTACCCTTTTTTTCAGGGTTTTATTCAAAAGATTTAATTTTAGAATTTATTTCAATAAATTATTTAAATTTATTTGTGTATGTAGTTTTTTATATCTCAATTGGATTAACAGTAGCTTATAGTTTTCGTTTATCTTATTATTTAGTTTAGTTTTTAGAGATTTAAATTTCTTATCTTTAAATTTTATTTTTGAAAATTCTATTAAAATATTATTTAGAATAATAGTAATATTTTTAAGAACGTTATTTTCAGGGGCATTAATAATATGATTAATTTTAGAAATTCCTTATTTAATATTTATACCTTTATTTATGAAATTATTAACTTTAATTATGATTATTTTAGGAATTTTCTTAGGCTTTGAGATTTCAAAAATTTTTTTAACAAGAAATTTATTTAGTTTAAAATTTAAATTAATATTTAAATTTTTTGCATTAATATGAAATTTACCCTTTATTTCAACTTTTGGAGTTAATTATATTTTTATAAATTTAGGATTTAAAATTTTTAAATTTTTAGATCAAGGGTGGATTGAATTTATAGGAGCTCAAGGATTATCTTTAGTAATTAAAAATTCAAGTTTATATTTACAAAGTTATTTTAAAAATAATTTTAAAATTTATTTTATAATATTAATCTTATGAGTAGTATTTTTATTTTTATATATATAATTTAAATAGCTTAAAAAGAGCATAATATTGAAGATATTAAGGTAATTGTAAAATTTTTAAATATTAAAAAGATAGAATCTATTTTTATAATGAAAATATAATGTTTTATTAAACTATTTTAATTTAGAAACATTAACAATATTTGCTAGATTTTAAGTTAGAAGCTTAAATTTTATGTTTCTTTGTGAGTATTGAAAATTTTCGAAAAAAGCACAAAGCTCGCCGGAGCTTTCGTCTCATATCGACAGGTGAGCTTTTTTCCGTTAGAGCTTTCGACGGGAGCTTTTCCGTTACGGGAGCTTTTCCGTTCCGTTTGGGAAGCTTTTCCGTCACACCGAAATTCCATCCTAAAGGTGTGGACGGACGGACGGATTTGTGTCGGCGCATTCGCCATTTTACATCGGGCAAGTCTGTCGACGAACTTTTGAGTGTTTCTGCATGTAGAGAAGGCGGAAGGCGTTCCTTTGACGAAGAAGGCGATTGGAAGGCTGCAGTGGTGTACCGGGAAGGTGTCGCTGGTGGCAGAGATAAAAATCGATGGAGCTATTAGTGAGTGAAGTCAGTCCAATAACAAGAAAATTATTGTCTTTGCTGTTTCGGCTTCATTCGCATAATTCGAACCTATTTTCTCGTCGATTATTTGAGCACTCTATTGTATAATTTTTTTTTGTCTATTTTTCACTTTTTATCTGCATCCAAGATTACATTTTTTCTAATACTCAAGCATTTTGGAGATTCAATTGAGCGGCTAATTAATTCGTATTGCGCTGCCTCAAAAAGAATTCAGAATAGGTTTTCTGTTGTGCAGAGTATTTCCTGTACATCTATCTACCTCATTCTACCATTCCCAGGTGTCTTGTGCCATATCATCTGTGATCAGAGTGCTCATTTCTCTTTTTTCTCGGGCAGATTGCCGCCCACACTTCTATTGCACTATTCTGTCCTTTTGACAGTCTTAGACATTTTGACCTCAAGAACTGTCATCTCGGAGTGTTATTTGCGCCTCGGCGCGGTTTTATTGGAAGACCTTTCTAAATTTCTCAATTAAAACTCGTCTGTGTAATTTTTCTAACCAGCCGAGAGGTCTCCCAAAAATGGAATTCCCCTGCGAGTGTGGCAAAGCCTATGCGACGAAGAAGCATCTTCAAGACCACAAGAGAAGGTTTTGTCGAGGTCCAGTAAATCCAGAGGATGAAAATACTCATTCTCATTATTTTCATTTTGTTTTTAATTTTAATATGAATTTTTAGAGCTTCTTATAGGCTATATTTGTATTCATTCTCTCAACATGAGAATATAATTCATCTATAAGAATGATAAAAAATAAAAATTTAGGGGAATTTATAATTTTATTTTTACATTGAGCTCCTTCGAATTCAATGTTTTCAGAGAGTATTTTTTATTCATTCAATTTGAGTTATAATTGAGTTGTATAAATAATTTCAATAAAAAATTTTAATTATTGCTTCAAAAATATTTTTAAATCTTAAATTATTTCGATTTTCGTTTTTTTTTTATTTTTATAAATTTATTTGTTTCAGGAATAAATTTTACTTTAAATTAAATTACTTATTTATTGGAGTTTAGATTTTTTATTTCAAATTCAGTTTCTTTAGAATATATTATTCTTCTTGATTGAATATCTTTAATATTCATACGATTTGTTTTATTAATTTCATCGATCGTAAGTATTAAAAAAAATACTTATATAAAGTATAAAATTTTTATTGTTCGATTTATTATATTAGTAGTTTTATTTGTTTTACCTATAATATTTTTAATTTGAAGGCCTAATTTAATTTCAATTTTATAAGGTTGAGATGGATTAGGGTTAGTTTCTTATTCATAATAACACAATATTTAGAATTTTCTCAGAATATAATATAAAATACGGATGACGACGTTTCGAAGTACTACTTCTTCATCAAATGCTGGATTAATATTATGTGTAATTTCACAAAGTCAATACTTAAAGCTATTTTCACAGAACATACCAGGTATTTCTATGGCTAACTTGGAATGAGGACCATAGAATACACTGATATCTAACAAAAGGATCGTATACCTGGAGATGAACACACACAATCAATTTCTTAAGTCAGGTATTCCAACTAAATGTAGGTAAGATACAAATATACAACTAAGATTTCTAAGAACAAATAAAGGCAGTTGTGAAAAATGTGACAGTTGCGAAAAATTTTATATAGGAGGAACTTTCAGAAATTTCTAAATTAGATTATCAGAACATAAGCGTAGTTTTGAGAAACAGAAAACTGATTCTCATTACGTTTACCATTTATTAGAAGAAAGTCATATATTTAGTTCAGAGTTTGAAATATTAAATAGAGAGAATAAAGGTTCCAAACTGAATTTTCAAGAATCATTCATATTAATTAATATTATTATCAATATTAATAATAATATTATCAGTAATATTAATAATAATATTGAATTTATTAATATTAATAAATTCAAAAATTCGAGACTTTCACTCAATAGCCAGTTAGAGGTTAGCACTAGCCCTTTACTTATTATGTTCAATAAGAATATTTCAGTTAGCAGATCAGATTGATTACCTAGGTTTTAGTTAATTCACATTCAATTTCATTTTTTATGTTCAACAATTTGTTCTTAGAAATCTTAGTTGTATATTTGTATCTTTCCTACATTTATTTGGAACACCTGTTAGTTTCTTATTGTTTGGTAATTTTTTATCAAAACATTAAATCTTATAATGCAGGTATATTAACTGTAATTATAAATCGAGTGGGTGATGCAATAATATTAATTGCAATTGCTTGGATAATAAATTATGGGAGTTGAAATTTAATATTTTATATAGAATATTTTTTTGAAGATAAATATATATTTATAGTTGCAATATTTGTAATAGTGGCTGCATTAACTAAAAGAGCTCAAATACCTTTTTCTTCATGACTGCCTGCTGCTATAGCTGCCCCTACTCCTGTTTCTGCTTTAGTTCATTCTTCGACTTTAGTTACTGCAGGAGTTTATTTATTAATTCGTTTTAATTTTTTAATTAAAGGAAATTTAACTTTAATTTTATTATTCATTGGTTTAATAACAATATTTATATCAGGTTTAAGAGCAAATATAGAATTTGACTTAAAAAAAATTATTGCGTTGTCAACATTAAGACAATTAGGGTTAATAATAAGAATTTTAGCCTTGGGAAGTTGAATTTTAGCATTTTTTCATTTATTAATTCATGCTTTATTTAAAGCTTTATTATTTATATGTGCAGGAATAATTATTCATAGAAGTTCTAATATTCAGGATATTCGATTTTTAGGTGGTTTATATAAAAATATGCCTTTAACTTTAAGTTTTATAAATATTAGAAATTTATCTTTATGTGGGTTACCCTTTTTTTCAGGGTTTTATTCAAAAGATTTAATTTTAGAATTTATTTCAATAAATTATTTAAATTTATTTGTGTATGTAGTTTTTTATATCTCAATTGGATTAACAGTAGCTTATAGTTTTCGTTTATCTTATTATTTAGTTTTTAGAGATTTAAATTTCTTATCTTTAAATTTTATTTTTGAAAATTCTATTAAAATATTATTTAGAATAATAGTAATATTTTTAAGAACGTTATTTTCAGGGGCATTAATAATATGATTAATTTTAGAAATTCCTTATTTAATATTTATACCTTTATTTATGAAATTATTAACTTTAATTATGATTATTTTAGGAATTTTCTTAGGCTTTGAGATTTCAAAAATTTTTTTAACAAGAAATTTATTTAGTTTAAAATTTAAATTAATATTTAAATTTTTTGCATTAATATGAAATTTACCCTTTATTTCAACTTTTGGAGTTAATTATATTTTTATAAATTTAGGATTTAAAATTTTTAAATTTTTAGATCAAGGGTGGATTGAATTTATAGGAGCTCAAGGATTATCTTTAGTAATTAAAAATTCAAGTTTATATTTACAAAGTTATTTTAAAAATAATTTTAAAATTTATTTTATAATATTAATCTTATGAGTAGTATTTTTATTTTTATATATATAATTTAAATAGCTTAAAAAGAGCATAATATTGAAGATATTAAGGTAATTGTAAAATTTTTAAATATTAAAAAGATAGAATCTATTTTTATAATGAAAATATAATGTTTTATTAAACTATTTTAATTTAGAAACATTAACAATATTTGCTAGATTTTAAGTTAGAAGCTTAAATTTTATGTTTCTTTAATTGGAAATTATTCATTAAAATCATTAACAGTGATTTACCTCTATTTTGGTTTCAATTAAAATAAGGATTAATAATCAAATTTTTAGGTCGAAACTAAATGCAATTAATTGCTTCTTATTAAGATAAACTGAGATTTCAGTATTTTTTAAATGCAACTTAAATGTTAATTTAACTATTATCCAAATATTCTCATGATAGGGCCCCTTGGTTTCATTCATGGTATAGTCCTATTAGAAGTAATAAAGAGAAAAATATATAAATTATATTATAATAAGCAAAATTTCTAAAATTAATAATTTTAATTATAGGTACTAATATAGTAATTTCTACATCAAAAATTAGAAATACAATTGCAATTAAGAAAAATTGAAGTGAGAATGGTAAACGAGCTGAATTTTTTGGATCAAACCCACATTCAAAGGGAGAATTTTTTTCTCGATCTTTAAAAGTTTTTTTAGAAATTAAATTATTTAATATAATTATAAGAAATGTTACTAAAAAAATTAAAGTAAAAAAAAATATTAAAATTAAAATTATTTATACTAAATGTTAGATCTTTTGATTGGAAATCAATTATAATTATTATACTATATAAATATCTTCCTCATCAATAAATAGATAGATAAAGGAACAATCAAACTACATCTACGAAATGTCAATATCAAGTAGCCATTTCAAATCCTAAATGATGAATTTTTCTAAAATGTATAAAATTTAATCGAATTAAGCAAATTAAAAGGAATATTGATCCAATTAATACATGAAGACCATGAAATCCAGTAGTTATAAAAAAAGTTCTTCCATATACTGAATCAGAGATTCTAAAAGAAGCTTCTAAATATTCAATTATTTGAAGTAATGAAAAATAAATTCCTAAAATTACTGTTCTTAATAATCTAATATTTGTTTCTATAAAATAATTTTCTATTAATCTATGATGAGCTCATGTAATAGTTAATCCTGAACTTAGAAGAATTAGGGTGTTTAATAATGGAATTTGGTTAGGATTAAAGGGTTGAATTCCTTTAGGTGGTCAAATTATTCCAATATCAATAGATGGTCTTAATCTTCTATGAAAAAATCTTCAAAAAAATCTAAAGAAAAATAATACTTCTGAAGTAATAAATAAAATTATTCCCCATCGTAATCCTTTAGCTACAATAAAAGTATGATGGCCTTGAAAAGTTCTTTCTCGAACTACATCTCGTCATCATTGGTATATAATTAAAATTATAATTAAATTTCCAATTAATAAAAGATTAGATTTAAATAAATGAAATCATTTAATTAATCCTATTATTAAAATTATTCCAGATAAACTACCTAAAATTGGTCAAGGTCTGTAATCAACTAAGTGGAAAGGGTGGTTTTTATTCATAGTTTACTTCTCTAGAATAAAGAGTTCTTAAAATAGCAAAAACATATGATTGAATTATTGCAACTGCTATTTCTAAAATAAATAATAAAATTTGAGTAAAAATTAAAATTAATACTATAAATTTTAATATAGGTCCTGTGTTTCCTAATAAAGTTAATAATAGATGCCCTGCAATTATGTTAGCCGATAATCGAACAGCTAAAGTTCCTGGGCGAATAATATTTCTGATAGTTTCAATACATACTATAAAAGGTATAAGGATAGGAGGAGTTCCTTGAGGAACTAAATGGGCAAATATTATTTGGTTATTATTAATTCATCCAAAAATTATAAAAGTTAATCAAATAGGTAATGCTAAGGCTAAAGAAAAAATTAAGTGTCTGGATCTTGTAAAAATATAAGGGAATAATCCTAATAAATTATTAAAAAAAATAAAATAAAATAATCTAATAAAAATTAAAGTTCTTGAATTTTTTTTAGTAAGAATTTTAAATTCTTTATGTAAAGTTATACATAATTTTGAATTCAAAATTATTAATCGATTGGGAATTAGTCAATAAATTATAGGAATAATTAAAATTCCTAAATATGATCTAATTCAATTTAAAGAAAAAAAAATAGTTGAGGGGTCAAAATTTGAAAATAAATTTCTTATCATTTTCAATTAATAGAATTTTTATTTTTTTTTTTAAATCTTGAAGAATTAATCATTGGATTAAAATAAATTATTATATTAATTATAATTATAATAAAAATAAATTGAGTTATTAATATTATTCAATTTAATGGTATTATTTGAGGAATCAAAAATTATTTAATTTAAATTATTTCAGTTTGACATACTAATGTTATAAATATTAACTAAATTTTTCATTAGAAGTAGTCGTTAATTACTATAAAATGGTTTAAGAGACCAGTACTTTCTTTCAGTCATCTAATGACTTAAAATTTTTTAATCATTTAATAAATATATTTGGAGAAATTCTTTCAATTGAAATAGGTATAAAACTGTGGTTTATACCGCAAATTTCTGAACATTGCCCAAAGAATAAGCCTGTTCGATTTAAAGTAAATCTTATTTGATTTAATCGTCCAGGGGATGCATCAATTTTAATACCTGTAGAAGGAATTGTTCAAGAGTGAATTACATCTGTTGATGAAACTAACAAGCGAATTTGAGTTTCAAAAGGTAAAATAGTTCGATTATCAGTTTCAATTAGACGAAAATTAAAATTATTATTAGTAGGAATTATATAAGAATCAAATTCGATAGAATTAAAATCTGAATATTCATATGATCAATATCATTGATGACCTAAAGTTTTTAAAGTTAGTTTAGGATTTCGAATTTCATCGATAATATAAATTAATTTTAATGAAGGAAGAGCAATTTAAATCCGCTCCGTTTCAAGAATTCTCCTACTGATATATTTGCTTGTTTGGAATCAGAATAGAAAGCCTCTGGAATATCGAGGATATATTTATATGCAATGTTGTATTTATTTCCCGATACTCTTGCTGAGTAAAAGAGAGCAAGGGATGTCCTACGCAGTTTGAGCGGTGGCTCATTTGCTTTGATTTGTAGACTAGCTACTGGACTGGTTCTATATGCACCTAGTGTTATTCTTAATGATGTGCTCTGGATAACATCCAGTTTCTTCAGTAATAGTCTACTCGTTTGAGCATAGCATATAGATCCATAGTCCAGTTTGCTGCGTATTGTTGCCCTGTATAGATATAGCAAGGAAGTTGTGGCAGCACCACAATCATGACTAGCTAGTGTTTTCAAAAGGTTCATTCTCAGTTGACAGGATCTGGTGAGACCAATGATTCATTCCCAATGCTAATTTTATTTAATTTTTTAAGATTTTTAATTTCTAAAGAATATATAACCCCTCTGAATTTTCTTTTAGGAATAATTTCCAATTCTGCATTATCAATAAAATTAGGAATAGCCCCTTTTCATTTTTGGTTACCTGAGATTATAGAAGGAATTTCATGAATAAATACATTTTTCCTTTCAACATGACAAAAAATCGCCCCAATAATTTTAATTATATATAATTCTCAAATAAATGTATTTTCAATTTCAATTATCATCCTTTCACTTCAGGATCTTCAATTGGAAACGATCAAATTTATAGTGTAATTGTGACAGCTCATGCTTTTTATTATGATTTATAGCTATTTTAATTGGAGGTTTTGGAAATTTGTTTGTGCCCTTAATAATTGATGCTCCTGATATAGCTTTCCCCCGACTGAATAAAATAAGATTTCGGCTTCCCCCCCAGCTTTAACGTTTTCACTTTCAAGAAGAATAGTGAAAAGAGGAGCAGGAACAGGGTGAACAGTTTACCCCCCTCTTTCAGCCCATACAGGCCATTCTGTTGATTTAGAAATTTTTAGGGGCTATCAATTTTATTACAACTATAATTAATATTCGACCTATCGGCATACAATTAGATGAACTCCCTTTATTCGCTTGATCAGTTTTAAGTACAGCTTTTTTACTTCTTCTATCCTTTCCTGTATTAGCAGTAGCAATTACTATGCTCTTAACAGATCGAAATATTAATACTTCATTTTTTGATCCAGCAGGAGGTGGAGACCCTATTCTATACAAACATTTATTTTGAAATTAATAATTGATGAGGCCGATACTTGATGTAAATCGATAAACATAATAAAACAATTGTTAAACTGATTTACACATATATTAAAAATAATATTGCATGACGTACGTTTCGATGAGATTCACCTTTTTCAAATGCTACGTGCAGACTAATGACAATTTCTCGAATACATACAATATATAAACTTAAATACAAATAAAACAGGTAGATAACAGGTAGAAGGGATGAATTCATACTGAACTACTATATAGTAAACTGAGTAATTTTGAAAATATTGAGAAGGGGGCTTGAGGTTTGATCGATTTGGCTGTTCAAAAGATTGCCAGAATATTTGTATTTATTAATTTGAAGTGATTCTAACAAATTAAGCTTCATTCCCTTGTTTGCGGAATTCAAAATTTCAAAATCGGAATTGAATATATGATTTTCATTAATCAAATGATTTGCATAATGAGAATCTGTCTTCTGATTATCAAAGCTACGTTTTTGTTCCGAAATTCTTATTTGAAAACTTCTAAACGTTCTACCAATATAAAACTTATCACAACTACCACAGTTAATTTTATATACACCGGATTTTTTATTTTTGTTGACTTTAGATTTGTTATTTTTGATATGTTTCCTAAGTTATTTTCAGTACGGTAAGCAATGTGGATGTTATACTTAAAAAGAAGAGATTTGAGTTTTTCACTGGACTTACCGATGTATGTAAGACTGTTTTAGTTGATATTGTTTTTGACTAGGGGATAAACTAGGGGATTTATTTTGATTTTTCGGTCATCCAGAAGTTTATATTTCAATTTTACTTGAAGTCACAAGAAGATGCTTGGAGGTTGAAATCATTGACTCACTTCGATGGACGTGGTGCAACTGACGAGTTCCTTACAGAACGAAACATATATGTCTCGCACTTCCATCAGATGTGGCGTCGATTTCAATATTTCTCAAACATTGATATCTTGAAGGATAATGGAGACATCACATCGTACACATTTATATATCCAGCTCTACTATAACATTCTTTTGATTAATTTCAATTTTTAGAATGAATCTTCTAGTGTTTATTTTCTTGAATATTTCATTCAGTGCCATAAGCACAAAAAATTTCTCTCCCTTATATATATATATATATATATATATATATATATATATATATATATATATATATATATATATATATATATATATATATATTATATATATAGTGCCATATGTAATACACAATTGGAATACCTATGTGACTTGTAATCATGTATGATATAATGGAAATGCTCGAATGTATTTACTTGAAAGAATCCACGGATTTACAGATTGTTTGAAGAAATAAATTAGAGAAATTGGGTCTTGAAGATAACGGTGACCATGCTACATTTTTCAGTGATTTTGAAGTCAGTAAATGAAATGAAAAGTACAGATAGTAAAGTATCAGAAAAAGCAAAATTGAATTGTGTGGTAGATACTTTGTCTGAAACTTGTAGTTACATATGTGATTTAGTTGACATATTTGATTATTGATATTTGTTATATTTATTAATTTTAATAATGAAATTTATTAATTTTTTTGAAATCAATGATATATATATATATATATATATATATATATATATATATATATATATATATATATATATATATATATATATATATATATATATATATATATATATATATATATATATATATATATATATATATATATATATATATATATATATATATATATATATATAAGTGTAAAATTGTTGGGTTATCGGCAATTTGGGCTATTAAATTAATCCAAGACTAACAGTAATTCTATATTTCGAACTAAGGTTCAGTTCTTCTTCAGGAATGCTGGAATCGTATTACAAGATGTTGAGTAATTATAAATGATAGTGAAAAATACCTACATCTGACATAAGTGGTTAAACTGACAAAAAACAATACAGAAGTCATTCAATAATCGATTACAAATGCAGGAAAGTTATTTTAAGAATGAGTATGTAGATAATAATGTAAACATGAAAAATATAATGAAGTGACGTTTCTTATGACATAGAACATTATTTGAATTGACGCATAGGTTACGAGTGTTTTCTGTAACTGTTGACAGGACGTCTGAACGTTGGTCTCAGCTATTTTTTCGAATTTAACCATTCTCATCCAACGAGAGTAAGTAGCTATATATGGAACTAAGATTCTCAATGTCTGCTCTTTTGTTGATGTTGTTGGGTATGTTCCTGATATAACACATCTCCAAGAACATTCTTTTATTGTGATTTGTCTCTACTGAGAGAATTTTTGGCTGGTTAAGGTCAAAGTTGTGGTTTGAAGAAGACGCATGGCTGGCAAGTGCGCATCTTCTCGGCTGCAGACGAATGTCACTGCTGTGAATCGCCATTCTCCTTTTTAACGATTGGGTCGTCTGACCGATGTACACGGAATGGCAGTCTTTACAATTCACTAGATACACACAATCAGAGATGGACAAAGTTGAAATCTTGTCTTTTAATCTACTGAAGAGTCTATAAACAGAAAATGGGTTATATCTGGCCAATTTTATATTTGGAACATCACTGAGGGCGTGAATTAGTCTTTGTGTCAACCCCCGGATATAAGGCAGCACAAAATACCTCGTGGAATTGGAATTTGGAATTTTGAGAGATATCATCACCCACAGAAACATTATCCAACGGCCTGGTTTGAGTAATCGTTGGAAGATGCTGAAAACACTTCGTCAAGAAGGATCTGGAGTAGCCATTTTCCAAGAAAATATTGAAGAGTCTAGTCTCAGCAGACTTTAGATATTGAGGATGACAAATTGTTCTAACCCTGTGTACCATTCTCTTTATTAGGTTGATTTTGATTCCCCAATTATGGTTGGACTTAGTATGGATGTATCGACTAGATGCTGTTGTCTTCTGAAACCAATCCAGTTTGATAATGTTTTCGTTAGATCTTATCACCTTCGTATCTAAAAAGGGAACGGAAGGAAAGATGAGATCATCAACATACTGGTATATGAAGGGTAATTGATATGATAAAAGGGGAATACAATTTTTTAATAATGCCGACATAGTGATGGAAGCCAAGATAGGACTCAACTTGCTACCCATTGGACATCCAAAAATCTGGGAGTATGTAGTTCCTTGAAAGACAAATTGCAAATTGCCGATAACCCAACAATTTTACACTTATATTCGTTACCACGGCAACACTCCTCAGTTGATATATATATATATATATATATATATATATATATATATATATATATATATATATATATATATATATATATATATATATATATATAAATTTACGGTATTTACCCGCAATTTAGTTATTTGTTTTTGTGACAGCCGTTTACAACATATGTTTCAAGCTGATTGGCTATCATCAGAACGGCGTAGTTCAAGTTATTATATGTTCAAACTTGGAGGTTGATTAAAGAAAACAGAACGGAACAAAACACAAAATTCCACGTGAGGAATCGAACAAACAAACAAATAAATTGCAGCTAAATACCGTAAATTTCTTCTTTTATATTTTCATACCTGTATCAACCTTTTTAATTTTATATATATATATATATATATATATATATATATATATATATATATATATATATATATATATATATATATATATATATATATATATATATATATATATATATATATATATATATATATATATATATATATATCTATATATGTAACCGGAAATGTATGAAATCAAGGAAATGTATACAAATCCTAGGAAATGTGTACAATTCCGTCAATTTCGATACTTTTTAGGAAATGTATAAAATATTGTTTGAAATACTATTGAAAGCATAGATATCCTAGGAAATGTATGAATTTCCTCGGAATTGTATATAATTCCAATATCGTAGTAGGAAATGTATTAAGTAAATGATTTCGATAATAAATTACGTTGTTAATAATATTTTTTTATCATAGCACTTATTGAAACAATCGGGTAACAGTCATAGCGTAAAATAATAATAATATGTTCATTTTATTATTAAAATTTCTGAAATCAACTATCTGTCAACTTTCAAAGTATCACAGAATCAACTTATATTTATTCTTATGAAATCAAATTTTCTTTTGGCAAGTGATCAGTCTGATAATTCAGTAACTATAAATCTCACAGTATAAAAGTAAATCTTTATGTTATAATGATTTGTTAGTCCATATAGCTATTTATATTTGTAGAGTAAGCTCGAATGTCATTTGGAAGTACAAAAAACTTCATTTTTAAAACACAGACATCTTGCTGGAGCACAGTTTTTCTTGCAACGGCACTTCTTAAATCCTGGCCGGTTCCAGTGGATTGCAAGTTGGCAACTGACACTAGTGCAATCTCGGTACTCGGTACATCATCTGCATCAAGAAGAACTCTTGGACTCACATTAATCTGAGATCGAGCATATAATTGTTTTGAGATACCGTTCTTGGTACCTATCTGATAGAGTTCATCATCGGTTTTTGCCAAACTACTCCAATAATGTTACATGCATCACCTCGTTTTACATTTTCAATTGCTAATTAGGAAATCTATAGATTATTCTTCCTAAGAAATGTGGAATGTGTAAGTATAATATAATTTATTTCACACATTTCTGTGTGATTTTAGGAATTACATTTCATATATATATATATATATATATATATATATATATATATATATATATATATATATATATATATATATATATATATATCATAAACAGAAATATTATAAGTTATCAGGAAAATAGAAAAGGATCATTATGAATGAATTTCAACCAATTTGTTAACCTGGTCGATATTTCGATTATGATTATAATATTCATCAGGACTTTATAAAATAACAGATGTAAATGAATATCATGATAAGAAATTCTTGCATCTTACGGCTGACTAGGTAAAATGTTTGACCAACGCCATAAACAGAGTTTGTGTACTTAAAATATATATAATATTATACAATAAACTGGATATCAATACTTATATATAACAAAATTGAAAATTATGAAAAACTAACAAACAAACATAGAAACAATAGCCTAAAGCTGACCGCGGAGCACAGGAAAATGCCATCGAAAAAGCATAGAACGTAAAAGATTGAGCCCCTTTAGAAATAAATGTCATACCGAGCACGTAACACAAAAAGTCTACTAAATTTATAAGTTCTTTTCGCAGGTTATTTGAGATGTTTTGATGGTGAATAACTGTAAATGCAAGTGAGTTGCATAGTTTTTTTTTTCAATCGTTTTTGGTTCGCTTTTCATAATTTTTATATCTTAGTTTCAATATCCACTTTCTTGTATAATACAATGTCTATTCAAAGTACACACACTCCCTTTTATGGTCTTGGTCATTGAGTTAAATTGGCCTCCTATTTTCCGATAACTCATAATACAAAATCTGTAGTTTTATCTTCTTTTGTTACGTGTCGATTATACATAAAATACACATATGTAACTTTAAGCTTCAGAAGGAAAAATTATTCAGCACATAATTCAATTCTTGATTTTCTGATACTTACTTTACCATCTGCACTTTTCTTTTCATTTACTGACTTTTCAAAATCACTGAAAAATGTAGCAAATTCAGTGTAATCTTTAAGTCTCAATTTTTCTAAATTTATCTCTATAAACAATCTGTAAAGCCGTGGATTCTTTCAAGTATATACATTCGAGCTTTCTCACTATATCATACGCTGATTCCAAGTCACATAGGTATTCCAGTTGTGTATTACATAAGTATTATTTATTGTGTATATATATACATTGTATATATATATAAAATATATATATATATATGAATATATATATATATATATATATATATATATATATATATATATATATATATATATATATATATATATATATATATATATATATATATATATATTAGTGATTAGCAGCCTTCAATTTATTTTTGTCGCAGTCTTCTTTATCTGTGTCGAACTTAACACGTTCTATCACGATTTCACACTCTTTCAATTTCAAGTACATCGTTATTCGTTTTTCACACACTCTGTTGTCATCTCCATCATAAACAGGTATAAAAATGGGATGTACATAATAGGAAATACTTATCTAAAAATTTTTGATTGAACAATTCTTTACTCGAATAGTTTCGCCTTTTACGGCATTATCAAGAATGGTCAATTTTCAAGCATTATAATTCTTGATGATGCCTTAAAAAGCGAAACTAATCGAATAAAAATTGTTCATTCAGTGATTTTCAGAAAAGTATTTTTTATTACCTTTCATTTGAATATGAACTATCACAGAGTTGATTCATTGTCGATTGAATTTATAAATACAGGTATTCTGACTACACTATTACTGGCCGTCTTCTATCATACTAATTAACCACGCTTTGCTCTAAGGTTAAAAAAGCTAAGTCAAATTAAAATATGATACACACTTTCAATCCATTTGTTTTATGTATAACAAATCTAGCAGCTACACTCAAATATCACAAGTGACTAATTAATTGAACATGAAAACAAAATGCAGTTGGGATTGCATACGCGAAATACATATTGCATTAATGTACCCGTGACTCTCAACAAAGACAATGGAAACTAATGCAAAAAATATCTTGCATAGTATGTTTAATTCATAATTATCAATATGTACTAATGAAGAACTATAAAAATAATAGAGTATTGAAGGTGTTTCTCACAATACAAATTATCGCTTTGAGCCAAAAAAAATTATAATAATGCCATATTATATGAATTAAGTGTTTAATACAAGCCCCAGTGAATTTGAGACCTGTGTTGTTTCTTACTCAATATTCGGAATGGCTTAACCCAAAAATTTAATTCATTTTTGTGGAATTCGGGCCAGTTTTTTAAATTATAGTATAGATACAAGATGTTATTGAATGAAGAAGAATTAATGAATGAAGAGACGTTTTATTGAGATATTTGTTTATATTGAAATTTTTGTTATTTTTCAATTATAAGTTGGGAAGTTATGAGGTCTCAAGACCATGTTCAAACCTGTGCTACTTAATTATATTATTGAAAAAAAAGTTTTATATATATGTTCACGTCATAATACGAAGGAGCAGTTGTGGCCGACTCATCTTTACGTGCCATTCGGTCGAATGTCAGATTTTCAATTAATCTGACATTCTACAGTAAAATAAACCAC
Source organism: Henosepilachna vigintioctopunctata (assembly GCA_030704895.1). Taxonomy (NCBI): domain Eukaryota; kingdom Metazoa; phylum Arthropoda; class Insecta; order Coleoptera; family Coccinellidae; genus Henosepilachna; species Henosepilachna vigintioctopunctata. The sequence continues at coordinate 1,971,810 of JARQZJ010000136.1, read as the reverse complement.
AAAAAACATTACCCACATAATTAAGAACATATAGAATTTCACAATTATATTTTAATATTACTATAGTAGAAAGAATAACACGCTTCCTCACTCGCGCACTTTTTACTTTTCGCACGCTAACGACACTTATCGAAGGCTAACGGTTGCGAAGAGTTATGTTTTATAGGTGATCGAGTATATCTTCTATCGAGAAGATATCGAGGATTTCATCTAGGTGATCGATGGAAGCTTCTGGAAACTCAGGAAATATATGGGCCTCATATACCTAATGTTTTGTCTGAACATTGAACATATTCGGGCATAGATTGAAGAGGACAATATGAAATACTGAAATTTTACTTAAATTCGAAACAACTTCGAAATGATGTTAATTGCAACACTATCAGTTAGACGATTTCATTACCTGTGGAGTCACTTATTGTATGCTAATAAATTTTGAAATATCAAATTAAATTAAACTCTTGGCTTAATGTTTCACGATTTATTTAACAATATGCATTATCAATATGTTTCGCGCGTTAGCTCATGTTCAAGACTAAACTACTAAAAGGAACGTACAACAAATTTATGTCTATACAACGGATGTGAGTAGGGAGGATAATTGAAAATCTACTTGTTCATTTACTATTTCTTCTTTTTCCTTCCAAGAACTGCTTATTTCAATTGATTCCAAAAGGTCTAATCGTTTCCTTTTATTACCTGCGAGTAGGCATTTCGTTTTCTAAAAGTCTGTGAAGTGATTAGAGTTAATGCAATGTTCTGAGAATCCGGTTTTACTAACATTATACAGAATCGACCTTTTATGTTCGTCAACTCGAGTTTTTATTTTTCTAACCGTTTGGCCGATATAAAACGCTGGACATTCATTACAATAAAAATTATAAATCCCGCATTTGTCCTCAACATTTGTCTTTTCTTTAGTATTTACTAAAAGTGACTCAATATTTCTTTTGTTGGTACAAATGGTTTTTATTTCTCTCTTCTTCAATCTTTCGCAAATTTTTTCGCTCAGATGAGGTATGAAATTGATAAAATGATATTTCTGTTTGTTTCTTATAATTTGAGATGGACAAATTGAATTTAAAAAGAATTTTCCGTTGCTTTTCCCTTATAAGATTATCTATTATATTTTTTTTTATATTTTCGTCATAACCGTAACAACAAAAGAAATATTGAGTCACTTTTTGTAAATAACAAAGAAAAGACAAATGTTGAAGACAAAAGCGCGATTTATAAAATTTTTTGTAATGAACGTCCAGCGTTTTATATCGGCCTAACTGGTAGAAAAATGAAAACTCGGGTTGACGAACATAAAAGGTCGATTTTGTATAATGTTAATAAAACCGGATTCTCTGAACATTGCATTAACAATAATCATATCATAGATTTTGGGAAAACTAAATTCCTACACGCAGGTAATAAAGGTAGAAGTTTAGACCTTTTGGAAGCAATAGAAATAAGCAGTTCTTGGAAGAAGAAAAAAGAAATCGTAAATGAACAAGTAGATTTTCAATTATCCTCCCTACTCACATCCAATGTATAGATATGAATTTTTTGTACTTTCCTCATAGTAGTTTAGTCTTGAAAATGAGCTAACGCTCGAAACATGTTGACTATTCATATTGTTGAATAAATCGTGAAACATTATGCCAAGAGTTTAATTTATTTTAATATTTAAATCTTTTATTATACCAAAGTATAAAAAGACAAAGATAGGAATAAAATCCAGTTTATTTTGTTCAAGATGAACAATAAAATACGTATGTAATTAATAACCTCAAAATATAGTAGAATGTATAGGGAAGACTATAACGAATATGTAAAGAAATTAACTCGTTATTTATGTATGAATTATAGGGTAGGAATTATTTACTTACGTTAAAGTGATCTTCACACATGAAAGCGTGAGATCTTACAGTTATATCTTTCGGGTTTCGACGAGAGAGAACTAACCACTTTTTCCGAATTCTAGTGTTGGTCGGAAGGTTCACAAAGATTTTCTCCTGGGTTTTAATAGATGTGTTAGTACATTGTGGTACTACGCACCATTAATAAGACATTTTATCGCAGTAAAGTTATGAAATCGTGAACAATCACTAAATTTAATAGTCGACCGCCGTATTACAATGTGACGGTTACTGTTTTTATTGCATCGTGACGTCACCACATTAAGTAACCTGTATAGCAGTGTTTTGGCCGGTTTCTTATTCATTCAAACTTTCTCTGTCATTTTCATAAAAATTAGAAGAATTTAAAGAGAGTTAATCAAATGGGAAATATTCATGCTATAACGAATAATTCGAATCAGTCAAACACACTATTGGAGTACCAGAGAATTCCGATCTGGAACGGACTTTATTCTTGACATACTTGAGGGTCTTTCTGTTTCGCGTGAAGCGTAAAAAGATATTTTTCTCTTGTCGACGACATGAAATTGTATGTTTATCTACTGTCTCCTTATTATCTTCGATATAATATCCAATTAATAGGCATTCGTTTTTGGTTTCTTTTTTTCTTCTGATTTAGCCTATTTTACTACTAAGAATAATTACAAAAAAATTCAAAATTACATAAAAGTTAAACTAAAAAAGTTTTGTCCTGGTCCGGGTCTAAGGGCCGTCGTCGGTTGGAATTTCTTCCTAACATTTCGCTAGCACGAGTGGCGAGCTTCTTCAGAGGTCGTTCCATTTCTGATTCTGGAAGTGGACTGGCGAATTCTCAAATCAAATCACATCAAATCAAATCAAAGACGTTTATTGAGATTAAGTACAAATTTCATGGTATTTTATAAACAATTACAAACGGGAAGTTATAAGGTCTCGCGACCTTCTTCAACCATGTATTTTATATAAAGTGATAAAAAAACAAAAAAATTAATTATTTTCATATACAAAAAAAAAATTATTTTCATATACTCATTACATGAATTATTTTGCGTCTGTGGCCGACTTATTCATACGTGCCATTTGGTCAAATGTCGGATTTTCAATTCGTCAGACATTTGATGGTAAAGGAAACCACAGAAAACTTTACCCACGTAAGATGATGTTACTTGTAACATAATTGAACATTTGAAACTACAGATATCATCGAAAAAATTTTTGATTAGGTCTGTTTTTAACGATTATCCACTCGCGCACATTTGATTTTTAGCGCATCGCACATTTTCGCGCACTACGCCACTTATAACGCACGCTAGCGGATACGTAGAGGTATGTTCTCTAGATGGCCGAGAACTTCGTTGGTGGGCTCCTGTCGAGATGGCAGGATACGAGCTAGCGGGAAAGGAAATTTGTTTTTAGGTTTCCTGCAGAGGACACGTCTGCGTCCGTACCATGGGGCCATCTGCGTCGCTCGGGCTTCCAGATTAGGTCCTTGGCGGGCATATCGAGCTTGGAGTTTTTTCATATGTATGAAAATAGGAAAATGTATGAAATTACATTTTGATGTAATTGTGTAAAAGACGAGAGAGGAAACGAAAATAAAACGGAAAATACTGCGACAGATAGCTCTTCCGCAGCTTTCTATCTGTTTCATGAAGCGGTTTTGGAGAGTCGCGTAAAGCAAACATCTATAAGATATTACAGGACGAAGGAATGTCTTGTAGGTGTTCAGCAGAGTACGAGGATTACATCCCCGAATTCTGCCTCTGAATGCGTATAGTAAGTTTGCTCTATTAGTCACTTTTTTAAAAGTTTTCTCCAGGTCAGATTTCCAAGAATTGAATTTAGAAAATTTTACACCCAAGTAAGTGATTTCATACTGAAGTCTAAGATTTTCACCCCAGAGCGTCAGGCGAACATCATCACCTTGAAATTTAGGGGACGTAGAATAATTGGAATGATGAAAAAGAATTGACTGTATTTTAATGGGATTGGGTGTAACTCTCCAATTGCTCGCCCACGTACTGTAGACACCCAGTAGCCTCTGCATATTGCGGCTGCAACTCGCTGCTGTCTTCGCTCTTCGAAGGAGAGCTTTAAGGAGGAGACGCTTGCGGCGTAAACCGCAAGCGTTTACGGTACTTGCGTGAATTCCATACACCAATTAGACGAGGATGATATCTGGTGAACTTTGATCCCTAAAATAATTTATAGGCGCCAGGGTGATAGATATTCTATCGCCAACATAATTCAAGACGGTAGAGCGATTGAGGAAATCGGCGGAAGCAAGCTCGATTGCTTTAGCGATGAGTAATCGCTTTTCAGGGAAATTGTTCGATAAAGTTTGTGTGAAAAACTTTATCAGGGAGTTCAGCTTAAAAATTTTACCCCAGAAGTTTTTACTAAGCTAGCATTTTCATGAAGATATCCAAATTTTTTCGAATAAACTATTTCTGTGAATTAATCACTCTTTTCTCATTCTATTGAAATTATAAATTTCAAAGCCTTAAAAAAATAAAATTTTCAAATAAACATGTACAAGGAAGGAATTTTTCTTTTTGTTGCAATTGAATGAATGAAAATCTATTGAATTTCGAATATTTTGAAAATATAGTAGTTTTGAAAACACTTACCTTATTGGCAGAATTCGCATTTATGTGTATATTCTTCCTGAATCTCTTCAGTTGGTTGTACATCATTTTCAACGAAAAGTTTTTTCCAGGCCTGGCCCTTTAAAAAATATATTGTTTTTTGTTTTAATATTAATACCATATTTGCGAATTTTTTTTTTCAATTCCAATGTTTTGATCTAGTTGTATGTGTACATTATCTAACGTAATATTTTAAATGATGTATTAAATGTACGTCTTGAAAGTGTTCAAGAATATATTGCTCAAAAAAAATTAGGCACAGTTTCATAATTTGTTTCATTTTTATCATCATTATTCTGCGAGCTCACTTCAGAGACCTATATAATTTAGTTCTGTTGGACGTACATAATCTTCTCATTATAATTGAAAATTAGACATCAGAATATCAGAAATTATAAAATATACCTATTATAATTCTAATTAACATAGTTTGGATAAGAATATTCAATTATTAAATTTTTGGTTTGTTCAAAATTTACTAATTATCTTATTCTTACTCTTTTTATTTTATAATTCATTTATATTTCATAGAAGTTTCATTTCAAGATATGCTTTTTTTTCCATTTATTGATTATATTGAGATTTTGTTTAGGGTTATTAATAATTTTATCAAGAGAAAGATTTTTATAAAAAGGTATTTTGAAAAAATTTTATATTCTAGCCAGATTGATATTAATTTTATTTCCAATTTTAACTTTTCCTTCATTAAATTTATTATCGACTGATTAGAAATGCTATGTATAAAATCATATTCAGATTATTATTAATATTTTTTTGTAAAAATCCTCAATTCCTCTGGAATGCTTATATTTCCTCGCTTACCTTGAAGAAAATTCAGTCGGACTTTCTCAACTCAACTCTCAGATTCTGAATGTATTTTCTTATGCCTTCTCAATTTGCTCGCATTGCAGAAAGGCGCATTGCAAACACTGCAGACATGTTGGGCTAGTCCTTTTTCGTGTAAAAACAAGTGCTGCTTGAGATTTCCCTTGAGTGAAAAAGCTTTTCCACATATTTTGCATTCAAAAGGTTTTACTTTCAGATGTATAGATCTGAAATGAGCTTCTAAGTGCGGCTTCTGTCGAAAAGACTTTTCACACTCAGAACAGACGTACTTTTTCTCGGGATTGTGGATTCTTTCGTGAAGTTTCAAGGATGCGGCATTCGTGAACGACTTCTCACAAATTTTGCACGGAAAAGCAAAATTATTCTCATGCGCAGCAATATGGTTCTTCCACGATGTCTTGCTGTGGAGGACTTTTCCACAGTTTGTGCAGATAAACAATTTTATTTTGCGTTTCGTCTTGTCCAGGGTGGGTTCTGCATTCAACACTTCTTGGGGGGGAGTATGTTGTATTGCTTCACCCTCATTAACGGGAATATTTGAAACTGGGTGGAAATTATTGATATGCTCTGTTAACATTTCTTCATTGGTAAATATCCAACTACAGGCAGAGCATATACCATATGCCGTTATGCAATTGGTGTTCCACTATCGATACATTAGTGGTAAAACCTAGAATTAAAATTAGAAATCAATTTATTTGGAAATTTCAGGAATATTGATCACTTCTGAAGCGTGATATTGAGGATTCATTCTCAAGAAAGCTCGAACACGTATAAAATTATTATAAAAATACATATTCGTAAAGCTGGGGACCTGACTTTCACATCATGAATTTTCAATTCACGAATGAAATTACATAGAAATATTTTTTCTTAGAGAGATTGCTCGAATGTGAGTTTTTTTTCCGAATATCGATATTCGTATCAATAACAGACAATGACGGTGAAAAACTTCATTCCTTGTTAGCGTTCCGCTACAAACACGAGCTTCGTCAAAACCTTGAAAAGTATGAATTAGAGAAATTATCGCTGGAAATAAAGCTGGTGTTCGCGTGGAGAATGCGTTTTCTGATGAAGATGAACTCCTCTGCTCTTTAGTGTTTATTCGGAGAGACTTTAACAGAGGCTCCGGAAAATACGGATGTCGGCATTTTATTAAGCGGCATACTTATCAATAAACTAAGCTACGCTGACGACACAGTCCTAACTGCAATCACAGTTGAGGATGTCTAAGTGCAACATGCAAAATAGCAAAATTTAAGAAACTTAGAACATGCGCCTGAACACATATGAAACAATAGTTATATTAGTAAGTGATCAACATGTTGATAACCAGATTCACGCAAATCAATCCAAACTGGATTGCATCGACTAACATATATTGACAAACTACCTGTGCGCGTTTCTCAACAATGAATGGAAACAAAAAAAATCAGGATTCAGAAAAGTAGAACAGTTTTCTACTTTTCTACTAGTTTTCTACTAGTTCTTGCATGCTTTATTTTCTCGATACTAACACTTGGGGTGCAAGCTTCGACTCTGACCGACCCTGTAAACGTCTGTAAGCATTCGAGATGTGGTGCTACAGGCGCATTCTTAGAATATCATGGATTTAACATTTGACAAGCGATGCTGTGCAAAAGCTTAATACGCAAGCAAGCTGAACTACAAAAGAAGTCCTAGAAGAAGACGAAAATCGTGGCTGCCAAATCAATGGCAGTGGACAGGACTGACATCTATCAATATATTTTAGGCAGCAGCAAATAAAATCAGATGGGCCATAGTAATGACCAACCTCTACTGAGCATATGTCGGAAGAAGGAGAAATATAAACAATAATTGATTATCGAAAAATTGTGTTTTATCACTAGGAATAGATATTTTCAGTTCAGAAATTAACAAGAATTTAATTGAAGGAATAAGAAAACTAGGTAAATTTTCGAAATGCCTTTTATGCGCAAAAACTTGGAAAGTGAAGTCGAAAAGCAATATTATCACTGATCTAATATCGTACAACTAAAAGATAAATTTTATTAAAACTTATTAAATTGACACATAAAAACAAATTTCTATGAATGAAAATCTTCATTAATAATATTATATAGCATACCTCGAAATTTTTATCGCACTTTTTCATGACGAAGGAGATATTTTACCCCAAACATGATAACTAAGCTAGCATTTTCATGAAGATATCCAAAATTTTTTGAATAAACTATTTCTGTAAATTAATCACTCTTTTCTCATTCTATTGAAATTATACACTTCAAAGCCTTCAAGATACTAACATTTTCAAATGAACATGTACAAGGAAGGAATTTTTCTTTTTGTTCCAGTTGAATAATTGAATAAATTGATAATAAAATAAAGTTGAATAAATTTTGAATATTTTCAAAATCTAATAGTTTTAAAAACACTTACCTTCTTGGCCGAATTCACATTCATGTGTACATGCTTCGTGAATCTTTTCAGTTGGTTGTATATCATTTTCAACGAGAAGTTTTTCGTAAAAAAATTTTTTTTAAAGGGCCAGGACCCCTTTAAAAAAAAATTATGTTTTTTGTTATAAGATGATTAGCACATTCGTGAAATTTTCTTTTTCAATTCCGACGTTTTAATCTAGTTGTATGTGTACATTATCTACGTAATATTTTGAATGATGTATTGAATGAACGTCTTGAGAGTGTTAAGGATTAGGTTGCTCAGAAAAATTAGGCACAATTTCATATTTTTTCTCATTTTTACCATCATTATTCTGCGAGCGTACTTCAGAGACCTCTGTAATGTAGTTCCGTTGAAGCTACAGTTTAACAACTATTTCAAGACCCAAGATTAATCCGACGACGACCTTCTAATTTTTTTATTATTCCTGAGATAATTTTTCATTATTGAGATATATCTACTGCTGATGAATCAATAAAAAGACTGAAGATAAATATTCTTCATTCATCAATTTAGTTCTTTCAAGAGAGTTAAATTGATTAACAAAACTTTGCGAAGTAAGCCCTAATTTTTCTACTGAGAATGATCAAGTTCGAAAAAAAATTGTAATCTTCAAGGATTCGGACATAATGTAGAGCATATCATATATTTATATATATATATATATATATATATATATATATATATATATATATATATATATATATATATATATATATATATATATATATATATATATATATATATATATATATATATATATATATATATAGTTGAATATTTAACGACTGTATACATGTATTTTCAGTGTTTAATTGGGATTGCAGTTTAGGACAGGAAAATCAGTTATCTCTTTAGTATTTTCCAAGCTTTCGAAAATGTTTATTTTCTTCCTCAGGTCTGAAATAGTACAAAAATTAACAGTTTATATAGCAAGTCACTCTAAAAAGTTTTTTTTTACAATTATTGTGAAATTAGTCCGAAATTACATTAGTTTTTTGAATTTTGAAAATAAGTAAAAGTGTTCCCAAATGCATTGTGTTGGAATATTACTGCATTCTACGTGTTGGGTAGTCGAAGGAAGCGACGACAATGACTGTATTTCTCAATTTCGCTTTTCAAGTGGAGTGTTCCCAGATGTTTTTAAGAACGTTTCTTAAATTGCATAACGTTGGCCGAAGTTTTATGACTAACGAAAAGAGAATGAATTAGTTTTGTGTGTTTAGAATGGATTTTTCGGTGAATAGGATATCAGAATATGAGCCATTAATCAGAAGAACCTACGAGATTTATATATATATATATATATATATATATATATATATATATATATATATATATATATATATATATATATATATATATATATATATATATATATATATATATATATATATATATATATATATATATAGCTTAAATTATCTGTATCAGATTTTTTGTGAACACAATTTCCTGTCTTTTTGATATGAACCATTTCTAGGAAAAGGCGTTTGTTGTAATTGTAACATATGTATGTAATATATGTAACAAAATATAATACATATTGTGCGATAATTGGGGAAAGATAGCTTCCCGTGTGTGTTGCAAATACTTGTTGATAGTATACGCCTCCAATCGCAAAATAATTACTGTTGAAAATGAATATTAATAATTCTTAAGTGGTTTCGAGGGATATGCTCGTGAAATTCTTGTTTTTTGCCAGTGCTTTTTTATTGATTTTATACTAAGTTCCAGGGGTATATTCGAAAATGAAGAAACAACATCTAAACTAATTATTACGTAGTTATGTGGAATGGATTTGTTATTTATGAATTTGGAAAAATCGAAACTATCTTTAATATAATATTCTATCTATTATATTTCTATTCTATCTATAATATTCTATCTATTATATCTAGTATACTATCAACAAGTGTTTGGAACACCCATGGGAAGCTGTCTTTCCCCAATTATCGCACAACATGTAATGGAAGATCTTTTGAATTCTTGTATACCTAATTTGCGCTGTACCCGCAAATAAAATCGACGAAATAGTTGCAACATTCAATGCCTATCACCCCTCGATAAAATTCACCGTCGAAACAGAAAATAATAATAGCATTCCATTTCTAGATACTCTGGTGATGAGAAAAAATAACAGCATAACGCTAGACTGGTACCAAAAGAACACTCATTCCGGACGTTACATAAATTATCTTTCCTAACATCCATTTAAAACGAAAAAGAATTTCATACTTGAGTTCATAAGACGTATGAAAAATATTTGTCATCCAGAATTGTATCAGAAAATTATTTCAAAATTCAGGGAATTCTGCTTGATAATAGTTATCTCCTTAAACTGATCGATAAATTATTGAGAGCTTGTAGCAATATAATTGAAACAAATCAGGAAATTATCAGCAACAACAGCCCAGAGAATCTACCATTCCGTGTTTTACCGCATATACACAATCTAACGCCAAAACTGATCAAATTATTCCATAATAAAATGAAAATAGCCCAAAAAAATACATTAACGATACAATCATCATTTACTCGCACAAAACATCCGCTAGAATTGAAATTCAAATCAAATGTCGTCTACAAAATTCCTTGTCAAAATTGCGATTCTGTATATATATATATATATATATATATATATATATGTCAAACATCTCAAAATCTTCATTCAAGTATCATTTCTCATAAAAGTGATTGCCGAAATACTAACAAGACGAATTCCTCTGCATTAAACCAACACGTACAAGCCCATTGGTCATAATATGAATTACAATGCCACAAAAATTTTAGATCACGCAAATTATTACAACAAACACCTTTTCCCAAAATGGTTCATATCAAAAAGACAGGAAATTGTATTAACAAAAAATCTGATACAGATAATATATATATATATATATATATATATATATATATATATATATATATATATATATATATATATAAATCTCATAGGTTCTTCTGATTAATAGCTCATATTCTGATATCCTATTCACCGAAACATGCATTCTAAACACACAAAACTAATTCATTCTCTTTTCGTTAGTCATAAAACTTCGGCCAACGTTATGCATTTTGAGAAACGCCCTCAAAAACATCTGGGAACACTCCACTTGAAAAGCGAAATTGAGAAATACAGTCACTGTCGTCGCTTCCTTCCACTACCCAACACGTAGAATGCAGTAATATTCCAACCCAATGCATTTGGGAACACTTGTACTTATTTTCAAAATTCAAAAAACTAATTTACTTTCGGACCAACTTCACAGTAATTGTGAGAAAAAACTTTTTATAGTGCCTTCATAATGAAAAAATAAACTCCAGAAAATGAGAAAATTCAACAAACTTTGCGCTGAACAAATAAATATAGAATTTATAACATCATCATCTTATGATGATGTTATAAATACAACAAAAACAGAAATACCAAAATATGTCAACAATATACTTAATTTAGATCCAAAGCACGCGATGCAAATAAATAACATAGATCAAATTCCAATTTTCAATATTATAACAAAACTAGAAACAAGAATTTCAAAATTACATACCGAAAATCGAAACTCAATTCGACTAAAGGAAACTAATACAATTAAATCATACCATAATAATTTTTAAATTACAAAAAAATACATCTGAAAATAAACGTTTAATGAAAAATTCAAACAAAGCGAAATCATTCATAAAATCTATTCCACAATTAACTATAACAAAATCCGATGAAGGAAATAAAACTTATGAATATAAAGAAAGAATTGACGAAATGCTGTATGACACAAATACGTATAAAAAAATTGATAGAGATTTAACAAAAACCTTACAGAATGAAACTAACAAACTAATAAAAAAATGTGAAAAAAATAGTTTTATATAACCAAAAACATCTAAAGGGTTTATACAACATAATATTTTACCACTCAAATTTTATGGTTTACCCAAAATACATAAAAATAACATTCCATTAGGACCAATTGTTTCATATATTCAATCTTTATATAATCTTTCTAAATTTCTTTCTTCAATTTTCAAAAATGTAATAAATCAAAATCAATTTTATATCAAGAACACTTATCGTTCAGTTGATAATCTAAAATGTACTACTAATAAGTTCTAAAATAAGTTCTACATTTTGATATCTGTAGATATTCATAAAATTCAATTTGTCTTTAGTACTGACAAAGTTGTGATATACAACGAAACGTCAATTGAGTTTCTCATATTAAAAGAAGCCTGTTATTGCTAAAAACATTCGAAATAAACTCGTAAACAGGCAATAAATCAATTTCAATATATATATATATATATATATATATATATATATATATATATATATATATATATATATATATATATATATATATATATATATATATATATATATATATATATATATATATATATATATATATATATATATATATATATATATATATATATATATATATATATATATATATATATATATATATATATATATATATATATATATATATATATATATATATATATATATATATATATATATATATATATATATAAAATATATACATATATATATATATATATATATATATATATATATATATATATATATATATATATATATATATCAAAAAAAATCAGAGTCGTTTTTTTTTAACGCATACCTTCTCATTTTTTTCGAATTGTCCTAAAAGGTGTATAAATAAAATTTCATGTACCTACGACTAGAGCAACACAGGCCGACTTGCATTGATATATGTAAGTACCTACTTGTATATTTTGGAGTGTCGCAAATTTCTTGTCGAAATTTCGGCATAACATGCTTGTTTTCACAGTAGACGCTTCATTTTCGTTATATCAATATGTCAGTAGCATAACTCAGTTCTAACGAAGGCATATTCTTGGTATAATGGATGCTAAGCATCAAATAACTTTTTCGAAACACTATAATGAGCAAGTTCTGACAGTTCTATTTTAAAATATCCTTCAAGTGGAAGTAATTGTTGATAAAACCCAGATCAAACTATTCGATAAAGTATCATTTATTGTGAGGAGGTCTGTATACCAACTAGTGCTTCATTCATCCTGTTAAATTGATTCATTGTCTCAAAAATTAGCGGCCTTATACCACGTCTGAAGGGATTTACAGAAAATGCTTACCAAACACATTACATATTCGAACAGCATCGTGAAAAGTTATAAGCTTTAACAACTTATTCGACACTGCACATGCCGATGTCCTTAATTAATAAACATAAATGAAGATAGGATATTCTTGGAACGGCAGAGATAGCCAAGCAATGGGAATGGATACCGACAAAGAGAAAACTTAGAAATATCGAGTAGCAGAAACGTTACTCTACACAAAAAAGGATCAACATTTTGTATCCCTCATTGTTTCGAATTCATTCATCATTTTAGGATTCATTCATCATTTAGAATTCATCTATCCATTCAAAAGTAATGGAATTGATGAATTCCATTTTGATTCCAATTGATTTCAAATAGTTAACAGTTGAGTATGAATATTCTGTGAACATCATCGAAGGTACTACAGAGGCACCAAGACTCAATTCTCACCCTCATCCCATAATTGAGTCCTCCGTTCGAAAATTCGTACGAAAAAACGAAAGAGCGTACACGAAGCCGAAGCTATGAAAGTCGTTTTCCAAAACGAATGCCCAGTATGTTGTTCTGTTCGCTTTTTTCGGACCAATGATGTTGTGGAAAACGTTTGCCAGCTTAATCATGCGTAAATGTAAATAAAGAGGCCTCCAGATAGTAATTTAAGTAATTTTATATGCTTATAAAGAACAAAAAATCGCGGTGCTGAAATTGGACAACTGTAGTGAAAGTTAAAAATGAGTAGTTTGAAATGTGGTTACTGAATATTCGAAGATGAAGTCCAAATTATTATTTGTGATAACTCCCCTTCAGATACTAGTTGTATTAATGGTGCCTACATACTTTTGCAACAAAAATGAAAAGTTGTGATTATTTTTGCTTGTCGCCACGACATCTACGAATGAAAGCTGTATTTGAAGACGAAATTATCTAATTCTCATATTTCATTATTCGAAAAATTCCGAAAGAACTGAAAGAATATCGATTCCCCAAAATACAAAATCCATCAGAAATTTCTCCTTTGCTACGTTGAGTAGAGGAAAACACACTGATAAACTCACTGCTAAAAGAGACGGAGAAGAAATTTTAAGAAATGATGTTGTATCAATGATGAATATTCAATAATTATATTGAACATGTTGAATATACCCCGATTTAATGAATAAGAATTACGTTTCAGAATATAATCTAAAACCTCTATTCCAAATTTCTCTTGCAACTTTGCCTTTGATTAGGCAAGGTTTATCGTTATCCGATTTGAACGATAATTTATATTTCAATAATTGAGGCCAATTAGAGAGAATATGAAGGATAAGCGGATCAAAAAAAGAACAAAAATTTTCGCCTTTCTAATATATATATTATTATTATTATTATTATTACGATTGTTCCCCATGACGAGAGCGACTGAACCTAAATTCGCAATCATTATGAATTGGCTTCATCTTTCTTGCCTCCCAAAAACGCTTCATCCTCTCTGAATGCTATTCTTCCGTTCATCTGTCCACTTTACTCCAGGTTGTCGATTTGATTTTCGCTCAAACTTAACATGTGCGATTTTATAGGGACATTCAGTGCGATTTTCGAGATTTTTTATATCGATCTGTTGTAGATCCTTTTGGACCTCTTTTAGCCACTCTGTTCCGAATTTACTATTCATAATTATATCGAGTAGTTTCTTCGGTACTATGGACTGTTTCATTCTGTAAACATGTGCATAGAACTTTGCTCGTCGTTTTCTGATTTCTGCCGTTATTGTATATGTCTTTTGATACAGTTCATTCTGAGGTCTTTTCATCCAAATGCCGTTTCTTATGATTGGCACGTGAATCTTTCTGAGAACTTTTCGTTCTTGTTTTTCTATTTCTCTAATTCTTGAATGGCCGCGAATAACCATTGTTTCAGCTGCGTAGATTGCTTCTGCAAGAATCGTTGTGTTATAATGCCTCAATTTGGCGAATCTCGAAATGCACTTTTTGTTATAGTGAGCCCATGTTAGTTTGTAGGTCCTTTGGAGCTTGGTAATTCTCTGTTCATTAGCGATTCGGTTTAAACCTGAGGACTGTATAACTTCCCCGAGGTATTTAAAATGGCCTACTTGCAGAATTTCACCATGTTTTGTCATAAGAGAAGATTTATATTTTGGTTTTCTTTCCATGTATTTGGTTTTATCATAAGAAATTTGTTACCGGGTTTTCTGCGCAATTTCATGTAGTTTTTCTACGGTGCGAATGGCTTCAGTTCTGTTTTCTCTGATGATAGCAATATCGTCTGCAAAGGCGAGACATTTGACATTTATTCCATTTTCTTTTTTGAAACCCACTTGTATGGCCTTTACGTGAAGTTCCCATTCCCTTATGATCTTTTCTAAAACAATATTGAAAAGAATTGGCGAGAGTTTGTCCCCCTGCCGCACACCGGTTTTGATTTCAATGGGATCTGATATTTCGCCCATAAATTTTACCTTGAAAGTTGTACCTATAAGTGTCTGTTCTATAATTGTTAGGGTCTTTTGATCGATTTCAAATTCTTTCATGATTTTAAAAAGGGTTTCGCGGTCTACCGAATCATATGCTTTCTCGAAGTCAATGACTGTGATCACTGTATTTCTACATTTCCTCATCTGTAATATTGTCTTCAAAGTACAGATCTGTTCAGCACATGATCGGCCTTTTCTGAATCCAGCTTGGTATTCCCCAATTCCCCAATAAATATATATATATATATATATATATATATATATATATATATATATATATATATATATATATATATATATATATATATATATATATATTATCTATTCATTGTTTACTGAGTGATCTTTATGTCCTTCGTTATTCTCTCTACTGACTGCACGTTATCTTCAAAAATGTATCGCCCAGCGACATAGACTGCTGTTATCGTATGGGTAAAAAACTTGTTGATAGAGATAAGAAAACAAGAACTGTTGGCGTGAAGTTTTTCAACAAATGGTTGAAAGAGAAAATCTTCAGTAACAAGAAGCGGTTAAAAGGCAGTGGCATTGTGATGTACGAAATGCTAGAAAGGAAAATGCGGATTTGTATCTAAAAGTGCGTTCGTCTGTTGATTTAACAGTGATGGACACATCAAGGTAAAATTTATATATTTGTGAACGGCAAAAGGAAACTTATCCTTTCAGAAAATGATGTTAAATAGCTTTTAATATGTCAGTAGTATTGTGTATTTTATATCTGCATTCATTTCACGTTATAGTCGGAATGCGTTTTGACGTCAAGAAATAATGCAGATTTACCGAGTTCAAGGAATTTATTTTTGTTTATTACTTTGCTTTTTTGTTTTTCATTTCTTTTTATTTGATAGATACTTGGAGCAGTTTCATAACGTATTTTGTTATATCTGCTATATAACAGAATTAGATATTGGGATCATTGGTTGCTCACGTCAGTGATATAAAAATTTATTTTATCTCACAACATAGACATTGTCGGCATAAGTGAAACATGGTTAAATAAATACTTAGAGACCGAAGTTATTGATATGACGGGCTATATTTTTGAAAGAGTGGATAAGGAAGGTTAAAATGTTGGAGGTGGCGTCGGTATATATATATATATATATATATATATATATATATATATATATATATATATATATATATATATATATATATATATATATATATATATATATATATCGAAAGTGTTTAGCAATAACAGGCTTTTTTCGATATGAAAAAGTTTATTGTTAACGTTTTGTTGTTATATTACAACTTTGCCAAAACTAATGAATAATTGAATTTATGAGTTACTACAGATATCAAATGTCAAACTTATTTTTTATAAAAGGTCATAACCACCTTTCTGTGTACCTGATTTTATTTAAATTTTATAATGAAAAGAAGGAGAATTGAAATAGCCAGTTACAGAATAATTGACTAGTTAGGGCAATTATTGTTCAGATAAAAGTTCAGTCAACCTCGAGAGCAGCCAGCCAAAGCCTTACACCATACCATTTATGAGTGAGGTGTTATCAGACCCTCTTCTTTTTTCCAAAGATATTAGATATGAGAACATTGTGCTCACAGAGTCAATATCTCGCCTTGAGTTCTTAGGATTTTCACACTAAGATATTCTCACCATTTCCATAAATGCTCTTTTTTTTGTATTTTTATAATTGAAAATTTTTTATGGAAAAAGTGAGAATATCTCAGTGTGAAAATCCTATGAACTCAGTTCGAGATATTGACTCTCTGAGCACAATGTTCTCATATCTTATATCTTTGGAGAAAATAAGAGGGTCTAATAACTCACTCATAAATTGTATGGTGTAAGGCTTTGTCGTGCTGCTCTCGAGGTTGACTGTACTTTTATCTGAACAATAATTGCCCTAACTAGTCAATTATTTTGTAACTGGCTATTTCAATTCTCCTTCTTTTCAATATAAAATTTAAATAAAATCAGGTTCACAGAAAGGTGGTTAAGGATTAATAATGCTCTGTATCGTTAGCTACCAGTTCTTTTATTATCAAGGTTGTACATGGGTTGTTTAATTTTAAGACTATAGATCATTTAGTTATTAACGTAGATTTTTGAGTAACTTACAGCATTTTGGAGCTTTATTGAATACCGTAGCTCGGATGTGTTTAGTTCCTTTGTATTTTGCTGTCGTTCTGTCAAACCTGACTTTTAATAATGTCATTGTTTTGTGGAAATCAGACATAACCTCACGGTGGGTTATCAATTGCAGCTAAACCATGCGGTCCGGTACAAATTTCGTTTATTTTATTGAACAACCCTTCAGAATAAACCTCGATTTCGTAAGTTAACCTTCTTGTTGTTTGATTCACCATTTTGATTGTAATATTACGTTGTAGCACACCTGATGAAGGAAGAGTATAGCTCGAGTTAAGGAAAAAAGAGTCTTCTTTTTTGACACCACCTGACTGCTATCCCACGAATATCTAATTTATATATATATATATATATATATATATATATATATATATATATATATATATATATATATATATATATATATAATGACGGGAAAAAAGGAGGCTCAATATTAATGAATTTCAACCAATTTGTTAACCTGGTCGATATTTCGATTATGATTATAATATTCATCAGGACCCTATAAAAAAACAGATTCAAATAAACATCATGATCAGAAATTCTCACATCTTACTACTAACTAGGTAAAATAATTGACCAAAACCATAAAGAGGAGTGTGTGTGCAAAAATATATATATTTTACAGAAAACTGGATATCAATTCTAAAATATATAAATTCAAAAATAATGAAAAACTAACCAACAACGATAGAAACAATAGACTAGAGCTGACCGTAGAGCACAGAAAAATGTCACCGAAAAAGCACAAAACGTAAAAGACTAAACCACTGTAACAAATGTCATACCGAGCAAGTAACACAAAAAGTCAATTGAAAATTATTGGTTCTTTACGGAGGTTATTCAAAATGCTTTGATAATGAATAATTGAAAATGCACCTGAGTTGCATCGTTTTTTTTTCAAACGTTGTTGGTTCGTTTTTCATAATTTTTATATCTTAGTATCAATATCCAGTTTCCTGTATAATATAATATCTATTTTAAGTACACATACTCCTGTTTATGGTGTTGGTCATTGAGTTAAATAGGCCTCCTATTTTGCCGATAACTCATAATACAAAATCTGTAGTTTGATATTCTTCTTGTTACGTCTCAATTAAATCACATATGTAACTATAAGTTTCAGACAAAGTACTTAACACATATTTAAATTTTTTTTCTGAAACTTTACCACCTGCACTATTCATTTCATTTATTGACTTTCAAAATCACTGAAAAATGTAGCAGAGTCACTGTGATTTTTGAGTCTCAATTTCTCTGATTCATTTCTATAAACAATAAGTAAAACTTTGGATTCTTTCGAGTATATACATCCGAGCTTTTTCATTATATCATACGCTGATTTCAAGTCACACAGGTATTTATTTATTTATTTGATAGTGTTGGCGTTTACTTGATATAAATCCATTATAATTGAATATAAACTTAAATTCAAACACTTGAATTTAGGATTTACACTTTAATAAATTGATGAGGCCGATACTTGATGTAAATCGATAAACATAATAAAACAATTGTTAAACTGATTTACACATATATTAAAAAATGATACTGCATGACGTACGTTTCGATGAGATTCACCTTTCTCAAATGCTACGTGCAGACTAATGACAATTTCTCGAATACATACAATATATAAACTTAAATACAGAGAAAACAGGTTTGAACAGCCAAATCGATCATTCCTCAAGCCCCCTTCTCAATCTTTTCAAAATAACTTAGTTTACTAATATATATTAGTAAACTAAATATAGTAGTTCAGTATGAATTCATCCCTTCTACCTGTTATATACCTGTTTTCTCTGTATTTAAGTTTATATATTGTATGTATCCGAAAAATTGTCATTAGTCTGCACTTAGCATTTGAAAAATGTGAATCTCATCGAAACGTACGTCATGCAGTATTATTTTTAATATATGTGTAAATCAGTTTAACAACTGTTTTATTAGATTTACACTTTATTGACTACATAGCATGACGCGTTACGTCGTTACAAACGACTTCTTCAGATGTTAACAGAATAATAACAGCATTTTAAAAAACACAGGTATAAATATCAGGGAATTTGGGATTCTATGACTTTGGTTTTACCTAAGATATTCCATTCTGACATATAATTTCTATTTCCTCAAAAGGTTCAACAAGGGTGAATTGTTTAATTCTATCTGCTCATTGAGCAAATTTCCAGAATTTTCAAGCCGATTTATTTTCACTATTTCCCAATAATCTAATTGACTACATCTCTCTATACAATATAGAGAAAACGAATCAACAAGTTCCCTGATATTTATACCTCTGTTTTTCAAAATGTTGTTATTATTCTGTAACCATCTGAAGAAGTCGTTTGTAACGACGAAACGCGTCATGCTATATAGTCAATAAAGTGTGAATCATAACATCAAGTGTTTGAATTGAAGTTTATATTTATCTTAAAATTGTAGTATTTTGAAGGCTCTGAAATTTTTAATTTCAATAGAATGAGAATAGAGTGAATAATTTACAGAAATATTTTATTCACAAAAATTTGGATATCTTTATGAAAATGCAAGCTTAGTAATCATTTATGGGGTATAATACCTCCTTTGTCATAAAAACAAGCGATACATTCGAAGTATGTTGAATAATAACATTAATGAAGATTTCTCTTCATAGTAATGTGTTTTTATGTATCATTTCAGTAAGTTTCAATAAAATAAATTTCTTAGTGATACGATATCAGATCAGTAGTAATATTGATTTTCGACTTCACTCTCCAAGTTTTCGCGCATAAAAGGCATTTCAGGAATTCCTCTGGGTGTTATATTTCTTCAATTGAATTCTTGTTGATATATAAACTGGAAATATCTATTCCTAGTGAAAAAACACCAATGTTTCAAAAATAAATTATTGTTTATATTTCTTCTTCTTGCGTCTCATGCTCAGAGGAGGTTGGCCATTAATATGGCCCATGTGATTCTATTTGCTGCTGCCAAAAATAGACTGATAGAGGTCAGTTCATTCCACCGCCATTGATTTGGCAGTCAAGTTTTTGTCTTCTTCCAGGACTTATTTTGCTGTTAAGCTTGCTTGCATATTAAGCTGTTGCACAGCATCGTTTGTCAAATGGTAGATCCATGATATTCTAAGAATGCGCCTGTAGCACCACATCTCGAATGCTAACAGACGTTTACAGGGTCGGTCAGAGTCGAAGCTTGCACCATAATTGTTAGTATTGAGAAAATAACGCATCCAAGAACTGTGACTCTGAAGGGCAAGCCTATCGAAAAGCTATCATAGCACGTTTCTCATCATATTGAAAACTGCTTTACTTTTCTGAATCCAGATTTATTAGTTTCAATTTATCGTTCAGAAACGCACCCAGGTAGTTTGTCGATATATGTTTGTCGATGCAATACGGTTTGGACTGACTTGCGTGAAACTGGTCCTCAACATGTTGATCATTCACTGATATAACTATTGTTTCATATGTGTTCGGATGCATGTTCTAAGTTATGCAAATTTTCCTAATTTGCATGTTGCTCTTGGACATCCTCAACTGTGATTGCAGTTAGGACTGTGTCGTCAGCGTACCTTAGATTATTGATAAGTATACCGTTTAATAAAATGCCGACGTCTGTATTTTCCAGAGCCTCTGTTAAAGTCTCTCCGAATAAACACTGAAGAGCAGAGGAGTTCAGCTTCATCAGAAAACGCATTCTCCACTCGAACACCAGCTTTTTTCCAGCAATAATTTCTCTAATTAATTTTTTTCAAGGTTTTGACTAAGCTCGTGTTGGTAGCGGAACGCTAACAAGGAATGAAGTTTTTCACCGTCATTGTGTGTTATTGGTACGAATATTGATATTCGAAAAAAAACTTGCATTCGAGAAATCTCTCTAAAAGAAAACATTTCTTTGTAATTTCATTCATCAATTGAAAATTGATTAGGCGAAAGTCAAATTTATGTATATATATTTTTATAATAATTTTATAAGACTTGGAGCTTTCTTGAGAATGAATTCTCAATCTCAGGCTTCGAAACTGAAAGCCTGAAAATTCCCAATAAATTGATTTCTTATTTTTATTCTAGGATTTACCACAAATGGATCCCTACTGGAACACCAAAAATTGCATGAAGGCATATGGTATATATGCCCTACCTGTAGTTTGCTATTTGCCAATGAGGAAATGTTAACAGAACATATCAATAATTTCCACCCAGTTTTGAACATTCTCGTTAATGAGGGTGAAGCAGTACAACATACTCCCCCCCAAGAAGTGTTGAATGCAGAACCCACCCTGGACAAGACGAAACGCAAAATAAAATTGTTTATCTGCACAAACTGTGGAAAAGTCCTCCACAGCAAGACATCGTGGAAGAACCATATTGCTGCGCATGAGAATAATTTTGCTTTTCCGTGCAAAATTTGTGAGAAGTCGTTCACGAATGCCGCATCCTTGAAACTCCACGAAAGAATCCACAATCCCGAGAAAAAGTACGTCTGTTCTGAGTGTGAAAAGTCTTTTCGACAGAAGCCGCATTTTGAATGCAAAATATGTGGAAAAGCGTTTTCACAGAACGGAAATCTCAAGCAGCACTTGTTTTTACACGAAAAAGGACTAGCCCAGCATGTCTGCAGTGTTTGCAATGCGCCTTTCTGCAATGCGAGCAGATTGAGAAGGCATGAGATAATACATTAAAAATCTGAGAGTTTAAAGATCGACTAAATTTTTTTTCAAGATAAGTACCTTCTAAGATTTATAAAATCTGTAGTGCGCTGATAATATCAGGCGCTAGGGAAAACATTCCACTTGGATATTGCATAGTTTTCCTTTATGGGTGCATTCAGAGAATACGTTGATTTCTTCTCAATATCGAATATATATCTACAATACTGTAGTCAGAAACCTGGCATTACCTAGAACTTTAAGGAAAATAGAAGACTTTTGGCAAATATCATTGTTTCAATCACAAATAATGGCATTCTTATTCTCCAGTACACAAGTCAATACCTCTCAGAATACAATTTTAGACATAAGTTTTATCGAGGGAAAATGAATACTCCGATCAGTATGCTCCAATAATATTATGGTTGACGAAACACAAGAGGAATATGTGGAGGAAATATAAGCATTCCAGAGAAATTGGATTTTTACAAAAAAATATGAATAATAATTTGGAAACGATATTATACATAGCATTTTTAATCAGTCGATAATAAATTTAATGAAGAAAAAGTTGAATTTGAAGATAAAATTAATATTAATCTGGCTAAAATGAAAATTAAAAAAAATTTTTTTTTCATAAACATTTTTCTCTCGATAAGATTATTAAAAACCCTTTTCAGAATCTCAATATAATTAATGAGAAAAAAGCATATCCAGGAGTAAAACTTAAATTTCTATAAAATATGAATAAATTATAAAATATAGAAAATAAGAATAAGATAATTAGTAAATTTTGAACCAACCAAAAATTTCATTTTTTTGATAATATTATAAATTACAAACATAAAATCAATTTCATAATGATAAAATATGAAAATGATATATTTATTTGATATTTTCATATAAATATATCAAAATAATCCTTCTATGAGAACGAATTGAAAAAATTAATCACGATAACCCCAATGTTCTTTCACGAACTCTAAAAGATAAAAAAATTATTTTGAAATAACATTTTTTCCTAAAATTTAAAAAATATAAAGATGAATAAGAATAAAGTTATAAATTCTTCATTTGAAAATATTATTAATAAATATTTTCGTTTCAAAGAAAATCTCAATGAATCCATCAAAAAATAAAGAAGGTATTTTCATAGTTTGAATAATTAAATAAAAATATTGGTCTTGTAAATCAAAAATAAGATTTCTTTCAAAACTTCAAAAAAAAATATGCTACGTCATCATCTGTTTCTAAAATTAATATTTTATTTAAACTACTATTTGAAATTTCACTTTCTTTCATAATAACCTCTTCATTTATTTATATTTTTCTCAAACATCCTTTATCATTAGGATTTTTTATTCTAATCCAAACTATTTTAATTAGAATTATAATAGGTATATTTCATTATTTCTGATATTCTTATATCTAAGTTTCAATTATAATTAGGGATTTATTCATTTTATTTATTCATATAACAAGAATTGCCTCTGAAGAAAAATTTGAAGCCAACTTTTATGTAATTGCAAATTTTTGGTTAATTATTCTTAGTAGTAAAACAGGCTAAATCAGAAGAAAAAAAGAAATCAAAAACGAATGCCTAATAATTGGATATTATATCAACTATTTGATGAATATCCATTTATTCCGTTCAGTATGAGCTTTACATTAGTACCTCAAACATTTATATATATTCATATTCACAATATCAGTTAAACCGTTTCTGTTTCTTTGCAATTCAGAGAGTTCTTTGAAATATTCAAGAGGAAAATTTCAATGTTTGGTGTTCCTTTTTGGAGTTTCCAGACCCTCCTCCAAAAAAATTAAATTTCAGTTTCAATTTCATCAAAGCTTCAATACGATGGAAATAATTGTTTCATTATCGAAGGGAGCTTTGATAATAGAACATCTGTGGTCCGATCACAGAACTTGATTCGTGCCGATAATTCTGACTGACGTAAATTTGAAACTTTGAAATCCCTGAATTTCAAATTAGGCATAAGTGTTTTCATTGGCAGCCGCCAGGGCATTTACCACTTGGAAACTTCTTGAAGTTCGCTTTTCCGAAGATAATGAAGAGACAGTAGATTAACATACAATTTCATGTCGCCGACAAGAGAAAAATATCTTTTTACGCCTCACGTGAAATAGAAAGACCCTCAAGTATGTCAAAAATGAAATCCGTTTCAGACCGGAATTCTCTGGTACCCCAATTATCACAGCGTCTTCAGAAGAGAAAAATACCGATCAAATATATGGTGAAAAAATATATATTTTATAGTGTTGAGGTTTACTTGATGTAAATCCATTATAATTGGATACAAACTTAAATTCAAACACTTGAACTTATGATTTACTTTTTATTCACTATATAGCATGATTCGATTCGTCGTTACAAACGACTTCTTCAGATGCTTACTGAATAATGTGAGCATCTGAAGCATCTTACATTATTCTGTAAGCTTCTGAAGAAGTCGTTTGTAATGACGAAACGCGTCATGCTATGCTGTTAATAAAGTGTAAATCATAAGTTCCGGTGTTTGAATTTTAGTTTATATTTAAAGAAAATATATATATTGTTAACTACGATATATGATATAGGTATATTTGAATATTCACTTAAAGTAAAAACTTTCTTTGTCTACTTTATAGTAATAACACCAATCTACTGGTAATTTCCGATAGATAACCTTGAAAAACAAAGAATTATTCGTCTCAATAATGATTTTTTATGTGCTGAATTATCTCAACATAGAAGCAAAAGTAGGCGATGAAAATGGGGTTCAGAATACGCGGCTTCTAGATAGACGGCTTCACCTCTATCAGAGAACAAAAATAAATTTCTTGATCCATTTATAATATGCTCTAATGAGTTCGAGTTATTGTTCTGATACTGAAAATTATTGACATTTTTCACGAATAATATTTTGGTTTTCAATAAAATATATTAGTAATCGTATTCGTGGAGCTATTCAAGATTAGGTATTCGCAATAGAAGATCAAGGTAACTTACGTAACTCTTCTTGTACTTCTACTTATACCAGTAAGAGCACATTCAGTATAATTTTCAATGAGCTTGTTCGATTTAGTCAATGCAATACGAAACATCTATTGATACTAGGGAATTAAATAAACGCAAATTATCCATTATCTTTCAATGAAGGAAAAAATGTTTACTGAATTCTCAAATCAAGGGAGAGAACTGTCGAAAACGAAACCTGGTTGTAATTTTTACGCATTCATTCCACAGGATGCATCCCCTAGATCTGAAACTTTTTATATCTCTTCAAGCCATGTAGAAGGAGGAAAGGAAGTTGTGCTGAAAACTTCGCCTAGCAGAAAATATAACTTCTTACGATGTGTGCGCTCATTCTAAAAAAATGAGGGGAATCAGTTTTTCGGGTGTCAAATATTGTTCCATATAATCCGAATAATTTAAGTGAAAAAGATTTTATCGAAGCTGATGTCTTTACCCACGCTAACTTAATAATTCAAGATAAATCAATAGCCATTCTATTCACGTCTACTCCAACAGATTCAATAATATCTACATCGTCTACAGCACTATAAACAACGACGTTCAATTCATCGGTGACAACAATTCAACAGTATCTACACTGTCTGCAGAGATGCAACATATGTTATTAACATTATCCATAGATGTCAATTCCACATCACTTTCAACGATTGAACAATCCTGGAATACTTGTATTGAAATTGTCCTTCCATTACCCTTCAAAGTGATCACAGAGAAGCCAATAAGAAAAGGACGATCGAAACAATACGCCAATATTAAAACCTC
Organism: Henosepilachna vigintioctopunctata; assembly: GCA_030704895.1. Classification (NCBI taxonomy): domain Eukaryota; kingdom Metazoa; phylum Arthropoda; class Insecta; order Coleoptera; family Coccinellidae; genus Henosepilachna; species Henosepilachna vigintioctopunctata. The sequence goes on along the minus strand of JARQZJ010000136.1, from coordinate 1,945,813 downwards.
AATACCTGGCAAGAATAATCAAGTTGAAAAATGAAATAAGAAAGAGCCAATAGAAAAAAACCACTTGCCGAATGATAGCCAGAAGAAAATAACCGATAGAAAAGCGCATATTATGAAGTTATCGCACTTCTTCAGAATTAGAGGTTGGTCTTACTCAGACTCATTTGACTGAAAAAATTTACACTTATACCACAATGAGATGTGGAATAGGTGCACTTCTTGTGTCTTTTGGGCACACACTCAATGCACTGGGTAGGATTGGCCACTAGGTTAAATGTGCATAATTATTGGGACAGGCTGACTCTCATTGTCCTTTTAGTGAACATAATCACATTCACTGGATGTTGTGGTCAATGGATTTTTTAAAAATTTATTAGCATTTAATAAGTGATTCCACAGGTAATTAAATCGTCTAACTGATAGTGTTACAATTAACATAATTTCAAAGTTGATTCGAATTGGAGTAAAATTTGAGTATTTTATATTTCATATTCTCCTCTTCAGTTCATGCCCTAATACCTGCAGCGTTCAGACAATACATTAGGTATATAAGGCCGATACATTTCCTGAATCATTAAAACAGTTTTATATATTACATATTCACTATATTCTCTCATTCGTTGTATCCACTATAATTGAATATTAACAGTTAGGTTATACCCATTCAGTCAGCACGGATTCTGCATACTCTTCAGGAGCTTCCAGACGATATCCTCGATCACCTTGTAGAGGACATACCGCTCCGCATCCGTTAGCATTCGATAAGTGTCGTTAACGTGCGAAAAGTAAAAAGAGCGAGAGCGAGGAAGCGTCTTATTCTTTCTACTATAATAATATTCAGGAAATTGATTTATTGCCTGTTTAAGATATTATATTTTGAAAGTTTTTAGCAGTAACAGGCTTTTTTGATATGAAAAAGTTTATTTTTGTTAACGTTTCGTTATTATATTATAACTTTGTCAAAAATAATGAATAATTGAATTTTATGAATTACTATAGATATCAAATATCAAACTTTGATATTTAATATTATTGATTTAAAAGTTTGACATTTGATATCTATAGTAACTCATTAATTCAATTATTCATTAGTTTTGACAAAGTTGTAATATAACAACGAAACGTTAACAAAAATGAACTTTTTCATAACAGAAAAGCCTGTTATTGCTAAAAACTTTCAAAATATAATATTTAAGTATAATTGTAAAATTCTATATGTTCTTAATTACGTGGTAAAGTTTTCTGTGGTTTCCTTTACCATAAAATATCAGATTAATTGAAAATCTGACATTCGACCGAATGTCACGTAAAGATGAGTGGGCTACAGCTGCACCTTCAAATTATGATGTGAACATATATATAGAATTTTTTTTGAATGACATAATTAAGTAGCACTGGGTTGAAGAAGGTCGCGAAACTTTAAAACTTTCCACCGTATACCTAATTGAGAAATAACAATGAATTTTAATGTGAACAAAAATCTCAATGAAACGTCTCTGCATTCATTCATTCTTCTGCATTCAATAACAGTATCTACACTATAATTTGAAAAACTTGTCCGAATTCCACAAAAATAAATTTTTCGCTTAGGACATTCTGAATCTCAAGTAGGAAATAACACAGGTCTTAAATCTATTGGGGTTTGTATTAAACACATAATTCAACTATTATGTCATTATTATTATTTTTTTTGGTACAAAGCGTGACTTGTATTGTAAGAAACACCTTTATTACTCTAACACTTTTATAGTTCTTCATTAGAACAGATTGATAATTATGAATTAAAAATACTATGAAAGACATTTTTTGCATTAGTTTCCATTGTATTTGTTGAGAGTCACATGTACATTAATGCAATAATATATTGCGTGTATGCAATCTCAACTGCATTTTGTGTTCATGTTCAATCAATTAGTCAGTTGTAATATTTCAGAGAAGCTGCTAGATTTGTTATACATAAAATAAATGGATTAAAAGTGTGTATCATTTTTTCATTTGAACTAGCTTTTTTAACCTTACAGCAAAGCGTGGTTAATTAGTTTGTTATAAAGATGGCCAGTAATAGTGTAGTCAGGATAGCTGTATTTATGAATTCAATGAACAATGAATCAACTCTGTGATAGTTCATAATCAAATGAGAGGTAATAAAAAATACTTTTTTAAAAATTACTGAATGAACAATTCTTTATTCGATTAGTTTCGCTTTTTACGGCTTTAGCAAGAATTATAATACTTGAAAATAGACCATTCTTGTTGATGCCGTAAAAGGCGAAACAAGTCGAGTAAAGAATTGTTCAGGCAGTAATTTTTTGACAAGTATTTCCTATTACATCTCATTTTTATACCTGTATTTGATGGAGAAGACAACAGAGTGTGTGAAAACCGAACAACGATGTACTTGAAATCTAAAGAGTGTGAAATCGTGATAAAACGTGTTAGGTTCGATACAGATAAAGAAGACTGGGACAAAAATGATTTTTAGTCTGTTAATTAAATACATATATATATATATATATATATATATATATATATATATATATATATATATATATATATATATATATATATATATATATTTCAAGCAATAACATTCTGAAGAACGAGACTTATGTAGAACAAGAGCCACAAATATAATAACAAACTTTTATGCAAAATCAGGAAACATTTCGCCAATAATACATAAGAAATATTTAAAAACGAAACTTTTTCTTAATGAACATCCAGATTTATATATACTAAAATGAGACAAAGGAGGTGTCACAGTTGCTTTAGACAAAAAAAATTATTTAGAAATGACAAAACAAATAATTTCAGACACAAACCAGTATAAGAAACTAAAGAACGATCCTACTTCCACCTTAAAACAAAAAGCCAATAAGCTTTTAGCTAATCAGAAAAAGAAAAAAGAAATTTCTGTTGAAATCGCAAAAACTTTGACAATTTACAATTTCGTAGCTCCTAGATTTTACGGCCTACCAAAAATACATAAACCTGAACTTTCCCTACGTCCAATAATTTCCTCAGTTAACGCTCCTAATAGCAAATTATCGAAATTCCTAGCAGAGATTTTTTTCAGAGAAAATGAATATTATATTAAAGATAGTTTCGATTTTTCCAAATTCATAAATAACAAATACATTCCACATAACTACGTAATAATTAGTTTAGATGATGTTTCTTTATTTTCGAACATACCCCTGGAACTTAGTATAAAATCAATAAAAAAGCACTGGCAAAAAATCAAGAATTTCACGAGCATATCCCTCGAAACCACTTTAGAATTATTAACATTCATTTTTAACAGTAATTATTTTGCGATCGAAGGCGTTTACTATCAACAAGTGTTTGGAACACCAATGGGAAGCTGTCTTTCTCCAATTATCGCACAATATGTAATGGACGATCTTTTGAATTCTTGTATACCTAATCTATCCTTTAAAATACCCTTCCTGAAAAAGTTCGTCGACGGTATAATTTGTGCTGTACCCGCAAATAAAATCGACGAAATAGTTGCAACATTCAATGCCTATCAGCCCTCGATAAAATTCACCGTCGAAACAGAGAATAACAATAGCATTCCATTCCTAGATACTCTGGTGATGAGAAAAAATAACAGCATAATGCTAGACTGGTAAAAGAACACTCATTCCGGACGTTACATGAATTACTTTTCCTACCATCCATTTAAAACGAAAAAGAATTTCATACTAGAGTTCAAAAGACGTATAAAAAATATTTGTCATCCAGAATTGTATCAGAAAAATATTTCAAATTTCAGGGGAATTCTGCTTGATAATAGTTATCCCCCTAAACTGATCGATAAATTATTGAGAGCTTGTAGCAATATAATTGAAACAAATTAGGAAATTATCAGCAACAACAGCCCAGAGAATCTACCATTCAGTGTTCTCCGCATATACACAAACTAACGCCAAAACTGATCAAATTATTCCATAATAAAATAAAAATAGCCCAAAAAAACACATTAACGATACAATCATTATTTACTCGCACAAAACATCCCATAGAATTGAAATTCAAATCAAATGTCGTCTACAGAATTCCTTGTCAAAATTGCGATTCTGTATATATAGGTCAAATATCCCAAAATCTTCATTCAAGGATCATTTCTCATAAAAGTGATTGCCGAAATACCAACAAGACGAATTCCTCCGCATTAACCCAACACGTACAAGCCACTGGTCATAATATGAATTACAATGCCACAAAAATTTTAGATCACGCAAACAATTACAACAAACGCCTTTTCCTAGAAATGGTTCATATTAAAAAGACAGGAATTTGTATTAACACAAAATCTGATAAAGATAATTTAAGCAATATATATATATATATATATATATATATATATATATATATATATATATAAATATATATATATATATAAATATCATAGGTTCTTCTGATTAATGGCTCATATTCGGATATCCTATTCACCGAAAAATCCATTCGAAATACATAAAACAAATTCATTCTCTTTTCGTTAGTCATAAAACTTCGGCCAACGTTATGCATTTTAAGAAACGCCCTTAAAAACATCTGGGAACACTCCACTTGAGAAGCCAAATTGAGAAATACAGTCATTGTCGTCGCTTCCTTCAACTATCTAGCACGTAAAATGCAGTAACATTCCAACCCAATGCATTTGGGAACACTTGTACTTATTTTCAAAATTCAAAAAACTAATGTACTTTCGGACTAACTTCACAGTAATTGTAAGAAAAAACTTTTTAAAGTGCCTTGCTATATAAACTGTTAATTTTTGTACTATTTTAGCCCTGAAGAAGAGAATAAACATTTTCGAAAGCTTGGAAAATACTGAAGAGGTAACTGATTTTCCTCTCCTAGACTCCTAGACTGCAATTCCAATTGAACACTGAAAGATATATATATATATATATATATATATATATATATATATATATATATATATATATATATATATATATTTTTTTTCGAAAGTTTTCAGCAATAACAGGCTTTTTGATATGAAAAAGTTTATTTTTGTTGACGTTTCGTTGTTATATTACAACTTTATAAACGTTATATAAACTAATTAGTTTTGACAAAGTTGTAATAAAACAACGAAACGTCAACAAAAATAAACTTTTTCATATCAAAAAAAGCCTGTTATTGCTAAAAACTTTCGAAATAAAATATCTTAAACAGGCAATAAATCAATTTCAAGAAATATATTTATAATATATATATATATATATATATATATATATATATATATATATATATATATAATATATATATTTATATTTATATATATATATATATATATATATATATATATATATATATATATATATATATATATATATATATATATATATATATATATATATATATATATATATATATATATATATATATATATATATATATATATATATAAAAAAAATGAACACTAGAACATTCATTTGAAAAATTGAAATTAATCAAGAGAATGTTATAGTAGAGCTAGATATGTGAACGTGTACTATGTGATGTCTCCATTATCCTTCAAGGGATAAATGTTAGAGAAATATTGAAATCGATGCCACACCTAATGGAAGTGCGAGACATATAATGTTTCGTTCTGCAAGGAACTCGTCAGTCGCACAACGTCCATCGAAGTGAGGCAACGATTTCAACCTCCAACCATGTTCTTGTGACTTCAAGCGGAAGATCGTAGAGTAATGAATACTCTTCAATTCCATCTATAGAAATCAGCAGAAAACACTCTCTCGGATCACAGAAACACCAAGCATCGAAATTTCACATATCTTTTATACCCGTAGGAATCTACTAAATTGCAATATCTATTTGACAAATATCATCGAACGATGTTTTTAAATGTCAATAGGTTGCGTTAGTAGTACGCTCGCGTTTATTGCCGTATTTCAGGGGCGTATTTGCGTTATTTTACTATATCATTCTCTTGATTAATTTCAATTTTTCAAATGAATGTTCTGGTGTTCATTTTCTTATGTATATATATATATATATATATATATATATATATATATATATATATATATATATATATATATATATATATATATCAGAAAATTGTCGGAATATCCCGCAGATTAGTAGCAGCAGCTGACACGCGTTTCGATCTAGCTCTCCTCAGAACGGCGTAGCCAAATTCTAGTTGTACGAATCTGGAGGTAGAAACACAAAAATTAAAACTAAGAAACGAAAACAACCTCTGAAGGAAGTCTGTTCTTTCCGGATTGGGAGATTTGAAAACTTCTTTGCCCATGAGGTGACTATCTATACTTCAAGAATGCTCTGAGCCGAGACGTTGAAAAATATGTGAATGATATTTGATGCGAAAGGAAATTTGAATGGAAATGAAAATTATCGGCAGATCCCGCAGATTGGTAGCAGCCGTTGACACGTGTTTCGAGCTTATTGGGTCTCGTTAGAACGGTGTGGCCAAGTTCAAATTTTGTGGAGACACAAAAAGAAAAACTAAAAAAGGCGAACAACATCTGAAGGAAGTCGCCACATTTCAGGCTACCGCGTTTGTTCTCTCCGGATTGGGAGATTTGAAAACTGCTTTGCCGGTGAGGTGACTATTTATTTTTCAAGAATGCTCTGATCTCAGACGTTGAAAAATATGTTAATAATATTTGATGAGGAAGAAATGTTTGATGGAAACTTAAATAAAGTTGTCGGCATATCTCGCAGATTGGTAGCAGCCGTTGACACGTGTTTCGAGCTCATTGGCTCTCTCAGAACGGCGTAGCCATTATCTTGTTGTACGAACTTCGAGGTGGAAACACAAGAAGAAAAACTAAAAAAAAAACAACCTCTGTTCTCTCCAATTGGGTGAGAATAAACACGGAATTATCAAATTAGGAGATTTGAAAACTGCTTTGCCTGTAATACATAGTATATATATATATATATATATATATATATATATATATATATATATATATATATATATATATATATATATATATATATATATATATATATATATATATATATATATATATATATATATATATATATATATATATATATATATATATATATATATATTCTCATTCTTTCGAATAGACCTGTTGGTCTGTTACTTGCTGAAGCCGTCTCTGGATGGTTTCTTGCGAGGTGGACCGCCTGCTTTCCTGCCACCTTTTTGGGTGACTTCCTGGTGGGCGCTTTCCGTGTGGCTTGCTCTCCATCATTATTCGCGGTAATCTGTGTTCGTGCATTCTTCGCATGTGCGCATACCATTCTCTTCGTCTTTGTCTGCCCCACCTGACTATATCTGCTATGCCGCATCGAGCTCGTATGTCCGTGTTTCTTATCCAATCCAGTCTGGTCTTTCCGAGGATGGTTCTTAGGATTTTCATTTCGGCCGCGCGCAGCATTCTTTTGGTTTTATTTGTGTTTTCGCGTGTTTCTATTCCGTAAGTCATGATAGGTCTGATGCAAGTCTTATTGATCTTCACCTTGCTATCTGTTCCCATGTGCTGATTTCACCATATCACATCTCTAAGACACCCTGACAGAGCCGCTGCTTTAGTTATGAGACTTCTTACCTCTTTCGCCGGATCGTGGTAGCTGTAGATGTCCATGCCTAGATATTCAAAGACATTGACTTGCTCGATTGACTTATCCTCCACAACCGCTTTACACCTGACAGGTTCTCTGGAGAATGTCATAGCTTTGGTTTTTAATGTTGAAATGAGTGGCCCAACCTGTACCCCAAATCTAAGGATGTGACTTGTTGTATTATTTCATCCATCAGGAGATTGAAGACGAAAGGGCTCAGGCTGTCACCCTGTCTAATTCCGCCTGGCGTTTTTATGTTAGGTGTAATATGTTCTCCTGACTTGATCTTTGACACATTTCCAGTATTCAAGTTTTTGATTAGTTGGGTGATTTGGGACGGTGACTGTCTTTTTGTTAGAATTTGTAGGACGTCTGTCAAGCGCACTTTGTCGAATGCCTTTGTTAAGTCTATGAAGCAGACGTAAGCAGGCTTGTTGAACTCTATTGATTTCTACTTTAGTTGTTTCATTATGAAGAGAGCGTCCGTTGTTGACCTATTTGTTCGAAATCCATGCTGTTCCTCTCTATTCCCGACACGTGATTCCAATTTGTCTTTTCAGGATGCTAGTGAGCAGTAATTTTATTGAAAAGAGTTAGCATCTTACAATTACAAAAGGAGTGAAAATGTTAGAAACATGTGCAAGGTGGACAGCATTAATGACTGGGTATTGAACAGAAAACAGGAGTGGAATGATCATATAAACAGAATGGACGACAGAAGAATAGTAAGAATTGCCCGTGATAAATATCCACTGGGGCGCAGAAGCGTGGGACGACCACGGAAAAGATGGAATGACAACTTGAACGTTCCGTAACAGACAAACGACCGAAGAATAAACAGGCAGCTTTCGCCTAAATTAAAGAAGAAGAAGAAGAAGAAGAAGAAGAAGAAGAGAGTTAGCATCTTCTCGATGAGTTTCTTTCCCCCATATTTCAGCAATTCGTTCGGGATGTTGTCTATTCCCGCGGCTTTCCTGTTTTTAGCTTTTGTATTCCTTTTCTCAACTCTTCCTCTGTTATCAAAACATCATCGGGTGTTTCGTCTTCGTTCACCCATGTATCAGTTGTTTCTTCATATTGGTACAGCTCTGTAAAATATTTTTCCCATATGTCAGGTGATATGATTTTAGTTTGAACGTATTCATTAACTGGCTTTTTCCTGTTTTTCAGCATCTTCCAAACCTTTCTCTGGGCTCCATAAAGGTCGTGTTCCATTTCACTGGTAAATTGTCTCCAGTGTTCCCTTTTGATGGCTCTGATGGCTGCATTAGCTTTGTTTCTCTTTTCAACGTATCTCGTACGATTGGTTTCTGTTGGTGAGCTTAAGTACAATAGATAGCTTTTACGTTTCACATCTGCCAGTTCCTTCACTTCCTTACAGAACCACGACTTGATCTTCTTGTTGGCGTTTATGTTGATTATGCGTTCTCCCACCGACTCTGCTGCGGCTTCTATTATGCAGGTTTTTATTTGTTGCCAGCCTTCTTCAACTTCACCTGCTATGCAGATTTTATTCAGTCTGCTTGATAATCTTAGCTCGTAAAGCTGTCTTGTGCTTTCGGTAGACAAAGATTCTATACTGAATTTTCTTATGTAGATGGGCTTCTTTATAACTTAACGAGGTTCTTCCATCAACATTTTGCAAAATACAAGCTTGTGATCTGTTCCTAAGTTGGCTGATGTTAGAACCCTTACGTCTAATATTTGCGAAGGTTTGATTGCTCTGTTGGTTATGACAAAGTCTATCATGGAGCGTTGTCCTCTTGTGTTGGAAAAAGTGTACTTGTGCTGTTCTTTGTGTTGGAAGTATGTGTTGTTAATTCTCAGCTCGTTCCTGGCACAAAAGTCTATAAGAAGTTCGCCATTTCCGTTCGTAATTGGTTCGTTGAATTTTTGTTTCAGATTGGGTACTATATCATTTCCAATTCGTGCATTGAGATTTCCGAAGACAATGAGTTTGTGGCTTCTATCAAGTTTGTCGATAGTATCTTGCAGTGACAAATAGAAGTTTTCAGACTCCTCGGTGGATCGTGATATATCAGGAGCGTATGTGCTGACAAGGTGGGTGGTGAGTTCATTGACTTTGATGGACACTCTTAATATTCTATCGTTTACGTATTCTATGCTTTCGATATTAATCGTATACCTCTCATGCAGTAGTATTCCGACTCCTGAGTGTGCTCTTTCCTGTTTGGGCACTCCATTGTATATTAAGATGTATTCGCCAAATTTTGATGTGCCTTGGCCTTTTTTCCTTGTTTCTGATATTCCACATGTCTAGTCTGTGCTTCTTCATCTCGATTGTGATTTCCTGGTCTCTGCCATACCATGATCTGATGTTCCAGCATGCCAGCCTTGTTATCTTCCGTTTCCTGAATCGTCGGTCCTTATTCCTCGCATGGGTCGTTGTCCGCTTTAACTGTCCGTAATCCGAGGCTATTGCTTCAGTTCTGTGAGCGGGAGTGATTTTTACCTTGGTTAGGCTGCTAACCTCGCCCAAGAACCCTGCTCCTTTATCCGGGCTTGGGACCGGCAGTGACAGTTGTTGGGCTACTCAATCCACCGAACCCCTGTCCCAGTTGGAAGATATATATATATATATATATGTTCAAAAAGGTTTCCGCGGTCAGAAGTATGTATAAAACTTGGTTCTCGGAATGAGCCGCGTTCTAGATTTATATAATCTCGACGTTTCGGCTTCCGTTGTGAAGCCATCTTCAGGAGTTGGAATGAGTTAGTAAAGGTAAGGGTTACTCGGTTACGTGGCCTCAATCTGTCTACTCCACGAACTGAGTGAAGGAAAATGAGGAAAGATTACCTGGTTACGTAGCCTAAATTTGCCTACTCCACGAACCAAATGAGGAAAACTAGGAACGATAAAATGGCAGACAAAATGCACTGCTCTGTCACATTCTATAATTTCTGCTGTGAGACCTTGATCATTCTTGTCATCGCTGCATGTTGGAGTTGGAGCATTCCTGTATAAAAAATATGGATCCAAGCAACTGATCAATATCTTGTCATCGCTCGGATTCTGTTCTTCTTATAGCGAATCTCTTTTATTTGAAATATCTGCCATCATGCGTCCAGAATTGACTATTGAACAAAATTCGTTCTCTCAATTCTTATTCGATAATGCTGATTTCAATACTAACACCCTAGATGGTCTCAGTACATTTCACGCAATGGGAGGTATTCATTGCGTGACTCCTAAAACTGCTATTGCTCTGGATCAAGTTATTCCACGTCTTTCGCGAATGCCGTCACCAAAAGTTGTCCGGCGAAATTATTGGTACAGGAAGTCGGAGAAGACAACAAAGATGAAAACTCGAAAGAGGAGGAAATAAATTTGCAAGAAGCTATTGATATGAGCGAGCCTGGACCATCTAGGGCATCGAAACGAAAGAAAAGACAGGAGTAAATAATGAATCGTGGATTAGGCCTAATGGGGATACCATATTAAAAAAACGCCCCTCTCACTCTACCTCATGGTGGTGCGGAAATGAGTTAAAAACGATAGTACGTACTAAGTAATCGGTATTTACTGAAATTTCGAGAAAAACTGTAGCGATTTTGCGAATTGTAGAAATTGTCTGAGTTTGACTCCGCTGTAACTCGTGAACTCTTCATCTGATTAAGAAATATTTCATACCAAAATTGCAGGAAATTGCATGCTCTATAATTCTTCTAATAACTATTTTTGACCTAGGTGGCACTGGAGAGAAGATATTCTCGAAAAACTGGTTTTGGGTGCCATTTTTCCAATATGGCGGCGCGAGCGGCGGTCGCCCAAGGTCGCAAACTCGAAATATTAATAAGGACACCGAATTTTACAAATCTGCCAAATTAGAACTTTCCTTGACCATTTATAAGTCAGAACCTACCCATTGCCTGGACTATACTTCACGATTTCAAATTGGTGTTAAATCTTGCGAAATATTTTTCAGTACTGCCTGATCCAGGGGAGTAAACTTCCGTATACCCAAAAGTTGTTGTAAAGGGGTCATCTCTATAGCCATTTGTATCTTTGTATTCAAGACACGTTGTATCTTCTACAAACCGCTTGGCCATTCTGACTTAACTTTCGTTTCTATTATCACAAGATTTCTCATCGTTCGCATATATCTTTCCACCTGGCCATTGGACGTCAGGTGTGACAAAATGCTATTCGATATTCAAATTTTCGAGATATTTTGGAAATCTACTGTTTCTGAAAGAACTGGCTGCATCCATCACAATCTTCCATTTTTCTTTTTTCTTTCGCCCATTTCTGGACGAAAAAACGGCAAATCGATCTCATTTGTCGGTCTTTGTAATTTCAACGCCTTATCTAGTTCTGCGAAAAGCATTTGAGTCGAATCACTTCCACTTTCTGAAGCCATGGTCCAAAATTCGAAATTCGTATTCCAATCAAAAGACAGCCAACTGTCCAATCACAATCCACTCAATTGTTTAAGGCACAGATACGAATCCCACTTCTAATATTAGAATTGTATTAAAATTAAAAGTGAAGAAGGTGGTTTTAGGGTAAATTAGGCACTAGTAATCCCACAGAAACTGTTTAATAACGGAACTTAGCTACAACAGTATCACAGCGGCTTAGTTTTACACCGAACAAAAAGAGACCTGTACACTCGTTCAGGTCCACCGTAATAATAATCGAACACTTCGGTGTCAACGGCATAGGCGACGGCATAGTCATCTTATCCTATCATCGTAACATTCATGAATCATCTCGCTGCGTACTCAGCGATGATTCTAACATAACATTCATGAATCATCTCGTCGCGTACCCAACGATAATTCTAACAATATATATTTATAGAAATTTTAATCAAACTCCTGTTATCTTTAATTCAACTTCAACTTTCCTTCGATAATTTCTCGACAAATTATTCGAAAGATCATTATAGCAGAGCGGGCTCTATGAAACATGAACAATTTTGATGTCTCCATTATGCTTTTAGGAATAAATATTAGAGATAATTGATATCGATGCCTAAATTTCTCTTGAGTAATTAGCTTGACAATCAATCCTGGTACGCGGAAATTGAAGTCTACCAATAACGGATTTTTCACCAAACATAACATTAATTCCAGAGATTTTCCAGAGATATAAAAATGCACTTGGGTGTAGACAAATGTCGCAGTGTAAAGTGGTAAAATGTAGAGGGCAAAATACAGCAGGAGGAAATTCAAATGCGAAAGCGAGACCTTAACCTATAACCCAGGGTTATAATATGTTATGTTATATTATGCTATAATATGTTATGTTATGTTATGTTATGTTATGTTATGTTATGTTATGTTATGTTATGTTATGATATGTTATGTTATGTTATGTTATGTTATGTTATGTTATGTTATGTTATGTTATGTTATGTTATGTTATGTTATGTTATGTTATGTTATGTTATGTTATGTTATGTTATGTTATGTTTAGACCCACTAAATTTTTCACGGTAATAATGATGAAGATGTTATGATTTTATAAATCTCCAGAAGTATCCTTGTAATCTCCAGCTATGTATTCATCAATACCTACATAGACTCGATAGTTTCAGTGAACTCTGCAGCTTGCTACACTATCAGGCATATTCATGTGTGAAAGTATTGGAAAGGCTAGAAGGGATGAGAAGATATTCTAGAATATGACTCTACAAGTGCAAGATGCCTCGAAATTTGTTGGTTAATCCTATCTGTTGATATTACTCAACAAATTCAGACATTGGGTCATGAATTGTCATGAGCTCCAAGTAACTTTTGTATTGAAAGCTCATCCACTCCCATATTTAAACGCTAGATCAAATAAAAGAGGCATTCAAATGCTCCTACTCTGTAATAATAACCTCTTCAAATGGAAATTCTTCATTAGACATGATAATAAAACAAGAAAATTCGTTGGAGCATGGCAGAACAGCCATGCTCCAATTAATTATTATTAATTGGAGCAATTAATTATTATTTATTATTTATTGCTGCGCATAATCAATTTCTGAAGGACTGCCCAAACCGCGAGCACTCCGAGTATTGAGTTCATCGGCCCTTGTGTCTCTCGTAACGAAGACCTTCCTAAGTATATATCACCATGCAATCTTCGCAAAACGCGATGCTGAATAAGCGATAGTCAGTTTTTCAATGGAGATAATTTCACTGATTGTTCTGCTTGGTATTCGATTGGTCTGCATACGAGTTCAAGGAAAAAAAAATTTTTAAAGCTTCAGTAAATTCTTCAGAACACACTTTCTTCAATTTCTTCTTTTATCCTTTATATTCCATTGAAAAATATGACACTTTGAATTGTAAAATGACATTTTCTAAGATAACATGAATCAGTTCTGAACCATAATTCCTCCGTTAAAGATCCCAATGGTGCGAAACTTCTTCTTGGAGGTAACTATTAAAATTTACAGTTTTTTCTTCGATCGATGTGATCAACACTATTTCAGATCTACGTTCAAAGTTAGAACTTCAAATCATGCATCTTAGTTAGCATTAAAATGATCACAGAAACGTTACCAAACAGAAAAAAACGACGGGTTGCACTCCGGGAGTGCTGGCAGAAGTGAAAACTTGAATATTAATGTTGTGCATTTTTGATATTTTGAAATGGTTAGAGAATAATTTTGTACGAATTGCTTTCATTATCAATATAAAAGTATTCTTATTTATGTGGTGGAATACAATATTCATTTATTGCGCTATCGTACACAGACATGACAATTTATATTACATTAAAAATTTAACACTTCAGAACTATTACAATTATTTTACATTAAAAAGTTTATCTCTTAGGAAAATCAACTTCCATCCATCGTTTCAACGACTTTTTCATCATCATCTTTACCAGAACCATCATCGCTAATCTCTAAAACTGGTACGATAGGTTTATGATAGCTGAAGTAAGAAACGAACAGTTTTGATTCGAACCTATTTAAGTGTCTAATAAAGACCACATCAATAGTGGTTTTGTATTTCATTGTGCTAAGATTGCGATCATTTGACATAGTTAAACCAAATTAATTATTTAAAGATTCAATTAATAGTTGATTTTCATGGTCTGCAAAGTTTATGTTGAAATCTCCACTCAAAATCATTGGCAATTCATCAAAGCTTTTTTCAATTTTTTTTTGAAGCAATGCAGATGCGTCATGAGAATAAATGAATAAAATTTCGTACAAGAAGTCTCGTTTAGCACGCAATGACTCATCTGGAGAAATGTAAACGGCAACCATAATAATAAACTGATTATCACCAGAGTGGCAACGACTTATACAAATATCACCGATATCAGAAACAGTAGCATTAAACATTCTGTTGTATTTCACATGCACATCCATATAATTTGTGCAATAATGAACTGTGTTCATATTTTGATAAATAGCTACTCCTCCCGCTGGACGATTATTTCTTCTGAAACTCGCAACAAAGTTGAAATTCGGAATGTCAATTATTTCATCGTTACCCATATAGTTTCTGATAAAATTAACACATTCATCTTTTTAACAAGAGCGTCAATTGCTAGATCATTTACATGCGCACGTAAACTTTGACAATTGAGTGAAAAATACACACGAACATTCGCGCAAGCGCCTTGCGCCGCCTGCCCTCTCTCCATTCGTCTTAAGAATTCTCGATCAGGTCACGTGTCCTGACGCGAGTTTAGAAATTTTTACCCATTCCAAAAAAAATACACATCGCTGCTAAGGAAGTTTTCGCTTCAAAAGTTAACTAATCGTGAAATTCTGAAACATATCGAAAACCTCAAGTTCTTCCCGTAACACTGAGTGAACTCGAAGTATTTCAAAGAAAAGTAATCAAAGAGTAATATTCTATAATAAAACGCCCTATAAGCGAATATAAGTACATTTAACGGATACCACATTTGCCTTAAAGAGTTTTGAGTTTTGCTAGAAGGTTCAAGCAATTAGTTAAAAATCAAGTTTATCAATCATAATCTAAACCAAAAACCTTTTCAAGCTTCGTTATATAACACTCTTCTTCTTTCTGTTCAGTATTCTTGGGAAGATTGTACAACATTGCAGCTATGCAGTTTATCCGGAACCGGTTAGTCAAATTTTTCAGCCAGGGCATACCTCGACTTCCCAAGCTCATTTTCTATTTATACTTTCCTACAAAATCTTTTGTAATAGCAGAAATTTGGATCTTCTCATACGTTGGCCAACATATTTAATTTTTTTCTCAAAGTATTTAATGGTTTCTCTGTTTCACAATTCGAGAGTTCCTCCCTTGGTATCATGTCAACTCATAATTTGTGCAGGAGTCGTCAGTAACACCACCTGACAAGGTTCTCTAATTCATTAATTTCAGATTTTTCCATAGTGCTCTTTCAATACAATCACATGACCCTCTACTTGTACTTGTTACTTGTGTCTTTGAACACCTTCCAAAGTCGAATTTCCTATAGATTTTACCCATTCATGTTTTTGTTTTTGATAGTAACCGTGAACTTATGATTCACGGTTGTTCAGTTTCTATCAGATTCATTCTGAGCCTCCATGCAATGTTTACTCTTTGGAGTGGACTCTGAAGTTCCTCTGAAACTCTCGTTCATACGATAGCGTCTTCGTCGTATCAAAAAATTATGTTGTTCTGAATGTTTATGGCTTTTTCATCTGAACATTCATCTAGCGGTTTTGAGAAAATGTAAATATTGGATATACGTAGAAAATGCATACAGTCATGTGTGATAATCGAATAATGCCATTATTTGCTCTTAATACGAATATTGTTTCCCAACTTTGATTTTTGTATTCTAACGAACATTAGCTACTACTTTCATGTCACGACTGTATAGGTTTTTGGATTCAAGTAATTTCAGGACTCTTTGGTGTTAAACTTGATCAAATTCCCTGTCGCAGTTTATATACAAATGATGCGTAGATGTCCTGATTGACGTTAAGGCATTCCTCAACCAGAACGTTACACTGCATAAAGCTTCTCTAGTAATATGTTTCTTAAAAGATGTATGGAAACTGTTTAGTGAAATCAGAGCAATGATTTTGACAAATCTATAGTTACGTGAATTGTTAGCATGAATTTATTCGAAATAACCTATCAATAACGGGATAATAAATCATTGTCGATCATTATAGACAGTCATATTGAATCGTCAACCTGATAAATATTCTAATCAGAACATAGGAAATTTCTATAAATATGAAATTCAATTTATTCATCAGTTTTTTCTCTCTTGTCATCCGAAGTGATGAATTTCATAAATGCTAAGAAATAAATAACCAGATCCTTGCTTTTCCGAGAATTTAATTATAATTACTTATGTAATTTAGAGATAATAATTTCAATAAGAAACATTTATTCAATATAGAAATGATGTGAAAACATTTGAATATACACTGAGATCGTAAATTTCAATATGAGACAAAATCAAAACATCATTTCTCCACACACACACACACACATATATATTTTCGAAGAGCACTTAATAAAGTGAAAGTGATACGTTATTTTGAATATTTCGATTCGGAGTCTCAACACGGACTATTTATATATATATATATATATATATATATATATATATATATATATATATATATATATAAAATATATATATATAATATATAATTGTTGTGGGTTATAGGCAAAAATAAGAGGCCACTATGAATAGATTTTATCCAATTTGTTTGCCTGGTCTATATTTCGACTGTGTTTACAGTCTTCATCAGGACTGTCTAATAGAAAGAATAGACTAGAATAGAAAGTTTTCTATTCTGATATTCACCTACCATTGTTTTTAGTTAGTACATAAAAATATTTTTACATCTATAATTTAATTCAGCTTAATAGCTTAATTTTAAAAAAGAGACATTCCTGTTTGATGGTTTTTGGCCATAACTTTTATTCCTAGTTAGCCAGTCCTGATGAAGACTGTAAACACAGTCGAAATATAGACCAGGCAAACAAATTGGATAAAATCTATTCATAGTGGCCTCTTATTTTTGCCTATAACCCACAGCAATTATATTTAAATTACCAGGCAATACTCCTTTTCATTATATATATATATTGAATGAAGGTTTTCGGATGTTTGAGATATATATACAGAATCGCAATTTTGACAAGAAATTTTGTAGACGACTTTTGATTTGAATCTCAATTCTAGCGGAAGTTTTGTACGAGAATGTTCGTGAAACATTCAATTATATATGTACATATATATATATATATATATATATATATATATATATATATATATATATATATATATATATATATATATATATATATATATATATATATATATATATATATATATATATATATATATATATAAAGGAAATGAACATTAGAACATTCATTCGAAAAATTGAAATTAATCAGAAGAATGTTATTGTAGAGCTAGATATGTGAACGTGTACGATGTGATGTCTCCATTAACCTTCAAGGGATAAATATTAGAGAAATATTGAAATCAATGCCACACCTGATGAAGTGCGAGATATATATGTTTCGTTCTGCAAGGAACTCGTCAGTCGCACCACGTCCATCGAAGTGAGGCATCGATTTCAACATCCAAGCATCTTCTTGTGACTTCAAGCGGAATATCATAGAGTAATGAATACTCTACAATTCCATCTATAGAAATCAGTAGAAAACATCTATCTCAGATTAGAGACACACCAAGCATCGACATTTCACATATCTTCTATACCCGTAGGTGTCTACTAAATTGAAATTTAGTAGACACCTACGGGTATCTACTAAAATAATAATAATAATAATAATAATAATAATGATAATAATAATAATAATAATAATAATAATAGTAATAATAATAATAATAATAATAATAATAATAATAATAGTAATAATAATAATAATAATAATAATAATGATATTACTGCCCATCCATGTGTTCTCCTTAATCCGAAGCACTTTCTCTCCCCAACACTACTTCTGTTGAAACACTCACACTTTACTTTCGTCACTGTTATATAATTTCAATATAGCTCGTCTGAATATAAAAAGTGGTCACTACATTATTTCCCAGTATTAACTATAGGATAATTCAAAGACCGATTAACACTTATATTATAAAAACGCCACTCGTTTCGAAACTGACTTCTTCAGACGGTAACCACAGGACGTGGATACGGCTTTCCCGAGTTTTGATTTCCTGTAGGTACGTTAGAGAAAGCCGAACACTTTTTTCCTGACACACTTTGGGTCTTAACGAGATTCAGCAGGCATACAAAACACTTTTCATTTATCTCAAGCATATTGTCAGCATGAGCGTGAAAATTCGAATAATAATTAAATGAATATAATTTTATAGAAAAATAATGCGTTGAGTAATTTACTCATTTGAAAAACTTCAGTGCGGCAATAATTTGTTTCGAGAAAAATACTTGAAGTGAATCAAATTTGAAAATACCTATTGTCAGATTCAGTTGCCTCTTTGTTCAGTTTCTAATCATATTAGTTCATTTATTCAGCAAACTAAATTCTGTATTGTTCATTCTATTAAAAGTTTGAAATGAATCTCACCTGGTCAATTAATTATCAAATTGAATCAATGTACATTACTTATTTATTAAATTAATCTATATTAATTGACTAATTAATGTACATTTTGAAAGGTTGAATAATATTGAAATATAACATTACATTATTACTTCAATATTATCCAACCTTTCGAAATGAAGCAAATGAAAACTTCTTCTTAAAGGTACATTGTTGAATATATAATGCTTCCATACATACCTTGTGTCATAGTTGTAAATATAAACACAAAAGAATAAAATTTCCGATGTAACTTACGCCTCGCGCAATATTACAAAACAACCACGAATAGATTCCTTTCAACTTTGATGAAATTTTCAAATTGAGATGATATTTAAAGACTGGGACAGAATTCTCAACTTTTTTTTCTGTTACAATCACAACAACGTGGCCTGGAATTCAAACACGGGTTAGAATTTATTAGCGATTTATAGGCCTCTAGAAAAGGACAGATATCAAATTTAATACAATGATTCAAAATACATTATCGAATAAATTTTAAATTATTTAGGGGATGTAACTTTTTTCCAAAAGACTCTTCGAGCTAAAACAAGTTCACTGGATTAAATGATGATCTATGCCAATGATTTTTTAACGAACGATTATTTATCCATATTTTATTGAAGTTTTCAATTCAAGAAAATTACAGCCAAGTGAATCATCATAATTGGTGCAATAGAAGTCAAAGGGTGCAATAGAAGAGATGAGAGCATTTAACGAAAATTATTCCATTCACTTGATATTGTTTAAACTGCCAAAATATAATCTGAAGAAAGTAAAGATAGTTTATTAGTAACTTTCACAAAGTAAAGCGTTCTTCAGAAGTACGTGAATGAGTAGATCGCGTTTATTTAAATAATTAATGAATTTTTTAGATTTAACTAATGAATGAATAGATGTTTTATTGAGTTCTTTTTTTATATTAAAATTCATTGTTATTTTACAATTACAAGGGGGAAGGGTTCCAATGTTTCGCGACCTTCTTCAACCCTGTGCTACTTAATTATATTGTTACCAAAAACAAAATTTTTATATATTGTAACGAATTTATGGGTAAGTCAAGTAATTTTATATGCCAATATTCCTGAAATAATTTATCAACAGGGAGCAAATAAAAACACTTTGAAACGGTCTTGATATATTGTTTTATGAGTGGAAATATTCAACGACACTAGTATTTAGACTTATATTTATGATTATTACCAAAGAACGAGCTATTCAACACGTGGTTGTTGTTGTTGTTACTCGACCGAAGAGTGAGTGACAGGGACAGTGACAGATCCGTGAACATAGAAATGACTGTCGGAGAAGAGCTCTCTGGTCGTGCCTATGACGGTTATCAACAGTTTCCTCATTTCTCGCAACGTTCATAAACCTTAGAGGCGGCTACAGTGCAAATCTGTCGCACTGCCCCCTCCTTGACGTTGATCGTCTCGATCAGAATTTAACCATGCGTTGCTGCTAAAAATGATGTACAGTACAGTCCGATCATGGTTCAACAATTTAAACACACCGCCCATCAATCGTTTTCAGGTCTACAACAAATAATTTGTTATGGTTATTACACAAGTCCTTATTGGTACTAGTATCTGGAAGAAAACCTCAATTAACTAGCATCCGAATTCCTGTATTATTCCCATATACTAAACCATAATATCTTATCAAATCCATTTACACAGGAATAAGACTTTGCTTTTAAGGACACTCTATTCTTTCCGAAAGCCTCAATAATTTTATGTAGTGTGTGCATAATAGGGTTTATTGTGTCTTCCGCAATTTGCACCTGTCGAACTTTATGACTGGACCGATCTTCACTTGTAATTTTGGCTGCTATGAATTCCAGGTCTCTCAGCAAAGCATCATACCCTGTTGTTGGTCTTTTCAGTTGTCGATGTTGCATAAGTTGACTGTCCCTTAAACCTCTACCAGATCTTACACTCTGTTGTTCCGTCATTGCTTCCGGAGCCAATGAATAAGCCAATCGAGTCAACTTTTTAACTTCAGTTTGGGATTCCTGAAGGGATTCAGTATCTTATTTTCACCTACCTTTAAGCTTAATTCGGTTTAATAACGGTTTTCTTCCTCTACTAAACATTTTTACTTTTAGTATAGCTGTTTCATTATAATCTTCCTTTTCTGGACTTTCTTACTTTTGATTCTTCGTGTCTCTTCCTTTTCTGTCATCACTTACTATGATCCTATCATTTTGTTAACTAAATTCCCTGCAATCAATTTATAACCTGTCTCATCAAAAGTCACGTATCTTGGACAAATAAGTTCGCTCTTCCAATCATCACTTACCGGACTCATTTCCAATTTTAATTCAACTCATTATTTCTGTTTGTCTTTTTGTCCCAAATTTGTCATTATATTTAATAAGTCCTGTTTATCTTCCTGCCTTTGCCGTTCTCGCCTTTGTTCTTACAATAATTTATCCGGTTCTCGCCTCTGGTTTTTCTCTAGTCGTCGTTGTTTTTTTTTCCAGCTTCTCCTGGTCACGTCGTTATTCTTTTTCCAGCTTCTCCTGTTCTCGTCGTTGTTCATGTTCTATCCTTCCTTGTTCACGATTTTCTTCAATTCGAAGAAAAAATTTCACCATGAACGCCTGCACCTCTGTTTCCGTGAACGCCTCCATCTCTGGCATTTATCTGTATCACTTCTGACACCAACTGATATGAATTATTAACAGTGAACAACTATAAGCACTTTATAACGGTTGTGATATATTATTCTACGAGTGGAAATATTCAACGACACTAGTATTTAGACTTACATTTATCAGTATTTGCAGAGAATGAACTGTTCTACACGTGGTTATTGTTGTTACTCGACCAAAGAGAGAATGACATTGAGTCTCCTCATTTCATAAACCATAGAGGCGGCTTCAGGGCAAATCTGTCAAAATGTGTTCACATCATATTTTAAAGCTGAGTTGTGGCCGACTCCTCTTTACGTGCCATTCGGTCTAATGTCATATTTTCAACTCATCTGACATTTTATGGTAAAGGAAACCACAGAAAACTTCTCCCACGTAATTAAGAACATATAGAATGTTTACAATTGTATTATAAATAATGATACAATTGAAAGAATAACACGCTGAAAGAATAACACGCGTCCTAACTCGCGCACTTTTGACTTCTCTCACACTGAGACAGTTCGAGGTTGTCGTCTGGAGGCTCCTGAAGAGTATGCAGGATCCGTGCTGGCAAAAAAGAAAGTTCGTTTCCGGGGTTTTCACGTAAAACACGTCGGGGTCTGTACCATTCTAGATTGGGGCCGTTGAGAGTGCGTTGGGTTTTTCGATGTGAGTGAAAATTGGCGGCATTTTGGTTATTCCGTAGAAAAGAATAGACAAATACTGTCTGTGAAGAAGATACTGCGGCACATTGCTCGTTCGCAGCTCTCGATAGAGTTCATTAACCGTTTTTGGAGGGTGGTGTAGAGCAGACATCTGTATGCGATCCCAGGGCAAATGTATGCCTTGTGTGTGTTGAGGAGAGTCCAGGGATCGCATCCTCGAATTCTACCTCGAAGTGCATAGAGTAGGTTTGCTCGATTATGGACTTTCTTAAAAGTTTTTGCGAAGTTGACATTTCAGGAGTTTTACTTCGAAAATATTACGCCCAAGTTAATTATTTCGTCCTGAAGTCTGAGGTTTTAACCCCAAAGCGACATGCGAACATCATTTTTAGAAAATTTGGTAGATTTAGAGGAACTGGAATGGTGGAAGAGTTTTACTAGGTTGCATGTGATTCTCCATTTGCTCGGTCACGCCTTGTAACCATCAAGATTTCTTGGCATTATGTGACTGCACTTCGCCGACATCCTTGCTGTAGTCCAGATGAACGTGTCGTCTGCAAAAAAAAAAATTTGTGAAAGTATACTGACCGGATGCGGAATTTCGTGTGTATATATTAGGTAGAACATGGGAACTATTGTGGAGCCTTGTGGGATGACAGCGCGGGAGGTGAAAGGTTCAGAAAAAGCATCATTCTGTTTGATTCGGATGGATCTATCAGAGTCATATTAGTATATCATCAGAGTGTATCGGTCTCACGGGGTGTATAGGCAGTCCGATACTCAGCAGCTTCCGGTAAAAACTAGTATGCCAGACCTGGTCGAATGCTCTCTGAACATCCAAGAATATTCTCCGGAATTGAGTGCATTGTTGATGTCAGTGTGGAGCTTGAGAAGAGGAGTGATGGTGTTTGAAACTATGTTAAAAAGATGAAGTTGCGTTCATAGTTTTTGCTACTGTTTCCTAATCTATGGAAATGCTGAAGGGATTAGCACCGTTCAGTTCGAACTCTACCGAGGTATTTTTGAAGTTATCGAGGTGTCGTTCCGTGGTGCAGGAATGATGATTATCAAAATGCGGATTTTGTGGAATTTGGAAAATATTTTCGAGATGCTGTTTGAAGACGTCAGGTCTCCTTTAGAGCATGGAAGTGAATAAAACATTAGGTTCCTGAAGATGAGTAGAGGAAGTTTCTATGTAGCCCGCTAGCATTTCTTACCATTTATGAAGTCACGCTCGGACGTAGTGTACGACCACTTTTCTTCTTTGAAACTGTTAATTTCCCGGTAATTTACGCAGCTATGCGATAGTATTGAGTCTTAATGGCGGCGTCTTTCGTCTTTATGAATGAATGGTGGAGATGTCTTTTGGATTTAATGAGATTGACAATGTACAGAGGCCGAGGAAGGATTTGCTATTTATAGTTTTTTCGACAACATATACGTTATATACTTTCGAAAAGGCGGAAGTTAGATGGTCAAAGACGAGATTTATTTGATGAGAATTTTGTAGAGGTTGAAATTGAGGGAGATTTGTGGACAAATTGTCGATAGATAGTACCCAGTTGGCGTTTTTGTGGTCCTCAAATGTTATCAACGCGGGAGTGGAAGCTGGAGTGTTATCTATGTTTGAGTATATTAGTAATATGGTCAGAATTGATTAATTAACCTGTGAAGCAGGTTTATTTAAAATGTTGTATTGAATCAAGGGTGGTGATTATATGGTCGGTCATATACATGCCGGCGTAACTGAAAAATGTTGGATCAACGTTGTAGCAACGCCCTAGGTAATGTTGGATTAGACATTGCGACAGAATCCACCTATTTCTGTTTGTTGAGATGTCTCCAAATTGTATATTGCAGGCGTTAAGATCTTCCAGGGTAATACACTGAGGGGTGGAAGGAATAACTATATTCCTTCCACCCCTCACTGACTTTTAACCTTTTAGACTACTGAAAAATAGGCTGGAAGAACGTCACTGGGGGTAACGATGGTAATAACTGAACTGAAAAATGGCGCTTTATTTCTTAATTGATTTTTTTATAGCGCAAATGAAATAACTCAAATCACATGTGGTGAAAACTCTCCGAATCATCAAATATTTCATATAAACCAAATTGTATGATAGTATTTAAAAAAATGTTAAACTATCAGTCCATAAAATTTATGTCAGTAAATAATAGAAAAATTCGTTTGGGAAAATTATTTGGGAATGAAATACCTTATACCTACAGACAAATTCGAAAATTAATAATGATAACTTTCGATAATTTTTCAGAATCCTGAAATAATTGACGAAAAATGCATTTTAAGGTTAATGATAATACTTCAATATTTGTTATATATTCATTATTACAAAATATATCGTAAAGTTGAAGATAAATTTCAAATATTCATAAAAAAAATATTCGTATTGATTATTCATTAATATGAATCAGAAATATATTTCATTCGGAATCAAATGAGGAAATTCTAGTGAATACGGATTTTCTTTACACCTCAACTAGTTCAGATATAATTTCGAAAAAATATGTGTTAAGAGTATGACGAAAGAACTACTATTAAGACGGTTAAACATCGCTGTTTATGGTCTCCCATTTATAATTTTCTACATCATTTTTCCGCCATCAATTATGAAAATATGTTTGTTTCACTTTTTGATGGATATGTAACGTGACCGTACATCCCGCTTTCAGTCAGTCTGTCCGGTGTCTCCAGCGAGGTCATCAAAGTTTTGTAAGCAGACTGAAAGTTCATTCAAAATCCCGAATGAAATAATCATTCAAAAATAACACGAATTCAATTTTATTCAAAATTCAACTACATTTTTCGCTATTTTAGTCTCTATTTTAGTTTTTTTAGATTAGATTGAGCTCTTTGTTAAATCTCTTTCATTCTAATTATTTCATTAGTATTTAACTTCATGTTAATATTTTCTGTAATTGGGTATGATACCTGTGGAGAATAAAGAACTTATTATAAATACTCGACAGACAGCTTATTGGAATTGGATGATGAGTATACATAGTCGTACACGATACTGGCGCGAATTGTCTTCCTGATTACTTCGAATCAATCATAGTGAAAATTTACTCATTTATATTCATAAACAGCATTCGAGTTGAAGCTTGAAAAGTGTTTTATATTCTACTAACGGAGATGAATCCGATGCGCGTAAAGATTATAAAAATGTTTCAGCATGTAAAAGATCATTCCCGTATCGACAACTGCCCAAATATTTCAAAGCTACTTTCCGAGAATAACAGCTCAATATTTTTTTTACATATTCTGCACACAAAAAGAACGACCTTTCATGAAACTGTGATGAAGATTGACACATAAGCCAATTGTGTTAATTGTAATTTATTGCTAACCGAAATATCAAAATATTTCAAATAAAACTCTCGGGAGCTGTCTACACAAATGTTGTCAACGGGAAGGAACCCATCACTTTCGAGAGTGAATATTAAGTGCACTTCGAAAAAGCATCGA
Organism: Henosepilachna vigintioctopunctata; assembly: GCA_030704895.1. NCBI lineage: Eukaryota > Metazoa > Arthropoda > Insecta > Coleoptera > Coccinellidae > Henosepilachna > Henosepilachna vigintioctopunctata. The sequence goes on along the minus strand of JARQZJ010000136.1, from coordinate 1,919,892 downwards.
ACTTGTTGAATAATAATAAGATACAATTGTTTCATCATTATTATGAATTAGAAGTTCAATCAATTCAATCAATCAATCAAGAATCGAAGACTTTCAAAACGCCCCCAGGTTCTATATCCGAATGAGGAGAACATAAGTTCGTGAACTATTCACATGAGCTCCGTCTATAGAAGAAAAGGCGTATAAACTTTTTCCAGCATTTTAGATTTATACTCATCACAACATTAGTGGGAGTACGTAAAAGTTTTGTAGTCATTTCATTATTTCAAACAATAATGCTTTGAGCTGTAATGTGTAAGAGTGATACAGAATGGTTGTCAACTAGAACGAACCTTTACTTTCAAGAGTGAATTTTGAGTGCGCATCAAAGTTAGCTAGAGGGAGCTCACGTGAATAGTTCACGAACTGATGTTCTCCTCATTCGGACGTAAAACCTGGGGCGGTTTGAAAGTTATCGATTCTTGATTGATTGATTGAACAGGACTGATGATTCATAATTTTGTTGAAACAATTGTATTTTATTATCACTCATCAAATTCGATGATTTTTTGAAGCGCATTAAATATTCACTCTCGAAAGTGATAGGTTCGACTGATTGAGAAATCGACTTCTTTGTGACTCAAAATGAATGTCTCTGTTAGAGTTCTATTCGACACTGTTCTGAAGGCTGAATCAATTTTCGGCCAATGAGTGGATATTTATACCTTGTAGAAATTCTGTACCGACAATTGAGATAATTCAAAAAGGTTTATGCAGGTATTGAAATAGAATGAAAAAAAAACTTAAGCTATTAACCTGCAATTTTGTGACAGCCGTTTACATATGTTTCGAGCTATTGGGTCTCGTCAGAACGGCGCAGTTCAAGTTTTAGATGTTCGAACTTGCAAGTTAATCAAAAACACAAAACAAAACACAAAATTCTACTTGAGAAATCGTCTTCTTAGTGGCTTAAAATGAATGTCTCTGTTAGAGTTCTATTCGACTCTGTTCTGATGACTGAATCAATTGTCTTTCAATGAAACGATATTTATACCTTCTGGAAATTTTGTACCAACAATTGAGATAATTCAAAGAGATTTATACAGGTATTCAAATAGAATAAAAGAGAAACTAATGGTATTAACCTGCAATTTTGTGACAGCCGTTTACATATGATTCGAGCTATTGTCTGCCAATGAGACGATGTTTATACCTATCGAAATTTTGTACCGACAATTAAGATAATTCATGAAGATTTATACAGGTATTAAAATAGGATAAAATAGAAACTTATGCTGTTAACCTGCAATTTTGTGACAGCCGTTTACATATGTTTCGAGCTATTGGCTCTCGTCAGAACGGCGCAGTTCAAGTTTTAGATGCTCGAACATGGCAGTTAATTAAACGTTTCTCTTTTATTCTATTTCAATATCTATCTTAACCCTTTTGAATCATTTTGATTGTATAACAGTATAAAATTTCCAGAAGGTATAAATATCATCCCATTGGCAAACAGTGATTCAGTCTTCTAAACAGAAATAGAACACTAACAGAAACATTCATTTTAAGCCACAAGGAACTCGATTAGTCGAGTAAAATTTTGTGTTTTGGATTAATTTGCAAGTTCGAACATCTGTTCGACCCGAGCATAGCGGATGTGTGCCTCGCACTGCCGCGTAAGAACGTCGTAAGGCGGGTTACCTTGTGAACATGAAAAAGTCATTGAAGAGCAAGGTGACAGTCTCCGTGACGGGCGAGGGAGCGGGCCCGTCACGTGAGTTGAGCGACCGCAGAACTGCCTTGGTAAGTCAGGCCAAGGAGGAGACAACTGCTACTGACAGGAAAACGGCCGGATATGAAAAGGACTTGAGTAGGATTAAGGAACTGAGTGAGGTGAAGAAGGAGAAAAAGAGTTCGGAAGAAACGGTGTCAGAGACTACTGGAGTGAAGAATAAGGAGACAGATACGGATATGACTATGGAGGATATGGAACAGATATTTAGAAGGAGCTCTCGCCTAAGTTGATCACCTCCGGAGGCAAGGCAGAGTATATCGTGCACGGAAGATTGCTATAGTCTACCAGAGAGCAATAATGGAAGTACGAAGGTGGAATCGACTCCTCAGAAAGCTCAGAATAAAAATTTCCTGGATTGGTGTTTGAAGGACAATGAGTCTTCACCTATTGCAAGAATTTCCGAGAAGACTGAAGCCTCGTTTACGATTGTGGATTTGACAACACCACAGAAGGAAGAAAGGATGGCGAAGAAGAGGAAAATCCTCTCTCCTATAGTAGAGAGAGAAAATCAGGAAGTGGAACAACACACGATGGATACTCCGCAGGTGTCGAAGGTATTGCTACAGAAAATACATAATCAGATAGATGAGATCGATAAGGCTGTTCAGAAAGAAGGAAGTTGTGCTATAACGGAGGAACTGAGAAAGCTTAGGGATCTGATTGATGAAATGAGTAAGGAGGGTAAGGAATCAAGTAATATGGAAATACAAGAGAAAGATTTTTTTGAAGTTGGAACTCAGACGGAACCAATAGAAAATTTGAATAGGAGGCAATATGTAGGGACATCAAGAATCGTATGTTGAAGGTTATGGAAGCAGAAGAAGTAACTGAAGTCGTGGAGCAAAATTGGCCGGAAGAAGTTTACGATGGGAAGCAAGATGATCGCAGCATTGCTAACCCTGAGCTGGTGGGAGATATGATAATTTTAGCACATTCAGATAATGCGGCGAAACTACCCTATTTGAGGAAAATCTTAGGAACACAGAGAGGTCTATTTAATTTTATTAGAGGAGGGAATCTAGCCAAAGGACAGATCGTCTCATGTAAACCAGGAGGGTGGGAAACGGATGGATGCACGCAATGTGACGAGGGAATATTTATTATGGGAATGATAGATGGAGAAGATACGGACATTGCAGAAATATATCGCATTTGCCGTAAGATCGCAGAGAGAGTGGACAGGGAGTCGCAGGCGGAGGTGGCACACTTAGTGATTGAGGGAAGCTTGCCTTCGATCATAAAGAGAAAAATTGCGGAGTGTGCCTTTCATGGCTTGAGAAAGAAACTACATATTCACGTGAAAACTGAAGCGAAGACATCGAGAGAACCTACTCAAGCGAGAAACTATAGTACGGAAGCTGTAATGATTCCAAGGGTAGAAGGCATCACCTATGCCCAAATGGTCTCAAATGTGAAGAAGGTCATTCCGCGGAATGACGATGTGGCGAGGGAGATAAAGGGGATAAGGCAAACCAGAGAGGGACATTTATTGATTGAGGTGGTAAAGGATAGTTCTGCAACGGAAAGAATTGCAGAGAAACTCAGAAAAAACATAAAAGAGAGTGCAGTTAAAGTCTATGGCAAAAAGGGGAGAAGAAAGGCCGCGAACATTTATGGTTTGGATATAGACATTACGGTGGAAGAAATAAAAGCAGAGATTAAACAGATACTCCCCACAAAACATGAAACAGTCGAGATAAAAGCGATAAGACCTTTGGCAGGTGGTAGACAGGCCGCAACGATATTGGCGGAAGCTGAAGTGATCAATCACTTACTAGATATTGGTAAAGTGAGAATTGGGTTATCTGATGCTGACATAAGGGCTCGCATTGATATTGAAAGGTGTCACAGATGTTGGGCCACGGGTCATATAGCGAAGGAGTGCAAAGGTCCCGATAGATCTAAATTATGTAGAAATTGCGGACAGAAAGATCATTTGGTGAGGGATTGCAAGGCGAGACCCTACTGTCTGGATTGTGTACACTCAGGCCACAGGACGGCCAGCAAGGGTTGCGACAGTGGTCGTTAGATAGGGATAGGAAACAGAGAGATATTTTTAATCATAGAACTATATTTATACTATTTATTTTACAGAGTTTTATTTATACATATTATTTATTTATTTATCAGTAATTTATTATCGTTTTCAAAATGTCGTGATATACTTACCTGTAGTGTGTTGTTTGTGGCTGTAGTTTCGAATACGGGGCTTCTTCATTTCCAGAACTAAGGATACTACAAACTAACGTTGGAAGATCACGGGCCGCTCACGATTTTGTGTTTGCGGAAGTACAGAAGGAAACAGTGGATCTGATATTGCTGGCAGAACCGAACAAAAAAATGTGTATTAGCGAAAATTGGATCACTGATAAAAACCTAGATGTCGCAGTGTTGTTTCGTAACAGAAATATACAGGTGGCGAGTGTGGAAAAGAAGGAGGGGTACGTTCATGTGAGCTTAGAAGGAATGCATATATATGCAATCTATATATCCCCTAACGTCTCAATAGATATTTTCGAGAGCTTCTTGGATCGGTTATTCAATGCCGTGCGGAGGCACAAATATTGTACAATTATTGCAGGGGATATCAACGCAAAATCCCAAGCTTGGGGGTCGCCATGCTCGGATGCAAGAGGAAGGAAGGTGGAGGAGTGGATGGCAGAAATGGATTGGGTGGTCGCGAATAACGGGAGTCCCACATTTTTGAGAGGACAGTCCGCGACTCACATAGATGTCTCATTGGGTTCGAGACGTATGGTGAAGAAAGTTTTGAACTGGAAGGTGAGTAGCAGTAACCCTTACACGTATCATGGCCATATTACTTACCAACTGGGCTGCATTGCGGTGAAGGCTGCCAGGAAGCTCGAAAAATATGTCCTCCTAGAAAAAAATTTTTTGCAGTTAATAGGAAATATTTTAAATGACAAAGGATGGGGAGTGTATAGGGAGATGTTGGAGGCGTATAAACTGGCGACAATCAGGGAAAAAACAGGAGATGTTAAGAAGTATCCGTATTGGTGGAGTGAGGAGGTAGAAAATGCCAGGAGAGAAGTGATTGAATGTCGGAGGATACAAACCAGATGGAGGTGTAGACAGGAAGTAACTTTAGCAGTTCTGCAGAGACAGATGAAGGAATTGAAGCAAAAAAAGAAGGAGCTCAAGAAAATCATTGCTAGAAACAAAAAGAGACAATGGGAGGGGATTCTAAGGGAATTAGAAGAGGACATTTTTGGGGAAGGATATAGGATAGCTACCCGCTACTGCAGAACTACAAGAACACCCTTCGATGTTCCTGTTAGACAGAAGAGAAGAATAGTAGAGGCGCTATTCCCGACTGCGGTCGATCAGTGGGAAAGGACAGGGGAGGTGGAGGGTGCACCACTCTTCACGGAAGATGAATTAAAAAAATGTCTGCAAAGTGTAAAGTCCGGTAAAGCCCCTGGTCCTGATGGTATTACGGCTGAAGCTTTGAAGGTGATGATAAGGGAGAGACCAGACGCGATACTGAATATGTTTAACGGACTGCTTTCCAGGCAAAGTTTTCCGAAAGAATGGAAAGAGTCAAGAGTGGTGCTGATTCCGAAGCAAAAGGTGGCGGAGGGAGTGGAAGTATCATATCGTCCAATATGTCTCACTAGCGTAGTTGGAAAGGTCTATGAAAGGTTGATACTGAACAGAGTGCTTGAAGGAATAGAGGAAACAGGAAGGATGTCGGAAAGCCAACACGGATTCAGATCAGGCCATTCAACGGTGAGTGCCATTTCTGAATTGAAGCGCAAAGTGAGAGACTCAAACAGGAAGTGGTGTCTTGTAGTCTTTATAGACGTGAAGAATGCGTTCAACACAGCTCGATGGAGTGCTATCATGGAGGCGATGAGGACAGCGAACATTGCTCCCTACCTTGTCCGTACAGTGGAGAATTATTTCACGGATAGAGTGGTGAGGGTGGGGCCGGTGACACATAAGTGTAGCATGGGAGTTCCGCAGGGATCGGTCCTCGGTCCTACTCTGTGGAACCTCATGTATAATGGTGTCTTAGACTTGCGTTACAGAGAAGGTGTTAGTCCGCTCGCCTACGCTGATGATCTGGCGCTGATTGTTGAGGGAGACACCGTTAACAAGGTCAAAAGTGAGGCAGAAGGAGCTTTCAGGATGGTGTCGGAGTGGATGGAGCACAAAGGTCTCACCATAGCCACACATAAAACGGAAATCATTGTGCTCAAGGGTGGACGAAAGGGAGATATTTCAATCTGCCTGAAGGGAGTCACAAAGAGACCCGTCAGGGAGGTGAAATACCTAGGGGTCGTGTTGAATAAGGGCTTTACATTTGGTCCTCATGTTAATCACGTTATAAAAAAAGTTGGACAAAAGATGGAAGCCTTGAGGAAGATAATGCCGAATGTAAATGGACCATCTGAGCACAAGAGACGAGTTCTTGCAGCGGTGGCGCATAGCGTGGCCCTCTACGCGGCTCCAGTATAGAAGGAAGCGGTAAAAAAGGAGATACATAAACAGAAGCTCATCTCTATGCAGAGAATCATCCTGCTGCGAGTAATTAGTGGATATCGTACTGTATCGGCAGAAGCGGTACAGGTTATCGCGGCAACAGCACCGATTGACCTGCAGATTGCGGAGATGAGCTTCTTATATACGGTCGGAAATGGTAGATTACCAGGAGTGAGGTGGATGGCTCGCAGAAGGACTATCAGGGATTGGCAAAAACGTTGGGATAGGATAGAGGATAAGGCACAGTGGACGAAAAGGTTGATTCCGGATATTGGAGGGTGGGTGGATTGCAAATTCCGCACAACCAATTACTATTTCACGGAGTTTTTAACGGGACATGGATCATATTTTACGTATACCTGCAGAATAAAGAAAACGAGAACAGATCTCTGTGGAGAATGTGAGGTTCCGGATAGTCCGGAACACACTATATTTTCATGCAAGAGATGGAGTAATGAAAGGAAAGCTGCGTGGAAAAAACTAGGCAGAGTGGTGAACGCGGACACTTTGTTAGGGGAAATGATGAAAACTAGAGAGAAGTGGAGAGCTGGTTATGAATATATTGTGGATATTATGAAAAGGAAAGAAGTGGAGGATAGGATGCGTCAACAGGAGGAGGGGAACAATATGGAATAGGAGCAGAAGGAGGAGAGGAGGGTCTTACTAGGGAGATGTTATGGGTATACATACCTGGTTTCCTGCCTAGTAAAGACGTTGGTGTGATCACAAAGCTGGGGAGGAGTAACAACTTGAGTCGCCCTATTGTGATTACTCGGAGGGTTTTTTAGTGGGTATTCTGGCCAACAGCGAGTCCCACACACAGTGCGTAAATGCATTTTTCCCTTCGTCAAAAAAAAAAAAAAAAAAAAAAAAAAAAAAAAAAAAAAAAAAAAAAAGTTCGAACATCTGAAAACTTGAACTGCGCCGTTCTTACGAGAGCCAATATCTAGAAAAATATGTAAAAGGCTGTCACAAAATTGCAGGTTCATACCGTAAGTTTCTCTTTTATATATATATATAAGGAATGGACATGGAAGTATAAATGACAAAAAACACAAATATCGGTATAGCCCGCAACTCAATTGGAAGCAGCCGTTGACACGTGTTTCGAGCTTATTGGCTCTCCTCAGAACGGCGTAGCCAAGTTCAAGGTGTACGAACCTGGAGATGGAATCCACAACAAAAGAACACACCTGCAAAGGAAGTCTCCACTGCCAGGCTTCCACGTGAACTCTCCGGGTTTGGAGATTTGGTCAACGTATCGCCAATGTGGCGACTATTTATCCTTTACGGAGTCTTCAACCGACTAAGTAATTAAGGAATGGAGAAGTTTCTTGCGGTGAAAAGTATAAATGACAAAAAACACAATTATCGGTATAGCCCGCAACTCAATTGGAAGCAGCCGTTGACACGTGTTTCGAGCTTATTGGCTCTCCTCAGAACGGCTAACTAAAGAACCTTGAACTTGGCTACGCCGTTCTGAGGAGAGCCAATAAGCTCGAAACACGTGTCAACGGCTGCTTCCAATTGAGTTGCGGGCTATACCGATAATTGTGTTTTTTGTCATTTATACTTTTCACCGCAAGAAACTTCTCCATTCCTTAATTACTTAGTCGGTTGAAGACTCCGTAAAGGATAAATAGTCGCCACATTGGCATACGTTGACCAAATCTCCAAACCCGGAAGTTCACGTGGAAGCCTGGCAGTGGAGACTTCCTTTGCAGGTGTGTTCTTTTGTTGTGGATTCCATCTCCAGGTTCGTACACCTTGAACCAAACCCTGCTTCCAGAGTTCACGTGGAAGCCTGGCAGTGGAGACTTCCTTTGCAGGTGTGTTCTTTTGTTGTGGATTCCATCTCCAGGTTCGTACACCTTGAACTTGGCTACGCCGTTCTGAGGAGAGCCAATAAGCTCGAAACACGTGTCAACGGCTGCTTCCAATTGAGTTGCGGGCTATACCGATAATTGTGTTTTTTCATTTTCATTTATATATATATATATATATATATATATATATATATATATATATATATATATATATATATATATATATATATATATATATATATATATATATATATATATATATATATATATATATATATATATATATATATATATATATACACTTATATATATAAGGAAATTAAATTTTTTTCTGGTTATGGCACTGAATGAAATATTTAAGAAAATGAACACTAGAACATTCATTTATTTTCAAGAAATTAAATCTGCTGTTACGAGTATTCAGTATGAAATCGGCAGACTGCGTTCAGCATCCAACTCCCCTGCAATTAGTGACACTATCGTCGAGGGAGTTGTCCAGGAGATGTCCGAGAGGGAGAAAAAAAAATCCAACATAATTGTGTTTGGATTAGTTGAGCAGAATTATGCGTCATCTCAGGAACGAATATCTGCTGATAGAGTTGATGTCATCGACATGTGTAAATTGGCGATACCGTCGTTAAAAGTGGATGACATCAAAATGCTTTGTTTGGGAAGAAGAACTGCAGGAAAGAATAGGCCTATCAAGGTACTTATTAATTCTGTCGGTGATGTAAGTACTATAAAAAGAAAAGTCAAAGATATTAAAGCAACTACTCATTTCAAAAGTGTTTCTCTATCCTATGATAGAACTCCACTGCAGGTGGAATATTATAAACAATTGAAAACATCACTGAATGAAAGACTCAGGTAAGGTGTAAAGGATTTATCAATTGAATATGTGAACGTTACTCCTAAGATCATGACATTAAAACACTTACCCCACCCCATAGTCGTAGAAATGGTTTTGAGGCGTATTATCAGAATGTTCGTGGTCTTAACTCCATGGTTACTACATTTTTTAACAATATTTCGCTGTTTGAATACGAGATTATATGCTTAACCGAATCTTGGCTTACGGACACGGTATGCAGCTCAGAACTATTCTCCTGCCATTATATGGTATTTAGGTGCGATCGCGATTTGACCCTTACGGAATTGTCTAAGGGTGTGGGTCCACTTATTGCCGTTAAAAGTAGCTTACAAGCTACTTGTATTGATATCAAATCAATTAGAGACTTATTTCCCACTAAAGATTCAGTAGTATGTAACATTAGTTGTTTTAGTCTTAGGTTACTAGTTTTTAGCATTTATGTACCTCCAACTGTCACTTTTGATGAATTTCATCGATTTGTTGATACCCTCGATTCTTTCATCAGTCTGCTTACCCACCACAATTGATTTGTGGTGATTTCAACGTATCAGCTTATGGCTCGGCACCGGGTGATAGAAAATGTGAGGCTTTGAGTAATATATGTGGTTTTTTGGATATTCAGCAATACAATAGTATTTCTAATATAAATAATAGATTTTTAGATTTTATATTCGCCAACTTCTCTTGCAATGTAGCTCATGATGCTCATCCCCTAGTTAAGGAAGATGCTCATCACCCTGCTTTAGCATATTCATTCACTATAACATCAAAAAATCCTAGTCCAAATTTTATTTGGTCGATCATTCGTCAAATGAATGACTGTGACTTGGTTTGTGAAGTAATGTATACCAAACTCATTACAATCTTTGACACATGTGTGCCATTTCATACTTCTAAATATCATCGTTATCCTCCTTGGTTCACACACGACATAATATCTGACATACGATTGAAGAATCGTTTTCATGACTTATATAAGAAACACAGATACGATATTTATTACGATCAGTTCAGAACCCTGCGTGGCAAAATCACACGACATATAGAAGCTTCTCCTATAAAAACTATATTCGATGCATAGAGGACAGAATCTGTGAGGATCCCAATAGCTTCTGGTCGTTTGTAGAAACAAAGAAATCTAAATCCTGCATTCCTGGTATCATGAAATATGAAACTGTTGGACTTAATAATTCTCAGAGCATTGTTGACGGATTTTCCACTTTATTTTCAAGTGTCTTCACTACCTCCAACGTACAATTCTCTCCTGAGACATATGATATTCTTTACCCAAATCACAATTCCATTTCTCTTTCTGTTATATCCGAGGATGATATAATCAGAGCATCAAAGAAGCTCGAAAATAAATTTACATCTGGTGTTGATCATATTCCTAGTTTTTTGGCTAAGGACTGTATTTATTCTTTCGCTGAACCTTTATCCCTAATTTTCCATATTTTCTTGAAAAATATGCTAATTCCAAAGATTTGGAAAGTTACGAAAATTTGTCCAGTTTTGAAATCCAGTGATGCTGCTCTCATAACTAACTATAGACCCAAAGCAATTTTGTGCAATTTTGCTAAAATATTTGAAATTATTCTATATGACTCTATATACTACCGTTCAGTACGCACACTTATCCCACCACACCAGTATGGGTTTATGGAGAATCGATCAACTGTTACTGATTTGGCGTGCATTACTCATTCCTTGTCAGAAACATTAAATGACCGTGTCCAGATGGATGTTATTTACACACATATCCAGAAGGCCTTCGACCAGATCGATCATAGAATACTTTTGTCAAAATTGAAGGCTATAGGTTTTTCATCACAGTTGTTAAATTTGATGCAGTCATATTTTTCGGATCGTTTTCAATATGGTTGAACATGGTGGTAATGAGTCTGCACTCTATTCTGCCTCGTCTGGTGTGCCATAGGGGTCCAAATTGGGTTCATTGTTGTTTATTATATATATAAACGATCTCTCTTCACAGCTTAACTGCAAGCATCTGCTTTTTGCAGATGATTTTGAAATATTTGCTGCTATTAACGATCGTCATGATTGTGTCAGATTACAGTCTTCCCTTGACGAGGTTAATTTGTGGTGTAACAGCAATGGGCTGAAACTGAATATCAGTATATTGTTTCCAATTCATCAAAGTTATACAATGGAAAGTCAAATTCTAGATAGATGTGTTGAGTTTAAGGATCTGGGGGTACTTTTCGACAATAAGCTGTTCTTCTCTGAACATATAACTTGTGTTACGGCTTCTGCTTCTAGGATGCTGGGTTATTTGGTCAGAAATTGGGGCAGCTTTGTTAATCTTGACACAATGAAAACGCTCTACTACTCCTTTATTGGCAGTAAACTGAAATATGCGTCTATAATTTGGTCTCCTGTGTACATTAATTCTATTGTCGACTTGAAGGCAGTTCAGAGGAAATTTTTAAAGTATATGTACTTCAAATGTTATCGGCAATATCCTTCTAGATGCTTCGACCATTCCATCCTAACCGATAGTTTGGGAATTGAATTATTGAAGTTGAGGCGTGAACGGTTCGGCCTAACGTTTCTTTTCGAAATTTTGCACAATTCGATTGACTCACCATTTATTCTCAGCAAAATAAATATTGCCGTACCAAGGCCTGGTCTGAGGCGGAATAATACATTTCATGTCACTTACAGCAGATCAAATGTTATGTCACGTTCTCCTATCACCTGTATATGTAATCTTTACGATGGGTGTTGTGGTCGATGTGATATCTATTTTGATCGGCTAGCAGTTATCTTGGCATGCCACTCAGAACAGCGCAATGGGATGTCGTGATATTTTCCTGAACTTCTGTTGTCTACATATGACTAAGTTATGGATATTATTTTAATTTTAGTTATTTCATTTGTTTACTAGATAGTACTAACGCAATCGCTTTTAATCTTATTTTTATTCATCAAACATATTTCGTTACTAAATGGTCAGCTTCTGCTGACCATACGTAACTTTGTTAAAGACGATTTTTCATTTTATTTTTAGTTATCTGGTTATTGTTCAATACTATTCCAATTTATTCTGAATTAATTTTTTCTTTGTATATATTCGCTTATAACTACTCTCAATTTTTGTTTTTTCTCGTTCATTTTTTTATTATTTATTATTATTTGTGTACAATTCTGCAATTTTTTGAGAATCGTAATTTTTTTGTAACTTCTTCTCTATAATTGGATGTATATCTGTTGAGAATAAATGTCTTATTATCATTATTATTTGAAAATTTCAAATTAACCAAGAGAATGTTATAGTAGAGCTAGATATGTGAAAGTGACGATGTTATGTCTCCATTATCTTTCAAGGGTTAAATGTCAGAGAAATATTGAAATCGATACCACACCCGATGGAAGTGCGAGACATATATATTTCGTTCTGCAAGGAACCCGTCAGTCGCACCACGTATTTCAGGGGCCGAATAGGCGTATTATATAATATATACGTATATAGAATAATGGAGTATTCATTACTCTACAGTCTTCCACTTGGAGTCACAAGAAGATGCTTGGAGGTTGAAATCGTTGCTTCACTTCGATGGACCAGGTGCGACTCACGAGTTCCTTGCAGAACGAAACGTATATGTCTCGCACTTCCATCGGGTGTGCCATCGATTTCAATATTTCTCTAACATTTATCCCTTGAAGGATAATGGAGACATCACATTGTACACGTTCACATATCTAGGTCTACTATAACATTCTCTTGGTTAATTTGAATTTTTCAAATGAATGTTCTAGGGTTCATTTTCTTATATATATATATATATATATATATATATATATATATATATATATATATATATATATATATATATATAAGACCTCTTGGGTCTTTCCGCTTCAAACTCGAACGACCGAAGAGTGTGTGTGGTTGTGAATGGTTACATCAGGTGCACCGCAGAGTTCACTTGTTCCGCTTCTTTTTCTTGTGTCTTCTAAAAATATTGGCGAATGTTTTAGATATACTAATATAGATCTATATGCGGATGATCTGAAAATATCAAAGCGGATAAAATCCTTCAACGTTTATCCTCTCTTACAGTCCGATCTTAATGCATTCTCTGACTACTGCAAATTCAATGTTGCAGCTGAACAAATGCCATCATATTCTTTTCCCCACAAATAAGAATCCTATCTCTTTCAACTTCACATTGTCAGGTCAGTGCTTGACAGAAGTCAGTTCAGTGAATGATGGGTGTTAAGCTTGATAAGAAACTGACCTTCGAATTTCATATTGAAGAAATCGTCGAACATGCCCGCAGAAATCTTTGTTTCATATTACGAATGACCTAGTTATTCGTCTATGACTCATGTCGTCCTCTCTATTCGACAGGAGTCTGTTATTGCTTTGTATAATTCATTCTATTGTTAGATCCAAGTTGAAGTATGTGTCGGTCGTCTGAAATCCAAATTATGATAAATACTGGACAAGAATATAAAATGTTCAAGGAAGTTCATTAATACCTTTTAACTTCCGGTTTAACAGGTACCGTCATGGATTCTCATGTGAGAGTAATTTGTGATTTTATAGGTTGGAATGTTTGGCTGTAAGACGTGAGTACTTTGATATATGTTTCTTCTGCGAATTACCTAATGACTTAATACATCCTGCGGCATGTATCCTGCTGAATTATAAGCTTCAAATATTCTACACATGTCGTTAGAAATCGTACAATACTAGTTGTACGGAAGAGTGAAATTCACTCATCCATAGATCCGTTCATAGGCTAAACTTGATCAGTACAGGGACCAACTTGGATATTTTCTCTCCGTATTTTATTACTTTTAAGAGATATTTGAAAAATAGTTTATTCAAAGGTCAATAATAATATAATTATCATTTTAGATACCTAGAGTTATCTTAGGTATAAAAATAAACGGAACCCCAATAAACAATATACGTTATGCTGATGACACTGCCATCTCAACAAACGATCTGGAAGATCTACAGCAATTTCTAAACAAAATTAATACGATAGGTAAGGAATATGGACTCAAAATCAACACCGAAAAGACAAAATTCATGATCATCAGCAGAGAACAGCATAATCAGGCCCAAATAATGATTGAGGATAAACCCATAGAAAGGGTCAATAAATTTAAGTACCTTGGTTGTAACATTAATGACAAATTGGATAGCGATATAGAAACGAAAATACGGACGGCGCGGCGATGGCAAGAACTACATTTATTAAATTTCAGAGATATCTATGTCGAAGAGAAGTATCATTAGACATAAGACTTCGTATGGTAAAATACTATATTTGGCCCATGATAACATATGGGGCCGAAACATGGTCACTCAAAATAAAATCCATGAACCGCATAGAGGCTTTTGAGATGTGGACACTCCGCAGGTTATTAAAAATTCTTTGGGTGGACCGAATAACGAATGAGGAAGTACTTAGAAGAGCCGGCGTCGAGCGAGTGTTATTGAAAAATATAAAGCAACGCAAGATCTCTTATTTGGGCCACATACTCCGAGGCAATAAATATGAGATCCTAAGACTAATATTAATGGATAAAATAGAAGGTAGAAGAGGTCCAGGCCGAAAACGGCATTCATGGTTGTGCGATGTCAAGAGTGAAAAACGTGGGTGATATATTCGCACTAGCTACGGAGGGGCAATTACGGATTATAAAATGAGTGGATGATCGCCTACACGTTGTAAGCGTTGGCACGAGAAGAAGAAGAGTTATTTTTTCATGATTTATTTTTTTCAATAGAATTTAGTATTTTGTATTGTAGATCGAATGTTTTATATAGTCAATGCATCGAAAATATCATTTCTAATATTAGAAATTTCTATAAGATGTATAAAAACTAAACTGAGATCCTAGTCGAGTTCCAAAAAAAACTTTTGGATGTAACTTCGATTCTCAATTTTCACTCTAATAAAATAATATATATATATATATATATATATATATATATATATATATATATATATATATATATATATATATATATATATATATATATTATAATTCTTAATCCCCAGAATACTAATAACTCAATCTATTGACATTTGAAAACACCATATTATGTCATTTGTTAAATAGACGTTGCAATTTACGAGATACTTACGGTCATAGAAGGCGTGTGAGCGTTCGATATTTCCATGGGTGTTCTATGATCTGAGAGATGTTTCCTATTCTTTCCTATAGATGTAATAGTGAAGTAATCAGTATTTGACGGTTTTTCACTTGGAATTTTGAGAAGATGCTTGGAGTTCGAATTTCTTGCCTCACTTCGATGGGCATGGTGCAACTGGCAGTTCTTTTAGAACACAAACTCTTTCACAACATTCTCTCGAGTTATTTTAATTTTTCGAATGAATGATCTGGTATTAATTTTCTAGTATTAGTTTAAGTATTCAATTATATAAATATATATAAATGTATATATATATATATATATATATATATATATATATATATATATATATATATATATATATATATATATATATATATATATATATATATATATATATATATATATATATATATATATACATTTGACAAACTATCTGATTCGTGAACCATTTTATTTATATTGTATAAATTTGAATATTGGGTTTTTTGGTTCAATTGAAACAAAATGATATTAGTTTATTTCCAAAATTGTCGGTTATTATTTCAACCTTTAACCTTTAACCATTTTTTAACCATTTCCAAAAATGTCGGTTATTATTCTAACCTTTATCAAACTGGTATATATGTCATATGCTCGCACAATATAAATACTTCGGAACAAAAGTTCATAGGTGACAAACAAACAACTATATTTACAATTCTACTTAAAAATTTGAAATTTTTCCAAAATAACAATTCACGTCTATCTCTTAAAGCGTATTACAATTATATCATATCATATAATAAATCTATTTATTTCCGTTCAAGAAGATAAAATTGTAAAAGCTGAGAAAAAGAGTACTGTTCAAAAACTGAAAATTGCTTCATTTGAAGATATTCCGCCTATGAAGAAACACTTACACGGCATTTATAGTTACAATTCATTGAAAAAGACTGAAAGATAATTTACATGAAAATGAAATGATGATACAAATTGACTTCTCAGAAATCACATCTCTCAAGATACCAACTCCCGGGGGTTGACACAAAGGCTAATTCACGACTTCAGTGATGTTCCAAATATTGAATTGGACAGATATAACCCATTTTCTGTTTATAGACTCTTTAGAAGCTTAAAAGACAGAATTTCAACACTGTTCATTTCTGATTGTGTGATCTAGTGAATTGTAAAGACTGTCAATCCGTTTACATCGGTCAGACGACCAAATCCTTGAAGAGGAGGTTGTCGATTCATAGCAGTGACATCCGTCTGCAGCCAAAAAGATGCGCACTCGCAAGCCATGCTTCTTCTTTGAATCATAACTTTGACCTCAGCCAACCAAGAGTTCTCTCAATAGAGACAAATTATAACAAAAAAATATTCTTGGAGATGTGTTACATTGAAACAACATCCCAAACAACATCAATAAAAGAACGGACATTGAGAGTCTCAGTTTGATATACAGCTATTTACTCTCTTTAGATGAGACTGGCCAAATTACAAATGGCTAAGACCAATGTTCAGACATTTTGTGTCATTCAAAAGAATACTCTATGTCATGAAAAACGTCACTCCATAATATTATTCAGGTTTACATGCTAATTCACATACTTGTCCTTAAATAATTTTACTGTATTTGTATTTAATCTATCATTGGATGACTTCTGTATTGTTTTTGTTAGTTTAACAACTTATTTCAGATGAAGGTACTTTTTCACTATCACTTATATTTATTTAACATCTTGTAGAAATTTCCAGCATTCCTGAAGAAGAACTGAAACTTAGTTCGAAATATAGAATTACTGACGATTAGTCTTGGATTAATTTAATTGCCTAAATCGCCGATAACCCAACAATTTTTCACTAATATTCACTACCACGGCAACACTCCTCAGTTGATATATATATATATGAGAGAAATAGAATTCTGTAGTTCTCGGGCTATATTATCGCAATTGTAGATATTCGATATCAAAAGTATAGGTACTATTAAGTGCATTTGATAATTTTTTGACAAATCATTCAAGACTATTAGAGCGGAGCTGGCTATGTGGAACATGAACAATGCGATGTCTCCATTATCCTTCTAGGGATATATGTTAGAGCATATTGAAATTGATGCCTACATTCATTGGTACATAATTATATCAAGACCTTGAGTGAATTGGGATGTATTGATCAGTCATGTCTTGATCATATTCTAGGATTGAAAATCCATAATATTTTGGCCACGGTTTTACAGGTTAGCGTAACGGATCATTTTCAACATTAGTGCTCATACCGGGTCTCAGCACGCAAAGACAAAAACAAGTTCAATATAGGTCGGAAATATGAGACAAATTCAGGACATTTTTGAGTCGGGTGACGCTGACGATGTTTTGGCAATTATAGGTGATGCTGTTTCCAGGTGTACTAAAACCGTGGCAATACGGAAATCTGAAAGGTGGTATCAGGCACTTGATGATTCTCGACCTTGCCTATGTATCTTTGTCGACTTGGCAAAGGCTTTTGACACAGTCTCACATGGAAAAACTCAGGGGTTATGGATTCAGGGGCGTTGCGCTGTGCTTGATTCAGAGTTCCTCAATGGTAAGAAACAGCGTGTTTCAGTCTGTGACAACATAGTGAACTTCGCGATTTGATATGTGGCGTGCCCCAGGAAACTGTATTGGATCTGTTAATTTTTGTGATCTATATCAATGATTAACTTCGAACGATATCCTCAGTTACGTAGATGATACAGAAATTTTCTGCGAGTCAGATAACTGGAGAGACTTGAGGGTTGAAGATAAAAATACTTTAAGGGAAGTTAAATTATAGTTTGATTTCAATCTGCTCACCATGAATATTGAGAAGACACTATTCATTGTCTTCTCTTGTTACAATATTGTTAGACCACTTTGAATATCGATCACGAACTGCACATCACTCCTACTGAATCTATCAAATACCTTTTTTTTGTTAAATACTTAATCTAAGCATTTTTAATATTACAATATGGTCACATTGGACCAATGAGCAATTTTATTTTAACCTAATTGAGTACTATCTAGCTTAAACTAAGGTATACTCATCAGCGTTCCTTATATTCTAGTCCTATATTAGAGTTACACTAAAACTTAACATGTAATACGAGCACTGTTTTTCGGAGTCACTTTCACTTCACTAACGCAAACGGTTTTGTTCTTTTTAGTCTTCTTTTAATGTTAGTGTTGTCTAGCAATTGAATTATTGACATGTATATTGACATGTTGATGAAGCCTTTCTTCATGGTTGCTCAATAGTTTCTACCTTCAGGTTCCTATGTTAGTCACTATTACGTACATACCAAGGGCCGTCTGTAATATTTCTCAGTATTTTGTTTTGAAATCTTTGGATAATATTGCGATTTGTTTGTTTGGTACAACCCCATAATTGTATTCCGTAGGACTACACAAGTAAAAGAATTTGTTTATATAGTAGAAGCTTGTTCTGAACTGATAATTGGGACCTACATCCTACTAGCCAATACATTTCAATTCTAGTTCTGTCCTTTTTGTTTTAACGTGAGCCTTCCAATGGAGCGTTGGTCTAGTGTTATCTCCAGATATTTTGCTGTGTTTGAGTATGGTACTTGTTTATTGTTGATATGCATTGGTATATGATTACATTTTTTATTTGTGAAGTTAACATGTACCGATTTATTTTCATTCAGTTTAATTCTCCATGCCTTAGTCCACTTACTGATCGTTTCAATTGCCGTCTGGAGTTTTTCTGTGGATTCTGTGATGTTTCTTCCCACTGCTAATACAGCTGTATCATCAGCAAAAGTGGCAATGGTATTATTTTGAAGTACTGGTATATTGGACGTGTATAGCAAATATAGTATTCGGCCCAACATGATACCCTGTGGAACACCAGCATTGATTGGTTTCAGCTCGGAATAAGCTCCTTCTTGTTTCATTCTGAAATATCTTTCACTAATGTAAGATTGCAGGATTTCGGAGAACTGCTTCGGTAGGTATAATCTTAATTTGTAGTTTGAACCTTCGTGCCATACTTTATCAAAAGCTTGTGCTGCATCTAGGAACACTGTGGAACAAACCATTTTATTTTCTAAGGAATTTTCTATGGCGTGTGTTATTCTGTGTACTTGGTCAATTGTGGAGTGGTTATTTCTGAACCCAAATTGATGATTAGGAATTAGTTTACGCTTTTCGATGACTGGTTTTAGTCTTTTCAGAAGGAGTTTTTCGAAAAGCTTTGCTATTACTGTTAATTGTGATATTGGCCGGTATGAAGTTATTTCGTGAGCTGGTTTTCCGTGTTTGGGAATCATGATAACTTCTGCCATCTTCCAAAACCTTGGAACATATCTTGACCTAAAGGCAGCATTAATTAAGTATGTAAACTTAACTATAGCCTTTCGTGGAAGCTGTTTAAGGACTTCTCCAGTAATTTGGTCGAATCCTGGTGCTTTTTTTGTGTTTATATTTTGTTTTATTCAGTATATATCTCTCTTGGTGTGGTGAGTTTTATTGATTCTTCGTCTTGTATTATTTCTTCCCATTGCGGAGCTTCTTGTTCTATCAAATATCTGGTTGTTGTTCTTGATAGAAATCTTAAGTGGGATATACATATTCACACCGTGGTGGATAGGATGAGGCGACACCTTGATAGATTCAACTATTTTGGATTAACCCCGTTTGAGAACTCTTTATTTAGCATTATTCCAGGCGCTACTACTTATGGAATACTGATTTGGGGTGATGCTCTGGTTGTTCACTTGAGAACTCTTGAAATAGACCAGAAATGAATTTCAAAAGTATTGCAAGAGAAGAATAGAGGGTTCTCGAGCGCTGCACTGTTTAGAGAGTCTGGTGTACTTACCGTGAGAAGATCGTATTTTCAGTCGTTATTATATTATTATTATTAGTCGTTATTATTTATGATTATATATTTAATCATAAAAATGCAGTTGTAATAGATTACTTAGTGCATTGTTACAATACTAGACATAAATGTACGGTACCACTGAAAGACAGAACAAATAAGGTAATTGGACAAATACATTTCATATACATATTACGAAGAATAGTACAAAATATTCCGGTCAATATTGTTCAGACAAAAATATTCAGGAAGTTTAAGAGGAATTTTGTGCGTTAGTTTCAGAGTCTTGTGTCGTCCGTCATTGACTTGGTGATGGATACTGGTTTTTATTTACCTGCCCAATTATGCAAAAACTAACGTGACATGTGCATATGATCTGATGCATTTCTTTTTTTCTATATATAGTTCAGGTCTCCCAAACAAAAGAATTTACAAGAGGAACTATTAAAAACCTTAAAGAAAACCCTTGAGATATGGCCCCATAAACAAGAAAATAATCCAATTGAAAATTCAATCGAACAACTCATTGCCCAAATACAATATGTGGATGAAGAGGACTCTTCTTCAGAGGAGAGCTAATAGAGTACCTAAACCAAGAAGAAGGAATAAAAAAGAAGAAAGCCTAGGAGAAAAAAAAAGATATATGATCTGATGCATTTCTTTTTTTTTATATATAGTTCAGTTCTTTCGCACAAGCACAGTGTGCTTCTAAAAGACCATCTTCTGTTTTCATTTTGTTTACCCAGACCGTGTCATGATGTTTATGTTTAAGAAATGATTGTTTTGTTGAATAGAATGATGGTTATCTTGATGGTAATTGTGAATCATTGGGTAAATAGATTATTATTATATATAATATATAATATATAATATATAATATATAATATATAATATATAATATATAATATATAATATATAATATATAATATATAATATATAATATATAATATATAATATATAATATATAATATATAATATATAATATATAATAGTAATAATAATATATAATTTAGTTATTTGTCTTTCATATTTATTAGTCAATGACTTTCGATGAATGTTTGAAACTGAAACAAGAATTAATTCAATAAATGCAATATTAACTTAATTCTAAAATACAACTTAATCTGAAACAAGAATCGAGAGTTAAATGTCGAGTGAATATTAATATTGAGCTGTGCGTTCCCAAAATACATAAACATCAAAGGAGGTTAAAATAATATGTCGCGCCTCAAATACTATAAGACGGTTCACAGAATAATAAAAGGATCACAGAATGATAAAAGGTACAAGGATTATGGAATCCTGATATGGTCTCCACCAAAACATTAGACACTAAAATACCATAACGTCAGTTCATAGTGCACTAGATGGCGATACATCCCCCTATCGGGAGTCACTTTGTGTCAGAAACAAAACCTTCTTCATCGATACAAATAGATGACCGCAGCTAACTAATATGAAACATATTCCATTCCGTCTTCTTATGGCCGCATTTTATCTTTAAAATTGAATTAGATATTTTTTTCAATATTCAGACAGAATCATTTATATTTTCTTGTTTTTCTCATGATTTCATCACTTGATGGAAAAGGTTTAGATTGTGGAATTTTAATTTAAATGATTCATATTTGTTTCAAAATTTTCCTTATCTATGAAATCATTCGAATTGAATTCAAATTCTGGATCTAGTACCTTTTTAGGTATCTCATCTGAATCACTATTAATAATGCTTCTTTCTTCTTTTTTTAACATTGTGAGATTCTCATCTTGAATTAAACAATATTTCTTGATATAATCAGGATCAATAATCAGGTCATATCTGAAAGCATTCTTGTCAATAACAACTACGTCAATAAAATCTCCAGTATCGGATATTTCAAATTTTAATCCAACAATATCATCTTTTTCATCAGTACCACTGTTTGTCCTGAACGTGCTCTTATATTCCGTCAATTATGTTCTCAACTTTTTCTTAAAATCTTGAATTGATCATTGTATATTAGGTCCAGCCTCATATATACCCTCAACTAATTCTTGGTTATTAACTAGCACGTCCACTTTAATCAGTGGTATCATTCCAAATTTTTTGGATCAGCTATTCTATCATTTAAGTATTTTTGAAGTTCCGTATTATTAACTGATTTTATTTCATTCTTTTTCCAACAAATATCTTGTTTGTGAAATCTGTTTGGTAAACCCAACTTCTCACAAATCTCACAAGGATTCTGTTCAGCTTTAGTATGAAAATTTTGTTTATTCCATAGTTTTTCTTTGAAAACTTCATTCTCTACTTCAACAGAAAGTACATTGGAAAGTTTCGTATCAAGTTTTCTGATTTCACTGATCAGGTGCTCTGTACTTTCATTATCTAATTTTTCTTGAATGAAGATTGGTAGACCAATAACAATCAAGTCAATTCTTATTGCCTCAGGCATCTTAGGATCTCGTGATAATAACATTATTTCTTTTTTCAGAGCACATTCTACCATTGATCCATTTAAATGTCTGAAATTATAAATCAAACATGCATTTGACCAACCTTCTGAAAAGGTTTTTCTGAAAGAGTCCCTAAATTTCACCTATGGTGTTTTTAAATCATATTTAATTCTAGCAGACGTATACCATTCTCTTGCATTTCCATCTAAAAACAATCTTTATATTTCAAACTTTTTCTCCTCAGCAATTTCAAACCTTATGCATTCATTCTCAAAATTTTTTCACAGCATTATCATTGCTGCCTTTATAATTATCAAGACAATAAAATGCCTCTTTTTTGTACAATATATTTTTTCCGCTGTTTTTTTATTCTTTCTTATATGCTTGCGCCTCACATTCACTTTTATCAAACCCTCCTATGCGGGCGCTGGTGGCAGGTTGAGAATTGTAGCCTAGTATGAACTATCGAAAAACATTGATTATATACATAATCCAAAAAGTGCGAGTAATGACCAGAATTAATAAGGTTAGTACCTGCAATATGGTTCTATTATTTAATTAACTTGAATATTTCGAGTTTCGAATTTCAGGAGCGAGTGTGTTGTAAAAGTTCCACCATGTACGCTACTATGTAGTAGTAGTACAATTACATAGGTTTTTACAAATAATTATGGTACAACTTTTTTTTTCCCTGTTACAACTGTTACAAATGGAATACAACTGTTTTTGTATTCCATTTAGTATTTATCTCATTTTTCTGCATACATGTCATCAAGAGGCAATAGGATGAAAGTTATATCATATTTGGACTGTCATTGCACACGGCTTCAAAAAATATTTATGTGGTGAGCACAGTATGCTATTATTTTGATAAAAATTGTAGATTATGGTATAAACTAATTCATTTTTGATATATGGCGTTCCAAAAATTGACTTATTGACGACACAAAAAATTTCGAAAGCCAATATCAACGCATTCTGTCATAAATCGACCAGCGTTGGCTTCCTGTTTGCGTTGATAATACTATGAATTTTGGTATGAAGTTGAGAATTTTATAAAAGGTAGTGCGTTAAATATTCGACCACTCACAAAAACTTTTGTAAAGAATAGAAGTGTGATCTCTAGGCAACTTCACTTTCATACATAAAATCGTTGGCTGTCGAAAAAAAATTTACTGCGATGATTTTATGAAGTTAAAGCTGCTGCTCTCTTATAGTGCAGGCGCCAAATGGAGTTGAGTATGAAAAATATGAAGACCGGCAATCAAGCTCAGATTCGTTATTCGAAGATCTCAGATAACAAGAAAACACATGTTTCTATTTTTTGTGCTAGTCCATTTTCCTGTTATTGACCAGTAGAAAACAACTAATAGTTTAGTTAGTTCACTTTTTTGTATTTACCCAATGTTATTCTGAATTTCTGGTATTTGAGTGTTCGACTAGCGCACGGCTGAAAAAAAGTGAACAATATCGCTACAAGTGATAAATATGATAAATATAGAAATGGAGAATTTCGTGATTTTTCTGTGATAAAACGGGTAATTTGATGAAAACCACAATCAAAATAATTTATGAACATTCAAAGAACGCCAGACCGCAGAAGTCATGATATTCGTAAAATATTAAAAACAATACAAAGTTCATTAGAAACGATTGTTTCAAGTCCCAATGCAGTGGGTCTCGACTTGTCATTAGAGCAGTCTCAGAACCAATATTCTTCTGTGACTGGAGGTTTCATCGATATTACTCAAAATGAAAATGCGGGTAACGATAACCGCTCATATATTCCTATATAAACAATATTAGCCCCTTCTTTTTCCATCTCTCGGAATACACAGACTCTTCATGTGACATTAATTCCCTAACAAATGGTATAAATAAATGGTATAAATGAAATTCATAAATATAATGAAAATAAAAATGGCATAAAAATAATTTTACACCTTAGGAAATGATTCTTCGAAAGCAGGAAACAGTACCTCAATGTTTTATCAGAAAAACATACATAAAAAAGTACATAAAAAAAACAGTACCTACATAAAATTGCGAAATGTTACGGATAGAAATTTTTTTCAACAAACATTCACATCGTCTCATCAACGTGAATTTGAAACAAGAATTTTTGCATATTATCAAGTTCTGAGTTACTGATAGTTGAATATAAACTAAAATTCAAACACTAAAACGACTTCTTCAGCTGCTAAAAGAAGTTCTGAAGTAACGGCGAAACGCGTCATGTTATGTTGTCAATGAAGTGTAAATCAAAAGTTCAAGCGTTTGAATTTTGGTTTATATTCTATTATAATGGATTTACATCAAGTAAACGCCAACACTAATAAATATCCCTTATTATATATTACCTAATATATATTACCTATTATGTATTCGGTATTTACATGAAATCTCCATAATTGGAACTAGCTGTAGAAGCTGAAAATAATCACAAATATTCTACAAACACGCAGCAAGATGTATTCTTGCTTATATGCTGTGACAAGGGAAAGAATGCGGAGGATCCAGAATAATTGTAGAGGTTTTGTTTTCGGCTTGCGCAGGTATTATAGAACGACTATAGGAATCAATGAACTGAATTGGCGAAGAGTAGATAATCTCTTCAAATATTCAACTGGCACTTCAGTAAATTCTGTGATCTTGCATTCTTCATCTTGCTACTTGAGAAATGAGCTTATCACCCGTGATTGTGTTCGGGGGCGCCTTTTGAAATTTGAAAACACATCGAAAATTTCTGAACAACGTTTGGGTGGTTTCAGGAGATATTTCACCACTCACGCAGTTTCTATTTTCAATAGTGTTCCAGTCATGACATTTAGCACCTTTTTTCTTTCAAAAGCTTTTAACGTACTTCTTTGCTGGTGGGGCAGCATGGTTAATAGAGTTGTCACATAATTGTCATCATATTTTAGTAAGATAAGAGTTTCATTCTGTTCATATAAATTTATCATTTTCGTTTTATAGAGGTTAAGTTATATATTTTTTTTTATTTTTACATACAAGAGCTCCCTCAACAGACAGTTGAAAACTGTCCTATAATAGAGGAGCACATATTACAAATGTTAATTACCTATGAGCTAAGTTTCTATGAACTATATATCTAATATGTATATCTTATAACTAGAAATTTTTCATACATTTCATCGAAATAAAGTTTTCGATGCATTCATTGAGTTGAATCTTATCATTTACAAAGAAATTACCTTATTCCACTAAAAAAGATTAGATAGATACATCATGAAGAGTAACTCTATAAAAACTGATAATTATTTTATTATCGACCTTTAAATAATCTCTTTTTCAAATGTCCCTTAAAAGTTATGAAATTCGGAGAGAAAATATCCAAGTTGTTCTTTATACTTATCAAATTTAACCTATTGAAAGATCTATGAATGGGTGAATTCAACACATAATTTGTTTTGCTCTGCCCAAGAACCAGTATTGTACGATTTCTTACTACATGTGGAGAACAATTAAAGTTTATAAGGGTCATACATGCAGCAGAATATATAAAGCCATTAAGTAATTTGTAGTAGAAACATATATCAAAGTATTCACGTCTCAAACTCAATCATTCCAACCTATAAAATTTCACGTTACTCTCATATGAGAATCCATGACGGTACCAGTTAAAACGGAAATTAAGAGCATTAATGAACTTCCCTTGAACATTTTCTGATCTATTAGTGTATTTATCATAATTTGGATTCCAGGCGACCGACGCGTACTCTAACTTGGATCTCACAATAGAATTATACAAAGCAATAACAGACTCAATTCGACCAAATTCTACTCATTCGTAATATGAAACCCAGTGTTCTGCGAGCCTGTTGAACGATTCCTCCAATATGCAATTCAAAGGTTAGTTTCTCATCAAGCTTAACACCCAAATCAATCACTGAACTAACTTCAGTTCAAACATTGACCTGACAATGTCAAATTGGAAGAGATAGGATCTTCCTTCTGGAGAAAAGAATATGATGGCATTCGTTCAAATTTAGCTGCAACTTATTGAGGTTGCAGTAGCCAGAATATGCATCAAAATCGGACTGTAAAAGAATATAATCGTTGAAGAATTTTATCTGCTTCAATATTTTGGGATCATCCGCATAAAGATCTATATCGGTATAACTAAAGCATTCGCCAATATCATTCAAAAACATAAGGAAAAGCAGTGGACCAAGATGTGAACTCTGTGGTACACCTGATTTCACCGGTAAGGAATTTGGTCTGGAACCATTCACCACCACACACGGTCGTTCAAATATGAAGCGAGAAGACCCAGGAGATTTCCATGCACCCCAAAATTTTCCAGTTTTGTCATGAGTGTTGGGTAGTGGACCCTATCAAAAGCTTCGGAGAAGTCAGTGTATACTACACATACAGATTTTCCCTTCTCGAAATTCCTCAATATCCGCTGTACGAAAGGCAGCAAGTTTGACACAACAGACCGACCAGAGAAAAATCCATGTTAACATGGAGTTAGATAGTGTTTGATTAGGAAAAACAGATTTTTGTTGCTTATGGACTCAAACATCTTAAACATATGGCATAATAGTGAAATAGGTCTATAATTTTTAACATCACTTTTATCGCCTGACTTGTGCATCGGAACAACCTGTGCAACCTTCCATCTTGAGGGAAACTTCCTCTCAATTAAGTATTTATTGAAGATCATAAGGAGCAGTTGAAGGATGGATGGAATACAGTTTTTCAAAAATATTGGTGGTATACCATCCGGGCCAGGGCCCTTATTGATATCTTAATTTTCAATGGCCTCTAAGCATTCCGATTTGCTAATATGTGTTATGTTCAAATTATATGGGCTATCAGTCAACATAACCTAGGAAGGGGTGGTCGACGGTTCAAGTACGTTATTGAAATGATCAGAAAAGAGATTGAAAATCGATTGATAGTTAGTAGCCACTTCATCTTCTATTTCTATAAAATTAATCCTTTTCCCTCATAATTATGATAGTGTTTGGTGAAAACCAAATAGGAAAACGCGACTTTTTAATTTCCCTACTCGGCAAGCTATCAATCAATATTTTAATGGAATCGTCAACATCACAATTTGAGAACAAATGTAACCAATCAACCTCATTTAACCTATTATTAATAATTGATGAGGCCGATACTTGATGTAAATCGATAAACATAATAAAACAATTGTTAAACTGGTTTACACATATATTAAAAATAATGCTGCATGACGTACGTTTCGATGAGATTCACCTTTTTCAAATGCATTACTACATTAGTCTGCACGTAGCATTTGAAAAAGGTGAATCTCATCGAAACGTAAGTCATGCAGTATTATTTTTAATATATGTGTAAATCAGTTTAACAATTGTTTTATTAACCTATTATTGATGGATTCGTAGTTTGCATCAGAGAATTTGAGTTTTATGTATGAATTATTGTTAAGCCGTCTGAGAGACATCAAGCTCAGATCTATTTCAAGCGCGGGGTGATGAGTATCCTCACCGACAAATGAGGCTGAGCAACCTCACACGCTCACTTCAATTTGAGTTCCCGTTGACACCGTCGTGACAAGATCGAGTAATTTACTATTTGAATTTGAGACGTTTGAGTGCTGCTTTAAATTAATCAATGAAAAGTTATCAACGAAACATTCACTAAGAGTGTCCACGGCACTCAGCGGATAAAATATTGAAAATTCTCCTCCCATTCCTACCTAAGCCTTGGAAAGTTGAAATCACCAAGTACTACAATTTCGTCGTTCTTAGTTTCAGCTACAGTATCTTCCAAATTGTTGAAAAATGATATAAAATTATTCAAAACAGTATGGGGAGGAATATACACGAAACAAATTTTCAATTTTTCTTCACCACTGAGATCCACCGAGATCCATAGATCCTCAATAACACAGTTTCTTGATCAACCTGGAATAGATTCCGACAAATTCCGTCAAATTATCCTTCACAGCCATCACAATTCCACCACAATCACTTTTACCACTCAACACTTTGTCACAATCCCTCCTGTATACGTTTCAAGAAGATGGGAAAAGGTCTGAACTTAGAACTTCACTTTTCAATCACGACTCAGCGATGCAAATGACGTCATAGTCCGAGGAACACACGGATTGATAAAACTCTCATGTTTTAGTTCTCAATCCCCGAACATGTTGGTAGTATAGTGTCAATTGTTCATACTTGAATGCAAATAAATAAGTTCACAAATTTTGAACAAAATAAATGGATGTTATCTAATCTAGACTTGATAGGACTGTCTCATCACAGACGTACACAGCCCGAGTGTCATTTCATTTTTTCACGAAAATTTTATTATACTTTATCCAACAATATTTATAGTTCAATCTTTTACAACAGCCTCTGCTTTTCTTGTGAAGTATTTTGAAATAAGGAGAAAGATATTCGTTTACATATATTGCACGGGCTTCATTATTGGGGTTGATGATCTTAGTGGTGAGGTTTCGTCCTCCATTTCTCAGAAAAGCCGTTAGAAAAGCATTCCTCACAGAGTAATTGACAAACTTCACTAGAATATTCCTGGGAGTTCCTTTCACCTGGTCAGAAAATGGCGCATCTCGATGGATAGTCTGAATTTCACTATCAGATACAGCGAAATTCACTTTGTGTTTGATCATATTCTCATGTTTTCCTTCCTGGAAAGCAGAAATCTCGATATTATTCGATCGACTCATTTGTTTCATCAATTCTACTTCGGATTTCAATGAACTATATTTTTTTTTCACTACCGTCAACTCATGCTCCAGTCCGTCGACAGAAATCATGTAACACCTCACCTTTTCCATTTTTTCATCAAATTCGTCTATTTTATCACCGTAGAATTTCACAGACTCAATAACCTCAGCCTGTCTAGCCTTAACCAACGTCATATCCTTAAGCAACATATCCATTTTTGTAATGGGTTAACCCATTTCGAGAGCAGGTATATTATTATTAGGAATAGACCGCCATTGTTTACAAGTCGAACCAAATCCTGAATCATCTGAGAGATCCGCACATGTGGCCGGCAATCCGAGATATTTCGGATGGAAGGAACTCCGACACTTAACTTGACAGCTAATTCCTGGATACCCACGATTTATCCCAGAATGCCTGCCACAGTGAACACTTGGCAGGCATTGCGAAAAATTTATCAATTCTTCTTCGAAGACTTGTAAGTCTCTGACAAGGATTCGTAGAATCAAGGGGCTGATCGGCCGTATTTGTCACCAGGTGTTCTCCAGATGATAAAGAAACCTTAATTATCGCACGACAAACGCCTAAAAACGATTATTCGAACATTATTTCTTAAGATATTCTTGATAAATCAACTAAAACTTGCGTTAATTTCGATAGTTTTTTTGGATTGCGTTAGTTTTGATCCCTCGCTTATTCTCTAATAAATTCTCTGTGTCATGGTACTAAATTTTCCTAAAAAACTTGCGATTTATCTCTCTAATTTTTACGGATTTCAAAGAGCGCTCGACGACAGTTGAGTATCTTATGCTTATCTTCGCTTATTATCATTATTAATCAATTCAATTCGCATAAGGCGTTTGTCGTCTTTGCTGATTGCATCATTAACAGTATATTTTTCTATTATTCATATCATTGTACTTTTGAAGGTATCATTTATACCTGAGCAGTGTATGAAACCATATGAAATTTTGAGAATATACTAGAATTGACACGACAGTCATAATTTCTCATATAAATCGATCGACTTTCCTGTTTTGCGAAGTTTTCATATTTAATCAGACCTCGAACATACAAACAGATTTCAATCAATGAAGGATCAGAATTTCAAGAAATTCAATTGTTTTCGATATATAAAATATCTTTGAAAGCGTAATATTACTAACTAGGCGATAATAAATAATGGCATATATTAATTCAAAAGAATAAGAAATTTTTGGTTACTACTTGTATGAAAATATAATTCTTCTCATTATAAAATAAGAAATTTCGAAGTTTTCAATTATATTAATTAAGCAATATAAAATATCTCAACAATGATTCCCAAGGAAAAAATTTAATTTTTTTTTCAATATATAAAAAACATATGAGAATTCCTACTCCAATTGAATAAACTACCTGCCAGTTATCTTGGAATATTTGTTTTTCATAATCATTATAAAATTTTATTGAAAAAGTGGAAAACCTTTCAATATATGTCACATCTTCAAAAGTTTTAACAATGACCACATATTCTATTGACGTTCATGAATGTGAAATAATATGATTGATAAATTATGGTGTCCAGTTATAATAGTTAAATTTCATTTTTTGATAACGTACATTCGATAATGGACTCGTTCAACAATCCAATCATTTTCTTTTATGGCTTTTACTTATTTAACTAACCAAAGAAAAATTTTAAATGTCTAGAATATTTATATAACAGCCTGAAAAAACTATTGCAGTAACACAAGGACACGCAAATAATGGTTGATTATATAACGTGGTATAAGTAGTTTGATTCGTTTTTTATATACTGATTACATTGCGATATATCACATGCCTTAGTGGCAAATATAGGTTTAAATTTTTGAAATCTTATTAGTAATTTTTGAAACTTTAATACTAAGATATAAATTCAACAAGTCCAGCAAAAGCGAAACATTGACCCTTTTTGTCTTCGGTTCCAACAAGAAAATATCCATTAATTGATTCAGCGAGGTCCATTCTCTCCATGAGTATTTTGTCACCCGTCAAGCAATACACTCAAATACTGATCAGTAAAATTCAGTCTCCATTTCTTCTTTTCAATCTTAGCGTTTTATGTTGTTTCTGCTAGTTTGACACGAACACTCTGTATGATTCCTTACCAAATACCTAACAAGCTTGTATTTGGAATCGATTAGCGTAGGGAATCTCAATTCCAAGTCGTCGAAATTCTGCACCTGACATGTCTTGCCCTTTTGGCAGCAACCAGTACCTTCGTCGCATCTGAAAATTTAAGAAATATTTCAAATGATGAGGATTTCAAAAACTAATTTAACTGCAGTCATGTAAGCAGAGTAATTTGCAGTTTACATTTTCCTAACTTAATGGGAGATTCTAGTATGAAACTGAGCAGTTGAAAAATAAGTTCAAAAGCTTAAAATAAGTTCAACTTGGAGGCAGTTCTGAGCAAAACGTATATATGAACTAGAAAAAATGGCAGATTGACATATTAATAAGTTACTGCAGACTTACTAGATGGAGCCACCTACTAACAAGCAAAGCATAAAAACATCAAATTCTTTAAATATATCAGCTTTAGGACCGATAGCCGTTATTCTAATCAGGATTTTCCGCAGGATATTTCACATGAGAGATTTCACTTTCATTAATTGGAATGGCGGTGCATTATTTGCAAACTTGTGAATTTTCTAATTGATTGGCCGAATTTGGTAAGCAGACTAAACTTTTATGTATCTAAAGTATATAGTAAAAAAGCATTGTTTTATCTCCAGACACCTTGCACAATCGTTTCAATATTTCAACTCTCCCAGATACTTAATCTGTGTTATACAAAGAAGTGAATGTAGATCTGTTCAATACTAAAATTTCTAGTATGGGATGCATTGATACTGGGGACTTCCGACAGGAGCTTGTGTTGTTTCTTTTTGTTCTCAACTATATCGTATTTCGTCAGCAAATTGTTTGAATATTTAAATATTCGAGAATTTCTGCATTGAGTTGTCTTTTTTGTTTTCAATTTTCCTTCCATTTCTTCGATTCACAGGTCATTTAATACTAGTAAATACTGAGACTTCCAATCGAAATATCGAAATATTTCAAATAAAACTCTCAGGGAGCTGTCTACACAAATGTTGTCAACGAGAACGAACCCATCACTTTCGAGAGTGAATATTAAGAGCGTTTCGAAAAATTCATCGATCTTGTTGAATTATAATAGGATACAATTGTTTCATCATTATTATGAATCATCAGTCCATATTTAATCTATCAATCAAGAATCGATGACTTTCAAAACGAATATAGGACCTATACCAAATTGAGAGACATTCTACAGAGTGAAATATTCACGTAGGCTTCCTCTATCGGCGAAAGGACGTATAAACTCTTCCTAGCGTTCAAGATTCCTACTCATGGCAACAAGAGTTCTAGTGGAAGGCTTTGTGGATATATCATTCGAACACAACAGAAAATTGTCTGAAATGTGTACGAAGAATCCCATGCCTAATCGCTCCAGATCACGCCCAGGCGAGCAAAACTGTAGCTAGTTCAAAGATACACAGGTCATTTAATACTAGTAAATTTTTATTAAATTTATAATTTTTATTAATTTTATTAAAATTTTTATTTATAATCAAATAGTTTTATTTGAAATATTTCGATATTTCGATTAAGAGTCTCAGTATTTACTAGTATTAAATGACCTGTGAATCTTTGAACTAGCTACACTTTTTCTCGCCTGGGCGTGATCTGGAGCGATTAGGCATAGGATTCTTCGTACACATTTCAGACAATTTTCTGTTGTATTCGAATGATATATCTACAAAGCCTTCCACTCACACTCTTGGTGTCATAAGTAGGAATCTTATGACAAGATATATATATATATATATATATATATATATATATATATATATATATATATATATATATATATATATATATATATATATATATATATATATATATATATATATATATATATATATATATATATATATATATATATATATATATATATATATATATATATATATATATATATATATATATATATATATATATATATATATATATATATATATATATATATATATATATATATATATATATATATATATATATATATATATATATATATATATATATATATATATATATATATATATATATATATATATATATATATATATATATATATATATATATATATATATATATATATATATATATATATATATATATATATATATATATATATATATATATATATATATATATATATATATATATATATATATATATATATATATAATATATATATATATATATATATATATATATATATATATAATAAATATATAGTAATACGTGAGGGATTGTAAACGGATGGAAGAAGAGGCCACTCAGTGTACTACTTTTATTCTCGTCAACGTTTCGGTTAAACAATCGTAACCATCCTCAAGACTCTGCAATATGAGCCGATGTTATAAAAATCATTACTGAAGATCAAGACTTACCAAATAGTTGAGATTATAAAATAAGTAACATGGCAAGGAACAAAAAAACTGAATTATTTCTATGTTATCAATAACTAAAAATGGATACAACCATCACTGAATATACTTCTAAAAAACTCTCAATTACATACAGCAACAAGGCATCAACAATTGAACTATATACTAAAATCTTAAATCTACACATTCGTATTGTCAAAACAATTATGCCTGTCAAAGGCGGGATAAGTAAGGTTAGCTCTGAAATTTTTTTGCTTCCTGTGAGTGTCAAAGAACCAAAATGTCGTTGCTTCTTCTTTCTTAAAAAGACTTCTCATACTATTCATGGCTACAATGTATGATTTATTTCATTGCTATTATGACTTATCAAATGAGAATAGATTTTGCTAATATTATTGATGTCGAAACGAGAATTCATTAAAGAGGGATTTTTCTCAATGTGGAACATTTCCAAAAAAGATCTTTTCTTATAATTCTTCTCATACTCCAGAATTGACGTATTTTCATAGTCCGTATCATGATTTGTACTTCTCACATGTTCTGCCAAAGCACAAACTTTCTTTGGATTTTTAACATCACTTTTGTGTTGTGACAACCTTTTTTTTTAATTGTTGAGATGTTTGTCCTACATAGCTCATCTCACAGGAAGAGCAAGGAACCTTATATACAACATTAGTACAATTCAGAGTAGGTGTTTTGTCTTTTACTGATGGGAACAGCCTTTTATTTATCTTTAAATGACAAATCTTTAATGAATTCTCGTTCCGACATCAATAATATTAGCAAAATCTATTCTTATTTGACATAATAGCAATGAAATAAATCATACGTTGTAGCCATGAATAGTATGAGAAGTCTTTTTAAGAAAGAAGAAGCAACGACATTTTGGTTCTTTGACACTCACAGGAAGCAAAAAAATTTCAGAGCTAACCTTACTTATCCCGCCTTTGACAGACATAATTGTTTTGACAATACGAATGTGTAGATTTAAGATTTTAGTATATAGTTCAATTGTTGATGCCTTGTTGCTGTATGTAATTGAGAGTTTTTTAGAAGTATATTCAGTGATGGTTGTATCCATTTTTAGTTATTGATAACATAGAAATAATTCAGTTCTTTTGTTCCTTGCCATGTAAGTTATTTTATAATCTCAACTATTTGGTAAGTCTTGATCTTCAGTAATGATTTTTATAACATCGGCTCATATTGCAGAGTCCTGATGATGGTTACGATTGTTTAACCGAAACGTTGACGAAAATGAAAGTAGTACACTAAGTGGCCTCTTCTTCCATCCGTTTACAATCCCTTACACTATATAGTAATAATACGGAGGTATTCTTGCAAGTATATATATATATATATATATATATATATATATATATATATATATATATATATATATATATATATATATATATATATATATATATATATATATATAGTAAATACTGAGGCTCTTAATCGAAATATTTCAAATAAAACTCTCAGGGAGCTGTCAAAACAAATGTTGTCAACGAGAACGAACCCATCACTTTCGAGAATGAATATTAAGAGTGTATCGAAAAATTCAGTATTTACTAGTTCTTGATTGATAGATTAAATAAGAACTGATGATAATTATGAAACAATTGTATCCTAGTATCATTCAACAATATCGATGACATATACCCATACCTACAGAAATCTATACTCTAAATCTTTCGAAGAATGTTACAATATATGTTGCTCAATTGTCGCGTATCAGATTTGTAATTCACAATGTTATCTTCTTCACTTATATGACACATTTCGATATGATAATTGCTCTCACGTTCCAAAACATTCACATTAGTATGGTCAAAGCAGTGACCAATTTTTTGATGGTGTTCTACACTGCAAAAGTGTTCTTTCCAAGCCGACAGTCACTCTCATGTTGTATCAATCGATGTTTAAGCCACTGTGATGTCTGTCCCACAAACTCGTAGCATTTGTGACATTCTTTGCAAGAAAGTACGTAAAAGACATAACTGTTGTATACTAGGGGTGTTCTATATTTAATTTTGAAGAAGAGATCAGAATTACTTAGGATATTGTACTCCGCGAATTTCAAATGTGGAAAATTCTCAAAAAATGAAATTATTTGTTGAGACAGTTTATCTATAAAAGGAGTTTTCTTGAATTTGACATTAATGTTGAAGTCTTCAGTTTGTCCATGGAAAATGTTGGAATTGTATATTAGTTACCTGAGAATGTATTTCGGATATCCGTTTTTCACAAATATATCGAATAGTTTCTTCAAATTTTGTTTCAAAAAGGATTCATGACTCCATTTTTCATATTTATCACCGTGTTGTATTCCTGGTTGGTGGGGTTTAGTAATAATTAATGAATCTACCAGATACCGTCCCTCTTTGGTGCCAGTCTAAAATTATTTCATTCTCAGATATAAAAATCCATCTCCACCTTTAGGCATAGCATTTACACAATTTTTTATCAGGCCAAGCTTTATGTGCAACGGTGGTAAAAGTATGTCATCAGGGTTCACTAGAGGATCATTTTTAACATTTTTATGGTCTGGAGTTAGTGATTCACGCTTGGGCGACACTTTCTTTGTATAGTGACTTTTTCTGTCTCTACTGTCCTATCCACAAATAAAACAGCAAAATTTCCTATAACCAAGCTGTAGTCTAAGTAAAAGTGCAATGACTTTAAAATCGCCACAAATTTTCCAAGCGTGTTTACTGTATTCAATTTTTTCAAGTATGAATCTCATATAATCGTAAGTTTCTTTCATATTAGAACCATGAGCAATCGGCATTGAGGGAAGTTTGTTTCTGTTATGCAGTAACACTGCTTTCAAACTAGTTTTTAAAGGGTCAATGAACAGTCGCCAGTGACTTGGATCATATTCGAAATTTAATAAATTCATCACAACAGGAACGTTATTACAATAGACTGAATCACCTGCTTCAGGAAAGGAAGGTTTTATTTCATCGTCACGACGTCGAAAATAAAAAATCTTTGTACCACGAGTAAATTCCAGTCGTTTAATCTAAACCCCAAAAGCTCAGCCTGTTTTTTAGACAGATTCAAATCACTTACTAAATCGTTCAAATCACGTTGTGTCAATAATTGCGGGTCTTTTGAAGTTGACGGTTCATAACTTGGGTCACTATCTTCAGATACCTTATTATGCTGACTGAGATCAAATTTCGGACTAGAATTCTGACTTTTTGATCGATTTGGAGGCATCGGCACAGGCAGTTCGGCACTATTTAGGAGGGGTCTCTTGGTCGAAGACAAGTTTGGATACTAGATAGTGTGTTTGGATTTGGTAGTAATACCTTTTGCTTGAGTCAAACAAAAATAACAATCACTTACATAATCCTTTGGTTCCGTCCAAATCATTGGTATAGCAAATGACAAATGTCTAGGTTCTTGTTTAGCCCAACATAAAAGGAGCCTCAGACACGTTAT
This sequence comes from Henosepilachna vigintioctopunctata, assembly GCA_030704895.1. Classification (NCBI taxonomy): domain Eukaryota; kingdom Metazoa; phylum Arthropoda; class Insecta; order Coleoptera; family Coccinellidae; genus Henosepilachna; species Henosepilachna vigintioctopunctata. The sequence continues at coordinate 1,882,821 of JARQZJ010000136.1, read as the reverse complement.
ACAACATTTATGTGGAACCCAGGATTTGTCTTGATTCCTCACAGGAAAACCAAAATAGTCTAAATAGCACCTGTTCAATTAGTGATATGAAATTTCGACGCTTAGATGTAAAAGTTAATTCTCCATACACATAACAAAAATTGTCCGGGTTGTTCAAACACATTCGTGGCATATTTACGATCTAACTAATGTAAATAAAATGTAATTTGCCAAACACAATAGTTACACAGTTGATTAGATGCAGTTATGTAAACAAAGAAACGTATATGAGGTCAGAAATAAATATGTAGCTGTCACAAGAAAACTGAATGTGATAGAAAAAAAATGTTATATATTTTTGATGAGGGTACACCAACATGAATTAAAATCATATCAAAGTTCATGTGACAAAAACAGTGTTTACCAGTGTACCGTTTTCCGCTGAATATAAAAAGTCTGAATTTATAGTTTTGGCTACAAGTAATATTCTGAAGGTAAATAGTAACGAAAATACAGCTATCAAAATTGAAAACCAGAACAGTTAGAGGGCAAAAGTTGTTAAATATTCTGGCGTGATGTTAAATGAGATATAGAGTTTCAGTGATCACATCGACTTCATATCGATTCTGTAAGCATCTGAAGAAGTCGTTTGTAACGACGAAACGCGTCATGCTATGTAGTCAATAAAGTGTAAATCATAAGCTCAAGTGTTTGAATTTAAGTTTATATTCGACTTCATATCGTCTTCAATTTCCAAAAAATCAATTTTCTGAAAAGAATTGGAAAAAATCTGACGACATATGTGAAGTTCAATCTTGAAAATTGCTCTTTAGGTCAATTATAATGTCACACTTTGAATATTGTTCCACTCGGTCATTTGGATTGAGCAAAGGAAAAACTCAGCAGCTCCAAAAATTACAGAATAGAGCTATGCGAACAATTTTGGAATGTAATAGATATACTCCAATCGAAAGCATGTTAAATTGCTTAGAACTAATGTGTGTTGAACAGAGACTGCTTCATGCTTCTTATATATTTATGTTTGAAATCAAAAACAAATTGTTCCCATATAGAGTAATAAAAAATGTAACATGTATATAATTCATTTAAACTTATAATACATTGTATTATAAGCTTGCAGTAATGTGCACGCTTATAATACAAGAAATGCCGACAATTTATACAAGCCAGTTTGTAAGCTTTCTAAATCTAGAAATACCATATTTGATGAAGGATTCAATGAATTCAACGAATTGCCTAGCTCGTTAATAATATATTAGTGACCTCAACGTATTCCAGCGTAAATTAGTTTAGTTCGTTTTGAACAAATAATTGTAAATAATATATTATGAACATAATATATGTATATATGAATGTTGTAATAACTATTCCTAAATAAATATTATTATTATCTAATATATAAAATACTCTTGTCACGTTGTGCGTGATTGAACTACTCCGAAAGGGCTCGACCGATTTTCGTGAATCTTAGCGTGCATATCGAGAATCGGACATCTATTTTTCATACCCCTAAATGTTAAAGGTTGTCCACCATTAATTTTTTTTTCAATTTTTTGTATAAAATTCATTGTGTTTATTTTTTCATGATACAGCATACAAAAAGAAACAACCCTAAATTTTCACCCCTCTACGATTAACTCCTATTTTTTATTCATTAATTCAATCCTTCTTTTTGCAAGAATTATTTTATTAATTTGTCATGACAGAATAAAACAAATCTGATATTACTCCCAATTTTCCATCCTTCTACGACCAACCCCTATTTTTCATTTGTTAATTACAAACTTTGTTTTTTTGACAAGATTCTTATTTTTATTTTGTTATGAATTGAAATAAAAAATCTGGTATTAATTTTTTTCATCCCTCTACAAACAACTCTTATTTTTATTTGTTAATTATGAATTTTAATTTTTTTGACAAGAATTTTTTTTATTTTGTCATGACTTACAATAAAAAAAATCATATTACTTTCAATTTTCACTCTTATATGATCAACCCCTATTTTTCCATTCCCATTATCCAAAATAATTTTTTTTTCTATTCACAGATCCTGAATAAGGTTGCAAGATGGCAATCAAATATTATAAGTAGTACGATAAATTCTTATTCAGAGTTTATAATTTTAAGTTCCTTCAATTATGATTTTTTTTTCAATTCAATTTGATCTTCGCCGCCAGGTATCACCACTCATCCAGCAAACATCACGGAGTAGGGATAAGGACGAAGCCGGTCTCCTGTCTTACTCACTATACATTTTTCAGTCATGTTTTTCTGGTTTTATTTGTATATCAATCGCAGCAGTGACTGTCATACCTATTATTTCAATTTATGTGCAACTATCATGCTGATTTTACTGCCATCGTAAATTTATCATTAATTTCCAGTGCAATAATTATTTATTTACTATTTATTAATCTGACAAAGAAAGTTTTAACTCTCAGTTAATTAAAGAATCCTCATGTAAATAAACATGTGTTGTAAGCTTCCGCCAACAACTGTCTTTACCGTACCGGTATATATTGTACTCAACATTTTTTCAATAATTTTTCACTATTCAATTCATACTTTCAATCGACATCGTTCGGAGAGTTATATTTAATAATAACTCCCAAGGTCAAACGATGTCTGTGGTTTAGATTTGAGCACACCATGTTTTTCACACGGACAATTATAAGTGGTATGCTCTCGAGTGGGTAAACGATCCAGTTTGTTTTGTGTTAGCTAAAGATGGGCTAACAAAAAATATTGTTCATGATATATCATTAAGAGATTCATATTGTTTGTTAGTATTACTGTCGTAATCAATTAATCTAATATATAATTTTAAGAAATAAATTATAATAAATTTATGTTCGGTGTTTTGTTATTTTTATATGTTCTCATCGCTCACAGCGTTTCATGCCACTTCACTCATATACCACATCCTTACACACTTACAGTGAGTAAATTTTTTTTTCTACACTAGATATTCCCTAAAAATAATTTATATGGCAAAACAACGTTTGCCGGGTCAGCTAGTTATTATTATATTATTTAAATTGAATAGTTCTTTAAATAAATTCTTCGAGTTCATTGTGTCTATTGATTCCCACTTTTACCAATGAATCTTATTGTATAATTTCATGTATATTATGTGAAACTTGAAAATTTGTATTGAAAGTAGAATTTTCTTTCACCAAAGGATTCAAATAGTTTGAATTTCTTTATTATATGTAGAATTGTATTGTGTTCTTCAATTCTAGTATCGGCAGTTCGGAATCGGTAAAAAACGGTAGGTCCAACTTTAGCATAAGCACAGAGTGCTTCTGACACAATGAAATCCTTTGAAATGAAATGAGGACAAAAGTGGTTCTCCATAGTTTTGTAGATTCATTTCATTATTGTTTGTGTATTAATCTTTTCTCAGATCTAGATAGCAGCCTATTCAATTTTCTCAAACGTTTTCGTGAATCAATGCACCTCCATCCTAATCATTTTCAGGAGGACTATGTTGAATGAATTGTTAAAATGAACTACTTAGATTCCTACTACGATTATGAATAGAACGTTTATTGACAATTTAAAGCCCCAAATCGACCATACAAATCTCTACTACAAAGTAATATAAAATCAGTGCCGATCACCGTGACTTAGTCGGCAGAACATTCAACTATGGTGAGGTAGAATATGGGTGAAATTTCTACAAATTTCACAATGAAAAATCCATTCAATATATATTTATGTATAATGTAATAATATATAAGTAGAAAATGTTTTTATGAGTTCTCGGCAAAAAGTAGACCCACTCTAATTGAGAAGCAACCAATTTATTAACCTGGTCTTTATTTCAATTATGGTTATAATTTTTTCAGGACTCTATAAAGTAAGAGATGATAATAAAATGTCATGACCTAAAATACCTAAAACTTACGGCTAACTAGGTTAACTGTTTGAGCAACACTATAAGCACAGTGTATGTGTATGTATATGTAGTGTATGTAGTTGAAAAATATATGATACTTAACAGAAAGTGGATGTTAATAATAATAAAATATAAAAACATATAAATTGCGATAACCTAACTATATGGTAGAACCGATAAACCAGAAACGAAAAATGTCACGAAAAAATCACAGAAGGTAAAAAGTGAAGCACTCTAGAAACAAATATCATCATGAGCAAGTAACACAAAATGTTTATTAAAAGTCAGAGGTTGTTGAAGAAGGTCTTATCTATAATGTTTTGGCTGTTAATACAGCTACGTCCAACAATATCCGTCCTTATCGAATCCATAGAATCTTTTCAACAGTTGTTATAGGATATCATCCATTGTTAACAAGGATCACTTGTAAACGGGTTAGTGAACTATGCCAGTAATCTGTATGTACAATGTTGGTAATACGATTCTTGAGTTGACTAATCAGATTTAACTTCATTTTCATTTCGTGATGGAAACTGAAGTGAAATCTACCTGAGGAAGATGGCTTTTGATACCAAAGGTTGGTACAGAAATTACGCAACAAATTTGGATTCTCTGATAGTCTCACCAACCTGTTTCATTCTTACCTGGTTGAACGACGTCAATTCGTACAGCTGGAGGGTATACAGTCGTCTGAGTTCATTCCTACCTCTGGAATACCTCAAGGGTCTAATCTTGGACCACTGTTATTTATTCTGTTCGTAAATGATCTGATGGATAATATTCATTCTCCACATTTGATGTTCGCAGATGATTTGAAACTATATCATGAAATAAGGTCACAGGACAACTGTGCTCAACTTCAGCTCGCGCTGGACCATGTTGCTAGTTGGTGCGAGAACAATTATTTGAGTTTAAATGTGTCATGTTGTTTCATTCACAAGGAAAAGGGATCGCATTGATTGTGATTATAGCGTCGGTGGTCAGGTTCTCTCTCGTTCAGATAAGGCGAGAGATCTTGGTGTAGTCTTCGACCAGAAGCTTTCCTTTGTCCCACACATCACCCAACTTATTTCATCTGCTGCGAAAATGTATGGATTCGTTATACGTAATGGCAAATATTTCAATAATTCTTCAACATTGATAGGACTATTCAATACCCTAATCCGTAGCAAGTTGGAGTATGGCAGCACGATCTGGCATCCCATTTACACTTGCCATCAACGCCATCTTGAGGCTATTCAGAGAAGGTTCTTGAAATTCTTAGTGTGGAGGGAGGATAAAGTTTATCCACAGAGAGGAGTCAATCATAACGAATTATTGAGTCGATTTAGTTTTATCTCATTGCAGAGCAGGAGAGAAACTTTATCACTCAAATTCTTGTACAAATTACTGCACAATAGTATTGATTGTCCTCCTCTCTTGTCCGCTTTGAATTTTCGTGTTCCTAGGCAAAATTCTCGTAATACAGAATTATTTCACCTAGAGACTCCGAGGACCAACTCCCTTATGCAATCCCCGATTTGGTTCATGGAGTCTACACTGAATAGAATTGCCAGTAATTGTGACATTCACTTTGACTCCATAGAATCTATTATCAGGAGTTATGTGAACAACGAAAATTGATTGAATTAATTGATTTAGATTGAGTTATCTGTAATATTTCATTGAATGCTATAATGTAGTTTTAAGTTACTATTTTTTTTTAGATTAGATTGATCTCTTTGTTAAATCTTTGTTTAATATATAGTTAAATCTTTTTTTCTAATTATTTTGTTATTACTTAGTTATGTATTCAATATATATAATGTTATTATTTTCTGTAATTGGATGTTATACCCATTGATATTTCATTGAATGCTATAATGTAGTTATAAGTTACTATTTTTTTTATTTAGATTAGATTAATCTCTTTGTTAAATCTTTTGTTTAATTATTTAGTTAAATCTTTTTTCTAAATTTTGTAGTTATTACTTAGTTTTGTATTCAATATATATAATGTTATTATTTTCTGTAATTGGGTGTTATACCTGTTGAAAATAAAGAACTTAAAGAACTTATTATAAAGAACAATCTAATCTGATTACATTGTCAACACATCTAACCACTCTAGTGTCCAAAAATGGTACAGATCTCTCAGTCTCCATCTCCACAGTAAACTCAATGTGCTCATCAAAGGAGTTGAAGACCTCCACTATTTCGTTTATTTTGCTGTGAGGTAAACATATAACAAGGTCATCAACATATTGATATAATAATGATGTATGGAATGATAACCTTGGAACACATGTGTTGAGTAGAGACGACATTACAATTGATGCAAGAGTGGGACCGAGGCAACCTCCCATGGGGCAACCAAAAACCTGGGTATAGAATTCACCCCTATAAGAGAAATAATTCGTCTCAAAAATATAATTTATTATGGACGAAAATTGTTCCCTTGGTATGTTCGTATGAGGAGAAACTCTATGCCCTTCCTGATTGATAATGTTGATCATAAGCTGCCTTGAGATGTTAGAGAACAAATTAACAGCATCTAGAGAGACTATTACATGTTCTGAAGGGATAACTAATCCATTTACTTCTTTAGCAAATGTGAAAACATCTTTAACAGAGAAACCATGGTAACCAACAAAGGAAACATTCAAGATCTCCGATATGTATTTACATATATTTTTTTTAATGGGATTATCTGGTTCTGTAAGTTCTAAAATTTGTTTTACCATCTATTTTCACTGCTGCGTACAGTCTGGCTACATCTTCAGCAAGATGTAATTTTTTGGTTAAAACACTTTGTTTTACACTTATTTATTTTTCAGAGCCCTGATGAAGAATATAAACATGTTCGAAATATAGACAAGGTTAATATATTGGTTGTGTATCAATTATAGTGGCCCTACTTTTGCCGAGAACTCATCATTTTTTAATAATTATATATATATATATATATATATATATATATATATATATATATATATATATATATATATATATATATATATATATATATATATATATATATATATATATATATATTTATAATATTTTCGCTATAACAGGCAATTTTCAAAGTAAACAGCTCAATTCACAACAATTCAATTCATTTAATACGCAAAAACTCAAATCACTGCCTTACATAAACATTAAATAACAGAAAAACATGATTTTGATTACAAAAATACGAAAATTTTAGCAACTGAAAGGGACAAAAAAAGTAGAGAAATTTTAGAAATGTTACAATTCGTAAAAATTTAGAAAACATAGTAAGTGAAAGAACAGACATTAAACATCTAAATTCCATCTACAACAACTTAATAAACCTCACAAATAACACTCGTAAAATAAACACACAATAATTACCAAACATCACATCTCACAATTCATTTTTTTCAGATCTACCTTCAATTTCACACACATAAACTGGATAAGTATATAAAAAACTATATGTAATTGTATATATATATATATACAATTACATATAGTTTTATACATATTATATATATATATATATATATATATATATATATATATATATATATATATATATATATATATATATATATATATATATATATGTAAATATGAATCACAATTATAGAATCACCTGGCTTACCATGAGTTTTTCAGAGGTTTCCTCATGGTGAAGAAGACTAAAACTTCCGAAGCAAATGCTAAGCCAGAAATATTCCTCTGATAATGAACATCAATGAGTGAAGATACAAAAAAACTAATTTGATTTTTTTAAAAAATAAGTTTGACATTTGATATCCATAGTAACTCATAAATTCAATTATTCATTAATTTTGACGAAGTTGTAATATAACAACGAAACGTCAACAAAAATAAACTTTTTCATATTAAAAAAGCCTGTTATTGCTAAAAACTTCCAAAATAAATATATATATATATATATATATATATATATATATATATATATATATATATATATATATATATATATATATAATATGTGTTTATTGCAATTAATGGTTCAACTATTTCACCTCATTGTAATTTCTGTTCGAAAAATCGAAGAATCCACACAGCTTTGGTAAATATATTCTAATGTGAAACTAATTGTGAATATTGAATTAAAAATTGCTAGATTTGATACGTCCTGCAGATAATTCAACCAGTTTTTGATTCTACAGTATGAAATTGATCATAGGTACCTTTCGAGAAGACCATTTGAAAATATCGATATAACAATTACTTCGTAACAAAAAACTCAATGAAAATCACGAAATTCAAAAGTGTTTGTTGGCTTAAATATCCGACTCTGATTTTTACCAGAAGCAATTATTTGATGACCTTCTTACCACAAAAATAGATTTGTTTGTCAGGGCGCTATCCAACAATTAATCGAAATCAATGTTATCGCTTTTTCGGGTCCATAAATATAACCTTACTCAATCTCGTCTTTGCGATAAACAACGCACTAATGTTATTCGGATATCGAAACGTCACTACTAAGCCGGTTCAACTCACCTGAATAGCACGACCATGTAGGGCCTTATATCCAGAGTGGTGTTGACTAGTTCTGCCACCCCGAGCGACCTCGGTTGCGGCACTCTGCAGGAAAGTGCACAGGACTTCTGGTAAAACTCAAGACAGTTGACAAGACTGATGAGAACGAACCCGATAATGAGCGAAACGCGAACTGCGGTTCGTCGGCACATGATCGAAAATTCGACCGGGTAAACTGTGACGTGTGACAGTGTAGTATACTGGATGATTTTCGTTTTATTTTTAGCGGGACACTTGTGGATCGGTAGCGCTGCTCCAGGCGCCGCGCCGAGACGGTCGTTCAGTTTAGTGCGAAACGTTCCGAACGCGATGACTACGGACAGGGTATTTATATCGGTTTCGTATTTATCTTTCGCGCTAGGTGTATCTAGATAAAGGATTGCATTTATTGTGCTTTCTTCTGGTGACACGGGGCCTTCTTGAAAATGTCGAACTGTGTGGCAATTGATTCTTTAGGTAGATATACACTAGCCGAATTATTTGTAATAATATTGATTGTTGAAGATGGAAGGCATTCTAGGAAGCCTCACAACGCTAGTTTTTCGCATGAACCAATGGGCATACCTTTACCGGCCGAAAATCTCCATTAACTCTAGAAAATTCAATTTTAATTCAACATTCTACCCTACCGGAATATATGATCTGAGCAATGTATTTGACAAGACATGCAGTGTTTGTGAACTTAATATTTTCGGAACAAATTTAATTTTTCAACCATTTCAAAGGTGTGAAAGACCGGTTTTCAAATATACCATCTATCATCCAACATAACAGTTTTTCCTACATTCTAAATTATTCAAATGCAATTAACTTTTTTGCCGAGGCAAAATACTTCTCATTAGATGATCTTCAAAATAACTTCTTATTTATCGGTCAAGCCTGCATTCTGGAATGTCTCCATTTAAATGATCAATTAGCATAAATTATTTCTTTTCATTCGTCTGTATTGGGAAATCAGAAGTGGCGAAATGCATTTGAAATACTCTGATCATAAATCTTCGCGCTAAAACCTGATTTCCATACCGTAAGTATATCAGCGATCATAATTTTTTTCCAAGTTTTAATGATCTTTTAGATTTTATGATCGTGAAGATATTTCATCATTTCTCGGTAAACTATAAAAAAAATTGTCCAAAACATTTTGTTAATGGCAATCTAGAATTTTTTTCTCCAGAAATTAGCGTCAGCATGAATAAAAATGAAATCGATATTTTTTTATTCAGGCTAACGACGAATATCACACGAAGGTCATTGAAATTCCTCAAGAAATGATTATTTTTTGGCTGATTAATAAGTTCACGAACTCATATCTATCTTATTTTAAAGGAGCTCTAGAAGGTGAGTACTAAAATATAACAATAAATAAAATTTCGATTCCTTGATAATACTTGAAAATACGCAAATTCCAATGACAGATTTGAGGTGATAAAATCGTCGACCAAGAGGAGACGGCTTCGTAATAACTGACGCCCACTACGGCGTCAGGTGCTGACGAAATAATTGAAGTGTGTTTAATCGTTTACCGATAGGTTCAATAAATGATAGTAGATGACAATTTCTTGCATCAGAATGCAACGAAAGTTTGACCGATTAGTCGAATAAAAAATTATCTATATTGCGATGAACTCAAATATACAAGGCGGCCAACATTCGATTTATCACGTTTTCTATGCATTTCTCATTAAACTTATTTCTCACATCGAACGGAATCTGAATTTGAAGCACTATCTCAAACTTCGTGTAGCTTTGTAAATTTAAACTTACTCCGGCCTATCGGAAATTGTGTAGACTTACACAATTAAGCAAGATGTGAAATATATCCCGCTATTGGTCGAATTGAATTTCTATTTACTGATATATATTCAGTTATATCTGTGAGACGAGAGGAAAAGCGTTTCAACGAATTATTTTCAACGTGTCCACTCGTAAGGACTTGCGTGGATTCTCTTCATTGCAGATTGCTCTCTTTTGATTTGCGATTGTTACTCCCCTCCCCTTCTTCACTCCGTTGAGCTCATCATTTTAAACTCCCAGGGATATGTTTCAACCTCCGGAGATATGTTTCAACTCCAGGGGATATATTGAAGCCCCAATTTGAAACTCCCAGCGATATGTTTTCACTTCCGGAGATATGTTTCAACTCCAGGGGATATGTTGGAACCCTAATTTTAAACTCCCAGAGATATGTTTCATTTTCCGGAGATATGTTTCAACTTCCGGAGATATGTTTCAACTCCAGGGGATATATTAAAGCCCCAATTTGAAACTCCCAGGGATATGTTTTAACTTCCGGAGATATGTTTCGACTCCATGGGATATGTTGGAGCCCCAATTTGAAACTTCCAGGGATATGTTTCAACTTCCGCAGATGTGTTTCAACTCCAGAGGATATGTTGGAGCCCTAATTTGAAACACCCAGGGATATGTTTCAACTTCCGGAGATATGTTTTAACTCCAGGGGATATGTTGGAGTCCTAATTTGAAACACCCAGGGATATGTTTCAACTTCCGGAGATATGTTTCAACTCCAGAGGATATGTTGAAGCCCTAATTTGAAACACCCAGGGATATGTTTCAACTTCCGGAGATAATTTTTAACTCCAGGGGATACGTCGGAACACTAATTTGAAACTCCCAGGGATATGTTTTAACTTCCGGAGATATGTTCTTACTCCAGGGGATATGTTGAAACCCTAATTCGAAACTCCAGGGTATATGCGCTTACAAGCTCACTCACAATTGATGGATATAAAAGCTATATCAATGAACCAAAAAAAAAACCTTAAAAACTCATAAGTAGCAATATCTGCAATCAGAATCAGATTGAATGAATTTATAACTGGAATATACTGCCTGCTTACATCGGTGCATTCCGAACTATGATTATTTCATACGATGCGGTCTTAACAATTATCTCTTCAACTAGCGTAAGTTATTTTTGAACATTACAAGTTATCGATAAATGAAAAACGAACAGGTTCAACATAGAATGAAAACTCCTGAAGTTAATCAGTTTTTAGTATCTGGTACTAATAAACATCAACACTGAACTCTGCATATCGGAACAAGTACCAAAGGTCTATCGTAGATCAGAATTAGCTAGAGAAAGAGACAAGAGCTACACTATTTATTTCATTCAAAGGTACAGTTATGAAGATGATTAAGCCTAACATGGTGTAAGTTCCGAGTTTACAAAATATAGAGTGTACAAAACCGATGGTTACTGTCACACACCCTTTCAGAATCTCATCAGAGCTAGTAATTATTCCTTGGTTGTGTGCATTTCTATGTTCATGTACGAGATGCATGACACCTCGTACACATGATTGCTTCTATGACAAATCAATTCGCATAGGTACCTTTGATTGATTCGTAATATTTATTCACATGTGAGATTACAGTTTGTTAAGAAATTAGGTGAACGAACTCAACTTTACAAGGACTATTCAATCAGAAGGAAATTACGCAAAATACTGAGTAATTTAGAAAAACCTCCCATGAGAATTTTAATGTATCAGAAGATTTTTCAGCCAATTTTAAATTGTGAATATCTTTTCATAATACATATTTTTAAAAATTTTTTTTTTGGATTCGTCATTTTTGGACATTACCCATTCATATCATTCATTTATTTATCCGCTGAAACGCATTTACATACACAAACGTCCATGTCGTACTCGGGATTCGAACCCAGAACTCCCTTGTGATGGTTCGTCACTCTCTCACTGCGCTACAGAGACGACTTTTTCATATTATATGCTAATGCACCCGAATTACATTATATTTCATGAAAAAAAACTCAACTGTTCCTACCCATAATTATCTTTATTATTTATCTTTATTATTTTTTTTTGTAATTTATTCATTGATTCTCATTGAGATGACGAACAGGATTATTCTCGTTATCCTACAATAACGATGAATCAGCAAATACCAATAAACGGTCACAAAACAAGCAAACTTTTGAAATTGGAAATACCCTTGAATTCATTTGAATGACATATGCTCATTGTAAGCAAATAACCTAATAACCTCATGATTATAAACTGAAGTAGTCTGAAATGAAATGAATTTGGAATGAAATTTTAAATAAAACACTTTCGAGCAACTGAAATGGAATCAAAATAGTTAAGTCAGGTCTCTAAGTACACAGAATAACCCCGGAAGTTATCAAACATTTCCCAATTTTATTCGTGAAAATTTACCTTATAACATTTATATATATGTATATATATATATATATATATATATATATATATATATATATATATATATATATATATATATATATATATATATATAAATGTAATTATATGGGTTATAGGCAAATGAAAGGCCACTATGAATAGGTTTTATTCAATTTGGATGCCTGGTCTATATTTCGATTGTGATTACAATCTTCATCAGGACTCTGAAAAACATTTACATACAATTATACTTGTAAAAATTATGTTTGACAACTTACGGCAAACTAAGAATAAAAGGTATGGCCAACAACCATCCAACAGGAATATGTTATTTAAAAAATAATAATAATAATAAATAGTAAAATAAGCAGAATTTAAAACAATTAAAACAATAATCAGTAGAAATTGAAATTGTAGATATAAAAATGTTTCCGTATGATAACCAAAATTAACAATCGAATGAATTGACAAGAAGCACAGAGAACATTGACACCGAAAAACGAACACAGAGGTGAGAGAATAGAATACTGTAGTCACAAATGTCATGTCTCACACGTAACAAATAAAAGTCTAACAAGGTTGGAAAATGTCTGCGAAGGTTACTTAAAATGATGTGAAAGTAAGTAACTGTAGATGCAGCTAAGTCTGGAAACGTCCGTCTTCTTATTAATGCTGTTAGGATTACTATGTGAGACATGACATTTGTGACTACAGTATTCTATTCTCTCACCTCTGTGTTCGTTTTTCGGTGTCAATGTTCTCTGTGCTTCTTGTCAATTCATTCGATTGTTAATTTTGGTTATCATACGGAAACATTTTTATATCTACAATTTCAATTTCTACTGATTATTGTTTTAATTGTTTTAAATTCTGCTTATTTTACTATTTATTATTATTATTATTTTTTAAATAACATATTCCTGTTGGATGGTTGTTGGCCATACCTTTTATTCTTAGTTTGCCGTAAGTTGTCAAACATAATTTTTACAAGTATAATTGTATGTAAATGTTTTTCAGAGTCCTGATGAAGATTGTAATCACAATCGAAATATAGACCAGGCATCCAAATTGAATAAAACCTATTCATAGTGGCCTTTCATTTGCCTATAACCCATATAATTACATTTAAATTACCAGGCAATACTCCTTCTGATTAATATATATATATATATATATATATATATATATATATATATATATATATATATATATATATATATATATATATATATATATATATATATATATATATACATGGTAAAATTACATTAATTTCAATTGATACAATAATTACAACTACGAAAATTGCTCTCAAAAGGACCGAATTCAGTTGGGAGTCTGATCTTCCATTCGGCCCTCGAGCAAAAATATTGGTTGAAACAAAAATCTTGGTTAAATTCATATTTACAATAATATACAACTTTGATTGAAAAGAAAAGAAAAAAAATTTCCTCAGAGATATTAAGCATTTGAGACAATTTCACATGGTGAAGAACATTTGTGTTATAAAAATATACAAACATATGATACAAAAAATTGATTCATACATTATTGCCTATATACGAGTCATCGAAGTACTCTGCCACACTATAGTATGCCTTTGTTATGAGCAGAGATTTAACTCTACTCTTAATCCTCGATGGTAAATGGTTGAAAATTTTAATACTCTGACAAAAGAGAGAGTGCTCAAATTTTGCTGTTTAGTGCGTAGGAATAAGTAGCACATCCCTGTTCCTTGTTGAATACTCATGATTACTATTCAATTTATTAAACCTATCTTTATTTTCTTCAACATATAACAAACATCTATAAATATATGAACACGGTAAGGTGAGTATGTAATTATTAATGAAGATAGGTTCACAAGATGTTCGCTGATGAATATTGAATATTAATCGAAGTAATCGAAGTATTCGCTTCTGTGTAACAAGCACCCTATTTACTTCTGTAGAGCAGCCCCACAGCAGAATATTATAATTTAGATGACTATATACAAGACCGTAATACACATTCATAACACAGTTTCTAGATACGATGTTCTTGATTCTAGAGATTGCAAAAAATGAGTTACTCAATTTTTTACATAAGACCTCAATGTGTGATGTCCATCTCAAATTTCTGTCTACATATATTCCAAGAAACTTTGTTGATTGGGATGATTATATAGTGTTGTCCCCATATTTAACATCAAAGGTACTAATTCCATTGCCCTTCAGACAAAACTGAACACATACATTTTTGTCGACGTTCACCATCAGATTGTTCATTTGACACCAACTTACAACTCCCTCACAATGCATTCACATGCCTCCAGAAGTTCTTCAGAAGTCCTGCCAGAAACAACCACCGATGAATCGTCGACAAAAAGTGTCACCAAAAACCGGGACAACTTCGCAGGCAGATCGTTTATGAACAATATGAATAGAAGAGGTCCGAGTACAGAGCCTTGCGGCACCCTAAGAGCAATATCATGTCTTTGAGAATAACTCTCACCTATTTTCACTACCATTGTTCTTTCTTCAAGATAACTACTTAACGGATTCAGAAACACACCTCTAAAACATAATATATATATATATATATATATATATATATATATATATATATATATATAAATATATATATATATAAAAGAAAGTCGTGTTAGTTACACTATTTATAACTCAAGAACGGCTGTACCGATTTAGCTGAAAATTGGTGTGAGGTAGCTTAGAGCCCGGAGACAGACATAGGATACTGTTTATCAAGTCACACGGGTGTTCCCGTGTGACGACATGAAACGTCAGTCACTATAAAACGTTGTATGAGACCCTTGAATATGTACTTTTTCAACTCAAAATAGCCAGGCATCAATGGTTTATTGATAGAATGCACGACTTCCACGCGGCTGCCCGGGTTCGGTTACCGGGCAATGCGAACAAAGTCTTTTTACTTCAATGACAAGTTTTCACTAATTTCATTCAATGCATATATGCATTATATATATTCAATATATATATATATATATATATATATATATATATATATATATATATATATATATATATATATATATATATATATATATATATATATATATATATATATATATATATTGAAGTAGTGTATATAAAAACAAGTTGTATAAGTTATCAAATACTAGGCATAATTATAAAGCACTCGAATATTCAATCCATATAAAGATTAATTACTGTATTGAAAACAAAACACATTATATTCTTTCAAAATATATTCAATTAATTGTTGAATTTAGGTCAATGGCACTTCTGAAGCTGTTCTTTGAAAATTTTCGCAAATTTTATCATTAATATTTCTATATATAAAAGAAAGTCGTGTTAGTTACACATTTATAATTCAAAAACGGCTGAACTGATTTGGCTGAAAATTGGTCGGAGGGTAGCTTAGAACCAGGAGAAGGACATAGGATACTTTTTATCACGTTCCCGTGGAACGTGACATAAAACGTGGTGTTACCAAACGGATTTACCACAACAAGGATAATTATGTCGGAAGACATTTTACATCAAATTCGTGCCAGTACAAGAAATCCCGACCTTCAGATGAATGAGTAGATACATAATTAGGCTTTGATATTTATCGAAGACACGTGTTACCCCATGTTCGTTAATTTATTAGTCAGTTGCGGAATGAAAGCGACGCATTTAATCAAGAATTTGAACGGGAACTTCATATGATCACCAGTAATTAGATTTAATAGTTCAAACGAATGTACCCCTGTTGAATCAGCAACAAAAGGAAGTTTATGATACAATGATGAACGCAATTGATGATGGTAATGGTGGTTTATATTTCCTGGGTGCCACTGGTGGAGCTGGTAAGACATTCCTCATGTCAGTAGTTTTAGCCACTGTTAGTGCGAGATCCAACATTGCTTCTTCTGGAATAACAGATACATTACATTGTTAGAAGGATGCCGTACGGCTCATTCAGCATTAATATTGCCGTTAAATGTTCAAACTATTGAAGAACTAACATGTAATATAGCAAAACACTCCGTAATTATCAAAGTTTTATTAGCATCAAACATCAGCATCTGGGAGAAATGCACAAAAACACATGAACGTGCATTGGAAGCACTTCACCAAACATTGAAATATCTACGCAATTACTGGAGATGTTTTGGAGTTGCATTGCTGAACGATACATCTGCTGAATATTTCTCTGAGCAATTACTGACTATCGGTGAGTACCTGTCGACGAATCGAGCGGATTGATTTAATTTTCTCAGAATTTCTATAACTTTGTCTCATCAAAAGACGAACTCACCAACAAAGTATTCCCAAACATCATTTCTTACCACAAAAATAATGAATGGTTGAGGGAGCGAGCAATTTTTGCGGCTTAGAATAAAAATGTAAATGGCTTGAACTTCATAATTTAGAACGAGATCATTGGTACACTGCATTCTTTCAAATCAATTGACTGTTTAACAAATTTAGATGAAGCCACCAACTATCCAATTGAATTTTTAAAGCCCTCGGAAATGTCGTGCACGCGTTTGATGATAAGGAAATTGATGAACAATGTGATTTACGCGACGATACTCAAAGGAAAATTCGAAGGTGAGGAAGTTCGCATTCCAAGGATACCGATTAAACGACTTCAATATCCGATCCGACTTGCTTTCGCCATAACATTAAACAAATCACACCACCAATGCTTGAAAGTTTGTGGTCTGAATCTTGAAAATCCATGTTTTTCCCATGGTCAATTACGAGTATATGTGGCATGTTCACCGGTCGTGAGACCATCTGCATTATTTGTTTTTGCACCTGATAATAAAACGAAAAATGACGTCTATCACAAGATGCTTCACTAAAGAGTGGAATCCATGCAATTAAATACATGGCCAATCATTAAAATACAATACTTCATTTTTTAATTTACATTAATTATCCAAATAGACAGTCAATAAAATCAAAAGTTTGCTCATTTATTGCCTCTTAGGTGGAACAAAGTTCGCCGGGTCAGCTAGTATATATATATATATATATATATATATATATATATATATATATATATATATATATATATATATATATATATATATATATATATATATATATATATATATATATATATATATATATATATATATATATATATATATATATATATATATATATATATATATATATATATATACATATAACGAAATGAAATTTTTGTGCTTATGGCACTGAATGAGATATTTAAGAAAATGCACACTAGAACATTAATTTGAAAAATTCAAATTAACCAAGAGAATGTTATAATAGAGCTAGATATGTGAACGTGTACGATGTGATGTCTCTATTATCCTTCCAAGAATAAATGTTAGAGAAATATTGAAATTGATGCCACACCTGATGGAAGTGCGAGACATTAATGTTTTGTTCTGCAAAGAACTCGCCAGTCGCACCACGTCCATCGAAATGAGGCAACGATTTCAACCTCCAAGCATCTTCTTGTGACTCCAAGTGGAAGACCGTAGAGTAATGAATACTCCACATTTCCATCTATAGGAATGATTAGAAAACACCTCTCAGATTACAGACACACCAAACATCGAAATTTCACATATCTTTTATACCCGTAGGTATCTACTAACTAATAATTCCTCTCAAAAATTAGTAGATACCTGCGGGTATAGAAGATATGTAAAATTTCGATGCTTGGTGTGTCTGTAATCTGAGAGGTGTCTTCTACTGATTCCTATAGATGGAATTGTGGAGTATTCATTACTCCACGGTCTTCCATTTGGAGTCACAAGAAGATGCTTCGATGAACGTGGGCGACTGACGAAATCTTTATAGAACGAAACATATGTCTCGCACTTCCTTCAGGTATGGCATCGATTTCAATATTTCTCTAACATTTATCCCTTGAAGGATAATGGAGACATCACATCGTACACGTTCACATATCTAGCTCTACTATAACATTCTCTTGTTTAATTTGAATTTTTCAAATGAATGTTCTAGTATCCATTTTCTTATATATATATATATATATATATATATATATATATATATATATATATATATATATATATGAGAGAGATTGAATTCTCGCTTAACTCTTGATGAAACATAATTAAATATTAAATTAAATTAAACTCTTGGCTTAATGACTAAAGATTGAATGTTGAGTGATAATAGGATACAATTGTTTCATCATTATTATGAATCGTCAGTCCATATTTAATCTATCAATCAAGAATCGATGACTTTCTAAACGTCCATAGGTCCTATATCAAATTGAGGAGAATTTTTCTCATTGAAAAATTCACGTGATCTCTCTCTATCGGAGAAAAGACGTATAAACTCTCCCTAGCGTTCAAGATTCCCACTCATGACAACAGTAGCGCGAGTGAAAGGCTTTGTAGACAATTCATTCGAACACTACAGAAAACTGTCCGCAATGTGTAAGAATAGTACCATGCATAATCGCTCCAGATCACGCCCCGGCGGCAATTGTTGTCACTCGCGCTATTGAATAGAAATCTTGAACGCTAGGGAGAGTTTATACGTCTTTTCTCCGATAGAGGGAGGTCAGGTGAATTTTTCCCGAGAAAAATTTTCCTCAATTTGCTATAGGACCTATGGACGTTTAGAAAGTCATCAATTCTTCATTGATAGATTAAAAATGACTGACGATTCATAATAATGATGAATCAATTGTATCCTATTATCATTCAACAAGATCGATGAATTTTTCGAAACGCTCTCAATATTCACTCTCGAAAGTAATGGGTTCGTTCTCGTTGACAACATTCGTGTAGGCAGCTCCCCGAGAGTTTTATTTGAAATATTTCGATATTTTGATTAAAAGTCTCAGTATTGACTATATATATATATATATATATATATATATATATATATATATATATATATATATATATATATATATATATATATATATATATATATATATGTGTGTGTGTGTATATATTCATAATGTATGAATAGATATATATATAATAATAATAATAATAATAATAAGTTCTTTATTTTCAACAGGTATAACACCCAATTACAGAAAATAATAACATTATATATATTGAATACATAACTAAGTAATAACTACAAAATTTAGAAAAAAGATTTAACTAAATAATTAAACAAAAGATTTAACAAAGAGATTAATCTAATCTAAATAAAAAAAATAGTAACTTATAACTACATTATAGCATTCAATGAAATATCAATGGGTATAACATCCAATTACAGAAAGTAATAACATTATATATATTGAATACATAACTAAGTAATAACAAAATAATTAGAAAAAAAGATTTAACTATATATTAAACAAAGATTTAACAAAGAGATCAATCTAATCTAAAAAAAATAGTAACTTAAAACTACATTATAGCATTCAATGAAATATTACAGATAACTCAATCTAAATCAATTAATTCAATCAATTTTCGTTGTTCACATAACTCCTGATAATAGATTCTATGGAGTCAAAGTGAATGTAACAATTACTGGCAATTCTATTCAGTGTAGACTCCATGAACCAAATCGGGGATTGCATAAGGGAGTTGGTCCTCGGAGTCTCTAGGTGAAATAATTCTGTATTACGAGAATTTTGCCTAGGAACACGAAAATTCAAAGCGGACAAGAGAGGAGGACAATCAATACTATTGTGCAGTAATTTGTACAAGAATTTGAGTGATAAAGTTTCTCTCCTGCTCTGCAATGAGATAAAACTAAATCGACTCAATAATTCGTTATGATTGACTCCTCTCTGTGGATAAACTTTATCCTCCCTCCACACTAAAAATTTCAAGAACCTTCTCTGAATAGCCTCAAGATGGCGTTGATGGCAAGTGTAAATGGGATGCCAGATCGTGCTGCCATACTCCAACTTGCTACGGATTAGGGTATTGAATAGTCCTATCAATGTTGAAGAATTATTGAAATATTTGCCATTACGTATAACGAATCCATACATTTTCGCAGCAGATGAAATAAGTTGGGTGATGTGTGGGACAAAGGAAAGCTATATATATATATATATATATATATATATATATATATATATATATATATATATATATATATATATATATATATATATATATATATATATTGGGTTTTGATAGACTTCATTTTTTCCTGTTCTTAACCCATCTGAATTTTTATGTAAAATGAGTACATGATATTTCATTTATTTCACCATCTCTAGAATCTGTTCTAGAATCAGTAATTTCGGATCTAGGTGGAACACAACTACATATTCAAAAATACGAAAATACTTTTGGCCAGCACGGGAACCTTTTTCGCTTTGGAACACGTGTTTCGGTCAGTTTCTAATCTTGTCATTGGTAAATTTATAGTAGGTAGACTAAACACGTATTACGTGAGTTACTGAAAACAGATGAGTTCCGAAGTGCAGATAATCCGCTCGATCAAAGAAAGTAAAAATAGCGAAAACTCACCTTGAAAAAAGGTACGGGCGCTTATTACACGGACGAATAAGTCTGAGGTTTCTGGTTATGTCTGAAAACTAAGAATCACTGTTATATTACTAGTTCTCCCAATTCACTCAGTGATATCTACATTGATACTCGGAACAGAATAGTTAATTCGTTAATTATTTGGATTTTAATCATTTTAAGGGGCCGAGAGTGTAAAAATATGTGAATATAATATAAATATATATGCTATATGTAAAAATTATGCTCCTTAACGAAGAAGAATTACGTTACGACTGTTGAGCTAATCTGCCAACTACTTATGACAAGTCAGTGCTCTGAAATACACGTCGTGAGCTTCAAACACACGTTCAACGTGAAAGTTCAATACTTAAATGATTCATTAATGATAACGAAATAGTAAAATTGAATATTACTTAAATTCGAACACTTGAACTTATGATTTACACTTTATTGACTACATTGCATGACGCGTTTCGTCGTTACAAACGACTTCTTCAGATGCTTACAGAATAATAACAACATTTTGAAAAATACAGGTATATATATCAAGGAATTTTGGTGTTCTATGGTTTTGGTTTTACCTAAGATATTCCATTCTGAGAAATAATTTCTATTACCTGAAAAGGTTTAACAAGGGTGAATTGTTTAATTCTATCTGTTCATTGAGCAAGTTTCCAGAATTTTTAAGCCGATTTATTTCCACTACTTCCCAATAATCTCATTGACTACTTCTCTCTATATTGTGTAGAATTTTGAAATTCGTATCGAAAGTATGGTTTTCTGTTAATAAATGGTTAGCATAATTCGAATTACTTTTATTATGGGCGAAGCTATATTTATGTTCCTGTATTATATTTCCGAAATTTCTACTAGTTTAACTCTATATATATATATATATATATATATATATATATATATATATATATATATATATATATATATATATATATATATATATATATATATATATATATATATATATATATATATATATACCGGGACATGTTCCACAATTCAATTGGTAAACACCTGATTTGTCTTCTCTTTCAATTTTGTTTTTATTGTTCTTAATGTGTCTCGATAAATTGTTGTTCGTTTTAAATGAAATATTAAAATTATGTTTACTTAAAAAGGTTTTGACTTTTTGACTGACGTTTCCAAAGTATGTTAAACTGTTATATTTACGATTTCTATCCGGCTGATAAGGAAATACTAATCGTAGAGCTTTCCGATAGAGTTTTTTGTCCAGAATTTTTGACACGAGTTCGCTTTCATAATTATTATTAAACAGATCTGCGGAATTGTGAATAATTAAAAATATTTTCGAAAATAATGACCTCTAGCGATTTTCCACATATAGTTCTTCAACATCATAGCTCTACCACGGCCACCACTAATACAGGCCATGAAATGAATATATGTCATATGTCAGAGAGTGTTCTTACAACCCCACCATTAGTTGAGCTGGTATACTAATGCAAATAGGACGCTTCCCAAAACGTTCGCAGTTTGAAGTTAAATAATTTGAGCTTTTGGTATGAATTCTATATTTTTCAATTGTGTACAGTGTCATACAAGTGTTGATGGGGATAATTTGTTGAAATCTCATCATCAATCTATAAAAAACAAAGTGTTTATTTTGTTTACAAATTTTACTGAAACGAAATCTATGTTGTGTTATTCAAGACTTTTGTAGTTTGAAGTTTAATATTTTACGATTTGAGTTCTTATCCTCTATTCATCAATTTTCTGTATTGTTAGTTAGGTGCTAGTGTTAATAGTTTGTGGATAAACATAACATCAAATTATAAAAACGAAGTGTTTTGTGTGTACCGATTTAATCGAATCGAATTTGTGTTCTGTTTTGAGTACGGATTACATACAAATAATTTTTTTTTAAATATAATGTAGAGGATAGGTATTCCGTAGATGATTCAGTAAGTTTCAAGCTTGGAATAGGTGCGTTTCTAATAAGTATATTTTCTTAAAATGACGAAAACTTGTTGCATTCATGGTTGTAAATCAATTTATAACAGCACCCTGCGGACGGGAGAGCAACTAGTATCGACTTTCAGTTTCCCTAAAAATGAATTTTTGAAGAGTGAATGAATGAAATGTATACCACGAGATAATTGGGATCCAACAAAATATTCAGTTGTTTATGCCTTGCATTTTCCTTGCATTTAAAAATGTCTTATTTCACATGTGTGCCATATTTGAAAAAATTATTAATGGCATTTCTATCGAAAAAAAAATTAAAAAAGGCCCGCTTTTTGAATAATACACCTACACCAGAGAGCAATTTTGTGTAATCTCACTATTTTAAGCGTGTCGTTGGATGAGTCCTTGAAATATTTTTATTGCTGCTGTTTATGTGGTGAAGACAATTAAAATATTCTGAACATGCTGTTTTCCATTTTTTTTGAATATCTCATTGAATGACTGCACAAAAAAAATATTGAAGGCGGACACGAGAAAACTGAATCAAAAAATAAACGAAGAAAGCTCAATACTTTCATAAAGTAGTTTGTTGGTTGCGCTAATCAGAAATATAATATTTATTTATAATTAGGTAAATAATTCAATTTGAGTTATTCCTACAGCGTTTCTTTCAAGGTTCCCATTCCCTCAAATAATTCAATAAATTTGGTTAGGCAACTTTTCATGTAAATAAATCCCACTGACTAATAGAAGTATTTTTACGCAGTGGGGCTTTATCGAAAACATCGTTCTTTTCTCGAAATAATAAATGTTTTACATTTTTGTGTTACAGAGATATGTGCTCACAATACACAATATAATATTCTATATGTTATAAATACTATTAATATTTCTTGTTTGTTCGCAATATACAAAAAAAGTTGAAATAATGCTTAAAAGCTTGGGAATATGCGGCTGGGATAGTATACCACTAAACACAATTTGGCAAAACCGAGGGAATACGCTCTTCATGGCCTGTATTAAAAGTGGCCGTGGTCCTACTTTCAATCGACTCAAATGAAACCATTCAATCCGAATCTTAGAGTTCAAATCTGTTGATATTTGCGTATCCATCAAACAGCGTTCCTCAAAAGAAAAAAGAAATTCAAGTCTACTCATTACTCCACGTTACCTGTTTCTAACTACACTATGTGATAATTTACTGCTCTGAGTATCCGGAACACATTTATTCTAAAAATGAGAATTATATCAACGTATCACGTTGACAAAATCACGTAAACTATTCATTTTGCGATAACCAACGATAGTCTATTATTAGCAGACATCGTCTCTCGTTTGTATTTGGAATCACATTTGCCGTTTGATACGAATATTCCTCAGAAATAGTGTGCGATAATGTAATCAGTTGACCCGTAAACCTTCTCAGTGTTGTTTCATCTGCAACTTGCGTCGTTCGAATTGATGACCTGTTCGTGCCGGCAAAATTTTCGTGCATATAATGGAACGGCCAACGACGTACGGTCTTCCTAATGAATTTTCTCTTCCCGGTAAAACCATTTTCTTAGAATGGATCTCACATCATCGAATCGCTAAACGCATCTGTAGTGTTGCGGGTGGTGATATACTGAACTTTCTGGACATTTTCCATATCCACCTGATATAAGAACATAAGGTTAGGTTTGAATTATGGTGCCATATGTAAGAATACACCTAATTAATGAGTGTTTCGAGTGAGATGCTGCCTAAATAAGAAATTTATAGCATCATTTTTATTGATGTAAGCACGTATTATAACATCGAGTAATAAAGGGTGGTAATGTCGTCTATTGTAATACTCTGAACAATGGAGAAATAATTCATATTCCATATAGGTCGTAGACAAAATCAATTATTTACTTATTTTCATTTTGTTGCAGTATAATTTCGACGCTGTAAATATTATCTAGAATGAAAACGTCAAGTAAAAAATATTACTCCATATCACTCTATGAACGAAACTAATAGAACGAACCTTAAAATTTTGGTCCACAGTCTGCCTAAATTGGGATATTTGATCACTCGTTATAATAGGGAACCTATAAATACCTAAAAAATTAGGTACGTGAAAAATCACCAGTGCTTAACAAGTATGTAATGACAAAGCCATTAATATTACATGATCTCGCTACTTTGTCGAAAGTGAAGTGGACTGCATCTGATATGTTTAAGTAGATTTTAGCAACATATACCGTCCCTTATAATAGATTTATTTAGAAAGATGACTTAGCGTCATCGACATGATTTTTTTTACCAAAGAATTTTAATTTCCAATAGCTTTCCTGAAAAATGTGTAGTCGGGTTATCCCATATAAATTTTTCCATATTATGAAATTCCCTGATCCACAATCCAGCGGACAATTCAAAAATGAATTTTTCAATGTAAAACATACGAGTAAGTCCAACAGAAAAGCCATGGTGAAAGCTGGGGTCTATTATGGGCTGCATTACTCACATCAACTTACTGAAATACGCCCCTGCTCATCTCAAAAATTTACATGTTTTATAAAAGAGTCTTATGAAGTAAAATTGCTTTATACCGGCTGCAATAGTGACAAAATGTATTTATAATGTTGACGCCATGTTTTCAGGATTGATTAGGATGTTCTTTGGAAGCCATTTTGCATGCATAATGAAAACCGAACTAATTCATACAAAAATATTCAACATCTTATAATTATTGTATAAACTAAACATTTTAAAACATATCTCCTGTACTAAACAACGAGTTTGGCGTATAAAAATGCATAACCTAGAAAGTGCGATATTCAGGCCAATTTTCAAAATTTGAAAAGTGTATATTATTGGCGTGGCCCTTTGAAATTTTTCCATATTTTCAGACATTCTGCACGGAATTTTTTTTTTCGCAGATAAAATTCATTTTGCCGTTCACCAAGTATAAACTCTCTTGAATAAGTTTATTATTGTGCTACATTACGTTTACGCCAAGATAACTATAGCATATTCATACTATACCGCCTTTAACATTTTGAAAGAACTTGCGGGATAAAATACTGATAAAATAATATAATTTGAAAGCGATTTTTGATAAAAACATTTTCGAATAGAGAATCTTCCGGCGATGTATAAGCCCATACATTTCATTAGTCTGTGGTTGAAGTTTTGGATCCAGTGGAAAAGCCAACTTCAGGATGTGGGATAAATGAATTGATGTTTTAGGCCGCAATCTAAAAAAAGGAGCAGTATTAAGCTCTGAGATCTCAGCCTGCCTACTTTTAACTGGCCACTGTTTCATCGTCACTGATGGAAATTTATTTAATGAATTTACAGTGACAATAGGTCTTAACAAAACTCATTGCGTTCAGATTGTCGTCATGTATTTGATATTATTCTCCTTGACTGGTGTAAGTTTGAACTACCCCTTCAAAGTGCATTGGTTTATCAAAAATTTAATCATAAAATTGATAATTAAATTAAATTTAGCACACGGCTTAAAGTTCCACGATTATATTTAACAATAAATTTAAAAAGTCAACATGTTTCGAGCGTGAGCTCTCTTCAAGACTGAAATGTTATAAATGTAAATATACAGGATGTTCTATGTAAAATACGGAAGTTGAAATCTACTTTCGGTATATCCCGAAGTACCGCAATCTTCTGAATATTTCAGACGAAGGGCTCCCATCTACATTAGTTTACAACCAAATTTTCAGATTTGTTGCGAATATAGTTTTCTATATATGGATCGATAGAGTTCCCGGAGGACCAGCCTCTATATATATATATATATATATATATATATATATATATATATATATATATATATATATATATATATATATATATATATATATATATATATATATATATATATATATATATATATATATATATATATATATATATATATATATATATATATATATATATATATATATATATATATATATATAAAAGCATATCTAAATCCCTAAGATCTTCAAATGTCTTTGTTTTTTACATTTGTTATATTATTCTCGTAGATTTGCGATGGAATTAGATAGACGAAAGGCGGGTAATATGGTATACAAAGTCAATATGCAATATAGAGTTTTAACGAAAACTGTTTGTGCCATCTATCTTTCAATGCCGCGAACTCAATGGTCTAATGAAACTTTCAATTGATGCAAATAACTGTAATATATCATATTGTTTTCATATTGAAAGTAGTTGAACGTAAACACTGCATTTAAAAACATTTCGGGTAAATTTTAGATCTATATCCATCGTAATGTAGTGGAAATGTTTTGTTTTTACTTGAAGTTCAATCTACGTCTTGATAGCTTATGTTCATGATTTATGTAACTTTTTGCCTCTACTTTCAAAAATAAAAGAAACCAGTAGTTTTCAACTAATGCCACAAAGTTTCTAATATGATATATCCATGGTGCATATAATATGGAATAGTATTCCATATTGTCTGCACATTTTCTGAAGATATTCAATGGATAAGTCAATGAGTAGCAGTGCACGTAGCAATGCCAGAAAGACCACAATTTCGGTACAGACCAAACTGGGTTACCTAGTATGCAAAGTAAAATACCCAAAATAATAGCCACGAACAGATTAAAAGAAATCACTACCTTCACATCACTAGAGGTTCTCTGATAACCCCTGATATTTGCATAAGTCCAGAAAGCATATTTGTTACACCTTTTCTCATTTTCCCAAGAAAAAATATGCCCAATGCTTTCATGGAGGGTTCTCCCTGTGGATCAATTGGAGGACTCCATCCATTAGAGTGGATACAAATAAATCTCTTCACAAATTAACTTCTGCACTTCTTAGGTTTTGTAAGACCAAGCGTGTCGTCTCTAATTTTCCCCATTTTAGACGGTCATTACAGTCGTACCAAGAACATACATTTCATTGATCTCGACAGTGAAAACTACGTGATTGTTTTATCTCTGCCACCCCAATGCACACATAAAACTCAACCTTTAGCCTTCATATCGTACTTTTATGAGCCTGTTGAAAGCGTATTACAGCGGAAAAATTCGTCTTCATCTATTGCAAAACAACAGACCGACTAGCACGTATGACATTGCCGAGCAATTTGCAAAATAGCTTATCTTTAGTGCAAACAACTGAAATTGTTGCAAATGGTTGCAAATTGGAGGAATCTATTTGTTCAACAGGAATATATTTACAAAAGTGATAAAGGGTGGAGTCTCAGTTGATGATTGTGTCCAGTTTAACAAAAACGTGATAACAAAAACTCCTCTCGAAGCTGTTTGGAATTCCAACTTACCTCTAGAAAATTGACCTAGTACAAGTGGAATTGTTTCTCCATTTGATATATCTCCTCTGCCGTTCCTAAATATCATCATTTAAATAGCTACCGCTATTTTGCTCTATGATACCAATGCGTTGGTACATTGAGCTACATGTAATATAGAATACTCGTACTATTCCATATTACCTGTTCACTAAAAAGTTCGCGTTTTTGACTATTTTGCTGTTATGATGTTTTTGTTTTGAAATCGTGTGTATTCATTTTCAATGAAGCTAATGAGTTTTCTAACAAACTCCCGTATATCTCATAATTCTACCTTCAGTCGGTAATTTGTTATATACTGGAAACAAAATGGTATTCCATATTCACATTACTTCATCTATATAGTGTGCAATGTGGTTTTTTCATCTAGTGTAAAATTTCTGGGTATACATCTTGACTCTCGTTTTACGTGGAGTGTTCATGTTGAGTATCTTGCTGATAAGCTCACTAAAAATGTTTTCCTGCTTAGGAATCTGGTTTCCACTGTCTCAGTGAAGGTACTCTTGAATGCTTATTTCTCTTTGTGTGAAGCACATTTGAGGTATGGCATTCTGTTATGGGGAAATTGTGGAGAAAGTGAGAGAATTTTTCGTATCCAACGTCGTGCTGTGAGATTTCTTGGAGGCTTGTCTTTTAGGGAGTGTTGTAGGGACACCTTCAGGGAGTTTAATGTTTTGACTCTGCCTGGTCTCTTAGTACTAGAGAACCTAATGTATGCACACAAGAGAGCAAATAACTGCAAGTTAAATACTGATGTTCAAACCTATGATACCAGGAGTAATCGGGATATTCATTTGCCACTGTTGAGGTTGAGTGTGTTGCAGAAGAGCCCTGATTATTTTGCAATGAATCTGTTCAATGTACTTCCTAATGAAATTCTAAGATTGTCTGTTCGTAATTTTAAGATTTGTGTGAAAAAAGTTTTAAATTGTCAATGTTTGTATAATGTGAACGATTTTTTCAACTTAGATTTTTCATCACTGTGAGAATAATATATTATTTGTTACCTGACATGTGCGAATACGTATTACCTTCATGGTTATTTTTGTATAGAGCATGAATAAAGACTATTTATCCATCTATCTATAGAAGGCTTCAATGTGTACTGATTTTGTTGATTTCTAACAATTCTAGAGAAGTTTATATAATATCCGTCTAATATGAATTGAATGAGGTAATTTTTAGATATAAATATGCGTAATATATATTTATAATAAATATACCATAAATGAATCACCATTTTCGAGAAATGGATGTAACGACTTAGGGTAAGATCCCAGAGCGATCCGAGATAACCTGTTTTCACATAATTCAATAAAACTAATTACTCTGTAATTTTCACTTTACTTCAACCAAACATTACAATATTGTTTTGCCAACACAGAAGCTTCTTCAGATGTAGATGATAAACTCAAAAAAAAGATGTTAGTTTATCTGATGAAGCCACTGTGTTGGCGAAAAACTATTGTCATGTTTGACATAATTATAGTGAAAATTACAAACTACTCAGTTTTATTCAAAATGTGTTGTCAAATTTTCATCAAGTATGTGCCAATCAATTAGTGTTTTCACATAAAGGAAACCCGAGATTCTTAGTATCGTCTCATGTGCTTCGTATATTTGCGTCCTTGTGGAGCTCACCTTGTGATACCTGGCAATTACCAGGTGAGATAGATAACTAGAAGTTGCAATACATATGACAGGTTTTGATATATTTCCGAGAATATGCTCCTAAGTTTTTTGTTGAAGCATTGATGTATTGAAGAAAACGACTTAAACTTTTACCCATCTTTAACACTCATCTGTTAATTTATCGCGGCATAACGTACACACTGTCCTACAAAATATATATTTCACTTGAGAAAATAAGTAATATATATCCGAAAATGTTGGGCTATAGAATAAAGGTATAACTAACCCACATTATTAAGAACACACGATTGAGCTTTCTTCAATAGAAAAATATATCTAAAATTTAATGCTATTGCACCAGAAATGAGAATGAAAATAATCGAAGAACCGACACATCGGCCCATTAATTTGAAATTATACTAATTATAATAACAATAATGATAATGATAAGTCTTTATTTTTCTACCGGTAAAAACACCCAGTTACAGGAGCTATTCAAATATATATATATATATATATATATATATATATATATATATATATATATATATATATATATATATATATATATATATATATATATATATATTTATGTATTATAATAATAATAAATATATATATATATATATATATATATATATATACTATATATATATATATATATATAATAGTATGATATAATGCAAAAAATGATTTTCAATGAAAGAAGTAATTATAATAAATAATAGACAATGAGATATAGCTATACTTCAAAATTTACTATACATTAAAAGAGTCCGAGTAATCCCGACTAATAAAAGCAAATGAGTCACTGTTGATATCGCATTTGTCAGACACATCCTCGAATAGCGAACATATATATATATATATATATATATATATATATATATATATATATATATATATATATATATATATATATATATATATATATATATATATATATATATATATATATATCTTGAAATTGATTTATTGCCTGTTTAAGATATTTTATTTCGAAAGTTTTTAGCAATAACAGGCTTTTTTTGATATGAAAAAGTTTATTTTTGTTGACGTTTCGTTGTTATATTACAACTTTGTCAAAACTAATAAGTTTTATATATATATATATATATATATATATATATATATATATATATATATATATATATATATATATATATATATATATATATATATAATGGGTGATTGAACGAGGGAATTAGTTTTCAGACTACCCAATGAAAAAAATTTACTTGAACGTGAACATTGTCTAGGAACATGAACATCAATGAAACAAACATGAGCCAATAAGGATAGGACAGTCCTTGTGAGAGGTTATACAGAAACTTCAGGGGCAACAAATCACTACCAACTTGGAGTGATTTAGCTCCAAACCTGTTGAACAGATCAGTTTCGCTGTATCATCTGGCCGGATAAAATCTTCCCTCCAAATTAGATATTTGAGAAATTTTCTTTGTATCGACTCTTAATGATTTTTAGAGAATTGTAAATGGATGACAAATCATTCATCCGAAATCTAATTTGCTCTTTACCGGGGCATTAAATAATTGTCAGTTGTTGTAAGTTCTTGTTTTAACAAGAAAATGTTGTTGTGTTCAAAAAGTGTCCAGCATTATAGTATTATAGCAAAAGTTCGTTCGAACAGTACAATAAACTATGAGTCTTCAAAAAATAACGCATTACTTGCAAAAAAATCGAAGTGAATGTGATTATGAATGAGGCATCAAAATTACGAAGCCCAAATTAGAATTCACCATCTTCAAATGCGAAATACGTAAGTATTGACACACAAACCTTAGGTTATAGCACAAGAGCCTACGACGGCCAGATCTCTGTTATTTTATTAGGGCTGAAAGTTTCTGTGTACATGTCCCCATCACAGTAAGAAAGACCAGCAGACTATAGAGTTTGGATTGTGGTTACTTGCGCAGGTAACAGGTAGTAAAGTTGAATAAAATAGTAGCTTCAATTCGTTAAAGTATATATCTCAATTTTCTTCTATTTTTGCGGGATAACTTAAGAAATCACGCCATCCATTGCCAGACACTTATTACAGTTGCTACTTCCTGCCAAACACATATCAAAATTCAACCAATAATGATTTATTAGATTTTCAGACACTCATTAAAGAAATCAAAATTCTAAATCAATTAGGTAACTTGAGAGAACTTATACAAATAGTCAAAGAATTAAACCATAAATTAAGTGATACAAGTAGCACATTCGAAAAAATTATGATATTGCAAGAATTAACTGCCAAATATGACATATAAAATGACAAATTCAAACGCAAACATACTTAAAATACTGACATGGAACGCCAACGGACTCAGACACAAAATGAATGAATTAGAAAATTTAATAAAAGAATTAGACATCGATATTATTTGCATTCAAGAAACAAAACTAAACGAACAGACACCACCAAAATTTAAACATTATTTAGTTTTAAATCAACCAAAAGGGCGAGCGTATGGTCTTATCATTTATTACAAAAATACGTTGAATACATTGCAATCAAACATCAAAATAGAAAACTTAGAAACTCAGTCAATACAAATACAGGACATTCACATAGTAAACACATACATAACAAACAACGCCACACTCGACGCAAACGCAATTAATACAACACTGAAAAAATATAATAAAACTATCATACTTGGCGAGTTGAACGCAAAACATAAAAACTGGAACTGCGCAGACAATAACAACATAGGACGAAAATTAAACAACTTTCTGAATAAATATCCAAATTACACCTTGCATTACCCACAAAACAATTACACACACTTTCCATACAACGGACTACAAAAACCGTCAACGATCGATTTAGCAATCACAAACAAAATAAAAATAAATAAAATAGAAGCAATTAACGCACTAGATTCTGACCACCTACCAATATACTTAGAAATAGCAAATTCAAATCACACGATATCAAAAACTCAAGAAAAATTCAATTTCAAAACAAATTGAAAAAACTTTCGAAAAGCTTTATCAAACAAAATTTTCGTATCAAAAAACAAACTACAAACACAAGACCAAATAGACAAAGAAATAGAAGCACTAACTCAACACATAAAAACAGCATACAAAAAACACACAATTCAAACTAAATGCAACTACGAAATAAAAATACCAGACAGCGTAAAATTACTCATCAAAACTAAAAACAATATGAGACGACTACTGCACAGACGATACGACCCTGTACTTAAACTCGAAATTAAGGAACTGACAGACGAAATAAATCAGACAATTAATTCAATAAAATCAAAGGCTTGGGGGAAACATTAAGGCAAACAGGACATAACACGAACAAAATGTGGGAAATTGCGAAAAATTTAAAGAAAGACGTTGACACATATATTCACCACCAATACACGGAAGTAACGGAATCAAAACATCAGACAAAGAGAAAGCGGAAGCAATAGCAGAAACATTCGAAAGAACGCACAGACTCACAGAGAACTACTCAGACTACAGAACAGAAAAACACGTACACAAGCAAACAAAACTAATACTCAAACAAAAACCAGAAATTAATCACACAGAACTAACAAACACTTACGAAATTAACAGGATAATCAGACACATGCACAACAAAAAAGCCCCTGGGGAGGACAAAATTACTAACAAAATACTGAAAAATCTTCCAATAGAAGCAATAATAATATTGAAAACAATTTATAATTCATGTCTAGAAATTCGATACTTTCCATACAGTTGGAAAAATGCAATTATACTACCGTTCAAAAAACCGAATAAAAATCCAACTTTTCCGCAAAATTATCGGCCCATAAGCTTGCTGCCCACTCTATCGAAGATCCTAGAAAAAATTATTTTAATTAGAATCAACGAACACAAAAAACAGACAATTACGGAAACTATACAAGAACAATTTGGATTCCAACAGCACAAAAGTACGACATTACAACTAGCAAGAATAATAGACCAAATCATACATAACTTCAACATAAATAGAGTAACATCAATTTTAACTTTAGATATTGAAAAGGCCTTTGATACAGTGTGGCACGCAGCACTTATCTATAAATTAAATCAAGCAAAATTTCCAATTTACATATCAAAAATAATCGCCAGTTTTTTAGAAAATAGAACTTTCCAAGTAAAATTTAAAAGTACATCATCGAATAGACAGGAAATAACAGCCGGAGTTCCCCAGGGAGCAATTTTATCACCGACGCTATTTATACAATACATAAACGACATTCCAAAAAACAAAAACACAGAACTCGCACTATTTGCTGATGACACAGCAGTAGTTTCAAACAGCTGGAAAATAGACCAAAATATACGAAACATACAAAATCACATACGCATACTTGAAGACTATTACGCAAAATGGAAAATAAAAATAAACGCAGACAAAACAAACATAACGCACTTTACGACGAAACTTAAGGAAAAACCGACACTAAAACTGAAATACGAAAATACAGAAATACAAGCAACAGACCATACGAAATACTTAGGAGTTATTCTAGACAAAACATTGAAATTCACAAAACACATCAACACACAATGTAATAAAGCAATAGGCATAACGAAAATTCTATACATTAATTAACAAAACTAGCACACTACCAACAAAACTTAAATTATTAATATAAGAAAACGCAATAACTACTATACGCTTGCCCTGTATGGAACAGGACATGTAAATACAACTATAAAAAACTTCAATATTTTCAAAACAGAACACTTAGAACAATACTTAGACAAAAACGAAATACACCAATACACAAACTTCACGAATTGGCTGACACACTAACAATAGAAAATGAAATAAGACAGCAAACACAAAAATTTTACAATCTACAAAGCCCAAAAACACAATTCACCAAACACATCACACAAAAATACCCACTAACACTTCCATACAGAATAAAACATAGACTTATACACGACATATTAAAATGAAACACCACTAAACTCGCCTACACAAAATAGTTGGCACTCGCCGTGTAATTCATTTGCCTTGAAAAGGGTCTGCACAACGAAAAGTGAAAATAATACCAATTATAAATTCAAAACATTGTTATCAGTTACAAAAATACAACTTCAGTGAAATCAATAGTTTGGCTCTGAAACAAATGATGTAGTATATTTTATTTATTGTTTTACTTGTATAAATGCTCGTATTATTTTGTAAATAAAAATTCTATTGAATGTTAATAAAATATAAAAAAAAACCGTGTAATTCATTTGCCTTGGTGTCATTCTGAATTGTAACTTAAACGCAATACTACGTCCATACAAAGAAGAACCTAACTAAACCTAACCCAAACCCTGACTAAAATAACGCATATTGTGCGGAAAGCTAATTTCTATATATGCCACGGTACAATCTAACTAGATAGGTAGGGTGTATCTTGTATGCACGACAACCCTGCCTCATACATACATACTTGCAGCCTCTCAGAGTCGATCGTAAGTAGTCTAAAAATATTGAGGTAGATCGCCAGCAGTTCAAGTTTGAGCACCCCTGGTCTAGTGCGATCTTTTGAGATATCCAATAATAAATTTTCCAATAATTCAATAACGAATTTTATTGCGTTCATAGCAATGTTATATCAAATAAAAAATTTTATTTAAGTATAATAGAATATAAAAAAAGTATTGTTACATATAAACAAAGATATTATGTCGTTTCTATAATTTTCCATATTGTCTCCGAAATTTTCATTTACTTCGTCACTACTACTCCAGTTGATAACTTGACCGTCGTCAATATTGCCTTCTCCAGGATTTTCTGAAATGAAATAAGCAAGTTCATACAATTATGATTGATATAAAATGATGTACAATAATTTGTCATAATAATTACATACCTGATTGAGTTTTGAGCGAACAGTGCAAACTCATTTTGAACTGGTAAGAGCATTTGCGTCTTTCAATGCCTAGCCATTATTGTCTGGTTGATATGAGGTTGGATTTCGCAACTTCTTTCAGCCAAAAGGTTCGTTTACATCATAGATTGTATACGAATCAACGAATATCTGAAGTCTAGCGGCATCAACATCAATTACAGTACGGACATAGTATACATTTATAAATCTCTGAATAATATTGAAGCTGTTTTGTTGTTGATCTAAATTTTGAATTAATCAATTTATGGGCTATTACCGATGTTCTTGAAAGCTTCTAGGTACTCTGGATATTATTTGATGTCTTATTTGTTTCTAATTTTCCCATGATAATACTTCTTACTAAAATTACACTTCTATTCCACAAAAAAAACTACACAAATACCATATATACTATAAAACTTTGGTTGTACGCATAATAGTTCAATGCATCTATAAACGACAGATTGTGCGTAGTGAAAGATCACACTAGACTAAGCACCGTTTCTCGCTCGCACCTGCTTAACAGCTGCTACCTCGCGATCGAGCCTACAGCGGGCTCACAATGTGCCTGGCAAGATGTAAAAGCCATTAAAACTGTCCGGCTATTGGGATAACATTTTTTTAAAGGTCCCCAAGTAACATATATAAAATTTAGCCTTTATACTATAACAGAAGTATAATTATAATTTATTAATGTTTAAGGATGTCTGTTAATGTTTAAGGGGCAACTGTAATAAGTGTCCGGCAATAGATGGACGTGATTTCTAAATATATCCCGGAGAAAATATGAGAAAATTGAGCTTTATGCTTTAGCGAAATTAAGGTACTAATATGCTGTTCGAATTAATTGGGACAAACATTTTTTTCTTCGTTTGAGTTACTGTAGTAAGTATGTGAGTACCAGGGTGGCCCAAACACCCTCACACTTGTTTACTACCTGAGGTGACGTGAGGGTTCGACCTTGACCATCATTTACATTCTGACCGGTTTTATCTCGCCCGTAATTCAGCCTACCGGTGTGACAGTTGGTGGTTTCAATTTGGCTGTATTGTCTCGTCCACAGATGGATATCACTCCGGAGAAGCGTTCCAGAATTATCGCGTTTAATGAACACACATCGATGACTGTAAGAGATATAGCTGAAACTGTTGGTGTGGGAAAGTCCAGGGT
This sequence comes from Henosepilachna vigintioctopunctata, assembly GCA_030704895.1. Classification (NCBI taxonomy): domain Eukaryota; kingdom Metazoa; phylum Arthropoda; class Insecta; order Coleoptera; family Coccinellidae; genus Henosepilachna; species Henosepilachna vigintioctopunctata. The sequence continues at coordinate 1,845,821 of JARQZJ010000136.1, read as the reverse complement.
TTCGAGAGTTTAAAAAACATTTGAAGAAAGTGGCTGATCGTCTCCAAAAAGAAAAGGAAACTGTGGCCGCAAACGCAAAACTACTTCAAGAACAGACAAATTGTTGATAAGAAATAACAAAATTAATCCGAGAAAGACAATCACTGATCTTTGAAGGTATTCAATGGTTTCTGGTGTGGGGGTGAGCACCTCAACTATCCGAATACAACTGCTGGAGGTTGGCCGCAAGGCAAGAAGACCAAAAAAAAATCAACTGCTTACCCAGAAAATGATGAAGAAACGTTTGGAATGGGCCAAAAAGTACCGTGCGTGGACTGTGGACGACTGGAAGAAGGTGGTTTTTAGTGATGAGACACATTTGATCAAGGGTACAAATCAAGTGTTTTTAGGCGAAGTGCTGGGAAACTTTGCGGCCTGATCACATCCAGCAAACATTAAAACATCCTTCGAAATAAGTGTTTTGAGGTTTTTCACAACCAATGGTACTGGACGATTAGCTCCTATAACAGGAATGATGAATTCAGTGAAATATATGGAAATATTGCGCACCAGAATTGTTCCATTCATGGAAACGTTTGATGGAACATTTCAGCACGACCTGGCTCCCTGCCACAATTCCAAACAAGTGCAGACCTTTATGCGTGAGAATGAAATGAAAGTACTCGATTGGCCGGGAAATTCACCCGATCTCAATCCTATTGATAATTCATAGAATATTTTAAAGAAACGACTGACAAGAATGGTTTGCACTACAAAACTTTTTTTTTGTTGCAATGATTATAATTGCAATTCAGGTGTGGTTTCATAATGACGAATTCAAGAAAATTTGCGCTACGCTAGTGGAATCGATGTCTAGACGAGTTCAAGAAGTTATTTCTGCGAAAGGAGGACATACTTCATATCAATATGAAGAATTTACGTTATTTTGTATGTATTTACTTCATTAAAAGGTAAGATTTTACGAAAACATTTTTTTTATCCTTTGTCCGAATTAATTCTAACAGCATAGTATTCTATACTTTTTTTAGTACATGTTACCTGCGCAAGTAACCACAACCCAAACTCTATAGTCGCTGGTCTTTCAAAGCTGTGTTGAAAACATGCACAGAGAAACTCAGCTTTCATGAAATAACGAGGGTCTGGCCATCGTGGGCTCTTGCTCTATTAGAATGAATGTAAAAAAAATGAGGAAATGAAATAGAAAAACCCTTATCAATCAATCATGAAGAGAGACTTGTTATTGCTGTAGTTAAAAACGAATCAAAAGCAACAACATGAATCCGAAAAAGTTCATTTAATTTTGAGCTATTTTGAGACATACTTCATTGAAATTACAAAGAATAAATAAACATTATGTAAACATATTATTATAATCGGCTGCAAACCAACAAAAACATTCGAAATAATGATTATAGACATGACCTATCGATAACACGGTAGTTTATAACTGCAACGGATGTCTCAAAACTTAGTAGAAACTATGATAATATGATATTTCGTTTTATGTCTTAAAAAATTATGTATACCTTGAACACGGCTATGACGATTGGTTTACATTTAAAGGTTATGTAAGTGAAATAAAATCAAAATTCTTTCAATTTATTGCGCACTATATCAATTAAAATCGTTAGTCGCATCTGTTTATAAACCGAACAAACACTGTTTACTGGAATCCGGAAATCATGAAACAAATAAATATTCCGTTTTCTTTATAACATCGCATGCCAAGGTATGGAAAAGATCCGAAAAGAATTAATTGAAATCGAAGGAAGAACTAGGAATGCCATCGAAGAGAGTGAAGCAAGAACTATTCTCAAATTAGATACTGATATTGAAAAAATACCTAAACTGGAGACAGAAAATTCAGAGCTCAAGCAGAAATTTCAGTTTCTCGAGAGAAATAATTAGGTACAAGAAGAATCTGGTTATTTTCGGAGTTCATGAGTGGTCACAATCTACAATCGATAATATTTGTATATCTTTGAACGAATTACTTGAAACTAATATCTCAAAATCCGATATTTCCGACTTGTATAGATTGGGCAAATCAACAAAGAGTCCAATGAAAATCGAATTCATATCTGCGATCACTAGAAAAAACATCCTGAAAAATTGTTATAAGTTAAGAGAAACTAAAATAATAATAACACCAGGTCTAACAAAAGCTCAACTTGAACGACAAAAAATATTCAAAGATAACCTAATAATATCAAAATCAACTACAAGATATCGGTGTTATATTAGAAGAGAAAAATATATCACAACAACCAAATAATAATTGTGTACAACGTTCTTGAAACTGATAATCTGAAAAAATTCCGGCAATCGATTGGTACACCTGGTTCTTCTGGTTGGGCGTAATGAACGTTACGCTTATGAAGGAGGAAATGGTGGGTAAGCAGGTTCATCTTGTGGACTCCGAAACGGGAATAGAAATAGAAAACTGGAATAGAAGAAAACGAGAAAAAAAGAGAGACAGAAGCCAAGCAAAAATTTACAACACATAACATTCGAAACGAAAACAGAGACCGAAAAAACTCAGTGACAACAAGAAGTCAAAGATATATTTCAAACTAGTATTTTAAAGCAAAACAAAAACAATAAAAAAAAATTATGGATCCCTTCATTACAAACTGAAATTTCGATTTGTTTCCTACTAGAAAACTGAATAATATTGGTGAATATAATAAGATAACTGAAAAGAATGGAAACTACTTTGAAATATTTCACCAGAATATTAGCTTTTCATCAAAATAATGTTGAGGGGAGATATTACATACCCTAGTGAGACGATATTTCAGGAAGATAGGGTGCTCGATCTTAGGAGTTTATATTTTCTCAAGACAGTATGTTTTTGTTATATAAATAAGACGAACATGAATTAACAACCACTCAATCACATGTACAATATCCGAGCTAAATATATGGAAAAACTAAAAGTTCCTGTTGCTATAAAAACTGCAGGACTTCGACAAGCAACGTATTTGGCGCATCGCTTTCTAAACAGCCTTTCAGGGGAATTTTCAGTATGCGCGCCTCTTTCATATGTAACGTTAAAGAAAAAAGTGAAAAAGTTTCTTCTTAAGATGGAGGTGATGTGTGCTCAAAGTTTTTTTAGTGAGGATTCCAAAGACAATAGAATATATGTTTTCTATAGATGATATTAAGTAGTTTTTGCTCTTGAATTTAGTGAAATCACTATAAAATGACCCACGGACAGCTCCGACTTTGTGGGTCTCAAACTCTTATGATGATCGCAGTTTGTTCATTTTTCATTGGAATTAGTTAGTTCTGCTGCGGTTAGTGGTAGTCAAAATTTTCAAAAAATCGATTTGCATTTTTCCGACAGAAGAAGAATCCGACAAATACTTTACGAGTTATTCAGCAATGAGTACGGGGCTCTCGAGCGGTCCCGTATTTCCGAGAGCAGGTGGTTAGCAGCAACTAGCTACCTATTCAGAAATTACGAACCAGATCCTTACGAAAATACAAGTAATGCAACCGTAAATAAGAAGGCATGTGTAGGGCATGTTCAGAAGCGAAAGAGGACTCGATTAGGTACACTGAAATCTAAACAAAAAGGTTTTGAGGTAGAAGTGAGCTTACAGGAAAAGTAATAATTGACAAACAAACAAAATTGACAACAAACAAATTGACTATGTACTATGGATATCAATAAGTCGACATTGTAATTTTATTGAAGATACGAGATCTGCTCTAATGGCAATCACTATGGCTCGTGTGATGAAAATCCGAATCATAATATGTGCCCAAAAGGCGAAGATTCTTGTTACGTATGATTAGGACGAAAAAACACTCGAGAAGGCAGAATGCTACGTTGGCAGCAGCAAATCGATGTTTTTGGAAGCTTCTACAACGGCCGAAGAACTATTTTATGGCCCAGAAATAGATGACTCAGTATTATTAATCAAATTATTCATATTACTCTACATAAATCGATTAAATAATAAAAATAAATCATAAAACTTTAAATGGTTTTTTTCAATACTATGTGTTTTTGCTGTACCAGTGTATAACTCGAAAACCGCTCGCCAGGTTTCGATAACATTTATGTAGCTTCTAGAAAAATTGAAAAACTAGGCCCTGATCGAATGATTTTATGATTTTCCGGTTTTTTCGGATTTTTGTTGCTTTTGAAAAAAAAAGGCTTTGATTAGGTACAAACTATCTATTATCTATTAGTATTTATTTATGAAGGTGATTGTCTGATTTTAGGTTTAATTCCAAGGATTTATGATGCTCACCGCAAGGAATTTCTGTTGAACGTACAAACAGCCGTACCTTCTAAAATTATGAATTTTTAAGAAAATTCTGGTGAAGTCAAGTCGAAACATTATGTAATGATGCTATAGTGTTACTATTGTGAAATAAAATAAATTACTGGCGAAAAAAATTGTTTAATAATATAATTTTTTTATGTTCCTGAATACCCCTAACCACTTAACCCCTTGTGGATTTGTGAATGATTCTGAAATATTGGTACCAGTTTTTTATATCTCAATTCTAATTTATACTGAAAGAAAGAGTATATATGAGAAAACATAAGTTTCTGTGAATTTTCAAATTTTGATTGCATATTATTGATGATTGTACAATTTCAGTATTCAAATAATGCCTAAACACAAGTTCAACAAGAGATAATTTTTAAAAACTTTGTTATTTTTCAGGCAAACTTCTCCTTAAGTTCGTAGTTATAATTTATTTAAATAAGAATTCATTTCGAAAACCAGTAGTGGTATAGTATCAGGTCACAGCCCCAACAACGTTTCTACCACATTTCAATCGTAGCGTGAGCAGTATTCCTGATTCTTACCATAATTACCGAAACTCCCAAGAAAATTATCGAGATGACGTTGATAAACGTTTAATTTTATGTCTTTATAAGCTCCTAAAATTTTTAAACTCTAAAGCTAAAACTCCTTTGCAATATTTTTTATAATCTAATGCTTTAAAGAATTATGGCGTGCGCAGCGGACTTGACAAAGTTCAAGTGCGAATTAAATAAACTTGATAAAGATACTCTTGTAGAAATATTATTGAAAGGCTGTGTGCCTGATAGAATAAGTGTCAGTGAATCATTAAGGGGCTTTATAGAAAAGCAATTTGACACTGGGAACGAAATTTTCCATGATAAAGACACTATGCGTGAGCTAGCGCGGAATGGAACCGCTACTTTCGAATTATGTTGTTTTGGTCGAGAGGGAATGGACTGGTTCTTTCGCCTTGAGGCGTTACAATTGACTACCTGCAGATGTGCGTGACATTTCCAATGTTCATATTTTCAGGAATAAAATATATGATTTACTGTTGCAGGGAGCGTTTTATTCGATAGATTACCTATCAATGTTATCAACAATTCCGGCTATGTAATTGAGCAAGTAACAATGTTACCAACCATATGCCATCATTTGTTTCAAGAGAATGCGATAAAGTTAACAATATTGAAGTACTAAGGGACAGACCAATAAAATATCCCTCTTTGTGATTCAAATTTTCATTTCGTGATTTTTCCATTGAAAAGAGATATCGTTTCAAGTCGGGTATCAGAAACAGTATGACGAACATTTCTTCGTAATATATGATATTTCGTTCACAATCAAATAACTGGAACACATAAAGAATACCGCTGCACATTTTGGGAATTCTACTTCTTCCAGAAATTCATAATTATCTAAAGTTTAAAAGAACTGATAAGTTTTCTAAACAAATGATCACAATTTAATGTTCATTTTTATCTAGTAAAAGTCAAGCTGGGTCAGGGACTCCACGCAGAACATCTGCACGTGTAAAAAAATACCAAATGCATATTTATCGATCTGTTTGAGATAACTAACAACTAGATAATTCAATTAAATTTTTATAAACATTGAAAATATTGGACACGTGTGAACGATACAACATGAAACCAAAATTCATACATTTCAACTTTAATCTACTTACCTACTATTCTCATATATAATAACGGAAATTCATTTTTTTCATGAACAATTAATAAGTCATAAATAATACATCACGTCTTTTTAGACTCCAATAATATATTTACGTAACATACAATTGAATACGCTCTAATGACTTCCATACACAACTTTCAAGTTAGACTGACTCCTTTTGTTAATGAACAAAAACTAACTATACTGTAGGGTGAAATATTACAAGCATATGAATCTTGCTATTCCTACTATTCCAATCTCCATATCTTGAAGTACTGCATGTTCAAGAATACGAACCTTTGAAACCTATTCTTAAAAAACTATCGGCCTCGTATCATGGATCCCAAAAATAATTCCTGACAAATACATATTTTTGTGAGAAATTTTTTTTCAACTATATTATTTAATATTATTCATATGTTTACATGTTTTTAGAACGAAAGAATAACATTTTTGAGAACATGAATAACTACATTTGGAATTTCCGTTTCGAGGAGACGTCACGAGGAAGAGATCTAGAATGCTTGATAGAATTGATACGTCATTTCTTCGATAGAGTGGGCCCACGTTATAAGTTCACGAACTAATGTTCACCTCATTCTGAAGATAAAACCTGGGGTCGTTTGAAAGTCATCGATTCTTGATTATTTGAATATATATCACTGAGGGTTCCTAATTAGGATGAAACAATTGTATCGTATTTTCATTCAACAAGTTCGATGATTTTTCGGAACGCACTTAATACTTACTCTCGAAAGTAATAGGTTGAGTTTTCGTTGACAACATTTGTGTAGACATATCTCTGGGAGTTTTATTTGAAATATTTCGATTGAGAGTCTCAATACTGACAATGTATATTGTAACCGTTTTTCGAAATTCCCTAAAATATTAATAAAAACGTGCATTAAACAAGAGATATCTTGGTTGCGGAGACACCCTGTATCTCTCTTTCGTACTCTCATACATACTCATTGTTAACTATGAGCAAGACGCTGCTTCGAGAGCAATTCGTTCTTACCACCTGATACGATTACTGAAACAATTGAAAGAATTGATCCTTCACTAACACTTCAAAGTATCTGATCTCTGGAAGAGGGAACGTTACAATATATATATATATATATATATATATATATATATATATATATATATATATATATATATATATATATATATATATATATATATATATATATATATATATATATATATATATATATATATATATATATATATATATATATATATATATATATATATATATTTGTGTGTGTGTGCGTGTTTAGAAATAACTTGTTATTTGTAATGTAAAAAGACTTATTTTTGTTGACGTACCGTTGTGTATCACAACTTCGTCCAAGTAATTATTATTATTATCAGTTTTGACAAAGTTGTGATATAAAACAAAACGTTATCGAAAATAAAACTTTTTAAATTATAAATAACCTGTTATTCCCAAAAATATTATAAGCATAACTGTATCAAACAGGCAATAAAACGAATTTCCGAAAAAATTATATATATATATATATATATATATATATATATATATATATAATATATATATATATATATATATATATATATATATATATATATATATATATATATATATATATATATATATATATATAAAAAATGAAGTTTTTGTTTATGGCACTGAATGAAATATTTAAGAAAATGAACACTAGACATTCATCAGAAAAATTCTAATTATCCAAAAAAATCTTATAGTAGAGCTAGTTATGTGAACGTGTACGATGTATGCCTCCATTTTCCTTCAAGGGATAAACGTTAGAGAAATATTGAAATCGATGCCACACCTGATGAATGTGCGAGATATATGTTTCGTTCTGCAAGAAACTCGTCCGCGTCCATCGAAGTGAATTCATTATCCTTGAAGGATAATGGAGGCATCACATCGTACACGTTCACATATCTAGCTCTACTATAACCTTCTTTTGGGTTATTCGAAATTTTTCCGGAAATGTTCTAGTCTTCATTTATATACAGGGTGAGTCAAGGTAGACGCGATGGTCAGTTATTACGAAACGATTAATTTTTAAAATACTACGACCACGCAGTCATGTGGGGATCTATCAAGGGTACATTCTAAAAATAATTTGATGCATACAGGGTGTTCCAAAAATGTGTGACATACCAAAGTTATGTTTATTCTTATGGAACAGCCTGCATTTGACTACGTTTTTGGGTTTTACGTAAAAAATAAGATATACTTTCTTCGATATGTCATATACCTTACAACTATAGTTTTTGAGATATTTCGACTTTTCGGAAATTGGAGAGTCCACAAAAATAGATTATATCTCCGAAACAATTGACTTTAGCGAAATGAAATTTTTTGTGTGAATGAAAGAGCGATTACGGAAAGTTTTAATGAATTCACATTCATTTAAAGTTCTACAGGGTGTCAAAAATTTGATGTTCCTCTGCTAACATATTCAAACAACAATATCATGCTTATGTTAAATGGGACACACTGTATTTTTCTATTCTATCGTGTACCAAATTACATTCTCTTTGTAAAGTTATGAAGGTATTATTATAGGTCTATTCCTATTAGTTTCAGAATTATTTTCAATTATGTGAAATTATCATTTGTTCTCATCTATTTTGTCACCTCAGTATGCAAAACTGAGAATTTTTCTGTTACTATTATCAAAAACTTATCACCTTCAGAAATTTGAGACCGACCTTGTTAATTCAATAATATGTAACATAAACACTCAATTACTTAACTTCAATTAAAAAGTATATAAATATTCAAATATAAAATGATATTCCAACAATCACAATAATATCTGGTATTCTACCGACTTAGCTTCGGAGACCGGCTAATAAGATGTCATAGTCATCAATGTATTAATCTATAATATAAAAATGAATAGCAAAATGTGTTGGTAAGCGCATAACTCAACAACGCCTGGACCAATTTTGCCAATTTTTTTTTTAATATTCTTTTAAAGTCCAAAGCTGGTTTTTACGGCGAGAAAGATTCGAAAATTGCCGGGAAAACCTCAAAAACAGCCCTTCTCTTTCCCATACATACGTTTTATAACTGAAGTATAGAGTCAATTTGAACTTTATTGCTGTTCAATAAAGTTCATATTACATTACAAGCATTCACAGTTATCTAACATATGTAGGTGTGTAACCAAACGTCAAAGAGTCAATTTTATACTTTAATACCGCTGCACAAAGTTCAAATTCAACCATATTTATCAAAACAATGTTCGTGTGCGCGTTGGAGGATCTAATGTTGCGTTCCGAAACTCAACAAAATGGATAATATCGCGAACCCGACCAAATTGAATAGTCACAAAATGTAAGAGTCATTGATCATTAGTACTAATTTTCAATTTGGTCGGCTTCGTGCTTTTATTTTAGTTTCGGCACCCGACTTAAGATACAATCAGTTTTCACGTCATCACATCAGTCGAACACAAACCGCGATAGCAAAAGTGTTTTATTTTTAATTATTATTTTGATATCGCTATCTGTGCAAAAATATTTTGAATACATACTAATATTATGTAAATGAGATGAACACCCCATCTTATATATATATATATATATATATATATATATATATATATATATATATATATATATATATATATATATATATATATATATATATATATATATATATTATTATTATTATTATTATTACGATTGTTCCTCATGAGGAGAGCGACTGAACTTGAATTCGCAATCATTAGGAATATTGCTTCATCTTTTTTTTTGCCTCCCAAAAGCGCTTCATCCTCTCTGAATGCTCTTTCTTCCGTTCATCTGTCCACTTTACTCCAGGTTGACGATTTGATTTTTGCTCAAACTTCACATGTGCGATTTTATAGCGACATTCAGTGCGATCTTCGAGATTTTTTATATTGATCTGTTGTAGATCCTTTTGGACCTCTTTTAGCCACTCTGTTCCGCATTTACTATTCATAATTATATCGAGTAGTTTCTTCGGTATTCTGAACTGTTTCATTCTGTAAACATGTGCATAGAACTCGTTATAGAACATGTGCTCGTCGTTTTCTGATTTCTTCCGTTATCGTATTTGTCTTTTGATACAGTTCATTCTGAGGTCTTTTCATCCAAATGCCGTTTCTATTGATTGGCCCGTAAATCTTTCTGAGAATTTTTCGTTCTTGTTTTTCTATTTCTCTAATTCTTGAATGGCCACCAATAACCATTGTTTCAGCTGCGTAGATTGCTTCTGGAAGAATCGTTGTGTTATAATGCCTCAATTTGGCGCCTCTCGAAATGCACTTTTTGTTACAGTGAGCCCATGTTAGTTTGTAGGCCCTTTGGAGCTTGGTAATTCTGTGTTCATTAGCGATTCGGTTTAAACCTGAGGACTGTATAACTTCCACGAGATATTTAAAATGGCCGACTTGCAGAATTTCACCATGTCTTGCCATAAGAGAAGATTTATTTTCTGTTTTTCTTTCCATGTATTTGGTTTTATCATAAGAAATTTGTAACACAGTTTTCTGCGCAATTTCATGTAGTTTTTCTACGAGGCGAATGGCTTCATTTCTGTTGTCTGGGATGATAGCAATATGTATCATCTCCAAAGGTGAGACATTTGACATTTATTCTATTTTCTTTTTTGATACCCTTTTGTATGCCCTTTACGTAAAGTTCCCATTCCCTAATGATCTTTTCTAAAACAATATTGAAAAGAATTGGCGAAGGTCCGTCCCCATGCCGCACACCGGTTTTGATTTCAAAGGGATCTGATATTTCGCCCATAAATTTTACCTTGGAAGTTGTACCTGTAAGAGTCTGTTCTATAATTGTTGGGGTGTTCCGATCGATTCCAAATTCTTTCATGATTTCAAAAAGGGTTTCGTGGTCTACCCAATCATATGCTTTCTTGAAGTCAATGAATGTGATTACTGTATTTCTACTTTTCCTCATCTGTAATATTGTCTTCAAAGTCCAGATCTGTTCAGCACATGATCTGCCTTTTCTGAATCCAGCTTGGTATTCCCCAATTAGTGGATCCGCTTGGTGTTCTACTCTGTTAAGGATTGCTTTAGAAAGTATTTTGTACGCAACCGAGAGTAAGGAAATTCCCCTGTAATTATTGATATCCATTTTGTCCCCCTTTTGTGCAATGGATGTATCAACGCTCATTTCCAATCCTCTGGTATCTGTTCCGTTCTCCAGATTTCTGATATTAAATGATGAAGTTTTTGCGTCATAGTAGTATCGTTCAGTTTCCAGAGTTCCGCAATAATCCCATCTTCTCCTGCTGCTTTGTTGTTTTTGAGTTGCTTGATAATTGCCGTAATCTCTTCCATATCAGGGGCTTGCGAGTCTGGATGCGTAAACCCCGAAAAGTCGAATTTAAGTTTTTCTTGGGGTGGATTGCAGTTGAGGAGGGTGCTGAAATATTCGGCTAACATTTTGAAGTTATTTTTTGTGTTAGTTTCCAACGCGTCATCAGATTCTTTGAAGCAAAGACTGGGCGCTTGGTATTCTCGCAAGTTTTCTCTGAAAGTTTTGTAAAAATCTCTAGTATTATTATTATTGGTGAAATCCTTCTGTATTTCGTGACACCTATTATTATCATATCTCCGTTTTTCTCTTCTAATTACTTTGGAGGCCTGTTTTCGAGTTATAAGAAAGTTCTCCTAGTTTTCTTCATTTTTATGGCTGTTAATTTTTTTCCATACAGTTATTCTCTTGTCGACTGCTTGGTCGCAGATTACGTTCCACCAGCGGTGTTTCCTGGTGCGAGGAGGTTGCCCTAGTGTAATGGCTTTCTGAATATTCTTTGTAAGAATTTCCCAATTCGTCGATTCTTTCTGATTGATTTGTGCAATTCTATACTTGTGAAGTTTCAGATATTCAGGATCCGACCTATCTTTTCTGGGTGTGAATTTTTTATTTCTACTGGGTTGAAATTTTGTTTTTATTTGGAGGAGATAGTGATCCGAATCAAAGACGCCTTTGGTTCTGAGTTCTGACATTTAAAATTTCCTTAACGTTTTTCTTGGAAATTGCGACATGGTCAATTTGATATTCACCCTGCTTCAGACTGGGCGATCTCCAAGTAGTTAGCTTATGTGCAGGTTTTTGAAATTGAGTACTCATGATTTTGAGTTCAAAGTTCCTACAGAACGCGATTAACCTTTCACCGTTCTTGTTGGTACGTTTGTTTTTGGTATGGAGACCCGTAGTATCTCTGAATTTCCTTTCCTTACCTAGCTGTGCATTAAAATCTCCTAGCAAGATTTTCACGTGGTGTTTTGGTATTTTATTGGTTGTTTCTTCCATTGTTTCCCGAAAATCTTGTACGCTTTCCGGAACGGTTTTGTTGTGGTAGTTAATGGGAGCGTGCACGTTGATTAGAGTGTAAGCTTTATTAGCTGATTTAATAGAAAGCAACGAGACTCTCACGTTAGACGATGTGAAATTGATAACCGAGTCGAGTATGGAATTGTGTATCGCTAATCCGGTACCTAAAAGCGGTAATTTGCCCATTACTTTCACGGCAGGTTTCCCCTTGTAGATTCTGAAACTGTCGGTATCGAAATGATTCTCGTCCATGAATCGTGTTTCTTGGAGAGCGGTGATTTTCAGATTAAACTTTCTCATGGTGTTGGTGAGCTGCTTCAGTTTTTCCTGTTTTAACGAGTGTATTAACGTTAATTGTACCGATGTGATGTTCTTGTTTGATTTTGAGCTTATGGAAGGTTTTTGAGAAGCTCCGATTCTCCTCCGCATGGTGTCGCTGATCCCCCAGAATCCGATGATCTGGTGAAGCCAGTCTTTCGACTGGTGCCTGGGGTAGTGATACTTTGATCTTGTTTTCCATCATGCGTTCAAGCTGAATAGAGCTTAGTGGTGGTCTCAGTTGAGAGACCACCACGAACTCAAAAATCGAGTGTACGACTCGATTTTTGAGTTCGATAAGATTGAAATACAGCCGCCTCAACTAGAGAAACAGACGCTGACCATTGGCCGTCAGATTCTGAACAGACGCCAATGGATTTGTTCAGTTAGTTTTTGGTCCGCCCTGTGTATCAGTGCCTCCTATATCTAGGAGACTTTCCCCTATCCACCACCCAGGGAGGCGCCCGATGGGGGTACTAACAACCCCACACGAGATATCTATATATATATATATATATATATAATATATATATATATATATATATATATATATATATATATATATATATATATATATATATATATATATATATATATATATCAATCCCTATTTCCCTTGGTCACGCCTTCACGCGTGAACAACCGGAATTTCATTATTTTTTGTTATGGTTGTTATTATCAGGAGAAGGTTCTTATGAAAGAAAAAATTTCAAAAAATGAATCTCTATTTTCCTATTTCTCATTTCCCATGAACGGCTGGAGCAATTTCACTATTTCTTTTTGTTGTGTTTGTTATTGTCAGGGAAAAATTTGAAAAATTGCTTGAAAGATCATAAAATTATAGAATATTTAATTAATAATATAAGTGAGGAATAAGTATTAATTCTCAAAAATAGGATGTAAAAAGACTGAATATCTTATCACACGTCACGGTTTGTTCAGAGCTATCACGACTAATATGAAAACTTCAATTTAATATAAAATTTTGGCGAGTTTGAATAGACCATACACGTTACTAATATAGCACGTGGTATATTTGATAATAAAGAAGAATACATAGTTTTATTTAATTAACAGTTGAAATTTCGTTTTTAAAAATGCTATCAGATCTACCAACTTAAGTCGCAGAACTCGCAATCCAGCTGGTCAAAGATATAAAAGAGATATATACTGACGAGAAACGCGAAGCTCGGAATCAAATCTGCATTCAATTATAACGCTGAAATAGATTACAGTTCATAGCAAATCGTTCCTATAGGACCAATGAACCTTGTGTGTCAATATCGCAAGGCAAAATTTAATTGTTATTGATAATAAAATACTACCAATGATGCGACAAAATATTGCGCGAAGAGTCAATTTAAATAGACGCTATTGGTACAGCCACCAGAGGCACCATATTCATTGGTTTCCGCGAATGGACAAAATTTTGAAAATTTTTTGACTTATATCCAGCAAATATCTCATATATATCAAATAACATCAAGTATCGCAGTTTCTTCGTAAGTGAGTAAGTCCCTGGCTCCACACGGGATAAATATTAAGTAGCACAAATAGTAGAAATTGTCTTTCCGGCTTTTTGAACAATGTTCAGAGAAAAATAAATGGGCGTACAAAGTTCGCCGAGTCAGCTAGTAAGTAATAAAACTAACAGTTCAGTTTAAATTTGAAAGTTCATCAATAGGTACTCATGTATGGCATTACAACTCCAACCGCTTAGGATGATTCATATAAATATGTGATATTTGTGGTTAGATTCGAAATATTCAAAAGGATTTTCATAACTCATTCACAAGATGTCTTCAAGTCTTATTCTTAAAAATGTGTAACCATTTCCATTTCGTTTTGATATTTCACACTGTATATCGAAATTTTTCAATGTATTACTATGAAAAACTATTGATAGTTTTAACAGTTTCAGAGCCCCCCTCATCTTTTTTCAGACTTCGATCGTGGAATTTCATTACTCTTCTTCTGTAATCCATTAACTACCTTATAAAAGATTGCACATATCGAATATTTGTAGATACTAGAATCGTTCATTAATTACAATTATTCGGTACCAGATGGTCACAACACAAACAAAACTTCCGTTGCTTATCAGTCATAAGAAATTATCTCTTCTCAATGTTTTTCAACAATCATTTTCATCAATTGTTTGTTAGTTTCTTGAAGTTCGTGTTGCCCACCACATCTGCAAACTTATACCTCTTCGTAGTCCTCTTGTAAAAAGGTAATTTTTTTATTATCTCGTTAGTTGCCAGTAACATACTCACTTTCATTAATTCGATGTGTAATAAAACCACTGTTTTTCCACAGATTATATAACACGTTTAATGAAAAACAATGAAGATAAATTTATTGATTCGATGGAAATTCATCTGAGTTTATCTGTAACAAACTATAAATTCTCAACATATTTATTATTATTTTCACGTGCATAATAAAGCGTGAAAATCCTAGGAATATTCGTCACAATAAATCTAATCGTTTAGTCTAGAGTAATTTTATTCTAATTGAAAATTTAATATCTCTTTCTAATATGCAACACTACAAGATAATTTGAGGGCTTGCCCTAAGTTAAAATGGAAAAGTAGAATTCGTATAAATAATCTAAACTATATTACTTCATATTTTTCCCTATACTATCTTGAATATTGAATATTGTAGCGATATTTCAACTAAATATGAAAATTTAAATTTATTATTTTTGCAAAATCCATTAGGATTTTCTATCTCAATTATTCGTTGTGTAACTTCCATTTGAATTATAAATTGTAATTATTCTTTATTATTGAAATGTATGTGCATGTCAATATGAATATATTATCAACGGTTATTGTTATAACAAATTTCAATTTGTCATTTCTTTATTAAGATGTTGAAAGAATTATATCGTTGAGTTATTGATATTCACATACCTATGTATATTTAAGTATCTCTATTCGTTTTTACCTTAAAATATTTCACAGTATGAATTAATAATAATTCCTCATTTTTCAGGTCAAATCGAACTGCATTTCGAGAATTCTCCACAATCTTTGACTGTCGCAGTTCATTAGTCGTTAGTACTTAAGTTGAAAAAATGTTTAGTCCAAAGGTTGTACAATTCTATGGCCTATTTTTGGCCTTAGTACTGTCGCAAATTGGTCTGGGCGAGAACTCTGTTACCAACACTAAGTGGATACGGCACAACCAAAGAGTGGAATTGTTTGTCTGCAGAGAGCCTCAAGCCAGAAGTATTCGCTTCGAGGAGTTGGCCGAAGATAGAATCGCAATAAAAGCAGTTGACACGGTATATTTCTTCAATTTTATTAATAATAATATTATATAATAATTATAATACGTATACATAATCCTTGTTATTCAAGTCAAAGGTAAATTTGCATCGTGTCATTAATTTCGAAATTCAACAAACATCAAATATACTTCTATAAAGAGCTAAGGTGCATATTTTGAGGCGTATAGAGTACAAGGGAGTTCAAAATACTATTGTTTATTAAGCCCGCCGCTAGCTGTTTCGTCGCCCGCGTGCAATACCGATTATGCCGCCATACCATAAGAGTTTTGTCAAAAAAAGGATAATTATTTCTTGTATTTTTTTATTAAGGTGAGGAAAAAGAAAAAAAACAACTAAACGAAGATAAAACATTTATTTTAAATAATTAATTTAATGAACTCGTTATTTTTGTTTACTGATGTGAAAAATTTTAAACGTTTTCTATTTCTATTCATCTAGAAAAAATGTACTCTTCTTGTCTTCAAATTTTCTAAATTTTCTATCAACTTTCTTGTGTCCAAAATGCCTTAAATTTCACTTTCAATTGAAAGTATTGCTAAAAAAATTAGTCTTTGCTGTAGCATTGTTGGTCTTAAAAAGTGTTTTATAGTTTTCAATGTTGAAAAAGATCTTCCGCTAGATGCAACTGAGACCGACAGTGTAAGTAATATTCTTAACCCTATTGCTGTGTTTCGGAAATGTAGAAATTAAGTCATTGGTAAAAGATATTGTAATGTAGTTTGAGGATCATCGTACAGGTTTTCTGAAAAATGAAACTTTAATGCAATGATTTCATTAAATAAATCAGTATCGTCAATGTCTGATTCTCTATTTAAATCATCCTTAAGTTTCAGATTTAAATCTTTACAATGTTTCATTAATTCATCATTGGAATAATTGAATAAGTTATTGCTGAAAAAAACCAAATAAGTCGGAAAATGTTTTTAACTCGTCCAATCTATCATTTGAATAAGTTGTTTTTTGATCTAGGGTTCTAAAATAGAACTCTACTCTATATTTCATGTTGGGGTCTACTAAAACTTCATCACTGTGTTCATAGTTAAATTGTGTTGATTTTCTTCTTAAACGGGTTGTATTTATTGGAGGGAAATCTTTTTCTGCGTTGAGTTCGTGAGCCACTTTTGAATATTTTCAACACCTTTCTGTAGACGATGAAAAGAAAACGTAAATTTCTTGAATTATATCGAACAAATTCACACTTTCATATGTAACATTTGCTGCAACGTTCACTACCAAATTAATTACTGCGATTGAATTATCGCTTAACTCTTGATGAAATATAATGAAATATTAAATTAAATTAAACTCTTGGCTTAATGTTTCACGATTATATTTAACAACATGAATTTGTCAACATGTTTCGAGCGTGAGCTCATTTTCAAGTCTTGAAATGTCTTGACTAGACTAGATGTCGGTGTTAACGTAATTCGGTCAGATTTTTTACATGCTATGACTTAATATTTATTTTATTAAACAATAGTTACTAGGACAATGACCTGAATTAGGTACGGGAGAAGTCGCTCAATTTACCGCCCCTGGGCGTGCCGCCCGCGTGCGGTGCACGCTTTGCACGCCCGCTTACGGCAGCCCTGTGTTTATTGTAAATAAAACTTGAATCAGATCCTCCGTAGAATCTGTTACCAGTGAGTTCAAAATATTACATATAAGTATCCGAAATTCACGATCTCTGATCAACAATCAGAAAATGTCTTAATTGTTTTTTTTTTAATTTAACCTAATTCGGTATTCAGTTTTTCTGCTAATTCATTTAAGACAATCAGGGACGCGTATCTTGTAAGATTCAAAACTCATCCCTCACTTTGAATTTATTTTCGAATTTTTGGGTCTTCTTGAGCGACTGAACTCAAGTTTTGCAATATGTCCACTCGACATTTAGTCTTTTCTTCCGTCAAAAATTAACTTGCATTGCTCCTCCGTTGCCCTTTCTTGTATGTATAGCAATTCAAAATTTTAATGTAAGGATTCGTAATCCTTACATTATAGTATAGGACATCACGTTTTTTCAAGTTACTTTCGAATTATATTTTTTCAATTCATATTTCTTGAAATTGTAAAAAGTATAAGGTACATGTGGGTATTAAGGGCTAGCTAAGGGGAATTAGTTGTAAAATATTGAAAGAACAACTTAATCAACTACATTTATTGGTAATCAGTCGTTTATTTATGGTACTACAAAATAGAACAAAAAAATAGCAACTTCTGCTTACAACATACATAAAATTGAACTTTTTTTGAAACACTCTCAATTGGACTTATTATAATTAAGTAGGGTAACAAGGCCAATATTTTATGTTATATAAGTAATCAATTTAAACATTGAAATTTGTTTCTTGAGGTCAGTAATCCTTGTACATAATACCACAACAATATATAAGTATTCTAATAATAAAATACATGGCCTCTTTTAACATCCAGCAGGACATATGAAGTCATCACAATCATCCACTGACAAACCGACGCACTCCTCATGATACATATCTAGCACTTAAAACATTGAGAGCACTCCCTCATGTCATCCATGTGGTCTTCTCAACATGCATGAGAGTACCAACTCGCTTGATTGCCTGCAGTGTTCTTGATTCTAGTAGATCCATGAGAACACGATTTTGCTTTAGTTGCTTTTGAAGTGAATTTAATTTTTGAATATCCTGGGTCCCTTTTTTTTTCGCTTTTTTCTTTTTCTTCTGTACTATACTTTTCTTTCCTGTACTGTTTTTCTTACCTACATTGAATTTATCGAAAAGATCTTTGGAAACTGGAGTAACTCGGTAATTGATAGCCTTGTGTCGAATAATAGGTGTTGCTCCTTGAATTTCAGCAGGTGTGGGCATGAGATCATGAAACCCAGATTTCATTTGAATAAGTGGCACATCGTCTTCATAATAACTGAAAGAAGTCGCATAAATTTGGCAATAATTTTGCGGTTTTTGGCTTTAGTTTTGCGGTTGGTTGGCTTGGGATCTGCTGATTTGGTCATCCTTCTGATAACATTTTGGCTGTCGATCTAAAACATGTGGAAGGTTCAGGAGTCAAACAGGAGTTTGGCCGAGAATAATCAGCAGGTAGCACATTCTCTTTTCCGACATCAGGTGCTAATATCTTTGGAGAATTTGACAGCAACCTACTATCAGCTTCTGGAGTCTTTTGTCTAGTATAATCCACATGTGACACATTCTCTTCTACGAGTTCAAGAGCTTAACGCCTAAGTCAAAATTGATGGTGATTCGCGTTCCGGAGTTCCGATACTACAATTATCAAGAGGTTCTATGTTTCCTTGTTCACCATAAACAGGCGTTGGTGAATTGGCTTGAAAAAAGAATAAACAAGAAGTATAAAAAACTAGAAATATAATAAGGCCTACTGCAAATTTTCATAGGCCTTATTACCCATGGGCAACGTATTTAGGAAAAACGAAATAAATGAAATTGGTATTGTACCACGTTATTTATTTAGACAGTATGGGACAAGCGTAAATTGACACAAATACAGACAGTAAGTCTAAATAGATAAGTTTAATAATAACACTAGTACTTACGTTTTACCGGAGCCAATTTTTATTAAATCGTGACGGGCCACTACTCCTGACAACGTTTGGCTCGCCCTAGGCCGATCGGTAGGGGTGGAAGTCAACTCTTGCCGTGTAATATACTTGTATCTACGTGTAATATGCATGTGTGAGTGTTAGCTTCAGAGCAAAATCGTATTTTAAACCAGATTTTGATCATTTAGGCCCTATTAGTCGACAGGCTTCAATACCCGCATGTACCTTATATTTTTGATTGGTATATTATTTTTTTTAAAGTAAAAATAGGTTAGTTCATAAGTATATTCAATATAAATTAACATGTAGTGTTTCATTCCAGCAACATGTTCCAAATGCTTTCAATCGAATGTTGGAAACCATATCCGATATGTGTCCCAGAGACCTATTGAACAGCTTCGTAAGTACCTCAACTTCAATGTCACTTTCTCGATGAAAATATACACCAATCGTAGAATATGTTTCCATTCAAGTATTTGAATATTATTGAATTTCACGAAGAAAAGTAAATGAAATTATGACATCAACTGTTTATTTCAAAGAAATTTCATAAATGTTAAAATAATATCAATAAATGTAGTAGTAAACTTCATTTAGCACAGCTAATACACTTTACAAAAAAGACAAATTGAATATACAACATCAAACAACATATTTCATCCTAGATATTAATTTTTACAAAATGATACAATAATTGTTTGAACTCATTATGGTTCTTATGTACATAATTTGAGGTTCGGATCTAGACTATTAAATGCAATCATTCCTTTCGCACATAAATTATTTAGGCATTTAGATGTGCTGCACTTATCAATGTAAAAATCATTTTGTTCCCTAGACTTTGTTTGGTATAATTGTACATCTTCAACGTATTTTACACTGTCAAAGATATAGCTAGGAACTTTGCCATATTTTATTTCATAAACAAAGTATAGAGTTTTATATACAATATGCTGTCTAATATTCAAACAACTTAGTATTTCTAACATAAGTGATACAGGTGTGTACCTACCTATTGCACTTCAATATAATTCTAAATTCTCTATTTTGGAGCTTTTGCAACTTTTGAATATCATTTTGAGGCGAGGTGTATAATACAGTTTAACACAAGTTTATATGTGGTAATATTATCGACTTATACACTAGATACTTTGTAAAAACACTAACATAATTACTTATCCTTGCTAAAAAATTTACTTTTCTTGAAATTTTACTCACAACATATCTAAAATGCTTTTTAAAACTCAAATTTTCATCGATTTAAATAATATAATAATAATGGCGAATCGGATGTATCTTTATTTGACTACAGGTTAAAATACCCAGTTACAGAAAATCTTTTAAATATACATCAGTATCACACCTAATAATGTAATAAAATAGAAACACAATTTTCTCTTATTTCTTCTGAGGAAGAAGTGACCCAAATGAAGTTTAGAAAAATGTTATTCTATTTTCGAAAAAATTTAAATTCTTTATAAATTTCACCCGAAGAAAAGTAATTGAAATTATGACATCAACTGTTTATTTCAAAGAAATTTCATAAATGTTTAAATAATATCAATAAATAATATAATAATATTGGCGATCGGATGTATCTTTGACTACCAGTTAAAATACCCAGTTACAGAAAATCTTTTAAATATACGTTAGTATCACACCTAATAATATAAAATAATAGAAACATAGCTGTCTCTTACTTTTCATGACAAAGCAGTGACCCAAATGAAGTTCAAAAAATTGTTATTCAATTTTCGAAAAAACTAAAATTCTCTATAATTTTCCGGAGAAAACTGATTGAAATTATGACTTCAATCATTTATTTCAAGGAAATTCCATACATTTTGAAATAATATCGAAAATAATATGATAATAAAGGCAAGTCGGGATATATTTTTATTTTCCTACTCGTAAACATACCCAGCAACAGAAATCTTTCAAAATATATATTAGTATCACTCATAATACTCGTATTATAATGCAGGAGAAATGCAATTTCTTTCACTTTTTCTGAAGGTGCAGTGTCCCAAATGAAGTTTAAACAAATGTTATTGAATTTTCGAAAAAACTGTTAGTTTTTCAAATGAACACGATTCATGAAAAAACATTTTTATTAATAATTAGAAAATAATACAAAAATATATTTCTGATACTCTGAAAGTTTTTGGAAACGTTCATTGCATCAGTTTTTTATTCAAATTTTAGCAGAATCAAACTGGGCATATTTGAGCATTCAATTTTCAATCTAAAAGTTTCGAATGAAACTGTTCAAAAATAATCTGCAACTCTATATAGGTCGTAGAGCATAGAAGAATTTAAAATATTTGGCAGTACACCAAAATCGACAGGAGAAGATTATCTAAAATGATTATTAGTTAACAGTATAAAAACTCGATGACATTTTCGAGTAGGTATTTAAGGCACCTTGAGAATTTGTTGAATAACTTTCTATGCGATCTAAACACAATGCCAACGCCTGGCTACAAAATTGTGGATAAGTATTGGAAGAGCCATATAATTCTGAAATTGCAATTTGAGAATGAAAAAGAATTTTGAGGCGGCTGAAATATTTGAGATTTTATAAGAAAATATATAAATATCTCCCTCCCCAATTAGCTCTCTCTGTCTCGCACTTATACTCACGCTCTAGCACTGACCACTCGAACTTATGTACAATATTCTAGGTTGTCTGACAGGTGGAAGAATCCACTCAAATAAACTGGCTTTTTTTAACTATCAATTTTTGGTCTATAAATTGAAGTGCCTCAAATATATTTATTCAGTTCTTCGAAAAAATAAATTTAAGAACGTCTGGCTGGATATTAAACCCATTTAAACGGTTTCTATATTTTCATATATATTCAAATCAATCACATTCAAATTTCGAATTGCCTCAACAATTTTTTTCTTTTCCAAATGTCAATTTCGAAAGAATGACTCGTCCAATATCCACAACTTTGTAACCAGGCGTTGGCATTGTGCTTAGATAACACAAAAAATGTATTTAACATTTCCTCAGGGCGCCTCAAATATCTGTGCTAACAAAAACGTCTGTCATTTCTGTCTTCCTACAATGTCACCTCCCATTATATTCGAAGTAGGTGTGAAGTTGCTCATTTCAAATGAAACGCCCGTATTAAGTATCAATACATATTCCAACATTCCTAAACAGCATTTCAACAAAACTCTTGGTATTGTCCCAAACCCAAGTTGTACCGTTTCTGAAATATTCAAGTTTTAATATCAAAATTGACGTTTGCATACTATAAAATAATAATTGACTATTCCTAAGAGTATTGCTCTATTTATAAATTTATATATTATTCCTACCTGGGATAAAATCATTCTAAGACATTCTGAAATTTATATATATTTGACAGTTTGATGTTTTCGACGTTTCTGCAAGCGTTCTGACCGGTTTGTTTCTGAGGAGAACCGGTTTTTGCCAAAGTTTGTCGATCTGGACTTTTATGCACCCTACATATTTCTTTCGATTATTTGTCTCGGAGTAAAATATCATTCAAATTGAAATAATTGATGAAAAATTTTGAATCTTAATTGAAAAACCTTTTTTGAGAGAAAGATTAATTATTATTTCAGAGTAGGCAAACGTCATTTTCGTCATTAAAATTTAAATATTTAAAGGTTGTTTTTTTTAGGGGTATAGAACTTTAAATTGCAATAAAACAACGATGTATCATTCGATTGATAAGAATTTTTTTTTATTCGAAAGATAATCTTATGGCATTACATTTTAAATATGATATCTGGCATATGACCGCCACGGCTGGCTCGGATGTAGTCCAATCTGGACGTCCAATTTTCGATGACTTTCATAAGCGAATTTTGTTTAGCGATGAAGCGCACTTCTGGTTGAATTGCAAAATGGTTGAATTGTTAAATTGGTTAACAAGCAAAACTGCCGCATTTGGAGTGAAGATAATCCTCAAGTGTATGTCAAAACACCGTTACATCCAGAAAAACTGACTGTTTCGTGCGCTTTATGGGCTGGTGGAATCATTGGTCCGTACTTCTTCAAAAACGTTGATGGCCAGAACGTTACAGTCAATGGTGATCGGTATAGAGCCATGATTACTAACTTTCTCCTTCCTGAATTGAACAACCATGATGTCCAGGAGCTGTGGTTTCAAAAAGACGGCGCAACATATCACACAGCTCGTGCCACAATTGATTTATTGAAAGACACGTTTGGTGACCGCCTAATTTCACGTTTTGGACCTGTGAATTGGCCTCCAAGATCTTGTGATTTAACACCGCTAGACTACTTTCTGTGGGGCTATGTAAAGTCATTGGTCTATGCGTATAAGCCACAAACGCTTTACCATTTGGAAGACAATATTCGCCGTGTTATTGCCGATATACGGCCACAAATGTTGGAAAAAGTCATCGAAAATTGGACGTCCAGATTGGACTACATCCGAGACAGCCGTGGCCGTCATATGCCAGAGATCATATTTAAAATGTAATGCCACAAGATTATCTTTCGAATAAAAAAAATTCTTGTCAATCGAATGATCCACCGTTGTTTTATAGCAATTTAAAGTTCTATACCTTTAAAAAAACACCCTTTATAAGTCAATAAGATTCATAAATATATAAATTTAAGTCTAGTTGAAGTAGAGTGCAGAATTGAAATATGTTACGATGTCATGGGTGGTTTCTATTTGAAATAAGCAAGTTGACACTCACCTTTTTCCGATATTACCAGAAGAGTACTTGACTTGTATTTATTTTATCTGATCAACCCTCGTCGACTTTGGTACACTGACAAATTTTCAAAATCTTCTTATAATATATTCTCCTCGCATAGTTTTCTGTAAACATATCGATTTGTTGTTAAACACTCTGTATCTATTACTGTCATCATTCGAATTTTTCCATAACGAACAATGTGAATTAAACTTATTATTTACCTGTTCAGTCGGTCTACCCAACGGAAACCATTCTACACCGTTGTCAGCAATCTGGTGCCTGCAAAGGAAGGAAAGGCTGTCTACCCACAAAAATGGACGAGATCAAGCTAATTTTCGCAGTGACTAGCTTCGACGTAGATCCCACAGTCCGCTACGTTGAAGTAATAACGACAAATCACACCGCTTGCGCTTGTCAGAACATTAAAGACAAGCCCAAAAAGTAATTCGGGATAAAACACTCTTCATCGACCTAATTTAAACGATTTTACAATAGGTCCACGAGTTCTCGGTCTTTCCAAAGCTCCGACGAAGACGTAAACTCGAAAGGTGAGTTAGAAATTGAAAACCATTGGATTTTTTCTAGGATTGTTTCATTTCAAGTCTAAGTGCATGCAAACTTATAATTCTATGTTCACCTTGTTACTCAGAGTTGCTTGTTCGACAATACTGAAGAAAGTTCTCGCCAATAACCAAATGAATGTTATATAATGGTAAATTTCAAATGACTAATATATAATAGGTAAAACTGCTACTATAACAAAAAATTATTCAAACTATTCCTTTGTTATTTCCATTCGTTGAATACTACTTGTCAATTGAATACCATGTTATTTAATAAGTTTTCTTTTCTTCTAATGAAACACTTTCTTGTACACAAAATATTATATTTAATTTATAATGAAAAATGAATAAAAGCTTCTATGTCAACTTATCTTGCTAACGCGCCATATATGATTACATAGAGTCTCATGAACATAGAGTAATACTTCATTAATGTCAACTACCAACTATATAAACTAAAACAAAATAAATGTACAATCTTTACACTACTTCTAAAAGTAGAAAGTGTCAACAGAAGATATAAATTAATATACTTTTATAAATATATAAGTATATTATAATCAGTTTGTATTGACGTTATTAATAATTTTTTCCATGAAGTCATTGATAGTATCTTTCAATTTATTAGGCCTTTTCATTGGTTGTTCGTTTTTATGACCTCCTTTACACCGTGAAAAACATTTCTCCCCTTAGCTAAGCCACTCACCAAGTGTGCCCCACGGTGAAAATCTCATCCCAAAAGTCCAGGTATTTCTTCGTTTTTTTACAAAGAAATTTCTTTTGCGACATATATGATTCCAAACGAGAGCAAAATGAAAAATACCGTTAAAAAAAATGATGAAATATCTCCGTCCGCTTTTTAGCTAGTGAACCCACAACATTGCTTTAAACATCTCGTACATTGCTGTCGGGGCTTTCATGTACCTACGAAAAGGTCAGTTCGCAGATTCCAAATTTACTGGAAGTCCAATTTCGGTAATCTTTTCTACGTAATGTATGAAATTGAATATAAACTTAAATTCAAACACTTTGAACTTATGATTTTCACTTTATTGACTACATAGCATGACGCGTTTCGTCCTTACAAACGACTTCTTCAGATGCTTACAGAATAATAACAACATTTTGAAAGACACAGGTATTAATATCAGGGAATTTTGGGATTCTATGACTTTGGTTTTACCTAAGATATTCCATTCTGAAAAATAATTTCTATTACCTGAAAAGGTTTAACAAGGGTGAATTGTTTAATTCTATCTGTTCATTGATCAAATTTCCAGAATTTTTGAGCCGATTTATTTTCACTATTTTGCAATAATCTAATTGACTACTTCTCTCTATATTGTGTAAAATTTTGAAATTCGTATCAAAAGTATGGTTTTCTGTTAATAAATGGTTAGCATAATGAAGGTATATTGGTTAATCTGTGTATCATATTTTGAAACGCTGCCATTTTATGTGGATATGGATGGCATGAGGAGTTATGGATTATGGTATCCGTTTGGGAAGGCTTCGTATGGTATCATACCATACCATACGGATACCATAATCCATAACTCCTCATGCCACCCATATCCACATAAAATGGCAGCGTTTCAAAGTATGATACACATATTAACCAATATACCTTTATCAGAAGAAAATTTCAATAAAGAACTGAATATCATTAAACAGATTGCGGTTAATAATAATTATGAAAGCGAACTAGTGTCAAAAATTCTTGACAAAAAAACTCTATCGGAAAGCTCTACGATTAGTATTTCCTTTTCAGTCGGATAGAAATCGTAAATATAATAGTTTAACATACTTTTGAACTGTCAGTCAAAAAGTCGAAACATTTTTAAGTAAACATAATTTTAACATTTGCAACGAAGAATAATTCATCGAAACACATTAGGAACAATAAAAACAAAATTAAAACAGAAGACAAATCAGGTGTTTACCAATTGAATTGTGGAACATGTCCCGGTATATATATATATATATATATATATATATATATATATATATATATATATATATATATATATTATAGTTTATATATATATATATATATATATATATATATATATATATATATATATATATATATATATATATATATATATATATATATAGGTAAAACTAGTAGAAATTTCGGTACTAGAATACAGGAACATAAATATACCTTCGCCCATAATAAGAGTAATTCGAATTATGCTAACCATTTATTAACAGAAAACCATACTTTTGATACGAATTTCAAAATTTTACACAATATAGAGAGTAGTAGTCAATTAGATTATTGGGAAATAGTGGAAATAAATCGGCTTAAAAATTCTGGAAATTCGCTCAATGAACATATAGAATTAAAGAATTCACCCTTGTTAATCCTTTTCAGGTAATAGAAATTATTTTCCAAAATGGAATATCTTAGGTAAAACTAAAGTCATAGAATCCCAAAATTCCCTGATATATATACCTGTGTTTTTCAAAATGTTGTTATTATTCTGTAAGTATCTGAAGAAGTCGTTTGTAACGACGAAACGCGTCATGCTATGTTGTCAATAAAGTGTAAATCATAAGTTCAAGTGTTTGAATTTAAGTTTATATTCAATTATAATGGATTTACATCAAGTAAACGCCAACACTATTAAATATGTATCAAATTACGGCTTTTTCGAATAATAAAAAATAATTTTTGTTGCAGGTCAATTTTCAAGTAAATCGGTGAATGAAGCTGTTCAATAATACAACCAGAAACACAACTGATTCGGAGTTACCAACTTAATGCTATTTGCACCCTTATGAGCAACAAAAAACGGGCTTCGCTGTATCAGCGATCTTCGTCATTATGAAAAAATTAAAGTATAGTCCTGTTGTTAATATATGTTAAGTAACCCAATTGATAAAGTCAACTGTGCTGTGATATTATATTAGTCGCTTAATTAATAATGTTTGTGGGTATTATCATTGTTGTGAGACGTAACTTTATTTTTTGTTTGTTGTAGTTCCTACTCAATTTTATTCTCTTGAATGTTGAGTATAGAAACACAGTCAATATTTACGTTGAATCGAATTAGAGTAGGTGTTTTTACAAGTTATGTATGGGTTTTCCAAGAAGTTTTCTCGAGTATGGAAAACCCATATATTTAAATATAAGATTCAGATATTTACTTCGTTCTACCTCAAGTAATATTGCAACGATGGTTTTTTTATTGAAACCATATTGTTAATAAAGCTAATTAAATCATATTGATGTTCGAATAGTACTCTGTTAATATGAAAATTTGAAAAGTAATGTGGAAGTTGAATTAGTTTCGAGTTATTCTAATAAAGCAAACACTTGATCTAATAACTACATAAATAGTAAACTTTTATTATGAGTAATTATAGTTACAAAAGAAAGAGTATTTCTAATTTCAAAATTATTTTCTCATAACTTGGGTATCAAATATAAATTCAAATCGTATTTTTTATTTCTTACCAATAAAAAAAGTTTGCCGTGAAAATATGTACATTAAAGCTAGTTTAGTGCAATAATAGATGTTATTTTATTAATATGAATAGAAAGTTTAAATGATAAATCATCTAAATATTCTTATAATTTTTATTTATTCTCGCAACTAATTGTCTAATCGGTGCTTGTAATTTATTTATTCTTTATGCTTCCATACAATCATTGTTACATCGAGATCTACTGATGAAATTTAGTTCCCAACTATTAGTTTGATGAAATTTAATTGTGATTTTGTGTGTATACTTGAATATTGTTTAGATTTGTACCGATTGAAATATTTTTTAATAAAACTCGTAACATGTTAGAGTTGTGTTACTACTGTTGTTCGAGGTCAGAGACCTATATAATATCCCCATTGGACCTGCAGTTTAACGCCTATTCCGAACGACCAAAGAATATGGTGGGAATAGAAGCCACCACAATCAGTAAATCAAAAATTTTATACCAGTCCAAGAGCACACGACGCGACGGCCAGACCGTTGTTGGGTTGTGGTTACTGCAGGCCCGCCGCTAGCTGTTTCGTCGCCCGCGTGCAATACCGATTATGCCGTCCAACTATAAGAGTTTTGTTAAAAAAAGGATAATTTTTTCTTATATTACCTTTATTATGGCGAGGAAAAAGAAAACAACTAAACGAAGAACATTTACTTATTCTTAATTCTATACAATATTCTATAATTAACTTTTTATTTTTGTTTACTAATATGAAAAATTTTAAACTTACGTTTTCTATTTATCTACAAAAAATGTACTATTCTTGACTTTAAATTTGCGAAATTTTCTATCAACTTTCTTGTGACCAAACTATTTAAAATTTCATGTTCAAACTATTCCTAAAAAAAATTAGTCTTGGCGAGCATTTCATTTATTTCATTGTGAATTTGATTGAGTCATACGACTTGAATCTGATTTCGAAGATTGGGTTCTGTGAATGTATTCGTTCCCGCATGACCGAATTAAAGGATGTTATCATTTCGATTGCTTTTAAAAAATTTCCGTTATCATGATCATATAATGTTTTTGAGGACCCTCAGAATGCCAGATACTGATGAAATAAATACTTGATTACGCCTATGATTCCTTCTAATACATCACACCATTGCTATTTTTCCGATTCTAACAGCCTCAGTTTCATCTTGTTTACAGTAGTTTTATTTTTCAACTTTTTGATTAATTCTACGCACGATTTCACATTTTCGCTGTTGTGAACACTTGTTTCATGTCCTTTCAATGTTAATGATAAATGTTTGCAATCAGAAAAACCGACCGTTGAAAGCAGACAAACTACTAGCAGATTTACCAAATAATTCACAACAAAAACAATGTATTGAATGTTTCGAAATAAAGTAAATAAGCTATTCTCTCTTAATTTTTTCTCCATTTGGACTATTTCTTTAATAATAATTGTCTGTAAATTTTCTTCTGTCATCACTTATAGGAAAGTTGCAGTTGGACGCCTTTACCAGACTGCTATTAACCAAAATATGAACAAGATCATTACTCATACTTGCAGGCCACTAACCAGGATCATCACAACAATCTCAAGTGCTGCATGTTACTTTTGAAAATAAACTGCTTAGGTTCTTCAATAGAACTTTCTCTTGTTTTAGTTTAGTTCTTCCGGAGAACTAAACGTTATCTTTCAGTTAACGCCCATAGCTCTTTGATTTAAGGATGTGCTGCTGCAAGCTACCTCGATATCTTCGTGGCATTCCGTTTCCTTATTACCTGGCTTGCCTCAAAATTCTCGTAAAGAACCCGCCATTTTTTTTGCGTACCTCTTTTTCTCGATTTTGCTGTCGAAATTGCGCTCCCGAAAGTTTTTTCCATTTCTGCGGTTCCTGAAATTGATTGTGTGTGTAAGATTTTTTTCACTTAAGTAATTTTTTTATACAATAATTTGCCAGAAAAGTTCAGTCAGTCAAATAGGTTTTGACCCCTCGTAACATTTTCTACAATAAATTCAATTTCAATCATAACATAACCTACTCATTAATTTTGGAAATGAAGAAGTATTGAAGACAAATTTTTTATACTAAAACGTTTATAATGTTACTTTAACAGTAATTATTGCGATAAATAAGTCTATAAATAAAAGTAGGTTAATACTTACCATAATACGATTCCTTTGCACTTCTGTTTTATACTGACGGATGATTGAATTATAATCGTACTAGACAAGTTTAAATATCAATAAAGTAAGCCGAAACTGACTCAAAAGAACTTCAACAAAATAATGGCAATTCCTTGTGCCGGTCGTTCTATTTATCTATACTGCCATAGCGAGCGAATTGAAGTGCAAGTTCAAAGGGGATTCCCCTAACATCAACAGTCCCGTTTTCCATAGAATGGCAGAGACGACGTTTGGTGTTCCATCCTAGTTTTGAAGAATGCCAATAGAAGGCTGTGTTAACGTAATTCGATCAGATTTTTTTAAATGCTATGACTGAATATTTATTTTCTTAAACAATAGATATTATGACAATGACTTGAATTAGGTACATGAGAAGTTGCTCAATTTGCTGCCTCCGGGTCGTGCCGCCCGCGTGCGGTGCACGCTTTGCACGCCCGCTTATGGCGGCCCTGGGTTACTGCGTAACTAACAGGTAGTAAAGTAAAATAGTAGGTACCTTCAATTCATTAAAGTATAAACCTCAATTTTTTATATTTTCTTCGGGATAACTTTAGAAATCACGTCATTCATTGCCGGACACTTATTACTGTTAATACTCCTGTCAGACAAACCTGAACTTTAATAAATTATAATTATACTTCCGTTAAAGCTAAATTTTTTTATTTTACTTGGGGAACTATAACAAGATGTTACCTCAATAGCCAGACAGTTTTAATGATTTTTACAACTTGCTAGACACATGGAGAGTCTGCTTGGACACATGGTGAGATAGGGCGCTTCGTGTAGCTTTTAAGATATCCAATAATAAAGAATTTTATATCGTTCATAACCATGTTATATGAACTACAAATTTGAAAAAATCAATATATTTCTCATGATAATATTTTTTACTGAAATTACACTTTCATTTCACAAAAAAACTTCGCAAATATGAATTATGTTATAAAACGTTGGTTGTACGCATTGGTAGTACGCGTTGGTAGTTCGTCCATAAACTACAGAGTGTGTGCAGAGAAAGATCGTACTAAACGAAACGCCCAATCTCACTTGCACTCGCTGAACATCTCGCTCGCGCCTACCACTTTTATTCAACATATACACATCGGACACACCGAAGCTGAAGAATTGCAAAATAGCACAATTCGCAGACGACACAGCAATCTACATTTCAAACAGGAATAGAATAAGAATTCACAGAGGACTACAGGAAGACATGCATACACTGGAGATGTACTACAAGAAGTGGAAAATCAAAATAAACCCAACAAAAACAATCGGAGTGTATTTTGATCACAAGAAAAGAAGATGTGCAAAACTACCAGAAATGATAGAAATTGCAGAGCAACAAATCCAATGGCAGAAAGAAGCTAAATACTTAGGTGTAATACTCGACGAACACCTAAATTTCAACAAACAAATTGAGGAAAACAGAAAAAAGGCAAGAATGCTGCAGGGACAACTATATCCCCTGTTGCACAGCGAGAGCAAACTATCGTTAGAAAATAAGAGAACGATAATCAAAGTCATAATTACTCCAGCAATAACGTACGCTGGGGAAATATGACACACAAATGAAAATTACAGAAAGAAAGCCTTACAAGGAACAATGAACAGAATAATCAGGACGACAATCGGTGCCCCCTGGTATATGACAAACGAACAGATTATGAAAGAAATGAAAATGGAAACAATAGAACAAAAGATCAACAAACAAACAAACAAAATGTTGGAAAAAATGAGACAACATGATAACGAAGAAGTCAACAGAGTAACTGAAATCAAAATCAGAAAAACAGATAAAAGACCATCCCTAATGCAATGGAAACGAAAAATAGAACAAGAGAATGAAAATACATGCAAACGGAGAAGGGGGAACTCTTCGGAGTTCCCAACTTTGGCTGAATCCTCAGGAGAGGCTGGCGCTTCCAAGTCAGTAGTAGGCTAAAGTTAAAACTTCTCTCAAACGCAGTAGAACAAAGGGAAAATCGAGATGAAGAGGCCTATGGAAGAAATTCCGGTCCTCATCAAAATGAAAAGATCCCAGATAGCTCGCGCCTACAGCGGAATCTCCATGTGTCTGGCAAGATGTAAAAATCATTAAAACTGTCGGGCTATTGGGGCAACATCTTGTTATAGTTCCCCAAATAGCATATATGAAATTTAGCTTCTATACTGTAGCAAAAAGTATAATTATAATTAATTAAAGTTTAGGCGTGTCTGGCAGGAGGTAGCAACTGTGTTAAGTGTCCGTCAATGGAAGACGTGATTTCCAAAGTTACCCCGAAGAAAATATAAAAAAATTGAGCATTATACTTTAACGAATTGACCCTCTAGTGCCTGTTATCTGCGCAAGTAAACACAACCCAAATCCTTTAGTCGATGGTCTTTCTCATCTGTAATGGGGACATGTACAGAGAAACTTTCAGCTTTTATAAAATAACGAAGGTCTAGCCGTCGTGGGCCTTTGCTCTATATGGTCACTTTACCTTTCGGCTAACGAGTATATGTTAATTAAACTGAGTGTCGAAAAATTTGTTACTTTAAAATTGTTGTTATTTGAAGATAATAAGAATTGTAATTGTATTATCCTTCTCTCAAAGTTTCATATAATTTCCACAAAGCAATAACTGATGTAGAGTTGGGCAGAATAGTTTCTGGCCGGGATCGGCCCATGTAGGTCCAGACTAGTGATGTAACGAATATTTGCATTTGCATTCGCGAATATCCGCATATTTTTAAATATTCGCATTCGCAAAAATTGTACTAATATTTAGAGAATGTTTTTAATGATCGAAAAGGAAATTATTATATGCATGCATATGAAATAATAGTGCAATAGATAACACTTAGATATTTTTATTAAATCATACTTCTACATTCTAAATTAAAGTCTCATTTACGAAAAAAGAACTACAGAGATCTGATCAAATCTAACATTATTCAGCCCTGTTACAACTATGTAAGGTTTGCATTTATTAAGTAGTATATT
Organism: Henosepilachna vigintioctopunctata; assembly: GCA_030704895.1. Taxonomy (NCBI): domain Eukaryota; kingdom Metazoa; phylum Arthropoda; class Insecta; order Coleoptera; family Coccinellidae; genus Henosepilachna; species Henosepilachna vigintioctopunctata. The sequence continues at coordinate 1,812,449 of JARQZJ010000136.1, read as the reverse complement.
ATTTCTTGCTAAACGAACTTCTGTGAAAAATAACTGCCCGATTCTAGTGCAATTGAATGATGTAAACACAAAACTGTCTATTCTGAAAAAGCGTAAGGAAGCCGGTGATGTTACAATGAAAGATTGCGGCTTCTCTGAGGACAACGTCGTCTATTTTAACCATGACCTATCTAAAAACAAGCAGGAACTTTTTGCGAAAACCCGAAAATATAAAATTGATAATAACTACAAGTACGTTTGGATAAAAAAATGGAAACATTTATTTAAGAAAAACTGAAAGTAGCCCTGCTCTTGTAATAAGAAGAGAAGATGACCTCAGAAGACTGCAAAATTAACTTTTCCTCCTTTGCTTATTTTCTTGGTAATTATTTGATGTAATAAAGTTATAATATCATTTTCGCAAAATGGATAATGTAGTGTCAGATTTTTTAAGCTTATCAACTACACAAATATATACTAAAGTTATAAAATCACCTTTTGATAACGACATAATATTTCCAGAACAAAGTTTGGACATAACTTGTTTAACTTTTAATGTAAGAAGTTTAAGGGCAAATTTTGACGAATTTTTGGTATACTTTAATTATCTAAAACAAAAGCCAAAAATAATAGTATTAACTGAAATTTGGATTAAAAAAAGTGAACTAAAATTATACAATATACAAGGTTATAACAGCTTTTTCACTACCAGAGAAAAAAGGAGATCAGGGGGAGTTGCAATTTTTGTAGCTGACGAACTTGCGGTTACAAATACAGAATCTGTTAGCATGAACACTGCTGAAGGACTTTTGGTTAAGTTGAAGATTTTATCAAAATATATATCAATTCTGGGCATTTATAGGGCGCATGATTCTAGCATGCAGGAATATCTTGAGGAGTTGGACATAGTTTTGGACAATAACTTACAATGTGAAATTTTTTACTATACAGGTGATATAAATTTAGATTTAAGGTCAGAAAACGTGGACGATTATAATCTTTTACTAAGTAGTAAAGGCTTTGTATCATGTATGAATGAAATAACGCGGACAAATAATTCAGGTTCAGGAACATGCGTTGATCACATATTTATGAAATGTAGGGCCGATATACTAAATTCCGCGGTAATAGAGTTAGATACAACAGATCATTATCTGATTTTAGGTGTAATACCTATAAAAAATGTTGAGTCCCCAAATAAAGCAACCTTAAAAATAAAGAAAGTAGACATAGAAAAATTAAAATCCAAAATAGTAGAAAACGATTTTAAATTTGTTCATGATTTGAACTCGTATATAAATTACAAATTTTCAACTTTCGTGGACAAGTTTGTGGATTTGGTTAAAACAAGCTCATTCGAAATTGTAAACTCTAGCTCACATAAAAAAATTAAGCCATGGATGTCGAAAGGACTGTTAAAGAGCATTCGTGAAAGAAATAAACTGTTTCAAAAAACTAAAAGGGAACCTTGGAATAATCACTTAAAACTAAGATACATAACGTACCGTAAATTTTTTAAAAAACTAATTAACATATCTAAAATATCCTTTTTCGAGAACGAAATAAAAAAGTACACGCATAATTTAAAAAAACAGTGGCAAACTATAAAAAGTATAACGGGCTCAAGTGATAAAAATAGAAATATCAATAAAATTGAAAATTCTAATAGTAAAGAAATTTTAACTGATACAAAAGATATTGCTAATTACTTAAATTCTTATTTTTCAGAAAACATAAAATCACTAACAGAAGATATAAAGATGCCTGTAAGCTCCCAGAATCTCTGTCAGTTAACAAAAAAATCCATAAAAGACTCCTTAATAATTCCACCATTTGTAGAATCTGATATTCTTACATGCATAAATTCACTTAAAAGTAACAAAGCCCCAGGCCCTGATTGTATTACAGCGAATATTTTAAAAGAGGTTAAAAATGAAGTGGCACCTATTCTAACAGTGTTATTTAATCAATCCATCACTTGCGGAACTTTTCCAGATTGTCTAAAAAATTCAATAGTTATTCCCGTATATAAAGGAGGCAACAAATTGGTTGCTGGTAATTACAGACCAATAAATCTCACTTCAATCTTCTCTAAATTGTTTGAGACACTAGTACTAAAATCACTAACAAATTTTTTACATAAACATTCCTTCTTTTCAGGAAACCAATATGGGTTTCTTGAAGATAAGGGTACAGAAATTGCACTAATAAATTTTAGTAATCGGGTGATTCAGAGTTTGGACAAAAGCGCATTTGTATCAGGTATGTTTATAGACATAAAAAAGGCTTTTGATACACTCTCACATTGTGTATTATTCGACAAACTCCATTGCGCGGGCGATAGGGGAACAGTTTTAAAGTGGTTTCGAATCTTTTTAGCTAACCGCAAACAAAATGTTAGAATAGGTGATGAACTTAGTAGGGAATTAACTCTTCGGAGTGGTGTTCCGCAGGGATCTATAATGTCTCCTACGCTTTTTTTTAGTGTACATTAATGACCTTTGTGACGCCAGATTGAATGGAAAAATTTTTACCTTTGCTGATGATACTGCTCTTTTTTATTCAGAACAGAACAAAGAAATCCTACAAATTAAAATGCAACAAGATCTCAATACTTTAACAAAATGGTTCTCTTTGAATAAAATTTGTGTAAATGTAAGAAAAACTAATTATATTAATTTCGCTACTCGTGGTTCATTCTCTTTTGAACATCCATTAATATTTCACGAATTTGACTGTAATATTAGAAATTGTGAATGTAACACAGTAGCGCAGGTTGACAACATCAAATATTTGGGTTTAACATTAGATCAAAATATGACTTGGAAATCACACATATTTAATATAAAACAAAAATTATATTCTTTGTTACCCAGCCTTTATTTATTAAGAGAAATTTTGCCAACACATATTTTAAAAATTATATACCTATCACTATTTCAATCTGTAATAGTGTACTCAATAAGTGTGTGGGGGGGAGCATATAAGACAAACTTATATTCTCTGGTGTTACTACGAAAATGCTTATTAAGGGTAATTTTAAAAAAGAAAAGAACACATCCTTCACAGCCATTGTTTGAGTTTTTAAATGTGCTGAATATCGATGCACTCTATAGATTAAACTGCGGAATTGCAGTATTCAAATACAAAAATTTACTAAATATGCAAATTTTAATATGTACTAGAGGTTCTCAAAAATTCCAGTTGCCTAGAGTTAGGCTTACCCTGGCCTTAAATTCTTTCTACTACCAGGGACCTAAAATCTTTAATTTGATGAAGATTCCAAACACAACAAATAATTTTAATGCTATAAAGCGCATGATAAAAAGTAAAACTAAAAATTATTACTCCTAAACTTCTTCCATTGTTTTTGGTGTCCAGAATGTGTTCAATTATTTAATTATATAATTCTTCTTTTTGTTTATGTATTTTTTAATAGCACTTTTTTCATTAACTTTGTTCAAAGTTAAGGTTAACTCATCTCTTATTAATGTATAAATATTTTTTTTCTGCACACGGGCTGCTTTAGCCTTGCAGGGACATGATTTATAAACACATTTTATCTTAAATACATTAGCTAAGAGCATTGTAAAAACATTGTAATACTAAACATATAGTTAATTAATTTACTTACTTACTTACTTACTTTACTACCATTTTTAAGTAAGTTCACAGTTTCTATTTACTAAACCATTACTTGAAAAAAAAAATGATTAAACTTCAAATATCTAATGTATTAAGTATTTATTTCCTTTGGCTTTAAATGTATATTTTTTCATTCCACTTTATATATCTGAGGAATTAAATATATTTATAATGAATTAAATATAAACTTAAAAAACAAAACAACGAATACTTAACTATTTCTAAATGAACCTTTTTTCAAAAACAAAATTATAATTATTTTCATTTTAAACTAAAGTAACCTTCTTATACTTGTTATGTAACATTTGGTTTCAATTGCAAGTTATTTATCTATGTATAAAAATAATGATATATAAGTAAGTAAGAAGGTACACAAAATATAGTTCTTCTAATAACATGTTGACTATTTAAATATTAACTTTGTTGTAATTTTTAATTCTTAATAATTAAATTGAAGCAATGGAATGTTAAATTTTAAAAATAAAAGTTTGGAGGCTCTTTCTCCGTGCAGCCTGTTTCGGTGAGGTGTGTAAAATAGTCCAGCTCCACTGAAAACTCTTTCACTGGGGACACTTGTGGGTGGAGAAAGAATGGTGCTACTGGAGAAAGAATGTCATATTTGTTGCTCTTTACTTTCCACCAAAGAAGTGGGTCTTCTTCATTTTCAATACGTTTATCCAAAACATATTCATTAATATCAAAACATATTCATTAATTATTTTTTATTAATACTTCTAATGGATTTGGAATATCATTATCTAGTTCTTCCTCGCTTTCACTTGAGTCCATCATCATTTTCATAGTTTCTTTTAATGTCACAGATTTTTCTGAAAGACTGGTACTGGAGCCCAAGTTTTCATTATCCTGATTCCTTATTTTAGGACGCTTTGGCTTTGAACATGACGGAAAACTTAAGTCCTCATCTCCAAGTGAATCTAGAATATTTTTCATGACTTGATCTTTCGTTGAAGGATTTTTGAAGAATTTCAATTTGTATCTAGGATCAATAAACGTTGCTATAGCAAATAATACGTCGTTTTCTAAGTCAGAAAATCTGTGTCTCATTTCTTGTTTTAAAATAAGTATAGTGTTCCTAATGCACTCGTCAGATGCATTATATTCATCAATCACATTTTCCAGAGTGGCCAATAACGGAATCACAGATGAAATGGAAACATTGGCTGCACTTAGTTCTCGAGTTATTTCTTCAAAAGGTTGAAGCAATGTAATAAATTTTTCCACAAGTATCCATTCTTCTGAAGTTAGTTGTGAAATTTTGTTGCTGGTGGAAGCATAAAGGCACAGCGAATCTTTGTTTTTCAAAATGCGTTCTAGCATGTAAAAGGTACTATTCCACCTCGTAACACACTCTTGGATTATCTTGAGCTTTGGTTGATTAAGCTTTTCTTGTAGATTAACAAGTTCATCTTGAGCTACATTGGAGTGGTGTAAATGTGTTGCTATCTTTTCGCATTTGTTAATGGCTGCAATGATAGATTCTTGTGACTTAAGCCCTTCTCTAACAAAAAGTTGGAGTTTTACATCTGTGTAAAACGAGTAAGAATTCGCTATTTGTCGGGCTGTTTTATGCAGTTTTAGCTAATGCTCTATTTATACCTTCCGATATATTATTTGATAATTATATCCCTAGTGTATTGTGTATTTTTTTATAATTTATGTAAATTTTTCGTTTTTTAAAAGTGAGTATTACATGTGCAAGTGTTCAGAATTCTATAGAATTAGAATGAGTTCATTTATTAGTGTGTACGTTTATTGTGAACGAATAACAAAACACGTAAGTGTTGCTTATTCATAGGTTATTACTGTTCTTAGAATTATACAAATGATTCAAGATGCCATACAAATGTTGTGTTCCAGATTATTGGTAATTATTCATCTGAATATAAGGTAAATGTTTTCAGATTCCCGACTGATGAAGTTCTACCTAAAAGATGGCTTGCCGCGATTCCGTGAGCAAATTTAACTCCAAATGATAATAAGCAAGTAACCACTTAAATAAACTTGAAGCAATACTCTTCAAACTTGATATTCAGAGAGAGTGGAATACTAGATATCAGACAACTTTATATGTATAGTTGTTTGATATATACTTACCATCATAAAGAAATACTTCAGGATATCAAGCACACTCATCTTACACGTAGCAGGGTTGCATCAGCTTCATTAACTCCATTCTTTAAAAAAGCGACAACACAAAGACATTTCACCTACCTTAGCGTCAAATTTTACAATTCATTGCCAGAAAGTCATAAATTTTATATAAGGAATATAAATTCGATAAGCCTTTTGTTAGTTTCTTACTAAATTTTATAAATAATTGTATGAATTAAGTTTAGTGGACCAGCTTACACGCATTCATTTTGGATATACTAAGCTTTTCTCTCAAAAATGATGAGTGATCAAATCACTCATCGATAGCTTCCGTTATTCATTTTTTCCTTCCATGTTTACAGGTATTTATTGTCAGTAAGGTAGTGTGTTTGTCAGTACTATTTTGATTTGTCTTTTCATCGATATTTTCAAGAGCTGACCAATTTAAATATAATATAATATAATATATATATATATATATATATATATATATATATATATATATATATATATATATATATATATATATATATATATATATATATATATATATATATATATATATATATATATATATATATATTCGGTATTCATCTCATTTACATAATATTAGTATGTATTTGAATAATTTTGCACAGATAGATAGGGATATTAAAATAATAATTAAAAATAATAAAACACTTTTGGTAACGCGGTTTGTGTTTGACTGATTTAATGACGTGAAAATTGATGCATTTTATGTCGCGTGCCGAAACTAAAACAAAAGAAATAATATCGCGAAGCCGACCCAAATTGAAAATCAGTACTAATGATCTATAGCTCTTACATTTTGTTACTGTTCAATTTGGTCGGATTCGCCATATTATCACTTTTGTTGAGTTTCGGAATGCAACATTAGATCCTCCAACGCGCACACTCGCACTGTTTTTTTGAATTAAGTTGAATTTGAACTTTGTGCATCGACAATAAAGTGCAAATTGACTCTTTGACGTTTGGTTACACACCTACATAGGTTAGACAACTGTAAATGCTTGTAATTTAATATGAAATTTATTGAATAGCAATTAAGTTCAAATTGACTCTACATTTTAGTTAGAAAACGTTTGTATGGGAAAAAGAAAAGGGCTGTTTTTAAGGGTTTCCCGGCAGTTATTCGAATTTTTCTCGCCGTAAAAACCATCCTTGGGCTTCAACGAACATTTAAAAAAAGCATTGGTAATATTGGTCCAGGCGTTGTTGAGTTATGCGCTCACAACACATTTTGTGATTCCATTTTTACATTATAGATTAATAAATAATAAAGCGATGGTTGAACATGCTTATAAATTATAATATACAGTACGAAAAACACTAAAACGTTCTACGATAATTAACAATGGAAATACTGAATAAAACAGAACTCTAGACCAGCAATAAGTATTTATAAACAAAATGATACAAATATTTTCAGATATCATTCGTCAAGTAGAAAAAAAATACTTTACTCACAAAATTAAGGCGAGACAAAAATTCAGACAACACAAAACATTTCAACACAAATCAGTTTTATTCTACATGATGATGTGAAGTAAAATGAATTTAAATTCGGACTTAATACCTATGAAAATTTTAATCAAGAAAATGTAAGATTTGGAATGATCACTAGCTCTTATCTAAAATTGATTACTAGAATCTTCGAAATGGTGAACGACCTCTAGAACGTCTTGCCATCCTATTGAAATTTGGCGAGTTGTGACCTGAAAAGAAAACAATGATAAGATTTTTAAAAAACTAATGGAAATTATGTAATCGGAAAATCTATTAAATTCCGCAACTGTAATATCCCGTATTTTTCTGTAAGCATCTTTATTATGATAGGCATCCCTTTATTCTGTAAGCATCTGAAGAAGTCGTTTGTAACAAAAGAAACGCGTCATGCTATGTAGTCAATAAAGTGTAAATCATAAGTTCAAGTGTTTGAATTTAAGTTTATATTCAATGTAATATCCCGCAATAAATTATGTAATATGTATTTAAATCGTACATAAAATTCGAAATAAATTGCCGGATAATTAACAGAAAATGACATCAACAACGAAATGAATAAATAAAAAATTAATATATATTAACTCAAAATATCCAAAACGCATTTAGTTATTTTATTAAACTCTCCATATAACAAGTTAATATACTGGCTGATAATTCAACTCAAACATTATTTGTAATAATTCGATTACGTTAAACCGGATTAGTTTTACGAACGGTTAATATAAATAAATAATAATGACTCGTAAAGCATTTTACAAAATATAATGTTCTCATCATTGCAGATAGTTATATATACGACGAGACACTCCGAAAAGAAATTAAGAAATTAATTCTGGAGAAATGATGGTTCAGAACACTGTCTCCACCCACCCGAAAATACTTTGAATATTTTGTTTATTCTGATTTGAAAGTTATTAGAGAAGTTCTCCAAATCTGCGATAGATTCCTCAATTAACGAGTACAGGCGGTCCTCGTACTTACGGCATGTTAGGTTCCGGAAATACGCGACGTAAATCGAAACGACGTTAGTCGAGACCAAGTTTTTCATATGTTTACATGTAAAACTCAAGGGCTAGGATCCACACAGACTCAAAATTTTGAAAAACTGCATTTATAACAAAGGGTATACATAGTTTATTATCAAAAGTAAGTTCTTGAAAAAATTATATATGTACTTATGAAATTGCTAGTTATTTTTGGTATATGTGTGTTATTAATAGCATTAATGATAAAATTTTAATATGTAATCAAAATATCTAATGGGAATTAATAACTTGAACTTTTGGGTTAAAGAAACTATCAATTCTAGATTGATTCGCTTCTTTCTTCTTACTATCAAATAGGTCTTGGTAATACTGATAGGCTGCACAAACTTTGTTATTGACATTAAAACTTCTCTCAAAATTAAGATCTTTTCTTCAAAAATTTTCATGGCATTCTCCAAATTTGCAAATGCTACGGAAAGTTTCTGTAGTTTAAGTTATTTTTCAGAGTTACTAATAGAGCAAGCTATTTCTTGTTACTCGATTGCTTCTTCTTGTACTTTTGCCTCCAATTCAATAAGATCTTCATCAGTCAGTTCTTCTGACCTCGCAATAAGTGAATTCTTCTATGCCGGAAATCGAAACAATTGACGTATGCTTGAGGAAAAGTATCAAAACATTGTTCGACGTAGGTTGAAACGACGTAAATCGAAACGACGTAAGTCGAGGACTGCCTGTATGTCTTATTGAGATGCAGGACAATTTAAACTATTTTTCAACTCCTGGAATAAAAATAAACAGATGACAGAATTTAGTGCCCGAGTGTTTATATTTTCTCTGATACTTAATGAACTGATGTGACTGAACTAGAACCCTAGCGAGGCGTACGAGTATACTTTTACTATGTATTTAATTTTACTATATAATTTTTACTATGTATTTCGAGTTAGTAAGTTTGTCTATGTTTGTCATTTGCTTTCAAAATAAAGTATGTACAAAATCTCTATATATATAAAAATTAATTGCTGTTCGTTAGTCTCGTTAAAACTCGAGAACGGCTGAATAGATTTGGCTAATTTTGGTGTTGAATTATTTGTGGAGGTCCAGAGAAGGTTTAAAAGGTAAAATATGAAAATGCTCGGAATTAAATGAAAACAACAATTTTGTTTTTCTTTTGATGTGTCCCCCGTCGTTCAGAAATCAAATTGAAAGAATAGTTTAAAATGAATAACCAATTAGACTTGTTATATCTTTCTAACTACATATTTATTCTCAGGAGGTAAAAAATAAACTCAATTTTAGCTAACTATAGTTGGCAGATTAACTAGTTGTTCACTATCAGATTATTTTTATGTAGATTGATAAATCTTAAGTTTTGTCACAAATTAAATTATTAATATTTTTGACAACATAATTATTTTATGTTGTACATAAAATGTTATACAAACAACCATAATATTTGACATTTGATAACCAACTATATCGATCCATCCTCTATGTCGATCGATACCTCAATTTCTTTATTTCGGTGATCCTTTGTGATGGTAACAATTCAAGTTATGTACTCTTTCTGTTGTTGACCTTTTGTGATAGACACTTTACTGCTAAGTGCGCGGGAACATTCATCACTTTGATTAATTACAATTTACGATGCCGCGGAGAAGACGACCTGACTTAGGTCGTCAGGTCGTCAAGGTTTGAGACAGATCAATAAAATAGTTGTATTGCTATGTCAGAATTGCGTTCTTTAGTGAGTGACAATGAAGTAGATATGCTTAGAATGCATATCTAACATAATGCAACATTGAGAATACATGAACTAATTATGAAATTTAATCCGTAATAAATTATAGATATTGATATCATAGATTATTATATTTGATGTTTTTTATTATTATTATTTTCAAATATTGTATATCTATGTTATTATTGATATTTTTAGGCACCAAACTTGTATTTCATTATGTATTTTCCTATAATTGGGTGGTTACCTGTTGGAAATATATGCTTATTATTATCATTATTATTCATTGACTGTCGATTGTCAGGCGTTAAGGCGCGTTTAGACGGCGCACACCCACTGTCGCACCAGCCTCATTTCCGGTCCCTCGCACAATGTAAACACCTCCCTCACCTCGAGACCACTCACAGTGATGCAAACTCGGGGTGAGTCGTCGTCAGTCGGTTTTTGGTCGCGCATCAAAGGACACTCGGTCTCTAACCTCGCGCCTCGCAATTGAACGCATGTCATCTATACAGTGAGGCGAGGATGAGTTTATTGCCGAGCGAGTGAGATGCGAGGTTGGTGCGGGAGTGGGTGCGCGCCGTCTAAACCCGTCTTTACGAAGCTCCACGGGTAAGCTAGTCTTCCTTGTTCTTTAGTTCTTATCCGAGACACCGTAGAGTGAACATCTACCGAGTTTACCTGAGAGATTATGAATAGTTAGTTTAAAGCGTTGGATAATAATCCTTCGCAAAGTGCTTTTAAAGTAGTAGCGTTTGGGGTTTCCCCAATAATCCTATTGTGTAAGCGAGACAGAGTCTCTTTTATATAGTTCTGAATAGTGAAAGACAAGAAACAAACTATAGTGATACAAGAACAGTGTAAATAACAGTTTCTAATCCACAAAAATAGGCCAAGAATACATGACTCCGATAATGACGAGATCACACATCCGTCAATTAAAAAGATGCCTAAAATTCAAAATCAAACTGTGATAACACAAACGCAAAACAGATATGAGGTGCTTTCCGAAAACGAAGATGAAATGGAAACTGATCTAGAAATAAGTGAAAGCGATGTAGTAAATCAGAAAGGAATGGTGACATCCCAGGAAAAAATGAAACCACCCCCGATTGTTCTCCACGGACACGTGAAAAATCATTATAGTTTTATCAAAGAGATTAGAGTTATAACGAAACACAAATTCCATATCAAATACACAAAAGATACCACAAACATTTTCACAGAGAATGAAAATGATTATACTAGAATTAAAGACGCACTACAGGCTGATGAAGTTGAATTTCACAGCTTTAGTTTAAAAACTGAAAAAACACACGCCTTCGTTCTACACGGACTAGACAGTAAATCTGAAACATATATAATAGTTCAAGAACTCGCTGAAACCTACAATATACACGCCAAAGAAGTGTTCCTTATGAAAGGAACAAGGAAACCATTATACATGGTTATTACAAACAACAAAACCACTCTGAGGGAGCTTCAAAAAAGGGCATACATAATCAATTTCACAAAAGTATACTGGACCAGACTTGTCAACAAAAAACAAGTCATACAATGCCATCGTTGCCAACTATGGGGACATGCCACTTCGAACTGCCACGCGAAACCTGTGTGCCTAAAATGTGCCGAGGACCACCTCACAAAAGACTGTAAAAAACAGATTTCGGAACCCGCAAAATGCGCAAACTGCAACGGAGACCATCCTGCTAATAACGAAGGATGCCCGGTGTATCAAAAAATACTCAAAGGAAGAACAACTGCTAACGAAGCAAAAACTACAATCAAACCTGTGAGATACATCCCAGCCCCAGTTCCCGCTGTAAATCATTGGCAGGTGAGAAAACATACCTTCTGGTGAACCCACTTTCAATGAACTGAAAACAAAATTCGACAAATTGAATAAACATATTAACATCAACAAATTTTTACTAGCCATAAAACAGTTGAATTCAAATTTAGATAAAGCGAATAACCCTGCAGAGAAATTTCAGATTTTTTTAAATTTTATTTTGAACTTAGAAAATAATGGTTTCTAATTACAAATTATGCACATGGAATTCAAATGGGGTGAAATCTAAAACCCAAGAACTTTTAAATTTCCTGCTTCATCGTAAAATAGATATGTTACTTAATGAAACAAAGTTAAAACCTAGACATACATTTAAAATTAAGGGTTTCTAAATATCTCCAACCCTATAACCTGAATATGGCCCTCAGTCTGAATAATATTTCTATCTACTGCGAAATTTACTCATTTATACGTAGACTTCAACTAAGCATTTAAATGAAAACTTCACTAAGGTTAGGTCATCTGTCGAACTTCCTGTGTTCTCTATCCTATATGTAAAATACCCATGTTAATCCGAGACTTTCCCTGTATGTGTATGAAGAAATAAAATCGCTATGATCAGTCCCTTAGCGTATTGTGTCCCTGCAAATCCTACTTGTCATCATCGTTAAATTCTAAAGATCGTTTAGGTGATTTAGAAATTGAAATAGAAATTTTCTATTATTAAATGTTCATAGTCGATCAAAAGGCCAATAATTAAAAAAAAAAATTAAGGGATATAACTGGTCAAGGTTACGGTGGGGTGGCTATTCTTGTAAGACAGGGAATTCCATATACCTGTATAAATCCTGTCAATTGTTCAGTAGAGAATGTACGAATTAAAATTAACAACAACATTTCTATAATCTAAGTTTATAACAGTCCAACTAATAAATTCTCATCTACCTGCTTAAATCGCTTAACGGCTTAAATCGGCCGTAACGTTCTTGTTATTAGGGATTTTAATGCAAAACACCACTTTTGAAATTGTAATAGAAATAATACCAACGGAAATACATTATTTAATTTTAGATGATAGCCTTAATTGTAACTTGTTCTTTACTAGTAGTTTTACTCATTTTCCAACAAATAACACAACACCTACAACTATAGATCTAATTTTGAACAAACATGTCAACAATATTACACAACCCATTTCTTTACCTGAATTAAACTCCGATCACAATCCAGTTGTATTCTGTCTCAAAGGATTACCGAGAGACAAAATACAAAAATCTGTTTACAATTACAAAGAAACTGACTGGATCAAATATAGGTCACTCATAGACAGGGCTATAAACATTAACACTAACATAAATACAATACAGGAACTAGAAATCGAGGTTGATATCCTCACTGAAACAATCATTAACGCCAGAAACAAAACCACTAACAAAATAAAGTACGAAGTCTCTCCAGATAAAATTCCGGGGGACATAATCAATCTCATTAAAAGTAGAAATAGAATGAGAAATAAATGGCAAATCAGTCAAGAACGCGGAGACAAAAGTAAAATGAACTTACTAACAACTGAAATACGTTAATCAGTAATTTTCGCAACGCCGTTTGGAACAAAAAATTAGAAAACTTAAGCCCGACAAACTCGACACTGTGGAAAATGAGTAAAATACTCCGGAAAGAACGTTACAATATTCCCCCACTCACTCATAATACCAAAAATTACGTAACAGACGCACAAAAGGCTGAATTGTTATCTGACACTTATGAACATATTCATGACATAGGTTCAGATGACGATGACGCTCAAAAAGATATTAAAAACTGTGTAAGCAAATTCGTGGGAAAAGACTATCTTCTAAATGAAAAGGAATGTAGATTCATGTTTACAAACCCAACTGAACTATCGAAGTTTACTAAAAAACTCCCCAATAACAAAGCGCCCGGCTACGACGAAATTGACAACAAACTTATTAAAAACCTGAGTAAACAAGCCATAGTACAACTAATGTATATCATAAAGGCAATTTTTAAACATCAATACTGGCCAAACTGTTGGAAAAAAGCCATAGTTGTTCCAATTCCCAAAACAGGTAAAGATATTAATTCTCCAAAAAACTATCGACCAATAAGTTTGAAAACAGAAAAAATTATTCTGGATCGCCTTAAAAGAATTATTAAGAAAATCAAAATGCAAAATCCTTATCAATTTGGTTTCAAGGAGAAACATAACACTGTTCAGCAAATAACTAGAATTGTAACCGACATAATTCATAATTTCAATTTAAAAAAGAACACGGTTCTCCTTGATATAGAAAAAGCGTTCGACAGAGTGTGGGTTGAAGGACTGACATATAAAATGATTTACCTAAAATTTCCACCATATATCATCAAATTACTCTTATTTAATAAATAGAACTTTTTCGATGAAGATCGGTGAATCCTTCTCTAATTTTAAACAAATCAGAGCGGGAGTACCACAGGGATCGGTACTTGGACCCACACTGTTTAACATATTCATTCAGGACTTTCCAGAATATCCAAATACCAAAATGGCTCTTTTTGCCGTTGATACGGCTGTTTACACTCATTCACACTATGCGCAAACTTCTAATTCTCTGCTGCGTAATCACTTACTGAAAATAAACGATTATTGCAAAAAATGGAAGATAACCATGAATGAAGGGAAAACAGAACAAATAGTGTTTAGTAGAAAGTCGAGTAATAATAAAGTAATTTCACCGTTACAAGGAAACAGTCATATCATCAGACCAAAAGACTCAGTTAAATATCTTGGAATCGAGTTAGATAAAAGACTAAATTTCAAGAAACACATTTCAAACTCTCTTGGAAAAGCGCATGCCGTAAATAGGTCACTGTATTCTCTAATGAACAAGAAAAGTAAATTAAATTCAAAAAACAAAAGATTGTTATATACAACTATAATCAGGCCAATTATAACGTATGCATCACCAGCCTGGTGTCATCTTAAACCCGGGCCCCTCAGGCCATTACAAAATTTTCAAAATAAAATGTTGAGGTTAATTACAAACAAAGATAGATACACTCGTATAGATGAACTCCACAGCCTAGCAAAAATAGCCACAATTAGGGAGCACATAAATCGTATGTGAAACAAGTTTTACGAAAATCAGTTAAAAGCCAATGTTATAACAAAAAATATAACCCGAATAAGATTGAACAATTTTAATAATGATCACAGACATACGTCGTCCTATCAACACCTACCAATATTTGAAAAACCATTAGAATAAACTTACAAACCTGATAATGAACTAATAACATTATCTTCCAATTGCCTCAAGCAATTTTAACGATTGTTTTTCTGTAGATATTATATGCAAATAAATTGTAACTACATTATTCATTAAAATAATAGACTAATTATGGTAAGGCCTCATCGAGCCACTATTTAACATAAGTCACAGTGTTAGCTTTTGTATGAAGCAGGAACTGTAAATAAGATAGATCAATTTATAAAAACATGTGTAATAGTATTAATTTTAAGTATTATTATGTATGTTTGTAAATCCTTTGTATGTTTAATTTGTAAATAAATATTTGTTGAGTTGGTCAGCTAGTCATTTCATAATGCATTTATGTTTATATTAACTTTATAATAATGCCTTATTCACATCGTAAACAGTAATTCAATACAATGTTGTTTAGTTAAATCGAAAAATAAATTTGAAGAATCAACAAAAATGCAGAATATAAGAAGAGTACAATTCATCCAGGTCAAGTTTTGGGCTGCTTTACGAGCAGAAAAAGTTTGATGCAAATTATACATAATAATAGTGATCAAATAACGAAAACTAGGACAGAGCCAAAATTACGCAGATTACTGGAGTTAGAAATTAATAGATGATAATTTGGAATTGATTCAACCTTTACTGCCACCCGCTCCAGAAACTTCTTAACGCTAATTTTTACAATTACAAAAAAGTTTGCAGTAGTAAATGTGGCTGCAAAAAAGTAGCGTTCTATGAAGTAACACTATGAATAAAATACAATATTACCTTATAACTAAAACAACAAAATATGAGGAGAACAATGAAAGATATCACTTAAATCAGAGCATGAAAAACAAAAAACCAACCCCCTTTAATGAAGAGAGTTGGTTTAGGTGGGTTTCCAAATGAAAACTCAACCGCAATATTTTCTTAATTTCTCTGACACCATTCCGAATAATTATTGCACCTTCTAAACGAAGTTGAAAATGTTGATTGATTGAGTCTTCGAGTTCATATTATTCTAAATGAATACAAAAAAATGCATGCAGGGTGTTCAATCAAAAAAACAGAAGTTGCTTTATAACTGAAGAACAATTAAGGCGGGTTTAGACGGCGCGCAACCACTCACGCACCAACCTCGCATCCGACTCGCACTCAACTCGCCCGGCAATAAACTTATCCTCGCCTCTCTGTATAGACGACAGGCGTTCAATCGCGAGGCGCGAGGTTAGAGACCGAGTGTCCTTTGATGCGCGACCAAAAACCGACAGACGACAGCTCGCCCCGTGTTTTCCTCACTATGAGTGGCCTCGCTGGGAGGGAGATGTTTCATTGAACGAGGGTCCGGATGTGAGGCTGGTGCGCGAGTGGGTGCGCGCAGTCTAAACCCGCCTTTAAAGTTAGAGCAATTATAAGATGAAATATTCCACTAGATAATACGCAAAAACGTCTATAGGTTTATTTTTACCGTTTTCCATAAACTCAAGGATAACCGAAATATTCGAAATAACCGAAATTTGATAGGCGCACTTTTAGTTTCATAACAAAATAACACAAAGTAGCGACCGTAACTTCCTATTTTTAAATATAAGGCAAACGTCATTCGAATGTGTCCAAACTGAAATAGCTCGTACATTAAATGGTCGATATGATACGTACTTTGCATTCTTTGTTGATGTACTCCCTGTTGCCTATGTTCTCCCCATACAATTGGTGTCGGGCCTGTCCTGATGAACCCCCTACTGCTGACATTTCTAGACTGTCTCCTGGCCACTGCTATACCGCGCATATTCCTCGGGCGCCCGTCCGAGCTGGGAGAGGGTGAAGCTTCGGCCTCACAACCTTCCTCCTCGCCTTCTTCATTGGCCGGCGGTTTTTCACCTTCAGAACTCACCTGAAACGAAAACAAAAAACCGTTTCAGTCAACATCTACAGCCTGCAGGATTGTAGCAACGTAGGTATTGTGGGCATAAAAACACATAATGTAATTATTTAGCAGGTAAGCATTTTGGGACCCCTGTTGTTTATTCTCTTTGTTAATGATTTGCCGTCTGTCGTTTCTCATGCTACTGGCTTAATATATGCTGACGATTTTAAGTGTTTCAAAACAATCGAAAGCACCAGTGACTTTTTAAAATTAAAATCTGACCTAGTCTCGGTGTCAAACTGGTTCCATGATAATAAAATGAAAATCAATATAAGTAAATGTTTTGTTGTTACATATACACGTGGGAAAGACTATCTTACTTGCGATTATTTTATTGAGGGTTTTAGGTTGGAGAGGAGATGTAATATTAAGGATATTGGTGTAAATTTTAGTTTCAATTTGATATTTAACGATCATTACAAGCAAATCGTTAGTAAAGCAGTTAGGGTACTGGGTTTTATTATCCGAAATAGTAAAAATTTTGAAGTTTGAACTATCATAAAACTGTATTGCTCTTTTTTTAGGCCTCACCTGGAGTATGCCTCCAATATTTGGTCACCTAAAGCTTTTACTAATGAAGACAGAATAGAGAAAGTTCAAAAACGTTTTCTGAGGTTTTTACATTATAAAAGACATAATAGTTATCCATTTAAAATATCATATAGCTCTATGATGATTAGCTTCAATCTGCAAAGATTGTCAGTGAGAAGAAATATTCAGGCTATTCTTTTCATTTATTATGTTCTGAATTCCATCAAGTACGAAAATTGCAATCTTATAGATTTTATTCATTTGAAAGTTCCAAATGTTTGGTTGCGTTGCTCCAGTTGGGATCTATTGCTGGTTGTTTTAAATGCTTTGTCTCCTTTAAATTGTACGTTAAGTATCTGTAAAAAGCTACTGAACAGTAAGAGAAACGTTGATTTTTTTAGTGATGATCCCAGAACCTTTAAGGCAGGTGTGGTAAATTCATTATAAATTTGTTTCTTTTTATATAGCAATTTTTATGATTTCTATATGAGGTATTTGTATGTATGTATATGTTTAGTTTTAGTTTATTAGTTGATGTTTATGGTAGTGATCTATGTTTGGTTTACTACTAATCTGTCTTATATATAAGTACTTTATGGGTGTTAATAAGACATGCAAAATAAATAAATAAACACACAAATAAGACACGAAAGTGTCTAATTTTCCTCTGGCATAATAATGTTATGACTGTGTTTCCATCACATGAAATTTCTGTTGATTTTGAGTTTTTTCATGGTGTCAGTAACATAAGTATCGTAAAATCAGTAATAGTTTATCGTAAAACGGGTAAAACAAAGGTTGTGTAGTTGTTTCCCCTCATTGTAGATACATTCTAACAGTGATAAACCGAGAATCAACAGTGCAATTTAGTGTTGACTGAAAAAGAAATCTGTGATTCCACAAGGCGTAATTTTTTCTTGAAAGTTCAAGTTGGATTATCCAATATTTGGGTAATATCAATCAAACCTAAAGTGATTTAAGGGTATAAAAAATATCGTCTCCCTTTATTCTCAGAGTGTTTGTGATCAGATGTTTATGATCTTTCAACAATTCTTGCGGATACCATAGGGTATAAATCTATTCCAGTGGCCTACCGTTCCATCTTTGACTACTACTTATAAATTTGTTAAAAATGTCAACTTCTTGTAGCGTTTGCAATAACTAGGAAATAAGGGATTTAAACTCCAATGCGCTGAATGCGAATTGTGATATCATAAATCATGCATTGAGATTGACAATGAAACTTTCGAAACTGTTAAGCAGGGTTCGACTATGTGGTCATGCACGGATTGCGAGGGGGTGAATGTTCCATCGGTTGACCCTATGATGATCAATTGTGTAAAACAAAAAAAGGTAACTCTAGAAGATATTATGCTCAAGTTAAACGGTATGGGAAGTAAATATAATATACTTCTTGAAAAATTTTTAAAACAAGATATTGATTACAGGACTTTGAAGACTGAGTTGTTCGGCGTTAAAAAGGAATTGGGAGAAATTAAAAACAAAAAAGACAATACTGTTGATAGTGAGGAGATAATATCTGAAATTATGGACAGAAGCTCAAGATCGTATAACGTTATGATTTTCAACCTACTAGAATTAGGTGATCCGGTTTTAAATACACGGATCAAACACGATAAGGATAGTATTGCTAATATTCTGAGACCAGCTAACGTGAGCGATAATGAGGTTGTGAGGGTGCTTCGTATGGGTAAGCGAGGAGTGAAAAACCGACTTGCCAAAGTGGTCTTCCCTAATCCTGAAGCAGCTAGGAGTGTACTGAGAAGCAGATCAGTGATTCTAGAAAATTGTTCACATAAAATATCGATTAATGCTGATCAAACTACATCCCACGAGTATACCTCTCGGATATTCGTAATCGGCTTGATCAACGTAGACAGGAGGGTGAAGATGATCTTTCTCTTAAATTCATCAGTGGAAACCTACTATTATATCTAATAACAAAAAAAAACTGAATAAACCTCTGTCCGAGCTAACGGTTTATTGCCAGATTGTAGGAGG
The DNA here is from genome assembly GCA_030704895.1 of Henosepilachna vigintioctopunctata. Lineage (NCBI taxonomy): Eukaryota > Metazoa > Arthropoda > Insecta > Coleoptera > Coccinellidae > Henosepilachna > Henosepilachna vigintioctopunctata. The sequence goes on along the minus strand of JARQZJ010000136.1, from coordinate 1,792,936 downwards.
GGTTTATTACCAGAATGTAGCAAAAAAGTACGTGGTGACGATGTAGCGGTTTTTGTGCGATCTAACATTGGTGTTAGTGTAATTTATCATTCATTCACAAATATCGAAGAAAAATCTTTCTTAGATTATCGGTGAGGTATTATACCTTCATAATCGGTTGTGCATATATGTATCTCTCCTAACTCAGGGGAAGATGTGTATACCTCTCACGGGTTGTCAATTGAGGAGGTGTCCTTATCATACCCAGATTTGAACATGTTCATTTGTGGTGACTTTTTTTGTATGAAGACACTAGTCCGGCATCATTATTTAGGGACTCAGCAGCCTTTGCGAATATATCTCAGGTTAACAATATCTCTAATAGTCGCAGTGTATTTCTAGATCGCATTTTTGTTCGGGGTGGACCTGTTCGGGTATCACGAGCCATCGTCTTAATACAGATTAATAGTATTCATCATTGCGCACTGCAATTTAGTATAGAGTTAAATAAGCGTCATTCTGAGAAACTTTTGTTTCAGGAGAGTCGTTTGATTTTCACAGGGGTGATTATGCGGTGAATGAGTTTTTTCCTGGTGCGATTGGTATAGTGCTGAGAAAGATATTGATCTGAAAGTGTCTAAGTTTCATGATAACCTGTATGGGGGTATGTATCGATTTATACCGAGAAGAATTATTAGTGGTGAGAATTATCCAATGTGGTTCAATGTTGCACTCATTAAATTGATAGGTAAAAAAAGAGAGCCTATAGAAAGTACATGAGATCAAAAAGTGGTGTAGATTATACCACTTTAAAATCTTTGCGTTCTGAGTGTTAAACATTTAATACTACACTATATAATAGTAACTTATAACATGTCAACTCTAAACGACATGATTCTACACTTCTAAGTTGAATGGAGTTTGAAGGTCGGTCCAGTTCTGATGGCGATGATATAGTTGGCCTCTTTGCTGAGTACTTTTCTCGAGTTTATAACGGTGAGGTAATTAATTAAATATTCGAGCTGATTGATGGTAACGAAACTATGACTTCATGCGTGTCTATTTCAACTTGGATTCATTGAAAAACAGAAGACGTGTGTCCGATATGTGTTTCCTATTTAAAATACTTAATGGTTACGTTAATTGTGAGGAAGTGTTACTCAAAGTGGATTTTAATTTACCACACAGAATTATAAGGCACACTCTTCTCTTTCGCTTGAGAACATGTAAAGCGTAAAGGTTTGTGAATTTTGTTGTGGTTTCCCACTCTGTAAATGGCTTAAGATGTTGAGTGTTGTAACAATAATTAAATAAATAGGCATTTTTTGGTCACAGAATTGTTCCACATTATTATCCACTCCTAATGAATCCAGTTACTGTCGTGTTGCAGTTCAATAAACTATTCTTGCATGTCATCAGGCATTTCATCATTCACTGCAACAAGTGTTTCTGGCCATTTTTTTGTCAACGAATGTCTTTGTGGTCAGGAAAAAACTGTTTGATCATTTATAAGGTTTTTTATATGCATTATTATGTTTTCCTGTATATCTACTTTGGTTCAACATTATGTTTCTGAATAACCGAATTCCACATATCGAACGCAGAAAGTTTCTCTTATTTGAGCTTGTGGTCCATAAATTTATGATTTTAACAATTAGAACACATTATAATGCAAATATATTTTCCGTGTCCTTTAGTGTTATATTTGCTGCCATTTGCTGCATTGCAGTTGGATATTGTATTTATTCATATTGTAAAAGTCCTCGTACATCTAGCTATCTTAATTCTTGCTAAATAAGCTGAAACTCTGCTTTTAGCTCATACAATCTCGCTAACATCTCCCTTTGGAAGCCAACGATTTCAGTATAAAAAACCAAATTGTCATGTTCAAAATTCAAGTCTGAGCATAATGGATGATGAAGGTAGATACTGATAGTTCTACGTGAAAAATTACTAACACTTCAAATTAGGTCATAATATTATTCGAAACATTCTTACGGAGAATTTGTTGTATTCATAGCTTTTGCTCTACTACCATATAGTATATAAAGATACTGTAAACAATAGTCTGCATCTCGCTATTCCAGAAAAAGAAAAGAACAGCAATCACTGGAAAAGATTATATATTTACTGGAATTCCTGTAGTTTAAGAAAGCGAGGATACTCACTTCCTCACTTAGTTTCAGTAAGTGAGGAAAAGAAATGGATAAAAAGCCACCTATAAAGGAGGAGTTCAAAACAGTAGAGAAGAAAAAAAGTGTATTGAAAAGCAGGAAAAGAATAAATGCAAGTGATTTAGATTGTACAGAAGACAGTAAGATTGTAATAAAAAGCAGAATATACTCGTAATTATAAATTCTTATTGCTAAATAGTACAATATGTATGAGGAAAAAAAAAGACGCAAAGCCACATAAAATTGATACAATGGAAGATATTATAAATTTAAAAAATTGAATCAGAAATTAATAATAATGTATATAAATATTCGTAGTATTAGACATACATAAGCAAGAAGAAGTTGAAATCATGATACAGCAAACAAATACTGATATTTTAGTATTCACCAAAACTTGGTTATACAACCATGAAGTCGAGTTTATAAATTTTAAAAATTACAGAGGTGCACATGTGTGTATAAATGAAAATAGGGGTGGAGGTATAGCCGTCTATGTTAAAAATAATTTTTATTTTACAATTGAAGCAGAAATAACTGAAAAACTTAACCTTTTATATATAACTTATTTTTATATATAATAAAAATAAGAAAAATACAGAATTTCTTAACACTCTTGAAGATATAATTACAAATCGAAAATCAATCTTTATTGGAGATGTTAACTGATGTTTACTAGAACAAGACTCAACCTGTAGAAAATATACACCTAATAAAATCAAGAGGATATAAAATACTTAACAAAATGAATGATGAATCTGCCACAAGAATCGATCCAGCAACAGGAAAAAGATCAATTTTACATTATGTAGTATCAAATTTTGATTGTACTACTAAAATCAAATTATTATACCACTCCGTCTCTGACCACAAGATTATAAATTACAGAACCTTAAAAGAAAATATTACAAGAAAGCTGACAAAATCCGATAAAATTGCAGATTTTAAAGCATGAACAGACATTTTTCAATTTGAAATATCAAATGTCACATCGATAAAAAGGAGAAAAGATACAAATAATTTAAGTGAAGGTTGGTTTAACAGGGTTAAGAAATAAAGTTGATGAGAGAGATAGTACCTATGTGAAAATGAAAGGTTTTCAATATACTGTTATTCTTGGTGAAAAAAGTTCTAAACTACCTATAAAGTAAGGAGTACCACAGGGATCCGTCTTGGGACCTGTCCTCTTTCTATTGTACATCAATGATCTCCAACTCTAAGCGGATGATACAATGATGGTTTATGCTGGTAAACTAAAAAGAAATTATCCAAGAAACACAAAGTGATCTCGACATTGTGAGCTCATGAACCAGTGATAATCGAATTAAACTTAATGCTCATAAGTGTAACTATTTAGTTTTCAACAAAAACTGTGATATTGAATTATATCTTAAGATTGATAACTCAGTGATAGAAGAAGTGGAAGAATCAAAATACCTGTGGTTGATAGTGGACAACAAAATTAATTTCCAAAACCATATAAATAGCATAAAAACAAAAATGTCTAATGTTTGTTATTGTTTTAGGAAGAATATCCCATATTTTAGTGTTAAGTATCCAATATAAAATCTACTATGCACATATCTTGTCTCACATCGGCTATCTGGCCTTTTGTTGGGGACAGGCTAGAGCAATTACAAAGATCACAGAATAAGGCAATAAAACTCTTATTTCAAAGAAACAAACGTACACCTACCAAGTCACTATACGATGAGTTATAACTTTTTAATGTTGGTGAGGTGATATTTATGGATAGAGTTTAACCAATCTTCAAAATGAAAAACAATATAATAGATAACCATGTAAATCTTAACTATAACTACAGCGTACATAATCATAACACAAGAACTAGACACATGTACATATATTACCAACGGCTACCAAATTGGAAAGAAAAGGGTAACTCATACAACCGCTAAGTGGTTTAATGAACTTCCGAATTGTGTCAAAGAGAGCAGAACAATTGCTGATTTCACAAGAAAAGTGAAGAAATATTTAATCAATAAAAGAAACTCCATTTACCCTTTTTAGCAAGTGTAGTGCATGAGTATAATTTCGAACTGTTTTATTAGATTAATGTCACACTGGAATATGTTTTTATTACTGTTATAGATTACTGTAATCTCTTTCGGAAATAAAATTTTAATAAAAAACGGATTCTTCTCACGAATGAAACTAGAAAATATAATATAGAATTTTCCTAATAACCATGCGTGGGTCGACGAATATCCACATGAGGTATTATGGAAATATCGTTTTCAACATCAGTTCACGTTTTACTTTTGGGTTAAATTTGTGAGAGACTGTGATTGAAAATGTGATTGGACGGGTATTTATATCACATACACTTAATGACTGAACACCTTAATGAAGGTGTGTCGCAACTTCTTGAAAAGAACTGTGCTTGAGTTTCTGGAGATACGCCATACATGACAAGAATTGCAACGCAGTTTATAGAGAATAATGCACCATCAGATTTCAGTTTGGCTAATTTTTTAACAGAAGCATAACGAGATGATTTTGGTCTAGGTGGGTAACTCATATGACCTACTCGATCCCAAACCATCCTTTTGTATTATTTCTCTTGGGTGTCACTGAGGTCATTAGTTTACTCTACTCCAGTTGATAAAATGGACGATTTGTGTAATTCAATCAGAACAATATTGGTGTATTTGAAAGGGTCAATAACGAGAATATTGAACACTTGTATCCCGGATGGAATGAATCATTTCGAACATTTATTCCAGATTGAACAAATTTACATGTTCTTTTTTTACAGTTCACCAAAAAAAAATTTTAATTTTTTTCGAAGCAATTGGGTTTTCCCGAATTCACCATAGAACCAAATATTCTTGAAATAAGCTAATACAAAACCTCTCGAATTTCTGCCGCATGTTTACCAATACCCTGTATAATCATCATCTGCTAAATGCTAAATATTATACTCTCCGACAACAAATTATTATGGGATAGAGCCAATTACATTATAGCATCAAAATAATTATTAAAGGTACCTCGTCATCTCCATCCATTAGGTCTTCTGTTTGATCTTCGGTTGGCATACTTTCAGAGGACCTACCAGCTATAGCAGGAGGGCCCATGTCACCTGTGCCAGCGTCCGCTATTTGTTCTGCATCATCTTCTGCGCCACTAACCGTGATCGTGGGAATATCTGCAACAAAAAATATTGAAACGTTTAAATCTTCAGAACAGTAACGTCTTATTTTATATCCCTGAGATACTTCATTTCGTTTTCATACTCAAATTTTATATTTCGCCATCAAATTTTTTTATATGAACTTTTTGAAAATATTATCTATATATACGTCATTCATCAGTCCTAGTGTTGTGCGTATCGGTGATTGATAGGTCACCGGCATTTCGGCGACAGTGATTTATGGGTTACCATTTGTTTAAGTATCAACTTGGGTCAGTCTTTTGATTTTACTTTGACAACTACAAACCATTTTTGAATTTGTCATAGCGAGAGGACGACGTACTATTCTTATCATAATTATTGATATTACGAGTAAGAAGAGTAATAAAGACGATATACTTGTCACGGGTCAGTCTTGGAGGTTTATTCAATTGTTAGAATATTCCAGTACTTTTGGTACAAACGTCGAAAGTTTTTGTTGTTGGTTTTGAACTTCCACGGATATTGAACCTTAATCATTGGAAGTCGATTCATCATTTTTGGAAAAGAATGGAGTTGTCCGCGGTCAAAGAATTATTAGATTTTAATTTAAGTCCCCTATTGAATCTGTTTCAAAAGAAATTTTTTACATGTTCTTGGTTATAAAGCAAAAACTATACTCGTTATAATTGTTTAGGTTCATCATTCCTCTAAATGACTCGGAGATATTAGAAAAAATATGGGCATAAGAAGAAAAGTACGCAAAAATTTATTTTACAAAACAGGTAATTCAGCTGATTACTTGATCACTATATTAAAAATTACCATTGTTATTTACGATACTATACAATTTCATAGATCTGGATGAACTAGAAAATTACATTGTTTGATAAAAGGATTGAAATTAACGGAAATCAATGGAATCTACTGCTATCAAGTCAGTAATAAATAAAGTTATTCAACTGAGAAGCCAAATCAAATATAAGAGAAAAATTCTACCTATTAGAGAATTACGGACCCCGAGTTTAACCACATAACTTAAAACTGCCTTAAGAATAATTTCTTTCTAAACCAGCTGCATCAGTTCTTGATAATTCATATCTCGAGTGAATTAAACATTTTTTGTGAATTTAGTCAAGTACTTTTCACTTCAACATTGTTCAACAAAGTACATATAGTGGAGGAAGTCTCATTCAATGTGATTTATTTTTAGTTCTTAAGAACTAAAAATAAATCACATTGAGAAATGTGATTGAGAACACTGAAAAATGGAATACTTTACAATTCATGTTACTTGAGCATCAACCACTAATTAAAACATGCAGCTATACTTACCATCAGGCTGGCAGCTCTGTCCAGACGATTGCTCTTCTACGCCCGGCGCAGCCTCCTGCGGTGAAGACTGCAACGGCGTGCTTGGCACACTACGTCCCGTACCTGAAACACAAATGGCGTAAATATAAGCATAACGTAAAACCTATTTTGACATACTATCTTCGTCCGGGCCCGAGGCTGCCTCGAGGGTCTGTTCTGGCACGACCTCGATAGCGCCCGAAATGACGGGGGGTACAGAATCGCTGAAAGTGAACCTGCCGCTGGGTACGTGCGGTGAACTGACCGCCTCCCCGAAACCGTCGGACCTTCTCGGCACGAAAAGGGTAGGGGTGGAGGGCACAATACCGTCATCGCCGCAATCCTCGACATGGGGCAGTAAGAGGGCGTGATGATGCTGATGGGAGGGCTGTGGGCGTGTCAACGGCGGTATGGATCGACTGCTGCTGCTACTGCTTCGTACTAATGTTGACGTGGCGGCAGAGGGGACAGAGGGGGAAGCTTGGGAGATGGTGATGTCGCCAGATGTACCTTCAAAAGTGTAAAATGAGGGATTAAAAAGTCGGTATTACTGGGGAGGCGATGTTCAAGCGTTGTGTGTATCAAGGCAGGTTCAATTTTGCAACAACATAAGCTAATGGAATTGGCACATGAGACTATTGAGTTCTTTTTTCAATAATACTTTTCTAATAACAATTTTAATTTGTATGACGCCAGATCAAGGTATACATTGGTATTTCGAAAAAGGAGAAATATCAAATTTCAGACTAATTTCATTCAGTTCGGTATGCACAAGATTGATACTGTAATTATGAAAATCCTTAAATATATTGGCTGACTTAAATCAAAACTCTGAATGATTCATACACTCACAACATGAGTTCGATGAACTGGTGCTACTTCGCACATTTAATTTATGTATAAATTCATTAATATGTTCCTATTAAATCAGTTGTACATCAGACGTCAACTCATTAACACCTGTCAAGGAATAGAAGTATTGAGCCCTTCTCAGCAACGAACCCTTTCATACCGATTCTCAAGAATCGAGAGAATTGGGCAAGACAAAAGCACTCCATAGTTCTACACAATATTGTTTATCTAGTATGGTGGTATTAACGATTATCTAGCAACAATTTTGTGTCAACTTTATTCAACTATCAGGAGTCTCCATCTAGAGCGGAGCCTTTAAATATTGGGGTAATATATTGAAATATAATACCATATAATTAAATTCACACCTTTGGGTACATCACTAATGAGCACGAGAACTGTCAACAGATCCGACATTATTCAAAAGAAGCTATAGGAAAAAAACTGATTTGGCAAAACACAATTTGTTGTAAAACCTATTTTCTCAGAGAAATTTATCTCTCAATTAGTCGAAAGTTTCAAACCACATACAAACATGATTTAATTCAATGATTAATTAATGACAATTTAATGTTAAAACAAACAGATATTTAATTTTCCGAAAGACAAACTTAACACAACACAAACTACTCTCAAAATTTCTTATTATCATAAAACGATTGAGTTAAGGTAAATAGTCAATCAACTTTTTGAAACCAGGATAAGAAATATTCTGTGAAAAAGAGTTAATTTTATTCAAATCTTGACAGATTTGTTTTCAAAAAAGCTATGAAAAATAAAGGATTGTCAACTCTCATTATAATACATAATTGCGCTATCTACATTAAGACTTTTCATCTCTTTTCATTTCATGGACTTCAGCAATCGTCCAAAAAGTCTTCTCTAAATAATGTCAATATAAAATATATCTATAATTTTTTCATCTTTATTTTACAGCTCATCATTACACAAAACCAACACATTGTGTTTTTGCAATTCAAGGTAGCATTCAACTTATCAGATCGAGTTTAAAGCATTACAAGAACAATTACAACTACCTTCCCAAATAACGTTTTAGCAATATTGAAAAATATCAAAATTCCAAATGTTGCAGTCTAACTTGGAGAATTTTTTAATTGAACCATTAAACTTGAGCTAACTCAAATAACTGGAGATAAAACCTTCACCTTCAATTGTATAATTATTTTCCCATAACCAAGAAAATTATAACTAATGTTTAAAAAAAAATTTCAAATAACAAAAAATGATACTTTCCTTGAACGAATTTAACATATCTCACTCTGACTTGGAAAAACACTTCTCACAGCACTCACTTATCACAAGAAATGACATGAAAATAGTGAAACACAAAACTGAGTGTTATACAACTGTCTTTTGCCACCAACTGTCATCATCATTGAACTAAACTACTAAATCCAAATCCACGAGTGTATATATATATATATATATATATATATATATATGTGTGTGTGTATAAAACTAGAGTGTCACTTTTATATAGTGTTTTAGTCATGTTTTCAAGATATAAGAAAAATTATAAAATTACTTATTACTTTATTCAGATAGGACTGACGATTCCACATGGCGTGGTTTGAATATCAATAACTATTGTAATCCGTCATTTGCTCTCTCTAGTATGATCGATGTTTAGAGTCTTATCGATAGAAAATGAGTTAATGAAAGTCATCCACACTTCTGTCAATGATTAAAAGAAAACTGGACGCTGTTAATCTCAACAGAATCATAAAGAAACTTTAGTTCTTCAAACAATTTTCTCCGCATCTATATGTTTTTAGGTAGATTTGAGTCGTTTTGACAGAACGTAACAGCAACATTTTTCTTGAAAGATGAAAAAAAACAGATAATAAAAACGAACAAACTATATTAGCATAGTCTACGATGACTAAATTAGGTAATTCGACAAAAAGTTTGGTGTTTCTTGTTTGTTGCAAAAAACACCAAATGTACTGATAAAATAGAGTTTTATTTTTAATTCCAAATCAGAGAGTGATATTGATGAGATAGGTAAGTAAAAAAAATAATTGAAAGGATCAAACTTAAAAATTTTCAGAAGTAGTTAGCTCAGTTTTAATGATAATGAATTCAAATACTATCTTATTACGAGTAAAAACAAATTTGACAACGTTAAAATTGAAAAAATTCAATTGTACAATCACATTTCAACCAAAATATTGTTTTTGCTTCTAAGGTCATATGATGAATTAAAGAGAACTTGCGTATTGCATCGACAACATCTGCAATGGAAAAGCTCTTTCCTAAAAATACAATAGTGAATTACTTTGTATTTTTACAACTAACAACAATTAATTTAACAACAAATAATTTAACAACAATTTCAACTATTACAGAATTTCGGACTATCGCTCATATATCCCATTTTTTTTTGGTCATGCTACTTTTGTGGACAATTTCCCAAATTGGAAATACAATTGGAAATTGGAAATACAATTTGGGAGGTTTGTATTTTTTTAGTCCATTATCACATTACGAAAGTTCTTTAGAACATGAATTTTTATTAAGTGATCGTTACCTAACTAAAATAAGATTTATTAGATTATTTATTAGATTTAGATATTATTTCGCAGTGTATAACACGTGATCTCACCCTTCATATTGTCCCCAATATGAATCAGTGATTTGCCAAGTTTGTAGGACATTTATCGCGTCATTGTGAATTATAAAAAAACACATACTACATATTGTTAGGTATGATTGAATATTACATATCAAGTGAGGTTATAATTATAATAGCTTAAATATATTTCATAAAGAAAATGCTTCAAGTAGCATATTTGCTGAACCGAATAAGGAAGAGTTAAACGTTGCTGGTGTTTGATGGTCTTCAAATTCAGATATTGATGAAAGAATCAAGCTTTCAAAAGATCAAACAAAGAAATCATATCTTTCAGATTTTTTTTCTAGATGCTTGTTGTTATTGGAAAATCATTTTCAGTTAACAATAAAGCACCAAACAATTATTTAATTCTGCAAAATATGTAGAAAACTTTCAAGATTTCAGCAAAAATATAAACATAGTTGGAAGGTTTTTGGTGTTTACTGTACATGGCTCGAAGAAGTTATTGAAAAATTGGAATATCACGTTTTGCGAAGAAGTTATCAGGCAAAAAAGGACTTTCACATTTTTTCCACATTGTCCACATACATGACATTCTCTGAATTCTGATTCCTCTGAAGTATAGAAAAAGGTTCTTAGATACACAAATTGAAACAAAAAATAATAATTTAACAAAAAAACTTATATTTACAAATATATGTGTTATTTATTCTTCTCGTGATTCTTCGTGAAATAAGAAAAGACAAAAAACTAAAACCAATATTCCAAACGCATAAGTGTATTATAACCACTCTTACATAAAATACATCAAAAAAGTTGGTAACACAAAACATACTACGATTGAATATCCTGGAAACCAAACATTTCAAAGCAAAAAATTGAAGCCCTATGGTCAGTTTCACATAAACTCAAGGAATCTGATAAAATTTATTTAATATCACTCTTCAGTTACAAATTTCAATTACAAAAAACTGACAAATAATGGAAATTTCGTAGGAACATATATGTAAAACGTATCGATATGGTATAACAAGCAATTCCGGAAATGAACTGCACATATCTAGAAACCCGATACTCAATGTGGCACAGGCTCATGAATTTTTGAAAATTCGATAATGCATCTAATAAGATTTTTGCATCTGGCATGGCGCAACTTCAAAATATCTAGTCTGAAACATAAACTAGTTTTGAGTTTCATTGGAAAGTTTCAAATGAAATTAAAATTTAATGGCGACGATAAATTTAAAATGGAAAATTTTCTACTTTATTATATTCGACTTTCATTGCCAATAATGTGCAACCCCAACCTCTCATGCGAATGAATCGAGCCCAAATTTGTGAACACGACAGAAATATAAGAATGGAATTCACTGCCTGACGTCACAGAAGGGGACAGGTCCAAAAATTGACTCGAAACAAAAAAACTTTCAGCGGTAGTCTCATAAAAAATATATATTCGGTGTTTTCTTATTTTTGGCGATACAATAAGACTTCTCATTTATATATTTTGTTTTGGAATCTGTGTTTTAAACGAAAGGTTTTCATTCAATTAAATTAACTCAAATTTGGTGAAAATAGATATGATTTTCTCAAAAGGCAGGCTGATGGAACAAAATACTGGTTTGAAAAAATTTGGTAATTGAAAACAATTGAAGTTATTTTCTATTACCAAAAATGAGAAAACACCGAAAAAACATATTTTTATACGTTTTGACACTAATAAATTCATTTGTTTGGAGTCAGTACGATGTCAGATTCAGGTCCATTCATTAGCCCAACGATCTTGGAATCGTAAATAGGAAAAGACCCATTGATCTTTTTATCCCTTAAATTTTTTATTCGCTATTTTTTTATTTTTCTTCTTATCGTTTTTAAGTGAGGCTTAAAAGAATATGAAATGAAATCGAAAGAGCCTTCAGATAGGTATAAGCTGCATTAGCCATGAAGTTAAGTAGAAGATGAAGAACTTACACACAAAATGAAAATAGAATGAGTTATAAAATGAGAGTACAAATTAACACCAGATTTTTGACAAGTGATTATATATGTTTAGTCCCAAAAAAGAGAAAATAATAGAGTATATGTTAATTCGACCTGGTTTTATCTTTTTTTGTTTTTGTATATACAGTTCTTGTACTTTCATTTAAAATTCTTCATTTATCTTTTATTATTGTAATTGTTTATTATTGCAACTTATTTATACATTGCCAATCGTGAATTCAACATACCAACTCTTGAAATTATTCAATGAACATTTCAATGTTCTTCCTCTGCCTTTATTATTCCTTTAATTATTACAAAATTAAAGGTTTTTAAATGAAATCTGCCATTTTAGTGTTCTTGCTCTGGCTACTGTTTATTTTGAATATACTTTCATCAGTTTACTTTATTTATTACAAAACTTTGAAAGTTTTAAAAATAAAATGGAATAATTAAAATATGAAATTCATAATTTTTGCACCAAAATTCCTTATAAATATATAATTTTTCAGTGTTTGAATCAATAAAAACAAAAATGATTGCATATTATCGAAATCGGGACTATAGAATTGTTGTGTCGGTAAATATGTTGCTATTTTGATAAAAAGAAAATCCAAAACTGTGAAATAATTTAACATTCTCAACAGCCTGAATAAATTTTTATAAATTTCTTAAGATGTTATTCTCGAATTAACTAATAAAAATATAAATTTATCAGAAGCCTGAACCACATTATGATAGGAGTGAGACTTAGATGGAGAAATTATCCATACAAATATAAAATAAACTACACTGTAATACTCTAGTCGATAAAAGTTAGTTGCCGGATACTAAATCCTGGCTCGTATCACATCGGAAACAAGGCGAAAAAAACTCAAATTCTCAAGACGTACCATCCGTTCCACTGCTTATTGCCTCTGACTGGGGCTGTTCGGGGTTCTCCTCAGGAGAATGTGCTTCAGTCGCGCACCGTTGGCTCTGATTTGGCACCTCGCTGGAATCGTCTATGACTTCCACCTCGTTTCCAGCCTCTTCTTCCTCTTCTTCTTGGCAGTCGGCCTCTTCATAGTTGTCCTGTTCCTGAAAACAAAGCAAACAGAAATGCACTCGATTAGCCGATAATTCGAAATTTGAATATCGTTATTACTCTTGATAATGGACTAACCACCCGAAACATTTGTTAATATTTTCAGTGACCCTTAGGTGTTTGATGATTTAATTTCTAATTAAATTTAACATAATGTTTCACCAAGTGAAAAGCGAAAGCAACGTGATTATTCAAAATTTTCATCGTATCACACACAAAATATTTACGTAGTTTTTCTGCGCTAGTTAAATGAAAGTAATTGTGTAATTAGGTTTAATTATTTCAGATTATAATAAACATAACAAGTTTTTAATGAATGAGATTGAATTCTCGCTTAACTCTTGGTGAAACATAATTGAATATAAAATAAATTTAGCTCTTGGCTTAATGTTTCACGATTTATATAACAATATGTATAGTCAACATGTTTCGAGCGTTAGCTCATTTTCAAGACTGTCTTGAATAACGAAGAAACTACACGATATAATTATGAATAGTAAATGCGGAACAGAGAGGCTAAAAGAGGTCCAAAAGGATCTACTACAGATCAATATAAAACATTTCGAAGATCGCACTGAATATCGCTATAAAATCGGACATGTGAAGTTTGAGCAAAAGTCAAATGTCTTAAACCTTAAATGCTTAAAACCTTAAATGTCTCCCTACAAGAGTCCAATGGCTCTAGGTCGAAAATGAGCCGAAGAATTCTCTTTTGGAGAACAAATATTCTCATCAATGGAAGCAACTAGTGATTATACCTATTTTTACTATACATAAGTTCTAACATGTGCACTCAATGTTTGAGGTTATGTTAATTTAGGGGACCGTCCATTAATCATGCGAGGCTGGAAAGGGGGGAGGTGTCCATAAAAAAATTACGAAATATCACAAGAGGGAGGAGGTGTAGTAAAATATCACGAGTATTTATTTTTGCGGCAAAGCGGGGGATACTGAACCGAAAAGCGGCGTTACGTGTAGTTATTTTTTCATCAAACGCGTACAAATTCGAAAGCGAATTGCAGTGTGACCTTGATTCACCGTTATGGACCTTGATGAAACCGATGTTGTTCAACAAAGCACTATGCTAACAACAAACTTGCAAGATGCTTATCCAGTTATTGGTGCTGAAGAAAGTCTTGCTAATCCGTGGTCTGGGGACATTGTAAATCAAATTATGTTTATGTATTACTACAAAAAAGTTTTCTTTCATTATTTTTATGTCAGTCCAAAACAACTTGCAACCTTTTTGTCTAATATTATTTTTAATTTTTTTTTATTTTCTAAACCTGTATTGTATAATAAATATTTTAAAAATTTTAGATTCTTTGTAGGTAAAAAAATACAAGTGATATAGGGCAGGGAGGAGGGATAGTCTTGAACCTCACCGTGTATCCCCAAGTGGGAGTGGGGTTTAAAAATACCAGAAAAAACATCACATGATTAATATGCGGCCCCTAGGTGTGTCCTGAATTGTGCCCTTTCAATTTTAATATTTTGTGGAGAAATAATCATAATTAATTACAGCAAAGTTTATAGTGAAGTATCCTGAACCAGTGACATTGGAGGGAGAGGCATAGCTATTTTTCTGAATATAAAAAATAGAAATATAGAAACATATAAAAATTCGAGCCAAAATGGCCGCCAAATGCGGCGGTAACCTGTCCCAGTTGCACACAAAAAATTGATACTAGAGACTGGTCAATAAAGTGCAATAGTAATTGTGAAAAGTGGCTACATAAAAAATGTGCTAACTTATCAATGAGGAATTTGCAAGGTATGATAAATGCCAAACAACAGAGAAGTTTGTTTGTGAACTTTTGCACTAAAAGTGATGTTATGAACACAGAAATAAGAAAAACACCTGAAATAAATGTAGTAAGTAATAAAGTTAACTTTGAAATGAAAATAATGATGAATAAATCAAATGTAGAGATCAAGGATATATATCAGATGATGGTGGAATTATATGATATCATTTTAACAGAATAAAAAAATTGATAAATTGGAAAGAAAATTGATAGAAGTAGCGTGTACAAGAGAAAATTATGAACAAAATAAGATTAATGAAGACTATGCTAATTCTTTAAAAAGAAAAACAAAGAAGAACTTCTAATAATAAATTGTGAACAACAAAATTCTGAAAAACTTAAAGAAGAACTAAGTATTAATTTATTAACTCAACAACAAAGGTAAAATTGGAATATTATGTGAAAGCAAAAAGAATGCAGATACATTGAAAAAGGAAGTTGAAGTATAGGGTGACAATACCAAATAAAAAGAACCCTAGAATAAAGATAGTAGGCTTAGAAGAAAATTTAAATGAAGACAAACTAAAAGAATCTATACATAAACAGAATGGACATCTATGCAGAGACGACACAAAAATAGTGATCAAAACAGTAAATAAAGGAAAAGTAGGTTTTAATGCTATATTGGATGTAGATCCAATTACTTATGAATGCATGATACAGGAAGGACAATAATTGCGTATTGCTTGGTTAATGTGCTCTGTATATGAAAGTATAGGCATTATGAGATGTTTTAATTGTTGTGGTTTCTATCATAAAGCTGAACATTGCAATATTGACCAACATGTGGTAAATGTGGAGATGAACACTTAACAAAAAATTGTGAAAGTATAAACACTAAAAGTATAAATTGTGTTATGGCTTGTGAAAAACTCAATCTAGAACTTGATGTTAGACACAAAGCTTATGATATAAATTGCAATGTGTATAAAAAGAAGATTGAACAGGAACGAAAATATCAGTTTGAAAAAGTGAATAGCAATTCAAGAACGAGGGAGGGTAGAGTATATTTATGTTCAAAATGCTCAGAGTATACTAGCACACTATGATGAATATGAACATTTTATTAACATCAATAGGCAAGCAGTGATGTGTT
Source organism: Henosepilachna vigintioctopunctata (assembly GCA_030704895.1). Taxonomy (NCBI): domain Eukaryota; kingdom Metazoa; phylum Arthropoda; class Insecta; order Coleoptera; family Coccinellidae; genus Henosepilachna; species Henosepilachna vigintioctopunctata. Next base: position 1,776,875 of record JARQZJ010000136.1, on the reverse strand, counting down.
TTACTGAAACTCATTTAACAATAGACATAAACGATAATGAAGTCAAAATAACAGGCATACAGTGAGATTGGATTCCACAAGCCGTTCAACAGGAGGAGTGCAGTTTTACTTACACAGTGATATAAGCTTTGTGTAGTGGAAGAATTTGTTGAAAAAATGAATTATTGGTGTGTTTTTGTGAAATTCAATATCTCTACAGAAACTTTTTGTATTAGGCTGTCTCTATCAATCACCCAACAGCTCAGATGCAGTTTTTTTTGATTTTTTTAAGAAATTATGTGGACAATTCATAACTAGACAAAAACATAATGTTACTGTTGTAGGTGATTTTAATTTGAATTTAAAAAAGTGTGATACATGGTCTAATCGGCTTAAAAAATTTATAAACCATTCTGGACTGAAACTGCATGTTTTAGAAGAGACACATATATCATATAATGGATAGGAATCGCTGATAGACTTAGTTATCAGTAACTACAGTAAAATAAGTTGTGATGTAATAAAACAACAACTATTTAATAATCATTCGCTGATTAGGATGGGCATTAATGCTGAACATAATGAACGTACGGTTAGTTTTAATTGTCGCAAAAAGATTTGTGATGTAAAGCATTTTAAATATTTAGTAAGTAATATGGGATATAATTATAGAGACTCTATGATTTAGACAGTGGATATAATATGTTTTATGAAAATATGCTTGGTATAATAGAAATCTCACCAAAAATTAATATTAGTGTACGTGGAAAGTGCAAAGTGCAAAGACAAAAAATATCAGATATTTACTTTTACAAAAACAAATGAAGACTGGATAGAATATAAAAACTATAGAAATGCAGTAGTAAACGATATCAAAAGTGCAAAGACTTTATACTATCAGCAAGCAATAAACCGTAATAAGAAAGATTCTAAGACTATGTGGAAAACACTAAAGAATATAATTTCAAAAGAACAAACAGAAGCTTATAATCAAGTTGAATTTAATGGTATTGTTTTCGAAGATATTAATAATATAACACAAAAATTGAATAACTACTTTGTTGATAGTATAAAAGAAATTATGCAGAGCATACCATTGAGATACAATGACGTGAGTATTGATTTTCAGGAATTTAAATTGATTACCAAAGAAGAATTGAGAAACGAAATTTTCAATCTTCCTAACAAAGGAAGCCCAGATGAAATAACAGTAAAAATCATTAAAATAGTATTTGACGAATTAGCAGATCCCCTATTAAATTTAATTAACAGTTCGCTTGAACTAGGTGTAGTACCGGAAAAAATGAAAAAGACTACGATAATACGTTTAAAGAAGATACCTCGTACTCAAAAAGCAGAACAGTTTCGACCAGTAAATACACTTCCAGCTACAGCAAAAATAATAGAAAAATTGTTTATAAACAATTATTAGACTATGTAGACAAAACTAACATCCTAACAGAGTTTCAAACAGGTTTTCGACAAAATCACAGTTATGAAGCTGCATTCCAGTACACATTGAACAGCTGGATAATAATAATGATAACGACTTGGTAAATATAGTTGTATTTTTGGATTTCAAACAGCCTTTGAGAAGGCTCAGGAGTAGATTGATTATAGAAAACAAATTTTTCGGTGAGGAGAAGTGCAGACTTCTCCTATATATAGGAAAATATAAGTAAATGGCTGAAAGAAAACAAACTAAAACTCAATATTGATAAAACCAAAGTAATGATGTTGGGGAAAGAAAAGCGGAAAGCAGAGTGGATGGATAAATGAAGGTTTTGGTGTACAAATTGAAAATGTAACTATTGAAATAGTCAATTCTTTTAAATATCTTCGTATAATAATAGATGATAGGTTGAATTTCAGTGAACACATCGAATATATATGTAAAAAAATTTCAAAACAAATAGGAGTACTTAATAGATGTAGTGATTATTTAAGTAAATGGTCAAGAGAGACAGTATACAATTGTATCGTCCTTCCATATTTTCATTATGCTGGTACAGTTCTCTATCTGGCAAATAAAAGTGACACAAAAAAATTGCAATTACAAAATTGTGCAATACGAGTGATATTGAAGTGCAGTACATATACAAGCATCGATGCCATGCTAAGGACATTAAAATGGATTAAGATTGATTTTGTGAAATGAAAGCTCTTATATTTATTCAAAAAATTAAATGTGGTTTAATGCCACAATATTTTTAAAAAAATAGTAATGCACTTTGATCAGGTACACGAGTATGACACTACAAATAGACAGAATTTTATACCCCATCATATGAAGTACAAAAAGTTAAAATTAATTATTTTTTAAGGATTTAAAAAAACATAATATGTTAACAAATGAAATAAAAAGTATTTCAAATATAAATAGATTTAAGTTTAAATTAAGAGAAATGTATATTGGGAATAGTATGTAAGATTATTTGTAGATAAAGGTTTGTATAGCAATTTTAGCTAAATAAAGTTTATATTATTATGATAAGTGGCTGCTTTCCACAGGAATCTCCAAATGCACAACACAACAGTTCCAATAAAGCGAAGCGTTTTTTAAGAGTGTTTCATAGTGTTAAAATACCCTACCAATTTATGGGCATATACGGAATATCACATATATTGCTGCTATTGGTCCCAAATACAATAAGAGAAAATTCAGCATGCAATATTTATTTTTTCTTCGCCCTGCCTTTCCATGATACATTGAATCTTGGGATTATAATGAGTCATTGCACGAGTACTTTTTCCTCAACACTGTCATTTATCTCATATGATATATTGAAAAATTTTTGTTTTAGGTCATAATGTGAGTAGCTCATATATAAAAAATTTCATTATTTTAATTTTTTAATAACTTCGCTTCGAGGGGTCCTTGAAAATTATGCACAATTAGTGCATTATAATGCAATGGTGTTGGAGAAAAACTTATGTTATAACTTTAGATATAACATAAAATATATCTAAAATACTTATATATTATATAAATATTTTAGATATATTTAGAACTGCAAAATTCTAATCGTAGTGTATTGTTAAATAAACTTTAATAGTATGGTTATTATAGGAATACGAGCAGACTGTTGGAGTCAATAGGTTGATTTCAGAAATAAGTCATTTGTAGTTCCAACGACTTCGAGCTCTTGCACATTCTGCAGATTGAAGATTGACTAAAATCGCAAGTGCAAGTCCAGTTCCGAGAAGGTACGAACCTTTAGAACCCGAGGATCGAAAGATTTGGTCTAGTTCGCTCATTTCGTGCGTGGGAATGGTCTTCAGAAATGAGTCGTTCCAGTATTATAGAAGACTATTGGCTACACCATTTGGTCGTTATTTCAAAGCCCAGTCTAGCAAAGATATTGTCTTAATTCCTAAAAATACATTAATGCCCTGGCCACCATGAAAGTGTTATTTATTTATTGGTATATCAAAACTTTCGTGAATTTCACAGATTAATTTTAAATTGACGTTTGTTCGAGTCCATGGTTTTACCATGGAACCCATCCTTGTTCAGTATGTTTAGTTTGTTTCTCAAATTTAGAATAAATGATTTGTTGATCCAGCGTGTACGCCTACCCAGTAATAATATAGACATTGACTGTTATAAAACTATTGCAGGAAGATTTACAATTGTTATATTTGTGAGATCACTCACTGATGAGCAAACTACAGTGTATTAAAAAAAACAATCAACACGAAATCGCTAAAACGGGTTTACAAAAAATAAATCAAAAAATCACGAAGTTTCAGTAAATTCAACGTTCTTCCTAGATAGTCACACTTACCATTCCTTCTATATCGTATCCTTCAGTGTCCGCATCGTCGGGTTCGTCGTCAGCGCCCTCGCCCTCGTCGGGTCCGCCATCTTCGTCACTTTCAAGAACTATCACATTATCGTCGTCATGATCTCTCTGACTACTTGTGGGTACCTGATATTCAACATCCAGGCCGCTATCGCTCACGGTGCCTGTTTGCTGTCCAAACAAATATAAGCACCCAAATCAATATAACTCATTTCACCCAAATGACCAATTATTGTTGTACCACAATAAGTGTTACAATTTAGTTAAAGAAAAATTCACGGGCACAAAGTTGCATTATAAAAAAAAACTACCAGAAAAATATAAAATGCAAAATAAAATTAGAATATGAAAAAAATGAAAGATCGATAGGATTAATGAAAAATGTAACTAAAAAACACAAATACGGTTGGAAGAGTTTGATAGAATGAACGAAAACCGAAGAGAAAAAACTCAATGGTTGTGGAAGAAAAAAGTTGTAAATGTATTTCAAATAATAAATACCGATAATTAAATTTTTACGAATTCCTCAACAACTAAAAACCAATCATGTCCTTTTTCTAGAGAAAGAAAAGGATAATAAGGGAGACGCGTGTTAAGAAATTAAAACATCACACTCGTACCTGCAATCTCGTCCTCTTCGACTGCTGTTTTGTTTTACTCTGGTCATCGATTTGGCAAGCGTCGTCGTCGGCTTCGCGTTGCCTCTTGTGTCCGGCCTGCGACGTTGTCACCGCATTGCTACCACCGCTGCCCGTCGCCACTCCGACGTCGTGAGCCTGCGTAGCCACGCCCGCAGTAGGCGGTTCAACGCGCGGAAGCACGAGGGCGACTGCCTGCTGTTGTTGCTGTGGAGCTCCAGAGTGAGCACGATCTACGGGCACGCCTTCCGTTTCCTCATCGGCGTCTTGCGACGATTGCGAGGGCGGCACAGCTGCCGCTTGTCTCTGACTCAGCATCGCTGAACTGCCCGCAGAGCTGGTTGCCGGAACGTAGTCGGTATGTGAGCTCGTGGGGCTGCTCGACAATGCTTCAATGTTGTTCGAGGATCCGGTGGTGTGAACCTAGAAAGAGTTATGATTTACTGCAGTATAAGATGCATTAAATCAACTTGACCCAATAACTAACAGTTAAACGCTGAAATAAAGTTAACACAAGCAAGTTAATTTGCACGATATATATCTCAGAGATTATAATTAGAGATTTATATGAGAGAGAGAGAGAGAGAAAAAGCATGCACACAAATAGAACAAACAAGGTTACCAACCTGTTGTTGAGGGGGTACCATTACGGCGCTTGGACTTTGACTGGTGGGTGGCACAGCGACCGTCCTCAACTGGGCCGACATCGGTCTGATACTAGCCAGCGGAGTCTCACCGGCGTTGCGCCAAGGTTGAATCGGCACCGACTGCGTCTGCGTGTTGGTCGAATGTCCTGCCATGGGCTTGATGTTGGCTGTTGGCGGTTCGGTAGTCGATTTCTCTGTCGTGCCTGTGCTGGTGCTCGGCTTGGCGCCTTGTTGCAACCCCAACTGACGCTGTAGCTGAGTCACCTTGAGAACAAAGATGAGCATGATTGAGTTGAAATCAATGTTTGTGACTGTGAAACTATGAGACTTGTTGTTGGCAAAATATTTGTGACAGGTAACTTGATTGTTTCTCTTTCATATAATAATAATAATATAATTTTATCGAGAAACATTCCTTACATAGTAAAATTACATTCATTTCAATTGATAAATAATTACAACTAAGAGAAATGCTCTCAAAAGGACCGAATTCAGTTTGGAGTCTGATCTTCCATTCAGCCCTCGAGCGAAAATATTGGTTCAAACAAAAATCTTGGTCAAATTCATATTTACAATAATATACAATTTTGATTGAAAAGAAAAGAAAATAAAAATTTCCTTCGAGATATTAAACATTTGAGACAATTTCACATGGTGAAGAACATTTGTGTTAAAAAATATACAAATATATGATACAAAAAATTGATTCATACATTATTGCCTACATCCGAATCATCGTAGTACTGTGACACACTATAGTATGCCTTTGTTAAGAGCAGAGATTTAACTCTCCTCTTAAACAAATGAGCTCTCAGTACTTTCAAATTCGATGGTAAATGGTTGAAAATTTTAATGCTCTGACAATAGAGAGAGTGCTCAAATTTAGCTGTTTTATGCATAGGAATAAGTAGCACATCCCTGTTTCTTGTTGAATACTCATGATTACTATTCAATGTAATAAACCTATCTTCATTTTCACTAACATATAACACACATCTATAAATATTTAAACACGGTAAGGTAAGTATGTAATTATTAATGAAGATAGGTTTACAAGATGTTCGCTGATGAATATTGAATATTAATCGAAGTATTCGCTTCTGTGTAATAAACACCCTATTTATTTCTGTAGAGCAGCCCTACGGCAGAATATTATAATTTAGATGGCTATATACAAGACTGTAATACACATTCATAACACAGTTTCTAGGTACGATATTCTTCATTCTAGAGATGCAAAAAATGAGTTCCTCAATTTTTTACATAAGACCTCAATGTGTGATGTCCATCTCAAATTTCTGTCTACATATATTCCAAGAAAGTTCGTTGATTGGGATGATGATATAGTGTTGTTCCCATATTTAACATCCAAGGTACTAATTCCATTGCCCTTCAGACAAAACTGAACACATACAGTTTTGTCAACGTCCACCATCAGATTGTTCATTTGACACCAACTTACAAACTCCCTCACAATGCATTCACATGCCTCCAGAAGTTCTTCAGGAGTCCTGCCAGAAACAACCACCGATGAATCATTGGCAAATAGTGTCACCAAAAACCGGGACGTATAACGGGTGTTTTTTTTTTAGAGGTATAGAACTTTAAGTTGGCATTACTGTTGAAGATGGCGACCGATTTAACAGCTGAGAAGTGATTTATTCTCAGTTTGGTTTGGAAAATAATGGTTCTGTGCGAAATGGTTCGCGCACTACGTCCATGTTATCGTCGACAAAATCGTCCATCAGAGAAGTTAATTCGATTAACCATGGAACGTTTTCGCACTTTTAACGTTTACTCTTATTGATAACTCGCATTCCCAGACACGGCGTACGGTGCGTACAGAAGAAGCTATTGCTACTGTAGAGCGTAGCATTGAGAAAGGCTCGAATGAGTCCATCCGCCAAAGAGCACAGGAATGGGATCTGTGTCCATCCACTTTATGGAAAATTTAGCGGAAGGATCTTGGTTTGCGTGCTTACAAAATCCAACTCGTCCAAGAATTGAAGCCAAATGATCATCAAGCAAGGCGTAGATTCGTCGAATGGGCCCAAAACGAGATTGCCGTTGTTCCCGATTTTCATAAGCGAATTTTGTTTAGCGATGAAGCGCACTTCTGGTTGAATGGCTAAGTCAACAAACAAAACTGCCGCATTTGGAGTGAATATAATCCTCAAGTGTATGTCAAAACACCGTTACATCCAGAAAAACTGACTGTTTGGTGCGTTTTATGGGCTGGTGGAATCATTGGTCCGTACTTCTTCAGAAACGATAATGGCCAGAACGTTACAGTCAATGGTGATCGGTATAGAGCCATGATTACTAGCTTGTTCATTCATGAATTGAACAACCATGATGTCAAGGAGCTGTGGTTTGAACAAGACGCCGCAACATGTCACACAGCTCGTGAAACAATCGATTTATTGAAAGACACGTTTGGTGACCGTCTAATTTCACGTTTTGGACCTGTGAATTGGCTTCCAAGATCATGTGATTTAACACCGCTAGACTACTTTCTGTGGGGCTATGTAAAGTTATTGGTCTATGCGGATAAGCCACAAACGCTTGACCATTTGGAAGACAATATTCGCCGTGTTATTTATTGCCGATATACGCCCACAAATGTTGGAAAAAGTCATCGAAAATTGAACGTCCAGATTGGACTACATCCAATCGGGTGTAGTCCGATTCATGGATGAATCCAATCATCCACGGCTGGAGTCAGCCGTGGCGGTCATATTCCAGAAATCATATTTAAAATGCAATGCCACAAGATTATCTTTCGAATAAAAAAAATTCTTGTCAATCGAATGATCCATCGTTGTTTTATTGCAATTTAAAGTTCTATACCTCTAAAAAAAAAACTCTTTAGAACCAAATTGTAATGGCTTGCACATTTTTTTTTTTTTTTTGAGATGCGGTAAGATAGGTAATGTCTTTTTATTGGAGATTTCTTCCTTTCAACATACTTATCCAGGGGAATCCGATTTTTTCACGACAAATTTTGTGAAAGAAATTCAAATGAATGAACATAATGATCTGATGATGAAATTAGCCAGAAACATTTTTGTAGACAGGGGTTTCACGACACATCAGCTCTTTGAGGTACTTTTTCATAATAACTAAGATTGAATTCTTGCTTACTTCTTGATGAAAGAATTTTAAATAATAATTTACACTAAACTTTTATTATGCGATTATATTGAGGAATTGCTTTCTTCTTCACACAAACATTCATCATATAAAGCAACAGCTGAAATATTTATGAAATAAGTTGATCTGTTCAGTAGTGGTCTTGTTATTTATAGTTTGATATATTTGTTTTTCATAGCCCATTCATAGATGTCGCGGACATTTAATGTTTAATGTACTGTTGCATGAACGAATAAAATCAGTTAGTTCTTCCATGGACAGTTACCAAGAATAAGCGTTGTTATTACTTTTTTAACCCATCGTAATAGGTTATGGGTCCAGAAATACGTGTTTTCGCGAGTTTTTTCTCTGATTCGAAAGATTAGTCGAGTTATTGTGCCGCAGTTATTCAGTTTGGTGTCGAGGACAATGTCTCAAATAAACTACATAAATTGTGTGCCGAAACTGGTTGGGCGAGAAAACTATGAAGAATGGGCGTTCGCGGTGGAAAACTATTTCGTCATCGAAGGTTTATCGCAGGCAATCAGTGATACGGAAAAAGACGTAGTTTTAGCTTCGAAAGCAAAAGCAAAATTCGAGACGCTAACACGAGCAAAGAAGTTTGGGACAAAATAAGGAATCTTTATGTTAACTCAGGTTTCTCAAGAAAGATTGGATTATTGAGAACTCTAATTTCCTTGAGGTTAGATAATTGCGAATCCATGGAAATTTATGTTAACCAGGTAATTGAGACTGCACAAAAGTTGAGAAAAACCGGCTTCGCCATTACGGAAGAATGGATCGGCTCTCTTCTTCTAGCAGGCCTCCCTGAGTATTCACCAATGTTAATGGCCATCGAACATGCAAGAATCTCTATTACAACCGATGTCATAAAGAGGAAGTTACTAGATATGGTACCAGAAGAAGCTAGTGGTAGTAAAACTAGTGCTTTTATGGTGAGAAACAAGAACCACAGAAAATCGTTAAATGTCAATGTCAAAAATCAAAATGTCAAAAATCGACAGCGTAAAGACAGCTAATGACAAATATGACAGACGAAATGACAGAAGCGAAATCACTTGTTTTAGATGCAAACAAACAGATCATTTTATGTCCAAATGCCCGAATGTAGCGAACGAATCGAAGTCTGACAGCAAATATGCTTTCAGTGCAGTATTTTTCAACGCAAAGTATAATAAGAGTGACTTTTATCTATATTCCGGTGCAAGTAAGCATATGAGTCCGAATTAAAGCTGGGTTAAAAATGTTTCGCAGTCAGATATTCATAAAATAATCGTCGCAAATCAAGAAAAACTTCGAGTTAAATGTTCAGGTGATTTTAATATTGTAACCTTAGTTAATGAAAAAACCTATGATTAAGCCGTTGAAGAAGTTTAGTTATTCCAAAGCTAACAACAAACCTCATTTCTGTAAGCCAACTCATCTCGAAAGGTAACAATGTTTGTTTCACCAGTGATAGATGTTCAATATACACCCAGAATAATAAATTGATAGCTACAGCCAATTTAATCGATGGAGTTTATAAGCTGAATCTGAAGCATGAAAAGTTTATGTTGACTATGTGTGATGAATCTGAAACATGGCAGAGAAGGTTAGCACACATAAACAATAATGATCTACAAAAAATGAGAAAATGTGTTGATGGATTAACCATAAAACAAATGTCCAAAATAGATAAGAACAATTGCAGTGTGTGCTGTGAAGGTAAACAGTGGAGGTCACCTTTTCCAACTGTTGGTACAAGAAGCACTGAAACACTGGAAATTAATAATTTCAAATTATACATGACAATGTCATTTGTCTACTTCCTCAAATCGAAAAGTGAAATTTTCGATAAATTCAAAAACTTCAAAGCAATGGTCGAAAATCAAAAGAACAAGTTCAAAATTTTGAGAACTGTTCAAGGAGGTGAGTTCACCAGTAATGAGTTTGAAGATTTACTAAGAAAAGAAGGTATAATCCATCAGAAAACTAATACCTATGCGCCAGAGCAGAACGGAATGGCAGAGCGATTCAACAGAACCAATGTTGAAAAGGCAAGATGTCTGTTATTTGATGCTGGTCTGGGAAACCGTTTTTGGGGAGAAGCTGTCAATACTGCTAATTACCTCAGAAACAGGTGCATTCCCAGTGGTCTAAATGGAAAGACTCCATATCAAATATGTCACAGTAGAAAACCAGATTTATCAGAAATACGTATATTTGGAAGCAGTGTTATGGTACATGTTCCCAAAGAAAAAAGAACAAAATTCGATAAGAAATCGATCAAACATATTCTAGTTGGTTTTTCTGAAGAAATCAAAGGCTATAGTCTACAACCCAGAAAGTGATGATGTGACTACAAGCAGGGATGTGAATATACATGAAGTTTTAAAAACTAAAATTCAAAACTTCACATCTGCAGAAATTCAGAATCAGATACCTGATTCAGTGAGGGACGAAAATGAGCATAGCACCGATTCATTGGAAATTAGAGATGCAGACTCAGATGATACTCCTAGCTACCTACAGACAGCAGATGATAGTAGTGATATTGACTATGAACCAGAACTACGAGTCAGTACAACCGAAACAGAACCATCAAATGGGTGTAGAAGATTTGAACGACAGAGAAAAGCAAAATCGTTTGATGATTACGTTGTATATTTAACTCCAAAGGTAAAGAACATTCCAAATGAAGCATCAGAAACCTTCTTAGATGCAATGTCCAGAGCTGATGCTGATATGTGAAAGCAAGCCATGATGGAAGAAATGGAAAATTTACAACAAAATGATACTTGGGATGTGGTCGACCCTTGCAGCGATGGATCTTTAGTGAAGTGTAAGAGGGTGTACAAAAACAAAGTCGATAGTGAGAATGAGAAAACGCATCGTGCAAGACTAGTAGCCAGAGGCTTTACCCAAAGAGAAGAAGTAGATTACAATGAAACCTTTTCGCCTGTTGTTAGGCACTCCACCCTTAGACTTTTATTAGCCTTAAGTGTAAATTTAGGTTTAGAAATGTCTCACTTAGATATAACTACAGCCTTTTTGCATGGCAATTTAGAAGAAATTGTTTTTATGAAACAACCAAATATAAAATTTTATAAAACCAAATCAAGAAAACAAAGTACTGTGATTGAAACGTGCAATTTATGGATTAAAACAGTCATCTCGTGTTTGGTGTAAAAAGGTAGGAGATGTCTTAAATAGTCTAAAGTATAAGAAGTCTAATAATGAACCCTGTGTTTTTATCAAACATAATCAAAAGCTTTAAACTGTAATTGCTTTGTACGTTGACGATTTTTTTGTTTTTTCAAATGACATCACAGAGTCTAATATATTGAAAAAGGAATTAGCACAAAAGTTTAAATTGAAAGATTTAGGACAAGTTAAACGAATCTTAGGCATGAATGTATGTATCAACTAAGTTAGAAGTGAACTCACTTTAGACCAAAAACAATACATAGATAATTTGTTAGTTAAATTTGATATGGCTGATTGCAAAACTATTGACACGCCAATAGAAAAGAATTTAATCTCTCAAAATGTTATAATAATTTTGATTCCATACCATACCAACAATTGATAGGTGGACTTATGTATCTATCGGACATGACTAGACCAGATGTTTCCTACAGCGTTAGTTATTTAAGTCAGTTCAATAATTGTCATGATAATTGTCATTGGCAGAGTGCTAAAAGATTGTTAAAATATTCAAAGAAAACTAAAGACCTTTGTTTGAAATTTTCAAAAAGAGTTTTAAAAAAATTTTAAAAGGAATCTAAAGGTTTAGTGGGATTTGTAGATGCCGATTGGGGCAGCAATTCTCTTGATAGAAGGTCCTATACTGGTTTTTGTTATTCAAATTGTACAATATCTTGGGAGAGTACAAAACAGAAAACTGTTGCACTCTCAAGCACTGAGGAGGAATACATGGGCTCAGCAGAGGCAGGTAAAGAAGCTATTTATTTACAAAACTCTCTACAAGAATTGCAAGGCTCTTTTGAGTGTGTTTTATTATATAGTGATAGTCAAAGTGCCCTAAAGCTTTCGTCAAATCCAATTTTCCATAAAAGGTCGAAACATATTGACGTTGGTCACCATTTTATAAGAGAGGCAATAACTAACGGTTTGATCAGTACAGAATATCTGAAGACAGATTATATGCCCGCAGATATTTTGACGAAGGCTCTAGGAGCCATTATAACTTTTTGAAACTTTTGGGTATGGAAAAATTGACTCAATAAATGTATTTGATATTTCAAACTAGTGGGGGTGTTATTTATAGTTTGATATATTTGTTTTTCATAGCCCATTCATACATGGCGCTGGCATTTCATGTTTAATGTACTGTTGCATGATCAAATAAAATCAGTTAGTTCTTCCTTGGAAAATTACCAAGAATAAGCATTGTTATTACTCTTCTAACCCATCGTAATAGGTCTTTCTGGAGAAGTCCTCTGAAACATTTATTCGGTAACCCCATTACTGCAAACTTTTATACCTTTTATTCATTAGCTGTCAGAAATTTCTGTAAATTAAGAACTTTCACTCCTGTTTCCTGGGAGAGTTCAAGTCCTGCTTTGAAAGATTGGTTATTATAACTTAAGGTCTGGATGTGAATGTTAATAAACTATATCCACCTAGACAAATTTGCCTACATGAGACAATCCCATCTTATTCAGATTTACTCTAATAGGACATTAAACTAATTGATCAAAAAAGAGTTATAAAATAGTTAAGTTAAATTCATCGATCCATTGCAAAGTTAGCATAATTTTAATATTGATGAAACTGTGTAAAGGGTACATCCTTCTCCGTTAGTCTTACCTTCTGCGTAAGCACGTCGATTTCCGCGTTGAGTCTCTCCTTTTCTTGTAGATGGTCGGCGATCATTTCATCCTTCTCCTTGAGCAGAGCCTCAATCTTGGCCAACATCTCTCCATTGCTGCTGTCACCCGATTTACCGGGACGATCTTGGTTCTTTAACTCTTCCTTAAGCTCTTTGTTATGTTCAGTGAGTGTAAGTATACGATCCTTGGCGTTCTTAAATAGCAACTTGAACCGTTCCTCTTTCTCAGAACTGGCTTGCTTGACGCGTTCGATTTCGCGCTTCTGATTTTCGCTCTCTTCAGTCATGTCAAGCACCTACAACATATAGTTGTTTATTACGATAAGTTAATAAAGCAAGGGAATACGAATAAACAATATTGATATTATACCTTCAAATATACATGTCTCTATGAATATTACTTATGCCTTCTGAAACCATTTATTCCATAATGATTAAACTTTGCAGAATGATAGAACTCAGGACCGCGAAGAATTCGGTGTTAAGATTAGTAATTGTTAATTGGTAAAATTATGTACCAATAAATGGCGCACACTAGGTTTAGTGACAGCCACCTTAATCAGCTGTCTAGGTTTAATTTCAATTATACGCTGAATTAGCACATAAGCTGCTTTTTATCCTGGAAATATGCACTGTTCCGGTAGAAGACATTGTGTTCGACGGGGAATAATGTTGATATTATTTAGTTCCATTTATTTTTAAAAAGCAATAAATCGAAGTACGAGAATCAGATAAATTACTTTAGCTGGAAAAATTTCAATGTTCTTGTGGGATTCATATTTTGGTTCTGCTTTTTTACAGATGGAGTCAACATTATTTTAGTGTTTAATTTCTTTTTAATAGGGATTTTTTGATATTTCGTTTCACAACTCGATGAAATTTGTCACATATACAGACAAAAGTCTGTAATAGTAAAGATTTATCAAAGAGAAATATACGATTACTGTGAAATAAGAAATAGAGGTTTACAATATAGACGAAGCCCTTTTTCCAGCGAACACGTTTTTAAGTACATAAATTTTCAATAACGTCGGCCCAATCGGTATAATTGAAAGCTGGGCCAAAATTATGACACAATGTTGTTTTAGAGTTTCTATGGATTTTTTTGCATTATTTATTATCAAGGAAAACTGTTGAAATAATATATTCAAGAATAATGTGCTGACCTGCTGATTCAGCTGCTCCATTACTTCCTTATTTCTCTGCTCCATCTGACTAGTACGCTCATCCAGTAGTGCCTGGTGTTCGCTTTTGAGCTGTTCCTCTCTCTGACTGGTCTCGCTCTGCAAAGCGTCACGCTGTTCAGTCAACTGACGCTTCATCGTCTCCATCTCCTTACTCTGATCCTCGCATTGGATCTTGTACTTTTTGGCAATCTTCCTCACCTGCGTGAGATGGTTCTTAAGCTCGTTAACAGTCACGTCCTTGTTACTGGAATCTTCCACCAGCAACTTGTTCTCGTCCGTCAGTTTCTTGTTTTGTTCTTGTACCTGTTCCAGCGTGGAATGCATATTATTTATCTGCGTGCGCAGTAATGCGATCTCTTCCTTCAACCTGCTTAGCTCTTCGATCTAAATGGTTTAAAATTAAAATGGTGATTAGAAAAGGGCAATTTGGTTTACTGGAGTTTGTATACTAAGAAAAAAATTAAAATAAATATATATGTATATATATATGTATATATATATATATATATATATATATATATATATATATATATATATATATATATATATATATGTGTTTTTTTTTTTGTAAAGAGCTTCGTCGATATGGATTCGTAGAAAGCCTCGAATAATTTACAATGTAAATTATTCGAAGATTTCTACGAATCCATGTAAATTTTACATCGTCAAATCAATCTATTCATCGATTAATTATTTCATTATTGAAGCATACGGTAAGACCTAACTAATTGCGATTTGTAACATTTGACAAATTCACATTTGTAATTCAATTGAAAATAAATTTCAATGCTGTATACCGTTACTTGCTGTAAATCTAATTCAACTAGGAAACTATCTGGTTAAGAAATATCAGTGGATTTACAAAATTTCTCATTTAACTGTGAAATATAAACGTGATGTACGTCCCAAGTCTACCAGGATTTATTTAGACTGGAAGAATTGCTTTATTATATCATATAATTTCATATACGTAATACAGAAAGCGTAAAGACAAGGTTCAATACAATTCAGAATTGAAATCATGTAAGATTTTAATAAATGACACGGAGATTTCGCTTATCACAGTAAGTTAAATAAATTAATTGAATTAAAACACTCAAGTCAATAAAACTTAATTTATTACGTGAGTTTTAGTGCTGCAACACATTATACGAGTAAGAGAGCTGATGATCATCAACTTTTCTGGTTATTCACGATTACTTCACGTTGAAATCTATTCAATTGAGAAAAGAAATGTTTAAAAAGAAAGGAAAGAAGATGCTCCCTAAGATAATTTGGGGAGTATTGATTCCCATTAAAAGGAAAAAAACACACAATTGGTCCTCCTTTCGATGTTCGTTTTAACCAAAAATATCCTATGATTGCAATCAATAAATATCAATATCAATATTGATTAATCACAATGCTTTAGCCCAGTTCTTCAAGAAAGAACTTTATTTGAAATACCGAACCTAAGATGTAAGTTATAGTGCAACAAAAACTTTAAAGGGATATTAGGATAAAGGGTACAGAAAAGAAATTATGCATACTATCTGTGAGACAAAAAAGCTGAATTGGTTCATCGAAGCTCTAAAATTAAAAATATGAGTGCAAAATAACTGAAATAAGCCTCTCAAAATGAGAAATATTTGTTTTTCATTAAATTGACTAAGTAAGTCAATGGTAGCTCTCTTTATAACTGATGATACTTTCCTAATTACCTGATTCATTCATTTGTTCATTAGAGATTCTACAATTATAGTAAAATCTTTATCATAAAATGCTTTATTGTAAAATGAGTAAGCCCCCTCAAGTTTCACTATAAAATAACCTATATTCACTCATTTCTTGGTGCATTTTCAATATTTGATGACAATCTGAAAAGAATATTTGAAAATATCTATAGCATTCTACATGCTATAAATAAAAAAAATTTCTTCCAAAAACACTTCGATTTAACTAGTTCATTTGTTTTTTTTTCTCTAGAAGTTATAGAAAACTATGGAAGAAAATTTAGAATTTAGAAACTTTAGAATTTAGAAACTCTAGAATTGATAGAGGAATATGGAAGACAGAAAAACACTTGAATAACTTGAATTTGTGATAAAAGGAAGGCTTAATTATTCCATTCAGAACTTACACAAAATAGAATCATGATATTGATATAAATTTCATTTTTTCAAGCAGCGAGAAAATTAAATATACATGATTCCATTATTATCTTAATACATGTTCATGAAAATGTAGGTATACACCCATTTCCATATTTCATCAAACTATCAAATTACCCACATTCCATTAAACTTGAAAATTTTAAATTTTTCTCAGAAGAAATTTGTATGAATGAATGCTTCATTTGGCGAAAAGTAA
Source organism: Henosepilachna vigintioctopunctata (assembly GCA_030704895.1). Classification (NCBI taxonomy): domain Eukaryota; kingdom Metazoa; phylum Arthropoda; class Insecta; order Coleoptera; family Coccinellidae; genus Henosepilachna; species Henosepilachna vigintioctopunctata. Next base: position 1,760,282 of record JARQZJ010000136.1, on the reverse strand, counting down.
GCACAGCATCAAAACTTGGAATGAAACTATTAAGAAGAGGAAAAAATGTGCACATATGTAATCTGCGATTTATAATCCTTAATGCAAGAGAGGCGTACAAAATTAATAAACAATGTTGAAATAACTGGAGGTACTTATAAATATATAATTCAGCAATGCAATGAAAACCTTACAAAGTAAAATTGATAATGAGGCCATACACATGAAATAACTAATCAAAATATTAAAATATCCTACAATCCATTTAATAGAACCGTGGATACATTCTGAAATCATGTTTTATGTGTTTTGCATATTCAGTGTAGAAATACTGTTCTAAATAACATTTCTGTTCCATTTCAGGAATCTTTATACTCTCAATGAGATTCTGAAGGTAACCATAAACATCCGAGTCCATACCATATTCTCCCTATTCTTATATTGAAGAATACGTCAGGTACTCAAGTTTACTCAAATACTCATACGAAACAAACTTTCCCATAGAGTACTAGAAGCTATGCTCAGGTAACTGCTAATACTATTCCTAATCTTACTAACGATGAAACTCCAGGCCTTCATTCAAACGAAATTCAGACGAATTCAAACCATTATTCAGTAAACTTCTTAACCAAAACAGAATGATATTGAGCATGCTAACAACAGTCATTAACAAAATAACAAAATGAAAGCTCGATGAGAATAACAGCCTGGAATGCCAATGGACTATCCAACCATATCCAAGAAATCTATTATTAAACCTAGAAAAAACAGACGTCCTACTAATTTCTGAAAGTCACTCAACCGATCATACTGTAGTAAAAATTCCTTACTACAAAGTCTATCATGCCCAACATCCAGACGAAACTACCCACGCTGAATCGGCTGTAATAATAAGATCAACCTTGAGTCATTATGTCAAAGAATCATACATCACAGATAAAATCGAAAATGCAATTGTTGAACTTCAAACCTTCGCATATCCTATGTCAATAGCTGCAATCTACAGTCCTCCCCGCCACACTATATCAAGTGAAGATTATTAAGAATTCTTTCGCAATCTCAGTTCACACTTATAGTTGCTGGAGATTGAAATGCCAAACAGACTTCACGGGGATCAAGAATAACAACCACAAAAGGTCGAAATTTATTTAGTGTCATAGAACAGAATAACATGAAATTTCCATCAACTAGAGAACCTACTTACTGGCCATCAGATTTAAACAAAATTCCAGACCTACTTGACTTTGCAGTAACCAAAGGAATATCATATCTGTATAACACAATAGAACCTAATCTAGGCCTAATCTCGGACAGCGCTATTATAACAACTTTGAGTACAAGTGTTATATATAGAACACCTGAAGCCAGACTATGTAATAAAAGTACAGATTGGTGAAAATTTCAATACATTGTCGATGAACAAATCGTCCTCAGAAGAAGATTGAAGGAAACTTCTGAAATTGATGATACAGTTCAATATATAACATCATTGATTCAATCAGCAGCATGGGAGGCAATACCAATCAATAGAAAAGCAATATCTGACAATCAGAATATCCCTTTACATATAAAAACGCTAATAAGAGAAAAACGAAGAGCTCGTCGAATATGGCAAAACTCCAGGAACCCAGCAGATAAAACAATAATGAACAGATTGAATCATCAACGACACAATGCACTAAATCAAGCAAAGAATGAAACATTTAGTTACTATTTGCTCAATATTACAGGTGAAGATCATTCACTTTGGAAGGCAGCAAAAAAATTCAAAAAATCTCTATCTGCTATTTCACCAATAAGTGGGCTAGATCAAGTGAAGAAAAAGCAAAAGTATTTGCAGAATATTTATCCAATAATTTTTCTGCACCCCAAATAAACGACGCCGACGAAAAAGTGTTGGATTATCTTAACGTCCCGTGTCAATTATCAGCTCCACTGGAATTTTTTACGCCCTCTTAAATAAGTGAAGAAATCAAACTTCTCAGCACGCATAAGGCACCAGGTTACGATTTAATAACAACTGAGATATTGAAGCATTTACCACGGAAAGCAGTAGTCATGTTGACGACTATTTACAATAGTGTGTTGAGGTTATGTTACTTCCCCATTCAATGGAAGCATACTTACATTATTATGGCTCAGAAGCCTAGAAATAACCCGACAGAGGTTACAGCATATCGCCTAGCATACAGCATAGCATAATTAGTAGTGATGGGCGTTATTTTCAGGAACTGTTCCACGGAACCGTTATTCAATGCGGAACGGACGAACGTTATTTTGTGTTCGGCCGAAACAGTTATTTTAAGGAACTAGTTACTTCGATCATCCGTCGCCATATTAAAAGATGAGACGACATTAGAGGTTGAAGTGCGCATGCGCAATGAGTGTAATTGGTAAATGAATCGAAATGCGGATCGACCAACGAACGATTTATTGGTGAGAGGAACCATTCCTATGAAGATACTAAAATGTACTTTACGTATATGGTCATAAAGGTTATATTCCCAAATTATGTAGAGAATAACGTTCCTTCGAAACGAAAGACATAACTTTGCCAGGGATAAGTTCCTTCGGTATTGCTAAAATGTATCTTATGTATTTAGACATATGTTTTATATTCCAAAATTCTTATTGAAAGCAACGTTCCTTCGATACGAAACACATAACGTTGCAAGGATTAAAATTAATGTTGAAATGTTGTTGCAGTAATAGGCTTTATTATACTGAAAGATTTTATGACATTTTGAAAAAGCCACAAATCCGAATTTCACATTGATGAAATTTTGAAATAACTATGAATCTTATTGCATTATAATAAAATTTTGAAAAAACTACGAATATAGTGGTGAAACGTCAAATGTTCAAAAAATTTGAAAAAATTATTTTGATAGTCACAATAAAATTATTATCAACTAGCGAGTGAAAAAAATTCGTTCTTATTGCAGTTTTTACACTTTTAATTTTCTCCTTAAATGAGAGTGCGATGAAACGAATGGAATGTTTATTAAATGTTTATGGAATTAAATATTACTATGACAAGAAAGTAACTTGCACTCACACAATGAGTGTGAGTGAGAAAGTGGATCTCCAACCGATTGAATTTATGTTGTGAGGAACGGTTCCTTCAATAATGTTAAAATGTACCTTATTTAAATGGATATAAGGTTTATAATCCCAAATTTTGTTGAAAATAACGTTCCTTCGAAACGAAAGACATAACGTGGCAAGGGACTAGTTCCTTCGCTATTACTAAAATGTATCTTATATATTAAAACATAAGGTTTATATTCCCAAATTGTGTAGAAAAAAACGTTCCCTCGAAACGAAAGGCATAACGTGGCAAGGGACTAGTTCCTTCGATATTACTAAAATGTATCTTATGTATAAGGACATAAGGTTTATATTCCCAAATTTTGTAGAAAATAACGTTCCTTCGAAACGAAAAACATAACGTTGCAAGCGAACAGTTCCTTCGATATTGCTAAAATATTTCTTATGTATTCGAACATAAGGTTTATATTCCCAAATTTTGTAGAAAATAACGTTCCCTCGAAACGAAAGACATAACGTTGCAAGCGAATATTTCCTTCGATATTGCTAAAATATATCTTATGTATATGGACATAAGGTTTTTATTCCCAAATTTTGTAGAAAATAACGTTCCTTCGAAACGAAAAACATAACTTTGCAAGCTATTAGTTCCTTCGATGTTGCTAAAATGTGTCTTATGTATTCGAACATAAAGCATATATTCCCAAATTTGGTAGAAAATAACGTTCCTTCGAAACGAAAGACATAACGTTGCAAGCGAATAGTTCCTTCGATATTGCTAAAATATATCTTATGTATATGGACATATGGTTTTTATTCCCAAATTTGGTAGAAAATAACGTTCCTTCGAAACGAAAAACATAACGTTGCAAGCGAATAGTTCCTTCGATATTGCTAAAATATATCTTATGTATATGGACATAAGGTTTTTATTCCCTAATTTTGTAGAAAATAACGTTCCTTCGAAACGAAAAACAACGTTGTAAGCGAATATTTCCTTCGATATTGCTAAAATATATCTTATGTATATGGACATAAGGTTTTTATTCCCAAATTTTGTAGAAAATAACGTTCCTTCGAAACGAAAAACATAACGTTGCAAGCTATTAGTTCCTTCGATATTGCTAAAATATATCTTATGTATATGGACATAAGGTTTTTATTCCCAAATTTTGTAGAAAATAACGTTCCTTCGAAACGAAAAACATAACGTTGCAAGCGAATAGTTCCTTCGATATTGCTAAAATATATCTTATGTATATGGACGTAAGGTTTTTATTTCCTAATTTTGTAGAAAATAACGTTCCTTCGAAACGAAAGACAACGTTGAAAGGAATAAGTTCCTTCGATGATAGTAAAATATGTTATATTTATATGGACATATGTCTCATCTTCGATGTCTTCTAAAATTCAGCTCTTTTATGCTCATAAATATTCTATAAAAATAAACATATTTTGTCATCATTCCACTTCTAATATAAGCATTCATTTCGAATCGTATTAGGCATTCATTTGATGCATTTTTCCATTAAATTCGCCTGTGAATATCAGCTCATTCAATAACATCGCAATGTCTTGAATTTTTTATATTCTACTTCCATTTCATTAATTGATTTCTACATTAAATTTACCTGTTACTATATTGTCATTCAATAACATCGACGTCGTAAATATCATTTATTTATTAATTTTACTCTGTATACAGCGAATAACACTGTTATCAGCGTTATCACAATATACCACAGTGCAATGACAAATTAATTTTTCGTTGAATGACACGGAGGTTTCGCTTATCTCTTGGTGAAACATTATGTTAAAAACTATAAAATTAAAAATTAACACACTTGACTTAAGTTTCACTGAATATATTGAAAACTCTACATATGCTTCCAGTGTCAAGAATATACAATATTACTGATACAATATTTAGTAATATTGTATACTCTTGATAATGAGTTAACCACCCGAAACATATGTAGAGTTTTAAATATATTCAGTGAAACTTCAGTCAAGTGTGTTAATTTTTAATTTTTCGAAGACATCATGGTGTATAAAATCGAAAAAACCGTTCCAAAAGGAACCGTTTTTTGGAACAGTTATTTTCAGTTAAGGAACCGTTCCGTTACGTTTTTCAAAAAATGCGTTACAGCCCATCTCTACCAATAAGCCTATTACCAACTCTTTCAAAATTATTTGAGAGACTAGTATTGAACAGGATGGAGAGTTCAGATATCCTAAAAGGTTTGATTTCGAATCATCAATTGGGGTTCAGACAGAGTCACTCCACAATACACCAATGTCATCGTGTTATAAATGAAATAAGAGAAAGTATATAAAAGAAAAAAGCATGCTCGTCTGTATTCCTTGATGTAGAACAAGCATTTGATAGAGTGTGGCATCTTGGACTGTTATACAAAATCAAGAAGCATACCACATATCAGCTATTTCTTCTCTTGAAATCCTACCTAAGCGATAGGTTTCCAAGTTAAAGTGGAAAACTCAATATCTGATTATCATGTTATTCAAGCTAGTGCGCCGCAGGAAAGTGTACCAGGCCGCATTCTGTACCTTATATTCACTTCAGACATTCCACAAACTGATCACAATCTATTAGTCACTTTTGCAGATGATACAGCAATAATTGCCTCAGATACTGATCCAACTACAGCATCGGGCAAACTACAACATCACCTCAACTTATTGCAGAATTGGCTGGTAAAGATGAAGATCAAAATGAATAATAACAAATCTTCACACATATATTTCACTCTACAAAAGAACACCTGTCCTCCAGTAACACTCAACGATCTACCCATTCCTGTAAAATCAGAAGTTAAATATCTAGGGCTTCACATGGACGAAAAATTGACTTGGAAATCCCACATCTGGGCTTAAAAAAAGCAACTGAACCTCAGGGTCAAACAAATGTATTGGCTGCTGAATAGGAAATCCACCCTCACTCTGGAAAATAAGTAACTGATATATAAATGCATAATCAGACCAATTTAGACCTACGGTATAGAGGATGTAGTAAGCCATCAAACACCAAAATCCTCCAGACATTCCAATCAAAAACATTAAGAATGATAGCTAACGCCCCATGGTATGTCAAAAATCAGACAATCCACAATGATCTTAATATTTCTTATACAAGCGACGTTATCAAATTATATTCTACCAATTGTAAGATTCGGCACCAACAATCACGACAACCCACTCATCGATGGACTTTTCAGCAACATATGCACAAGAAGACATGGCCAGAAGACTTACATAAAATAATCAGTTATTTATCACTGAATGGAAACTGTATCAAATTAAATTTAGCTTAAAATATTTACTTATTACTATTGAGTAGATTGTAAATTTGCAACAAATAAATTATACTGCTTTCAATACTTATTCGTAGATGTCGTAGCGGAAAGCAAAAATGATCACATCTATATGAAATTTTAATTCAAAAGTAGATATCTAGGCATCATTAGTACGACTTGTATCTGAAGCAGAATTGTCAACAAATAATTTGGAGTTTATCTTCGAGATCCCAATCTGTCACTGCATTCCAAACTACTTGTGCTTGTTCATTTCCCGTAGTTCTGTTCATCATCTTGATCAGTTGTTTTTTATTACCATAAGAAAAAACTGTCTGGAGACTTTCTTCTTTATATTTGCTTCTGCCCCCCCTTTCGTTTTTCCCTACGAATTCATTGAACTGTGACTTATTTATGGAATAATCGTCAGTACTGATTTCTACTGCCTTCGATGATGTACACAGAATTCCTCATAATTACCTAAGAACTGTCTGAAACTGCCCTTTGTTTTATAGTAATAAAATGTTTGCTCGTGAGCGTTTTATTAATTTCGCATTGTGCGGCAATAGGATTTCATATTCTGTTAACGTCTGAAGAAGTCGGTAATCCCGACGAAACGCGTTACGCTATGACAATAAAAGTGTAACTCAAATTCTAGTGTTTGAATTATCCTATAGAATTTTTAGGTAACAACTAAGATAAATATAAAAATTTCTGAATTCTATCTAATGACAAGCTAAATTTGAATAGCTGTCTGTTGTTCAGTTCCAACCAACATTTCCGGAAATAACCTATGTAAGTTATCTAAGGCAAGATAGGCAGCCTGACTGTGTTGGCACCAACTGTATTATCATGGATTGCTGTATTGTCATATTAGCAATACATAACCTCAAATATATTTTTATATTTAATTTTAAAAAAAGTTATATTATGAAATAGTGCTTAAATCTAAAAAAAAACAGATGTTTTCTATCTCAGTTCTGAAAAAATGAACTAAAGGATTGGAAGTGCTTTAATGCCATTATTTTCATTAAGAGTAATTACCTGAGCGTAGTTCTGTGCCCTAACGTTCTTCAATTGCTCTTCAAGCTTCGTTTTGTCCTGTTTCAGCGTGTTGATCTCATCGTTCATCTTCACGATATTCGCCCTCTCTATAGTCAACTGCTTGTTAAGATTGTCACGTTCATTTTGGAGTTTTTTCCAATCCTCAGGGCTGGTCCTGTTAGATTTTTCTATCAGGATGTTGGCCCTCTGTCTCCATCTGATTGTGAATAGCATTAATAATTTATTAGTAAATCCCAAAGACAAAGCAAAACTATTGGAAATTGCCGAAGTTAACACAAAACCTAATTTTATGAAATTTTTTCCGTCGGTAAAAATTTCAGCATTTATAATAATATAATAATAATAACTGACTACTTAATAATACTACTAATAGTGACTGTTATCGAACCAATTTAAAATTTGTAACGAAAATAACGAAGACCACTTTAGCTGTCATATGGTGGAAAAAGTTCTGTACTTTGAATAAAGTTAGAAAAATTGTTTAATATATAACGTTAGCAATGAAACGCTTAATAGATTTCTCCAAAACAATATTTCAATAGAAAGATTTAGATAGGAACCATTAAGAAATTGATAGAGGATTTCTCTTGTTAAAATAAGTGAAATAGAATTATTATTCTAAAAGTAGTATTATATGTGATTTCAAACTGCATCTCAATGAAACATGCAAACCTCTCTCAGAAATCACAGTTCAATATGGGGATGTGGAACATCACCATTACTCACCTATTGCATTCAGCGCGCAGAGAAACATTCTCTGTCTGCATGGCCTCAGCCTTCGTGTTCAACTCGATGTTCTTTTCTTGCAATGGGCTCAATTCTGCCTCCAACTTCCCAGTTCTGGCTCGCAGCTCGTTCAATTCTATGACGAGGTTGTCGCGCTCCTGTCTCAATGATCTGTTGCTATCGGTGATAGCGTTCAAGGTTTCAACTTTACGTAATACTTCTGCGTGTTTTGCTGCTGTAACTACAGATATTTCGTTCTTCTGTCTTTCGTTCTCAACGACCTACAAGAGAAAATTAATAGTATCAATTTTGATGAATGAGATCAACAAGCTAAACAAACCGCGATCGAATACCTGACTTCCGAACATTCCCTATATCTCTAGTCTAGAGAATAAACTTTGGAAACAAAATATTCAACAGCGTAACATATTGTTTTGTTCATCTTTTCCTCTTTTTTAATTGGTTAGATGAATATGAAAATGTAATATTTATTCTTGCTAAATGGTAGCAATTTAACTTGTTGCTATCTTTAACTTCGATTTTTAAAGAATGATTTGAATAAAGTTGATCGAGTGTTCACTGACCGGTGAAACATTGTTTTCTACGTATTCTATTATATTTCTAATATTATTGTTGTTAATAAATAACACTTGGCGTCGTTTCTCAAATTTATATTCATGATTTTGCTTAACCATATACACACATTTACCCCACATATCACTCAACGGAATGGTTCGAAATTCAACACCGTATATTGTGGAAAGTCGAGGCACTTATCGTGATATGCCAATTATTTAAACTTAAACCTTTGACGTGGAAAACGGATTTAATTTTTTCTATTTTAAAATATTGTTGCAAATGATGCTCAATATTTCTGTATTGTGTATATGTGCGATTTCCAAAAATAATCCCAATTTTCATACTTTCATAATCAAAATTCTGATCAGTCTTGGACGGACACGCTAGAACACAAGATCTCTTTTTTCAATAACTTTTATGCTGTAACTCTTTGTTTTAAATTTTGTTTCATTTGTCCTATGTAACATTGGTCACATTGAAGGCATATTATTTCATACACTGGAGCGCGATCTTTGGTAGATGACAAAGAGGTTTCGCTTACCTCTTGGTGAAATATTATGTTAAAAACAATTAAAATTAACACACTTGGCTTAAGTATCACTGATTATATTAAAAACTCTACATATGTTTCGGGTAGTTAACCCAATATCAAGAGTATACAATATTACATGTTACTGAATATAATAATCTGGATTAATAATCTGATCATATTCCCATATTCGCGGTTATTGTTTTGGATAAACTGTTGGATGAAGAACTTAAAGAATTACCTTCCAAATCACCATTTTCACATAAATTCGTGCAATAGGACAAACTTCAGTTTATATCTAAATATTCAATTCTTTCCATGTCCATTTACAGTTCACCGCTGAAACCGAGGTAAACATAGCGGTGAAATTTTTCGACAACAAGTCGTAAGGGAACAAAATAGCCCTGATTGTTATGAGGAACCGATAAAGTCTGAAAGCAATAATAATTATATCGATCCAACTATTCCAACAACCTGAAGTTCAACACAATTTTAGCGTTTTTAATGAGAAACAATATAACACATATACGAGTATGTGAAAAATGTTTCTTGAAAACATATTTGAAATGGTTTTTCGACGATTTTTCTAAATAACGGACATCCGAGACATATGTTAAGGAAACTAATTACAATGATCGTCGAGAGACACAATACAATAAGTTATAATTTCGCAAGACGGAATTTCATTAATGGTTTAACTAACCAAGTAATCAAGTTGTTGAATTCTCAGGATCTATACAATGAATTGCAAAATATTGACTGGTCTTTCTTGAATAGCGAAACTTTCATTGAAAACGCATGTAGTGCCTTTTACGTCAAACCTCGAAGTTCAATAGATAGATACTTATGTACCCAAATAGGTATATAAAATGAAAATAAATATCCTTCTTGGATCTCTAGATATATCATCGTGTCTATACGTGAAAAGAGTAAATATAAAAGATACAGCACTTTTAGCAACGTTTTTTATTTGGAGAAATTTAAATATTTAAGAACAAAAATGAAACAGGGTATTGTGTTTTCTTATAGGGAATATATTTCTGAGGTTAAAACTGATATCAAGGGAGTTCCTGGGTAATTTTGGTCATTTGTAAAGAAAAAAGAAGGCAAAGGAACTTCCAACCAATATGTCAAACAACGGTAAAATTGACTACATGTAACATCTTAGATTGCTTCATTGATGTTATCAGACAACCTTTTGTCATTTGAGTTATGACAACGCTTACCTACGTATACTACCTCTACTCATCATTAAGATAAAAGAATTTTCTGAGGAAGAAATTGTACGCTCCATAAAAAGAATGAAGCCAAAGATGACAACTGGATTCTATTCGTGCATTTTTAAAACGTAACTGTCGATTTCTGGACGGCCACTCAAGGTGTTATTTCTAACTGGAGTAAAACTGGATTTTGCTAAGGCCTTCGACAGATTGGACCATAATCTTTCATTAAGGAAACTACCAATGTACCGATTTTCAGATTCACTGACACTTCTGTTAACATCCTATTTATGCAACCGCATTCAATATGCGGAAATACATTTATCTAGTGTTCTTCATCCTCAGCTAACGCAGTGATACCGCAGGGGTCTCTATTGGAACATACATATGTTACATCATACCTAAACATACATACAGCTAAAACATGAAGTTCACCTTCTGAAGAACAAAAATCCTTCGGTCTCTCAGAGGATCGATTGTAATAGTCAAACTCATACATCTGTAGGGGAGCTGGATATGTTCCAGAAATTCCAGGAAAGAAGTAATCGTGCTAGAAATATCATGGTTTGTAATGTTGTCAAGGACGTATAAGTCTTGATAGATCTCAGATATTGGAAATTCTAACTAAATTGGATGTGGAATCGGTAGATGATTTACGTGTTCACATAATTGACCGTCCTACTTCTCTACCAAGACCTATCACGCTAACTTCCACTAGTCCTTCTTTGCCTGTCGAGTGTTTAAGAAAAAACATGAACTGATTTCTTTAAGATTAATAATTAAATGTGATTTAACTCCATTTCAACGAACACAATTCAAAAAAGTAGAACTAAGAGAAAAGAAAATGGTATGCTCTTGGTAGTACTCCATTGTCATGAAGGGAGTATGACCAAGATCTCATTCCAGTGTGGAACCAAAAAACGACTAGTCTCGTACTGTCAGCAGATTGATTGTCTATCAGTCTATTATCAGAATGTTCGAAGACTGCGCACCAAACTTCACACTGTGCATATGGCTATTTCATCTTCAGTACACGATGGTATCCTGTTAACCGAGAGCTGATTAACATCAAAAATTTCGAACCATGAAGTATTCTGCTCAACATTCACAGTCTATCGGAGAGATAGGAATGGTGTTTATCAAAACCTGTCATTGTCAAAACCTTTGGTGGTGGAGTGTCTATTGCCATTAGGTCTGTTCTATGTCCCAGTCTATATCTAACTGTAAAGGTTACGGTGGGATACTTGAGATTCATTTTTGTCTGTGTATACATACAAACCACATCAGATTATGCGGTGTATTTCAATCATATACATACCACGAAAAGTGTTATTCATCAGTGTCTGGACCATAAAAAGTAACAATATTTGGAGACTATAATCTTCCAAACCAGCAATGCGACTGTTATAGTTTACACGCTAGAAATGTTTTTAGTAATACGCAAATTATGCTTTTAGATGAATTATATCTCTTAAGGTTTATTCGATATAATAATTGGATTATGATTCAAGATGGCGGGTGAGTAGGACGCATTGTCGGATGGCTCCTCTAAAAATTCTAATTTGCGACGTTTGAAATGTTGTCAAACTGAAATATCAACTGTAATTACTTGTATAAAGTGCGGAAATGTCTTTCACGCGTCTTGTTTGGACAGAGACTTTCCGAAGTTTAAAGAATTAGTGAGTGAAAATTAATTAATTAATTAATTAATTTTCCTAACCAGGAGTCGTCTAGCAGTGGGCAGGTGGAATTTGATTCTCTCAGAGTTGAAATTGTATACGTGAAGGAATTGTTGTCGGAGTAAAAGCAAAAATGAAATACTTAGCAAGAACAATTAACTCCTTGAAGAAAAAATTCTTCTAGATCATCATATAAAACAGAAAAACAACGTAATCTCTAATGAATTGTTAACATGAAATCAGACAGAGATGGAATAATAAATCCCGCGCAAAAAGATAAGCATTCAATTTTACGAACTGACGTAGATAGAATCGGAGAAAATCCGTCGACGTCAATGACGTCAAATGTCACTGAAACCAATCGAAAAACAAATGTCACTGTCAATGAAACCAATCAAGAAAGAAATGTCCCAAATAAATTTACTGCAGATAAAATTAAAGCTCTTGTTGCAAAGAATGTGGCTGATTTCTTTAAGAATTCCAACACTAAGAATGAGAACACCTCAGGAACCCAATCTTCAAATACAAAATGGAAGACTGTATCTCGGAAAAAAAAAGTCAATCGAGCTAAGTTTATAACTTCTTCTGGGCCAAAATCTACAACTAGGCCTGCAAAGTTCTCAGGTGCTTTAAAGAAGATGTGGCTTTACGTAGGACGGATAGCTGGAAAGGACGTTCCCGTAGAATCTATCAGGGAATATCTTACAGAAATAAATGGTTATGAGGAAATTGAAATAAAAAGCCTTGAAAGTAAAGGTAGGAACACTTCCTTCAGCATCGGTGTTCTCTCGAATTAAATTTTTGAGCGGCTGAATAGCAAGGACTTTTGGCCTAATGGTGTTATTGTGAGATAGTTTTCTTTTCGGAATTTCTTTCTGAAAACCAATCCCAGCAACAATTAGTGAATAGGATAACCAGACGAAGTGTTAAGATAGTTCATCTGAACACCCAATGCATTTCTACCTCTTTTAATGGCTTACAACAAAATGTTGTTCATAAGGACTTATGTAATAAGAACTGCCTAATTATGTTATTCCAGGATACTGCCAGTTAATAAGTTTTTGTCGGCCTTTACATTGTCATGGAAGCACTGTAATATATGGTCAAAATAAATTTAAAAATTATATTCAGGTCAGATATCAATAGTTTGAGTTTCCAATATGTCTTTGAATGTAGTGCTATTCAGTGTTTTGTTGATGGTTATTTCAAACTGAATTTAATTTGTATTTATAGGTCAGGATTTCTTTATATTTTAGTGTAATCTAATTATTTTCATTTTTTAATTTGTATTTATATGACAACTTTTGATAATGTAGATATATTGTTTTGAAAGACACGCGTCGTCACTTCTTACTAAAGAAAAATCATGTTTCTTCCGATATGTTCCAATTTTATCATTTGTACCTAATATGTCTATGATGATCTTTGAAATACATATTATTATTATTATTATTAATCATGTTTAGAACAGTATTTGAAGCCTCAAAATGAAATAAGGTATAATTTTTACAAAGTTAACCATGTGGCGTTAAATAACTTATTGTTGTAGGTAAATTGTGTGCAACTTTATTGTCTCAAAAATGTTAATGATATTGTTGACAGATTTTATGACATAATATATTAGTATACACTGTTCCTAAGTATGCTCTTCGGAGGTCAAGCTTTCCAGTATGGCTTACTCCATATTTTGAAAGGAAAATTATTGAAAATAAAATTGCCCATAAAAAATATTAAACAGTAGGTGCTCAGTATAATTCTACAAGATTTAGATGTTTAGAAGAAAATGTGGTTAAATTAGGAGTGTGATAAATCAATTGAATATTACAGAAACTATATGAGTGATGTCGAAAAGCTTCTGAAATAGAATCGAGCTGAATTTTGGAACTTTGAGAAATAACAAAAGCGGTAGACGAGATCTACCGGATCTTAACGATCAAAATATGGAAAGTAGTCAAGAAATTGTTTAAGGTTTGCAAACATTTTGGATCAGTTTATGCAGGATTTTGTGGTGCGGATATGATGTTGACTATTGTTTGAGGGTATTATAATTCATACTATGTGTCAGATCAAAACATCTGCATCATGCCAATAATGAAAAGAGGCTGTTGCAATTAATACACATCATTGTATGTTCAAAACTAATAAACCTGTTTCGCTCAATCAAGAAAGTTTCAATTTCACTTCATCAAATTACAATCCATTAAATATTAAATGATTAATCGATCAACTATGGAGTTGATTGTTCTAAGGGATCATTCATTGATAAGATGGAAGTAAGCTTTCAGTATGTTCTGGAGTGCTCTTCAAATGAATATCTGTAATATCTTTAAATGTTCACAGAGGTGCTGATCCAGACTTGTTACCAAATATATATTTTAATAGAATGTGCAGTTTCTCTGTCTGAATCATTGAATCTTCAGAAATGGATTAAAGATTATTAATGAATCTGGTAGGGCCTTGATATAGAAATGAACTGTATAAAATTAATTCAAAATAATTTTTTTCATTAAAAACCTCTTAGCAACCATAGCCTAAAAACTTACTTTTGGTAAATACCATGGAGATAAAGCTATGGCCAATTCCAAGGAAAAATAATACTTCTCTACACTTAATTATTCTTAAAAATAATCTCAATATAGAAATAGTTTAAACTATATGTATATTGAACGATCTGGAAAAAGTTTCAGGATAATTATCAAAAATGTGGTTCACCTGTTTCATTTCCTCTAGCTGCTTTCCGACCATCTCCAGCTTCGATTTAAGCCTAGAGTGTTCCGCTTCCAGTATCTCACATTTGCTGACCGCAACGTCTTTCTCTTGCCTCAAATACTTGATGACCTTAATCAATTGCTCAGATGACTTGACCTCATCCTCGGCGAAGGATCTATTTATCGTAGATGATTCGTTCATGGAATGATTCTGGTTGTCGGCGCTCATCTGCGTCTGCAATATAACCATCTGCGAATTGAGAGTCTCCATCTCGCCAAGCAACAGACCATTTTGCGTGTCCAGATCCTTGAGGCGGGTCTCGAGTTCGCTCTTGCCCTAGTTCAGAAAAAAGTTTTCTATTGTCCAAATTGAATATATCATACAAAAAGTAAATGGACCAATGGAGCATCTGATTTTTAAACGTTTAGGATGAAGTAAACGTTTAGGATGAGGTTCTCTTAAGAAAAAAGAATACTTTATAATTTTCATGAAGAATTGAATATGATAAAACTTTTTAAAAGATTTACTCTGCAGTGTGTGCAAATGGAGGGCTTTGCCCATTAAAAAATTAACTTAATTTTGTATCTGCTAGAAAAATAGAGGACAGAGATTTTGAGGATATAAAGAGATAATTTTAATAACTGATATTTCAGAAATGGTATGTGGTGTCACATTATTTTTGAGAAACTCTAATATTGACAGGAAATTTAAATGGAATTTGATAGCTCCTTTAAGACTTCAGAAATAGAATTTTATTTCCAAGTTGAGTAATGTGGCATTTGACAGTTAAGTTCAGCCATTAATATGAGTCATCATAATACATTTGAATAATCATTATTATCATCACTAACTCCAGAGTTATGCAGCTATCAATAAATCTTTGTTATCTCATTGTAGCTTTTTACTCCTTTATACACTACTAAACTTAGTGTTACCATCCTCAATCAAAACATAGTTCATTTAAAGTAACAAAATATTATCTGGAGTCATAATTCGATTTTTTTTAACTAAATAACCAACTTGTTAGGCCAGCCTTAAACAAGTTACCAAAGTTATTAGTTCCAAAGTAAATAGTAATAGTAATTAAATATATAAATCCAAATAATTACTATGGTAAAAAATTACCATAGTAATAATTTCCAAAGTAAATATTGAAGTGATTAAAAAATCAACATTTTATGCTAACTACTACTCATGTTTTGATCAGGTGGATGGAAATTCATTGAACGAACCTTTAATTGAAAAGTGAAAAATTTTTCCTATCGTCTTAATGGAAAATAATTGTTTCTATTTTATTCAGGCAATATTATTCAATGTAACTACCTACACAGGAACAGTTGGCAACAGAAAATTAGCCTCTTAGCTTATCTTACGTTATCTTATCTAGATTTAATTCCCTGAGTTTTTCATCTATAATCATTGCTAAGGATTTGTAGCGAATTTTGGGCGATTGCAGCAGACCATATATTGTAGTGCTTTATAAAGAGCACACTCGAAATTGCATTCAACAATGTGGCTGAATTAGATAGCGATCACATAGACAAATGAAAGCATTTTTTAACGAAAAGTATTTCAGTAGCCTCCGAGAATATTCACTGTGTCGTCATAAAAGTGTACAAATATTGTGTCATACCTTTATCAAATATTCTTCTTGCGTCTTCCAGCTTTCCTTGGAAACTTCCAATTCGCTCTTCGCGTTTTCGCACTCCTGTCGAATCTGACCGATCTCATTCTTAATCGCATTCAACTCCTCCTTCAAATCTGTCAGTGTTTGCAGATCGGCCGAGTGTAACATCACTTCTCTCGCGTACTTATTTTCCACTGCTTTGAGGTCTTCAATCAGTTGCTTACATTCACTCCTGCAACTCTCCAATTGTTCCCTGCTGGCTTTCAAGTCCAACGACCGGACGTTCAGCTCCTCCTGAAGCTGAGTGTGCTTCGTCTGACGTCCGGCGTTTGCTATATCCTGATCATCCATTTGGATAGACAGCTCACCCTCAAGCTCAGAACACCTCTCTTGCATTTCCTTGACGGTCCTCTTCTGTTTTTCTAGCTCCACTTGGCACTCGTCGCGCTGCTCGATCGCAAGCTTCATTTGACTTTCGGCGTCCTCGGCAATGTTGCAATACTGCTCTGAGGATTCCTTTGCGGACTTCAGCTTGGCCTTCAAGGTTTCTATCTCGACTTGCGCGTTTTCTAACTGCTCCTCCAGATTACGTATCTTCTTGCCCTCACTGTGGCTTTCTGGTATGGCCATTATGGACAGTTTGATTTTCTTGGTCAGTTCATCGATCTGACCATTCTTGGCACCCATTTCCTCTCTCAGTTCGCCGAGTTCTTTTCTCAGTTGGTCAGCCAGCGTCTTCTCTTCCTCGAAACGAACAGTAGCCGTCTTCGCCTGAGATTCCAAGTGTTTGGTGAGTTCACGGAATCGATCCTGCTCTTCCTGAAGACGTCTTCGCAAAGCGGCGCACTCGCGGTGTGCCTCGTCCAATCGGGCTTCCAATCTGAGTTTGCCTTCGGAATCAGAGCGCTCAAGGGTGGCCTTAATCAGTTCGATATTTGAGTGTATTATGTGCTGTGAACGCGTTTGTTCAGACAATGAGTCGTACTCCTTGCGAATTCGTGATTCGGACTCTTTCAGAAGAGAGTTTTCTTTCTCGAGATTTGCTAAAAAAAAAAGTATTGGTATGAAATGAAGCCTCAACAAAATTCGAAAGATTGAAGTATAATACGAAATTTGTGAATTTTACAAAAAATAGCTTTATGCACATCTTTCTCATATAAACTTCAACTGTATCAAATTTCAAAAGTTCATCCATTCGCGAAATTTTATTGAGAACGGAAACAAAATTTTCGCTTTACATATTAACATATAGCTTATAACACACAAATAATAAAATAATATACTTTTACTGTTATCTAAAAAATTGGCTACTGTTTGGCGTCAGAAAATGGACACCGGGAGAGTTTCTCCAAGTCGTCATAGGCAAACTATTGAGATTTTTATTCTATTCTTTATGTATTACACCTTGGAAAGGATTGAGGCCGCTTAGGCTTATTTTAGTTATTCCCTATTAACTCTTGAGTACAGAACAGTTTAGTAGAAAAAAATGGAAAAAATAACTCACCCAGCATAACCTCGGCTTTGGATAGCTTCGATTGCGCCTGCATAACGTCAACGCGTAGAAAATTGATGGTATGCTCATGCTTCAGAGAAGTGTCACTGAATATTTTGTTCTGTTTTTCTAGAGCAGTAATCTGCTTCTTGAGCACCTCCATATTGTTCTTCATTACTTTGAATTTCTCTTCGTTCATCTCGTGCTGCGCAACTAACTTACAATTGAGCGTAGTAAGGTCTTTATTTTCCTTTCTCAGCGACTCTATCTGTTCGTCCAGCATCTTCTCTGTCGCTACCTTCTCTTGTCTGTACGTTTCTTTCTCTTTCTTCAGCTCTTCCATCTGCTTCTTTAGATTGGACAGTTGCGTCTCTAGCTCCTTGATAGCCGACTTTTCTTCCGAATTATGACTTTCGCAAAGAGAATCTTTGGTCTTGTTGCTATCGGTGCTCTCTTGAGCGTTGAAATTCTCTTCTTGGCCCAAACCTGCAATATAGATGAATGGAATCAAATACTTTTCTTTCGGGTTATTGTCCTTTGTGTTTCTTTTGATAATATTAAGAGTAATTTTTAAACTATATTAGTTTTATATATGACATAGTTTATTAAATATCATTTTGAATTCATTATTGATTTAAAAAACAACCTTCTCTTTGTATATGTCACCGTAAAACGTAAAATATTAATACCATTAAATTATAATCTATTTTGCGAGATTGTAAGCTGTCGAGGGGTTGTTAACTGTAACGCACAAGTTACCATTTAACGCATTATTTTTCGATAGATTATAACCCTTCGAAATCAAACAGTCAAATGGTGAAATTACAAGGTACAGAACGCACCTTGCGCACAAATTGGTTTGTATATTTGTTTGTTAATTGGCTTGTTGTCAAATGTAAACAAATTATGTTGTGGAGATTGTATATTGATTTCATGTCCATATTAGATCATTATAATTATTACAATTATAGTAACAATATACAACAACATTATAATATATAATAATAATAATAATAATAATAAGACATTTATTCCCAACAGATATACATCCAATTACAGAGAAAAAAATTACAAAAAACATTACAATTTACAAAAAATTGCAAAATTGTACACAAATAATATTAAATAAGAAAAGAAATTAACAAGAAAAAAAATCAAAAATAGGGAGTATAAGCTAATATATACAACGAAAAATTAATTCAAAATAAATTGAAATAACCAGATAACTAAAAACAAAAATGAATTATTGTCCATTACAAAGTTACGTATGGTCAGCAGAATTTGACCATTTAGTAACGAAATATGTTTGATAAATAAAAATGAAATTGAAATCGATTGCGTTAGTATTATCTAATAAACAAATAAAATAACTAAAATTAAAATAATATTTATAACTAAGACATATGTGGACAACAGAAGTTCAGGAAAATATCACGACATCCCAATGCGCTGTTCTGAGTGGCATGCCAAGATAACTGCTAGCCGATCAAAATAGATATCACATCGACCGCAACAAACATCATAAAGATCACATATAAAATTGATAGGAGAACGTGACATAACATTTGATCTGCTGTAAGTGACATAAAATGTATTATTCCGCCTCAGACCAGGCCTTGGTACGCGAATATTTATTTTGCTGAGAAGAAATGGTGAGTCAATCGAATTTTGCAAAATTTTGAAGAGAAATGTTAGGCCGAACCGTTCACGCCTCAACTTCAATAATTCAATTCCCAAACTATCGGTTAGGATAGAATGGTCGAAGCCTCTAGAAGGATATTGTCCATAACATCTGAAGTACATATACTTCAAACATTTCCTCTGAACTGCCTCCAAGTCGACAATAGAATTAATGTACATAGGAGACCAAATTATAGACGCATATTCCAGTTTACTGCGAATAAAGGAGTAGTAAAGCGTTTTCATAGTGTCAAGATTAACAAAGTTGCCCCAATTTCTAACCAAATAACCCAGCATCCTAGAAGCAGAAGCCGTAATGCAAGTTATATGTTTAGAGAAGGACAGCTTACAGTCGAAAAGTACACCCAGATCCTTAAACTCAACACATCTATCTAGAATTTGACCTTCCAATGTATAACTATGATGAATTGGAAACAATTTTCGAGAAAATGATACAATTTTACATTTACTGATATTCAGTTTCAGCCCATTGCTGTTACACCACAAATTAACAGCATCAAGGGAAGACTGTAATCTGACACAATCATTACGATCGTTAATAGCAGCAAATATTTTCAAATCATCTGCAAAAAGCAGATTCATGCAGTTAAGCTGTGAAGAAAGATCGTTTATATATATAATAAACAACAATGGACCCAAGTTGGACCCCTGCGGCACACCAGACGAGGCAGAATAGAGTGCAGATTCATTACCACCATGTTCAACATATTGAAAACGATCCGAAAAATATGACTGCATTATTAACAAATATAACAAATTTAACAACTGTGATGAAAAACCTATAGCCTTTAATTTTGACAACAGTATTCTATGATCGATCTGGTCGAAGGCCTTCTGGATATCTGTGTAAATAACATCCATCTGGCCACGGTCATTTAATGTTTCTGACAAGGAATGAGTAATGCATGCCAAATTAGTAACAGTTGATCGATTCTTCATAAACCCATGCTGGTGTGGGGAGACAAGTGTGCGAACTGAACGGTATATAGAGTCAGTCATATAGAATGATTTCAAATATTTTAGCAAAATTGCACAAAATTGCTATGGGTCTATAATTAGTTATGAGAGCAGCATCACCGGATTTCAAAACTGGACAAATTTTTGTAACTTTCCAAATCTTTGGAATAAGCATATTTCTTAAAATAATATTGAAAATTAGGGATAAAGGTTTAGCGAAAGAATGAATACAGTCCTTAACTAAAAAACTAGGAATATGATCAACGCCAGATGTAAATTTATTTTTGAGCTTCTTTGATGCTCTGATTATATCATCCTCGGATATAACAGGAAGAGAAATTGAATTGTGATTTGGGTAAAGAATATCATACTTCTCAGGGGAGAATTGTACGTTGGAGGTAGTGAAGACGCTTGAAAAGAAAGTGGAAAATCCGTCAACAATGCTCTGAGAATTATTTAGTTCAACATCTTTGTATTTCATAATATGTACCAGGAATGCGGGATTTAGATTTCTTTGCTTGTACAAATGACCAGAAGCTATTGGGATCCTCACAGATTCTGTCCTCTATGCATCGAATATAGTTTGTATAGGAAGCTTCTATATCTCGTTTGATTTTGCCACGCAGGGTTCTGAACTGATCGTAATAAATATCGTATCTGTGTTTCTTATATAAGCCATGAAAACGATTCTTCAATCGTATGTCAGATATTATGTCGTGTGTGAACCAAGGAGGATAACGGTGATATTTAGAACTATGAAGTGGCACACAAGTGTCAAAGATGTTATTGAGTTTGGCATACATTACTTTACAAGCCAAGTCACAGTCATTCATTTGATGAATGATCGACCAATCAACAGAATTAATCAACTGATACATGAGGGGAAAATTGGCTTTCTTAAAATTATAAGCTTTTTCATCGTGGTTATGAGTAAAATTTGGACTAGTATTTTTCGATGTTAAAGTGAATGAATATGCTAGAGCAGGGTGATGAGCATCTTCCTTAACTAGAGGATGAGCATCATGAGCTACATTGCAAGAGAAGTTGGCGAATATCAAATCTAAAAATCTATTATTTATATTAGAAATACTATTGTATTGCTGAATATCCAAAAAACCACACATATTGCTCAATGCCTCACATTTTCTATCACCCGGTTCCGAGCCATAAGCTGATACGTTGAAGTCACCACAAATCAATATATTGTGGTGGGTAAACAGAGTAATATATACAATTATATATTACAATTAGTCATATGAAATTGTTTTGGAAGTAAAATGAATATCTGCTCAACCAAGATATACAGACTGAATGATAGTGTTAGTGTTAGTTGCCGAATATAGCACATCTACATACATTTTCCGAATTTTAATATTTTTTATATGCCTGAACGTATGTGACCTTTTTTTATAATATTTACAATGATGGATATTGCGTTTCATTTGTGTTTGACGAGAATATATTATTACGTTTCAGATGTTTTTATTTCAATTCTATTTTGTTTCAATTTTTTCTCACCATGTGATATCGAAATTATTCATTACCTGCTAAATAATAAATGAATATATAAATAAATTCAATGGACGATGAATCTACTCTGTGATAGTTCATATTTAAATGAGAGAGAGCATTCTTGATAATGCTGTAAAAGGCGAAACTAGTCGAATAAATAATTGTTCAGTCAGTGATTTTTAGACAAGTTTTTATTATTACCTCTCATTTAAATGAATATATGATGTCAAAATTCTTGAAGTGCATTTATTTCATTTGACTGACACCTATATATTACATTCCTAACTTTATAAACACAGAACGGTCTAGTGTAAGACAGGAAGCCTTCGGCAGTTAACAATTTATTCCTCGAATTGTGATTTAACAGTTTAATTTCGATAGATTATGATCTACCGAAAAATAATGCATTAAATTATAAGCAGAATGTTACGGTTCACAATCTCTCGACAGTCACAGTAACGATTTTCACAATTTTACGGCGACATAAACACGCATTACATGTTGCATCACCAATGACATATAATAGCCGAAGAACATAATATGGTCGATAATGTTGACGCTTTGTCGGACAGTTCTGAAGTTTTCGAAAATCAACTGTACATTTAGGCTATAAAAAATAGAAACGTAGTAAAAACATGTGTATAAACTACTTATCTTAGTATCATAGGAGCGTTTTGAAAAGAAACCAAAATTTAGAAATATTACAAAGTGGAAGTTATAGGATGTAACAAGACGCTGAAGGAAGTACTTTAGAAAGCGAATCGAAGTTAATAATAAAATATAAAGTTAATAATAAATAATTCGTGAGATTGAATCCTCGCTTAACTCTTGGTGAAACATAATTAAATATTAAATAAGATTAAACACAAGACTTAATGTTTCACGATTATATTTAACAATATCAATTCAACAACATGTTTCGAGCGTGAGCTCATCTTTAAGACTCTTTAATAATATTCCACGTGCAAAGTGGAATATTATTAACAGAAATAAGATATTTACGAGTAATATAAAAAAAGTGGAAGATAAAAATGACACTTTGAATACTAATTATAATATGCTATTAAACAGTAAAACATAAACAAAATATCGAAAATTGAGGTATTTGAGTGTGCAGGGATTGCATGGATAATGCGTTATGTAAAGATAATCCAAGCAATATCCGTCATGGAATATAAAAGAATAACTAACACAGATATAATACGAGGGTTGCCTTTTAGGTTTCGGGATTTAGCAACCCTAGTGTTGCAATCTGGCAACTGACTGCTCTATCGTAAAGTTGGACATTTTTGAGGTTATACGTACTCGTCGCAATCGTGGTCGTAGTTCACTCCAAGACGAATTTCGTGAAGGTCGTCTTGGAAGGTCGTGCAAAATCAATTCTTCAGAAAACCATTGATGCTGTGCGCGAACTGATATTGCAAGATCGTCATGTGACCTATCGTGAGATAGAGACAACCTTAGGCATTAGTGTGACCAGCATAAATTCAATATTGCATAAACATTTGACTTTTAAAAAAAAATTGTTCGCGTTGGATTCCACACAATTGGTCAATCGCTCAAAACAAGGCTTGTCGAAAGAAATGCTCAAAAAATACTATCGCGGTGTTTCGGAACACGTCTATGACATCGTGATAGGTGGTAAATCATGGATTTACGCGTAAGAACCCGAAAGTAAACAGCAGTCTACTGAATGGGTGTTTCAAGATGAGCCAAATCCAATAAAAGTTGTTCGCGCACGAAGCACTTCCAAGCAAATGGTCGCCTGTTTTTTCGGAAAAACTGGACATGTCGCAACCTTACCACTAGAACAAGCAGAACAGTCTATTCTGAGTGGTACACAACCATTTGTTTGCTAGTTGTCTTTCAAAAAATCAGGAAAACCAACCGCCGAAGACGGATCACTCTTCACCACGACAATGCGAGCTCTCTCTCACACATCGGCTCAATCAACTGCATTTTTGAGAACACAAAACAACGATTTGATGAGTCATCCGCCGTATAGTCCTGACTTGGCAACAAATAGCTTCTTTTTATTCCCGTGCGTAAAAAACAAACTGAGAGGTCATTTCCGACACCTGAAGAAGCGGTTGCTTCATTCAGAATGCATACCTCAATCAAAGTGGCAAAAATGCTTCGACAATTGGTTCAACATATTATGATCTTCAGATAAAGATATTTTCTGGCAACTGAAACTAGCTAGCTCTCGTAACACCAGCACAAAAAAGGGTGATTTGATTACCATTATAGCACATATTCTATTGAAAGAATATACGGAGTGGGAGGAAAGACTCTCTAGTGGTTTGCACCTTAACTCAGCCATAGGCACCAAGAGGTCAAAATATGTTAAGATGAAAAAGATGTATATGATGAGACATAAAAGAAAATAATTTCGGTGTACCACAGGGAATCATTATGGGACTTTTACTTTTTATCATGTTTTTAAATGATATCAATCTGACATTACAAGAAAACAAGTCACAAATCACGACCTATGACGATGACACAAAGTTATGATGACATATAAATTATCCAGACCTGTTTTGCTTAACCATGTTCGAGATGATTTGCGAAAGATGGCCTATTTCTCTGCATGGAAGTGACCAAGGTAATTCTATTTCGCATAAAACAACAGCGAATAATATACGTTCATATATATCAATAGCGCCAACAAATATACGTTCATCAACCTGAATATTAAACGTGATAATTTCAGTTTCTGGGGAAGCATATCAACGAGAAATGAAACTGTAGTGAACACATTATAAATTTGATGAAATCCTTAAATAAAGTAACTTACTTAAAAAATAGAAAAGAGATAAAGAGTATCTGATAATTTATTACTTTGCAAATTTTGCAAGCAAATTAAGATTTGACCAAATATTCATCAATATTTCTGCTATTTAAAGGACAGAGGTTTATTTTACTTTTTTGATGTCATTATTTCCAGTACTCTTACAGAACTCCCTTCCCTCCCAGAACTTTGAGTAAAGTTCTGGGAGGGGATGTATGTAATATGATAAAAAATATCACTAACCTGTATTTGGGTCATACATGAATATCAAATCTAATACTCGCATAATAATCTTGTGAGCTTAACACATATACAAATGAAAAATATTGTCCAAATGCAACTTTGTAAGTACAAGGTTTGAAACTGTTTTTATTTAGTTATCAGATTCAATTAAGGCTACAATATAGTAGCCTTACTGTTCTTATAACTTACTGTTCTTGAATAAGAAATTATATTTATTCTGAGTACATTTACGTGCATTATTTGGGATCTGATCAGTTTCCGTGATTTCTGAAGTAATTCAACTGTGGAAAGAAAGAAACTCTTTCTATCAGGCATGCAGGTCTGATAAGACAAGTTTCATCTCCAAAGCTGTGAATTTAAGTGACACACCAAGAGCACCAATTCCCCAGAGTTGGTTTTTCTGGCTATCATGTCGACCGCAACATGATAGCCCAAAGACAAATTCAACAAAAAAATCTCTGGAATTTCAATTCCACTCAAACTAGCAATATTTTGCTAATCAAGATCAAACTTACTGAATAATCTCAACGGTTGCATATAAACTAAAAAGTATCAATCGTTAGTTGCCTAAGTTAAATAAAAAACGTTTAATATACCTTTAACGGCTTGCGAGTACAGGTTCTTGTACATGTCCCTCTGATTCTTGAGCGTATCCATCATCTTGCTTTGCTTCTCCTTCTCCTCGAGCAACTCTTGTTGTTGTTCGCGTAAGTTTTCTAGCTTCATTCTGAGGTTCGAGACGGCGGCTGGATCAAAAGCTTCCGCTTCCTCTTGCTTTTCAGACAGCTCGCGAACTAACGAAAGTAACTTTCTGTTGTTCTGCTGCAGGTCTTGAATGTCGTTGAACGTTACCAATTTCTTTGTTATTATGTCCGCTGAGCTGACACTATCGGCGAAGTCCATCTCCAGGGAAACGCCAGAAGAACCCAAACGACATTGCTCTACCTGAATGACAAGAATGAATGCATTGTTATCAACACATTAATTATTAGATATATTGATTTTTAACATTATATTTTACAATATGTTAGCAAACGTTCAACTAGACGCAATATTTTATCCAGATCAAACAACCTATATAAAATGTATCACCATTTCGCCATTCATCATTAGCATGAGTTTACTTAGTAATATGATTTACCTTCAAAATTTTACTCAAAAGTAAGTCTATAACAACTATTTTCGGCAATAAACTTAACAAATAGGTTGTAGGCAGAAAGACAGCACTAAACATTCAATTTATTTTTATTTCCGTTTTTATGGCCCATAAAAAGTGATAACTCAAATTAGTTATTGTTCAAACGAAATTCGTCTACATTTCAATCATTAGGAATAATTATTCAGAAACCAAAATCCAAAAGAAAGTTTTCTACACAATTTCATTGGTAAACAGGAATACTTAAAGGGTGAATAGAGGCGGTTCTAGAAATACCCCATTTATGATAAACACCGATATGCGAAATATTCGAAATAAAAACAAAGACAAACATAAACATGATGAAAAAAAAATAGATAAGGAATCCAAGCATCTGGAGCACCTAAACATGAGAAATACAAATAATGAATCATCATCACATGCTGATAGTGCTAAAACCAAGGTCGAGAAGATCAAAACAATTAGTAACAATTGGTGGAGAACGCAGTAAACTACGCAAGCAAGCCATAACATCGGGAGAACAAGGAAGGCAAGTTACTCAACAGAGACAGACAGATGAAAGCCACAAAGATAACTTAAAGGAAGTAATAAGAAGATAAAGAAGAACTGAGGGAAATGTTTAGAAGGCGACAAATGACAGGTCAAACGAACTACTGATTGGACACAATACAACAAGCAAAAAAAGCGTGGTTATATATTGAAAAGATTGAAAACAAATATGAATCATGTCAAATGATTACGGATTATTTAATGGATGAAAGAGATCATGAGAAATTTATAGTGGAAAAATTAGATACAAAAAGTGATTTTGCCTCATTTAGACTCGGGATTTCTTTTGATTGGAAGGATAAATTGGACAATGAAAACTATTGGCACAAAGTGGTGTCTGTATTAGAAGATAAAATTTTACTAAGAAAACTAGTTCTTTTATATAAATAAGGAAATGAAAGGTGAACAGCGCTTTAAAAAAGAGTTAAATGTGGATAATAAAGAGAAATCAAAGGATTATAGACCAAAGAATAGAAATAAGTTTGCAACAAAACCTACCAATAAACAAGAAAGCACGTACAGTGTAATACATAACAACTTACAGTCTATAGCGAATAGCATAGAGCTTACACATTATCTTCTAAACAATCATTTAGAATGTAAAATTCTAATGTGACAGAACACTGGATGTTCACGATAGAACTGATAGCCTAGGAAATCTAAAAATGATATCGAGTTTGTGACGAGAACAAGGCAGACATGGAGGATCAGCTATATACATCCATCTAAATATCAAAAGGAAAAGAAGAATGCAACAAGAGGAGTTATCAATAATAGGACAATTTGAATGTGCAGCAGCTGAGAGTATTATTGACAACAGAAATATTATAGTGCTCTCAGTGTACCGACCAAATTGTAATAACAGTGATGTCGAAATTTTCTTACAACAAATGGGAATGGGAATGGGAATCTATACTAGATGCTAATGACAGTGGTAAAGACATGCAATGGAAACTATTCATACAAACACTTATGCTTGTTTTTGAAGAATGTTTTCCTTTGAAACTTGTGTCAAACCGGCATAAATTAAATAACTATTATGACACTCAAGAAGTCAAAATTGTAAAAATAAACTAGATATTCTCTTAAGATTAAAAACAAAAAATAAAGCTTTCAATGATGAGTATAACATAGAAAAACAAAAATACGAAATACTATAACGAAAATCAAGAGAAAATTATTATAGTAACAAAATGACAAAATCTGACAATAAAAATAAGACCATGTGGTCCATTTGTAATGAATTAAGAGGAAATAATAGAAAAAGATGTGAATATATTTTTGGAGAAACAATGACTATGGCAAATAAATACAACTCTTTTCTTATAGAGAGAATACCAAAGTTGACAAGTGGACTGAAAAGTGTGCCATACTCCCACAATATCCCAAAAAATAATTAAACACTTAACCTGGAGCCAACCTCACCAGAAGAAATAGGAGAAATAATAATAAAACTAAAGAATAAATTATCAAGGGGAGAGGATGGGGTACCTTTCAGTTTACTTAGAAGCTGTAGTAATGAAATCAAACATATTCTCAGTTATATCATAAATAACTCCGTTAAGTATGGCATATTTCCAAAACAATTGAAAATGGCGCTTATAAGACCTATATATAAAAAGGGTGAAATATTGGCAATGGAAAACTATAGGCCGATTAGTTTGCTATCCTCCTTTTCCAAAATATTTGAACAAGTCATGTGTACAAGGTTAGTGAACTTTTTAAAAACAGGTAACATAAGTAATTCCCAGTATGGATAACTAAGAGGAAAGTCAACTCAGTCAGCAATATATCAATTTACTGAAGAAATAATTAACCTGCTTGAAAATAATGAATTAGCTCTAGGGCTATTTTTAGACCAATCAAGTGCGTATGATCGTTTAGATAGACAGCTTTTGTTGATAAAATTGGATTATGTAGTTATCCGAGAAATTGCAGGTAAATGCTTTAAATTATACCTAATGGAACGACAACAAAGAGTTTGTATTTCAAAGGCAGGAAAAGTATTGAAATCAGAAATACAATCTAATTATGGCGTGCCTCAAGGCAGCGTGTTAGGTCCAATTATGTTTGTTATATTTATTAATGATATGTACTCTGTGACTGAAAATGAACTTACAAGAAAAAGAGATGAAAACAAATGCACAAGAATCGTACAAACAGATTAAAACCTGGTTTGGCAGTAATAGACTCATAGTTAATAAAGACAAAACATCAGCTGTAATGTACACGACGAATTAGTCTTTTAAAAAAGAAAAAGAAGAGATTATTGAAATGGTCATGTCACATATATGATCTATCAAAAAGATTGAGTTAAAAAAAGATATGGAATAAGATCACTTAAAAATTATATAAGTCAACATTGTATAAAAAACGTGTATTTTGCAAATTTTGAACCTCTTTTAAGATACGGAATTATATTCTGGAGAATAAGCGCAAACGTTAGTGATGTATTTGTTATAGAAAAAAGGGTTGTAAGGTTGTTTGGATTGAAATTTCTAGAGTCGTGTAGGGGAATATTTAGACAAAATAGGATTTTGAGCTTGAGAGAAAAGCATCCATCCTATAACTGCATCACAATTTATAATAGATTACCATCAAATATAAAAATAATAACCAATCTTACTCTATTTAAAAAAGATAAAGGAAGTGCTAATCCAACATGAACCATACTCAATATCCAAGTATTATCTACAGCAATAATGTCAGCAAGGAACAATTGTGTACACTATTTCATTTTATGTTTACATATTCTGAAATGGAGATGCTTATTATTATTATTATAATTGGGTTTGACAAACTTAGTTACCAAGAGAGTGCTTTATTACTTTTGCTAATTTCTTTTTGAGGTAATTGTAATTGCAATCGAGGACAAAACACATTCCCATTATGAAGCGGTTATAAAAGCGTGAAATCAAGAATGAATTAAATTCATAAATTATTAATATAACAAAATCAACACAAAAATAAACTAGGAAATAAACACGAAAACATTTTAAAACATAACCTCTAAAAATTTTAAAGTTAAACTATTACATTAAATGAACTCATCTGGACAAAACGAACGTAAAAACTTTAAAATAGATTTCAAAACAAAATATATATACTAGAATTCTTAATGTATGAAAACTAAGGTAATAACTTTAAAATATAGATTCCAAAACAAAATATATAAACAAGAATATCTTATTGTATGGTCAAATATGGGAAAACGCTAAATGAAAAATTTCTTGTGAGACTTTTTTGTTTGGAATCAAATGTGCGTGAAACTGGCCACCGGTTTTCCAGCGACCGTTTTGACTAAAGTGCGCACACACGCTACGATCGGCGGGATCTACTACAATATGATATTGCGAATAAATCACAATAAGCCAACATTTTGATGGAATTTTTGATGTGATTAGATGAGAATGAGTAATATCATTACGAAATAATCATTTTCAGAATTTGTTCAATCCATTTACGAAAAATATCATCACTTTTATATATAGGACAAGTGTTTTTTGTTATACCTTATATTTTTGAAAAACTTCATTTATTTTGAAAATTTTCAAATGAAATACACGGAAATGAACATTCTTAACGACATTTTTTTGTTTTCAGAATTTGTTCAATCCATTTACTACTCGTTTCACCCCTTTCAAAAAATTTAATCTCCCTTCATTTTCTACGCTGCTAATTTCTCACCAAGCCATCTTTTTGATGAATTTTTGATACAAATAGATGTAAATGAATAATATTATCACGAAATAATCATTTTCAGAATTTGTTCAATCCATTTACGAAACATTTCATCCCTTCTATGAATATGACAAGTCTTTTATGATATACCTTAAATTTTTGAAAAAAATTCATTTATATCAAAACATTTCGAATGGAATACATCGGAATAAACATTCTTAATGAGATTTATTCGTTTTCAGAAATTGTCTAATCCATTTACGAAAAATATCAACCCCTTTATAAATATGACAAGTGGTTTTTGTTATACCCAATATTTTTGAAAATATTCAATTATTTTGAAAACCTTTGAAAGGAATACATCGAAATAAATATTCTCAATGATATGTATTTATTTTCAGAATTTGTTCAATCCATTTACTACCAGTTTCACCCCTTTCAAATAATTCAATCTTCCTGCCTTCTCTACGCTACTGATTTCGAACCAAGCCAACTCTTTATGAATTTTTGATGTGAATAGATGTAAATGAACAATGTTATTAGTAAATATTAATTTTCAGAATTTGTTCAAACCATTTACGAAAAATATCATCCCCTTTATAAACATGACATGTATTTTTTGTTATACCTTATATTTTCGAAAATATTCATTTATTTTGAAAATTTTTGAAAGGAATACATTGACGTAAACATTCTCAATGGGATTTATTGGTTTTCAGAATTTGTTCAATTCATTTACGAAAAATATCAACCCCTTTATAAATATGACAAGTGGTTTTTGTTATACCCAATATTTTTGAAAATATTCAATTATTTCGAAAACCTTTGAAAGGAGTACATCAAAATAAACATTCTCAATGATATGTATTTATTTTCAGAATTTGTTCAATCTATTTACTACCAGTTTCACCCCTTTCAAATAATTCAATCTTCCTGCCTTCTCTACGCTACTGATTTCGAACCAAGCCAACTCTTTATGAATTTTTGATGTGAATAGATGTAAATGAACAATGTTATTAGTAAATATTAATTTTCAGAATTTGTTCAATCCATTTACGAAAAATATCATCCCCTTTATAAATATGACATGTATTTTTTGTTATACCTTATATTTTCGAAAATATTCATTTATTTTGAAAATTTTTGAAAGGAATACATTGACGTAAACATTCTCAATGGGATTTATTGGTTTTCAGAATTTGTTCAATCCATTTACTACTATTTTCACCCCTTTCAAATAATTCGATATTCATTCCTTTTCTACGCTACTGATTTCTAACCAAGTCGACATTTTGATAAAGTTTTGATGTGATTAGAAGTGATTGAATACTATTGATACGAAATAATCCTTTCCAGAATTTGTTCAATCCGTTTACGAAAAATATCATCCCCTTTATATAATTGACATGTGATATTTGTTATACCTTATATTTTTGAAAATATTCATTTATTTGAAGAAATTTTGAATATAAATATATAAATGCATTGAAATAAACCTTCTTAAAGAGATTCATTTGTTTTTAGAATTTGTTCAATCCATTTACAATCAGTTTCACCCCTTTCAAATAATTTGATATTCATTCCTTTCTACGCTACTGTTTTCGAACCAAGCCAATTTTTTATGAATTTTTGATGTAAATAGATGTAAATTATTGAAATCATTAGGAAATAATCATTTCCAGAATTTGTTCAATCCATTTACGAAAAATATCTTCCCCTTTATAAATATCACAAGTGTTTTTTGTTATACCTAATATTTTTGGAAATATTCATTTATTTTGAAAAATTTTGAATGGAATACATCGACATAAACAATCTTAATGGGATTTATTATTTTTCAGAATTTGTTCAATGTATTTACTGTCAGTTTCACCCCTTTCAAATAATTCGATATTCAATCTTTCTCTACGCCACTGATTTCTAACCAAGCAAACATTTTGATGAAGTTTTGATGTGATTAGAAGGGTTTGAGTACTATTGATACGAAAAAATACTTTCCAGAATTTGTTCAATCCATTTACGAAAAATATCATCCCCTTAAGGTATAAGGTGATGAGGTACAAAACACTTCTCATATTTATAAAGGAGATGATATGTTTCGTATATTGTTTGAACAAATTCTGGAAATGATTATTTCCTAATAATATTATTAATTTACATCTATTTACATCAAAAATTCATAAAAAGTTGGAGTGGTTCGAAACCAGTAGCGTAGAGAATGAAGAAAGATTGAATTATTTGAAAGGGGTGAAACTGGTAGTAAATGGATTGAACAAATTCTGAAAACAAATAAATCCCATTGAGATTGTTTATACCAATGTATTCCATTCGTAACTTCCCAAAATGAATGAATATTTTCGAAAATATAAGGTATAACAAAAAACACTTGTCATATTTATGAAGGGGATGATATTTTTCGTAAATGGATTGAACAAATTCTGGAAATGACTATTTACTAATAATATTGTTCATTCACATCTATTTACATCGAAAATTCATCACAATGTTGGCTTGGTGAGAAATCAGTAGTTTAGAGAAGGAAGGAAGATCGAATTATTTGAAAGGAATGAAACTAGTAGTAAATGGATTGAACAAATTCTGAAAACCAATAAATCCCATTGAGAATGTATATGTCTAAGTATTCCATTCAAAATTTCTCACAATAAGTGAATATTTTCGAAAATATAAGGTATAACAAAAAACACTTGTCATATTTATAAAGGGGATGATATTTTTCGTAAATGGATTGAACAAATTCTGGAAATGAATATTTACTGATAATATTGTTCATTTACATCTATTTACATCAAAAATTCATCACAATGTTGGCTTGGTCAGAAATCAGTAGCGTAGAGAAGGAAGGAAGATCGAATTATTTGAAAGGGGTGAAACTAGTAGTAAATGGATTGAACAAATTCTGAAAACCAAAGAATCCCATTGAAAATGTCTACGTCAATGTATTCCGTTCAAAATTTTTCAAAATAAATGAATATTTTCGAAAATATAAGGTATAACAAAAAACACATGTCATATTTATGAAGGGGATGATATTTTTCGTAAATGGATTGAACAAATTCTGAAAATTAATATTTACTAATAACATTGTTCATTTACATCTATTCACATCAAAAATTCATAAAGAGTTGGCTTGGTTCGAAGTCAGTAAAGTAGAGAAGGCAGGAAGATCGAATTATTTGAAAGGGGTGAAACTGGTAGTAAATGGATTGAACAAATTCTGAAAATAAATACATATCATTGAGAATGTTTATTTTGATGTATTCCCTTCAAAGGTTTTCGAAATAATTGATTATTTTCAAAAATATTAGGTATAACGAAAAACACTTGTCATATTTATAAAGGGGTTGATATTTTTCGTAAATGGATTGAACAAATTCTGAAAACGAATGAATCTCATTGAGAATGTTCATTCCGATGTATTCCATTCGAAATTTTTTAATATAAATGAATATTTTCAAAAATTTAAGGTATATCATACAAGACTTGTCATATTAATGGAGGGGATGATATGTTTCGTAAATGGATTGAACAAATTCTGAATATGATTTTTCGTGATAATAATATTCATTTACATCTATTTGCATCAAAAATTCATCAAAAAGATGGCTTGGTGAGAAATTAGCAGCGTAGAAAATGAAGAGAGATTGAATTATTTGTAAGGGGTGAAACGAGTAGTAAATGGATTGAACAAATTCTGAAAACGAAAAAATGTCGTTAAGAATGTTTATTTCCGTGTATTTCATTTGAAAATTTTCAAAATAAATGAATTTTTTCAAAAATATAAGGCATAACAAAAAACACTTGTCCTATATATAAAAGTGATGATATTTTTCGTAAATGTATTGAACAAATTCTGAAAATGATTATTTCATAATAATATTACTCATTCTCATCTAATCACATCAAAAATCCCATCAAAATGTTGGCTTATTGTGATTTATTCGCAATATCATATTGTAGTAGATCCCGCCGATCGTAGCGTGTGTGCGCACTTTAGTCAAAACGGTGGCCGGAAAACCGGTGGCCAGTTTCACGCACATTGGAATCAATAATGAGAACACAGACGTAACTTGTTCGATTCTAACACTGTCATTTAAAATTAACGGAAAAATAACTGTATTAACTTGTTTGTATAGATCACAGTCAAGAAGTGATGCAAATTTTTTTGTGGTTTTGATAATTTGTTAGAAAGGTTGGTGGACATGAAGGGCATACAGATTATAATTGTGATTTCATATATTATTACGATGAAAATGCATACTATACGAATAAATGTAAAAACTTGATCACAACTAGAGGTTGTATCAATTGATTGAAGTAAATACTAAAGTTGAAATGAACCGTTGAACATTGATAGACTACATCATCCCTGATGATAGGTACTTAACATGTAAAGTTCATCTAACAACTAAGATTAGTGATCATTCCATTTTATCTGTACGAGTAGATGTAGCCGATCATGTAGCGAGTAGTAGAGAGGTGTTGATAACAAAACTGAGACATAACTCTGCGGTAATGTTAGATAAAATATAATTTACTGCAATAGGGCAAAGTAACCACAATAACTGTTTATATCAATTATGAAGGTAATCATTGGTTCAATAACGAAATACAAAGGAAAATGAGGGAAAGGGACAATAAATATGACAGGGCTTTTTTTCGAAAAAATCTGTGCACTGGGAGGAATTTAAGATTGCACAAAATGAGGTCGTAGCTTGATAAGAAAATCTAGATTGGATTACCTATGCCAAATTCTTGATAACAATACTGATCCTGAAAAAATGTGTAAAATTTTGAAATGTCTGATGCCAAATAAATCTCCAAACAAGAATGAGATAAAGAACAATAGCGAACTTGTTGAACTTGTTACAGATGTGTTACAGGTAATTAGATTGTTCAATTCTTATTTTGTAAATAGCATTTATGAAATTATGAAAAGTATTCTCTACGTGATATCAAATATGTAATCGCAAGTATTGAATTTAACTTTGGATTGAACACTTCAATAACATTGACATCAAATACTTAAATAAGATTGTAAAATCGTTAAAGAATACGGGTGATAATAGTGATTCAACTGTGGCATTGAATGATGTAATTGGTGTAGTTGGTGACAAGTTTTTAGATTTTATAAATACTTTGTTGGAATATAGTATTTTTCCTAATGCATGGAAATATTCAGTAGTTATACCAGCGCAAAAGCTACAAGGTTCAAATAATATAAATATCTTCAGATCTATTAACCTATCCCCTTCTTATAAAAAATTATACATTATAATATATGTGTAAAGTATCGAATTGTTGATTATTGCGACAGATTTGTGGTGTTACAGAGTAATCAATGTGGTTTAGGTCGAATAATTCATGAGAATATGTCTTGGTAAACTGGTGTTTACTCTGGATGAAAACTTTTGATGAGGGTAAATAAATAATAATCCTATTTAGCCTGTGTATGTACTATATAACACTTGACACACAGGAACCTAGTCTGTGGTGGATGCTCTATGCGGACAACTTTGCGCTACTGACCAAAAACGACATTGGTATTCAAGAATCGCTTAACAAACGGGTAGAGAAAATAGAAAAGCATGGACTACGTATACATCGCAGTAAGACGGAATACGTGGAGTGCAATTTTGAAATTACTGCTGACATAGATAACGACATATGCATAAATGGTACACCACTGAAGTAGAAAGCTTCGACTACCTTTAGTCCGTCATTACACTTGATGCCAATGTTAACAGATATTAATCATCGAATAAATTCTTCATGGCCCAAATGGCGTTTTCACTGTTTGGTGTTCTCTGCTATCCCAAAATATTCATCAAGATATTTGACAAACATAATGGGCGGCTCAATAGCAATATTAATAATTAATTATTATAATGAATATTCTTAATATGTGACAATAGTGATGTAAATATTTTGTATATTTCAGTAACATATGAGACATAATATAATAAACAGCAAAATAAACGTACAGAATGGATTCCCATCTGATCTAGATGGGAATAAATTTATAAACAATGGTATTCAGTGGAAAATTTTTGTGCAAATATAGGGAAATACTGTGAATTTTGAAGGCAAAGAACATAACAAAAGAAAGAAAATTTAATGCTTTTCTTGTGGAGAAAACATCTAGACTAATAGGAGATCTCGTGCAAACTGCATTATCTCACAACATTTCTCAAAATAGCGAAATATTTAAATTAGATCAATAACAATCGAAACTCTGTGTTTGACAGTCGTGGCCGAGTATACAACCACGTCAAAGTTCTCTCCCCAACTAAAAATCTGAAAGACTTCTAACACAACATCGGAAAAACTATAAAGATCTATCATCTAAATTAACGCTTAAAATAGTATAACAGTTAAAATATAATTAAAGCATTTAAAAATAGGTTCTTTTCTTTTGACTTGTCTCTATTTTATTCAGTGCAACATTGTTATGTAATGTGAATAATTGTTGAGATTAATAAATATCATTAATTATTATTATTATTAATTATGTTCTTGACGTAAAATAAATTTTATTGAATAATTTTGAAGTTGCAATAGGATATATCACACATAAAACTGCAAAAAAACTCAAATCTTACCTCTTGCAGTAAGTGGCACACTTGCCGACTAAGATCAGCAATGTCCTTTTGCAATCTTGCATTTTCCCGTGAGGTGGCGCTCTCCAATCTTCTACACTCGCTGTTATTATCCTTGAGCGCTTGTACCTCCATCAGCAATTCGTCGTTGTTCGCTCGTAATTCGTCATTTGCGACTATAACTGACGAGAAATTATCCCTCAATTTTTTGATCAGCGGCCCCTTATCCTCAATCTCCTTGACGATGTTGTT
Organism: Henosepilachna vigintioctopunctata; assembly: GCA_030704895.1. Lineage (NCBI taxonomy): Eukaryota > Metazoa > Arthropoda > Insecta > Coleoptera > Coccinellidae > Henosepilachna > Henosepilachna vigintioctopunctata. The sequence continues at coordinate 1,722,853 of JARQZJ010000136.1, read as the reverse complement.
TATGTAGTTGTTGAGACGAGCGTTCTCCTCTTGTAAAGTGAGTACCTTCTCGGATACAGCGACGTACTTTGAGTAGAGTTCGGTAAATGTCATACCGGTCTTCAATAGATTCGCCGTAGAGGCAGCTGTCGGTGACAATTCTAAAAAAAATAATCAAAAATATATATACACATTTAATATCGCTAAAAAAAATTCAAGCAATTTGAGGTATTCATTGCTTTGGTATACAACTCGATGAAACTACAGATGTCGGTGGCCTAGCCCAACTGATCATTTTTTGTACATAGATATTTTATTTTGTAAGACACTTAGAACATCGACAAACAGTGACGATATTTTTAAGTTGTTAGATTCTTTTTTTCCGAAAACCAGCTGGAGCGGAAAAACTGAGTGTAAAAAAACAGGGCTTGTAGACCAGGTAATTTAATTCAATCTAATCAAAAAGCAACTCATTGAAGTCTCATGTTATTCCACGTTGAAAAACAAACATTTGACTTCTGGTACTACAGAGTTCTGAATCTGTATTGGGAAGGAATACTCTTAAGCACAGCTGTTAAATTTTTTGGTCGGTTTTCCACCACTTATTTATGTAAAAAGGGTTTCTCAAGTTTAACCTATCTTAAAAGTAAATCTAGAAACAAATTAAATGTTGAAGATGATTTAAGATTGTATTTAACTAAGTAAGGACCCAATTTTGATAAACTATGCAAAGAGTGACAAGCTCACCCTTCTCACTAATCTCTTTGAAAGGAAGTGTTTTTTTGTCCTTTAAATTTTGTGTTTTTAATGTAATAAGAATGTTTGTAAACAATATCTCTTTGAGCAGATCAGTAGAAAGAGGTGCTTATTTGAGGAGTTGCCTTCACAATCCCTTGTCACCAAATCTCAAAATGAGGGATCCTTTTATACACTCCACCTCACTTTTTGAATACGATACTGGACATGTACAGTTCGACATTCACATTAAAAAAAGGATTAAAGAGATGTTTTTTAAGGATGAAAATTCCTAGTGATAAATAATGAATTTGAGATGGCAACTGTGTAATTTATATAGATAAGTCTAAGTGGAAGATCAGGAAACTGAACCTATTCCTATTGTGTTTACTATGTGTATATATAATTTATACAAACATTATTATTATAAAAAATTAATATTGAATGCCATATTACTTATTAGGCATTGAACAAGATTGAAGAAATTTTCAAGAATTTATTTCTTTTAATCTAATTTGATTCAATTTAATTTTTGGTTGCCTAGTCTATAACATTAGATCCTATTTTTTTTACTAATTTTATGTGTATACATGTGCATAATAATTGTAGAAATGTTGAAAGGCACAAAATACATTTTGTTTGATTTCATTTGAATGATAAATATTGACTTACCACCTAAATCTTTATTTATTTTGAAATGCTTAGAATTCTCCAGTAATTCATTTGCAGTTTCCAGTTCTGCCTTCAGCAGGGCAATGTAGTCGTTCTTTTTGATGATAATTTCCTCATGTGCCAACTCACTCTCCTTGTGCTTAGTTTCAAGTTCTCCATACTTGTTTGTTGCGTTTTTGAGTAACTCTTGCACCTAAAGATTGAAATGACTAAATGACTGATGTTCTCTAACAAAGCATAACAAAACAATAATGAAGTACATAGATAAATTATTTATAAAGCAAGGCATTTCCGATTATGAAAATATTTTTTCATATTTAGACATCAGCAAATATTCATCAATATTCATGTACAGACAGTCAGCAGGTGTCAACTGTCTACAATTTTACTTCAACTTTCGAAAATTTCTCCATCTTATTATGGTGCGATTGGTTTTGAGACAATTCATTCACATAAAATGTCTCAAACCTAGAGAGACCAAAAAAACTGAAAAAAATAATTGGTGAACAAAGCTAATCTAAATTATCCGCCTCAACCAACACCTTCCAATTTACACACACTACATAAAAACGTGAAACAACTTTCAAATGCTCAAAATGTAATGAATAACAACTGCCCTAATATTTCTGAAACCAAATGAAGAAATATCTAATGTTTAGATCAGGGCTTCTTAAACAGTGGGTCGCGACCCCCTGGGGGTCGCGAGACTACTGAAAGGGGGTCGCAAAGATCTGATACTTTTCAATCATTATAAATAAAATTTTAAAATTAGTATACACACTACGTACAAATATAAATACAAATAAAAATCATACAAAATACTATTGTAATACTTGTTGTTAAAAAAATTACACCAGAATTAAACACTGTGTTTTTTGATGCAGTTTAAATCATTAATTATTGAAAGTCGAGCACTCAATAGTCGATTGTTTAAAAATTTCTGCATTGATATGGATTCGGATTATACAAGTTTATTGCTACATGCTGAAGTTAGGTGGCTATCAAGAGGTCGAAGTTTGAAACGGTTATTAACTTTAAAAGATGAAGTTCTTATATTTCTAACAGAGCAAAATTCTAATTTGGCCGATTATTTTCACGATAATTTATGGCTTCTCAAGCTATGCTGTTTGGCAGATATTTTTGATAAAATCAATGATATGAATTTATCAATGCAGGGAGTCTGCATTAATATGTTTATGAGTTTCTGCAATAACTCAAATTGAGCCTAGATTTAATTATTTATGTAAAAATAAACAATCACATCCGTCACATTAATATTGTTTGATGTTAATAATATGTTTTTATTAAAAAAATTGTTACAAAAGTTTATTTTTTCTATTGAATATATAGATATAATTTTATGTTTTCTTATAAAAAAATTGTTACAGAAAATTATTTTTTCTATTGAATAAATAGGTATATATATAGTTTTATGTCATTCTATTTATTGTGTTTTATTACTACCGATATCCCGTCAACGTTTCCAATTATATATATGTGAAATGAATGGGTACGTATTCTTTAACCCTTCTTTTATTTACATTGTAAAATAGTGCGATATTACATCTACATCTACGGTTAATATATATTTCATTATATGGAGGAGGGGGTCGTTTAAAATTTCCTAAGCTTGAAGGGGGTCGCTATATAAAAAAGTTTAAGAAGCCCTGGTTTAGATTACATCCACTAACCAAAAATAGTAGAAGATTAATCTAACTATAACTAAAAATATTAAAGTGCATGATCAGTTTTATTGACACATGCATAAATAAAATAAAAAACCTTGAAATGTTGACATTAAACATGTTTGATGTAGATGAAAATAAAACAATTGAAACTAAACACTCAAAAGGGGTACAAATACATGTACAAGTACATGTAGGGGGAAAATTCACAGCTATTTAATTTATTTATGCAAACATCAGTAGCTACAATAACAAAGATCTAATACAACAAAACTATAACATGATTATCAAAGAGACCAAAAGGCAAAACCAAGATATTGAAGGACTAATCATAAACTATCATTTATCGAATTATATGGAAGCTTGTGAAATAATTCATTGTAGTAAGAAATACAAAAAAGCAACTAATCTAAGATCTAATACAACAATACTATAACATGATTAACAAAGAGACCAAAAGGTGAAACCAAAATATTGAAGGAGTAATCATAAACTATCATTTATTGAATTATATGGAAGCTTGTGATTATTGTGAAGCTTGTGAACAATACACTGTAGTAAGAAATACAAGAAAGCCACTAGCTGAATTTCAAGAAGCTATCAAACTATGAAAAACATTGAAACATCCAAATTATTTATGTAATTAGAAAGAATTAGCACCTTGCAGATTATGAAGTTTCAAATGCATTTGACTCAAATTTAAAAAGCCTATACAATTTGACAATGGCAGAACATTTAATGAAATACACCAAAAAACAGTTGATTCCTGATATGAAAATATCTCTATCAGTATATACAGAATTAAATTTGTGGAATACTGAATTCTACAAATTTAATTATTGAATCTATTGATTGATTTAATTGATTAAGAAATTCAAACAAAAGTATTGTGAAAAGTGAATCTCACAACTCAAAGATAAATGATAGATATGTATTACTCGACAAATTGGTTGAGGCTTTCGCGGCCAGTCGTTGAACTAGTATTGTCCTGGTTCGGGTCTAAGGGCCGTCGTCGGTTGGAATTTCTTCCTAACGTTTCGCTAGCACGAGTGGCGAGCTTCTTCAGAGGTCAGAATCAGAAATGGAACGACCTCTGAAGAAGCTCGCCACTCGTGCTAGCGAAACGTTAGGAAGAAATTCCAACCGACGACGGCCCTTAGACCCGAACCAGGACAACACTAGTTATGTATTACTCGTATTAAACATTAAATTCCAAAATCAAAAACACAACTATAAGCTGTAACTATCAACCCTTCACTATGTTCTCATTACTAGAAAACTGAAAAATAATCAAAATAAGAACAGAATCTAGATAATAGATTTCATTTCACTTTCATCACTTTCATTTCAGAATATCAGTTTGGATTTATACTAAAATCATCAAGAATATATTCGCCTATTATATTGCTAACTCTAACATTGTTCATGGATAAACAAAAATGATACTTCACATGTATGGAGCGCAGAATTATTGTGCAAATTACATCACCTTGAGTGTCCAACACTACTACTACTACTAAAAGCGATTAAAGGAAAGAAAGGATTTCTCTACCAGGTTCCAATTAGAGATAATCCAGGTTAAAATTTGAGATATGTAGTCTCAAGAAGTTTTGCATCATTTGTATTATTAATACAAATGGTATTAGTATACATTAATAAAGGTGACTATATGTTACACTTGATTGCTCATTGAAAAATAGTTGCAGTGCTCATTTCTAATGGAAATTCCTTAACTATAGCAATGGATACACTTCATGAACTAATAAACAAAACATCAGCTTGGATGGCAAATTGTAGAATATAAATGAGTTTTTATGCTATTCTATTACAAATTGAAGACCACCTCATCTGTGCTGCAATTCTGCAATGTTCCTGTTCACACACCAATTGAGATTTTGCCCCTCAAATCTTTAGGGGTAAAAATGGACCCAAAATTAAACCTCAAAAACCCCAAGTAACATCTATTTAAGAACTAGAACAAAGCACTTTCCCTGCATAACTTACAAAAACTGGGGTATCAACACTAAAATAACAATCGAAATTACAAAATGTTATGTACAAATATCTTATGGTTAATCTTGGGCATAATACTTCCCCAACTAGGACCATTCCTTTCAGTTCCCAACTTCATAAGAAACTAGAACGCCCTTTTAATTCCCGAGTTCCCACCTGAAACTCTCAAAACAGATCCGTCGTCTCCCCCATGGTTCTCCATGTATTCACATCACTATATCAACGATGAGAGACAGAGAGCCAGACAGCACAAATGCATACGATTGATCATAAAGTATATGATAAATACGATCGAGGATTCTGGGACGATTTGATCAGCCAGTGGTAACTAGGCATTTGGTTATATAACAATAGTATATAATAGTATATAACAATAGTTTATCATTAAATAAAACAGATTATTTTATGCAAAGATTTCAATTTCCGCAATATAATATTCTAGAATCTAGATGTCAGAATTAGTTGAACTCAATTTTTAAAAAATTTAATTCACCATTAAAAAGAATTTTATTTTCAATTTATATATAAAAATTCAAATTTTCACTCACTCTCTCATAGAAATATACAAACAGATCTTTTTTTGTATCCCTATTATCTACAGAATATTGGACTATGGGGACTATTGCACCAGTGAGTCATTGAAATAAATGAGCAAACCTTGACTAGGATACACAGCTAATGTATGTATCAAATTAACATTGGTGAGGAAATATTTTGCCTCCTGCTATATTTTTTATTTTGTTGGACTTATTATAAATCTCAATGAACAAATACAACTTTTCAGTGAACAATATTTAGTGAGATAGGTTTTTTGAAAAACATATTCCATAGCAAATTAAGTTTTAATTGTAATATTCACTCTATTATAGGGCTATTAATTTAGCGGTACGTAGAGTGAACCCCCAAATTGATATTATGATAAATTGATAAGCACATTAATCTGGTCAACTCTGTACTTATATCCAAACAATCCCAATTTCTTAATTATATTATGTGTTATATATGTGTTTGAAAATGCACCTATACATACGCCATACATACATTGACATACATACAAATTGATATAATTGATAAGCACATAGATTACCTGTTAGTTACTAATTACATAATTAGTTACCTGTGATTTGAAAATGAGAAAGGTATAAATTACAGAGTTCAGCCTCTTACTGAGTTTCTCAGCCTGATAGCTCCAACTCAGGTGGGAGTCAAGATCTATACCAAGAAAGTTAACACGATCACCCATCTAAACAAGAGACTCCCTGAACTCAAACTCAGAAGGAACCGTGATGTGTGACCGACCATGGGAAAAAGCTATACACCCTGTTTTACTCTTACTCAAAATGAATCCATTCAAACAACACCAATCATCAAAAGAATGTTATGCTTTTTTGCAGTGCAGGGCAAAATTACCAATATCAATGGAAAGAAAAACAAAATTGGTATCATCAGCATACATTATTGGCCAAAAAAATTACCATGGCTCTCAGAGAAACCTGGATACCTCGCTGATATAATACAAATAAAAGAGGCCCCAGTATGTTTCCTTGTGGAACACCGGAAGACACGCCCATCAGAGAAGAACATTTTGACTGACCACCATCGTGAAGTGAAACTCTTTGATATCTACCGCTCATATAGCTTTTGAATAAATTAAAAGCTATATGTAAAAATATTTTGAACGTCTTTGTTACAGACATGGATATATCAAGTGGTATAAGACCCACGGAAATTTCTCCATGTTTCTAACTGTGACTAGAAGAGGCATGAATAAAAAACATCTGTGTCTCTACTGCAGTCACGGATATAAAATATCAGTGTCTACTACCAATCACTGAAGTTTTTTCCATTGTTATCTTAGACGGATAGATATATTAGACACACATGGAGTCTATTGACATACTCCAGCACCATATGATTAATTGATGTTAATATATCCAAAATATCCACTAATAACAGATATGTTATATACATAATATACATAGCAATATGATTTTGTAAAATACATACTCATTCAAATTAATAATAAATTATAAGATATACAATTTTAATTTCTCACCTCTTCTAAAGCCTCCTGCAAACCATCAGCATACTGTTTACTCTCCTCATACATCTGTTGGTAAGCATTGGATAATTTTGTTTTAGCATCAATTTCTTGAGAGTAAGATTCATTTATTTTTCCTTCTGTTTCCCGTTGATTAGACAAATTCTGTGCAAGATCCTCTATTCTGGAAGATAAATTGTTATTCAATTCTGTCAATGACTTAATCTGCTCCACCGCCACTTCTAATTCTTGTGTCTTTTCAGATAGCTTAGTTTCTAACTGTATACATCTTGATGTATTATCACGTCTTATGTTGAGTAATTCTTCAGTTTTTGAATGCAACTCTTCTGATAAGCTTTGTACCTGTTTATTGAGAAGCTCTCGTTCTTGATCAATGCGTTTTTCTTTGTATTGTAAAGTCAATTTCATTGATTCAACTGCATCAGATTTTGCAAGAGCCTCACATTTAGAATTAATTGCTGCTTCAAGTTGTTCCATCAGAGATTTAATATCTGCTTGCATTCTTTCTATTTCTAAATTCCTCCGCTGTAACATCTTAAGATGCTCATCTCTTTCATCCACAGCTAAATTTCGCTGATGTCTAAATTCCGCCGCATCCTCCTCTAATTTTCGACTAGTCGTTTGTAATTTTGAAAATTCTACATTAAGAGTAGAAATTTGTTCCTCTAATGTTGTTATGGTATCAGTAGCTACTTCGAATCTCGTTCTGAGGCTTTCATTTTCTTCAGTTGCCTTTTCCAATTCTGCACGAACTTGGGACAGGTTTTTTCTGAATAACAGAAATATCAATAGAGTAATAACTTATGAATATATATATATATATATATATATATATATATATATATATATATATATATATATATATATATATATATATATATATATACGTACCTGCATTGTAACGGTTAGTTTCTAATAACGCATTAGAAGTTATTAATTCTTCTACTTTCTCAGTGAAAAAACTTTCAATTTTTTTAGCAATTTCACTTGGAATCACAGCCCATTCTTCCACGGTCACAAGCGGAGAAAAAATACAAACACTTTCCGAACCCACCATAATGAAAATAACGATATTTTATATCACCACTTATAGTCCTAATAAAACACACATTTCAGTTCCCAAACGACATCTACCCTCGACAATCGTATAATAAGCTTAGCTTGGCTTCCGTTACCATTGGCCGAAGAAAAACATGCCGGGTTGGGAACCTATACCATGAAAATCACAGAACCTACAACAGAATATGTAAAAGAGTTTCTGTGACGTAATTCAATATCATAGGACGACAGAATTTTGAACACGTTCACTATCGTTGCAACCGTTGTAATGCATTTTTGCGGATTCAAATTTCTGAAGATTATTGATAAAATAATGTTGAATATTATACCATTTGTAACACACAAGGCAGAAATAAGCAAAGTTTTTCATTCAGTGGATTATATTAACTTAATCAACTATCAGAAATTATTCAGAATATATATTATGTCCACACAGCCACAGCCTAACTCTACTTACAAGCCATGAACATAGACTTGGCAACGCCGCATCTGCTCAATCCGGTAGACCACGAAGTATAGATATACCACGAATATATAGATATATAGGTATATATATCTATACTTCGTGCGGTAGACCGATCGATCTTCGAACATCGGTCTACTGCATGTTAATAATTGCCTTTTCAGGAAAATTTTCAGCGAAACGGTACTTTGTATAAAAAAATAGTTTTAACAAAAATTGTAGATCATACAATTATCTATAGAAATCAATAATACACTTTTTTTCTGAGAAGAACTATGTCTGAGTTATAGCGATTCAAATGTTGTTTTTTTAGTATGTACACTAACAAGTTCACTTTATCAATTAGAATTGACAATATGCTATGAATTTCATTATTTTTCATTCTCAGGTGAGAGTAAGTTTAATGCATCAATTCCTTCAAACCTTTATTGAGATGTGTACAATAATTTGGACGATAGAATGATTCTGATATCATATTTGTAACGAGCAAGCAAATTTTCCAGTTGAGACTATCTAGTTAATTTCAGTTGTAAAATCCATTTTAAATCATTAGGAGACAGTTTATTTTCATTGATAAAAATATTTACATGCATATATGAATATAATAAAATCTGATTAATAATTTGTATATTGTTTATTTGTGAACATTCAGTTACGTTGGATGGAAAAACTAGAGTGTAAAAAAATGCTGTTAATTTCAAAAGTTTTTATATTCCACGATTTACATATTAAAATCTTTATTTATAATTGGATGTTGAATCAACAAAATTACAAATTGAATCTGAGTTTTCAAAGGCTTCATTCAATTTCTCACAACGTTCCTTCAATGCTGGTTCTTTCAGCTTGATATTCTCTTTGAGAGTGTACTGTTTTTGATAAGTAAGGGTAAATAAAGAAAAATACATGGCACTGCATTTAAATTGAGTTTAACTTTATCCATCTAGCCTTCTTGCCTTCTGTTGATCAATCTAGCAAACGATGAATACCTTCTCTAGTAAGTGCTCCCTCTGGAAAATGTTTGGCACAAACTACAGAATATTTTGTGGGGTCCATAATGCCCTAGGAATATTTTTTAGCCATTGATTCATTAGATTTCCATCATATGGAAAACGAAATACAGAAACTGGTGGTTCGCCGGCCTCGAGGCGAACTTTTGTGTTCGACTTGCATCCAAGCACACAGCAATGACTTGGCATGTTAATTTTTGTGCTAATATCAAGAACAAGACCTATAAGAGATAAGTTCTAAATAACTACTAAATCTAACAAGGGTAAGTAACTCTTCTAATCATAAAAAAGGAACAATTCTATCAAATAATGCTTTTGTTAATGTCAAGTTCCAAACTATACTGCCTGCCAAAAATCCATAAACATAACATCCCACTGAGGCCCATCATAAGCTCTGTAAACTCTATAACAAACAACATTGCCAAGTTTCTATCAGATATCCTGGACAATGCTCATGATGGGGATACTGACTATAACATCAAGGATACATTCTCCTTTGTCAACACAATCCGAGAATTCAGATTACCTCCAAATTATGTACTGGTCTCTTTGGATGTGATTTCTCTCTTCACCAATATACCACTGGATCTAGTTGTGAACATTTTGAAATCAAAATGGAATAATATAAAAGATCACACAACACTCTCAAAAGACAGTTTTTTCAAGCTGATTGACTTCATATTCAACAATACTTTCTTTGTTTTCAACAACCAGCATTATAACCAAATATTTGGTACACCGATGGGTTCACCTATCAGCAATATTCTTGCCAAAATTGTTCTTGATCATCTCCTGAAAGAGGTCACCCTTAAACTGCCATATGAATTACCGTTCATTTTTAAATACGTAGGTGACATCATCTGTGCTATTCCAGCTGGTAGAGAACAGACCACTTTGGAGATCTTTAATTCGTTTGATATCAACCTTCAGTTTACTATTGAACTGGAAACAGAACAAAGCGTAACTTTCTTGGATACGAGAGTGATTAGACTGGATGATGGTAGTATAATTCTGGATTGGTACCAAAAACCCACAGCATCAGGACGATTTCTCAATTATTGGTCGAACCATCCAAAAAGGCAGAAATATAACACCGTGATGGCGATGAAAAATAGGTTAACACATATATGTGATGAGAGGTTTCTTCAAAATAATTTAAAACAGCTATTTAACACGTTTATCAACAATGGATATCCAAAGCATATCTTAAAAAAACTGATTTACAACACAAATTTTTATGATGGTTCCACTGAGGTAGTTGATGGACGAATCACAAATTACAAGAAGATACCTCACATAGACCACTTGACACATCGCATTACCACCCTATTCAGAGACATACCTGAGATCAGAATGGCACCATATAGCACAGTAACTATAAAAACAATCTTCTCAAAACTGAAGGACCGGACACCAACTCTACTCAACAATAACGTCGTATACAGGTTGTCATGCTTGGGATGTGAAGGCACGTATATAGGCCAAACCAACCAATGGCTAAAACAACGATTAACCCAACACAAAAGCGACTGCCGTCTCATGAAGAACTCATGTGCTGATGTTCAACATCTGAAAAATACAGGACATATGTTTGATTTCTCTAACGTGAAAATTCTTGACCAACACTACAATTACAAGACCAGGCTTTTCCTTGAAATGTGTCACATAAGAAAAGATGAGAACTGCGTTAACTATAAATCTGACACTGGTCAATTAAGTAACATATACTGCAATCTATTAAATATAAAGAATTAAAAAACCGGACCACCGCTAATGATATATTGCTCGTGTCAGTCACTACTCTCTGGCCTGCCGCCAAAGTATGAACCGTGTATGTGTTTTTTGATATTTAAACTTTTAGATCTGTAAGTTTTAATGATTTTATTTTTACAAATTGTGATGACTCATGTACCTTCATTTGTTTTTAGTATACTCCTGAAGAAGTCACGAAATAGTGACGAAATATTGAGGGTATAGGAAAATAAAGTATTTCACACAAACCGCTATCCTGATATCCAAACATTTAATTTTTATATATATATATATATATATATATATATATATATATATATATATATATATATATATATATATATATATATATATATATATATATATATATATATATATATATATATATATATATATATATATATACATATATATATATATATATATATATATATATATATATATATATATATATATATATATATATATAATAACCTTTATTTAAGGTTCTCGTAATACAACTATATAGGTAAAACAATATTTTGCTATTACTATTCTAATTTTAAGATCTATCTTTTCAATTATGTTTCCTAAACAAAGAAAATAATTTTCTCACAAAGACCGTAGCCTGTGGTGAGGATTTAATACCTACATACATATATCAAGGTATATATTTTGATAATTTAGGAAAAAACTTATTAATCTAAAAATTTGATGACAATATTGGGGAGAAGCGGATATCAATATTATAAAAATGTGTAACACTATGATATATTGTTTTACAACCATTTTAGCTTTCAAATGTTCACCAGTTGATGAATTATACATCTGTTCTTTGTTTTCGTCCAGTTCTTTATGGCAGACTTGAATTTTTCAATGTTAATCATATTTTTTAATTCAAATGGCAATTCATTATAGATTCTTCGTGCCAAATAGGAGTAGCTACAAAGACATATAGATTTTCTGTATTGCGGAATTGATAGAGAGTTCTTGCTATATCTGGTATTCACTATATATTCTAAAAAGTAACAACTGTCTATTTTTTTTCGTGAATATTAGCAGCGATTGAACAAACAGCTGTCGTATATCCAGAATGTCAGCATCTTTATACAGAAAGTCAGTAGGATATCTGATATCTTTTTTATGAAGGATTTTCAGCAGCCATTTTTGTTGAATTTCGAGCTTTTTTATTGCTATATCATAGGCACCACCCCACGCAACAATACCATATCGTATCAGAGACTCCGCCATTGCTTTGTAAATTATTGTTAGATGTCTTATGTCTAGAATAATTGACAGTTCTTTAAATTTTGATATTAATCCTCTAAGCTTACCAATTAAGCTTCTGACGTGGGAATCCCATTTAAGGTGCGAATCTAGTATAATTCCAAAGTATTTGCATTCGTATGTGCAAGGAATGTTAAATGGATTTTCTGCTATTTTAATTATCAGTGGTTCACTGGGTGGAAGCGCTTATCTACAGCAAAAGGAATGTATTTCGTTTTATCTATATTAATAGTTGAGAGGTGATGCCTTAACCAATTATAGATACTTCAAAAAAGCATATGATTCGGTAGACCGCGAAACCCTTTTCGAAATCATGAAAGAATTTGGAATCGATCGAAAGACCCGAACAATTATAAAACAGACACTTACAGGTACAACTTCCAAGGTAAAATATGGGCGAAATATCAGATCCCTTTGAAATCAAAACCGGTGTGCGGCAGGGGGACGGACTTTCGCCAATTCTTTTCAATATTGTTTTAGAAAAGATCATAAGGGAATGGGGACCTCACGTGAAGGGCATACAAGTGGGTATCAAAAAAGAAAATAGAATAAATGGCAAATGTCTCGCCTTTGCAGACGATATTGCTATCATCACAGACAACAGAACTGAAGCCATTCGCGCCGTGGAAAATCTACATGAAATTGCGCAGAAAACCGGGTTACAAATTTCTTATGATAAAACCAAATACATGGAAAGAAAACCAGAAGATAAATCTTCTCTTATGACAAAACATGGTGAAATTCTGCAAGTAGGCCATTTTAAATACCTCGGGGAAGTTATACAGTCCTCAGGTTTAAACCGAATCGCTAATGAACAGAGAATAACCAAGCTCCAAAGGGCCTACAAACTAACATGGGCTCACTATAACAAAAAGTGCATTTCGAGAGGCGTCAAATTGAGGCATTATAACACAACGATTCTTCCAGAAGCAATCTACGCAGCTGAAACAATGGTTATTGGCGGCCATTCAAGAATTAGAGAAATAGAAAAACAAGAACGAAAAATTCTCAGAAAGATTTACGGGCCAATCAATAGAAACGGTATTTGGATGAAAAGACCTCAAAATGAACTGTATCAAAAGACATTGTCTACAGAATGAAACAGTCCAGAATACCGAAGAAACTACTCAATATAATTACGAATAGTAAATGCGGAACAGAGTGGCTAAAAGAGGTCCAAGAGGATCTACAACAGATCAATATAAAAAATCTCGAAGATCGCACTGAATGCCGCTATAAAATCGCACATATAAAGTTTGAGCAAAAAGTAAATCGTCAACCTGGAGTATATATATATATATATATATATATATATATATATATATATATATATATACTAGCGGACCCGACAGACGTTGTCCTGCCATGACATTCCAAGCTATCAGGATAAACGAATTAATGCATATACAAAAATTCACTCAAGTCGATCCAGCCGTTGAGTTGCAGTATATTAATAATAAATTGAAATTGAAATACTATACTCTACGTAAGTTTCAGGTGGCTAGTCCCTTATGATGAATAATACCTAAATTTCTGATTTAATTTTTGAATTAACGTAAAATCAATATGAATTATTTCTAATTGTAAATTCCTGATTTCAATTTATTTCAAAATTAAATCAGAACTTCCTCAATTTCTGAAATAATTTTGAAATGTCAGAAGGCATAATTTCTACTTGAAGTCAGAAATTTCCAAATAGAAATGATGCATTTTGATATTTCGTCCATTTCAAAATTGATTTAGAAATTAAGTTATCACTCTTAATAATGGGATAACCGCCGAGAACATACTCGTTTAGTTAATATGTTAAGTTTCACTCAGTGAAACTCAATCTGAATGTTATATAATATATTATATCCTTAGGTAGCTCTTTGCACATTTGATTGACTGCCACGACCTGTCAGGTCGTCTTCTCCCCGGCATTGTAAATTGTAAACAATATAAGTGAGAAAAGATCTCGCGCACTTAGAGGTAAATTGTCACTATCATAAAAGGTCAAAAAAAAAAGAGCACATAATTTGAAATGTCACTATCACAAAGATCACCAAAGTAAAGAAAGTTCTCGCGCACGTAGCGGTAATCGCCACTCACGAATATAGAAGGATGCACTCTTTGTATGAGGTATCGATCGACATAGACTCTATGTCATAGAGGATAGATCGATACATTAGTTGGTTGTCAAATGTCAAATATTATGGTAGCTTTCAGAATTTAAATTTGTGAACAACCTTAGGATTTATCAATATATATGAAAATAATCTGATAGATATTAAACAACTGTAGTTAGCTAAAATTTAGTTAATTTTTTACCCCCTTAGAATAAATATGTAGGAACAAAGATATAAAAATTCTAACTGGTTATTCATTTTAAACTATTCTCTCAATTTGATTTCTGAACGACGGCGGACACATATTTAATTCCGAGGTGAATTGTTACCGATTTGTCGGCACAATAATCAATTGCCGGATCATAGTGGAATGCAGCTCGTTCAAGAATCACAGAAGCACTGCGTCTGCGGATTCGCTCAATTTCATTATGTCGTGCTGCTGTTGTTGTGATTGATGTGCATCTGAGCCTATTTACTTCATTACCACTCACTAAAGAACGCAATTCTGACATAGCAATACGACTATTTTCTTGATCTGTCTCTCTCTGGTCATCAGTGCGGTTAACACGTGAGGTAGCTCTTCGTACATTTGACTGACTGCGACGAACTAAGTCAGGTCGTCTTCTCCTTGGCATCGTAACGTAATATAGTAAATTGAAGTGAAGAAAATTCGCGCTCACTTAACAGTAAAGTGTCACTATCACCAAAATATCAACAAAAAAGAGCACACTACTTGGAATGTCACTACCAGAAAGCATCACAAAAGCAAAAAAATTCTCGCGCACGTAGCGGTAATCGTCACTTACAAACATAGATGTACTCATAAAATATCGCAACCATGATAGTAACACAATTTTGTTAATAGGAAAACTTTTTTCCGTGTTTTGAGGTTAGCTCCGTGGTTGTCAAATATTATGGTTGCGTTCTGAAACTCAAGTTGTGACCAAACTTAAGGATTTATCAAACTTAAAAAAATTGTCTGATACGGTAACAACTGAAGTTAGCTAAAATAAAGTTACGCAAATTTGAAAATTGATTAAAAATCAGTACTACTGATGATTTATTACATTTTGTGACTATCCGATTCTGTCACGTTCGCTGTTTAGTTTCGGAACGCGACATCAAATCCTCCAAAGCGCACGCGAATAATTTAATATGAACTTTATCGGATAGTAGTAAAGTTCAAATTGACTCCACATTTTATTTAGAAACGTTTGTATGGGAAATAGAAAAGTGCTGTTTTTAGAGTTTTCCCGGCAATTATTCGATTTTTTCTCGCCTTTTAAACCTTCCCTGGAACTCCACGAACATTTCAAGACTAAGATAAGATAAATCCGTTCAGTCCGATAAAGTTCATATTAACTCCACATTTTATTTAGAAACGTTTGTATGGGAAATAGAAAAGTGCTGTTTTCAGAGTTTTCCCGGCAATTATTCGATTTTTTCACCTTTTAAACCTTCCCTGGAACTCCACGAACATTTCAAGACTAAGATAAGATAAATCCGTTCAGCCGTTTTCGAGTTTTAGCGAGACTAACGCACAGCAATTCATTTTTATATATATAGATATATATGGTATAAATTCTATATTTGTCAATAGTGTACAGTGTATTACAAGTGTTGATGTTAATAATTTGTTGAAATCTCAACATCAAACACTAAAAAACGAAGTGTTTAGTTTGTTTACAAATTTCAGTGAAACGAAATCAATTTTGTGTTGTTCAAGACTTTCGTAGTTTGAAGTTGAATATTTTACGATTTCAGTTCTAATCCTCTATTCATCAATTTTCTATAGTGTTATTTACGTGCTAGTGTTGATAGTTTGTGGATAACATAGCATCAAATTATAAAAACGAAGTGTTTTGTGTGTACCGATTTAATCGAATCGAATTTGTGTTGTGTTTTGAGTACGGATTACTTACAAATAATTTGTTTGTGAAATATAATGTACAGGATAGGTATTCCGTAGATGATTCAGTAAGTTTCAAGCTTGAGATAGGTGAGTTTATTTATAGTAATAAGTATATTTTCTAACCTATTTATTACCGATAACCATTGAATAAACAGATCGCTATTCACAAATCTAACTAACAATAACACATTCTTTCAAAATCCAAACTTTCCTCAAAACAGAATTTTTGGAAGCTATGATTTTATTTATATTTTAATTATTTGCAACAGGAAGGACTGAATATGCCTACAGATTTAATTAAAAATGTCTTATTGCACATGTGTTCCATATTTGAAAAAATTATTAAAGGTATTCCTCTTGAACGTGACTTTTTGTATAATATACACCAGAAAGCAATTTTGTGTAATCTCACTATTTTAAGAGTGTCATTGGATGAGTCCTTAAATATTTTTGTTGTTGCTGTTTATGTGATGAAGACAATAAAAATATTCTGAACATGCTGTGTTCCATTTTTTCGAATATCTTATTGAATGATTAGACAAAAAAAAATAATGAAGCCGGACACGAGAAAACTGAATCAAAAAATAAACGAAGAAAACTCAATACTTTCATAAAGTAGTTTGTTGGTTGCTCTAATCAGAAATATAATATTTATTTATACTAAGGTAAATAATTCAATTTGAGTAATTCCTACAGCGTTTCTTTAAAGGTTTCTATTCTCTCGAATAATTTAATAAATTTGGTTAGGCAACTTTTCATGTAAATAAATCCCACTGACTAATAGAGGTATTTTTTACGCAGTGGGGCTTTATCGAAAACATCGTTGTTTTCTTGCAATAATAAATGTTTTACAGTTTTCTGTTACAGAAATATGTGCTCACAATACCCAATATAATATTCTATATATTATACATACTAATAATATTCATTGTTTGTTCACAATATACAAAAATAGTTGAAATAATGCTTGAAAGCTTGGAACATACGACTAGGATAGTATACAACTAAGCACAATTTGGCAACACCGAAGGACTACGCTCTTCATGGCCTGTAGTAAAGGTGGTCGTGCCAATGTATAAGTAGCTTGGACATTTATTCTTCAAAATTTTAAGGCAAAGTAAACAGTAGTAGATCTCCATATAATCATGTATTTTAATTTCAGACTGTTCAAATAATGTGTCACATGATCTCTAAAAGGAATCTCATACAAATCTAATAGCTGCATTTTGAATTTTCTCTTACTTATGTTGATATTCTTTAGTCGAGAAATAATAGTATACCGATGAGCAGTACATAACCTTTGGATACATTAAAGATTTGACCACATTCAGTTGAGTATCACGGTCCATCCGACTTTTATATTGATACCATGATTTAAGCCTTATAAAATAATTTTTATAAATATTGTTACGAAAATATCTGAAGCCATCTCTGTGTTATCTAGAACATTCCGGAAAATGTGATATAACAACGACTCCTACGTTCTGGCAATCGAACCTTCTGGAAATGGAATCTTCTAGAAAACTCTAGTAGGGTACATAATGAACCAGGCACGGAAGATGGCAGGTCCATAAGCACGGGAACAAACACGGCACCGGGCGACGGCATGATGACACTAATCAAAAATCACAAAATACTATATTTATCTGATAAAACTTGAAGCTTAGGATAAAAAACAAGCATTGTTTTTCTTATTAAGAGTGTGATTGATATATATTTTTATAAAATAAAACTACAAAATAAGGCAATCCGCCATGATATCTTGAACACCAATCAGAGCTCATGACGTCAGTGTCAAGTAAACACGAGACGGCGCCAAAATTACATTTCGTATTGTTAACCTCCACTACGACTGTGTTTTCATTTATTAATTCAATTTCACTATTTGAGTGTGAATGTTATTAAAATAACACGAGTTATGGATCAAGGATTTATTAAGGCAAACAGCGAATGTAGAATGTAGAAGCAAACAGATGATGTAGAAGGTTTCAAAGGAGAAGTCATTTGATTAACTAAATTAGTTTTTGTTTGAGAGGCTTTACTTCGAAACTTATTTGTCGTATATACTTGGATTGATTTATCCACCATCTTATTTGCATTTTCTTGTGAAGTATTGCTTATGGGTGCTTGTGAAGCTGAAAAAGACAAAAAACTAGTATTTATAAAATATTACCTTCAAATACACATTTAAAAAGAATTTACAAAGATTTACAAAGAAGTGGAATAAATTTGTATTACAAATAAGTACCTACATGAACTTCCACATGACACCTCTTCAAGTTCCACATGCTTTGTACCTATTTCCTCTAAATTTTTCAGACATTCTCCTATCAATGTCTTTCTTTGTTTTTTGAGAATATATGGTCTTTCTGTAGCATCTGATGTTCGTTTCCTTCTATCTGGTTGACATTGAAATTTAGTGGGCATACACCCCGGTTTCATGCGGATCTTTGACACGATCCTACACGATTTGACGATCCCATCAGATGATATTCCATATAATTATCCATATCATTTGGTAACTTAAATTTGAATAAAATACATAATATAAGATCAATGAGATGAAATTTCGAGGTTAGACCTCGAAATAGATTGTTTATATTTTTACATTTAGACCACGTACAAAATATTATTACCAAATATTGTATAGTATACTAGAATCTACAAAACAATGTGAAAACTTACATCAAAGTGATCTTCACAAAAATAGAGGACAGTGCTGGACAATATTGCATTTGAATCTCGCCTTGCAAGTTGAAGCCTCTTGTTTCGTGTTGTTTTATTTTTAGGAACGAATACAAATAACTTATTAGGAGTTTTTATGGATGTGTTTGCACAATGGGGGACCCCACACCACTTATACACTTTCGAATTCATTTTTAATACCATAAAATAATTAAATTGTTGCACGAACCCAGAACCTAGTGTTTGAGTTACCGATTATTGACGTCACAAGCGCCGCCATGACACTGACAAGCGTTTTAGGTAAACAAATAAATTTCTATCTTAAAATTGCATTTTTTTCCTATTAAACTCTTGATTTCTGCAGAAATATCTTATTTTTTGTAAATAGTATACATTTGTGGACATTATAGGCTCGTTTTTAAAAAACTGT
Source organism: Henosepilachna vigintioctopunctata (assembly GCA_030704895.1). Taxonomy (NCBI): domain Eukaryota; kingdom Metazoa; phylum Arthropoda; class Insecta; order Coleoptera; family Coccinellidae; genus Henosepilachna; species Henosepilachna vigintioctopunctata. The sequence goes on along the minus strand of JARQZJ010000136.1, from coordinate 1,703,025 downwards.
CATCATGCCCATTCTACGGCAAATTCCCCCGGAATGTCACGAATATTTCGGTAAAATATGTAACCGTTGTATGGAGCTATGTTATTTTCCTCTCGAGTGGAAGGATAGCTTCCTTCCTACTATCCTAATACCTAAACCTCACAAAGATTCCACCCATCCTGATAATTATAGACCGATATCGCTGTTGAATGTCGTTGGCAAAGTATTTGAAAAAATAATTTGCCGACGACTCACCGACTTTGTCGATCTTAATAACATCATCCCCGACTTTCAACACGGTTTCCGATCCTTCCACTCTACTGTTGATCCGTTATTGCGGCTACATACTGATGTAACCAGGCACTCAACTCTGGAGAATGCATACTCGCGACATTTTTAGATATTAAACGAGCATTCGATCAAGTCTGGCACGCCGGACTAGTTCGAAAACTCCAGGATATTCAACTTCCTATTCAAATGGTCAAATTAATAGCTTCTTACTTATCAGATCGCACAATTAAAATTAAAGTCAATAAATCATTATCCGAACCGTTCACGCCTTCAGCAGGAATATCGCAAGGATCAATACTCGCGCCTTTACTGTACCTCATATTTACATACGATATTCCACATTCACGTAATAGTAGCTCAAAATTATCTCTTTTTGCAGATGACACCGCCACCTGGACCACGGCGAGTACGTCGGCACTATGTAACCGCATAGCGCAAAGGCAACTGGATGAGATCGGTGCATGCGCACGAAAATGGAGATTAACACCAAACCCAGGGAAAACACAATCAATTCTATTTCGCCACTTCAATTATACAAAATGACCTCACTTTTCCAAATGTGACATTAATCTTAGACTTTGGGGTGAACAACTCCAACTTCAAGACGAAATCACCTACCTGGGTTCGAAATTTCATCAACATAATTCGTGGTTGTTGGATATTCGAGAAGCTCTCAGTAAAGTCAGAAATAGAGCCAATTTATTATAAGCCCTTAGGGGGAGACCACGAGGATGTAATCCTCAGACCCTCCTACACACATATAAAACATTTATTCGTCCCGTTATTTCTCATAGAGCAATCCTATATTAAACAATTGCAAATAATCTCTTCAAACAATTGGAGAGCTGTGAAAGAGCAATCTGCCGCAGCATCTTCCGATTGGACCGACATTATCCGTGTTCATTAGTGTTCAATCACGCAAAAATTCCAACAATTTCATCTTTCATGGAAAAACTCCAGATTCGATATGCCCAACGCACCTTCCGAGGTCAAAACCGGGAGGAAAATATATCTATTCCCTCTGGCTGGATTACTTGGAAAAATGCCAGAACCATCAGAAGACGTCCTCGAATACCTAAGAGGACATTCCGCTACTTATTCAATGAAATTCAAAAAGTTTTATTTAACCATTTATTTGTACATCCATTTCGAAAAATTTAAAATTAATAAAAGTAATCCTGATAGTTCTCAGTTAGAATAAATTCTGAATATATGTAATATCTTACCTGTTTTTACTCAAAAATATATTTGTAACTTAATTAACATAGAATAAGTCGAGTAGTACCGAAAGTTTGCGAAGTTCCGAAAATTCGAGTAGTGTCGAAAAACCGCGAAAGGACAATCCGATCAGTGAACCATCAGCGCAATTTCTGTTCAATTTTTCGTTTCAATAACGTTAATAATTATTGATTACTAGTAGCAAATATATGTATAGCAATATCCCATCAATGTTGATGGGATATTGCTATACATATATTTGCTACTAGTAATCAATACATATGTATGTAACTATTAACTGTACATTACGTGGGTAAAGTTTTCTGTGGTTTCCTTCACCATCAAACGTCGGATGAATTGAAAATCCGACGTTCGACCGAATGGCACGTAATTAGAAAGACGGCCACAGCCGCAATACCTCCCTCTTTTTCATTAATAAATATATAAATTAAAGTAAAATGCCAAATACAATTCAATAAACGAATTAATTAAAACTAAGATGGCAAGTCAGAGTTAGATTACAGTTATCTTGAGTACAGTGAAATAGGCAGAAGTGTGTGATATAAGTGATATTGAAATTTGTTGTGTTTATTTTCAGTTTGTAAATAAAGGATTTTTATTGATTGTTAAAAGTTAGTTATTGGAATTCATCCGTCGAAACCAATAATCGCAACAATATTATTGACTTATTCTTTGAAATTTAGTTGATCATCGAATATTATTCCTAAATTCCTATTGTCGCTACCCTAGATTATATATATAAATTAGTATTATTAGTATATAATAATACTATAGTTAGTATATATGATCTATGGTCGATACCCAAGGTTCATTATTACAATCTATTACTATGAATTGGTTGCCAAAATGATTATTTATATTTTTGGGGGGAAATACATAATACCGCTGATTTACTTTGATTTATTTTCATTCCCCTATCACTTCACCAATCAAAAAAGTTTTCGGCTAAATTGTTGAGCTCTGATACCCCCTATCTAACTTGGTCTTTTTTACCGAAAATATATGGATTCGTTATACGCAATGCCGGCATGATCTGGCATCCTATTTACAGTTGCCATCTCGGTCATCTTGAAGCCTATCAAAGAAGGTTCTTGAAATTCTTAGTTTGAAGGGAGGATAAAGTTTATCCACAGAGAGGAGTCATTATTGAGTCGATTTAGTTTAATCTCATTACACAGCAAGAGAGAAACTTTATCACTGAAATTTTTGTACAAATTACTGCACAACAGTATTGATTGTCCTCCTCTCTTATCCGCTTTGAAATTTCGTGTTCCTATGCAAAATTATCTTACTACAGAATTATTCCACCTAGAAACTCCAAGGGTCAACTCGCTAATACAATCCCCCATTTGGTTTATGGAGTCTACATGCAATAGAGTTGCCAATAATTGTGACATTCACTTTGACTCCTGCGAAGTTATTATTAGGAGTTATGTGAACAAAGGAAATTGATTAAAATGAATTGATTTAGATTGAGTTCTTTGCAATATTTTATTAAATGCCATTATTTAGTTATTAGTTGCTATTTTAGATTAGATTGAGCTCTTTGTTATATCCCTAGATCATATAGATCCCTTTCATTTTAAGTATTCAGTTATTTTCCAAATTTCCAAATTAGATTATCGGAACATAAACGTAGTTTTGAGAAAAAAAAACAGATTCTCATTATGCCAACCATTTAATAGATGAAAATCATAAATTTAGTTCAGAGTTTGAAATATTATATAGAGAGAATAAAGGTTCCAAACTAAATCTTTTAGAATCATTACAGATTAATAAATTCAAAAATTCGGGACTTTTACTTAATAGCCAGTTAGATGTTAACACTAGCCCTTTACTTAATATGTTCAATAAGAATGTTAGCAGATCAGATTGATTACGTAGGTTTAGTTAATTATTTGTAAAAAATTTTCGGTTTCATGTTCAAAAAAGTTTTAACTTTCCTTTATTGGTTTCTTAGAAATCTTTACCGGATATTATTTATATCTTTAGTAGGCATACCGTAATTAAGAAAGTGATTTTTCGTTGTTCATTTCCAGGTATAAGACCCTTTTGTTATGTATCAGTTGTTCTATGTCCTCATTCTAAGTTGGTCATAATACATACCTGGAATGTTCTGTGAAAATAGCTATAAGTAGTGAATTTTGTAAAATTGCATCTAGTATCAATCCAGCATTTGATAAAGAAGTAGTACTTCGAAACGTCGTCATGCATATTTATTAAAATTATGAGAAAATTCTAAATATTGTTTTCATTATGGATATTAATTTTCTCCAAGTATCGGCCTCATCAATCATTATTCAGTTATTGTTCAACATTATGTTATTATTTTCTGTAATTGGGTATTATACCTGTTCAGGATAAATAACTTATTATTATTCACATGCACATAAACTTGAAGATCATCCGTATACATGGCGCAACATCCAACATATAACGCATTAGAATCGGAAACAACATTGGGCCCAATATACTACATAATGAAATGTCATTCACCACCCTAAGCAATGCCGTGTGAGTTCCATAGACCTTCCTGAATTCTGATTGCACGTTTAGCAATATGTCATGCTTTGAGAGATATTCAGCTAACTGCTGAGCAACAACTTTTTCCAATAATTTTCACAACTAATCGGTCTAAATTCATTTAATGTTTGTGGCTTGGAGGTCTTAGGAACAGAAGTGACTAAAGATCATTTCCATATATTCGGTACTTTCCCCCAGTCAATGAAAAGTTAAAAGAAATGTTTTTTGTAACTATTTTCATTGTGAAATTTTAATAAGTTTTTTCAATTTGCACATTTCCTTTCCCATTCATAAAAAAATTATTGATATCTTCAGAATTCCAGTCATACGGAATCGCATGCCTGATCTTGGAACTCACACCCCATTCCTCCAATTTTTTACATTTCAGCCGAGAGTTACTTTTACATTTTTCCATTTCAGTTTCCATATATAGAGTTCTTTCTCTTTTTTTTTTACACCTGTGAGATAATTTCTCAATTCAGTGTAATATTTCCTACTGGCTTCAGTTCTTATTCGAAGGTACCCTTGTTATGCCTTTTTCTTTATTCTGATCATTTGTTGGATGGTAAAGGTAAATTATGGGGGCTGAATTCGCATTTTTGGTGTAATCAGCGTCAACGGTACATGTGGGTCAAATAGTTTCTGAATTTGTTCATTTAGACAATCAATTTTTTCATTTAAAGTAGCAATATCACCATTTTTTCTCGACTTCACCTACTTGGCATCTCAATCAAATTCATTTATATCGAAAAGACTGTAATTTCTATTATGGTTACATTTCCCCTTTTCTTTTGCAATGTCAATTTGTCAACTACACTCAACAAAACAGTGATCAGTGATCTCATGTAGGAAATCATCAACCCGTGCGTTACAATCATGGAGGATCCGTGACAAAAACAACACCTATCAAAGATTCAGTTGCAGAAAATTTATATGGAGGTTCCGTGACACAAACAACACCTATCAAAGATTCAGTTGCAGTAAATTTATATCACCCAATAACAAAATCAATTTTACCTCCAGGTACATTCTTATCAAAATATCAATTTCAACCAAGGAACCAACTCCTGGTTCAGTTTTGAAGACTTTCACAAATTGCTATGAGGTCAAATTTTTTTTTAATATAGTTGAAGAAATATTTTAGGGATCTGAAATTTATGAATGCATATCCGAGATCTGATTTAATATTTTGCGTGAGATTTTCTCCATTTACAGTTTTTTTAGTCGGTAATTGCTATTCATTATTAGATGATATGTGTCCGTTTGCTTTCTATTATTTTTACCAGTATTTAGCAGTTTCTATCAAAAGTATGATGGTTTGTTTCCAGATATGGTTCAAACTTTTTGTTATAAATTTCACAGTTTTGACACTCTAGAGCCCTGTTTCCCAATCTTGTTCGTGCCATGCCCCACCTTAGTCTTTCTAAAATTCTTATGTCCCCCAGTAAAGGACGAAAAAGTTAGAATCAAGAAGTGCGAAACTCGTGTCGAGTAAATTTTCGAATTGTCCCCCTGTGGGGCATATGTCCCTCGTTGGGATACATTGCTCTAGAGTGTCGTTTTTGCTGGATCCAGTGGACCCCCTGCAGCTAAATTAATACCAATTTATAAATCTCGAAAAAAAAAGAGAAGATTAGATCTATACATGGAAACTGCATTGTGGCTGAGTTTCAACTACGAATCAATAAAGTTGATTGAATTTTCGCTGATCTCTTGGTGAAACATTGTTTAATATCTATAATATAAAAATGAATCGCTAAATGTGTTGGTAAGCGGATAACTCAACAACGCCTGGACCAATTTTGCCAATTCTTTTTTTTTTAAAGGTTCGTTGAAGGACAAGGATGGTTTTTACGCGAGAAAAATTGGAATAATTGCCAGGAAAACCCTAAAAACAGCCCTTTTCTTTGTCCCATACAAACGTTTTCTAACTAAAATGTAGAGTCAATTTGAACTTTAGTCCTATTCAATTAAGTTCATATTAAATTACAAGCTTTCACAGTTGTCTAAGCTATGTAGTTGTAGTTGTCTAAGCTATGTATATGTACGCGACATATATATGTCGCGCACATATATAGGTATGTACCTTCTCATGCTTGGAATGTGAAGGTACATATTTCGGCCAAACAAGTCAGTGGCTTAAACAACGTATAACCCAGCACAAAAGTGACTTCCGCTTAGGTGAACAATTATGCGCAGATGAACAACACCAAAAAAGTACAGGACATGCAATTGATTTTTCAAACTTGAAAATTATTGCCCATCACAACAATTACAAAACAAGACTATTTCTGGAAATGTGTCATATTCAAAGAAGAAAAAATTGCGTGAATTATAAATCGGACACCGGCCAACTTAGCAATATTTATTGCAAAATCCTTAGTAATATACAGCTCAAAAAACCATAGCTTAACATCCTCTACTTACTAGTTACACAGATGCAAACTCAGTCGTACGGCATTCATTGAATGTTGTGTTCCTATTTTGATATTTCGATACTCTAGACCTGTAAGTTTTATTTTGTTTGTTTATGTTTTTAGAAATTGTGATTGATGCGATTTCATTCTATTTTTAGTCTATTCCTGAAGAAGTCACAAATTACGTGACGAAATATTGAGTCAACGAGAAAATAAGAGTTTTTAATTTCCTGACAGACTGCTTTCCTGAAAATTCCTTTATATTAAAATATATATATATATATATATATATAAATATATATATATATATATATATATATATATATATATATATATATATATATATATATATATATATATATATATATATATATATATATATATATATATATATATATATATATATATATATATATATATATATATATATATATATATATATATATATATATATATATATATATATATATATATATAAATAAAAATATATATATATATATATATATATATATATATATATATATATATATATATATATATATATATATATATATATATTCAAGGTTTATCAGTTTGAAAATGGAGTTTAGAAATTTATGGTATTTATTATTATATTATTTTATTTATTTACTTGTTCTTAATTTATCTTATTGTCGATACAAAATTTCTAGAAGCTATAAATATCTCATCGCAGGTAGACATTGATTCATTCTAGAGCTAGCAGTCGAAGCAGAAGCATCTACCTAGACGATCCCGAATAGAAATCAACAAGAATTACTTTACCAGTGACCACTGATTGAAGCCAGTTCCTGTTTTGTTCTTTTCAGAACAATTTCTATAAACTTTGATATATATATAAATTATTACTAATCATTTTTTCTTACAGCTTGTTGCTCTCCAGAGCATTACAATAGTTGTAAATCTCACACAGTTGTAAAACTCACCCAGAAAATCAAGATTGGCAAGCCCTGTGAAGATAGAAGAAATCCGAGAAGAGAACGCTATCAACTCGACGTTAGGAGCACGGACCTAAGCCACGCCCCCCCAGACCATCCGAAGCCAAGTTGTCGGAATACGGAATTATTCCGTCTCAATAAGTTTTAGATCTCAGTCCAGTCTATGGTTGTGCCCCAAACACAACCATGGACAATATTTCTCTACAGATATCGGAGGTAATTAAGACGGACACGCAGCGAATGAACCAGGCAAAAGAGGCCCTCCAGTTCCTTAAATCACTTGAGGAAAAGGAAATATCAGCAAAGAGCAGCGACAGCGAATCGAGTGACATGGAAGTCACCGTCGAAGAAATCCCCCGGCAGTCGACCAGAAAGCGACAAGCCACAAAGACGCCACCCCCTGGAACCTCCACCGAGCCTGCAAGACGGAGGAAAACCTCCGAGGCAGGAATATTACCGACGGCCACGTCGAACAGATTCGAGGCATTGCAGAACCTCGACGACCCGGATCAGCCATCGCCACCGAAGGACGAGAAGAAAGAGCGCTCGCCTCCACCGATTGTTCTTCGGGATAAATCGAAATGGATGAACATTTCAAGGAAAATTTCGGACGCCAGGCTTTGTTTCACTAAAGCCAAAAACATCAAGGACGGGATAAGTATCAACCCCGTCTCTATCAACGACTACCGAGGTATAACACGCCTTTTTGATTGTTTACAGGTGGAGTACCACACTTACGCCCTGCCTGAGGAAAAACCCCTGAAGGTGGTGCTGAGAAATCTCCCCTTCGAGACACTACCCGAGGATATCCTGGAAGATCTGAAGAACCAGAACCTTCCCGCCAAGACAGTGAGCAAAATGACGAATGCTCAGAAGAAGCCGATGCCACTCTTCCTAGTGACATTAGAGAGAACAGTCGAAGCGAAGAAGATCTTCGACGTCAAATTCGTCAACCGACTTGCCGTCCGAGTTGAATCTCCAAAGAGCAAACCAGGAGCCAGCCAGTGCCACAAATGCCAGAGATTCCACCACGGACAGTCCAGATGTCACGCTGCCGCAAGGTGTGTCAAATGCGGAGGGCCCCACCACAGCGTTCAGTGCACCAAGCCAAGGACCGAGCCGGCAGTGTGCGCAAATTGCGGAGGACCACATCCGGCTAATTACAAAGGCTGCGCAGCTTACCCGACGACGAAACCAAACGTACGTCAACCGAAAGCCACAGTCGCCGAAAAACCTCCAAAAGTAGCGTCGAAGTTCAGGCGGAACCTACAGCACAAGAAAAGCCCTCTACATCAGGACTCAATTACACCCAGGCCCTGAAGGGTAAAGCAGCCCAGAAACCATCCCCAGTGGCCCCGAAAACTTCCCCGAAACCTGTGGAGAGGAGAGGAATCCCGGACCCTACCAATTTCGGCAAGATGTTCGAAATGTTCTCGACATTCAACATCGAGAAATTCAAGGCAGTCCTACAGAAAATGTGCACCGTGTTGACAAACGCAACAACTCTACCGGAGATAATGATTGGAATCTTCCAATGCATTCCTGACATCTGCGCTATTTTCACTCCTTAATGCCCAGACGAACTCACAAGCCGAAATCGCTACACGTCGCTTTTTGGAACGCCAATGGAATACGTGAGAAAAGGGCAGAACTGCAAGAATTTGCGGCGAGGAACGAAATTGATGTCATTTTGGTGAACGAGACCCACCTCAGGGCCGCGGACACTGAAGAAATCAGAAATTTCGTGTCTTACAGGAACGACAGACAAGATCGCCGAGGAGGCGGAACGGCCATCTACGTAAAATCCCACCTGGACCACCATGTAGCTCCGACAGGCGATTTGGTGAACATGGAGGCGACGACCGTAGAAATCAACACCGCATCGATAGGAACGCTCAGGCTCGTATCGGTGTACAACCCTCCAAATCGACGTCTTCTGGAGTCCGACCTGGACACAATCTTCAGCAACAACATCGCAACGATTGCAGCAGGCGATCTCAACGCCAAACATCAGTCATGGAACAGCAGGAGAGCAAACCCATCTGGGAATATTCTCCGAGCATTCACCGACGACAGAGATTTGGTAGTTGCCGGACCACCTGAACCTACTCACCATAGCATCCAAGGCTTAGGAGACGTGCTGGACATCGCGATTCTTAAGGAAGTAACACTTCCTTACAGAATCACCTCGGTAAGTGACCTAACATCGGACCATAATCCAGTTTTACTCTTTCTAGGTGCAGACCCCGACGAAGAATACGAGACTCAGATGAAGACAACTTGCTGGGCAGCCTTCAAGGACCACATCAACGAGACGCTTCCTCCGCTTCCACCACTGCGAACCCGAGACCAACTCGAATTCGCAATTGAAGCCTTCGAGGAAGCAATCGTCCGATCGATTGAGGCCTGTAGCCGCGAGCAACGGAAGCCACTTCACCGCAACAATCCACCAGAGGAAGTTCGTGAGATCATCAGGAACCGCAACAGGGCAAGGAGAAGACACCAACGAACTTGGGATCCAGATCACCTGCGAGATTACCGAAGACTTGCTGCAGAAGCCAAACAGGCGCTGTTGGACCACCAAAACGCTCAATGGAACGCTAAGCTAGACTTGCTAGAAGAGGAAGATCATTCTCTCTGGAGGATGACCAAAATTCTTCGAAACAAATACATGCCTATGCCACCCATACACGGCGAAAGAGGACTTGTCTATACAGAAGCAGAGAAAGCAGAGGCTTTCGCAGATTATCTGGAAACCCAATTTCGAGTGAACTACGAAGACGCCGATCTGGACAACATGGAACGGATAGAAAACGAGGTTTCGAGGAGACTGAGAAGCGAGGACGACCGAGGCATCCGCCCAACCACAACAACAGAAATACAGCATCGTATTAATAGAAGCAAGACCAGGAAAGCGCCAGGACGTGACGGGATCTCCAACAGGGCCCTGAAACAATTACCGGTAAGAGCTATCGGCCAATTTACTTCCATAGTTAATGCGATATTACGTCTGCGCTACTTTCCAACTCGTTGGAAAAGCGCAGACGTAATTGTTTTTCAGAAACCTGGAAAAGCCGCTGCATTCCCGCAGCATTACCGTCCGATTAGCCTCCTCCCAAGTCTGTCGAAAATAGCAGAAGGCATCATCCTATCAAGGCTCAAGGAACTCGTCGGAGAAAACCACCTCATCCCTGACGAGCAGTTTGGATTCCAGCCACAAACTTCCTCAGTGCATCAGACGCTGCGTCTCGTGGAATTTGCCAGCGAGGGCTTCAACTGAAAATGTCAACTGGAGTCGCCTTGTTCGACGTCTCCAAAGCGTTTGACAAGGTGTGGCATGAAGGACTTCTATTCAAATTACTTGAAGCAGGATTCCCAAATGCCATGGTTGAACTTATAGCATCATACCAACAACGAAGACTTTTCAGAGTCCGCGTTGGCATTTCCCACTCTACGGAGCGAATGATGGAGGCAGGACTGCCTCAGGGCTCGGTGCTTTCACCGATTCTCTACAGCCTTTTCACGAGGGATGTGCCAAAGACCCAGGGGACGAATCTGGCCCTCTTCGCCGACGACACCGCCATATTTGCCAGAGCCAACCAGCCCAACACGGTGACGCGGAGACTACAACAGGCCATTGACAACTTGCAAGAGTGGTTAGCGACCTGGCGTATCACTGTGAATCCCGAGAAGAGCAAGGCGCTCTTCCTGAGCAAGCGGAAACACCGACCAGATGAAGAAATTCAGCTGAACGGTACACCTATTCCCTGGACAGACAAGGCGAAATACCTGGGAGTCATCATAGACCGAAGGCTAACATGGAAGTCGCACATAGACCACTGCACAGCCAAAGCCAAAGCAGCGCAGAGCCAGATCTACCCACTCATCAACAGGTGGAGTAAGCTCAGTGCTGCCACGAAGATACGTCTGTATAAGACGATAATCCGACCGACGATGACCTACGCCTCAACTGTATGGGGCTATGCAGCCAAAAGTCATATCAACAAACTTCAAGTTGTGCAGAACAAGTCTCTACGGATGGCCATCGACGCACCTTGGTATGTGAGAAACTCCCAGATTCACCGAGACCTCGGAATGCCGAGTGTTATGGAGACGATCAGGGCGACTGCAGCGAGAACGTTTGCTGCACTTCCGGACAACCCGAACACCCTGGTAGCAACACTAGGGAACTACGAAGAAGATGCCACTTGGAAACACAAGAGGCCCAGATTGGTGCTTCGAGAAGACCAGGATTAAAAATAGAAGACAAAATGAAATGTAGATATCTTAAACCTTGACTGTAAAGTCTCATCAAGACTTAGGACACCTTCAGTGTCACTAAACTCTACTTTTTCCCTTTTCATTCAGACGTAGAGGTATGAAATGTATTATGGTACTCGAATAAACATTATGTCAAAGTCAACATTGATTCAGTCTAAAAATAGAGTTGTAATAGCTCCTACCCAAGATACTCAATTTAAACCGAAAATGATGTAGATTCATCACGTGGAATTTTGTGTTGTTTTGTTCTGTGTCTTTTTCTTTTCAATCAACTTTCAAGGTTGAACATCTAATAACTTGAACTACGCCGTTCTTATGATAGCCAATTAGCTTGAAACATATGTAAACGACTGTTACAAAAACAAGCAACGTAAATCTCAACGTAAATCTCAGGTAATATATATATATATATATATATATAATATATATATATATATATATATATATATATATATATATATATATATATATATATATATATATATATATATATATATATATATATATATATAATTCCCTTGGTCACGCCATCACGCTTGAACGGCTGGACCGATTTTACTATTTTTTTTGTTGTGTTTGTTATTGTCAGGGAAAAACTTTGAAAAATGGCGTGTAAAATAAAATTTAAGAATACTTGATTAATAATATAAGCAAGAAGTAATTGTTTATACACAAAAAGAGCATGTACTCTTTTATATTTTATGTATTCAAAAAACTGAATATCATCTTATCTTACATCAAGGTTAGTTCAGAGCAGGGATGTAACGGTGGTAAATTCATCGGAACCGAAGTCGGAGTATTTAAATTCGATTTATCGGAGGCAGATTCAGAAGTGGTGGCAAGAGAGTTTTCAAGGAGAGGACAAAGAAAACATTATTTAGTCAACCTTTTAATTTTAATAATTGTTCGTATTCAGTAGCATGAACAGACTTTGTCCTGATTGAAATGACCTTTTAAAGACGTTGTCGTACCTCCCTTTCTGGAATACGTCTCCAAACACAGTTTACACTTTGCCGAATGTGCACTAATTTCAATGAAATAGTTCCAAATACAACTTGATTTCGGTTTCATGGTCCAGTACAAAAACAGATTAGTTTTAATAATATAAAGCCACTTATGCTATGCGTAAAAAAATAAACAAGTTCCTAAAGAAACAATCAACGACTGAACGTATGTAGCGAAGGCGGGGATTCCCAGCGCGACAAGTATGAACCTGTTCGCAACGGTATGCGCCGGCCGCCGTCGCTATTTGCTATGCTTCGACCTCCGATTAAAAAGTTTCACAGCCGAAGTCGGAACCGAAGACAGAATAATAATCAGAAGTTCCGACTTATCGGAGTCGAAGCTCCGTAACATTCTGAGTTCAGAGCTATCACGACTAATATTAAAACTTCAATTCAATCTAAAATTTTGATAACTTTGAATAGACTAACATAACACGTGGTATATTTGATTATAAAGAAGAATTTATTTATAGAATTTTTGAACATAATTTTCTTCAATTCACAGTTGAAATTTCGTTTTTAAAAATGCTAGCTATTGGATTTACAAACCTAAGTTTTAGAACTCGCAATGCAGCAAGTCGAAGATATAAAAGAGCAAGTCAAACTGACCAGCAACGCGAAGCTCGGAATGAAGTTGAACGGAATCGAAATTAATAATATGAAAAGATTGCTTTAACTCCTATCGACCTGCATTCAATTATAACGTTAAAATAAATTACAGTTCACAGCAAATCGTTGGTATTGGACCAATGAACGTTGTGTGTCAATATTGCAAGGCAAAGTTTAATTGTTATTGATTGATGAGAAAATACTACGAATGATGCGACAAAATACTACGCAAAGAGTCAATTCAAATAGACGCTATTAGTACATTTCTAGTACTATTCTGAACATTTTCTGACATGTCCAGCAAATATCTCATATAATTAATGATGATTAATTATAATTAATTAATTATTAATTTTTATGAGACAAGTACTTGTTACGAAATTAGGAAGTTGCCGTTCAACTATAGGACGGACAGGTTAATCACTTTCAATACATCAAACGTGTTAATATATGATTTTTTTTATAATTAGACTGATTTGAAATAACAGGAAGTATTGCAGTCCCTTCGTAAGTCCCTGGCTCCACACGGGATAAATATTAAAAACAAGATAGTGCAGCACAAATAGTAGAACATGTCTTTCCGGTTTTTTGAAAAATATTCAAAGAAAAATTTGGGCGTACAAACTTCGCCGTGTCAGCTAGTATTAAATAAAAACACTTCGCTTGATTTCACAAAATGTATAATAAATACTTGACAATTTTTTGGTATTTATTATAAATTTTGTGAAACCAAGCCATGTGTTTTTATTTAATACACGGATTAATAGTTTTCGAAAAAAAGGTAAGTTTAGTTTAGTAAAAAAGTTAGTTACTTGATATGGTTAATTATTTGATAATAAAATCGACTAAACAAATCTTCAATTAAATTTTAACTGATTGTGCTGAGTGGATGTCAAAAAGCAAAATTGGCCTATCGAAAAAGTGACTTCATCCAACTTTACTTTGAAATCTAGTGACTCACTCACAGTAATTGAAGCCACCACACACACCTATAACACCTTGTAATTTTATAGTGCTCATTTATATGTGTATCATAATTAATACAAACATATCCTTTCTCCAACCGAATCTTCGATGTATTATAATCAACTTCTTTGATGACCAGATAGCGTACTTTCATTCTTTTTGTTGCCAATATTTTCAACTTTACGTTGTTTTCAGCTAGACGGTTTTGGTTTATGATATATTGTCTCAGTTGTTCTTCCGCTATTGGCGCGTCTAATACTACTATTTTAAGTTGTGGTAATATATTTTTAGGTGTTCGTATGTCATACTTATAGCCCAACTACTTATTTGCCTCTTCTTTGATAATTCCTCTCATTTTTGTCTGCACATTTAATTACACCACTTTACTTGTGAGAACTCTTGAAATCGCCGAGGTCAGATGGCATCACAAATTCATGTAGGTCTTTTTTTGTATCTTTACTTGTTTTACTTTTGTCTTTAGGTTTTAAAATGAATAAATACTCATTTTGTTTGAGTATTTCTAAGTATGTTTCTTTGCTCTCTCTTTTATTATCGATTGATTTCGTTCTGATATGATGCATGCTTTGTTTAAGTGTTATATATTTTATTTCACGAAGTTCTGTTTCTACTTTTAGAAAATGGTCTTCAGTTTCCTGATTTTTCATATCTACTTGTTTTCTACAATATTGAATTGCGTACTAGAATAATCTTTCAATTTTTTAGAATGTGCTACAGAATTATTATAAGCTTTGTTGATCTTTTCTTTTTCATTTTTCCAATTACTTTTTTCTGTTTCCAATTCGAGTATTCCCATTCTCCTTTCTGCAATTTGTTTCCTTCGAATCTCTTATTCCCTCTTCTGTTGTTCTAGTAAAGCAATTTTTTTCATTTTGCCATCCTTAGTAATAAGTTCTTGACTATTTTTATTACAAGTTTTCTATAATTTTCAACTTCTCTCTTATCAATTCATTTTCTTTCTCCATGTTTTTATTAAGATTTATAAACTTTAGAAAATCTTCATTACATTTTTTGCAAAGTACTTTAACTTTCCTCTTCTGTAGAGGTAAACATCTCTGTTCTGTTACTTATCCCAATGCATTTCAAGCAGTAAATTACAGTACATATTTCACAACTGAAATGTAACTTTCATCCATCAGAATGTTGACATTTTGTTTTGATTTCATGTAGCACTTCTCTGATACACCACTGGTATAGTTCTATTCATTAGTTATCAACAGAAAAGAGTTTCTTTCTTTTGCTTTTTTTTCGATTTTACCGACCACTGCTAACACAACGTTCGGGTTATCTAATAGATAAGCCACATATTGTACACATGAAAATCAGATTACTACTAGTTTTTCACCTCTACACTCTCTAATCTTAGTATAATAAGATTAGAGAGTGTAGAGGTGAAGAGTTCTGTACAATTTTAGTACTTTTTATTTAAGCTATCACAAGTATCACGCCGTTAGCTACATTTGGTTATAATTTCAATAATAAACCACCAATTTCTACTGATATAACTTTAGGAAGGTACAAACAATGCTCAATCAATTCACATCAACTCTATTATATATCGAGTTGAAATTCCCTCATAAGATGATTGTTGCTTAAATGTCACTCTACCTTTTCCCCTGCAGACTTTTCATTGTTGTAGATTTCATTCTTATCAAAACAGTTCACTTATGTAGCAGCAGTGGTACTGGCTTATGTTCAGATCACAAATGAAAACCTAGAAATATCCAAACTTCCAAATCAACAAATATTATCCAAAATCTTTTTTTTCACAAATTTCTCGAAGAATTATTACCCCATATTTATAAAATAAATGGAAGTTTTCTGTTAAAATATATAGGTTTTACAGGTATATAGTAAACATGTATCATCAAATAAATGAAAAAAAAAACTAAAATTAACCTTTATTAAGCTAACCTATTGCTGTTAAACATATAATACTGAACATAAGTTCTTTAATTACTGAACAGATCACATTTAAGTAGGTAGAAAGGTAGAAATATATTAGTAAAATATTAAGATTCATAAATTGAGGCAGTTGGAACAACAGTCTTTACATTTTCTTTAACTAAGACACAACACAAATCGTATTCTTACATAATTTGAATTTTATTCCTAACTTACAGACCTTTATCAGCAATAAATTGATACATTTTTGTAACTAGACAAAAATAAAAGAGAAAACTTAAATATATATATATATATATATATATATATATATATATATATATATATATATATATATATATATAAATTTCATATAATTAATAATATGAAAAAAATTATTTACATGAAGGTATTAAATTTTGCATACCTGAACCACTTAAAAATAAATTTTCTTGTCTTTTATAACCTGGATATTCCTATTAAATGCATTGCATTAAGTTAACTAGTCCATGGAGCTGTTATATTTTCATCAACTTCATTGTAAAAAATTAACATTGCATTGAGGATGAATTTTAGTAAGATCAATGATTTGACTTCACTTTTTCTCATTTAAATTTCATTCGCTATCCTCAGAATCTTCAGATAACTTAACAATAGCTGGCATACAAGATTTATCTTCAAGCATTCCATGTTGGACTAGAAAGTCTTGTACATCTTCTGACAAAAAATCTTCTCCAAGTTCATCTGACAATTTGACAAAATTTCCAATAAGATTTCCTGCTTTGTATACAAGTAAAGCTGGAACTCCATCTCTTTTGAACTTATTGGTCATTCCTACCTTGGAACTTACAATCGTGCAGAATTTAACATTTATATATATTTTACACAGGTTTTTCAAACAATTGTTCATGGTCCTGCAAGCTTCTACGTTGTTTTCATATATATGAATTATTATTTTCACTGACTTACTTTCCTTATCAATAACATCTAAGAATTCTTGGCCAGTGGACAAGGATATTAGTTCCCCTGAAATAAGGATCATAGCAAATGAGCCAAAATTTTATAAAATGAAAATAGGGCTTGCCATGCAAATATATATATATATATATATATATATATATATATATATATATATATCTCTTTTGGTTAATTTGAATTTTTCGAATGAATGTTCTAGTGTTCATTTTCTTAAATATTTCATTCAGTGCTCATTTCATTATATATATATATATATATATATATATATATATATATATATATATATATATATATATATATATATATTTTAAATATTTTTAGCAATAACAGGTTTGATACATATATTTATATTTTATAGACAGTTTTGACAAAGTTGAGATATATAACAAAACGCCAAAAAAATTAAGCTTTTATTTATTTAACATACACTGTTATACAGGACAGGTCCTAATTACAAAACAGGAAACCCAACATATACAAAAAACAAAATTGGTAGTATGAAAGTTTCAATTTTGTACTTTCATTTTAAATGAAAGCGTTTGTGATATGAATCACAACTGATGAAATGAAATATAATAATTATAGGAATAAAAAAAAAACTCAAATGCTGACCAAACTGAAACATACATATAAATTTAAACACACAAATACATATACATTCACATTTTAACACTTATACACACATAATTATATCAGTGAATATGAATTCTGTTTGTGAATACATATAAATGATTGTATTATCATAGATTATGTATATCAAGGAACCTGCCTTAATATCAGTAACAGAACAGTTGAAAATATCCACCTTAGCTCCCAAAATATTACATTGTTCAAACATCGTGTGCAATGGCGAAAATTTTAAAAACATTTGTCTACCTGCTGGAAGGTAGAACGTGAATGCGCTTCTGGAGGAAACTCTTGGGACAATAAAATTATGCTATTGCAATAATTCCTGACATTTCATGATTTACTGAAATAATCTGCGAAGCCATTCAATATTTCTTCCGGAGTATTTAGTAATTTATCATTGTAACTGATTACGTTTGAAACCTTTGTACCATATTTCACGTTATTGAAAAATGCCTAGAACTTATTTGGATTCTGATTTATATTTGATTCAAGAGATTTAACATAATCACTGTGCAAACGAGAAATATCAGTTTTCATTCTGGCTCTTAATCTGGAGAATTCAATATACGCTTCAGGGTTGCCTGTTTTTCTAAACAGGACATGACATTTCGCTTTGCAAGGAATATCTCTAATAACCGAAGAATTAAACCACGGAGGATATTGATTTTTGTGTTTCTCACTAAGCATCGGCACACATTTATCAAATATACTATAGAACTTTCCATATAAATAGCTACACGCATCTGCAGCATTTACAGCTTGTTTTTAACATTGAAAATAGCATGTTATTGCTAAAAATATTAAGAATATAACTATCTGAAACAGGCAATAAATTAAATTTGAACACACACACACACACATCCACATATATATATATATATATATATATATATATATATATATATATATATATATATATATATATATATATATATATATATATATATATATATATACATTGTATATATAGTGTAAACTCCATGTAACGTCACTCGATTCAACTAGAAACTCCCTAAAGCGTTGAAATCAATCATCTTTTGTTGATTTAACTTGTTTTCAATACAATGATACACTCAATATAGCATTACACCCACACTCAATAACGACAACATTAAGTAATAAAAAGTATTCCTTAAGTTGCCAAAAGTAGTTAAATCCGTGCAGCTGTGTACGTTCTTTTGTCACTTTATTATCCTAGCCCGTAATAAACTCGACTTTTGGTAACATGCAAACCAAACTTACTATGAAATTCGTTCCTTTGTTCACAAATTGTGATTGCAAAGACTATTAAATCTTCATCAGTGATTTAAGTAGAAACTTTGTAATAAACAAAATGTGCAACACATTATATTTCACTACACCAATAAACCCAAAATTTCCCAAATTTTATATATATATATATATAGTATGTATGTATAAATAAATAAAACATTACGTACCGAATTTAATGTTATGGTTTGTTTGTTCTAACATTTCTTGCATTCTTTTCTTTTGATAACTTAACAGAAATTCATCATCAAGCAGTTCATGTAAATCAGGGTCTTCTAGAGCTGCTGTTTCCTTTTCCTCATCAAGAGCTGACCGTACAGTAAGAGTCAACTTTTTCATTAGTGCAATTTTTTCTTTTTCATTATAAGATCTTTTTTCAGTTTCAAGTTGTTTAAATCTTTGCCAGTCTTTGATTACACCTTTGGGACCAGTATTAGTTGAGGTACCTTCCCATGAATTTATTTCTGGGTGTTCGGACGGCGTTTCTTCATTTTTTCCTATTTTCTTACTTGTTTCTGTTTCCGAGTTTTCAGAATCGACTTCGTCTTCACTGCTGCTGCAGTAGTTATGAAGTTTGTCGCCTAGAATTTTGTCTTCTAAAGTTGCCATATTCTTGCGTTATATTACTCATTCATAATTGACTTTAATATAGTTAGACAAATTAATTAATCAATTATTTTTTTCTTAGACCCAAAACAAACTGCTAAACACAGAAAATGCCATACTATAAACATAACAAGAAGGTTGACTGGACTTATCCACTAATCTGGAAACACGTAACCTAACCTCAGTTAGAGTAACGAATTTCACTATTCAAAGTGTAGATGGCTCTGTAATTGGAAAATGTACAGAAATCTGCAATTAGATAATTATAAATTAATCCATTTCTGTATGCCTTGTCGCGAAGTATAGATATATAAACTATATATCTATAATAATAATAATAATTTATTGCTACAACCTTACACACTGCGAGAGTCAAAAATACAATACTATAATAATATGTAACTGCAAATGTTTTTTTTTTTAATTTATTTTCTTGGGATTCCCGTGGTTTTTGGATCTCTTCGAAGGTAGTATCTTCCAGGTACTCTTTAACTGTATAATATCCCTTCTTAATACATTTTTGACTGACAGCTTAAATGCTTTGATAGATTTGATATCTGATATAATAATAATAATAATAATAATCCATTTATTTAGCAATAAAATGCTATACAAGACTGTACATATTTCATTAGTCCCACAATATAAGTTATAAACGAATATTTATAAATCTTATACATACTACAACCTATCTTACAATTAACATATTTAAATCTTACAAATTAATTTTCATTTTGCCACGACTAATGATATTTTTTCTACCTAAACAAGTTGATAAATTTTTATTTTTAATAATCACACTCATTATAGTACTCCCTTAATTTTTTCCTGAACTGCGTAAATGTTGCAGTCTTAATAGAGATAGGTAATTTATTATATTTCACCACGCCTTTTACAAAAACTGAGTTATGTGCTGCGCTACTTGCAGCTTGTTGTAGCATAAATCCCATCTTATTTCTCGTGTCGTAATTGTGTACTTTCTGAAACGGTACTAAAATTTCATCAAAATAATCTGGCATAATTCCTGTTTTAATTTTATAGATGAATATTAAGGCTTGCATCTCCAAAAATTTTTCTATATTAATCCAATTTAGGTCTTGCAGGTCCCCAAGAAGATATATCAGAAGATATATCTTCTTGGGGAGTTTATTATAGCACATGATGCCCACATAGTCACGAAGTATTATATCTTATAGATATACTTCGTGTATCTATACTTCGTATCTACTTTATATATATATATATATATATATATATATATATATATATATATATATATATATATATATATATATATATATATATATATATATATACTTGCTGATGTCCTGTGATTCATACTGTGCTTCTTCATACATTAATATTTACTGTCTCGGTTAATGGTTTGATGGATCTCAAGCAGGATTTTAACGATTGTTTTACCTTTAAATAATCTAGGTTTATTTCAATAAAACCATTAAATAGACCAATTAGTGCAATATGTGGCTCTGATGAGCCACACATAATATACGTTACAGTGTAAGATTTTTTTTAAATGTTATTATTATTATTATTAGTTTTAACTAAGTTGTGATATACAACGAAACGTCAACGAAAATAAAATAGCCTGCAGATATATATATATATATATATATATATATATATATATATATATATATATATATATATATATATATATATATATATATATATATATATATATATATATATATATATATATATATATATATATATATATATATATATATATATATATATATATATATATATATATATATATATATATATATATATATATATATATATATATATATATATATATATATATATATATATATATATATATATATATATATATATATATATATATAAATACATCACTAAACTCTCCCTAGCGGTCAAGATCTCGTACTCAAGACAACAGTAGCGCGAGTGAAAGGCTTTGTAGATATTTCACAGAAAATTGTCCGCAATGTGTACGAATAGTACACATAATAATAATAATACCATGCGCATGCCTAATCGCCCCAGATCACGCATCGGCGTGCAAAAGTATAGCTAGTTTCAAGATTCACAAATCATTCAATACTAGTAAATACTGAGACTTTTAATCGAAATATCGAAATATTTCAAATAAAACTTTCAGGGAGCTGTTTACACAAATGTTGTCAACGAGAACGAACCCATCACTTTCGAGAGTGAATATTAAGAGCGTTTCGAAAAATTCATCGATCTTGTTGGATGATAATAGGATACAATTGTTTCATCATTATTATGAATCATCACTCCATATTTAATCTATCAGTCATGAATCGGTGACTTTCAAAACGAACATAGGTCCTATACCAAATTGAGGGGAATTTTTCTCAGTGAAATATTCACTTGAGCTCCCTCTATCGGATAAAAGACGTATTAACTCTCCCTAGCGGTCAAGATTCCTACTCATGACAACAGTAGCGCGAGTGAAAGGCTTTGTAGACATTTAAGGTATTATTCACTTTATATATTCAGGTATTATTTATACGTCTTCTCTCCGATAGAGGGAGCTCACGTGAATATTTCACTGAGAAAATTCCCCTCAATTTGGTATAGGACCTATGTTCGTTTTGAAAGTCATCGATTGTTGATTGATAGATTAAATATGGACTGATGATTCATAATGATGATGAAACAATTGTATTCTATTATCATTCAACAAGATCGATGAATTTTTCGTAACGCTCTTAATATTCATTCTCGAGAGTAATGGGTTCGTTCTCGTTGACAACATTTGTGTAGACAGATCCTTGAGAGTTTTTATTTGAAATATTTCGATTAAGAGTCTCAGTATTTACTAGTATTGAATGATTTATGAATTATGTATATATATATATATATATATATATATATATATATATATATATATATATATATATATATATATATATATATTTATAATTACAAACGCCTGAATCAAACCTGTTTCGAATAGTTTCTAGGAAAAAAAATTGCTATTAAAAATGATTTTTGGAAATTTGAAAGATTCAAAAAATTTGTTTGGTGTTACTCAGATTATTTCATTTTATTTTCTGATTCTTTCTGAAATCATAAACGTTTTTATACAAATATTTTTACTTAAAACACTTCATTAATGAAATGAGTATTTCAAGGAGTTACATTTGTAATTAATATTCGCTAAGACTGGTTTACGATAATATTGGAAATTATTATTGATTTTATAAAAAATCAAACTTTCAGTCATTGTAGTAGAAAAACAATATTTCAAGTATGTTAAAGAAAACATGTTATATTACATGATTTTTAAACTTCCAAAACAAATATGTATTTCTGATGTGAAATACTTTTTTGGGGCCTTTCCAGTCGGTGGCCTCTGCATTTCTATATTGTACCTTGAACAAATCACACTCTAGATATTAGAATAATGCAGTACATTACTCAATATGAACAAGTACACGTACTCAATAGTAAGTTACGACTTAATTGTAATGTTTCAGACTTAATTGTAATGTTTCAGATTTCTGTTTACATATGAGTAAAATATGTGTTCAAGAGGATGGTAGATGAATTTTTGTTTTCATTTTGAGAAATTGTTTTTGTCATATATTTTCATTGTCAATGTGTACTGATCACTATTTCTTTCCTCTTGTTATTATTATTTTTTTCTTTTCTCAAATGTTTATCAAATGTTTTATCCTCACATTGCAGTATTCTGTAAAAAGTGTTAATGGGCTTAAGGCTCTTCAGACCCCTGCCTTTAATTATATTTAATAATAATAATAATATTATGGTTAAAAAGAAGTTGAGTATTGTATAAATAAATGTTTTTGAATTTGAAGTATTTACACTAAATAAATTATTGCTTTGATTAATAATATTTTTAAAATTTACAATTGGTATTTATTGTTACAAATTTAATTTCCCATTCTTCGTTTCTTAGATGTAGATGGATGGAATTTTTAACTTGAGTTAGTTAGGATTATATATATTTTTTATATATAATCCTAATAATTTATATATGATAATAAATATATAGGAAATGTATTTTTTATCATATATGAAACAATTAAATTAAAATAAGAAAAAACATCACAAAATATTTCAAATTAGAATGACGTTATCCATTGAATGAACTTTTGCATGAATTATATCTTTTCATTTTGAGATATATGCATATCTTTGATCAACAACTTCTTCAAAATAAGGACATGGTTAATAGTTCATACGAAATCTAAACTGTTATTAAAATTCACTGTGATTTACAAATCACAGTCGCAGTCATCGGGGAAGCCGAAGTACGACAGACACAGAAGGAAAAAAGTGTTCGTTTAAGACTTATTCATTTTGTAGAATGAGTCGCTTAAACAGAAATAGAAAGCCGCAATGGAAGGAATGTCTAAGCATTTTCAGTATTGCCAAAGAACAAAGTAGTATATATTCTCAAGGAAATACCAAGTGGAAATTCAACCCGCCTTGGTGGTCAAAATGAAAGAGAGTTTTAATAAACTAATTGTAGTGCCGATTAACCTGGTCGTCCCGTGGAAGACATCTTATGACAATAAATAAATTGAGTATAGATTTACCACTTTAAAAGAAAAAGTGAACTTGGCAACCAATTCAAAAGAATTTTAAAAAGGAAGTCTAGTTTGCTTGTACAATTCTCATCATAATTATAAAAATCGTCAAGCATAACGCATAATAGAGAATTAGTTATGAGGAGACAAAGAAAATAATTTATATTGTTTACAGGATCCGACAAAATGAAAAAACTATGCGAAATTTTTTGGATATGCACATCTAAAAATTGTCATTTTCATTCGGACGCACAAATTTAAAAGGCAAGAGGGGGCATAATTACGATAGTAATTTCTTCCCACTCTGTGTCTTTTAGATAGAGTGAATACAAACTTTATTAATGCATCTCTCTAGAAACGAATCTATCTTAATAAGACACAAATTGTATGCACATTTAAAGAGCAGTAAATAATGAGGATTAGTGAAGACTAGGAATTGAAGAGAGCTAATTAAATTTACAGTTATCCGCAGAGAAGTGAGATGAATAGTGCGTTATTATATTTGTTTAAATCTGATTGAATAAAGTTACTATTATTGCTGAGTGGTTATAATATTATTGGTATTAATGCTAACATTATCTCTAATAAAAAATGATGATTATTGAATTATTAAATAGTAATTTAATAGTACTTATTGACACTCCATAGTTGTAACACTATTGCAATAATCCACTTGTTGATACAATTTGCAGTTTGTAGAATTGTGGAACTGAAATGAATATTGGATTTTTCTAATTTTTCTCATTTTCAGGACTTTATTTGATGCAAAAATCTGTATGCAATTTTAAATGCGTTGAATAATCTACAAAATTGAAAACAAAAAACCAAAGGTACTTCAATAATCCATTTTTGACAATCTATTTCTATGTGCATTGAATTTGTTGTGTATTACATCTCTGGTTTTTGTCATGTGATCATGATTCTGTATATCAATCATTTCATCTTTCCTTTACTCGTTCAGAACGTTATATATTTATCTCTCACTGGAGCACTCTTATTTAATCTGAGCGTATCTATAAGATTGCTGGATGTCAGATTACAGATGATTGTCAGACGATGTTTGTAAAACGTTTCAGTTGTTATCGTGTTACTGCTCGGTACAAACAGTTTAATTTCGAATGGCACAAGCTTATTTCGAACAGAATAATAATTACTAGAATTATAATTGGTATCAAGCATCAGAAGAAATGAGCTCTATGAACCAGTAGAATTATGTTGCTCAACTAATCAGGAAACATTGCCAATTCGTTCTAGTTAAATAACAATCAACGTATTTCCAATGCCAACGTCTTCCAGTAGCAGTTGGTTTTTTAATTGAAGTAATTACTAATTGATGGTATTTTGTGTATTTCCAATCAGAGGTATGGATAAAAGTTATTCTGTTTGATCAGTGAGTTCAATATGACAACTCTTGAAGGAATAAAAATTGAAACGCCGAATCAAAACAGAGTTTTATTAGAAGAAACGTTTTACGTGTTAACAAAGAAAAATTGTGTGTATCGAGTGAAACTGCTCAAGAAAGGTTTATCACTGGTAAAAGAAAATGAAAGTCATCTAAAAGAGAAACTTATACCCATCAATGATATCATAGGATGTAAGTGTTTAAGAAGTAAAAAACCTGAAAGAAGCTGTTCATGTCAATCACTACCAAGATCTTCCAGCCTTAGAGTGGTGGAAGAAAATTCAGTGGAATTAGATGATAAAGATGTGAGTGCATATCTCTATATTTATGCTTATCTGCTACAAAATGTTAAAGGAACTCCAAGTAAAAGGGAGCGTACTATCATTACACTTAGGTTTAGATCTTTTGATAAATTCGAGGATAATCACAGGGAAGCACAAAGATGGAGAACAACAATAAAAAAGTTGATAAATGGTGATCACGTTTCCTATTCCCAGATTATAGATTTTTCTCTGAGTCACAAATTCAAAGAGAATAGAAAGTTATTGGTACTCTGTAATCCCAAAAGCGGTGCAGGAAGGGGAAAATCTATTTTTCAGGACAAAGTTGCCCCTTTATTGCAGGAAGCTGAAATACCATATGACCTACATATAACACAGTATGCAAATTTTGCTCGGGAATTTGTGAGAACTTCAAATTTGTATCAGTGGTCTGGAATAATTGTGGTGAGTAATTTTATTTTTGAGTAAAATTGAGAATGTTATAATTTTAGATAAACATAATTTTGGGTGATAGGTATGAATGTATTAATTTCACGTAAATGAAAAAGTGTAAATTTGAAATTGAGTTAGGAATTGAAAATTTGTATGTAAATATTTATGTGCAGAAAGAGTGGAAATTTTTGGAAAATGTTTAAGATCTTTGTGGAAAGTACATTCTTTTTGTTGCACTACTTGTTCAGATCTAGATAGGGTTAGGAAAACATGTATGAGAATTGTTTTCATACTGAAAATTTTTCTCTTATTGCCCTCAGGTAACCAAATTTATTCTTATATTTTCTATTTGCTTTTAGTTTTACCCTTCACAATTGACCCTCGACTATGTTTAATTACGGGCCTTGTTTTAGCATTGCGGATTTTTTTTTATTCAGGGCCATATACAACTGATGATTCTTTTGTGAGTCACCTATTCTACCCCATCTGCTCTCTTAATTTCCAATATACAAGTTCATTACCAGCTAAATATTATGGTTTTTAGACTTCATTTTAAGCGTACTAATTAATATTTTATTCCTTCGGTTTAATGCTCCAGAGTTTAACAGTAAATGATTTTGTATATTTCTGCATTGTCTAGAAAGGAAACTCTTCATACAATTCAATAAACCTGTTCAGGATTATCCTCTCCAGGAATTTTATCTGTTTAGGAGTCCTGCCATGCTCTGAACACTGTTCAAATTGAGCATATCTTCTGTTTTATAGTTTTAAGGTTCACTGGTAAGTACTTCACATGAAATCTAGCACAAAAAAACTAGCAAAATTTCAACTTGTAGTTATTCACCAGGTGTTTCAATAAATGTTTCTGAACTTTTTTTAAAAAATCAGTTTGTAACTAAGTATTCAACAAAAACACAACCTGTCGCTTTCGAGAGTGAATATTAAGTGCATTCAGAAAAATCATCGAACTTGTTGATCGGAAATACCATACAATTATTTTATACTTATTGGGAATCCTCAGTGACATACATCCAAACAATAAAGTTTAGATGGTTTTTCAAACGTACCCAGGTCCCATCTTCAGAATGGGGCAGACATTCACTTGTGAACTAATCATGTGAGTTCCCTCTATCTAAGAAACGACATTAACTCTCTCGAGCATTGAAGATCGCTTTCTCATGACAAGATCAGTGAAAGTACTTAAAAGCTTTGTAAGCATTTCATTCAAAAACTTCAGAACCTCTTTGTCTGTAGGTATGAGACCGTTCTTACACATTTTGTAGATTTTCACCACCTTTTTTCATGTGGTGAAATCATGCTTTTTTGTAATCAATGCATGCCATAAACAGGTTCTTCCTCTTGGAGTAGCCCTGATTGCAGTTTACTGAATCCATAATGAGTTGTTCCTTCCAACCCACAGCGTTTTTTGTGCACCCCTTCTGTTGATCGACAATGATATTATTTCGCTCGCAGTATTCATAAACAAGGCAGTGTCCCTTTTTTCTATTGCTTTACTTGCACCTCTTCAAACGCACCCTGTAAGCCGATAGTTTTTGCCGGAGGGTGTCAAGGCATTGACGTGCATGAATTTGATTTGTCGCTTATGAATGCAAGGTTTTTCTTGAGTTTTCGTGTGCTAGCTCCTGCTTGGTATCGTGTTAGCTGGCCAATGTGTTTTCTTAGTTCGTTAATTTTCTTTTGTAATCTTTGTTGCCAAAATGCTGCCTCGTTCGTGTTTTCACTTCCATACACCATGCTGCTGAGACAGCTGAACAGTAGATGACTGTATGTGTAGACTCCAAACACACGGCACCATTAACGAAGTTGAGCATAACACTTATATTGAGCGCGCTAACAATTTGATCTAGTCTTTTTGAAGACCTGAGCTTGGGCAAAACGGGCCTGCTAAGGGGAACTGTGTAATTAAACTCCAGCTTTGATTTCCCCACTTCTTCAGGCACTTCCTCCATTGCTAATGTTGCTGGTTTTCCAAATTCGGTTATTGAGGGCGGTTTATTGGGACTGTATCTTCTTCGCTGTTGTGCCGTTCATTCATTTCTCGCGATACATCGTTCTTTAAGGTTTTGAGCCTTGCTTCTTACACGAGTCTGATTCTCAGATTCATTCAGTAGTGCTCGGTCACTCTCTATTGCCTCTGTTATTATTGTCATGATTTCACGCCTTACGGCATTCACGCTCTCGCACAGAGGAACTTTCACTTGCCAGATATCATTTATCAGAGGAATTAAGCTCTGTGGGATCTTTCCAAATTAATAGGCCCGTGGCGTCGGATCCATGGTTGCAATCTTCACGGCGGTAGCCTTCAATGCGTTGACTTATGCGTTTTATCCTAAAACCTTAACGACAGTTCCATCTGTCAACATTTTTTGGCTTTTGTTTTATTGCAATGTAATAATTATTTCAGGAACACGCATTATTCGAACTTATACCTTTTTGTTCTGAGACTACCTTCGCAGAGAATGTTTAATTTTCGATTTTATATTAACTTTTTCAAGGATATTTTTCACAGAGGATGTTAAACATATTATGTTCACAGAGACAGGTTCACGAATTATTTCCATACTTTCACTAATTTGTTCAGGGACATCCTTCATTAAATTACATCAATTTGTTCAGGTATACCTTTTCATGTAAGATATTTAACATACTGTTTTCATTCATTTTTTAATCATTATTATCATTATACGATTTCAAGCCTAACGGGTTTCTTCACACTCAATCACAGGAGAAATTTCACTTATACTAGATATTATATAAGAGAGGGATTAAGCTCTGTGGAGTCTATTTCCAAATTATCACGCCCGTGTCGGCGATGCTCTTCACCTCGTGGGGTTCATTTCCGATATCCCAAAATTTTCCTGACAGTCCTTGCTGTGGCGTGCAGTTCAGATTTCTGTCATTCTTTATAGAGATATTCACCCAGTACTAGTTGTCTGATTTCCAATTAGAGATTTTGTGGAATTACGCCAGTAGACCCTAAGATGATTGGAGCAGTCTTGACGACGTTCATGTTCCATATCATCTGCACTCGCACTTCAAGTTCTCCATATTTAGAGTTTTTATCGGCATTTTTCACAACTACGTTGCTTGAAATTGAAATGGCCACCTCGATAAAAGTAGTTGCCCTGGCTCTCTTGTCAACCATGACAATGCCTGGGTCCTATTGTGGGATTATCCCCGATTTCATCCTTTCGGCTTTCACACTCCCTCACAGGGGACCTTTCAGTCATCTCAGATATTAAATCGGAAGGATTAAGCTCCGATTTTTGTAATTCCTTATAGGGACGTTCGCTGAGACAACCCCCTCAAGAGATGTGTGTGAAACTGGCCACCGGTTTTCCAGCCACCGTTTTGACTAAAGTGCGCACAGACGCCACGATCGGCGGGATCTACTACAATATGATATTGCTAATAAATCACAATAAGCCAACATATTGATGAAATTTTGATGTTATTAGATGCGAATGAGTAATATTATTACGAAATAATCATTTTCAGCATTTGGTCTATCCATTTACGAAAAATATCATCACCTTTATATATAGGACAAATGTTTTTTGTTATACCTTATACTTTTGAAAATATTAATTTTTTTTGAAAAATTTCGAATGGAATAAATCGAAATAAACATTCCTAATGAGATTTATTCGTTTTCAGAATTTGTTCAATCCATTTACTACTACTTTCACCCCTTTCAAATAATTCAATCTCCCTTCCTTCTCTACACTGCTGATTTCTCACCTAGCCAACTTGTTGATGAATTTTTTATGTAAATAGATGTAAATGAATAATATTATCACGAAATAATCATTTTCAGAATTTGTTCAATCCATTTACAAAAAATATCATCCCCTTTATAAATATGAAAAGTGTTTTATGTTATACCTTGTATTTTTGAAAATATTCATTTATTTCGAGAAATTTCGAAAGGAATAAATCGAAATAAACATTCTTAATGAGATTTATTCGTTTTCAGAATTTGTTCAATCCATTTACTACTAGTTTCACCCTTTTCAACTAATTCAATCTCCCTTGAAATTAACAAAATTTATACGTGCTTGTTTTCCACAAATGCACGCTGAAAATACCTTATTCATATTATCAATAACTTTCAAAAACAAATCAATTGCTAATTCATTCAATTTCATTTTAGAAATCTTTTCCCTACTAATGTGACCTAATCACTAAGGCCAAATTCTGTCTTTCTCAACAAAGTAGCTTCACACATCTTGCTTACATCTCGTTCTGTAAGATTTTTGATTTCCCGCAGCCAGGCTCTTCTTCGATACACCTCACTAAGATGGGATTATCAGATACCCTTTCACTTCCTAAGATATTCATGAACTCTCCGTTATAACCAAAGGTAGTATTGACTTTTACTGTCCCAACATGGATTGTTAAGCCCTTTATTATTTGACATTGTACCAATATCATATCCTCAGAATACAGTAATTGTATGGATCAATTTATGATTTGGACTTTCCTCTTTTATAATGAGTAAATTTTATTATCTATGTTAATGGAACTTTAACCATTCTTCGATTTCAGGTAGCATTTTGCCCCATTATATTATGTTGGAAATTTACCTGGAATGGTCCAGCTAAATTTTTGTTTGTTACAGTCGCCCAGCTTATGATTTTGCATGTATTTTAGCCAAAGGAATCATTTCTCACCCTTATGTTGGAGGGAGATATTTTGTAATTTTGAATTTATTTTGTTTTAAATCATTGGAATTTTAGCTTTGAGAAATGTTTCATATACACTTCTGCGGTATTATCATAACCATACATTATCATTTATTTTACTTTTAAGTATAACTTTTAATAATAAATGTAAGTTTAAATTTATTAGAATTTTATTTATTACGAGAAGTGGCACGTAGTAAAAGCAAAATTTAACATGGATTGCATCGATTTTCTTTTTTGAAACAGATATGCTAATTGGTCCCACTAATTATTCATATCTTGTGAATAAATTAAGTAATCATTTTTGTATTCTTAATTATCACTAGCCATCTAGCCACTAGGTTAATGGTTCAGTAACCACCGCTGACGAAGCATTCAGTTCCTCTTTGTTTTTCCTCAACGTTTTTTGTGTTTTTATACTGTGTAATAATAACTGTAAAAATAGCAATCTGCCAATAGAAACTGTCTCACCTATCGAACGCTATGTGACGCTAGTTTAAGTGACACACTAAATTAAGAATGTACTAATTCTTGCTACTACAAAAGTACCAATGAGATATATTTTGATCGTTAAAAGTGACCATATCAAGAAAATGTTCTATATAAAAAGAAAACGATAATGAGAAGTCAACAATTTTTTTAATTAAATTTTATGAACTGACAATGTATTGGAAAATCAGCAGATGACCCTTTCTCCACGTATAATTAGCTTTGGAGTGAGCTTCACCTATTATTGGGTTGAAAAAAATGCTAGAGATACGTCATTGTTTATAGCTACAGATTTTTCAACTTTCAACATTAGCAATTGTTTTGTTTTTATTACAATGTTGTGTCGTGTAACGAACTTTCTCAATGAAGTCAGGTTTATGATCATTCTGAAAGTAATTTTTGAATATCTTCGAGAAATGAGCTGAACTACTTCTTTATCATGGCTACCTTTATGATCTCAATCATTACTTGAGCGGTAGCATTCAGTACCTGCACAATGAATAAATGTATCTTTGGTTACAGAGAATCCTCTTTATGTTATTGACTTCGTCTTCTCAAATGTTTTTATTATCCAATTAAAATTACAAAATTTACATTTTCAATTTGAAGGGATTTCTGCCTCTATAATTGTCCATCAGCGTTGCATGAGGAAAACCGTGTTTTTTAGTTACTGCTTGGTAGGACATACTTTGAGTAACAATTGCAATGCTGTCTTTAGAATACTGATTCATATTATAATTTTTTTTCCTTTATTATTTTACTTACATAAGAATACTTACTGGTATTATTATAAATGCTAGTTATTCTTTCAAAAGCACTATGCACTTATGCGAAAGTTGGACCTACAGTTTAACGGTGGGAATTGAACCCACCAACACTAGTAAGTCGAAATCGTATACCTAATTAGGGTCACTATAACGACTACTGAGCCTCTCGATCAATTTTCATTTCAATATATATTCCATATATATATATATATATATATATATATATATATATATATATATATATATATATATATATATATATATATATATATATATATATATATATATATATATATATATATATATATATATATATATTAGGGTGAGCGAAAATTTTTTTTCGCATTTCCAACTTCTAAGAGTAAAAAGTTTATGCCTTTTAAGCTCAAACATATACCTGTAAAATATTATTTGATAAAAATAAATATAACTACCTCCGAAAGGTTATTGAACTTTTACTATATTCAGAATTTATGCAGGAGTTAGTGATTTATTTTTTCTATAACATCTTGATCTTTCTATCTGTATTACTATATTAATTAATTGGAAATATACTGTATTTTAACAATAAAAAATAAAAAGCAGGTACTGTAAGTACGAACAAGGAGTGAGGGGGGTGCAAACCGGACAATTCGCGCGTGGGCAGTGCACTATTGTCTTTCGAGGTGAACTGTCGCTCGCGCGCAATTAAAACATAACCTAAAGCATTGTTTTTGTTAAATATGGAAAAAACTCGTAGTGCTTCTAAATGCCCACTATTTGGTGAATGTTGTGAGATAAATTTTCAGAAATTTCCGATAAAATTGTGCCTGAATTCGAGAGCATATGGCAAGTGGCATCTTTACCAACAGTGACTAGTACCAGAATTATACAAATGTTAAAAACTTACCACGAGAAGCGGAAAAATCTTCTTAAGTCGATGAAAAAGAATTTCCAGCAAACTTTAGAAAATTTTATGAAAAATAAAAAGTTACTTTTTGATATATCAGCTTGTAAATGCAAAGATTTTAACTGTTGCACGTGTCCAAGAGAAAGGAAGGTCCCTAAACGTGAACAAGCTTTTTTAATTGACCAAAGAACGGCTAGTAAAATGATAATTGGCAGAGTTGATGTTATTGTAAGTAAAAAAAATCTAATAAATCAGGAAAGGAAGCTAAAACAACAATATCACTTTGTGTTAGCCCGGCGATTACAAGTACGTCCTCTGTTAATTTAGATATCAGCACCTCTTCTCTTTCTTCCGAAACGGATGAGCCACTGAAAAGCGATGCCTGCGCTGAGAAAATTGAATCCGTTTTTCTTCTAAAAAAAAAGAAAAAAGTGTCGTCCATTGACTTGCCTACGGTATCGAAAACGTGTGATAGATACGGAGTGTCTGACAGGACTGCTGCTGCGATTGTGTCATCAGTATTACATGATATTGGTTCTGAACTTGAAGTTATAGATAGAAGTAAGCTACGAAGAGAAAGAAACAAGACTAGACAGGAGTTACAGAAACAGGTAAACCTCAGTGATATTTCTGCGTTATATTTTGATGGCAGAAAAGATAAAACTTTAAAAATTATTAAGAAAGCGAACCGAAATTACAGAAAAGTAATTATTGAGGAACATATTTCGCTTGTTGAGGAGCCAGGATCTACCTACTTAGGTTACGTAGTACCTCACATTGGTTCAGCAAAAGGAATAGTATCTTCTATCACAGCATTTTTGAAACAGTTAAATATTTCTCATGACGGTCTTATGGAAATTGGTTGTGACGGTACTAATGTAAACACTGGAAAGTATGGGGGCATTATACGGCTGCTCGAAAAACAGCTTAATAAACCACTTCAGTGGATAATTTGTTTACTGCACATGAATGAGTTACCTTTACGTCATTTATTTTTCCATCTTGATAGTTCAACTTCAGGACCCAAGTCTTACAATGATCCGTTAGGCAAAGCATTAGAAAATTGTGAAGAACTCCCGGTGATAAAATATAGAATAATTGAAGGAGATATGCTACTTGAAATGCCCAACGATCTAAGTACAGACCAGAAGTACTTGCATAGAATTGTTTCAGCAATTATTACAGGCACTTTTTCTGACGATTTAGGACACAAGTCTCCAGGAAAATTGTCTCATGCGCGCTGGCTTACGCGTGCAAATAGACTTTTGCGCCTTTACGTCGCTACCGAAAACCCAACATCTGCCTTGGTTACTTTAACTACATTTATTGTTAAAGTATATGCGCCTTCCTGGTTCGCAATTAAGAGTAAACCTTCTTGTAAAGATGGTTCCCGCCATTTATTCAAGGCGTATTTTGAAGGCTCGTAGTAGTGCGGTACAAGCTCCAAGGCTTTTTGCTGTACCAAAAATTAATTTTGATGCATCGAATTATATCGAGATGATAAATTGGCAAAACGAGATAACTGAACCTCCAATTTTTAAAAACTTGTCGACAGAAGAAATTTCCTGTATTGTTCAGTCTGGTGGCGAGGGCCAGCTATCATTTTTGCGTCTTCCGTGCCATACCCAGCCTGTAGAGCGAGCCGTGCATATCACAACAGAAGCTGCTATGTCTCAGTGTACGAAAAAATCGCGACTAGGTGCCATGAAGGCAAAATTAGAGTCAAGAGCCCAAATGCCAAAATTTGATACAAAATGTCATTTTAAACCAGATTAAAAGGTTTTCCTAGCATTTCTTTTATATGTTACATTCACTTCTTTTTGCATTTATTACATAATTAATTGTCTGATTATTGTTTTGTATATTATTTCACATCCATTTTTCCGTAATTTCCACTAAATATAGATTTGAACAAAGAAGTCAGTTTTTTCAAGAATTTTGAAATTTTAGAGGCGATTCGGAGGTAAAAAGAAATTTTCAATAATTACTAAAATTGGCATATGTTCACGTTTTTACATAAGGCATAAATCCCCCCCATTTAGAAATCAAAAATTCAAAAAAAAAATTTCGCCATTCATTCGTGCTCCACCCTAATATATATATATATATATATATATATATATATATATATATATATATATATATATATATATATATATATATATATATATATATATATATATATATATATATATATATATATATATATATATATATATATATATATATATATATATATATATATATTGGGTCAAAAAAATGATTATTTTTTTTTACAAGTGACACGGAAAAATGAGTTGCTAGACACTTTAAAGAAATTCTCACCAAGCATGTGAGCTCTTAATTTTAATAGGAAGATCCTTCGCATCGCAGTTTTGTATTTTTTTCCCAGTCCAATAGAAAAAACTCATACCTCATCAATTATCGATTGAACAGAAAAATGTTCCCAGAGAATTCTTTAGGAAATTCAATGTTCTACAAAAAAGGTATCTTATATTTTCCGTAAACCTCACCATTTGAAAGATATTAAGGATTTAATTTTGATTATTTTAAGAAAAATTTCATTTTTGTTTATGAATTTTATAACTCGACAATAAATGACTTTTACAAAATGCGCAATATCGATTTTTATTGGAAATTAACTGCTCTATAAAAATGGTTTCTTATGTTTTGGCGATGAAATTAACCGTTCAAAAGATATTCATCATCAAACTTTCATGTGTACGGATTTTAAAAGTTTTTGATTGGATATTCGAAACATTTCAATTCAATTTATAATTTTTGAGAAAATTTACATGAATTTTATTTGTTATCAACTGAAAAACTTCAAAATATTTTTCAAGTTTTTATTTATGTTTAAATATATTTGTCTCCATTTAAAAAATAAATTGGACATTATTTATCGCTTAGTTAAATATTTATTAATAAAAAAAGCAAACTTTTCATTATACATATGTTATGATATGTTTCAGTATCAGAGAAAAACAATGTCTAATTATTAACTTATTTCAATTTTCAAAC
Organism: Henosepilachna vigintioctopunctata; assembly: GCA_030704895.1. Taxonomy (NCBI): domain Eukaryota; kingdom Metazoa; phylum Arthropoda; class Insecta; order Coleoptera; family Coccinellidae; genus Henosepilachna; species Henosepilachna vigintioctopunctata. Next base: position 1,666,817 of record JARQZJ010000136.1, on the reverse strand, counting down.
AAGTTTTTGTTGCAAGTTGGGTAATTTTTTCGATACTCTTTGACAACTTGCAATAAAAATTGAAATTGCTCTTCTTTTTTTGTTAAACATGGGTATTCACTTACTAATGCGACACCTCGCTCTGCCACAACATTAACAACTTTTAATTGTGCGAAAAATTCTTTACTTTCATTATAACTGCCATCAGTAGACTATAAATCAATATTTTCATCAAGAAAATCATGTGGCAGATCAAAGAGCTCCAACAGTTTCATTGACTTCTTAGAAACAAAGTCACTTATGTTTTTTGTATGTATACAAACCAACGACAACATAACGATCAAGGAAAAAGTAGATGGCGCTAGTTCACAATTCAAACAGATGAAATAAAATACAAAACAAAAATTCTCTAGAGGAGAAATTTTCTCTAGGATCGTGATTTCTGATGATTAAAAATAAAATGTTTGGAATAATTGAAGAAAAATTCTGATAATTTTAAAAATAAAACTCAAATAATACTTATATTAATGACAAGAAATGAAATTCATATGAAATTTATAAATTAAATAGAAATTTTTCGAATATCTCATCAAAAACTTTTAAAATCCGTACACATGAAGGTTTGATGATGAATATCTTTTGAACGGTTAAATTCATGGCCAAAACATAAGGAACCATTTTTATAGAGCAGTGAATTTCCAAAAAACATTTGTATTCCGCATTTTGTAAAAGTCATTTATTGTCGAGTTATAAAATTAATAAACAAAAATGAAATTTGTCTTAAAATAATCAAAATTAAATCCTTAATATCTTTCAAATGGTGAGGTTTACGGAAAAATATAAGATACCTTTTTTGTAGAACATTGAATTTCCTAAAGAATTCTCTGGGAACATTTTTCTGTTCAATCGATAATTGATGAGGTATGAATTTTTTTCTATTGGACTGGGAAAAACATACAAAACTGCTATGCGGATGATCTTCTTATTAAAATCAACAGCTCATGCTTGGTGAGAATTTTTTTAAGGTGTCTAGCAACTCATTTTTCCGTGTCACTTGTGAAAAAATAATCGATTTTTTTGAGCCACCCTAATAAATATATATATATATATATATATATATATATATATATATATATATATATATATATATATATATATATATATATATATATATATATATATATATATATATATTCGTTCAGTTTTCTTGTGCTTTGCTTAATAACATAAATGTTGAGGTTTCTTGGGAATGAGCGTCCACAGTTTAAAATTGATGGAATAATTGTTTATTCTACATATGTTTCGGCTCTTGGCATTTTTCAAGAATATTACAGTTTCGTGTTAGTTGGAAACTGACTTCAATTTCACATCTTTCGTAAAACGAAAAAATTAAATTTTCTTGATATAACAATATTATAAGGAAAGATAACAAAATTTTTACAAGATGGTACAAAAAAGAAATATATTCGCAACGAACCATAAATTATATAAGTAATCATCACTATTCCCAGAAAAAAGGTATAATAATTAATTTTATAGATAGATCACTAAAATTAACATCATCATGTGATGATGTTAATTACGACATGAAACACTTAAAGAAGTTCGTACTCTTCTCATGAAAAATAATTACCCATTAAATTTAATCAACAAAATCATGAAAAACAGAATTCATAAATTATATAATACTTTACATTCAAAAAGAAGTAAATGTAACGAAAATAATTACATTGCCTTACCATATATTCCAAAATTAAGTAAAAACATTGCTAAAATATTAAAACCTTATAATTTAAGAAAAGCACATACTGCCAAAAATCAAATCGAAGAAATATATACAAAATTAAAAAGTGAAACTGTAACTCAGAGAAAAACTCATACGGTTTATAATATACCGTGTAACAATTGCAATAAAAGCTATATCGGACAAACAGCACAAAATCTCGAAGAGAGAATCATAAGACAGCGCATAAATACGCAAAAACTCAAATAACAGCCTTACATAAACATAAAATAACAGAAAAACTCGATTATGATTACAAAAATACGAATCTGTAGAAAATTCTATCTACAACAACTTAATAAACCTCACAAACAACACTCATAAAATAAACACACAACAATCACCAAACATCACATCTCAAAACTCATTTTTTCCAGATCTACCTTCAGTTTCACACATAAACCAACAATATACATATTCTGGATAAGTATAAAAAACTATATGTAATTATATATATGTAAATATAAATCACACTTATTAGAATCACCTGGCTTACCATGAGTTTTTCAGAGGTTTCCTCATGGTGAAGAAGACTAAAACTTCCGAAGCGAATGCTGAGCCAGAAATATTCCTCTGATAATGAAAATCAATGAGTGAAGATACAAAAAAACGAATTTGATTTTTCTGAAAAATTTTGATATCTGTAGTAGTTTGAGACATTTCGATATCTATAGTAATTCATAAATTCAGTTATTCATTGGTTTTGACAAAGTTGTAATATAAAAAGGAAACGTTAACAAAAATAAACTTTTTCATATCAAAAGAAGCCTGTTATTGCTAAAAACATTCAAAATAAAATATCTTAAATACTAAAAAAATATCTAAATACTTATATATATATATATATATATATATATATATATATATATATATATATATATATATATATATATATATATATATATATATATATATATATATATATATATATATATATATATATATATATATATATATATATATATATATATATATATATATATATATATATATATATATATATATATATATATATATATATATATATATATATATATATATATATATATATATATATATATATATATATATATATATATATATATACATATCTATTCTAAGTAGCCTAATATTAAGTATCAGCTGTTCACAGCATAGTAGTACCAATGCTACAACATTAAGAATTTTTACTTGGTAACTGACGGTTTTTCTCCCGCTCAACAAGCAGCTGATTATTGTTCTCGTACCTATCATAGATTATTGAAAACAATCACGTATTAAAATTTCATCTGACGTACTGTGAATTTTATTTCACCTATTTTCAAACAAGTTCATGTGGTCATCTGACTCATAATCTCCCCTCCACGATGCAGCTGACGATTTTTTTCAGCTCACTATGATGTAAGCTATTTGTGAAAAAAGTGTTAACTGGCGTAATATTACTTAATTTTTTATTATTTTTACCACTTCCGCTACGTCTCAATCCCACACCCTTCGCTGACGCTTGGACCCATTTAATCTATTGAAAAAGATTGCAATCAATCGTCATAAAAATACTGTCAAAAATGTAACGCTATCTCCCTGGACTAATAAAAGTTCCTATACTCGTATATCTGGCTTAAGTGAAGCATATACTCAATAAGTATTTATCTAGTTTTGTGTGCTGGTGGATGTAGATAATGGTTAGTGATCGATCTATCTAATCTTGTACATTAACATCTATTTCAAGAGTACGCTGAAAAAAATATCTTTATCATTATAGATAAGGATGTATAGAAACTGTTTTCACAAGTCTCGGAAAATCTATTGAATAAGTGTTTGGTCAAATAAAGTTCGATTATTGAAAATATTTTCTGGTGGCTCAAATTTCATTATATTCTTTTGAAATTTTCAAAACTAAAATTGAAGAGTTCGATATAACGCCTATGTATTTTTACTCAATGTTAGACCTCTAACATACAGTTAACTAGTTAATGTGAGTGGAGATTATTTTCGTGATTTCTTTATAAATCGCCTTCACATTTCGAGTTTCCCTAGATAATGATTTCTGAAATTGAAATCCGCATTGATATTTCCAATGGAAATACGATTTAATAATACAACAATATTTAAAATTTTCTCATAATTTAAAATACTCATGACGACGTTTCGAAGTACTACTTCTTTTTCAAATGTTGGATTAATGCTATGTGTAATCTTACAAAGTCAGTACTTACAGCTATTTTCACAGAACATACCAGGTATGTTCTATGACTAACTTGGAGTGGGGACCATAGAATACACTGATATTTAACAAAAGGATCGTATACCTGGAGATTAACACAGAAAATCAATTTATTAAGTCAGGTATTCCAACGAAATGTAGGAAATATACAAATATACAACTAAGATTTCTAAGTACAAATAAAGGAAATTAATTTTTTTTGTGACATAAAACATAAAATTGAATGTAAATTAACTAAAACTTAGGTAATCAATCGGATATGCTAACTGGAATATTCTTATTGAACATATAATATATATATATATATATATATATATATATATATATATATATATATATATATATATATATATATATCTTGAAATTGATTTATTGCCTGTTTGAGGTATTTATTTTGAAAGTTTTTAGCATTAACAGGCTTTTTTAATATGAAAAAGTTTATTTCTGTTGACGTTTCGTTGTTATATTACAACTTTGTCAAAACTAATGAATAATTGAATTTATGAGTTACTATGGATATCAAATGTCAAACTTAATTTTTAAAAAAATCAAATTAGTTTTTTTGTATATTCACTTATTGATTTTCATTATCAGAGGAATATTTCTGGCTCAGCATTCGCTTCGGAAGTTTTAGTCTTCTTCACCATGAGGAAACCTGTGAAAAACTCATGGTAAGCCAGGTGATTCTTAAGTGTGATTATATTTACATATATACAATTACATATAGTTTTTTATATACTTATCCAGAATGTGTATATTGTTCGTTTATGTGTGTGAAATTGAAGGTAGATCTGGAAAGAATGAGTTGTGAGATGTGATGTTTTGTGATTGTTGTGTGTTTATTTTGCGAGTGTTATTTGTGAGGTTTATTAAGTTGTTGTAGATAGAATTTAGATGTTTAATGTCCGTTCTTTCATTGACTCTGTTTTCCAAATTTTTACGAATGTGTAACATTTCTAAAATTTCTCTACATTTTTTGTTTCTTTCAGTTGCCAAAATTTTCGTATTTTTGTAATCAAAATCATGTTTTTCTGTTATTTTATGTTTATTTAAGGCTGTGATTTGAGTTTTCGCGTATTTATGTGCTTTGATTCTTTCTTCGAGATTTTGTGCTGTTTGACCGATATAGCTTTTATTGCAATTGTTACACGGAATATTATAAACTGTATGAGTTTTTCTCTGAATTACAGTTTTACTTTTTAATTTTGTATATATTTCTTTGATTTGATTTTTGGCAGTATGTGCTATTCTTAAATTATAAGGTTTTAATATTTTAGCAATATTTGTACTTAGTTTTGGAATATATGGTAAGGGAATGTAATTATTTTCGTTAGATTCATTTCTTTTTGAATTTAAAGTATTATATAATTTATGAATTCTGCTTTTCATGATTTTGTTGATTAAATTTGATGGGTAATTATTTTTCATGAGAAGAGTACGAACTTCTTCAAGTGTTTCATGTCGTAAACATGGTGATGTTAATTTTAGTGATCTATCTATAAAATTAATTATTATACCCTTTTTCTGGGAATAATGATGATTACTTATAAAATTTATGGTTCGTTGCGAATTTATTTCTTTTCTGTACCATCTTGTAAAAATTTTGTTATCTTTTCTTTTAATTGTTATATCAAGAAAATTTAATTTTTCATCTTTTTCTTCTTCAAGTGTGAATTGTAATTTATTATGAAAACTATTGAAACGTTCTAGTATATTATCAATTTGATCTTTATCTGCTATTATTAAACAATCATCAACATATCTTTTATATAATAAGATATTTTCTTCTAAATTTTTTATTATATCTTCTTCTAAAAATTCCATTACTAATTGTGCAATGACACTTGAAATTGGACTGCCCATTGCTACACCATCTAGTTGTTGATAAAATTCATTTTTATATTGAAAAAAATTTTGTTCCTAAAGTGAATTTTACTGCTTCAATGAATTCATTTTTTGGAATACAAGTGAAATTTTTAAAAATATTCCATTTTAGATCTATTATATATATATTATATTATATTATATATATATATATATATATATATATATATATATATATATATATATATATATATATATATATATATATATATATATATATATATATATATATATATATATATATATATATATATATATATATATATATATATATATATATATATATATATATATATATATATATATATATATATATATATATATTCATATATATATATATATATGAACATAAACGTAGTTTTGATAAACAGAGAACAGACTCCCATTATGCTAATCATTTATTAGAAGAAAGCCATATATTTAGTTCAGAGTTGTAAATATTAAATAGAGAGAATAAAGGTTTCAAGCTAAATTTTCTAGAATCATTGCATATTAATAAATTCAAAAATTCGGGACTTTTACTCAATAGCCAGTTAGAGGTTAACTAGCCCTCTACTTAATATGTTCAATATTTTATTTTAAATTATGAGAAAATTTTGAATATTGTTGTATTATGGATATTAATTTTCTCCAGGTATCAGCCTCATCAATTATCAATTCGAAATACGATTTTTTCATGAAAGTTACTTATTTACGAAATAAGTAGTTATTTATAAGTATACATTAGTTTTTATATTAAAAAAATATAAAAAACATTGTACCAAATAATATTTTAAGATTTGTCGCTAAGCATACTTACTTCAAGTTTTCAACAGCGTTGAATTAAAATTACAAATTGACAGAAGAGCATTTCAACAATGCCGTTCATAGAAAATTACTCGACGAATCAATACAACAAAGCTTTCTTCCTGCCTGTAAAAGGATTTTGTTTGAAGGTCTTTCGTATTGGTAGCTTATTGACGTTGTTATTAATCAATTTGAAATCTGTACAAAGTCTAGGTAGTGATGGTTGAATACATTGAGTTTAAGTATCAAAACTTTAACTGAGTTAATTTAGTGTATCCATCGTTCACATGATATCGAGATGAGTTGAATCAGATGATTGAATACGATTCGTTTTAAGTTTTAAATTGATCGAAATTCGAGATGAGATATTTACACCATCATAATGAATTTCAATTCAATATACGCCGATTTACATATCGCTGATTTATTTTACTGCATTGTGATTTATTGTAGTGTTGATTAATGTCCGCTCAAACTCTCCGAATTTTTGCAGATTTAATATCACATCGTCATTTTATTTTCTTTTTAGAAACTTGAACCGACAATTGTTCAAGTAGCGTAATACGACATTGTTTTTGTAAGACATTTCCTAAGGTTTTCTGTAGGTTTCCTAAATCTTCAACACTTTCTAGAGTTAATATTTAGTGCCTTTCGAAAAACATCGAACTTGTTGAAAGGAAATCATACAACGCTTACTGTTTCATCCTTATATGGGCATATTCAGTGGAATGCTTTAAATTAATGATTTGTTTATATCTTCTGAAATGCCACTAGAAATTTTATTCTACAATAATCAGCAAAGTCACTAACCAAAGACGTCGATTTAATAGATTTTCTGAGTTTGAATATTGAAAAATTAGTTTCTTGTTTAGGTACGTTTCGCTACAAATTCTAGACTTGTCAAAACTTTGAAATGAGTAATTTTCACTTAATGACAGTACCTCAAATATTGAAAAAGTAGTTTCTTGTTTAAGTACGTTTCGCTACAAATTCTAGCCTTGTCAGTACTTTTGAATGAAAAATTCATTTCCATTATAAAAAAAGAAAATTTTGAAGAGTATTGACATTTACACTTTATCATTGTATTTAATGAGACGCCTTAGGGTCACGTTAGGGTTTAGACGTAAGCAAAACATGATTCATCTAATTCACTAACAGAATATGAATTATGTTCAGTTATTGTCTGAAAAAGTCGACGAAATGCCACGTTATATACAATAATAATAATAATACATTTATCCAATAACAGGGAAGAAATAACAAATTGGATACACATAATAATAAATTAAAAAAAAAGATAGAGTATAAGCGAATATATACAAAGAAAATAGAATTAAAATAAATTGAAATAGTAATATACAATAACCAAATGAAACAAACTAAAACTAAATATTATCTATTACAGTCACATATAGTCAACAAATATTAATGAAATATTGCAGATAAAGTCAACGAAAATGAAATTAAAATCAATTGCAATAGTATTATCTCATTGCGTGGTTCTGAGTGGCATGTCAAAATCAATGATAGCCGATCAAAATAGATATCACATAGACCGCAACACTTAGACCGGGCGCTAGAGGTAAGTGAGTATGCATAATGTGAATACCGAATTCCGCCAACGGATTTAAGTAAAGAAAAGGTCAAAGAATAATAATGTGAATCTTGCCGGTCGATTTTTTGGTCCATATTTTTTTTACCCCCTCTTCTCTTATTCGTAAAGGGAATGTATTGAGTACATGATATGAAATCATTTTAATGATTATTTTTGTGATAATTTATAGTTTTTTGTAATGGTAAAAGTCAGGATTGATTCTTAAATGATAAAAAAAAATCAAAAATGAAAGTAATACATTTTTTTATTAATAAAAAATTGAAAGTTACATGAAAAACCAGCGAATCCAAGCATAAATGTATTGAAAGTAGGTAAAAAATTAATCATTTTTATTTTTACATTTGTTATTGGTGCATTTACATAATGAAATACAAAACAATTGCGATTTTTTACAATTACAAGACATTGTGCGACAATCCGCAGTACATTTGCATGGTGGAATTAATGACTGTGGTGAAGACGGCTTCGTCATTTGTCGTGGAAGTAAGTCACCGTTGAGTTTTTCGTAACCAAATGAACAATAATCAATGGGTGGTAATTGTGTTTGATGAGAATTTTTCCATATAAATGTTTGTACAGTAGCCCTTAATAAATGCAAATGCAAAGCATCTGAAGTGCATATCACTTTCATCAAATTGAAATTGAAACCTATAGTTTGCGATATCAGTATAAATCTGAGTTCATCAGCAGATATTTTTTTCTTCGAAAATACATATGTGCAAACTGTTTCAATTGCTCATTATTTAGGTCTAGGTTTCCCAAAGGCATAAGAGCTGTTTGTACAAAATCTTCAGACGCAGCTTTTAACCATTGCATTTTACTACCAAATCTACTAGTAGTGTCGCAGCCACTTACAGCATGTAATGCTGGCAAAATATCGCATATATTTTCACCCAGTGATTCAGCAGCCAAATGGCATCCTAGAAAACATTTCTTTGTGTGAGAACCGTCAAACCATAGACCGAGACACCCAATATTTGCTAAGTATTTCCAGAAATAAACCGCTAAGACGAATACATCTGTATCAGCGCTGATTATGATAATATGAGCAGATTGAATCCTTACTGCGTGAAATATGTGGGCGAACATTCTTGAATCAGCTTCTAAATGGTTTGATTGTAATTCAAGTACCTCACAAATTGAAGACCCTTGCAACTTGAAACATTTAGTTGTATCATCGAATCCTCCACAAATATACATCTCGCAGTCTTCTTTTACTTGTGCATATTTTGGAGCATTAGCGCAAAGAAATCTAACGAGTTGCAATTTATTATGAGCGTTAGTTAGAAAAGCTTTACAATCAGTAGGAATTTTTGTTGAATCGTTGGAAATTATGATATTTTTAATGATCTGGTTTTGGCTCCGTAATTTAGTCTCCAAAAATTTTATAGAAATATCGTCGTATCTATCAAATATTAAATCTATTCTCTTAACGCCAGGCAAAGCATAAAATTCCATAATTTTTTTGAAAAAAACCTCGGCAAAATCACCAAAAGTATTGAACTTCTTCAACTGAATTTTATAAACAAGTGCCATACCATCAATAATATAAACTTTGAGAGCATTCAAATTTATTACATCTTTTTGAGAGCTTGTACCACAATTATAATTTTTTTCAACTTCAACGAGGAGTTGTGATTTTGGTGACTTCCTGTAGAATCCGTCACTGTCAAATAGATACTAACAGTAGTTCAATAATTCATACGATGCTAATATCCTTGTATTACGTCCACGTTCAGACGCTGTCATGAATGATTTTTGGAAAATCGTTATGTCTGTTACATCTTGCAATTTTTTGTTGGGAGCATTCTTGTTGGATTTCGAAGGAGTCTCTTTAAAGTTGAAAAATTTAGTTTTCTGTATACGGTCCGATAATTTCTTAGTTTTCTGGGAAAATCTTTCCTTTTCGTATGTAGTTAATAGAGCCTCCCCATTTTCTTTCACATTAAGTAAGCATCGCGAAGTTGATTCTTCCGCAAGTTCCCCAGTGACAATATTGCGAAGCACACATTCCCCATTAAGAGCAAATGGACTACAACTTTTGAAACACTTAATGATATGTTGAACATCGTTTTCGTCCGTATTAATTCTCGATTGCGTCCATTCATTATGACTATTTATGTCACCTGTAGTGTCAGATTGTATTCCAAGGTATGAAGTGAGCATTGAGTGAACGCTGTTTTTGAAAGGATACAGAAGCACCCATCTTTGCATTGCTTCTTCATTTTTCGTGATACCAATTAAGCCTCCGGTCACTGCAGAAGATCGATTCTGAGACTGTTCTAGTGCTAAGTCGCAGCCAACTGCATTGAATGTTCCTGCAGTTCGTTTGACGGCATGCATTCCTCTCTTCAGGTCATATTCGACGTCTGCAGGTAATTTTAACATATCTTGTAAATAAAGTTCTTGTAAAATTCTTGTTTTGTGGAGTCTGGATCATATAGTTCTGAAAACTTCTCACTAATGCTGTCTTTTCTTCTATTTGCTGCTTCTTTAATATTAAGCAGCGTCTCTGGTCTTGGATTTTTCACTAAACCACTCGAATTATCGCAAAATAAGCAAAATTGTTCGTTAGGTTTTTTTTTTTTCAAATTAACCACCTCTAACGACATTTCTAATGTTTTTCAATACAGTACACTTTTAACAGGCACTAAGAACTCACGAAAATACTATTTTTTATATGTATATATAAAAATACGACTTAAAAAAGCAACGTCTTTACGTGAATAGATGTAGAAACGCACTAAACACGCAGCTGCCTTATGCTTACTCTATGGGCGAAGAGGGGATGTGAAGGGAGCGGGAATGGACCATTATATTGGGCGGCAAGATGTGTTTTGTTATTATTGAGGGTCTCAGGTATAAGAATCCGGTCATAGTTGCCGTCACTCGGATTTCGCATACTCAACTACCTCTAGCGCCTGGACTAACTCATCATAAAGATTACATATACAGTTGATAAGAGAACGTGACATAATATTTGATCTGCTGTAATTGACATAAAATGTTTTTTTCCGCCTCAGACCACGCCTTGGTACGCGAATATTTATTCGGCTGAGAAAAAATGGTGAGTCGAATTGTGCAAAATTTTGAAGAGAAACTGAACTGTTCACGCCTTGAATTAATTCAATTCCCAGACTTTCGGTTATGGAATGGTCGAAGCCTCTCGAAGTTGCCCATAACATGTGAAGTAAAAACATATAATTCAAACATTTCCTCTGAACTGCCTCTAAGTCAGCAAAGAATTATTGTACAAAGGTGACCAAATTATTGATGCACGTTCCAGTGTACTGCGAATAAAGAAGTAGTACATCGTTTTCATTGTGCAAAAATTAACAAAGCTGTCCCAATTTGTAACCAAATAACCCAGCATTGTAGATGCAGAAGCCGTGATCAGTAATGTGTTCTGAGAACGACAGCTTATAATCGAAAACAACCCCCAGGTCCTTAAACTCAACAAATCTATCTGTAATTTGAGAATATGATAAAACTTTAAATTTACTTATATTAAGTTTCAGACAGTTTTTGTTACACTACAAATTAATAACATCTAGGGAAGTCTATACAATAAAATTGTGAATTAAATTCAAGTGTTTGAATTATCTTAGTTCATTAAAAATGAAAAAATTTGTTAAACTTTCGAAATAAATAATAATAATAGTTCTTTATTATATGACAAATTCATACAAAAGGTTATTGGCCCTAGGTCCTTTTAATATATAGTTCATTTATACTATTAATTTTAATTAATTAGTTTATAACATGCTTAGTGTTTCAAGTAGCGTCACAGTTGGGAATTTTCTTCGTACATAGTTGCTGTTGTCGTTATTAATAATAATAAAAATAGGTTTTTATTTCCAGAATTGTACATAACAAAATGAAAATTAGTCAAAAAATTCTTCACAAACAATTGAATGCATCACATTACATTAACCCTAAGATACACCCTAAGCTATTTTCGACAAAAGTCTATGAACTCAGGTACAGAATATGGTTCACACTAAATTAACATTGTGAGTAATTCTGTCTTGAAAAGTCTGAATTCTTTAATATCTCTTATTTTTCACGGCAAATAGTTGAAAAGTTTCATGCTCATATAGAGATTACTACACTCAGTACTATATATCCTTTGAACAGGTAACAAGTACTCAATCATTCTTCTGGTAGTATTCACATTTCTGTAAATCCAATAATAGGATTTGTTCTTGAATAAAAATAACAACATTTTATACATATTCAAACCAGGCATTGTTAGAATTTTATGCCTTTTGAATATACCTCTACATGATTCTCTGTATTTCATACAAAACATTATTCTTGAATATAAAACATTAATAATAAACATAAACATAATATATATAACATAATAATAATTAAACATAAAAAAATATAAAACATTATTCTTATAGTCAGTTTCTGAGTAAACACACGTTCAGCTTGAGGACTGCCCCCCCAGAAAATGACTCCATATGACATGATTTATTGGAAATTCGCAAAATTTTCAATCTTCAAGGTGTCCATGTCTACTCTATTTCTAATAGCTTTTAGCGTATATGTGACTGTATGACTGTATGGAGTCTTTTTGATAACGATTCACAATGCATTCCCAACCAAGATTCCTCTCAACAAATACACCCAACAACTTCGCATAAGAGCCCAGTTCAACGTTTCTGCCGTTTAAAGTAATAGTCTCAGGAAATGCTAGATTTGAACGATCAGTCGAAAGAATTAGAACATTGGTTTTATCAACATTGAGAACCAATCCATTTTCAACGCACCAATTTCCAATATTTGTCATTGATGTTTTCAACTTGTATGTAACCTCTTCAGTATTCCATCCTGATATCAAAACATTAGCGTCATCAGCATATAAATATGTTTCTATCAATTCTTCTGTAGATGAAATGTGTTCAGTTGATATATTTTGTGGTTGTGACATTCCAGCTAACTGGGAAGTAGACAGAGAGAGTTCTAGTTCGCTCTGAGGATACAAAACCCCATTGAAAATTTCGGGTAGGTCATCAATATATATGACAAACAAGATAGGTCCCAGTACTATGGCACATCGGTAAAATATCCTCCAATTTTTTCTTGAAGGCAGCAGCTCATTAGAGGGATTGTGTAGTCTGTTCTCTCTATATCCTTAAGCAACGATATTTTGCAGTTTGCATTGATTGTTTGTGCATATTCTAGTATAGGTCTACATATGGTATCGTATATTTTATCTGCACCTCCAATAATTATTCCTCTGTTTCCATACGTTAGCCATCTGAAATGTTTTGCTCTTGATATTGTTTTCTTCTTCATTGGCTGTATATGAAGGTTGAAATTTAATTTGTTATCGAAGAGCATTCGCAGATATTTCATGGATGATGTCCGTTTATTTTTACTGTTGGCGAATTTTGTGTGATTTTATGGTTGTAAATAATGTATTTACACTTATTAGGGTTTGGTTTTAGTCGCCACTTTGAAAACCATGTATTTGTTTGGTCATTCAGTTCATGTATTTTACTAGTGCATTTTTCTATTGTTTTTTCATGTGCTACCAACAAATTGTCATCTGTATATTGTAGGACATACTGACTTCAGGGCAAATATCGGAGCAGAGTATATTGTAAAGCATCGGAGGCAGAGATGATCCTTGAGGTGTTCCTTGTTCTGGGGAGAAATATCTAGATGTGGTATCGTGTTTTCAAGCTGTCAGCTGTCTGTTTTCTAGAAACATTTTTATTATCCTTATAAGGTATTTGGATGTATGTATTTTATTCAATTTATATAGTAGTCCCTTGTGGCCACATGCTATCAAATGCTTTATTTATTTCTAGAGTCAGTGTTTCAGTTTTCATATTATTCCACTGAGCATTTTGAATGTTCGGTGTCAATATTGTAAGTGGATGTACGGTAGATTTATTGTTGCGGAATCCAAACTGAAAAGCGGGAATAACCAGTTTATGGTATTCTTATAATTTTTCTGTGTAGATTCATTTAAATAATTTCCCGAGTACAGGTTTTAGAGTGATGGGTTTGTAGTTTTTGACTCCTTTTTTTTATCCAGGTTAGGTTTACCATTATAGTGCCAGTTTTCCATATTTATGGGAAAATATAGTTCTCTATACAGTATTCAAACATTTTAATAGTGTGAGTGTGTATGTCTTGGTTTAGTTTTTTTATAATCTATTGACCTGATCAGTTATCTGATCTATTTCTGGTACACTATTCTTACTTTTATTAAGTATTTCAAAGTATGTAGTTTCTTCTATTTTTATGTTATTCAGTTCCTCTGGTCCATCTTCCACAAAGGCATGTTCGTACCGTTCACCAACCAGTGTTTTTGTAGTTTTATCGTAGTTTTTATTATCCTTATAAATAAACGCATCTAGGAAATGTATAGTAAAAAGGCCTGCTTGCTCTTGTTCTGTTTTGTATTCTTGATTATTGTCTTCTAAGGTTGGTATTTCTTGATATATATTTTTTATTTGGATAGTTTCTTGGTAAAACGATTTTCTTCTGGAAACGTTGATTTTTTGGCAGGATTGGGTCCAGGAATGTACTCTGTATTGTTGTATCATTTTCTGGATGTTCTCATTGTATTCATTTATTGGAAGCTGGGATAAGAGTAGCTCTAGTATTCCCTGTACATTTTTCGTTTTGTCTTGATCGGACTGATTATCAAAGTAGACAGTTCGTGTAAAAACGGATAATGCTTCGCCATTGGTGTATACTTCCTAATGCTTTCTGAGAGTTTGTTGTAGCATAATGTGATGTAATTTTCATTAGGTAATTTCTGTATGCCTGATTGAGTGTATGTTGTTGGTCATCTTTTCGTTAAGTTTATTCATGTCGTAATTATATGTCTCTTATATATTCTCTCTCTTTGTTTGCTATAAGTACAATTTTCATGTTCAATTCAATAAGCATTGCCAGGTGATCAGATCCCAGGTCTGGCCCTTGGGATCTGATAGTTCGATAGTTTTCAGATTATTTTCCAGATTTGAAGAGTAGATTATTGAATCTGGTGTGCTATCTGAATTGTTGTTCTCAAGAATGTAGGAGAAGTGTGGTATTTTTTAATCAATATGTTCTGAAGAAATCGGTTAATTTAATTTGTTCATTGCTGGACTGGTTTGGGTTGAAATCACCAAGAATCAATGAGAATTCGTGCAGCTTTAGTAAATACGAGTGTATTTACTATATAATATATAAACGAAAAAATATGTATAATTTATCATTTTTAGGTATAACAGGATTTCATCCAAATTATTGGAAAGCTTAGAAGGATTGCTCCTGAGATTTTAAATAAGTAATTTTATTAAAATGAAAATATTTATTTTAATTATTTTAGATTTATAATTTCAAATGATTAAAATTATTTATTTTGAATGAAAATAAAATATATATGTTTCAATAAAATTAATTAATTCACAAATTAAAGCTCTGTGAAGACTTCAAAATGAATAATTTTCATCAAATGAAAATCTTTTAATGAACCGAGTGTCAAATGGAAAGAGAGTTGGAAATGCATTTTTCACAAAGCTCCCAATCTAAATCTCCCAACTAGAGACGTTGCTCTATTCAATAGGTTATTCTGAGATCATATGCCTGAAGGAGTTATGGCTTTCGAAGGATGAATCTAGGGATTTTCACAATTTTTTGCAATTATGTTTTGGCTTATTACTAGCTTTGTTCGCGGTAAGGATTCTGAACCTATTCAGAACTATTCGCATGCGCAGTTTGAATTTCGGCGTTCGCGGATCACCCAGTTCCGAACTTTTAGTTACAGTTCTGTGTTCGCGGATAAACTGGGACTGGTTCGGAATTGGTTCTACCGGTTCGAAGGATCAATCTAGAACTGTTAGTTCGGCACTTGCGCATTCACGATAGTTTGGCAATTGGTATCATAGAAAATTATTTCTATGATTTGTTTATACATGCCACATGGTAACGAAACGGAAATAATGGAAAGTAGAATATTGAAACTATTCAAGAGGATATGTATCTTCTGCCATAATAGAATCACGCTGTGTGGACATTTTTGAAATTTTATTATCACTAAATGACTAAACGTATCTTGCTATATTGTGCTTTCGAAAATAAATAAATTGGAAAATGGTTGCTTACTTATAAGTCGACTTCCATAGAATAATGTGTTATTGCATTGTTCTTTGATTAAAATGACAATTGCAAGCGGTATACGGCATATTATTCGATGAGAACAACCGTGATTTGAAAATTCCCTAAACTAGTTTTGAAATCGTTCGCGGGTCGAAATAATTCTGAACCACTTCATAACCGAGCATGCGTATTAAATAAATCCCGAATCAGTTATGAATTAGTTCTGAATCGGTTCAGAATCCTTACCACGAACAAAGCTACTATTGCAAAATCAAAAAGGTCGGATTGGCAAGTTCTACAGCATATGTAATCAATATGTGCTGATGCGTAATGAGAAACACAAATACAGATATCATCCCTGGGTCATTTCTTTGGTTATTAGAGATAGACTCTGTTCTCTGCTCATATCAAATTGTTATCAAATCAAGATCCTAATTATGTCCAGCATTTTTAGGCGGTTCAAACGTAATAAATTACAAAGATGCATTGCTGAATACGCAGGAAGCTATTTTTAATGGTTTTGCATATTTGTTTAGTAAATCATACATGGCCCCATCTGAATTTAATAGGGATAGACTTCGCAAATCATCGGCTCAGTTATTAAATATATCCGAATATAATGAAAATGAAACTTTGGTGATTATAACCGGTCTTGATGATGATACCTGCATTCATTTTGAAAAGTTGTGCCTACATGCAATCTTCTAATGTTCAACATATGCATCGGTACGAATTTCTTCAGTGTGGAACCAATCAGAAGTTTGCCCACTTTTAAAGAACGGCGATAAATCAGATATTTGTAATTTTAGTCCCATGTTAATAATCTGTAATTTCTGAAGTCCTTGAAACTGTTTCACATAAAAATGTTCTAACCAATTTGGTATATTTCTGAGGGCATTGACAATTTTAAACAGAATGATGTGTTATAGATAACATGACTATTAAATTTTTTTACATAAGCGAGACATCTGCGGAATATATATAATAAATATAAGAATATAATAAATATATTAAATGAAGTTTTGGCAGTCTTTTACAAATTTTTCATTATAGCAGATACAATAACACAAAATATAAAAGCACTGAACACAATATAGTTGAGTAGGCACGAGTTACTAAGCCCCAGTACTGGCGTGTCTTTTTTGTTGAAATTACCTCTTTTTCTTCATACATAATAATTATTTTACATAGTTAAGTTGTTACTTCTAAGCAATGCTGATAGCACTGGTATCGAAGTAATTCAATCTACAGATGTGTATGAAACTTATTAAGATAAACATGATTTCATCCGCAATTGTGAAAAAAATATAAAAAGATAAAATAAGAGATAAGATAAAAGAGTAAATAAGCAGAAGTGGACCACCAATAAACGAATAAATACAAATTAAATGTGAAGGAAATAAGAATTTAACAGAAGGGAACCATCACATCACCAGAACTATGTAATGCTCCGATAAATCTTAATATTTTCTATAATAATTTTAATATCTTAATGTTCACTCGATCAACTTCCTTCAGTGATCCACGTAATACTTCTAAGCCATATTTTTTTAATTGTCGGCCGAAGAAAGTTGTTTCAAAATATTGGGTTTTGTTTTGAGATGAAAGTGGAACTGAGTAGAGTTCCTGATTTATTTATATTTATCTTCGTAATTAAAATAGTATTCTGAGATTGAATTCTCGCTTAACTCTTGGTGAAACACAATTGAATATTAAATTAAATTAGACTCTTGGCTTAATGTTTCGCCAACGCTCGAAACATGTTGACTATTCATATTGTTAAATAAATCGTGAAACATTAAGCCAAGAGTTTAATTTAATTTAATATTTATAATAGTATTCGTTACCGCACTTCAACAGAGACACATAACTCTGTCTTACCATATTTTGTTCATTTGAGAAAGAAATTCTTTCAATAGGTGCGGTACCTACTTCCAGGCAAACAGATAACGAAGGCAAATATTGCGAAAAAGTTTGTCAAATGAAGATAAGCACGAAAGTGCTCGAATAATTCAACCAAACGATTTTCAGTCGAAACATTTGTAAATGCAGTTAATCCACAACTTTCTCTACCCTTCTGTGGGACGAATTGACACCATTGCTAAAATTATTATTTGCTTGTTTTATAAAACTCAGCCTCTCAATTTTTATGTTCTGCTGGTGAACAATAGCTTGTTTTTCTTGTCACTCCACAAACAAGTTATGCACGGTGCGAGGAAAAAAATTGTAGTCTCCTTGGATAAAGTTCTTTGAAAGATTGTCGAAAATTTTTTTAAACGTTTTTAGATTTGTCAGAATAGTTAAATAGGTAGTACTTATTGACTTCCACTGAACTTGAAAGATTTAAAAAAAAATAGGTACGCCTTGAAACAAGGAAATTTATCGGACAACAGAATTCATTGAAATCAATTTGATCAATTCCCATGAAATAAATACGTCAATTGAAATATTTACGTACGTATATTGACAAATTGATCATAAAGAAATACTCGCGGTGGCTGCGATCAATTGAAATGGGTAAAACAAATGAATCACTGTTATTTCCTATAACTATCATTATATCATCGAATTTGAATATTCGAATTTTCGCAAACCTAGAAGTAAATCACACATACCCATATCTATTCTCCGGTAAGATATTCCATTTGAATTTACAAATTTTCAAAATTAAATTTATCCTTTCACTGAGCAGTAGAATTGCTGTTTCGCCCGAAAGATCTGTGTCAATGTATTACTCGTATGTTCGTTAAATTAGTCATGCAAAGAATCTGTGGTCGCGGTTTTAAATGCTCACGCTGGTCTCGTGGAAAGTCAGCGTGTGCCAAGACACCTTTGAATTTATGCAATAGGTTGTTCAATTTGAATGTCCTCGAAAGTAAAATTCCAATTCTTATAACATAACATTTTAAATAGAATTGCATTTACGTAAATTGGAAGTTAGTCATCGAATACTATATACAGGTGGATATGTCAAAAACCACAAAGGGTCTATTTTCATTCCTGAAATTGGACCTACGCATGCGATAATTTACTCAAAACGGTAAATATAATTTAGAAATATTGAATATTTGGAAAATACATTTTCGCGTTAAGTCGCAAATGATTGTTCTGGTGAATAGAGTCTTGTTATAAATTTCTTTCTGATTCTTCCTAAGAGGATATCTGAAAATTCAAACGATGCCTTTCGTTTTTTGGACGTGACGATCTGAAGAGTGCGTTGTAGCACGAAACAGTAACTGCCTTACGTTTCCAATAAATGTATGCACCGATTTCAATATTCTCTAACATGTATACCTCGAAGGATAGTGGAGACATCACATTGTTCATGTTTTACATAACCATTCCTGCTATAATATATTTTTTTGAATAATACGTAAAAAATTATCCAAAGAAAGTTATAGTATAAATATCTGAATCTCGTGTCGCAGTATTTGTTACTAAACTCCTAAATCGCTGAACCGATTTTTTTTTAATTTTGTGTGCATATCGGGTAGGTCTGAGGATCGGCCAACAACAATTTTTCATACTCCAAATAATTCTTTATTTGATTTATCTATCTTTAAATAACACCTCCAATTAATTCTTTCATTTTTCAACAAAATTAGTCATTTTCATTCTTTTATAATGTGGCTTTATAAAATGTATATATTTTTAAATTTCCACCTTTCTGCCACCAACTCCTATTTTTAAAGGCCAATTTTAATATTTTGATCTCAATTTTTTTACGAAATATTCTTCATTGAAACATACATACATCCCTACATTTTCAATCTCCCACCACCAACCTCTATTTTTGATAGCCATTTTAATATTTTAATTATAATAATATAACACTCAATTATATAGTTATTATTATACAATTGAGAATATTATTATAAAGGTTGTTTTTTTTAGTGGTATAGAGCTTTAAGTTGGCATTAATGTTTAAGCGACCGATTTAACAGCTGATAAGTGATTCATTCTCAGTTTGGTTTGGCAATTCATCATGAGTAGACTTACGCCTGAACAACGCTTGCAAACAGTGTCAAATGGGCCCAAAACGAGATTGCTGTTGTTCCCGATTTTCATAAGCGAATTTTGTTTAGCGATGAAACGCACTTCTGGTTGAATGGCTACGTCAGAAAACAAAACTGCCGCATTTGGAGTGAAGATAATCCTCAAGTGTATGTCAAAACACCGTTACATCCAGAAAAACTGACTGTTTGGTGCGCTTTATGGGCTGGTGGAATCATTGGTCCGTACTTCTTCAAAAACGATGATGGCCAGAACGTTATAGTCAATGGTGATCGATATAGAGCCATGATTACTAACTTTTTAATTCTTGAATTGGACAACCATGATATCCAGGAGCTGTGGTTTCAACAAGACGGCGCAACATGTCACACAGCTCGTGCCACAATCGATTTATTGAAAGACACGTTTGGTGACCGCCTAATTTCACGTTTTGGACCTCTGAATTGGCTTCCAAGATTTGGTGATTTAACACCGCTAGACTACTTTTTGTGGGGTAATGTAAAGTCATTGGTCTAATGCTTGACCATTGGGAAGACAATATTCTCCGTGTTATTGCCGATATACGGCCACAAATGTTGGAAAAAGTCATCGAAAATTGGACGTCCAGATTGGACTACATCCGAGCCAGCCGTGGCGGTCATATTCCAGAAATCATATTTAAAATGTGATGCCACAAGATTATCTTTCGAATAAAAAAAATTCTTGTCAATCAAATGATCCATCGTTGTTTTATTACAATTTAAAGTTCTATAACTGTAAAAACAACCTTTATATACAATTATATAATAATATACAATGAGCTGTCGATAATTGATCAGATGGTAATTGATCAATTATCAATCGATCAATTATCAATCGATCTGTTGTGAAAGCCAGGTGTCTACCATTGTCACCTTTCGCCCAACACGCAGTACGGAATAGGGATGACAACGAAGCCATCTTCCTGCCTCAATGAAGACGTCTTTCAACAGTTCCTGAGCGATACTGGACGTTGCTTTTGCTCAAAATTTAACACTTTCGGAACAATCTTCACTGCCACACGTTTCATGCCCAAAACATCCGAGAAGATTACATGGCATGAGCCCATTGATATGCCAACATCCTCTGCAACTTCCGTAATAGTAATTCGACGATTTTCCAAAACCATTTTCTTCGCTGTTTCGATGTTCTCTTCGCTTATTGACGTCCATCGTTGTGACTCCAGGATGCATCATCAACATCTTCTCGACCTTCTGCAAAATGCTTGTACCACTTATAAACACTTTTTTGAGACAAAGTATACTCGCCGAATGCCAAAGTCAACATTTTAAGTGCCCCAAGCACTTCATTCCATTTTAACGCAAAATTTAATACAGATTTTTTGATTCATTTTTTTCGAAAGTAAGAAATCGAAGAACACACAAAACGTGACTTACCTTTTCAGTTTTCAAAAGCAAACTACTAATCCAAAATGGCTGAAATTTGAGATTGAGATGAGAAACGTATGTGTACCAACATAAAGAAAAAAATGTTGCTGATCGAATGTGCACAGCCTGCGAAAATTCAAAATTCACTTTTTATTTTGAACAGACCTCGTATGTTTTATATGTTCAAACCACCTTCCAAGCATTAATTCCAAATTCAAGTAACGATTGAAAATTTACGAAATGCTTACTTAGTCTGTAGTAAAATAGTTTCTTAGTACCTATTCTGATTAAATAACATACCATCTATTGAAGTAGTCTATTACTCATCTTTACGGTATGATTACAACTCCAGGTCTCATATATACCTACACTACAAATTTTGTAAATTTTGACAATGTACTCGCTTATTCATCTTCATCTTGTCTTTGATGTTTTCGATTTTGTAAGAAGGATGTTTCGTTTAGAACATTAAAAAATTTAATAATAATAATAATATATATTTTATTGTGAGAAAAGAACTACAATCTTCTAACAAATAATTAAACAAAAAACAAAAATTATTCTATTCACAATAAATAAGATCGTATTCAGTTAAAACTGATCTTCCATACGACCTTCTCACCACAATCTTAATCAGAAAAAGGAGAAGTTCCATTAATCTGACATGCTATCTTGCCGCAACAAAAAGGAAAAACCAAAACAGAAAATCAACAAAAAATTATCGCCACCGTGCTTTATTCGCCAGACCTATTTGCTATGAGACAAATAGCTCCTCAATTCCGCAGCAAATCTTACTAAAGATAAAATCACTTTAAATTTTTGAAGCAAAACATTCATAGTCCTGCATATGTCGTATGTGAAGCTCTTCTGAAATATGGCAGTACGGTGTTGTGGTGTACGATTTGTCTTTGATTTATTTGTAGGTACTTACTTAATCCATAGATATTGAATCATTATTTCAGGCTTTTTATAGTTTCTCAGAAATAATAATAATAATATATCTTTATTTAGCCTTCTGATATTCACATAAAAAAAGTTTTCTTAATTTACACAACAATACAACTATACGAATACACATCAAGCAATCTCTCAAATACTTTTAAAGTAGGCGCACCTTTAATATCATCAGGCAGACCATTGAAAAAGCGAATCCCATCATAAAATAAAGTCTTCTGCAAGTTAGAAGTTTTCCCTAAACAAATATTAAAATTCTTATTTGACCTCAACCCATACCCATGAAAATTCGATCTTACCTCCAAATATGATTTCAAATAGCCAGGCTGACGATCATGTTCAATGTTATATACCAATATCAAATTCGCTCTTCTGATGAACTGCCTAACATAGAGCCAATTCAGTCTGTCCAGCATATTCTTCATAGGAGTATACTTATCACAATTCAATATAACCCTCATAATCTTATTTTGCTGCAATTGCAACCTACTTAACTTTTCATTAGTACAAGATATCAATAATGAACAAACATATGAAAAAGATCTCACTGAAAAAAACTCAGTTTGGCCTAAGTTATCAATGTTATGTTGATGTAGCAAAGTCATTTAAAAATATGAAAAATAAAATGAGTTTCTTTGTACTCCTAACCTTCCAAATGATGGAGCTAATGAGTAATGAACTACTTTTTGGAAATCTTCGGATAAATTTGAAAATATATCCACTCATTGGTATCTTTCCTGATTCAAGGTTATAGAAAAGTTTTTTTACCAAACTATATTGCTATGTTGATGCTTTTACTTTTCAACCGTTTCAGTAATAAATAACAAGAGGTTCGAAATATCAACAATGCCGATGGACATTTTTGATTTTGACATTGTGACGACAAACAAAAGTACAATAGTGCACATACCCATCACAAATAGTTTCGAAAAAATTGGTGGTAGATTTGATGCCTTAAATTAGATAATTATCTATTACATATCTATTTAATTTATATATTGTATTTAAGTGCCGCCGGAAAGACTCCATAGAAAAAGGAGTTGTTGAGCAAATATTTATCTTCACAATATTTTAAACTGATTACGGAATTTTGTCATAACCACTAAGTACTTTGTAGATTTATTTATCAAACTATTAATCGTAAAGAAATAGAATAGAATCGAAATAGAAATAAGATCTCTACTTCTAACCGCGAAATTAAAGTTGAATTTGTCCTTCCAACTTAATAACCACTATACGAAATTTGCAATCAATGTCGTGTTTTACATAAATTGCACTTCCTGGGTGTTCCCCCTAGTAGTCCAGTCATATAAACAAAAAAAAGTCCGCCTCGGAATGAAAGATAATAAGCTGAATATTTTTATGAGTAAGAACCTTCAGTAAGATGTTATAAAAGTCTATAATACCCTGACCGCATCTTACGATATTAAAAGTCAAAGGTCGCAAAAATCAGTTTGTTGCAAATATTCCGCTTCTTGTGGATTTAATGCTATTTACATCGGATATAAATAGTAAAGAATGAAATTGTCTACAACTTCTGTTACCAACACTGTTTCGAGGCAGTGTGCGATTTTGAACATAAGAAATTAATATGACCCCCTTTTTTCATAATTTGCTTTGATTGATAGGAAATTGGACATCCGTCAATTGTTACGTATTTGAATTGAATATAAACATACAAGATAAGGTGCTAAATGAAAACTGTATTGATAAATCGAATTAAGTTTAACTAAAACAACAGTGTTCAAAGAATTAGCGTTCTGATGATCTCGTCTATTGAATCTAATGCCTGATGATCTCGTTATTGAATTTATATTTTTCCATGCTCTTGCACTATTTTGTTTGTGATGTACTATGAAAATTGATAAGGAGAAGATATAACAACCCAAAAATATGGTTAATGTAAATAGAGAAGGGTACATGTTTGATAAACTTATCTACTCATATTCGAATTATTACAAATCAAACTATTTCTGTATATCTATTAATTAATTCTACGTGTACAGCAACTGTGAAGGAAATTCATAAAATTTTACTGAATTATATATACAAGTTGTTATATTTTTATTTTTTGCCTAATTCTTTGAATCGAAATTAATTAATTCCATTAATTTAGGGACGGGTGTCACGCCCGACACTCCTCTTAGCTTTTTTTTGTGTTCTGTTATCGAGGAATATTTTTAATTGCTGAATCCAAGGTTAAAAATTATATTTTTTCAACAAAATCAAAATAATTTATGTTTTGTAGCAAAGTATGAAAAACCCAGAATCCGAAGTACACCTATTGTGTTGAATGGCAGGATTAATTAATTCCTCAACTGATATCAAACAACTTTAATAGTGTAGGCGAGCTTTTCTTTTCAATAGATGTTTTTTGCGGCCGGTCTCCGTAGCTTAGTCGGTAGAACTCCCGAGCTCGGGTTCGAGCCCCGCTGAAGGTATGGGTGTTTGAGTTTTTCAATGATTTAAGTAGTTTTAATATTGAAATATGCTGGGTAATGTACATCGATTACAAGCCCAATGGCCGTTCGGAACCGGCGTTAAAGTGTAGATAGTGTATGTTTTTTGCTTCAGTTTGCTTTGAATATCGTTACCTGCTTTGATATTTTCCGTTGCTATTAGTTTGTTTTCAACATTTGTTAACACGATGCTAACACATGTTGCCGGAACAAATGACGTATATGGTGAACGACACTAATAAAAAGAAATCATTTATAGTAATAATAATAATATTTACTTCAGAGGATGTTCGTGTTTACAAACATGATACAGCAAATGAAATTACGTCAGTGACAATAATCAATATCAGCATATTAACAACATACTCTAATAGTGCAGGCGTCAAAGGGAGTTGAGTATGCAAAATATGAGGACCTCAGATAACAAGAAAACACATGTTGCCAGCGCCTGTGCTGGTTCATTTTCGTGTTATAGGCCCCCTTCACTACTCGAGCGCCACAATGCTCCATAGCGCGTGTAGTCGCCAGTGGAAATTAACTAATAGTTTAGAATAGTTCATTTTTTCATACAATTCAAAATTTCTGGCATTTGAGAGTTCAATTAGTGGTGAACTTAAAAAAACGTGAACAAGTTTGCTAAAAGTGATAAATATAAAGAACGGAGAACTTTAACGAATTTCGTGTTTGTTTTATGATAAAACGGGCAATTTGATGAAAACCACAACCACGATAGTTCATAAACATTCAGTGAACGGCAAATCGAAGAAATCATGATATTCGTAAAAAGATAAAAATAATACAGACTTCACTAAAAACGATTGTTTCAAGACTCAATGCAGTGGGCTTTGACTTGTCATTAGAGCAATCTCAAAACCGATCTTATACTTAGACTGGAGGTTTGATCGATATCACTCAAAATGAAAATAAGTTGCAAATATACTAGCTCATATATTCCTACCGAAACAGTAATAACCGGAATTAAAAAATTTCAACACATTTGGCGAATTTGCTGAGGCATTATTCATAAGAATTAACAATATATTCTTGCAGTAGAATGTAAAACCGATAGATATTGTTTGGCAAATATGATATTTCGATGAAATACTTAGAGTCAACTTTACGGAGTAAGGGCCGAACGATATTGTGATTTCAAATCATAACAGAAAAATTCCAACAAATATTATAGCAGACATTTATGTTCAAATACTGAAACTAAGTTGCAGTTCGTTCGGTTTCTCTATATATGTACAGGATTTGATGATCCAACAAATTGATTCATGCACAAACCTCTTCGTTTATGGAAGTAAGTGACTTTGATTCGAAGATATTTTATCACATATATCATTTCTGCAAAAGAAAAGGAAGTCTAGGTTGTTGTTGTTGAGGTGTATGGATCTACAGTTATTACCAAAAGGAATACATTTCAGGATGCAGTTTCACTGGTCAATCCCTTGGCGAAAACCCTTGTCATATTTTTCCAGCATTACACTGAGTGGTTGCGATGCGACTAGCAGATTGTGCTGGAAAAAGAGGTTAAAAGCTGCATCGTTGGGTTCTGCACAAAAACGTCTAGTACATTTAGGAAATCTATACCTAAGTATCGAACAATTGGGAGAATTAGAAACCATGGCAACTTTCTTCTTTAAAAGTAACAATCAACTGCTGATGAACTCCGGTATAAATAAAATTTTCAAATTATCGACTTCGGCTTGAATTTATTTCGAAAAATTTGCTGATATCTTGGTGAAACACTGAATATTTTTAATATATTGAACATATATTGATAAAAACACTTGAATTGGTTTCACAAAAATTGTATTGATTTAATTGCTAGACAATTGTTTCGGGTTGTTATCCCAACTGAAAGCTGTTTAGAGTACTGAAAATAGTTTAGCTTTTGGAAATGGGGTAATATCTCTAAACAATTGTCAAGCAAATAATTTGATATAATTTTTGTGTAGCCAAGCCGAGTGTTTTTACACTTACCGTATTAGGCTATAAAAAAAGATGGCACATTATACCCTTCATTTGACAGAATTTTCGATTCAGTCTTGTAAATATTCATCACATGCAGGAAAAACCTATGGAAAAATTGCAACTTAATTTTATTTCATTGTGCAAATGTATCAATAATATCTGTACAGAAATGTAGTAACAATGACATATTAAAATTCGTTTGTTTATGAAAACTATTTTTTTATGAGTAATTAGTTTTCATCCCTAACTTTTTTAGTATTAGCTTCCGAGTTGTGGTTTGGGGATGAGGGGAAGTAAACAAGCTTCTTGAAAAAATCCATGTGAAGAATAATTACATATTCCATTTTGTTTCATCATTTCAATATAATCTTCTAGCAAGCAAAATAAGTTTTTGGGGGAGCTCATTTGGCCCCCCGGGCCCAATTCACTTCCACATAATGTACATATAATATTAGAAAAAATTGTATATTATTGCTGAAAAAATCATCAAAATAGCTCTAAAGCGTTCTTGCGGTCGATTGACTCGATATCTTAGAGGGGGGGGGGCGACAAAAAAAAATTAGAACCAGAAATGTTTCCGGCAACATCCAGATTCGTAATCTGCAAGCTTTTCTGAACCTAAAACAGTTCACAGAATGCGGTCATCATATTTTGCATACTCAACTCCCTCCAGATCCTTGTCTATAAGTTTTGAAAGATAAACCATTTTAAATTTAAAATTATTTTTAAGTATTTAA
Organism: Henosepilachna vigintioctopunctata; assembly: GCA_030704895.1. Taxonomy (NCBI): domain Eukaryota; kingdom Metazoa; phylum Arthropoda; class Insecta; order Coleoptera; family Coccinellidae; genus Henosepilachna; species Henosepilachna vigintioctopunctata. Next base: position 1,638,908 of record JARQZJ010000136.1, on the reverse strand, counting down.
ACGTAATTTTGAAGACTATATTCAAATAAAGATAGTTTTTAACATATCTATACACTATCTGGTAGTGGTGGACGAACTTCTTATATCACTGACCTAACTTTCTCCTACCCGTGGTTTTGGTCTGTTTAAAAAATCGTCGATGATGACGGAACCGCCATGCCACACTTTTGAGGATGGTATTATTCAAAGATTCATATTTGTTTTTGTCAGTTGATACGTTTGATAGATAGATATTTTGATTTTTATATGTATATCGATTATTTTCAATTACCTCTATTCAGTTTCCGTTTTCATCTTGAAAATAACGTATTCGAGCAGTAGATGTAGTAGTGGATCTTGTATGATCTTTATTTGTTTAACTCGACTCATAATGCATGCTTAGTATTCTTAGGAAAACGATAAATCCAATTAGGGGGGCTGTAACTGTGCACAGTTCTCAAATTTTTAGTATTCTTAGGAAAACGATAAATCAAATTATGGGACTGTAACTGTGCACAGTTCTCAAATTTTTAGTATTCTTAGGAAAACGATAAATCAAATTAGGGGGGCTGTAACTGTGCGCAGTTCTCAAAGTTTTCCCTATTTTTACTAAGAAATAGGAGATTTTTCGGTATGTAATGAGGGTATTTTGTTAAAAATTTATTTTTCCGAAAATGTCCCCTGCAAGATTATCTCCATTTGAGTTCCACATATCAATTCTAATGACTCGCTTCTGAACGCAGAAAATTTTTTTCAATAACAAGCTACTCCCAAAGAAAATTTTGCCAAACTTCATTAATTTTTCAAAATTTTGTATAGCAAAATACCCTTAAGGAATTCCCATTTAGATATCTATTCAATATTTTCCTACTGTGCTATATTGATCCCAACTTTCTTACAAGTTCAATAATATGGGTATCCCAGCTCAGATATTCGTCCATGTATATTCCTAAGAACATTATTAATTTATTGTACGTATTTATCTCTTATTGTATAGTCAAAAGAAGTTTAGTTTCCTCTTTTTCCGCATTAAGAACCACTCCATTTCTCAAAAACCATGTTACAATCTTCAAGTTTGACAGTCTTCGAAACATAGAAAAATCAGTAGTCGTAAAACTGCATGCACAGAAGGTTCATGTGAGTGACTTAAAAAGTGAATTCGTGAAATGTTTTTTTTTTCGTATTAAAATTGATTAACAAAAAATTCATAGAAATGGCCATTTTGTCATTGACATTTTGTTTTACATTTTGTTTGACATTGTTTGGTGAGCTCGATAATATATATGCATATACTTATTCGATTCTACATTCTTGACCGTCCAAGTACACCAATATGATTTTTATTCATCATTATTGTTTTGTATGTTATCATTAGTGTTTTCCACAACACATTAAATTGTTGAAAAAGTTTCAAGGTAAAATAAATCATCAATTCCCAACAGTTACACGATCATTTTCTCATTATTATAATCTTTAAAAAAATCGTTGAAATACGACCTTCCAGTTTTTGATGGAATCATTCCAACAACTAATTGCACTTTGCGAATAAAGTAATACATTTTTTTGGAAAATAATACATACACTACTATCCTTTAATACTTATTTTGGGTAATTTCAATTGGTTGGTTGGAAGAGAATTGCATTTCGCAAAAAAGGATGATTAGGTATTGTTTCATCTGCATCCTACTGAATTATGTAGTAAATATTTTATATAAAATAGAATACTAACTCTACCTTCTATATTTATCCTCAAAGTAACAATGTAAGTCAGGCAAAATTTTGACTATTTTATCAAACTGGGGGTACCATGTAGTACTAGAAATGGAATCAAGTTACTTTTTTCTAAGCACAAATGTACCTAGCATATGTTAACATATGCTAGGCACCATTATCAATTTGAGTACTTCGAAAAGTTCAAAAGAGAATTAAATTTATTTTTATATTGTAGAGCATGTTATGCGCTTCAGGAGTTCTATTCTATATAGGTGAATTCTAATACTAGTCCTTCTTTTTATGTTAGTGATATATATATATATATATATATATATAAGGAAATGAAATTTTTTGTGCTTATGGCACTGAATGAAATATATAAGAAAATGAACACTAGAACATTCATTTGAAAAATTGAAATTAATCAAGAGAATGTTATAGTAGAGCTAGATATGTGAACGTGTACGATGTGATGTCTCCATTATCCTTCAAGGGATAAATGTTAGAGAAATATTGAAATCGATGCCACACCTGATGGAAGTGCGAGACATATATGTTTCGTTCTGCAAGGAACTCGTCAGTCGCACCACGTCCATCGAAGTGAGGCAACGATTTCAACCTCCAAGCATCTTCTTGTGACTTCAAGTGGAAGATCGTAGAGTAATGAATACTCTACAATTCCATCTATAGAAATCAGTAGAAAACACTTCTCTCAGATTACAGAGTCACCAAGCATCGAAATTTCACATATCTTCTATACCCGTAGGTATCTACTAAATTGCAATGTCTATTTGACAAATATCATCGAACGATGTTTTTAAATGTCAATAGATTGCGTTAGTAGTACGCTCGTAAAATAAATAAATACGGGAATAAACGCGAGCGTACTACTAACGCAATCTATTGACATTTAAAAACATCGTTCGATGATATTTGTCAAATAGACATTGCAATTTAGTAGATACCTACGGGTATAGAAGATATGTGAAATTTCGATGCTTGGTGACTCTGTAATCTGAGAGAGGTGTTTTCTACTGATTTCTATAGATGGAATTGTAGAGTATTCATTACTCTACGATCTTCCACTTGAAGTCACAAGAAGATGCTTGGAGGTTGAAATCGTTGCCTCACTTCGATGGACGTGGTGTGGCATCGATTTCAATATTTCTCTAACATTTATCCCTTGAAGGATAATGGAGACATCACATCGTACACGTTCACATATCTAGCTCTACTATAACATTCTCTTGATTAATTTCAATTTTTCAAATGAATGTTCTAGTGTTTTCTTATATATATATATATATATATATATATATATATATATATATATATATATATATATATATATATATATATATGTATATTTAATTGTTTTTTATTATATCCATATGACATGTACGAGTAAATGCTCATTGTAGCCTAAAATTATTATTATTATAAATAATGACCTCGAAATATAATGTAAACACAGAAAATTTTCGTGAAAATATGAAAATTAACTAAATCATTTCGTGAAACACCAATTCAAACTATATAAGTATTTCATTCTTAAATTTTACAAAAGTTACATCATTTGGAGCGAGAGAGCTGAAATGCGATTGATATAGGAGCTCGGCCGACTTTAAACAGGCCATGAAGAGCGTAGTCCGGCGGTGTTGCCAAAGGTAAGTTAGTGGTCTACTCTCCTAGTCAGTTTTTCCCAAAGTTTCAAGCATTATCTCAACTATTTTCGTATATTGCGAACGAATAAGAAATATTAGAATAATGTAATGTATTAATTTATTCTATAATATAGTAATATTATAGAATATTATATTGGGTATTGTGAGCATATATTTCATAACAGAAAAATGAAAAACATTTATTATTGCAAGAAAACAACAATGTTTTCGATAAAACCCCACAAATACTTCTATTAGTCAGTAGGACTTATTTACATGAAAAATTGCCTAACCAAATTTATTGAATTATTTGAAAGAAAAGGAACCTTGAAAGACAGACTGTAGGAATTACTCAATATAAATTATTTACCTAAGTATAAATGAATATTATATTTCTGATTAGCCCAACCAATAAACTACTTTATGAAAGTATTGAGCTTTCTTCGTTTATTTTTTGATTCAGTTTTCTCGTGTTTGTCTTCATTATTTTTATTGTGTAGCCATTCCATAAGATATTAGAAAAAATGTAACACAGCATGTTCAGAACATTTTTATTGTCTTTACAACATAAACAGCAACAATAAAAATCTTTCCAGGACTCATCCAATGACACGCTTAAAATAGTGAGATTACATAAAATGGCGTTCTGGTGTATATTATTCAAAAACGCCCGTTCGAGAGAAATGTCAGTAATTGTTTTTTTCAAATATGGCACACATGTGAAATAAGACATTTTAAACTAAATCTGTAGGTATATTCAGTCCTCCCAGTTGCAAATAATTAAAATATTCATTATCGGTCAAATTTCCTGTACTTTCAGTAACAAGCAAGATGCAGATGTTGCATTGTACTTTTTTGGATATTTTGTGTGACGCATAACCGGATATATATATTTGAGCTGATTCATCTATTTCACATTCTCTGAAATAATGCGTAGTTAAAGTAACAGTAAACTCGTCACATTCCGCATTTTGGGGACAGTCAAAGTCAAGATCATTCTCATCACAACAATTTGTTATCTTTTTTGTATATCTGAAAGTGAAATTTAATTCCTATATACTTTCGCGAATACATGTTTAAGTCGAATTTTTTTTTTCAGCATTTAGAACTTCGTCGACACTAACATTATAATTAGAATCGCCTAACAGCTTATATTTGCCAAATCTTTTCTCTAATTTTTCAGTACTGAATTTTCCAGGTAAGATATAAGATATCTCAAACGTTTTGGCAGAGTACTCTATTATATCTAAAAATACCGAAGTACTGTGACGAAAGGCAGAACAGGTGTCATTTCTTAATTTGCCATTGCTATCGAGTTTCTACCATGCATCTAGCCACAAAATAAAGTGTTTTAAAAACTTGATTCGAAAATCATCTGTTAAATAAATCGGCTGACAGTATTTATTATTTTTCTGATGGGTCTTGGTGACACTTGTATTATTCATAATATCGCACCAATGCCGTATAATTTCTAAAAATTCAGGGGTGTCATAATATCCTAGTTCTTTTAGAGGCGAAATTGTGGAATAATCACAGATATTATCATCTAAATAAACTTTTTGCTTTTCTTGGTTATTTGGATAAACAGTTTTGTGATTCAGTTTGTACGCCTTTTTTATTACCATATATTTTTCTTTCATGTAAAGATTTTTAATGTCCTGAAACTTACCTGTTCTCGAGAGAACACCCGGCTATGGTGCGATAGAACTCCGGTTCGAGTCCCGGTAAAGGCATGGGTGTTTGTGTTTGTGCTGATTTAAGTATTTAATAGTGTTGGCGTTTACTTGATGTATATCCATTATAATTGAATATAAACTTAAATTCAAACACTTGAACTAATAAGATGTATACAGAATAATAATATTATTATTATTCTGTATACATCTGAAGAAGTCGTTTGTAACGACGAAACGCGTCATGCTATGTAGTCAATAAAGTGTAAATCATAAGTTCAAGTGTTTGAATTTAAGTTTATATTCACTGAATTAAGTAGTTTAAATAATTATATATGCTGAGTAATGTACATTGATTACAAGCCCAATTGCCAAATTGCAAAATTTTAAAATTTCTCCAGTTAATAATAATATTCTTGAATAAATGTACGAAATCATAGCTTACAAATATTCTGTTTTGAGGTAAGTTTATATATGGAAAGAATGTCTTATTGTTTGTTAGATTTGTGATTAGCGATCTGTTTATTCGATATATTATGAACTGGTAATAATTTTACCACTTCTGAGAAATTACCAAAAGCTGAAGAAATCATAAGCCCCAAAACTGTTGTGGCTAACGAATGGTCATTACAAGCGACACCAATCAAACTATTTCCTCTATTATTCCTCTAGTCTTTTATTAATGTATATTTCATCTATCAATAGAACAACTTTTTCATGAGGTTGTGTATTTTTTTCGCGAGCTGAAGCACTTGAGGCAGATTTGCAAAAAAATATTGAAGATATCTTTTTGTCGGAAAATTGAAGTAATTCCGCATTAAATCATAAGCACATGGAGAAAGACTGTATAACATGAAAGACATAAATGTTGTATCAGACGAGTATCGTTTCTTCTTTGGAAGTAATAATTTTATTTGATCAATTGAAATTCGTAGATTATTTAAACAAGTAGCCCTGTTTTCTGAAAAATCTTCAAGCATATTAATTACTACAACTAATTTTAATCGATGCCCCATTTAAATAACAAACTTTTCTGGACTGACGTGAAGACAGCCACGGTCGACCAACTGGCAACACTGCAACGGACCGTGGTTGGCTCCGTAGTTAATACACGCGTGTGCAAAAAATTATTTGTAAGTAATCCGTACCCAAAACACAACACAAATTCGATTTCGATTAGATTAAATCGGTACACTCAAAATACTTCGTTTTTATAATTTTATGTTATATCATCCACAAACTATCATCACTATCACCTAAATTACATTATAGAAAATTGATGAATAGAGGATTAGTACTGAAATCGTAAATTATTCAACTTCAAACTACGAAATTCTTTAACACAAAATTGATTTCGTTTCACTGAAATCGGTAAACACACTAAACACTTTGTTTTTTATAGTTTGATGTTGAGATTTCAACAAATTATCAACAACACATGTATTACACTATACACAATTGAAAAATATAGAATTTTTACTAAGAGCTCAAATTATTTAGCTTCAAACTGCGAAAGTTTTGAGAAGCGTCCTATTTGAATTAGTACACCAGTTCAACTAATGGTGGGGTTGTTTTATTCCATAGACCACAGCAACCCTGTTGCCATATACTTATTTCATGGCCTGATTAAAGTCGGTCGTGAGACGAGTATAGATATTCAAACCATTATTTATTTAGGAAAAATTTTTAATTTGTTATGAAGTGAAAATAACGCATATAAAATATTAAAAATAAAATACCATACCTACTCAGATGTGTTTTCAGATGGTTGAGTTTTTTGAATCGAAGGACAGTGATATACAGTTTGGTTTCAATAAGGGTCTGGAAACTACAAAAGCGATTATGAGTTTTGTTGAGGACACATTAAAGTATTTTGATATTGGTTGTTGATCTGCCGGTATTCTTCTGCATTTGACGAAGGCTTTTGATTGTGTATCTGACCCACTTCTATTGGCGAAGTTTCCAAAGGATGGTTTTGTGGAGGGCAGCGTTGCGTTGGTTTTTTTTAGTCTAAGAGATGCCAGTCACTGTTTTTTTGTGGAATTGATAAGTTGTGAATTATGGAGTCTGATAAGAGAATCCTGTCCGTAGGAGTACCGCAGGGGTCTGTTGCTGGACCTTCTATTTTTGTTATTCATAAATGACTTGCCTGAATATATAACCTCAAGAGTGGTTTTATATGCAGATGACAAATGCATTTCTCTTGAGCGATTTGATTTTAATAATATTCGAATTGTTTGTGAAAGGGAGCGCACGAGGGCTGAACTGTGGGTTGATTTACTGGTAACGCTCTGTGTATGAATGATGATAAGACAAAGTGTAGAATTTTCAGCATTTTAGTTATGTGACTGATGAAATCAAACTCCTTGGTATACATGTTGACTCTCGCCTTATATTGAAGCAATTGCTGATAGGCTGAGTAGAAGCATATTTGTGCTTCGTAGTTTGGTCGGATATGTATCAGATGCAGTGCTTACAGCTCACCAAACGTAGCGTGATCGATGAGATGCGCGACCGGGCAAGTAGTATATCCCAACTTAAACAGAGATCGGTAGATTTAGTCCCTCCCACAGTTTACGGCGCATCATGTCGTCATCTATCATGCTACGTTAGGTGACTATGAGATGTGCGCCCGGCAAGTAGTATATCCCAACTTAAACAGAGATCGGTAGATTTAGTCCCTCCCACAGTTTACGGCGCATCATGTCGTCATCGATCATGCTACGTTTGGTGACCTGTACGTCGGCATATTTCTCCTCGTTTGAGTCTGTACTTCGGTATGGTTTGTTGGTGTAGGGTCATTGTTGTGGAGCTAGGGTGACTATATTTTGTCTAAAGAGGAAGGCAATTATAACTGTTCCGCGCTAGGATTATAGAGCATGTTGTAAAAAGATATCTGATCATTCCTCATACTATCTCACTCAGGTTTATATGTTTTTGTTTGTTTATTATACGCTTACGAAACCAGAGACTCAAGATATATATTTATTCCAAAATAATAAGTAGAATAAGAATAAAAAAAATTATTTCAGATTTGAATGAGATTTTCCATTTCAGTTTCGAATATCTACTAAGAAAACAAAGTCTAAGCGTGTTGTGAGTTGACGTAATAAATAACGCATAGTTCGGTAATATTCGTCTATTCGATAGACTCTATTGGTTCAAATGATTCCAGTAGGTATTATATTTAACCTCTCATTCTGTTATATTGCATAAGACATAATATGCTTAGTATAGCTTACAACACAGAACATCAATACATTACAGTATTGGGAATAATATAGTCATACTGTGATGTTTAGATTTCTCGTGTAATGCGTAATCTAGTATCACGTCACAGAGTGATATTACCAGCAACACTTACACATGCTTATATTCCAGGCCTACTGTATAAGAGGCCCAAAAATCTGCGGTAACCCTTCCTCACCATATGAAAATCCTTTCTACGATACTATTAATTTCCTTATCTCTTTGCCCCCTCTGGTGTATATAGACTAAAGCGTATTTTACACTTTGATTTGGGAAGTCATCGCTTTCAGGTAGGCGGCGACGGAATTGTCTACGAGGTCGTCAATGGGCTGTTTGAACGTTGGGATTGGTCGGAGACGCTAAGGACCATACCTATAGGCGTAATACCCGGCGGTTCGGGAAACGGTCTGGCACGCAGCGTGGCGTACCACGCCGGCGAACCGTATACCCCTGCATCACTACCCGCCGCCTTGGCGGCCGTTAGGGGAAAGACGGTGCCGATGGATCTTGTTAGGGTCGAAACGAAGTCCCAGATCATGTTCTCGTTCCTTTCGGTCGGCTGGGGTTTCCTGTCGGATGTTGACATTGAGAGCGAACGACTGAGGATATTGGGAGGGCAAAGATTCAGCGTGTGGTCGTTAGCCAGGTAAGATATATGGTTTTAAAAGAAATATTATATTATGGCCTAATTATGTAATGTGCTTTTGTTGGAGTTTTAATATGTCTTATGTCCTATGAGTTTTTCTTAAAAAAAATGGTTTGAGATTATTATTTCCATAAAGGATTTCAGTCAACACACTAATTGGATCTTTGAGAATAATTCTCTTTCAAATATTCCGTCTAATTTTTATGAATGTAAGTGCGAGTAAATACATTATTTTACATTGAATTGAATGGGTTCAAGGGAAATGATTAAACAATTCCTATTTATCTTACAGGAGCCAAAAATCTTGAAAATTGTCTCCAGCGATAAATGAATTCCCCCTTATTTGGATGCGAATGCTACCTAAAATTGTTTCACAAATTTCAAGGTTTCTCCATTTGATTCCACTAAAATCTCTCAATTTTTTATTTGACTTTTTTTATCTTAATTATAGAGACTTTTAAATTAAACAATTATTTCGTATATTATCAATTTCTGAGCATCAGTCTAAAATTTTAAGTTACGTAAATACCTAATTGATGAGTTATTTTCAGAGATGTATACATGTATGAGTTATTTTTAATTTTGAAGCTTACAATCGTTTGTGGAAAAGTCGTTTCACAAATTGAACATTTTGTAAACATTCACAATCGAACAATTGAACATTGAAAATTGTTTCACATATTTCAAGGTTTCTCCGTTTGATTCCTCTAAAATCTCTCGATTTTTTATTTCACTTTTTTATCTTAATTATAGAGACTTTGAAATTAAACTATTATTTTATATATTATCAATTTCTGAGCATCAGTATAAAATTTTAAGTTATGTACATACCTAATTGATGAGTTATTTTCAGAGATGTATACATGTATGAGTTATTTTTAATTTTGAAGCTTACAATCATTTGTGGAAAAGTCGTTTCACAAATTGAACATTTTGTAAACATTCACAATCGAACAATTGAACATTGAAAATTGTTTCACAAATTTCAAGGTTTCTCCGTTTGAATCCTCTAAAATCTCTCGATTTTTTATTTCACTTTTTTATCTTAATTATAGAGACTTTTAAATTAAACTATTATTTTATATATTATCAATTTCTGAGCATCAGTATAAAATTTTAAGTTATGTACATACCTAATTGATGAGTTATTTTCAGAGATGTATACATGTATGAGTTATTTTTAATTTTGAAGCTTACAATCATTTGTGAAAAAGTCGAAATTTGTGTACCGACCATTGGTCATAGGTCTAGGTTCTCTAGGTTACAATTGAAGCAATAGTTATCAATAAATCCAAGATGTTACAAATATTTGATTAATTAGCAAGGATGGACTTGTTAAAGGTGTTGAAGATTTATCGTGCAGCTTTAGAAATTAATATCTGTTTAACGAATACAAGAAATTTTAAAGGCTCTGTTGCCGGATGCTAAAGTGACCCTTTAACGCTTCCAGCCTACTGATGTGGTGGGTTCGATTATCACAGTGTTCTTGGGTCGTTCGAAATCAGCGTTAAACTCTAGGTCCAACTTTCGCGCGAGCACAGAGTGCTTATGAAAGGAAACAAGCATTTATTACACTTGGATTTTCCTATAATTCGGACATTTTTATTTGTAAATTGAAACATTCTCAAATCACATGTTCAAAGCTTGATATCGGATCAAGTACCTGAAACACATGTCCCTAGAGCGTTTTGGAACTTGATTACTATCAAGCTAATTTTCCGTGAGTAACTTCATTTTGATGAGACACTTAAGAATTTTCTCTGCGAAACTCCGGTTATGGTAGCCAACAGAGTTAGCAAGCATGAAATGTGTTGATTTGATCATTCTGAAAATATGTATTACTATCCGAATTTGTTTTCGTCAAACTTCAAGATAATTATCTAAATTATTCGAAAAAATGTTTGTCCTACAAAATCTATAGCTTCATCAAAGAGTCCCCTTTTTTGAACATGTATCAATAATGAGATCATTATAAACGATTACTAACCAAACACTGGAACTTATGATTCACACTTTATTGATTACATAGCATGACGCGTTTCGTCGTTACAAACGACTTCTTCAGATGCTTACAGAATAATATTACATTACTTACATTATTCTGTAAGCATCTGAAGAAGTCGTTTGTAACGACGAAACGCGTCATGCTATGTAGTCAATAAAGTGTAAATCATAAGTTCAAGTGTTTGAATTTAAGTTATATTCAATTATAATGGATTTACATCAAGTAAACGCCAACACTATTAAATATTAAAAAATGATTACTAACCAGCTGATTTTTTTAGTTAGTTAAAATTTATATAATTCAATAATCTTATTGTCCTACAAATTGCTTGGTACGTTATTCCGGTCCTACGTTCAAAAGTAGTCGAATCGATCCTCGATGTAAAATTAATTACTATCAAGCTGAATCTTCGTGAATAGCTTCGTTTCGATGAGACGCCCAACAATTTCCTGTGAGAAAATTTTGGATTGTGGTAGCTAACGGAGGTAGCAGTTATAAAATATGTTTTTGTGCTTATTGTTTATTCTATCAAGCGTCGGAGAGTTCGAGTATGTTCGGAAATGCTCGACTCTATTCGGGAATATTTAATAATTTAAAACTTTTATCTTACACTAATTTTTGTATCTAATTTTTTAAAGAATAAAACTATTGAAATTGTAAAAAAGATTTAGAAAAAAATTTAAAAGATAAAAAAAGGAAAACGAAAAAATGACAATTCTTGTCGGACTAGTGGTACATACTTGTTTTTTTGTAGGACATTGTTCTATTTGGGAAGAGAACACACTAAGCTAATATGTAATATTTTTGTCCTACAGTTAGTAATGAGCAAAATGGTTTAGTAGTATTAACAATTTCTGAGCGTAACCCGGAATAACGTACCACGCAATTTGTAGGACAGTAAGATTATTAAATTATATAAATTTCAGCTAACTAAAAAAACAACTGGTTAGTAATCGTTTATGATGACCTCGTTATTGATACATGCTCAAAAAAGGGGAATCTTTGATGAAGCCATAGATTTTGTAGGACAAATAATTTTTCGAATAATTTAGATAATTATCTTGAGACTTAACAAAAAAAAATTCGGGTAGTAATAAATATTTTCAGAATGATCAAATCAACACATTTCGTGCTTGCTATCTCTGTTAGCTACCACAATCGGAGTTTCGTACATAAAATTCTTGAGCGTCTCATCAAAATGCAGCTACTCACGGAAAATTAGCTCGATAGTAATCGCGTTGCAAAATGCTCCAGGGATCCTGGACTACTAGTATCAATCTGTAAATTTCCCGGTATTATGAAAAATATATTATATAATCATAAACCGCGGAAGTTTAAAGTCTATTATTTATCACTTCTATTGAAGTGATGAATAATTGACTTTATGCAAATATTGTTACACAAATTACCTTGGCGTGCATCACCGTGAGAGACAGAAAAGACTGTTTTCTGCGTGTTTTTTCTGTCCCTGGTTTGATTATTATATTGTAGTTTACCTTTCGACGATATATTAGTTTTTTGTATTCAGTGTATTTACTACGAGAAAAACCGTGTTAATAACGTCTATTGGTCTTCTTTTTAATGTGAACAGAAGTTTATTACCAAAGTTAACACATTCTGATTATTAATTTAATTATGTCGATTCTAGTTTAGCTGTGAGTGTTGATGTTTTTTATTCGTTTGTGATTATTTAACAATGTGATTTTTTAGAGTCCTGATGTTGGATATAATCAGTATCCGAAATATAGAAATAACAAACAAACTGGTTGTTTCTCTTTAATAGTGGCCCCAACTTTTCTGAGAAAAGTCCTTGTAAAATTTTGGCAGATAGAGATTATACGGCAATACTTCTTTATTAATATATATATATATATATATATATATATATATATATATATATATATATATATATATATATATATATCTATACATATATGAAGAAATAAGCTACAGGAAAATGAATTCATATTGACAGTTACTGTTTCGTACCACAATGTACTACTCAGTTGAGCCACGGTCCAACCGACGAAAAGCATCGACTTCAATTTTCAAAAATCCTGAAATGAAAAAAAAATGAATCAGAACACAGAAGTACATAAACCGTTAATGCATAGATTACTATATATCTCCAATCTTAGGAATAAATAGAAAAACATGAATAAATCGAACATTTTAAGATACACACGTCCTCATCAATTATCAAATATAGATAATACTTATTTTGCAACTACTTTTCATGACAATTTCATCAAATTTAATGAACTAATGCCATCTAGGTTGCGCTAGTAGAAACTATATTGCTAGACAAATACTCTATTACGTTTCCAATAAATGTAGCACCAATTTCAATATTCTCTCATGATAATGGAGGCATCACATTGTAGGTACATGTTCCACGTAGTCAGCTCTGCTATAATATGCTATCGGACATCATATCAATATATTGACATATAACGGACAAACATAAAAAAGCTTAAATATGAGATTGGCATCACATAAGAGCGAATGTAGGCGAAAGCCTGGTGAAAGCCCACTCACCCAACATGTAAATCAAACAGAACATCGGATAGCGTTTGAAAATGTGAAGGAATTAGAGGTGGAAAAACAATATGTCGAACAGTTGTTTCTGTTCGACATCAACATCGATCGGAAGTCCATGAATCGAAGATCAGACATAAACAGCTTGAGCGAAATATAGTCATACATACTTAGTTTAAATCATTCCTAGCGAACTACGGAAAACTAACCAGAGAAGAAACCTCCCTTCTGCTCACTGCAGATTCATTCATTGTCAACTGTAAAAGTCATTTTGTATCTACATTCCTGACTTCTACCCGATTCCTACTTGAAGACTTGAAAATGAGCTCACGCTCGAAACATGTTGGCAAATTCATACTGTTAAATATAATCGTGAAACATTAAGCAAAGAGTTAAATTTAATTTAATATTATTGGAATACATGAAATGTACTCGCTTCAACTTCAACCTGCGGTTTCAAAAAAGGTTAATGTGTTTAATGATTGTATTCTTCACATCCTATGGACAGTTTATGAAATACTCTTTTTCAGTAAAACAACAGCCATAATTTTCATTAACACAAAATCTGTGTAAACGTGATAATGTGAAACTTTCTATAATGGAATATGACATGAAAAAATCGAGCTCCCATCAGATATAATCAAACCGATATTATATTGTATTATAACATAGAAAAACGACCGTCATTGACCTATGGAATGGTAAGGTTATCATACCAAAAAGAATCAATAAAAATGTCTAGGTGGAATCTACATAAAGATCTAAAGGAACCAGTTATGAGCTCTAATCTCTTCAACCTTTGCAGTCAAAATTGGAAAGATGATGATTAGAACATTACTCAGACGACATTTGTTTATTTTGCTACTGAGACTCAATTAAAGACATTACATTCAAACTCGTAAGGTCTATGGAAAACCTAATCCGCCACTATCAGATCGTGACCTCCTTATATCACAGGAAAAATCTAGGCAATTGCTTTCCACAAGGTTAATCAAAAAACGGCAAACTAATGCATCTCCTTCGATATCTTTCTCAGTAAAATAATCGAACACTTTAGATAAATATATTTTTTAATATTCATCATTAATATTTCACATATATCACAATAATTTTCAAGTATTATTATCAGCATTATTATTATTATTGTCATTGTTCTAAGAGCGGAGGTCAGAAACCTATGTGTAGCTTCATTGAACCTACAGTTAAACGCCGATTTCGAACAGCCCACGATTACGGGGGAGTCGAACCTACTAGCACCATTAAGCCAACAGCATATAGGGTCGCTATACCACTCGATCACTGAGCCTCTAAAATTATTAATACCCTGAAATTAATATCAATACCCTTAAAATAACTTATGGAAAACTTTCTAAAGTCGTCTAAAAAAATATATCGGCATATTCCAAGGTAATAGAGAAAATTGTTTTCGCCAGAATGATGAGTTATCTCAATAGATTCCAAATAATTGACTCCGCGCAACATGGATTCAGAAGCGGCCACTCAACTCAATCAGCTGCAATTAAGTTTTTTTAATTCGTCTACGAGTGTTTGGATAAACACTTTTTTGTGGCAGGGTTATTTTTTGATTTATTTTCCGCATTTGATTCACTATCCTTTGAATTTTTACTTGATAAATGCTTCAATTTAGGTTTTAGAGGTGTGTTTCTGAATTGGTTACGTAGTTATCTTGAAGAAAGAACAATGGTAGTGAAAATAGGCGAGAGTTATTCTCAGAGACATGACATTGCTCTTGGGGTGCCGCAAGGCTCTGTACTCGGACCTTCTCTATTCATATTATTCATAAACGATCTGCCTGCGAAGTTGTCCCGGTTTTTGGTGACACTATTTGCCGATGGTTCATCGGTAGTTGTTTCTGGCAGGACTCCTGAAGAACACCTGGAGGCATGTGAAGGCATTGTGAGGGAGTTTGTAAGTTGATGGTGAACGTTGACAAAACTGTACGTGTTCAGTTTTGTCTAAAGGGCAATGGAATTACTACCTTAGATGTTAAATATGAGGACAACATTATATCATCATCCCAATCAACAAAGTTTCTTAGAATATATGTGGACAGAAATTTGAGATGGACATCACACATTGAGGTCTTATGTAAAAAATTGAGTAACTCATTTTTTGCAATCTCTAGAATCAAGAACATCGTACCTAGAAACTGTGTTATGAATGTGTATTACAGTCTTGTATATAGTCATCTAAATTATAATATTTTGCTGTGGAGCTGCTCTACAGAAATAAATTGGGTGTTTATTACACAGAAGCTAATACTTCGATTAATATTCAATATTCATCAGCGAACATCTTGTTAACCTATCTTCATCAATAATTCCGTACTCACCTTACCGTGTTTATATATTTACAGATGTTTGTTATATGTTAAAGAAAATGAACACAGGTTTATTAAATTGAATAGTAATCATGAGTATTCAACAAGGAACAGGGATGTGCTACTTATTCCTATGCATAAAACAGCAAAATTTGAGCACTCGCTCTGTTGTCAGAGTATTAAAATTTTCAATCATTTACCATCGTATTTGAAAGTACTGAAAGCTCATTTGTTTAAGAGGAGAGTTAAATCTCTGCTCTTAACAAAGACATACTATAGTGTGGCAGAGTACATCGATGATTCGGATGTAGGCAATAATGTATGAATCAATTTTTTGTATCATATATTTGTATATTTTTTAACACAAATGTTCTTCCCCGTGTGAAATTGTCTCAAATGCTTAATATCTCTGAGGAAATTTTTCTCTTTTCTTTTCAAAGTTGTATATTATTGTAAATATGAATGTAACCAAGATTTTAGTTTGAACCAATATTTTTCTGGAGGGCTGAATGGAAGATCAGACTCCAAACTGAATTCGGTCCTTTTGAGAGCATCTTTCTTAGTTGTAATTATTGTATCAATTGAAATATTATTATTATTTCATGAAATCGGAGACACCATTGAGCAGATACATACTCCGCGTAATTATAAATATGAATTAGTGTCTTGAAAACTAATTTTCCTTTCTTTAGTTTTTCATTTCTTTTTCATCGGTCCATCAATAGATACAAAAAGAATATACTAGTATTAATAGTCATCTGACAATATTGAGAATTACGAAGATAATGATTAAAATTGGGAATAGGAAAACGATAATAAGAAGCAAAAAACAATATGATATGTAATATGGTATAAAACAATAATAAAACTGATACATATTGTCGTCGAACTATCCAGGAATCCTTTATCGAGGATCATTCTGAAATGCAGGAGTACTTTCAAGCAGGAGTAGAAGATATAAAGTACAGAAATAAAGTCCAGAGTAAATCCTTTCTTATAAAATATATGAGGAAATATTTAATAATTGAACTTGCTCATTAAAAGCATATAATTAATTGTATTGAAGTTGTCTGTAAATAAATCTTAATTCATACCCTGTACTTCAATTCTATAAGTTAATGAATTTGATACTCTCTCTCAGACTGATTGGCCTAAGGAGTTACTCTGGCAAAATATGGTACCTTTCAGCGGACAGTTCCTTAGAAGTTTTAAAAGATGTGGAACTGTCACCCGTCAACATGGGCAGCAACCCCGACGTGGCAATACCTGGAGACCCTCACACGACGCGACAGAGGTTGGATTCTTGGTATAGCGCCGCCTCTCGGAGAACTGCATTTTTTTCTGCGACCGGTGAGTCTTGTTAATTGTAATCTGATAAGTTTTTAACTGTTTTAAATTAGTGTGATGAAATATAATAGTACGTTAATGGGGATCTTAACAATTTTTTGGAACCGCTTTCATTTTAAAGATTGACTCTTGTTTTTCGTGAAAAACTATATTTTATTCGAAAATGTAACTCAATTAGATGAAAAAAAATTGAAGAAATAGAGAAATTTTAATTTTATCGCCAAAACACTCCACAGCTGCAAAAGCTGCCGAGTGACGCCACTAACCCTAAACATAGTCCACTGTTCATGAGGAGTGTCTTAAGTTCATGAGTTTGCTTCGTACAAAAGTGAATGCAAACAATCAAAATGAACGCAAAGTTTTATAAAAGCTTTGCTGTGCCCATGTAAATTATAACTACATACCATCTTTTTATTTAACCTAACCTAAAATAATTCTTATTTTAGCTGCAAAATATATGGAAAATTATGTCTGTTTTTAATTGGACATATCCGACAGCCTCATCGTCATAAATATAAGTTCATAAATGATATAATCGATGTCATAGGTGTTGAGAGTTTATTGTTCGCTGATGAGTTCAAGATTTTTCGTTATGTCTCCAGCATTGGTGACTGTGAACGCATTGCCAGAAACTTGCGTAATATTGTAAATTAGTGTGATCTCAACATCTCCGAATGTCGTATTATGTGGTTTTCCACAAAATATAATTTGATAAGTTTCATCTATGAAATTGGTAATAATATTTTGGAAAGACCTAAACATTTATTAACCTCGGCATAACCTCCGATTCTCAACTAACTTTTGTGTCACATATCAATGCTACAGTAACCGCCGCCTGTAGAGTATATGGTTTCATTGTTCGTGTTGGAAAGGAATTTAGCAATATATCAACTCTGAAAACATTGTGTTGTGTTTTCGTAAGATCTAAACTTGAATGCGGATCAACAGTATGGAGTCCGGGTTATCAGTTACATATTGATCAACTGGAGTATATTCAACGAAAGTTCCTGAAACTTTTGAGCTTCAGAATTGATGGAATATATCCACCTATAGGCATACAACATGAAACACTTATAAGTCGACATAATTTGGGCACACTCAGTGCGCGAAGGAAATGCCATGCAATAATCTTCTTGCATAAAATAATTAACAATAAAGTGAAATGTCAGGAATTATTGCAAAAGCTTAACTTTATCGATCCAATAGTTTCTTCCAGAAGCGAATTCACGTTCTACCTTCCAGTAGCTAGAACGAATGTTCTAAAATTTTCTCCATTGCACACGATGTGTGAACAGTGTAATATTTTGGGAGCTGAGGTGGATATTTTCAACTGGTCTGTTACTGATATTGAGGCAAATTTCCTTGATATGCATAATCTCTGCTAGAACAATCATTTATGTGTATTCACGTACATGATTCATATTCCGACATATACCTAAATGTGTGTATAAGTATTAATATGTCAATGTATATGTATGTCTGTGTTTATCTTTATATGTATGTATAATTTTGGTCAGCATTCAAATTTTTTTATTCCTATAATTATATTTCATTTTATCAGTTGTGATTTCATATCACAAACTCTTTCTTTTGAAATTGAACTTTAAAATTTGAAATTACAGATTGAAACTTTTGAAATTTTGTTCTACCAATTTTGTTTTTAGTATCTGTTGTCTTTCCTGTTTTGTAATTAGGACCTGTCCTGTAAAGTGTACAGTGTATGTTAAATAAATAAAATAAATGAATACATAAGATTCTCTTGAAGATCTGATACAACCAACCAAACTATTTCAAGTTTATCATTTTCCTCATATACCCTTATTTTGTAAACAGTGATTCAAAAGAAGTTCTAAACACGATTATATATATATATATATATATATATATATATATATATATATATATATATATATATATATATATATATATATATATATCATCATCGTCAACCTCTTTCCTTCCACTGCAGAACGAAGGCCTCCCCCTGTTTTAGCCAAGATTCCCTATCGGCAGTCTCTCTCTTCCAGGCAACTCCCAGCCAATCCACAAGCTCCTTATCCCATCGATTGTGAGGGCGCTTTCTTGGTCTTATCCTGTCTCTGGGCTCACAATCACCAACCACAGCTGACCAACGCTCTTCTTTTGTTCGGGCTAGATGGCCTGTCTATTTCCACTTTGACCTTTCGGCTCGGCGACATCCTTCACCTTTGTTTGGCCTCTTATCCAGCTGCAGCGTATTCTATCTCGTATGGTTATGCCCATCATTTATCTTTATATACTCCGCTGGGTTGTTCGAAGCTTCTGGATATGAGCAGATTTCAGAGTCCAAGTTTCGCTGGCGTAGGTCATCGCTGGTAATGCGCATTGGTCAAACACTTTACTCTTTAAGGTTAGTGGCATATCTGATTTGAAGATGTGTTTCAGTCGGCAAACTGTACCCCGAACTGTTCTGGTTCTTTGCATGATCTCCGTTGTAATATCCCCGTCTCCCCTGACACTCTGTCCCAGATATGTGTAAGACGTTGCTATTTCTAATGGAGATCCGTCCACTTCCATTTGCTCTCTGGTGCAGAAAAGGTTCTTTGTTCATCTTTGATCAAAAATCATCTTTGTTTTTGCGGTATTTATTTCCAGACCTATTTCTTTGCTCGCAATGTTCAGTTCATTGATGCGCTCTTGAAGATCGGTAGCATCGTGGGAGAACAGGACTATATCGTCAGCGAACCTCAAGTGGCTAAGGTAGCGGCCATTTATCTTGATTCCCCTCTCGCTCCAATCCAGCTTCTAGATCATACACTACAAAGCAGCTGAGAACAGTTTTGGGGAAAACGGGTCTCCCTGTCTAACGCCTCTCATTATTGGCAATTTTTCCGAGTATTCTTCTATTTTGATGGTTGTTGTGGCATGTTCGTATATATTCTGGCTCAGCTCGGTATAGCAAGATGGTATTCCTATCCTCAGTAATGAGGTGGTTGCAGCTAGAGTTCTAAGCAAGTCAAATGCCTTCTTATAGTCAATAAATGCCATATATATATATATATATATATATATATATATATATATATATATATATATATATATATATATATATATATATATATATATATATATATATATATATATATATATATATATATATATATATATAGGTATTGCATATTCGTTGCATCTTGATATTACTTCGCGGATCGTGAAAATGTAATTCATCGTTGTATGACTTCCTGAAGCCTGCCTGTTCTATTGGCTGATATGAGTCCAGTTTTCTCAATAAGCGGTTAGTAATTATCTTCATGAAGATCTTATTTGCTGTGGGGTGTAAACTTATCGGTCTGCAGTTGCTCAAGTCCTCCGCATCCCCTTTCTTATAGAGCAAAATCATGGACGCGTTGTTCCACAAGGTGGGAATGTTTCTGTTTTTCAAACGGTCATTGAAGAGCCTCGATAGAATGCGGTGAAGTACTGGTCCCCCTGACTTGATAACGTCCACTGTGAGATCGTCCTCGCCTGAAGAGGTGCCGGCTTTGAAGGATTCAATTGCAGTTCTTGTTTCTGATGAAGTTCCGGTGGCTCTTCATCGGATATTATCTCAACATGATTACGGTTATCGCTATAGAGTTTTTTGTAGAACTCAGTGACGACATTTAGATTTTCGGATTTCTTCGTAATTCTGTCTCCGCTTGAATTTTTTACCGCGATTATCTGATGTTTGCCAATCATGTTCTTCTGGATAGCTTTCTTATAGCTTCTTGCATCTTCTATAGCCTGTTTCACTGTTCTAATGTTGTATTTCCGCACATCTCCTCTGTCTTTTATCTTTACAAGTGCACTATGTGACGCATATTCGTTCCTTTGGCTTCTAGTTCTCAGTGAAGCTCTTATTTTTCTGCGTTTATCTTGGAGTGTGGAAACTTTGTGACCAGTGTGATATCCTCCCACCTTCAGAACCGCTGATTTAATAGCGTTAAGCAGCGCATGTTCTGTCTCTGTCGCTCCGAGAGCCAGCTGTTTAGAGATTTCCCTGTAGAATCGTCGGATTTCAATCTCAAGTTTCCGATGTTGACTCGTTTCTCTCGGCACTTGAAGAGCTTTCTCCTCTCCAGCTTGACATTACAGCAGAGTGCACATCTTACCATGCGGTGATTACTTCCTGTTTCAAACTGGTTCAGCGCACCACAATCGCGAAGGCTCCGTCTTCTGTTCAGAAGTATGTAATCAAGTTCCTTTTTGGTGTTGTTAGGCCCATGCCAAGTCCATTTCCGGAATGGCTTCTTCTGAGCCATGCTATCCGCCACAACAAGAGAACAAGCCTCCGCTTTCGCATGCCATATCCGAAACCTCCAACCTACCACTCTCCGGGTTGTTTTTCTCCAATTTGAGCATTGAAGTCGCCTATAACCATTTTGAAGTGTGCGCCGCTGCTTCCATAAAGATGTTGTACCTCTTCGTAGAACATCTCGACCTGATCGTCAGTGTAGGAACCCGTTAGGGCATAGACCTGGAGAATCGTGAGCTTGTATCGCCGTGATATGGCCATCTCGATTTTGGAGACTCTATCTGAGGTGTTCTCGTAGCTGATGATAAGATGTTTCATTCGTCGATTCACAATTAAACCTGTACCACTGGTTCTTCCGGTATCAGGTCCTCGGTAGTAGAACATGTGGCCACTCCTCAACTCGATCAGACCTCCGCCCTTCCTTCTCACCTCAGAGAGACCAACGATATTCCATTTGATGTTACTGAGTTCGCTCTCCAACTCTAGAAGTTTTGCTTCTCTTAAAAGCGTTCGACAGTTGTACGTGGAGATGTGGAATTGTGTGTGTTGCTCCTTTTTCGTACGCGGACTGGAAATCAAGTTTTTGTCTCCCCCAGAATCCATGAGGCTGACTGAATTATCAGTGTGGGATTCTGAACTCCAATAATTATTCCCTACTGAAAATACCCTTTCAACAGCAGCATTAGTGTCTGGACAACATAAAGAAATTTCTATTAACACTTTAAAAATTTTCATGTGGGATATGTTCTACTCTTAAATGCCGAAATATTTCTACCCATGTTTTGTCAAGTTCTATTTTCTCATTGTTCCATTTCTTCAATTTTTCTTAATATTTATATTTCTTAATAAATTTACTCTTCGAATTTCTCAAAGAGAAAATTGTCATAAATAACAATATCTTTCACTTCATTACAAATTCGATTGCTGAAGAAACTTGTTCGCATTCAATTCTACTATTTAGTAGGGTCCATTTGAAACAATTTAATGCTCTAAAGTATAGTATCCATTCTTCGATATATTCATAGTCTTCTATATATATAAAAGAAAGTCGTGTTAGTTACACCACTTATAACTCAAGAACGGCTGTACCGATATGGCTGAAAATTGGTGGGGAGGTAGCTTAGAGCCAGGAGACGGACATAGGATACTTTTTGTCCCGTTCGGCAGCGTTCCCGTGTAACTTGACAAGAAACGTCAGTCACTATGAAAGGTTGTATGAGTTTGTTGAAATCATACTTTTTTAGCACAAAATAATAAGCATCACTGGTTCTGTGGTAGAATGTTCTACTGTCACGCGGGAGGCTCGGGTTCGGTCCCGGCTGATCCAAGCTTAGCTTTTTTTACTTCAATGACAAAAGTTTTCACTAATTTCATTCAATACACATATATTGAACATAATTATAAAGCAATCGAATATTCAATTCATATAAAGAACAATTACTGTATTGAAAACAAAACACATTATATTCTTTCAAAATATTTTCAATTAATTGTTAAATTTAGGTCAATGACACTTCTGAGGCTGTTCTTTGAAAATTTTCGCAAATTTTGTTATTAATATTTCTATATATAAAAGAAAGTCGTGTTAGTTACACATTTATAATTCGAGAACAGCTGAACTGATTTGGCTGAAAATTGGTCGGAGGGCAGCTTAGAACCAGGAGAAGGACATAGGATACTTTTTGTCACGTTCCCGTGGGACGTGACGTAATACGTGGTATAAGAAAATGGATATACCATAGCAAGGATAATTATGTCGGAAGGCATTTTACATCAAATTCGTGTCAGTAAAAGAAATCCCGACCTTCAGATGAATGAGTAGATACATAATCAGGCTTTGATATTGATCGAAGACATGTGTTACTTCATGTTCGGTAATTTATTAGTCAGTTTAGGAATGAAAGCGACAAATCGTGAAATGAATTACACATTTAATCAAGAATTTGAACGGGAACTTTTTCGTTGACTCGAATATGATCACCAGGAATTAGATTTAATAGTTCAAACGAAAGTACTCCTGTTGAATCACCAACATGAGGATGATACAATGATGAACGCAATTGATGATGGAAATGGTGGTTTATATTTCCTGGATGCTCCTGGTGGAACTGGTAAGACATTCCTCATGTCAGTAGTTTCAGCCACTGTTAGTGCGAGATCCAACATTGAGGTTGCAGTTTGCTTCTTCTGGAATAGCAGCCACATTACATTGTTAGAAGGATGGCGTACGGATGACTCATTCAGCATTAAAATATCCGTTAAATCTTCAAACTATTGAAGAACTAACATGTAATATTGCAAAACACTCCGCAATTGCCAAAGTTTTATTAGAATCAAAAATCAGCATCTGGGACGAATGCCCAAAAAATAAACGTGCATTGGAAGCACTTCACCGAACATTGGAAAATCTACGCAATCAATGAAGATGTTTTGGAGTAGCATTGCAGAACGATACATCTGCTGAAGATTTCTCTGAGAAATTACTGACTATCGGTAATGGTCGAGTACTTAGAATTTCTGTAACTTTGTCTCATCAAAAGACGAACTTATCAACAAAGTATTCCCAAGAATCATTACTAAACACAAAAATAAGGAATGGTTGAGAGAGCGAGCAATTTTTAAACTCCTTGGATGTGCCGGGATTACCACCCCACAATTTACGACTAAAGGTTGGCTCCGTAGTAATCATGCTTCGAAACATAAACCAACCAAAACTGTGCAACGGAACGCGTTTGGTGATAAAGAAATTGATGAACAATGTGATTTACGCGACGATACTCAAAAGAAAATTCGAAGGTGAGGAAGTTCTCATTCCAAGGATCCCGACTGACATGCCGTTTGAGTTTAAACGACTTCAATTTCCGATCTGACTTGCATTCGCCATGACATTAAACAAATCACACGACCAATGATTAAAAGTTTGTGGTCTGAATCTAAAAAATCTATGTTTTCCCATGGTCAATTCGGAGTATATGTGGCATGTTCACGGATCGGAGGACCATTTGCGTTTTTTTTTCTTGCACCTGATAATAAAACGAAAAATGGCGTCTATCACAAGATGCTTCACTAAACAGTGGAATCCATGCACTAAAATACATGGCCAATCATTAAAATACGATACTTGCATTTTTAATTTACATTAATCATCCAAATAAACAATTGCCCTTGATAAAATCGAAAGTCTGCTCATTTATTGCCTCTTAGGTGGAACAATATATATATATATATATATATATATATATATATATATATATATATATATATATATATATATATATATATATATATATATATATTATTTCGATTGTTCCCCCCATGAGGAGAGCGACTGAACTTGAATTCGCAATCATTAGGAATTTTGCTTCATCTTTTTTGCCTCCCAAAAACGCTTCATCCTCTCTGAATGCTCTTTCTTCCGTTCATCTGTCCACTTTACTCCAGGTTGACGATTTACTTTTTGCTCAAACTTTATATGTGCGATTTTATAGCGGCATTCAGTGCGATCTTCGAGATTTTTTATATTGATCTGTTGTAGATCCTCTTGGACCTCTTTTAGCCACTCTGTTCCGCATTTACTATTCATAATTATATTGAGTAGTTTCTTCGGTATTCTGGACTGTTTCATTCTGTAGACATGTGCATAGAACTTTGCTCGTCGTTTTCTGATTTCTTCCGTTATCGTATTTGTCTTTTGATACAGTTCATTTTGAGGTCTTTTCATCCAAATACCGTTTCTATTGATTGGCCCGTAAATCTTTCTGAGAATTTTTCGTTCTTGTTTTTCTATTTCTCTAATTCTTGAATGGCCGCCAATAACCATTGTTTCAGCTGCGTAGATTGCTTCTGGAAGAATCGTTGTGTTATAATGCCTCAATTTGGCGCCTCTCGAAATGCACTTTTTGTTATAGTGAGCCCATGTTAGTTTGTAGGCCCTTTGGAGCTTGGTTATTCTCTGTTCATTAGCGATTCGGTTTAAACCTGAGGACTGTATAACTTCCCCGAGGTATTTAAAATGGCCTACTTGCAGAATTTCACCATGTTTTGTCATAAGAGAAGATTTATTTTTTGGTTTTCTTTCCATGTATTTGGTTTTATCATAAGAAATTTGTAACCCGGTTTTCTGCGCAATTTCATGTAGTTTTTCCACGGCGCGAATGGCTTCAGTTCTGTTGTCTGTGATGATAGCAATATCGTCTGCAAAGGCGAGACATTTGACATTTATTCTATTTTCTTTTTTGATGCCCACTTGTATGCCCTTCACGTGAAGTTCCCATTCCCTTATGATCTTTTCTAAAACAATATTGAAAAGAATTGGCGAAAGTCCGTCCCCCTGCCGCACACCGGTTTTGATTTCAAAGGGATCTGATATTTCACCCATAAATTTTACCTTGGAAGTTGTACCTGTAAGTGTCTGTTCTATAATTGTTCGGGTCTTTCGATCGATTCCAAATTCTTTCATGATTTCGAAAAGGGTTTCGCGGTCTACCGAGTCATATGCTTTCTTGAAGTCAATGAATGTGATCACTGTATTTCTACATTTCCTCATCTGTAATATCGTCTTCAAAGTCCAGATCTGTTCAGCACATGATCGGCCTTTTCTGAATCCAGCTTGGTATTCCCCAATTAGTGGATCCGCTTGGTGTTCTACTCTGTTTAGGAGTGCTTTAGAAAGTATTTTGTACGCAACCGGGAGTAAGGAAATTCCCCTGTAATTATTGATATCCATTTTGTCCCCCTTTTTGTGCAATGGATGTATCAACGCGCATTTCCAATCCTCTGGTATCTGTTCCGTTCTCCAGATTTCTGATATTAAATGATGAAGTTTTTGGGTCAAAGTAGTATCGTTCAGTTTCCAGAGTTCCGCAATAATCCCATCTTCTCCTGCTGCTTTGTTGTTTTTGAGTTGCTTGATAATTGCCGTAATCTCTTCCATATCAGGGGCTTGCGAGTCTGGATGCGTAAACCCCGAAAAGTCGAACTTAAGTTTTTCTTGGGGTGGATTGCAGTTGAGAAGGGTGCTGAAATATTCGGCTAACATTTTGCAGTTATTTTTTGTGTTAGTTTCCAACGCGCCATCGGATTTTTTGAAGCAAAGAGTGGGCGCTTGGTATCCTCGCAAGTTTTCTCTGAAAGTTTTGTAAAAATCTCTAGTATTATTATTAGTGAAATCCTTCTGTATTTCGTGACACCTATTATTATCATATCTCCGTTTTTCTCTTCTAATTACTTTGGAGGCCTGTTTTTGAGTTGTAAGGAAATTCTCCCAGTTTTCGTCATTTTTATGGCCGTTAAATTTTTTCCATGCAGTTATTCTCTTGTCGACTGCTTGGTCGCAGATTAAGTTCCACCAGCGGTGTTTCCTGGTGCGAGGAGGTTGCCCTAGTGTGATGGCTTTCTGAATATTCTTTGTAAGGATTTCCCAATTCGTCGATTCTTCCTGATTGATTTGTGCAATGATTGTATCCTTGTGAAGTTTCAGATATTCGGGATCGGACCTAACTTTTCTGGGTGTAAATTTTTTATTTCTGTTGGGTTGAAATTTTGTTTTTATTTGGAGGAGATAGTGATCCGAATCAAAGACGCCTTTACGAGTTCTGACATTTAAAATTTCCTTTACGTTGTTCTTGGAAATTGCGACATGATCAATTTGATATTCACCCTGCTTGAGACTGGGCGATCTCCAAGTAGTTAGCTTATGTGCAGGTTTTTGAAATTGAGTACTCATGATTTTGAGTTCGAAGTTCCTACAGAACGCGATTAACCTTTCACCGTTCTTGTTGGTACGTTTGTGTTTAGTATGGGGACCCGTAGTATCTCTGAATTTCCTTTCCTTACCTAGCTGTGCGTTAAAATCTCCTAGCAAGATTTTCACGTGGTGTTTTGGTATTTTATTGGTTGTTTCTTCCAATGTTTCCCAAAAATCTTGTACGCTTTCTGGAACGGTTTTGTTGTGGTGATTAATGGGAGCGTGCACGTTGATTAAAGTGTAAGCTTTATTAGCTGATTTAATAGAAAGCAATGAGACTCTCTCGTTGGGCGATGTGAAATTAATAACCGAGTCTAGTATGGAATTGTGTATCGCGAATCCGGTACCTAAAAGCGGTAATTTGCCCATTACTTTCACGGCAGGTTTCCCTTGTAGATTCTGAAACTGTCGGTATCGAAATGATTCTCGTCCATGAATCGTGTTTCTTGGAGAGCGGTGATTTTGAGATTGAACTTTCTCATGGTGTTGGTGAGCTGCTTCAGTTTACCTGTTTTAGCGAGTGTATTAACGTTAATTGTACCGATGTGATGTTTTTGTTTGATCTTGAGATAATGGAAGGTTTTTGAGAAGCTCCGATTCTTCTCCGCATGGTGTCCCTGATCCCCCAGAATCCGATGATCAGGTGAAGCCAGTCTTTCGACTGGTGCCTGGGGTAGTGATACTTTGATCTTGTTTTCCATCATGCGTTCAAGCTGAATAGAGCTAAGTGGTGGTCTCAGTTGAGACCACAGGGTGTACGACTCGATTTTTGAGTTCGAGAAGATTGAAATACAGCCGCCTCAACTAGAGAAACAGACGCTGACCACTGGCCGTCAGATACTGAACAGACGCCAATGGATTTGTTTAGTTAGTTTTTGGTCCGCCCTGTGTATCAGTGTCTCCTATATCTAGGAGATTTTCCCCTATCCGCCACCTGGGGAGGCGCCCGATGGGGGTACTAACAACCCCACACGATGTATATATATATATATATATATATATATATATATATATATATATATATATATATTTATTTTCTTCTGTCTTTCGTTCTTCAATAATATTTTTCAATGATATGAAATCCGATTTACCTACATTCAATTCACTCTTGTAGTTATATCTTCTTTTCCCAAGGAATACTTATAAAAAGCTCATATGTAACATTTATTTCTCCACAGAAAGCTCATACCAATCAACTGCTGAAAATGAAGGTGGCAATGCATCCGGCAAGGAAAAACCTCGTATTTACGGCCCCGCATCGCAACTGCCATGCCTCAACGCTTCGCTGTCGTCGCCATGGGTTTGCATCGAGGGCAGGTACTTGATGGTTCACGCCTCTTACCAGAGCCATCTAGGCGAAGACTGTCTCTTTGTCCCCGACGCAAAGTTAAATGATGGTGAGATTTTTTGATACCTCAGTAATGTCGAATTGAGAGTAGTACCATTGCGCATATCCTATTGGTATATATAGACGATGTCTAGGAAATATATTTTATATATTCAGTGGCCTTGTAGCTTGCAAGATAGTACATTCCATCTATTAGAATCTGTAACTATTTTTGCATTTTTGAGTATAATCGAAATATTCAGATTGTTCAATTTTGGAGTGTAATAAACGTTTATGACTGAGTTATAAATTGCAATTTAGATTTTTTGGGATGAACAATGCGAGGTTATCGAACTTGATGGATATGCTATCTTCCGGTGGGTAATCTCACCCAGCAATTTGTGAGAGTTGACTCGATTATTTTGGGTAAAGGTGACCCGATGGATTGAAGTCAATTTTTTTGGCAATCATTGATTTCAACAGTGAATAAAAAACGACGTACTGTAATACGACCGCCTAGACAGAAGAGCACATTAAGCAGCAGTCAATTTGAGTAAAAGTACACTAGATCGAAAAAAATATCAAGAAGCTTTGCAACATGGGGATTGGATTCAACGTGTACATTGTACCTTTTCGGTTTCATCAGGGATGCTCGAAATATCTGAATCTTCGTGAGCGATGTGGAATAGTTTCAGCTGAAAAACCTCAAAGGATATATAAGTCATCTCACCCGGACAGTTTTGGGGAGATCACCCATTGCTCATTTTTTGTTTTTCCTTTTTTTCCTTCTTCGTGTTATTGAAAAAAATTTTACTGAATTCTTAGTTTTTAGTGAATGAACATTGTAGTTTCATATAAATGCCATTTGTTTTCCTTTCTTTGTTATTAATACGACGGATTACAAGAAGGTACCGGAATTAACCTAGATAAAAATTGATATGCGTTTTGAAATAATACATAGTGCTTTCATTAGATTTTATTTTTAACTAAAAGTTATACTATTCAACAGTGATTATTATAATAACAGTATAATTCAGTTTAGTTAAATTAAACATTATAGCGTCCAATCTAACAATATAATCTTATTTATTATAAGAGGAATTCTAAACCTGATTATATTAGTTTAATAAATTGTTAGGTGTTGAGTCATAAACAATTTTGAGAAAAATTTAACACATACGCGTTAACGATTTTTGTTTGTTCGTTAAAAAACATATTCGCATTTTTAATTTTTTTATTGACAGTACTGTAGAAAGTTAACATTCCTGACATTTCTAATAGAGTAAAAGAATATGTTGCAACAATATCAACTATTACTATTCTGAACACATAATTTTTAAATTTTACACATAAAACAAATACCACAAAACATACCATCAAGACATAATGATCTTCTTATAAATATTCATTAGTTGACATTAATTATAATTAAGAATTTCAAGTATGAAAAAAATGTTTTAGTTGATTTTTCAACGAAATTGACCATGCGGACAAGCACCAATTGAAGGCGATATTAGATCAGTCCATTGTGCTTACTTTTGAGTTGATTAGGGACCGTTCAAGCATGTCGTAAGCAGCATTTTTACAGATATTTTCCTTCTAGAGTTAGAAATAAGGAGATAAGCTTAGGAATCATAGCTAGATGCCATCAAAAATAATAAGAGCAAAAACCACCTCGCCCCCTATAATGCTTACGTAATACTTGAACGTCCCCTTATGATTCGGTGAAAATTGTGAGAATATATAAGGTTTTCATATTTGATACACAGATGGGTCAAAATTTAGGGTAATTTTTATATTATGATTATTTGGGATGTCGGAAATATTAGGAGGGTTTTAGGGAAAACTAATATTATGAATGAATCCTGGCAAAAAACACTTTTATGATTTGAATTGATTCCAAGACCTAAAGACGTATGTTGTATAATCCAAACTTGTGTCTGTGTGTGTGGGAGCTTGATTCCTCAATCATTCAGTCATCATCTTATTTATTATACATCATTACTATTTACCTACTATACACTCAGAACATTGTCAGAGATTGAAAAAAAAAACAAGAAATAAATAAAATCTACAAAATTTCAATATATCATTAAATTGTTCTCCTACACTTCTTCATAAATCGGAATAGTCCCTCGTAAACTTTAATATTAACAACCCGCATCATTCCAAAAAAAATTGATATGACCTCCTATTATTTCGTGTATATGATGTAACATGATTTGCCTTTACTTCACATGAACAGGACAATTAAGGAACATATGTTACAACATGCCCACATTCACATAATGGAGTTGATTTTAGGCCAATTTTTTGCCTCCGTTTCGCATATGAAGACCTCACCCTTCCTATCGGTAAAATAAATTGACTTTGCTTATCGATATCGTGAAATCATGGTTTGTTCAATGGCTTATCTCCAACTATAAATGTATAAGATAATTCTTATCTTATACATTTCGAAATATCCCACACCATTCATCTGAATATTGATTTTTAATCATCTTTGAATATTGGTACTTCATATTTAATGTCGAAGTTTATATCAGTGAATGATGTTTTTTATATCATTGTGGCTTTTTCATCGAGAAAATCTACTACTGTATTTCCCGAAATACCGCTATGAGACAGAATCGATAGAAAATGAACATGTTTTCCAGATTGTTGAAGTTGTTAGCAACTTTTTAATCAAATGTGTTTTTTTGATTTTTTGCCGAAAACCTGGATTGTTGTAATTTTGTAGAGCACTTTTCGAATCTCGAATAATTATAATATTCTCTTCCTTTATTTATTTTTATTTATTTGTATTATCCACGGATACACCATTTTTACAACATTGAACTTTTAACAATTAAATAATACTTGCAACATTACGTAAGTTTTATATTATCTACCTACATGGGGGACCTAAAACCACAGAACAACAAAAAGATTCAGAAGCAATACCAATTCTTAAAACCATAAAAATTTAAAGAAATAAAAAATGCAGGCGGTTCATTGAACATCATAAAATGTTGATCTGTATTTATCTGTAAAATATCAGTAGAGAATTACGAGCAATAATCAATCCTTATAAAAATAAACCGATCATGATGATAGATTTCCTACATATTTCATAGCTAATATTTTATGGAAGATATTGTATAATAATAAGCATTTCTCAAGTAATTATATTCTATATAAATTTTAGATAGATATTATATATAAATAATGGATACTATTTATAACTTCACATTATTGATTCATTTCAAAATCATCGTTTTCATTGAAACAAAATCTAACGATGTCACATAGAACACAGAAAATGCGAAAAAAAAACCTTCGCAGAAGAATTTCCACATTCAACAAGTCAATATGCTTGAACAAGGCAGCTATATTTATGTTAACTTTTGTTCATGTCTTAAGGTGTTCAAACCAGTGTTTTTCTTCAGTTTATTTAATCAATTGATTTAATATAATTTTTGTGTAACCAAGCCCAGTGTTTTTTATTGAATAATCCTTGTTTTGAAAACAAGATGGCAAATTATACCCACTGCGTTTGACAAAGCGATCTTCGCCAGAGTTTTTGATTATGTCTTGTAAATAGTAATCAGATGTCGAAAAAAGTCTGTGCTTGCACAAAATTACAACTTGATTTTATTTCAGCGTGCAAATGTATTAATAATATCTGTACAAAATGCAGTAATAATGACATATTAAAATTCGCTTATTTATGATAACTATTTTTCTAAGACTGATTATTTTTCATCCCTATTTTTTTCTATTAGCTTAGAAGATATGGAGGGGTAGAATGAAGGGCAGTAAACGGCCTTTTTGAAAAAAATTATGTAGCTAAAGATTATATATCCCACTTTGTTTCACTAATTCAGCGATTTTTAAATCGCTGAATCGAAATGTGGCGCCAGTATATTTAAAAACAAAATTAAAGCTTTTTTGAAGGTAAAATAAAACAAATTGTATAATTAAAAAATTTATATATATATATATATATATATATATATATATATATATATATATATATATATATATATATATATATATATATATATAATTAAGAATACAGTTTATAATTACGTATTACCAATAAATAATTTATTATATTTATTATTTAACTTTATTAGTATGAAACAAATACCAGTTAAATATGTTATGTTATTAATTAATGACTTCCTTTGGCCTGTTTCTCATTGCAAAGTTTTTGAAATGAAGGAGTAAGGCTGGCACGATTATACTGAGGTAATAAATTTATCCCAAATGTAAATGGAAAAATATCAAATACAAGAAATGCTGACAATTTCTACATTCAAGTTTGTAAGCTTTCTAAACATTGGAATAGTATATTTCATGAAGGATTCAACGCATTTAATAAATTGCCTAACTCCATAAAAACAATTAGTGACCTTAAGGTATTCAAGCGTAAATTAACTGAGTTCGTTTTAAACATATAATTGTAAACAATATATTTTGAACCTAAACGTATATATGATTTTGTAATAGCTATTGCTAAATAAATATTATTATTATTATAGTAATAGGTACCACATATGGATACTCTAAGTTCTTTTTCTGTATTTAGCTGTGATCTGTATTTTGTTTTCAACGAAGCCACCGCTGAAAATCCGGTTTCGTAAAGACAAGATGTTGAAAACGGTAAAAGTATTTGGAAAGCTCTTCATTTGAATGTCGCAAACTCGTCATCCAAACCACCCCAAAATTCAAAAATTTATTTGTTATTAAATTGTCTTTTGATTTCACTGTTTGTTGTAAAATCAATAAAATTTTTCTCTTCAGAAGTCGAGATACCTTGTGGAACATTGCGATATGGATCCCTAGCCCCCTCGTAACTTGCTAGAAATTTTTCTTCAGCAACAAAGTATTTTTTAAAATTTTTTGCTAGCATTCTTAGATGTTCGTTTATAGTTAAAAAAATCACGTTAATATATTCTTCTTCGGGTTTGTATGTCTTTACAAATTCATTTATATTCGGGAACATTTCCAATTTCTTTCCTTTAAAATTTCTAAGACACAAATCAAATTTTCTACAAAAAGCATTGACTTTTTTCTTTGTTTCCAAAATATATGTATCTGTTCCTTGAAGTTGAAGATTCAAGACATTTAACTTCTCAAATATAACAACTAAATAACCCAATTTCAAAATAAATACATTATCTCGAAACATCACGGCTTCTTGTCGATTTTCTTCTTCCAGAAAAATACAGATTTCTTCTCTTAATTCAAAAATACGTTTCAAAAACTTCCCACGTGATAAAAATCTAGCTTCGCAATAAAAAAGTAATGCTGCATGTACTGATCCTATAACTTTACAAAGTTCAGAAAACATTCTTGATTTTAAAGGTCTCGTTTTATATATTTTACAGCAGTTACGACTGTAGATAACACGATATTTAAACCAGTATTCTGTGTAGGTCAACGCTAGTTAAAGTTTTGACCGCTATGTGTTCAATGCGCATCATTTTTTCGGTAATGGGCGGGGGGGTTCGAGAATATTTACATTTGTAAAAAACTGGGTCGCAATAACAGAATGGTTGAGAAGCGCTGCTCTAATTGAATGTAAACCCTTAGAAACTAAAAATGAATATTTTGTGGGGGAGCCCATTTGACCTCCACGGGTCCTATTCATCTCCACCCGCTATATATCTAATATCAATTAAAAAAATTGGATATTATCACTAAAATATTCATAAAAACAGCTCTAAAGCATTTGTTCCATCGATTTCATCGATTACTTAGAGGGGGGGGGGTGATAAAAAATGGGACCAGAAATGTTTCTGGCAAATTCAGTTTCGTAATCTGTAAGCTTTTTTGACCCTAAAACAGTTCACAGAATGCGATCCTTATAATTTGAACACTCAAGTCCCTCCAACTCCATGTCTATACAACTCTATTCGACTATTTTCGAAGTATTCTCTATTTTAATGTTTTTTTTAAGGGAATATTTCCGCTACCTTCTAATCGCAGTTTAATATTTATTCTGTTATTCGAGGCAAAGGCTAATCCGACAAACTGAAAATGGAAAGAATCAGCCCGCCGTTCTCGAGTTAGACATGATGTAACTAATACAACTTTTTATATATAGGATTAGAGATTTTTATTGCATTCATTCGACATTATCACTGGAGGATCTATGAATGTAAAATTTATCGCAGGCACCATAAATAATTTTATAGACAATGTACATCATTGTAATCGTTGTTCATAACAATTTGTTGAATAAAAATTCAAATCAAATTCTTGGCTTAATGTTTCACAAACATATTGAAAAATAAAATAAAATTACAATGTTTTGATTGTCTTGATAATGAACGACCGTTCGAAACATGTCGATTAAATGTTGTAATTTTATTTTATTATTCAATATATTTGTGAAACATTAAGCCAAGAGTTTGATTTAAATTTTTATTTAATCATGTTTCACCAAGAGGTAAGCGATAATGCAATCTCAGTTAATAATTGATGAGGCCGATACTTGATGTAAATCGATAAACATAATAAAACAATTGTTAAACTGATTTACACATATATTAAAAATAATACTGCATGACGTACGTTTCGATGAGATTCACCTTTTTCAAATGCTACGTGCAGACTAATTCAGACTAATGCAGACTAATCAGACTGCATTAGTCTGCACGTAGCATTTGAAAAAGGTGAATCTCATCGAAACGTACGTCATGCAGTATTATTTTTAATATATGTGTAAATCAGTTTAACAATTGTTTTATTACAATCTCAGTTAATTTGTTGAATGATAGTTTCTTCTTTGTGGATATGGTTTGAAAATAATATACTAATATTATTATAAGCCATAGTTGTATGAAATTTATTATTAATTTTAATATTATTTTAGTATTTGAATAAATCAAATCAATAACTAAATTCCTACAAGGATCTCCTCATCAATTATAATGAAAATGTCCGTAAATTTTTCGCAAGCTAACGCTACATATTAACGTAATTTTCTTC
The DNA here is from genome assembly GCA_030704895.1 of Henosepilachna vigintioctopunctata. Classification (NCBI taxonomy): domain Eukaryota; kingdom Metazoa; phylum Arthropoda; class Insecta; order Coleoptera; family Coccinellidae; genus Henosepilachna; species Henosepilachna vigintioctopunctata. The sequence goes on along the minus strand of JARQZJ010000136.1, from coordinate 1,603,426 downwards.
CGCAGGTATCATATGGTTGCTGGTTATACGTACCGGTACCTCCCGTTCCCAGTTGCTTCAGTTTCTTCTAGGCCTGAGTACCGGTGCCCACCTAAACTTTGTCGATAAACATGGCCTCATTCAGCTGCTACCTGTCAGAGCGTTCCGGATAGAGCCCGACGCCAAAGAACGCGGCTACATGACCGTTGACGGCGAACTAGTCGAATACGGCCCTATACAAGCCGAAATCTTCCCGGAACTTGGCCGGATAATGGTTCCCTGATCATGACCTGCTGAACGTACGAAATCCGCAGCTAAGGTCAACAAGAAAACTAAGGTTGTGATTCTGTCTAATTTCAAGCCTATTCTCGTCCGCTTCAGCAGTATTTGAAATTCCAAATTGTATTTTTATTATTTTCGTCTTGAGTATCCTTCAAGCCTCGTTTTCGGAATTCTGCTTTCTCGAACTGCGAGCAATGACGTCTTTTTCTGTGGAAATTTCTGCACTGATTCACCTTATACAATATCAATTTTTTAAACTTTATTTTGAATTATTTTTTATAGTATTTACATTTCTATAATTTTCAATATAACAGTATTCATTTTGTTTTAATATTCTCGTTATAAAATAGCTTTCAGTTTAAGTTTTTAGACAATGTGTTTTGAATTGTTGAAAGGCTCATTTCAATTGCCTTTTTTATTTAATTTTTTTTATCTAATTATGTTACGAGATGTTTTCAAAACTATTTTACCATTTGGCAAAATATTTGCTAGTTTTATAATAGCCGTGAATCTATGTCATTTGTGCTTGAATTTTGCCACATAGTACGAAATTTGTGAGAAATAGCTTTATATTATCATAGTAATTATTATTGAACGCTGTCGAAGGATAAGAGTTCAGCCTCAATGAAATTCGGATATTTTTAATTTTACTGCATTTTTTGTTTTAAATAATAATTTGTTTTATTATATTTGTTAATGATATTTCTTCATACTTATTTAATTATTACTGTGTAATAGTTAAATATTCATTGCCTGGAATTATATCAAAAAACATGAATGTTTATAAAGTATTATGGAATCATCAAATAATGCAGTACAATTTATTATGATGTTCGGTTAACAATAACTTTAATTATCGTTGATAAGTTGATTATAACCGGCACTAAATGTTTCGAAGATGATTATGTAGAAAAGATTGCGATAAATATCAAATGATTTAGCAGATACTTTCTTTGAAACCATATACAATTCAAATTATTTTGAAGAGTTATTGAAATTTCTGCTATCAGTTCTATTCAATATACGTTTATCACTTTCAAGTGGTTATTGTTCGGGTACTTCAACTATGTTACGTATTTTAATATGAGAAGAGCCCTTACACGTGCCCCTTACATGGGCCAACTCTGGATGAGATGGAACATGATTTTTTTAGTTTGATAGTCCTTTCCCTGTTGCTTTTTCAATCTCGCTTGGACAGGCTTTGGCGGATCATCCGATAAACATTCAATATAGCTCATTAATCGATTGGGCTGATACTTAATGAAAATCTAAATACATAATTTAAATAAAACTAACTACTTTTCTGATTTTCACTATAATTAATTCAAAACATGACAATATTGTTTCGCCAACAGAGTGACTTCATCAGATGTTGATGATAAACTGAGCTATTACATTGTGAACTACTTGCATTTATCCTGAAGTGTATTGTCATTTCCAGACACTTCAGGATAAATGCAAGCAGTCCACAATATAATAGTTCAGTTTATCATCCGATGAAGCCACTGTGTTGGCGAAACAATGTTGTCATGTTTTGAATTAATTATAGTGAAAATCAGAAAACTACTTAGTTTTATTTAAATTATTTAATATAGCCACTAAAATATACACGAACAACAACACTACAACGAAAGAGCCAATTTATCAATGTGTTTTCAATATATATATATATATATATATATATATATATATATATATATATATATATATATATATATATATATATATATATATATATATATATATATATATATATATATATATATATATATATATATATATATATATATATAATTTGAAAAAGCAAGTTTCTGAGTTACAAACATTAATTTTCTCTGGCCCAATATGTTCTTATATATTTTTTCAGGTGGAAATACTAAGGGATTGATATTTTATCATTGTATCATCACTACGTGACAACATAAAATATGGCATAAAATATTATTTACAATATTAGTTGATGAAAAAGCACAACTGAAAGAGAACAATTTTAGTGTATTCATTGACAACAAGCGTTCAAGAGAGGAACAATGTTCGTCCAAATGATTTAGATTCACATACACTCAGACAACCAAGTTTCAAATTTGATTTTATTAGAATACATTAAAATTAGGCAGTAATATGATTAATTGTCCATTTTCTCTAAGCAGTAACACATAGTCTATCCGTTCATTCGGAATTTTGCAAATTTTTGTGAAGTCGAACATCAACAAACGAGAATATACGAGAAACTACTAAAACATTAATATTTTCCTATTTTCAAACCTAAGGAACGTGTGAATCTAATCTAATGTGGATCCTAATGAAGGATCCATATTAATGTAGGATAATCGTTTCCTAAAACTAAAGATCTTCTTTTAGAGCACAATGTTTCGATGTCTAAAACAGAAGAGAAAGCAGACTATCAAGGGTTAGCAAGAATTCATCAACACCTGAAGTACTGAAATGCTGAATATGTGTTTTTAGCACGTTAGGTAACCACCACATTTGAATGATTATGTAGGTACTTTCATTTTCAGAAACAATAGGGTTTTTGAAGAATGTTGATAAGAAAACTGTTGAATAATAAAAAAGAATGAAAACATTGATTTGTGTACACGATGGACACAAATCAATGTTTAGCATTCAACACAAATTTAGCGATTAGTTATGCCAAAGAATTAGCGAGTATGTGCAATATCACCTGTAAGTTCCGATGAGTTGTAGATTTATGTTTGTATTGTTAAATCGTTAATAATCACGTGATTCACTTTCATTAGAAATCAACTGAAATAAAACATTCGTTATTTATGTTTGGGGCTTTTAACTCGTTATCAAAATATTTTCAACTTTGATAATGGTTTCAGACATATCTCAATTTAGTTAATTGTTATACTACAATAAACGACTGTACTGTTTGAATGAATTGTTTTGACAAAATTCAAAACAGTTCATATAATTTATTGAAAATATTTGAAAACCATACCCCAAATTAAGATCAAAACATCAATAATGCTCGACTATCTTTTCATACAAATGTTCGTATAAATAGATCACTTTGATTATAAAACTATCACTTTCAAAATTATTCTTTTTTAATTTAATGAAATATCAGTTTCAGTGGACACAATCCACTAAAAAAAGTGTTTTACTTCGGTTGCTTTATTCTGTTACGGTTTCAGAAGTATTAAACTGAACTGTTTTCAATTGTTTATTTCATTTCATAAATTGCTAACAGATTAGTTGTAATACTGTTTACGCACAAATGAAAACATATGTATCACACATTTAATAAAAGCAAAATGTCACTTGTGCTGATAATCGCTTATCTGTGAATAACGTGTATAATTTTCTTATATTATTGTTAAGTAGCTGAATTGCCCAAATGTAAATTTACTGGTAATATCTTTTCAATGCCTAATTATGTTCAAATAGACCGGCCGGAATCTACTCAGAGTGCAATTTCATAACTATATCAAGAATAATCTAGTGACTATTTTTTCTTCAATCATAACTTATTTTGTTATGACCAGAGAATTCATATATAACTGAGCGTGCGTATGAACTTTTGTATCCTATTTTGAAAAGTCTTATTTGTTACTAAGTTTGTATATGAACTATGAAGTATGTATTTTGTTTATTGAGCCAAATTTAGCATGAATTATGGTTCAATTCGAATTTTGTTCATTTCACATCTTTAAGCATTTCGGTGTAGTAAGTCTTTTGCTTTTCTTGATTTCAGTGTATTGGAAAGTAGGGTGACATGAGGGTGTTTTCATCCGGAAATTAATTCAATTAGCTGATCTTCAAAAGTTATTCGACAGTTTCCAATTTTACATTTTGTGCTTAACTAGTAATCTCCTTCGAATGGGTTAGTTGGTTACAAAATAGCTGTTACGATGTAGAAATCATTTCCATTCGCTGTACTTTTGGGCATATATTTGTAAGAGACATTGCGTGTTTTCTGGAACTTGTAAATAAGTTTGAATTGAGTAGTTCGTAGATGAGGCCTTAGAAAAATTAATTCAATAAATTAGAATTATTAGTGTTTCGTTTTTATAATCTAATTGGGTTAAAGTGTGTTTGGAATTTGAGTATTATATATTTATAAAATTCTATTTAAATATTTTTAAAATTTAGGAAAAAAATTTGAACTCTGATTATCTTTATAGGTACTTTTTTATTAGTCGGTATAATCACTCTATTACTTAGAAATTAGATATTCATCGATTGGAAAAATTAAAGTCGTTTCACCGTACATATCAATACCTAAGACATTTGAGATCAAAACATTCCATTTTAATGCCTAACAAGTAATTTTGAATGATCATATTTGTGGTATTTTCCTGAAATTTTTCTTATATTCCCGAAATTGATTTTCGGCTTGTTTTGTTTGTAAATTTTATGCAATTATAAATCGCATTATACAATTCTTATTTTACAATTAAGTCGTGAAGAAAGCCAGTCTCCTTGGTTTAGTGGGAGAACACCCGCTATGGTGCGGTAGAATTCGGGTTCGAGTCTCGGCGAAGGCCGAATTGCCTAATGGTGTGTGTGTTTGTCTATGTTTAAGTAGTTCAATGATGATACTTGTTGTTTAATGTACATTGATAACAAGCCCATTGTCCGTTCGGAACCGGCGTTAAACTGTAGGTCCAATGAATTGAAAAAAAGCAAAAATAATACCGCGTATTTATTAACTAATTGAAAATTGTTCGCATAGCTCTACTATGCGATTTTTCGTAGATATTGAGTTTTTTCTCCGCTCAATCCGAATAACAGAGAAGAACAATATTCAAAGTATGGCATTATTATTGACTTAAAAAGCAATAACATCACATCCTCAGATTTGAAGTCGACATTATCATTGAAAGTCAATTTCTCATCTAACATGATTCCTAAATATTTTGCCCTTGCTTTAGTTTGCAATTTTGATATTTATATTCTCGTAACTATTTATCTTCGGAAATTCACTTGTATCCAAAACTATAAATTTAGAATCTTTTACATTCAGCGATAAATTGTTATCGCTTAGCTATTAATTTCTGGCTTCTAAGTCTCTATTGATACATTATGTAATAGTCTGGATATTTTTATCACTAGCATAAAAATTATATCATCCGCTAATAATCGTATAAAGCATTTTTTAGCATAAAAAACAATATAATTGATGTATAAGGAGAATAGCAGTGGACCTAAGACCGTACCCCGAGGAACGCCAAAATCAAATCCAGTGCTGTCCAAGTAGACACCACTGAACTTACCTTTTTGAGATCGGAAATGCAAATAAGAATCAACAATCTCAACATAAATTAATATAAGGACGTAACAGGGTAAAAATAAAAAGTTTAACGAATAATATATTTGACTAATATAATCCTCGGGAATATAGCACTGATGAGATATAAAATTGTGGAAACATTTATTGTTAATCTGTTGTTAAGTTAGTCAAATTTCTATTGACTAAAAATTACTATTAAATTCACAGGAATCCATAGTCTTTTATTGCAATAATCTATTATGTTCTATTGGAGATATTGTCTATGTTCTATTAGATATATATGAAAGTACTTGGTAATTTCATAGCGTGCACCGCATGTTGAATAAATTTTATTTCAAGAAATATACCACATTCGTTCACACATTCATTTATTGAACAATTGGCATAGCATATATATTAGTATAACACGATTTATAACACAAGAGAACTACAATAATTACAAAAGACTTCGAACAGCCAATCCAGACATTAGACTTTATAGAAGAGTATTTTCATCATACTCTTACGAAATGCGAAGGCGCTTCAAATAACTTTAAAGTTGATTTCCTTTCAAGATATTTTAAAATTTGAAGTGCATATCCGACATGTGATTCACGAATATGTAAAGTGGTTATTTAAAAATTGTTGTAAATGAGGTAACTTAAAATTAATTTTTTCTGAGTGGTTTTGGACCATAATTTTTATTCGTTGGCTTTTTTTTAATAATTTGAATAACTTTGGCAGCTTCAATTTCCTATATCAACAAAATCAGTATTGAATAGTGCTTTTGCAAAATGATTAAGGTAAAAATTTAGCATTCCAATGCAAGTCTGAAAAATTGATATATTGCAATAACGAATACACTCTTGCAATATTTATATGAAGTTACCGTTTCGGTATGAAAAAAATTGAGATGAATATTCTCCTTATTTAGCTAAATTAGCATAATAAACACTAATGCGTAACTGAATCTATTAATATATATATATATATATATATATATATATATATATATATATATATATATATATATATATATATATATATATATATATATATATATATATATATATATATATATATATATATATATATATATATATATATATATATATATATATATATATATATATATATATATATATATATATATATATATATATATATATATATATATATATATATATATATATATATATATATATATATATATATATATATATATATATATATATATATATATATGTATGTATGTATATACTCCTTCCATTAGAAGGAGTGTTACCATATAATTTAAATAGAAAATATTTTTATGAGATCTCGGCAAAAAGTAGGCCCACTATGATTGAAAAGTAATCAATTTGTTATATAGGATATATACACCATATTGAACATTTATTTTGGTGTACAGGTTGGATTCATATATTCTAAATTCGACAATTATAAGGGACGTTTGGATGGAGTTTCCATTTCATCAGTAGAACGTTCATTGGCCGTCATAGGGTTATTACCCTGCTTTTCAAATATTGTCAAACTGTGTGTGATTGTTTCTGGCTGGTTGAATAATACAATTTCACTTGGTTAATATATTTATCAATGAGGATTATTATCCTCTTTATCCAGAGTTGTGTATCTCATAACACACATTTATCTATTAAATAAGATGTCATGACTCATGAAACACTTTGTTACAATTGTAACACTGTATATTATATGCTAACATCCAGTTATGTTATATTTGCGTATACAGTAACGACATTACTTCTTATATTACTAAATGACAGCAATGTATACTGATATAAACATGATTATACTCTTGTAAAACGTATCTGCACGTTTTCTACCTACTTGTAATTGATATGTACATTAAAGAGCATTACTACTTGAACTGTTATAAAGCCTATATTTTATTTAGTTGTTTTGTGATGGTAGTTTTTGATGTGATACCCTCACAGTTTTAGTTTAGATCCTTGTTGAATTATTCAGCTTTATATCTAATTTTTTTTTGTGGTTGGGAAAGCTCGCACTTAAAATTGATATATTGTAGTGAAATGCATAAAAACATTCAGGAAATAAATACCTACATTATATATATATATATATATATATATATATATATATATATATATATATATATATATATATATATATATATATATATATATATATATTCATATTATGAATAGGGAATGTAATCTCGCGAAATCTCGGAATTGTCGAGATGTCATATAATGTAGAAAAAAAGTATTGAATTCGAATTACTAAAAAGGATAAAAGTTGTTTGTTTGTTAATTATGAGCTTCATTAAAATATAAATATTGTTTGAATGACAAAAATCCTTTATTATTCAATACTTACTTAGTAATTAGTTACCACTATTTTGTTAAAAATTAACAAAATCAATAAAGAGAACACTGTCTGAAGCATCAATAAAAACAAAATTTTTATTGATCCTCCTCTAGTTCAAGGAGGAGAAAGTGTAAAATAAGGGGTAATTTTGAAAATAACTTCGAATAAAACAAGAGTTTTGAGGCAGCCTTCTGCTAGACGGAATCTTGTGCGGGTCGCTACACCCAGCTTATGTATTGGAATTCCCTCTTTGAGTGAATACTGGTGATCACCAGCATTAGCAAACATCTCTTTCCTTATGAGTGATTGTTTGTAATTGATCTAAAGTAGTGGATACAAACGTAAAAGATCTTAAATGTTTTCAGCGAGTCTCTTCTAATCCCCTTGAAGTGTATTAGTTTTTGCAGCAGTACATGAATTCAGACACTCTGCTATCATTGAAAGAGGCAATTCATCTTCGTTTTCTACATTTGTTGATGTGTTTTCCCGTCGAAATCGAGCGAGATCTCGTCATAAAAAGATCGGGATTACATTCTCTTACTATAAATTCAGAAAACATAATTATATACCTATATGATAACATTTTTGTTGTATTATTGATTTCAAATGTTTAATGAATGCTGTTTCGTCATTTGAAGAAGAGAAATTGCAAATACCTTATTTTTTATAATCTGCTAATACTTTGGAAGTACTTGGACTTCAATTTTCGAAAAAAAATAAAAACATCTATACCACATTTGAAAAACAAGAGTTAATTTAAAAATAATTATGTATTTTATGTCGATTGCAACAATAGTTCCCTCATGATCTATCTCTAAATATATTCCATTTCCAAAATCAAACTTCAAAATCTACTATTTGGGAAGCAGTTCAATTAATCATCCCAAAACATTATTTTAGCAGTATTTGCTTTGATCATTATATAATTTTTTTTGATTTATTGATATGTTAAATAACATTTTACATTTCACTAAAAGAAATTGAAAATTTATTATAAGATGAATGAAATATTTAAAAAAATTATAATTATTTTGCTCTAAAAAAGCGTGATAGAAATTACTCTTATAAAAAAGTATTTAAAATATTTTTTGTTTGGACAAACTTATTTATTGCAAAATTTAAATCTACTTAGGAAATTTAAACCATTATCAATTAAAATGTATGTTTGAAGGGCTGTTGAATAGTGTGAAACAATAACAAGCTACAAATGTTAAATTGTTGTAAAATGGGATTGAAGTCCCTAAAAAACCCGTAAAATCGACGCTTACTTTATTGGTCCTCTAGACTTGTTTATATTGATAAATAATAACCATACTTTTAGGACAATTTTTTGTATGCTGACAATATCATACCATTTTTTAAAGGAAAAAGACTTGTGATACGTACTTTCAGTGTACTAGAAAATAATGCGTTATTATTTTCAACTTTTTATCCTTTATGAACTGTTTCCATAAACTCATTTTCAGCCAATTTTTATTTTTCTCCGAACTGTTATCCGTAAAAAAGACTAAAGGTCGATTTCATTACGCATCGTTAGAACATTCAAAGAGATTGAAGTAATCTTGTTTCCTTTCTTAACAATAGCCCAGTCTAGAGGGACATGTGCCCTTTGTCATTGGTGAAATCATGAATTCCCAAGTTATATAGACAAATATTTTTGCTTAAAATATTATTTCTGTTTTAGGCTTAAAATGAGAATCATTTATCTATTGACTTATACCTAAGTTTTCAATGCGCTTAGATTCATAGTCTTTATATTTATATATATATATATATATATATATATATATATATATATATATATATATATATATATATATATATATATATATATATATATATATATATATATATACTGATTATAGAAAATACTTAGAAATCTATTTTAAAAAATTCAAAGTAGAATCCATAGTCATTTCTTTGATATTTCATTTGGTGCATTTAGCACAAAAACTCTAATGTATGCACATAATGCATTCACATCTGTGAATATACTTAAACATATTTTTGGAATATTTATAATGAATTTATTTTTCACAATGAACATGTTTTCTTCATAATTAGCAATTGTTGTAGTATATATACATATTCAACATTGTGAAACAATAGAACCACTGCTAGAGTAGACTCTCCTGTTCCACTTTTGTTGTATATCACAACTTTGTCAAAACTAATGAATAATAAGTTTTAATTATTTATTATTTTTTTTTATTGCTAAAAACATTCAAAATAAACTATCTTCAACAGGCAATAAATAATTTAATATATATATATATATATATATATATATATATATATATATATATATATATATATATATATATATATATATATATATACATTTGGCAATCTATCTGATTCGTGAACCATTTTATTTATATTGTAAAAATTCGAATCTTGGGTTTTTCAAATGATGTTAGTTTATTTCCAAATTACATTTCGGTTATTATTTTAACCTTTATCAAACTGATATATGTAATATGATCGCTATATATATGTTCACAATGCTCACAAACGTGATTTTAAATCTTACCACAATATAAATACCTCAGACACAAAAGTTCATAGGTGACAACAACTATACTATCACTATATTGACGATTACACTTAAATATTCAAAATTTTTCCAAAGAACAATCACGTTCATTTGCCGCATAAGAACATGCGACAAAACATAAAGATGTATCTTTTGATGTGTGTATGTAATATTGCAGATGTGGTCAAATTCCAAGTCCAGTCATATATTTTAATATACCTTGAGAGATGAACGTGATTGTTCTTCTGAAAAAATTTCAAATATTTAAGTATAATCGTCAATATAGTTGTTGTTGTCACCTATGAACTTGTGTCTGAGGTATTTATATTGTGGTAAGATTTAAAATCACGTTTGTGAGCATTGTTTTTATATTCATTTTGTTTTAGCGATCATATGACATATAACAGTTTGATAACGGTTAAAATAATAACCGAAACGTAATTTGGAAATAAACTAACATCATTTTGTTTTAATTGAACCAAAAAACCCAAGATTCGAGTTTTTACAATATATATATATATATATATATATATATATATATATATATATATATATATATATATATATATATATATATATATATATATTGAAAGTTTTTCGTTGTTATATTACAACTTTTTTTGAAAGTTGTAATATAACAACGAAAAGTCAACAAAAATAAACTTTTTCATATCAAAAAAAGCCTGTTATTGCTAAAAACTTTCAAAAACTTTAACATTGAGAATATTACAAAATAATATTCAAATGAAGCTTTTTATATTTTATCTCCTAAATTAGTTTTTTTGACATGTTCTGCCAGTGTGTTATAAATTCGGTCAATATTCTATGAGAAACTCCTTTCAAGTAATATGTATTGTGAGTTATTCATTTCACACATTCGGCGGGTGTTTGACTTATTTATTGAGATTTATATATTGATTTAAACGTTTTACATGGAATTTCAACACGTATCTCCCTCCTCAATCCACTATTTGCATAACTCGATGATAAACAAGAGTCTTATTTGAAGAAAGTGGCTCTTCATTGTTCCACACTAAGCTCTAAAATTATATATTTTAATATATAATAAATTATTATATATCATATAAGTTCTAAGTTCCGCATTTTTAGAGTGCTTTATTTCATTGATACATGTCACATAAACTAAACATTTAAATTAGGAAGGCTGTGACTTTTAAAAAACAACATTGAAAATAATTTAAGATAAATTTTATTTTTTCAAATACATTATATTGTGTTACATTAATTAATTTCAATTTTTAATATGTAAGAAAGTAGTCATCAAAAATTCCTCAACTTTCATGCAATGGGAATAAATAAATAATGGAAAACAAAAGTTGTTTTTTAATACCTACATTTTTTGTATTTAATTGGTCAGTTCATGTGATTTGAAAATTTTGTAGTCCATTTAAAAGCTGAGACATCTGATGCTCCATATTATCTACTTTGTCTGAATTCATTGTCAACTTCATATTCTCCAAGTTATTAATTGTAAGTTTCATAACATCAGAGGTGTCTTCAGATTTAACTTTAAGATTTCTTTCTCTAGCATGTTTTACAGAAATCATCAAGTTAATCACCTGCAAATTTAAATGCAAATGATAACATATATATATATATATATATATATATATATATATATATATATATATATATATATATATATATATATATATATATATATATATATATATATATATATATATATATATATATATATATATATATATATATATATATATATATATATATATATATATATATATATATATATATATATATATATATATATATATATATATATATATATATATATATATATATATATATATATATATATATATATATATATATATATATATATATATATATATAAGTGAAAATTTATCGACCCTTGAGTTGAATTTATAAAAGGAAAGTTATCGGGAAGGGGGTCAGGTACCAAGAGTTAGTTCCTTAGTCTTTATTTCTCGATATTTCGTCCGTTTTTTGTGGACTTTTTCAAGAGATCTACAAATGAAAATTAAACAAGTAAAACAATGAAAATGATCAACAGTCACAGAATACTCACAGACATGGAATGTGGTCAAGATTTAAAATTTAGTAACATAATAATTTAGAAAAACAACACGACTTAACAAAGAGAACATTCAGCCAGTATATAAACGACGTTATGAAAACGAATAGAAACAAACATGTGGTCTGCGTATTAACCACTGATAAGGTTCAATATGTTACAATAAATACTACTTATATTATCTGTGCCGGTCCTGAAATTGATGGCATTTGTATCCGCGCGAATGTGATACATCACGAAGTATAGATATAAGGAGTCCGAACGGTATAGGTTTTTCCGTAGTATTCATGGACACAATATCAAAGCCAGATCATAGTTCTCTTTTCTACCACTGGGCTGCGCAATGTTCAAGGCGTACCGATGTCATCAGACGTAAATACGCGCGAATTTGAAATTATAATCAAATATAAATTTGTTTGTTTAAAAATAGTTTTAATAAAAAAATGGGAAGGTGTTGTGCTGTTCGTGGTTGCCTTAGTGGCAGAAAGGCAAGGGGAAATATAGGAAAAGTGGCTTTATTTAAAGTACCAAAAGTAAGTAACCTTAAAATTGTCCTGGAAATTAGTGTTGTTAATAAATATTTGTTTTATAAATTTGGCTATTGTTAAATAAAATTTGAAAAATATTATAATTTTATTTGTCGTTGATTCCACAAAGTCATTATTTTTTCCACAGGATGTTGAAATGCTTATCCAAAAGATTAAAAGTTCTCCTCTTAGTTTTAATTTGCCTTGGTTGTGCGGTTACTGTAATTGCACTTTGAGGTGTATTAATACTATTTACAAGTTGTTGAATGATATCTATGAAATAACCATTAAATATTCCAGGAATTATTTTTGGATCAGTATAAATTTGACCGTTCTATTGAATTTCCCTTTTACATTGATTTAGCATCACCTTTAACTAAGTCAATATTACTTTCATAAAATAGTTTTTTTCATCCCTAATCATATTACTAATTCTTTTTCTAATTAGCTTATAACTCTCCCATTCAACACTATCTTTGGTATATTTAAAACGTTTGAATAAGTTATCTCGTTTTTTCATCTCACTGATAATTTCATTTGGAATCCATTTTTTTATATAGTATTACACAGCATGGTTTGGTTTGGCGTTAGCTCATTCATCACAGACATGTAATCTTTGTAAAAAAAATATCATATTCTAAATCTATATTCCTATTATCAAACCTATTATATACACTTCCAATTAATATGTACATATATGTATACTATTGTTCTTTATATATTACAATTGTTTGTATTTGTTATATTAAACATGTTTTATTATTACTTATTCTATCAATAAATAATACGTTTAACCATTACTCATTTACTTTTTAATTAAGTTGTTCATCGTAATATTGAAATTAATAGGCATTTGACAATTTTTTAATCTATTTTGAGAAACAATTTTGAGTTTCTTTACTTTAAGCTTAATAATTCTGCATGTAAAGACGAAAAATAATCCATGAATTTTTTGAAAACCTTTTAACATTTTGTTTATTTCCTTTGATAAAATGGTGCCTGTTAATTCTTGTAGTAATTGTTAATATCTGAAATTTTTTCAATTACAGAGTATCTCTTTATCTTTTTAATACTGCTGAGTTGAAGGCGCTTGAAAAATTTTCTAAAACATTTTATTTCGCGTTTTTAGAATATTTTAGTTCACAGCTGTCAATAGCAACAAGACTTCCCGCGTAAAAATTTAAACGTGTACGTTTTAAACCGTGGCGCGCCCTAGCGGCAAAAGATCTGGTCCTAAAATTGATACCATTTTTTTAACATTACGTTCGGACTCCTTATATCTATACTTCGTGGTGATACATCTCCAAGAATAACCGACATCTATAATTTAATTCACGTTCCAAGATTTTCACATTACACCATTCAAAATTATGCCCAGTCTCCACACAATGCTTTGTTGCTGCGCATGATAACTTCTTTATACGTATATCACTGCGATGTTGAGTTATTCGGTTCTTCAACCACTGCTTAGTCTGGCCAATGTATACCCCTGAGCAGTCCGTACAAGGTATTTTGTACACAACACTGCTGTTGAGATGAATTGGTGTTTCTTCTTTTATTCGGGAGAACAAATTAACAATCTTCACAGGGCTGTACTTAGCCAATTTTATATTACTATATTTACTGAAAATGGAAACCACTGAGTTTGTTAGTCCATGTATAAATGGAATTTTTTTGTAATTAAATTCAACAGTAGTATCTTCAATGGGACCATCATAAAATCGTGAGTTATAGATAAGCTTTTGAAGAATATGTCCTGGGTATCCGTTGTTACGAAAAATAAGAAACAATTTCCTCAGACTCCCTCGATGAAACCTCTCATCACAAATCCTCAAAACCCTATTCCTCATCGCCACAACCATGTTGAACTTTTGGGTAGTAGGGTGGTTGGAATGAAAATTCAGAAATCTACCGGAAGATGTTGGTTTCTGATACCAATCTAAAGTAATTATGTTATTATCGGATCTTATTACCAACGTATCAAGAAAGGGTACGCCTCTATTATTCTCCACTTCGACCGTGAAACGCAAATTGTTATTGAATGAGTTAAATGTTTCCAATACGCTGGCAACCTGCGATTGAGGCACGGCACAAATCAAATCGTCCACATATTTGTAAATAAATGGCAGCTGGAAAGGCAGAAGAGGAATGACGTTATCCAACAGATGATCCATTACAATCATTGCCAAAATTGGACTCAAAGGGGATCCCATTGGAGTTCCAAAAATCTGTTTATAAAATTTTTTGTTGAAACGAAAAGTAAGTGTTGTCAAAAATGAATTGGAGCAACCTCAAAAAATTGGGCTTAGATATCGATGTATATTTTTCAACAGATGGCCAGTTTATTTCCACAATAGTCCGTATAAGCTCCAGAGGGATGTTAGTGAACAGCGATTCAACGTCCAAGGAAATCAAAATGTAATCTTCTGGAAGAACGACGCCTCTTATAAGACTGGCGAACGTAAATGTATCCTTCACATTATAGTCCGATTTATCAATGAAAGTATTATTAAGTATGTTAGTTAAAAATTTTGCTAGTCCATACGTCACAGAGCCAATAGTGCTAACAATAGGCCTTAAAGGAAGATTTATTTTGTGAATTTTAGGCAGGCAGTATAACTTAGGAAAAACTGAGTTATGTATCATTAAAGTTTTTGCTTCTAAGTCATTTAATTCCTTTTGCCGCTGTAAAGATTTTATCAGTTCATTATGTATGTATTATTCCCTGGATGGACATAGTTGGATCTCGTTCAAGACAAATGTAAGTATTCGCATCCATAAGTAAATATATATATATATATATATATATATATATATATATATATATATATATATATATATATATATATATATATATATATATATATATATATATATATTTAAGAAAATGAACACTAGAACATTCATTTGAAAAATTGAAATTAATCAAGAGAATGTTATAGCAGAGCTAGATATGTGAACGTGTACGATGTGATGTCTCCATTATCCTTCAAGGGATAAATGTTAGAGAAATATTGAAATCGATATAGTGCCATAAGCACAAAAAATTTCATTTCCTTATATATATATATATATATATATATATATATATATATATATATATATATATATATATATTAGTCGCATCAATATATATATATATATATATATATATATATATATATATATATATATATATATATATATATATATATATAAAAGAAAGTCGTGTTAGTTACACCACTTATAACTCAAGAACGGCTGTACCGATATGGCTGAAAATTGGTGGGGAGGTAGCTTAGAGCCAGGAGACGGACATAGGATACTTTTTGTCCCGTTCGGCAGCGTTCCCGTGTAACTTGACAAGAAACGTCAGTCACTATGAAAGGTTGTATGAGTTGGTTGAAATCATACTTTTTTAGCACAAAATAGTAAGCATCACTGGTTCTGTGGTAGAATGTTCTACTCTCACGCGGGAGGCTTGGGATCTCTTAGTCGAGACACCGAAGGGTGAACATCGTCCGATTTCTACCTGAGCGAGCGAAAAGTAAACTCTGTGAATTGTGTTCAATCTTGCCGTGACTGGGGTTTCCCCATAGGCGTATTGCGTTAGGATCAGTTTTTTTATATTAAATCTTGCTATAATCAATAAGTGTTAGATAAAAGTGCGTAGTGCTACATCAAAATGACAACACCTAAATTTAAAATTCAGAAAAAAAGGCCCAGAATCCAAGATTCTGACAACGAAGAGTTCTCACACCCTTCAGTAAAGAAAAAACCCCAACTAGGGAAACAGGCGGAAGAAATCCGAACAAACAACAGATTCGAATCACTATCAGGAAATGAGAATGAGGAGGACACTATGGAAACCGACTACGAGGACAATGACAGCGAAGTCGACGAACAAGAGCCGCAAAGAGTAAGCATCAAAAAACAAATTAGACCTCCTCCAATTGTACTTCACGGGCACGTACAAAATCATAAAGAATTTGTTAGCCAAATTCAGAAAACTGTAGATGGCAAATTCCACATAAAATACTCGAAGGAAACAACAAACATTTTCATGGAAAGTGAAAATGATTTTAAGAAAATTAAAGAAGCCTTCAAGGCTGAAGAAGTTGAATTCCACAGCTTCAGCCTAAAAAACGAAAAAACACACGCATTTGTGTTGCACGGTTTGGACAATAAACCCGATACCAGCGCAATATCCGAGGAACTTATCGAAATTTATAAGCTACCAGTCAAGGATGTCTTTCAAATGAAAGGAACTAAAAGTCCCTTATACATGGTGATAACGGATAATAAAACCACTTTGAAACATTTGAAAAAATCAGTATACGTTATAAATTACACAAAAGTATACTGGACTAGACTTATAAATAAAAAACTAGTCGTACAATGCCATCGTTGTCAACTATGGGGACATGCTACCTCAAATTGCAACGCGAAACCAGTATGCCTAAAATGTGCAGAGGAACATCTAACGAAAGACTGTAAAAAACATATTTCGGAACCAGCGAAGTGCGCTAACTGCAACGGGGACCATCCTGCCAACCACGAAGGATGCGCTGTATATCAAAAAATACTGAAGGGAAGAAAAATTAATAAAGAAGTGAAACCGACAATCAGACCCGTGAGGTACATCCCAGCCCCACTTCCGGCTGTAAATCAGTGGCAGGTGAGACAGCAAAATGTGACAAAATCCCAAAGTGTTAGTGAGCCGCGTGTGAACACGAGTTCGTTTTCGAATGTGCAACCGCGCGAACCTACATTTGACCAACTGAAAACGGAATTTGATAAGTTAAACAATCATATTAACATAAACAAATTTCTATTAGCAATGAAACAGTTGAATTCAAACTTAGATAAAGCCAACAATTCTGCTGAAAAATTTCAGATATTCTCAAACTTTATCATGAATTTAGAAAGTAATGGTTTTTAACTACAAATTATGCACGTGGAATTCAAATGGGGTGAGATCGAAAATCCAAGAACTTTTAAACTTCCTTTATCATCATAAAATAGACATAATGCTTCTCAATGAAACAAAACTAAAACCTTGTCATAAACTTAAAGTTAAGGGATATAACGTTCTTAGAAACGATAGGCAAGATGGTCTAGGTTACGGTGGGGTGGCTATTCTTGTTAGGCAGGGAATTTCCTATACCTGTATAAATCCAGTCGATTGTTCATTAGAGAACGTAGGTATCAAAATTAACAACAATATCTCAATATTCTCAGTTTACAACAGTCCAACTAATAAATTCTCAATTACCTGCTTAAATCGCTTGTTCAACATCGGTCGTAAAGTTCTTGTTATTGGGGATTTGAATGCAAAACACCACTTTTGGAATTGTAATAGCAATAATACCAACGGAAATACGTTACTTAATTTCTTGGATAATAGCCTTGACTGTAACTTGTTCTTCACTAATATTCCTACTCATTTTCCAACAAACAACATGACTCCTACAACTATAGACCTTATTTTAAACAAAAATGTCAATAATAGTACACAACCTATTTCATTGCCTGAATTGAATTCTGATCATAATCCTGTTGTATTCTGCCTCAGAGGGTTACCGAGAGAGAAAATACAAAAAACGTTTTTCAATTACAAACAAACCGACTGGGACAAATATAGGTCGCTCATAGACAATGCTACAAATATTAACAATAACATAAATTCAGTACAGGAACTAGAAATCGAGGTTGATATTTTCACAAAAACACTCATCAATGCTAGAAACAAAACAACTAATAAAATAACATACGAACTCTCACCGGACAAAATTCCGGACGACATAGTTGATCTAATTAAAAGTAGAAATAAAATCCGAAAGAAATGGCAAAATAGTCAAGACGTCTCAGACAAACGCAGAATGAACTCACTTACATCTGAAATACGTAGGCAAATCTGTAATTATCGAAATACTACTTGGAACAAAAAATTAGAAAACTTGAGTCCGAACAACTCGACACTATGGAAAATGAGTAAAATACTTCGAAAAGAGCGTTACAGCATTCCCACTCTCATTCATAATACAATTAATTACGTAACAGACGAACAAAAGGCCGAATTATTATCCGACACGTATGAGCATATTCATGACATCGGTGCAAATGACGATGAGGTCCAAAAAGAGATAATAAATTCAGTGCGCGAATTCGTTGGGAATGAGTATCACCTAAACGATAAGGACAGTAAATTCATGTTTACAAATCCAACAGAACTTTCGAAATTCATCAAAAAACTCCCCAATAACAAAGCGCCAGGTTATGATGGAATCGACAACAAACTTATTAAAAACCTTAGTAAAAAAGCCAAAGTACAACTAATGTATATCATTAACGCAATTTTCAAATTTCAACACTGGCCAAACTGTTGGAAAAAAGCTATTGTTCTTCCAATACCAAAAACAGGTAAAGATCTTAAATCTCCAAAAAATTATCGTCCAATAAGTCTGTTGTCGATGGTCAGTAAATTAACAGAAAAAATAATTCTGGATCGCCTTAAAAGAATAACTAAGAAAATTAACATGCTAGACCCTTATCAATTCGGTTTCAAGGAAAAACACAACACTGTACAGCAAATAACTAGAATTGTTACTGATATAATCCAAAATTTCAATTTAAAAAAGAACACTGTTATGATTCTCCTTGACATAGAAAAAGCATTCGATAGAGTGTGGGTCGAAGGTCTGATGTATAAAATGATAAACCTCAAATTTCCGCACTATATAATCAAACTAGTATATTCTTATTTGACAAATAGAACTTTTTCAGTGAAGATTGGTGAATCTTTCTCCAATCTTAAAAAAATTGGAGCTGGAGTACCACAGGGATCAGTACTGGGACCCACACTGTTCAACATATTCATTCAAGACTTTCCAGAATATCCTAACACCAAAATTGCTCTTTTTGCAGATGATACGGCTGTTTACACACATTCACATCATGCGCAAGCTTCTAATTTTCTGTTACGTAATCATTTACTCAAAATACAGGATTATTACAAAAAATGGAAAATTAAAATGAATGAAGAAAAAACGGAACAAATAGTTTTTAGTAGAAAGTCGACTAATAATAAAATAATTACGCCCCTAAAAGTAAACAGTCATATTATCAGACCAAAAGACTCAGTCAAATATCTTGGAATTGAGTTAGATAAAAGACTCAATTTCAAGAAACACATATCAAATTCTCTTGGCAAAGCGTATGGGGTAAATAGGTCACTGTATTCTCTAATGAACAAGAAGAGCAAACTAAACTCGAAGAATAAAAGATTGTTATATACATCCATAATCAGGCCAATCATAAAGTACGCATCACCAGCCTGGTGCCATCTTAAACCTTGGCCCCTTAGGCCGTTACAATCTTTCCAAAATAAAATGTTGAGATTAATTACTAACAAAAATATATACACTCGTATTAGTGAACTTCATGACCTGGCGGAATTAGCTACAATTCGTGACCATATAAATCGAATATCAAACAACTTTTATGAAAATCAGTTAAATGCCAATTCTATTACAAAAAATATAACCCGAATCAGATTTAACAATATTGACTCCGAACATAGACATACATTGCCCTATCAAAATCTACCAATATTTGACAAAATATTAGATTAAACTTCCACATCTAATAAAAAACAAACTAATAACATTATATCCCAATTCTCTCAAGCAGGTTTTTAAAGATTATTTTCCTGTAAATACACTATGTAAATTTGTTACAAAACCATTAATCGAAAATAGACCAATTTGTGCAAGGCTCTAATGAGCTACACCATAAGATAAGTTACATTAAGAGCTTTTGTTTAAAGCAGGAATTGTAAATATAATGACTAACGTATAAAAACATGTGTAATAGTATAATTATTCTTTATATATTTTTATATGTGTTTGTATTGCCTTTGTAAATAATTTGTAAATAAAGATTGTTGACTTGTTGACTTGGGAGGCTTGGGTTCGGTCCCGGCTGATCCAAGCTTAGCTTTTTTTACTTCAATGACAAAAGTTTTCACTAATTTCATTCAATACACGTATATTGAACATAATTATAAAGCAATCGAATATTCAATTCATATAAAGAACAATTACTGTATTGAAAACAAAACACATTATATTCTTTCAAAATATTTTCAATTAATTGTTAAATTTAGGTCAATGACACTTCTGAGGCTGTTCTTTGAAAATTTTCGCAAATTTTGTTATTAATATTTCTATATATAAAAGAAAGTCGTGTTAGTTACACATTTATAATTCGAGAACAGCTGAACTGATTTGGCTGAAAATTGGTCGGAGGGCAGCTTAGAACCAGGAGAAGGACATAGGATACTTTTTGTCACGTTCCCGTGGGACGTGACGTAATACGTGGTATAAGAAAACGGATATACCATAGCAAGGATAATTATGTCGGAAGGCCTTTTACATCAAATTCGTGTCAGTAAAAGAAATCCCGACCTTCAGATGAATGAGTAGATACATAATCAGGCTTTGATATTGATCAAAGACATGTGTTACTTCATGTTCGGTAATTTATTAGTCAGTTTAGGAATGAAAGCGACAAATCGTGAAATGAATTACGCATTTAATCAAGAATTTGAACGGGAACTTTTTCGTTGACTCGAATATGATCAACAGGAATTAGATTTAATAGTTCAAACGAAAGTACCCCTGTTGAATCACCAACATGAGGATGATACAATGGTGAACGCAATTGATGATGGAAATGGTGGTTTATATTTCCTGGATGCTCCTGGTGGAACTGGTAAGACATTCCTGATGTCAGTAGTTCCAGCCACTGTTAGTGCGAGATCCAACATTGAGGTTGCAGTTTGCTTCTTCTGGAATAGCAGCCACATTACATTGTTAGAAGGAAGGCGTACGGATGACTCATTCAGCATTAAAATATCCGTTAAATCTTCAAACTATTGAAGAACTAACATGTAATATTGCAACACACTCCGCAATTGCCAAAGTTTTATTAGAATCAAAAATCAGCATCTGGGACGAATGCACAAAAAAATAAACGTGCATTGGAAGCACTTCATCGAACATTGGAAAATCTACGCAATCAATGAAGATGTTTTGGAGTTGCATTGCAGAACGATACATCTGCTGAAGATTTCTCTGAGAAATTACTGACTATCGGTAATGGTCGAGTACTTAGAATTTCTGTAACTTTGTCTCATCAAAAGACGAACTTATCAACAAAGTATTCCCAAGAATCATTACTAAACACAAAAATAAGGAATGGTTGAGAGAGCGAGCAATTTTGGCGGTTTAGAATAAAAATGTAGATGACTTAAACTTCATAATTCAGAACGAGATCATTGGTACACTGCATTCTTTCAAATCAATTGATTGTTTAACAAATGAAGACGACGCCACCAACTATCCTATTGAATTTTTAAACTCCTTGGATGTGCCGGGATTACCACCCCACAATTTACGACTAAAGGTTGGCTCCGTAGTAATCATGCTTCGAAACATAAACCAACCAAAACTGTGCAACGGAACGCGTTTGGTGATAAAGAAATTGATGAACAATGTGATTTACGCGACGATACTCAAAAGAAAATTCGAAGGTGAGGAAGTTCTCATTCCAAGGATCCCGACTGACATGCCGTTTGAGTTTAAACGACTTCAATTTCCGATCTGACTTGCATTCGCCATGACATTAAACAAATCACACGACCAATGATTAAAAGTTTGTGGTCTGAATCTAAAACATCTGTTTTCCCATTGTCAATTCGGATTATGTGGCATGTTCACGGATCGGAGGACCATTTGCGTTTTTTTTTCTTGCACCTGATAATAAAACGAAAAATGGCGTCTATCACAAGATGCTTCACTAAACAGTGGAATCCATGCACTAAAATACATGGCCAATCATTAAAATACGATACTTGCATTTTTAATTTACATTAATTATCCAAATAAACAATTGCCCTTGATAAAATCGAAAGTCTGCTCATTTATTGCCTCTTAGGTGGAACAAAGTTCGCCGGGTCAGCTAGTATATATATATATATATATATATATATATATATATATATATATATATATATATATATATATATATATATATAAGGAAATGAAATTTTTTGTGCTTATGGCACTGAATGAAATATTTAAGAAAATGAACACTAGAACATTCATTTGAAAAATTGAAATTAATCAAGAGATATCTAGCTATATATCTAGTTCACATATCTAGCTCTGCTATAACATTCTCTTGATTAATTTCAATTTTTCAAATGAATGTTCTAGTGTTCATTTTCTTATATATATATATATATATATATATATATATATATATATATATATATATATATATATATATATATATATATATATATATATATATATGTGTGTGTATCTAGGCAAAAATCTTGGCAATAATGCACAAATTAAGTGTCATCTCATCAATATTTCGATTCAAATGCGAATCTTCATCAGGATGCTGGAAAATTTTAATGAATCACATGAAAATTAATTTTTCATTTAAGATTGTACATACCTATGACGTTATAGTACGATAGCTAGCAACGTCGGAAAAACAAGCATTTCAGGTAAGCCAGTTTTTAGATATATTATGTCTCTCACTAATTGTGTGTCACTAATGATCTAATTGTTTATATAAAAATATAAACAATTAGAGTTTATTACATTAGATTAGATTTTTCACTTATTCAATTTCATAATTGTAGTCATTACTTTGCAGCTTGTTTTTCTCCTGAAGAAGACACAATAAGTGTCGAAATATCCAGAATTTTTATGAATAAACGAATTTTTAAATACTTCAGACCGATTATTCCCGTTACCTAAATTCTATATCAGTATCGCACGGTCGAGAAATTACCTATTCAAATGTGATGCCTTTAATAATATATCAAACTTAATATAAATGAAAAGAGATATTTGTAAAACAATTTTCAATCTGACCATTAAAATAACTTTTATTAAATAAAAGTAAGTACATAATATAAGCATGATGATTCATATCAATGAACACATAAGGTAAGGGATCCAGTTCTCGAAACGACACCTATAATCGACATCACTTATAATTATTAGAAGAAATAACGAAACTATACTAATTATCGACTTCCCGCGTTCAATAATGGTTGGCTACATTTTCATAGAACATACTCCGACAGTTTGGCAGAGGCAAATTATGTATGTACGTGAGTAAAACTGAAATGAGTTCTTCTGTTTCCCTTTTTCCGCCTGTAATCATAGTTTCTTAAAACGCTGGTTAAGAGTGCCAATTTTTGTGCATTTTTTTGTAGAATTTTTTAAACTTCTGTTTTTTTGGTTTATACAAATAATCATCACTTCAAACCTGCAGCCTAGGTAATGGTGGATTTTTAGGTTTTTTCGATAATTATCAGCATGTGTCAACTACTGGTGTTCTAAATGCTTATAGTCGACAGGATGTCAAGAATAGGACCATTTGAAAAAAGTGCAACCCACTAGACTATGAATGTTCAACTAATGTAAAACAGATCTGTGTAAGTAACTTTACTGTATAATATCTAGATCCAATAACTATTCGTGTTCACTTTCAGGTCTCAAGGGAGATCTGTTCAAGCAATCCAAAGTAAACATACCGTTTATAAAAAATCTAATGTGTGTTAAAAATATTCTTATAAGTAAATTTAGTGGCTTATATCTACAATTAATGCATAATTTCTCACATTATGGATTCAAAAAGAAAACTGAATCAATAGCGTAAAGGCAACATTAGCAACTGCTATTGCAGATGTTACCTAAGGTATTATATCTTACAAAGCGGTAGCTAAAATACACGGCATTCCTCGTACAACGCTTATGGGCAAATCTAAAGACAAAAATAGATTCAAACTAAAAAAAATTCAGTTGAAAAACGGGACCATCTTGTAAATTTCATGAGACTAAATCATAACGATTTTAAGTAACCACATCTACATTTATTCAAAGTGCAGTAAAGTTAGCGAAGGAAGTGAACCCCAAAGTAATTATTTGCCAGGAAAGAAGTAGTTCCGCTAAATTCTCAAAATATATCCGAAATTACTTTCAGAACTAGCCCAAATCTAACTTTGTTGAGAAAGTTTGTTACACAATATTGTAATATAAACAAAATCATTTTTAGTATTGAAAGGTGAAAAAATAAATCTGTACCTGTAAAAATTAAGTAACATTTTGTTCAATCAAATAATGGGTAAAGTTGATAATACAAAGATTTTCCACACTTTATTGCAGTGTGGAGTAAGCTGGTTACATGTGGAAAAAGGGTCAATTTTCTAATACGTTGTCAGTTCATGAAATTTGATAAAAGAAACATGTTGCCTTCTCGTTATCGTTTTTTTCTATCAAAAGACATTTTCTTTATTCAATCACTTTTAAAGAACAAAATAAATGTTGACTTTTGGATTGGTACACTCATTATTTATTGTGACAAGCAATGGGCCATTTCAATCAGTTACAAATATATTTATTTCTCTCTACTTTGAATAAAAAACACAAATTCATATGCTACATGAAGCTTCAATTAGCGTCAGTCAATACATGTAATAGTACGATTATGAATATCGATTTCCAGGATTCTGCTTAGTAATAACTGAATTTATGGTATTGCTTAATGTATCGAGAACTGGGCCATTAACCTTAATAAAAAAATTCAATGACTTCAGAAAAAAATACCCGTATCGAGTATCGATACGGGTGTGATAGGTATTGTTAACCGAGTGCTCCGTATTATATGCGATTTAAAGTAGGCAAATCTTGAAAAATTTAACGAAAGTTATATCGGCAGTTTCATAAGACCGTGCGATAAAAATTGACCACTCAAAATTGTGAGTTTCAATAAAAGAATCCGAAAAATTTGGATTTAAATTTCGGTTTCAAACAAATTAAAGTAATTCTAAATTGAACAAAAACAGGTGACAACATGTGGTATGAAATCGTAAAGGCACGTGAACGGTGATTTCATCCTAGACATTCTTATCAACTATGTCGGAATCTCAAAAAAATATATACAAACAATGAAGTGCAGTGGCTGTTCGTTGCAAGGTGATAAATATGTCTTATTCAACTGTGACTGCTGTGGAAACACGCAGTGCAAGGAATGCGGTGATTTTACGGCATCGGAAGAGAAGTGTTTTCCTCTAATGAAGAGAAGGGTTCTCCTTTACTGTCCACAATGTAGGAAAGAAGCTGGCAATATTGAACAATTGATGCAAAGAAATAGAAAACTCAAGCAAGAAATTAACACCTTGAAAGAAAAGATCTTGAAACAGAAAAACAAAAAAGTTGCAATGACTCTAATCAGCATTGCTGGAGAATTCTGTAGTTGGGGATATGAAGACATATGTCAAATCATTGGAGGAAGAGATCATCAATTACAAAGAAAACATTAACATGAATGAGAAGTATAAAATTGAGATTGAAGAAAAATTGGAACAGAAGAACTCGCAAATCAAAAATTTATCAGAAAAAAACGATCAACTAAGAAAATATATAGAAGAAACCGACCTTAAAAATAATAACCTTCAAAAAGGTTTTGAAAAACTTAAAGAAAAGAAACAAAATCTTGAAGCTGTTATTGTAACACTACAGCAACAATTGAAGTCTGTGAATGGAGAACTACAAACTTGCAAAAATCTTCATACAGACGATGAGATTGAAACAAGAGAACCAAGTTCAAATTTCAGAATTGCTAAACAAGGAGAGGTTGTTACAACTGATCAACTAGACAAAATGTTGGAAAAACTACAAATCTCTTTCGAAAAACGATTAGACACAAAGATACAAAAACTCGTTGAAAATTTTGATAACAAAATTACTAACTTAAAGGCACAACCAGACTACCAATCAAATCCATTATTATTTAGAGAAGATATAAAAAAAGGAATAAAAAATGTTGATAAGACAAAAACTACAACAATTAAGGGAAATCTAGAGGTAACCAATCAAAACATCGTCCTAGATCAACGAAAACTGATGGAAGATATAATAAACCTAGACAAACTCAATTCAGAACCAATATGTCCAACATCCAAACAAACATATGCACAAATTATACAAAGTAATACTCGAGCAATGGATCATAATACTGAACTGAATCATGGAAAGAAAAATAATGATAGGACGGCACTGGATGATGAAAAAAAGATGGATGCTGTGTTCACAACTGTAAACTACAAAAAAAAGCGCAATCCTGAAATCGTAGGAAATAACAAAAAAACAAATTCAAAAGGTGTACCAAAAATGGTCTCTATTTATATTAGTAGAATAGATGCGGATAGCACAGAAGAATCTATAAAAAATCATTTAATAGAAAATGGCATAAAGCAGTTTGAAATAAAAATGGGCTACTCCAAGTATCCAAACATTTACAAATCATATATAATAACAGTTCCATCAAATATATTAGAGAAAATTAAAGAGCCACAGCTATGGCCTGAAGGAACTAGTATTAGTAATTTTTTATACCAACTAGCAAAATCAAAGGAACAACAGAAGTAAATAGATTATGTGCAAAAAAAAACTTAGTTTCACCATTATGTGTCGTACTTCAAAATGTTCAGTCTATTGGCTCAGCTTTTAACAAACTTCAAATACTCGCATCTGAGCAAAGAGCTGATATTTTAGCAGTTACTGAGCATTGGAAAAGCTATGACGAGATTAAAGCTTATCAAGTGAATGGATATAGTTTGGTCTCCAGCTATTGTCGTGAACGTGGTGAGCATGGAGGTTGTGCAATCTATTGTACAAACAGAATAGTGTGTAAGGACAGACATGAATTCAAAGCGCTAAGTGTTAAAAGATTAATTGAGTGTTCGGGTGTTCATCTAACAACCAGTGAATTTGAACTTCTAGTTATATGTATGTATAGACCTGATACTAAACCTTTTTGTGATATGGATATTTTTCTTGAAAAGCTCGGTATTATATTGGATATATGCTTTCATGAAAAGTGCAATTTTGTAATAGCCGGAGATTTTAATGTAGATATTAATTATAATAGCAGGGAAACCAAAAATTTATTATCACTTCTTGAAATGTATAATGTAAATATAACAAATTTCAATACTACTCGTCCTACATCTGGAACATGCTTAGATAATATATTTACTAATCTCGAGGGCAGTAGTACGGTGGTAGATGGTCATATTTCTGATCACTGTGCATTGAAATTCGTATGTAGGGACCTATTATGCACAACACCTAAAGCTGATATCGTCCTTAAAAGAAGCATTAATGAGCACAATATCATCAGTTTTCTTTCTGAACTTTCTAATGTTTCATGGGACGATTTATACTCAGATGTGGCTGATATTGATCGGACATGGATGCAGTTCTTATCACGTTTTAGTTTGATATTTCAAAACTGCTTCCCCATGAAAAAAATCAAAATGTCTAGAAAACGTTCCTTTCATACCAACCCTCAGATTCAATCACTGAAGGATAGGCTGGACATTTTACGCATTATGTCACAGGTTGAGCCTCAATACAAGCAATTATATATCACGACTAAAAAACAATATGATGTTTGCATTAATAATGCAAAAAAATCCTATTTTAGTGACTATATAATGAGAAGTCAAAACAAATCAAAGGCCGTTTGGAATGTTATTAATAATCAGAAACATAAATCAAAACCGACACCTACCTTGTCTAGTACAGATCCCATTCACCTTGCGAATAATTTCAGTGATCTGTTCGCTAGAACTGCAGATATACGGAATGGGTCTCCAAATATAGTTGGCAGTAATGGGTTATTGACTGGGTGTATGGAGAAATCGTTTTATATGTTTGATGTTTCAGAGAAGGAGATTATATCAACAGTTAAACTCCTCAAGTGCTCAAATACGTCCGGTCATGACGGTATTCCGATGATAATTATAAAGAAATCAATTCATTTAATTGCTAAGCCCCTCGCTCATATTATAGATCGTTCCTTCAAACAGGGCATTTTTCCAAATGACCTAAAAGTCGCTTTGGTATGTCCAATATACAAAAAAGGGGATGTAAATGAACTTGAAAACTATCGCCCGATTAGTATACTGTCTTCTTTTTCAAAAATTTTCGAGAAAATCTTGGCAACTAGGCTACTTAATTTTTTAAAGAAATTCAAGTTAATTTCCACTCAGCAGCATGGCTTCATGAAAAATAAATCAACGGAAACAGCTATTTTCGAATTAGTCGACAAAATAATAACATCTCTGGAAAATAGAGAAATACCTATTGGTCTGTTTTTGGATTTGTCAAAGGCCTTCGATTGTGTTCAGTATAAAATACTGCTCACGAGAATTGAGGAATGTGGAATTAGAGGTAACCAGTTGAAGCTAATAAGCAGTTATTTAGAGAAGAGAATACAGAGAGTATATGTCTCCGTTGGGGGTAAAAAATACTTTTCCGAAGATAAATATATTAACGTGGGAGTGCCACAGGGAAGTATCTTGGGGCCGCTTCTTTTTGTCATTTACATTAACTCTCTCTGCCAAAGAAAATTCTGCGTTAGTTGTCATCCAATTGTCTACGCCGACGATAAGAACTTTTTGGTAACATCAGATTCGGTACCATCCGCAATTGATAAGACAAAGAAAATTTTGAATGATGCTCATAAATGGTGTGAAGAAAATGGTCTGAATATTAACATGCAGAAAACGAACTGTCTTATTTTTGGTGATGATGGAAGGCACTGTGGAGATCAAGACCTGTCTGAATACAGTACTGAAATTGAAATCAAGCAGTCGGTTAATTTCTTAGGAGTGCACATTGATAAAGATCTGAATTGGGAAACACATACAACAGCATTGAAAAAGTCTCTAAATTCAGTCATTTACACTATTAGGGTATTGAGGGATCAGGTAGATATAGGGGTCCTCAAAGTTTTGTATTATGCTAATTTTCAGTCAATTCTGTCCTACGGCATTATATTTTGGGGTAGCTCCTCACATGTCCAGGAGATCTTTGTTTTTCAAAAATGGGTATTACGAACGATGTTTTGTCTGGGATATAGGGAATCATGTAGATGTAAGTTTAGAACTAGTGGAATACTGACCGTTTATGGCCTATACATATATAGGTTACTTCTTTATGTACATAGTAAGGATTTCTACTTTGAAAACTGTAGAAACAAGAATAATACAAGACAAATACATACTTTCTTTTATCCGCGACATACTTATACACGCACAGAAAGAGGACCGCATTATATGGGCATTTCATTGTTCAACGCATTGCCTAAATATTTGAAGCAAATGAGAAAACATGAGCTCTTCAAGAAAAGTATATATGAATTTATACTTAATTGTGAACCATATAATTTAGCTGAATATTTCCAAACATGTAAAGAATCTTTGTAAATTTAATTTGGACGTAATTCACTTTCATTGTTCTGATACAATTTTGTTGAAAAGTATGATGACTGTTGAATAAAGGAATATTATTATTATTATTATTATTAAAATTACTAAATACTTGGGGCTAAAGAAGGTAAGAACAAATATCTAACACAACAGAAAGACTTACATCTTGAATTTCTGATCTAAATTTAATCATTTCAATATCACCCTGCATCCAACACTTGTGTAAAATCTGTAATTTGCTTTTTGCTAGTTGCAAAGGATGTCTTCCATTCATATCCACTGAATCAACATCAGCTCCAGCATCAAGTAACATAGATATGATAGAAAAATTGTTAGCACAAGCTGCTAGATGTAGTGGAGTATTTTGTATCATGTCCCGTTTATTGGGATCAGCTCCTAAAATATATCAGTTATATTAATTTTTTAAATCAAAGAAATTACTACGCGACTTACCATAATGAAGCAAGAGTCTTACAATTTCCTTATATCCTCTTGTAACTGCTATATGTAATGCACTTCTTAGTTGTATATCAATAGTGTTGGCACTGACTCCAAGAGCAAGGAGTCTTCTTACTTCGTCCTCATTATTTGTATTAACGCACGAGATCAATCTAAACTCTAATAAAATAGGCTTTAGACGATGTTTTATATTTGCAGTAGATGTTTGATTAGAACGATGTTTTACAATTCCGTGTCGAATTTTTGCTTTGAAAAGAGCTGTTAATTTCCCTTTTCTATCTGTATCCTCAGTTCTCACTTCGCTATCACTGTGTGACATATTGACTATAAAAAACAGTTTATTTAAATAAGATTCATAATAATTCTAAATTTAATTAGAACTAAATCTAATATATACACAGCACTAGTAGTTTTTAATTTAGATTTATGAAAAAATCACTATTAGAAATACAAATTATAATTACAGAATGTAGTAACTTATTGGTAATGAAATTCCGAGTACCAGTTTGTTTTGTTTTCCGTTCCAAAGTAGGTTATTAACATTGTCACATACATGTCATGCACAGACAATGTAGCCAACCCTACGTTTTAACTGTTGATCTACAGTTTTTTGGAAATTCTCTCTAGAATCTACTATAAATCATTATGATGATTTTTATCATTATCTACTTTGTTTGCTACGAAGTCCGGTAAGCTTAAGTAAAACCCACTGTTATCAAATCGGAGGTAATGAATAATCGATTTAATAGATAGCGTTGGTGGTGAACGTTCGTAAATTGTTTCGGTTGATGTCTGTTTTATTGACATTCTATTGTTTGTTTTTTCCAGTCCTTGAAAAAAACTCAGTGAAGGCCTCTATACTTACTGGGAATTCCCGTGACTGATTTGACTCTCGAGATATATGTACTCAACCGTGCATTCCGTCATTCGTCTGATAATATACTTTGAATCCCCATGAATGCATTTACACGTCCAACTTTACTACAGGTCGTGAAATGAGTATCTACCACGGAATCTTCAGTGGTCTATAAAATCCCGCCATTAGTTGAGCTGGTATACTAATGCAAATAGTAGCACTAACGCTTCTTAAAACATTAGCAGTTTGAAGTTGAATAATTTCAGCTTTTGGTATGAATTCTATATTTTCCAATTGTGTACAGTGTAATACAAGTGTTGATATTGATAATTTGTTGAAATCTCAACATCAAACTATAAAAAACAAAGTGTTTAGTTTGTTTACCGATTTCAGTGAAACGAAATCAATTTTATGTTGTTTAAGATTTTCGTAGTTTGAAGATGAATATTTTACGATTTCAGTTCTAATCCTCTAGTCATCAATTTTCTAGTGTAATATAGGTGCTAGTGATAATAGTTTATCAAATTATAAAAAAAAGTGTTTTGTGTGGACCGATTTAATCGAATCGAAATCGAATTTATGTTGTGTTTTGAGTACGGATTACTTACAAATAATTTTTTGTGAAGTATAGTGTAGAGAATAGGTATTCCGTAGATGATTTAGTAAGTTTCAAGCTTGCAATAATTACATTAATTTGCAATAATTACAGTACATTTTCTAACCTATTTATAACCGATAACCATCGAATAAACAGATCGTTATTCACAAATCAAACTAACAATAACTAATTCTTTTAAAATCCAAACTTTCCTGAAAACAGAATATTTGTAAGCTTCGATTTTATTTATAATATTTATTATATTTTAATTATTTGCAACGGGAAGGACCGAATATACCTACAGATTTAGTTAAAAATGTCTTATATCACATGTGTGCCATAATGAAAAAATTATTAATGACATTTCTCTCGAACGGGCCTTTTTGAATAATATACACCAGAAAGAAATTTTTTGTAATCTCACTATTTTAAATTTGTAATTGGATGAATCCTTGAAAGATTTTTATTGCTGCTGTTTATGTGGTGAAGACAATAAAAATATTCTGAACGTGATGTGTTCCATTTTTTTGTAATATCTTATTGAATGACTACACAAAAAAAATATTGAAGCCGAACACGAGAAAACTGAATCAAAAAATAAACGAAGAAAGCTCAATCCTTTCATGAAATAGTTTGTTGGTTACGCTAATCAGAAATATAATATTTACTTATACTTAGCTAGATAAATCATTCAATTTGAGTAATTCCTACAGCGTTTGTTTCAAGGTTCCTTTTCTCTCAAATAATTTAATGAATTCGGTTAGGCAACTTTTCATGTAAATAAATCCCACTGACTAATAGAAGCATTTTTTACGCAGTGGGGCTTTATCGAAAACATCGTTATTTTCTTGGAATAATAAATGTTTTACATTTTTCTGTTACATAAATATGTGCTCACATTACCCAATATAACATTATATATGTTATAAATACTAATAATATTTCTTGTTGAAATAATGCTTGAAAGTTGGAAACAACCGACTAGAAGAGTAGACCACTGACTCAATTTGGCAATACCGCCGGACTACTTCATGGCCTGTTTAAAGTCGGTCGTAGCATTTACTATCGAGATATATGTACTTGACCGAGCTTTTCGCCATTTGTTTGTTAAGATTCTTTTCTGTTCGGTTAGCGTTGTGAGTTGAGCAAAAAGTTATGAATATGCCTATCTACAGTAGTGACACGACCACCTTTACTACAGGCCATGAAGAGCGTAGTCCCTCGGTGTTGCCAAATTGTGCTTAGTTGTATACTATCCTAGTCGTATGTTATAAGCTTTCAAGCATTATTTCAACTATTTTTGTATATTGTGAACAAACAATGAATATTATTAGTATGTATAATATATAGAATATTATATTGGGTATTGTGAGCACATATTTCTGTAACAGAAAACTGTAAAATATTTATTATTGCAAGAAAACAACGATGTTTTCGATAAAGTCCCATTGCGTAAAAAATACCTCTATTAGTCAGTGGGATTTATTTACATGAAAAGTTGCCTAACCAAATTTATTAAATTATTTGAGAGATAGGAACCTTGAAAGAAACGCTGTAGGAATTACTCAAATTAAATTATTTACCTTAGTATAAATAAATATTATATTTCTGATTAGAGCAACCAACAAACTACTTCATGAAAGTATTGAGCTTTCTTCGTTTATTTTTTGATTCAGTTTTCTCGTGTCCGGCTTCATTATTTTTTTTGTCTAATCATTCAATAAGATATTCGAAAAAATGGGACACAGCATGTTCAGAATAGTTTTATTGTCTTCATCACATAAACAGCAACATCGGCGTCTGAAGAGAGATACTTTCCTCTGTCTAAACGGAAAGTATTACTTCATTGTTTAGAATGCAGAAATGGAAATTCCATCCTGCTTGACAAGGAACCTATAATTGGGAAACTAAAAAGAGAAAATGAAGAATTGAGAGAACTAGTGGACAATATTGAATCAGAGAAAGTCAATCTCATAGAAAACTTTGAAGAACAAATTTCACGGCTTAATGTAGAAATATCTGAAAAGAACAGCTATATAGACAGACTGCAAAAAGCTAATACATTATATGAGGATACAGTGAGTGAAACTGAGCAAAAGTACCTTGAAGACATTTTGAAGTTGAACAAGGCTAAGACAGAGGCCAATAAGGAAATTTTGCTTTGGAAGAACCGATATAATGAACAAGAGGTGAAGATGAAAGTTCTAATTGAAGAAAATAATAGAAATCGTTTAAAACAGGAGGAAATGGAAAAAATATCCAGAAATATGACGGAGTCGATAAGAATATTAGAAAATGAGAAAAAAATGTGTGAACTCGAACTAACACAACTGAGGAAATCAAAAAATCCTTTACAATAACTTATTCAGCGAACTAAAAAAACAAATTCTCTTAGAATTAAGTGTTGAAAATAGAAACACTCTGGTCGACAAATTAATCAGTAGTGAAAACAAATATATGCAACAAAATGGAGAGGAAATAACTCCTACACTGAAATCCTTTGCCTACGCATTGAAAGGCAATAATAAAAACAAGGTTGAAAAGATTAAACATAATATAGAAGAGAAAAATAATTATGTGATCAACTCCTCCGGAAATGGAGGCAATTCTAGAACAGAGATGCTTCAGGGATCTTCGGGAGGCATTGGTGGTGTTACTTCAGAAAATGAGACCATATCGTTGTCTTCTGGCAATTTGAACTCGAAGAAACAAAAATTTGAAGAAAGTGTTATCATGAAACCGAAAACTGTAAATCGCTTGAATGGCAGAGATGATATTATTTATAATGCAATTTCTATCGACCAAGTCAAAATTTCTACAGATCAGATGGTCAACAAAGATGGAAAAATGCAGGTTAACACGATAGATGACAAAACTAAAGTCAGTGACAAAAAAAATTCAAGTGAAAACCAAAATGGCAACCATGATTGGGAAATAATCTCACACAAAAGATATAGAAACGAACGACCAACAAAAAAAAATCGCCCAGAACCATTAAAAGGTATAAATAACGAAGAGACATCATTAAAAGCGGCACAGAAAATGTCATTTTAGTTTCTTTCTGGGTTGGCTCCTGAAGTAACAGAGGAAAATGTGATACAGTATCTGGAAAGCAAAAATCTGAAATTCCCTAATTGCGAGAAGATGAAGACAAAAAAAGATAAACATCGCAGCTCATTTAAACTTACTGTTCCTTATGAAAAACGTGAACATTATTTAACTGAAGATCTATGGCCTAGAGGTATTGTCATAAACCATTTTCTCAATTTGCAGCGCCCAACAGGGGTGAATTATCAAAAAACATCTCACGTGGGGATTCCAGATCCGGCTCAAATCCAACAAAACAACTAAGAATTTTTTCATTATTTTTCATTTATTAATTTTCATTTTTTAGCATTAAATTATATGCACAGGGAGAAAGCGTGTATAACATGAAAGACAAATTTATTGTATCAGACGAGTATCGTTTCTTCTTTGGAAGTAATAATTTTATTTATGACTGAGATTGAATTCTTGCTTAACTCTTGGTGAAACATAATTAAATATTAAATTAAATTAAACACTTAACTTAATGTTTCACGATTATATTTAACAATATCAATTCAACATGTTTCGAGCGTGAGCTCATCTTCAAGACCATCATCGTCTTGAAGATGAGCTCACGCTCGAAACATGTTGACGAATTGATATTGTTAAATATAATCGTGAAACATTAAGCCAAGTGTTTAATTTAATTTAATAAATAATTTTATTTGATCAATTGAAATTCGAAAGTTATTTAAACAAGTAGCCATGTTTTCTGAAAAATTTTCAAGCATATCACAATTAATTTTAATCGATGCGTCATTTAAATAACAAACTTTTCGCGATTAAATATGTGAAATATGGATCCACAATGTCTGGAATATCTCTGTATCCTATCAACAAATTTTTTATTTGAGACCACCTATCCAATTTGAAGTCAATAGGTAAAATCCAACTTTAATCAGTGGACAACAACTTATTTCCATTCAAAAATACTGTTACTAACATTTAACACACTGTAATTTGGTTACTTATGGTAATATCTTCTTCACTTAAATTAAGAAGATAAAAATGAATTTTGTTGTTAGCTGTTAGCCCATTATAACATTCCAACAATCATGAATATTTATTTTACTGGAGCAATGCAGAATTAAATCTTGAAAATTGACAATTAAATCTGACTTTTCAAAAATGTTATTCAAATTATCATATTTAGTAGTGTTGGCGTTTACTTGATGTAAATCCGTTATAATTGAATATAAACTTAAATTCAAACACTTGAACTTATGATTTACACATTATTGACTACATAGCATGACGCGTCTCGTCTTTACAGACGACTTCTTCAGATGCTTACAGAATAATGATTATTCTTTATTTTAGTATTTCCCAATACCTCTAATTTAAATACGAACTATCACATAGTTGATTCATCGTCCATTGAATTTATTATCGTTTTTTAATGTGATATTTATGCTGGGGGCTGGCAACTCTGAATACGACTTCTCTATAGTTCTTAATATTAGTTTTTTTGTTGTTAATTCCACGTGATAAAATACCATCAAAATTTAAAGTTTGATGCTTTATTTTTTTGTGAATATGAGGTATTGCGTTTTGTCAGGATTTGATTATAGAGTTACGCTTGAACCATTCTTCACTCTCGAGTTACTTCTATTAATCCACGAGCATAAAATAAATCAAAATTTGAATTTCGAAAATAAATGCATATCGCCCTTCGCATACAAACAGGTGTTGACATTCAGTTTACGATTTTTTACTTGTAATAAAAAAGCACATGCTTTTCTATTACTAATAGATAAAAAAGTTTCATTTCAAAGCAATGAAGAACGATTCTTAAGGACATCTGCTATCTTACACTCTACTGTAAGACAATGATAATTACCTTCTATTAAAAAGTATAAATTTATTTTAACATCATTATTGTTTGTGAAGGCGTTATTTGTACCATTTTTTATTGAAATTTAGTATTATTGGATTAATAGTTCATTTTGATACCTACCTCCTAATTTTTATGTTTGAGTATGCAATATACTCTATTTTAATAATACCAGGGAAATACAGAAAAATATATAATTAATTGTATCATGAGCTCCGTTTTTCTTTTCAAGAGTATATTTCATTTATCTATCGAAAAATATTAAACAGTTTTATCTTTTCCTGTAAAAATCCTATTCAAGAAAGATTGAGGTATTGTCAAATCACCGACTATTTTGAACCAATATAATAATTTATAAGTATATATTATGTACTATTTTAGATTTTCTTAGTATTTATTTTTGGAAATATTTTTTATCCTCGACATATTTACTAAGAAATATTACATCTCCAAATACCAATTCATTTTAACACACTTAAAACAATTAAACATAACCATAATTTAATTATTCAATATGTACTTACATTTCAATGATATTATTAAATAAGTAAAAATTCTTGAACTACTACATTATAACATTTACAAGACAAAAGGATAATGACTTTCTAATTTAACTAAAACTTATGTTACAATTTGGCAAACTAGCTTTCAAAGTATCCAAAACAGTGTCTTTATTCTCTACATATGGTAAGTTACTAATTTTTAAAGTTGTAAGTTTCAATCCCTGCAAGTATAACAACCCGTTATCAGTAATATCAGGGCAACTAGAAATTTGAAGATATTTTAAAGAATTCTTTAAATAAGATAGTTCTTGCATAGCTTCATTCTGCAAAAAATTACATTTGTGAAATATGACTTTAGATATACGGTTGCATCCTTTGAAATTTTCAAAGCCATAGTGACTGATACTTGATTCTACTGCTTTCACTTCTATTATTGTAATTGGACAATCCTCCTTGGGCAAAGCATTGTAATCACTTAAATATTCCTGTTGATTAACAAGTTTTACTGAAGCTCCATTTCTTAATAACCATTCAGCACAGGCTCGATTTGGGCCTACATCCATCCTACGATCCTCATCAACTGCATTGAATACTTTGTTTAAGACTCCTTCAAAAAGACCTTGAACACTATGTTTATCATTATATAACTTTTTAATGAGAAAGTTCCTAGAGATAATAAACATTTTTATGAATAATTGATATGAAGTATTTTTACTTGTATCACGTAAGGGTTTCACCTTTTGTGACGCAAGCTTCTAAATAGTCAATTTTTCTCTCAAGGGTGGTCAGCTTCTCGTTGAGTAGAGCCAGCTTAGAACGACAAGACAAATCGAATGAATTAAGGAAGTCTGTTATTTTCTTTATACTAACTGTTATTATTTCGATGTATTCTCGATTTGCCCAATCTTGTTGAATTTGTAATTGGATTGCTCTTTGCGAACCCGCCATTGTTATGCTTTCGATTAGTCACTTGTTTATTTATTGAAACCATAAAATTCGAACAGAAAATTTTTGAGAAATTTTCTATAGCTATACTCTTATAGAAAATTTTCAAAAATATTACATTAAAAATTAACCAGTTTTTTGAAAAAAGTAGAGAATAATTTAAACCCGTATGGAGACTAAAAATACATGGATAGGTTAGAAGAGTTCATTCATAGAGATGGGGAAATCGAATACGATAAGTATTCGATTCATGGCGCTTCTCATACGTATTCGATTCTTTTCGTTCAAGTATTCGAATACTGGCAGTTCTCGAAGTTTTATTGCTTCTTTCTGGTCACCGATTCTCGTCTATCGTGTGAATTTACGAGCGGCGAGGATGTGAGGCCGATTATATTAGGTAAATATAGCAACATAAGTATTATACTTTATTTTGGAAACGACTCCACTTGAACCTATGGAACAGCAAACGTAACATAAACATCAAAAAATATATTTTTGATTATCATAGAGCAGTATACGTATACCGATTTCAAACTGTAAAGAAACCATGATTTTATTTGACTTATGAATTAATTCGATATGGTATAGAAGAAGTTTAAATTCATTCTCGACATATTTTGATGAAATATAAAATCTGACAAAAAAAAGAATGGACAAAACAAATTTTAAGTGTCACTATAACGAAATCTTATCCTCTATTAAGAAGGAAATATGGCAAGACTGGAGAAATAGCTGGACAGATATAGGTAAAAATAAAGGAAACACGTATGTTCATATGAGAGGTGAAAGCAATCTTAATAAACTATGGTGCAAAGACATATAACTGCCCAGAAAATATATCACTACTCTCTGCAGAATGAGGTCAGGTCATTGTTTAACTCCTGTGCATCTAAACAGAATCCAAATATATAACAATTTTAGCTGCGAATGTGAGGAATATGGGGACCTCAACCATATCCTATTTCAATGTCAAAATAACAATAATTGGCGTAAATTATACGATGACCTGTTGAAACTTAAAATTCTATCACCCATAAGTTACCTCGACGTATTATTCAATCATACAGATAGTTTAACTATAAAAACCATTTGCTATTTTCTGTCATACTCTCAAATAATAATACTAATACTAATTCATCCTATGTTTACCTCCTTTAGTGTTACCCTACCTTTAAGGCTAGAAAACCCATAAGACAACGAAGAACCTGCAATAGAAAACTTATTACAAGAATTTAAAAAAAAGAAAATACGATTGCAAGAAAATATTTTCCCAACATAGGATGTGTATCGCGAGTCCTAAAGATCTCCTCTAATGGAGGCACATCTGTAGCCGACTGCAATTTGGCAAAAAGCCTAGTAGCTAGACCATCGGATTTCCAGTGGAAATCCGAATTGGAAGAAGAAGAAAATCTGACAACCTAGATACAGAAATTATAATAAAAAATTAAGAATATTCTATTATAAATCTAAAATGAATTATTTAAAAGCAATTGAAATTTATATAATCTTGTCATTGTGAAGCGATTTAATGTCTGAAATTATGATGATTTTTAAAATGGCGTAATTATATGTGAATATTTGTTTATTCTATGGCATAATTTAGTACAATTCAAAACCTGTAATGAATTTTTAATATAAGAACTTTTTGTTGTAATGAGAAATTATTTCAAAGATTTTACATGGGATGTCAAAAATTTTGTAAAGATAAGAAGAAAAGTTTCATCACGAAACTGAAAAGTTTAATTCAGAAATTGTTATGTATTTGTTTTTTAAAACTACTTTATGTGTTATCAGTCAGATGTCAGATATCATTAGTCTCATATTATCCACATATTTCTGTAAATATTTACTCCGTCATCAATTAGCATGGGAACGCACTATTCATTTAAACAGTATAGTCAAAATAGATGACAACAAATTTTTATTTTTCTGTGAGTTGAACCACACAACAAAATATACTTAAAGGTAAAAGAAGAAGACCAAGATGGAGTGTTGTTAAAAATTTAACGTTTACAGTTGATTAGTTGATTAGGTTTTATTCGAAAACGTCCAAGGTTTAAAGGATATGGGAGCAATAATTGTTAATTGAATAATTTTTTACAGGGTGAAATCTTATTTCTATTATATGTGTGTGAACATGACTGGTGGCAATAACATTGAAAAAGAATATTCAGAAGTGAATCTGAAAAACGAATGGACGGTGATTTACAAGGTAAATTTCTATTTTTTGAAATCAAATATGCAGATATATTTAATTAAAATCTCAATTTTAACTCTTTATGATATAACAAAGTTGTAAAATTTGTGAGTCACCTTCTGACAACTGGAAATACCAGGAATTGTGAGATTTTACCGTCTGTAGTTGAAGAAACAATGAAATCATTGTGAAATTTCACATGTTAATACAGCAGTAAAGGTAACACTGCATTTCCCAGGACATTCATTGACGCATTTTGGATATGAGAGAAAAAATTATATACTTTTTCTTCATATCCTATTTATATTTAGGTTATATATCACAAAAATATATATATATATATATATATATATATATATATATATATATATATATATATATATATATATATATATATATAAATTTAGATATATCTTACTCTCTCTGCAATAGTTTACAAAACAAAAAATAATAAAAGTTTTGAGTTTATGTCCTCTCCAGCATTGTAGATTGGTGTTCCTTAGGATTAATTGAATCTTTACTGAGTAATTCAGTACTACTTAACACTCATGAGAACAACGAATCATGTAAATTTTGCATTTCATTACAAGGCAAAACATCTAACTCATTGATCTCAGAACCTGATTTTTTGAGTTGTGACACTATTGCAGCCCACAAGCAATAATCCTTCTCAGTATAAGCATCATAGGAATAAAACCAATTTTGTTTATTTTTGTAAAAGAATTTAAGGAGATAAATTATTTTCTAGCTTACTTGTTTACATTCTACAAATGAAATTTCTTTCAAACATTTGTGTAATAAATATAGTTTTGCTATTTAAGATCATTTTATAATGAAGTTTATGATCTTGAATATGTGCTATATTATTGCAATCTTGATGTTGTTTTAGAAAGGTGAAAGTATTGTACCATACATTTTATTCTACCTTTGTTGTAGTAAAACGATAATTTCATGAAATTTCAAATTTTATGAATAAGTTCAAGCAAAAACCTAAAAAAAGGTTACTATTTTCAGTTCGTTTAGACATACACATTTTGAGTTGTTCTATAATACAGTTAAGGAAAAAATTTATTCCTTTTATTTATAAAAACATGGATATTTTTTAAGTGCTGCATTTAACATGTAACATGATCAAAAATTGAAATATATTTGTTATTTTATTACATTCTGTGACAAATATGTAACATTTAAAATGAGATTTTTATATAGATACATATTTTGATACTCAAAATTAGTGAAACAACTGATTTTTTTTTAAAGGATAATTTCTCATTTGCAGAAAAAACGAAATGTAATTTAAAATTTACAATGAAAAATCTGGTGTCAAGGTTTCTTGGGTAAATATTTTTTTATTGATACAGGAATGATAATTGTGTACAGAGAAGAGCTGTAGATAAAGTTTTTATTATCTCTTATCAGATATTAATAATGGTGTTACCTGGAAATATGAATATGTATGACTATAACCAATTGAAAGTAATTTGAAAGCAATATTCAGATTTTTTACCGTAAATGTTTATTATACTATCAAAATAATAAATCATAGTAAAATTATTGTACTATAGTGTGTGTGTGTATATATATATATATATATATATATATATATATATATATATATATATATATATATATATATATAAATTTCCAAATTAACTGACGAAACGAAAGCACTCCAAGATAAACGCAGAAATATTAGAGCTTCACTGAGAACTAGAAGCCAAAGGAACATATGCGTCAATGAGTGCACTTGTAAAGAGAAAACTCAGAGGGGATGTACGAAATACAACACAAAGTCGTCACTGAGCTCTACAAACAATTCTATAGCGATAACCGTAATCATGTTGAGATAATATCGAATGAAAAGCCACTGGAAGTTATGGCATAGAAACGAGAACTGCAATTGAATCCTTGAAAGCCGGCACCTCTTCAGGTAAGGACGTTATCAAGTCAGGGGGCCCAGTACTTCACCGCATTTCATCGAGGCTCCTCAGTGACTGTTTGAAAAACAGAAACATTCTCACCTCGTGGAACAACGCGTCTATGATTTTGCTTTATAAGAAAGGGGGAGCGGAGGACCTGAGCAACTACAGACCGATAAGTTTACTCCCCACAGCATATAAGATTTTATTGAAGAAAATTACTAACCGCTTATTTGCCAATCGAACATCAGCCAATAGAACAGGCAGGCTTCAGGAAGTCATACAGTAGAATGGATCACATTCTCATCATCCGCGAAGTGATATCAAGATGCAACCAATATGTAATTCCTCTATATATGACATTTATTGACTATAAGAAGGTATTTGACCTGCTTAGAACTCCTGCTGCAACTACCTCATTACTGAGGATAGGGATATCATCTTGCTATACCGAGCTGAGCCAGAATATATATGAACATGCCACAACAACCATCAAAATAAACGAATACTCGGAAAAATTGCCAATAATGAGAGGCGTTAGACAGGGAGGACCCGTTTTACCCAAAACTGTTCTCAGGTGCTTTGGAGTGTATGTTCCAGAAGCTGGACTAGAGCGAAAAAGGAATCATAATAAAGGGCCGGTACCTTAGCCACTTGTGATCCGCTGACGATATAGTCCTGTTCTCCTACGATGCTACCGATCTTCAAGAGCGCATCAATGAACTGAACATCGCGAGCAAGGATATAGGTCTGGAAATAAACACCTCAAAAACAAAGATGATGCTGAACCCTTTCTGTACCAGAGAGCAAATGGAGGTGGACGGATCGCCATTAGAAATAGCAACGTCTTACACATATCTGGAACCGATTATCACGGGAGACAGGGATATTACACCGGAGATTATGCAAAGAACCAGAACAGCTTGGGGTACGGTTGGCCGACTGAAACACATTTTCAAATCAGATATGCCACTATCCTTAAAGAGCAAAGTGTTTGAGCAATGCGTATTACCAGCGATTACTTACGCCAGCGAAACTTGGACCCTGAAATCTGCTCACATCCAGAAGTTTCAAACAACCCAGCGGAGTATAGAAAGGTACATGATGGGCCTAACCATACGAGAGGATACGCTGCAACTGGATAAGAGGTCAAACAAAGGTGAAATATGTCGTGGAGTGTGTAAAAAGGTCACAGTGGAAATGGAGAGGCCTTCTAGCCTGAACAAGAGATGAACGTTGGTCAGCTGTGGTTGGTGATTGGGTCACAGAGACCCAAGGTAAGACCAAGAAAGCGCCCTCACGATCGATGGAATAAGGAGCTTGTGGATTGGCTGAGCATTGCCTGGAAGAGAGAGACTGTAGGTAGGGAATCTTGGCAAAGACATGGGGAGGCCTTCATTCTGCGGTGGACGGAAAGAGGTTAATAAATCTTCAGAAGTGTACTATAACGTTCTTTTGATAATTTTTTGACAAATTGTTCAAAAGAACATTATAACAGAGCTAATGCTAAAATTTCATTCTAATATTTATGGATTTATTTTTTTCCCCTCTTTCAAAATACAGTGTAATCTCACTAATCCGGCACTATTGAAAACCGGAGGGTGCCGGATAATTGGAATGTTCGGATTACTGGATTGTACAGAAAAAGTCATAGGTAATAAATAAAATAAAGCATTTCATAGAGAGAATAAATGTATGTAATGTTTTAAATGAACTTGTAAGTACATATGTAATTTACTAGATTTGAAATAATCCTTAATTGAGGTCTGCTTTTGTGCAACTTGTAGTCCTTGCTTAAAAACCTTTTCTCGCATGTTGCGAAGAATTATAATATCTTTGGCAGATATGCCGTTTTCTTCTGCCCATGTTATGCAGGTATTGAAACAAATCAATGCATCATCTGGTTTAACTCTTACAGCAGTTGTAGTAGTTGGTGGCTCCAATATTTCTACAGAGTTTTCTTCTTGTACTGCTTCACATACAATTTCTTCATCAGTCATAATTTCCTTTTATTTGATTCCTT
The DNA here is from genome assembly GCA_030704895.1 of Henosepilachna vigintioctopunctata. Lineage (NCBI taxonomy): Eukaryota > Metazoa > Arthropoda > Insecta > Coleoptera > Coccinellidae > Henosepilachna > Henosepilachna vigintioctopunctata. The sequence continues at coordinate 1,558,669 of JARQZJ010000136.1, read as the reverse complement.
CAAACCAAGAATTCAAATTTTCTTCACTTGTCTCCAATCCTTTTTCTGATAGATTTTGAACCCAATTGGCAATAGGCACATTATCCTCAGTATCCCATTCATTTGTTTCTTCTGTTCGACGACGAAGTGACCAAAGCGCACAGGTATAGAGGGGTGAGGGAGGCGTGGGCAAAGGGTGCCGGATTATTGGACGTGCCGATCTATCGAAGTGCCGGATTAGTCAGATTATACTGTACTAACTATTAGATGATGTTTTGGAGATATGTGTCTTAATACTATTTTGTTTGCTATGATTGAAATTATTTTCCTTCTCTTTCCTTTGTGCCCATACAATCTAATGAGCTTTAAACCGTTCTTAAATATTGAAGTTAACATTAAACATCGTGTTTTTTCACCTTTGCATTTTTTCATATTTTTTACATACTAGCCAAAGAGCTGGCTGCAAAAACGGTGGCCTATCTGGTGCTAACCCCTTGGCACGACACTTTTTTGTGTCATAAATACATAAGTACATTTCTATTCTAGTGCACTTATATATATTTGATACATAAACTTGTTTATTGCCCAAAAATGCAAAATAACACAATAGTTAGACCAATATTCAGTTAAAAAATCAATTGAGACTTATTTGAACTTAATGTTCTCTAAAGCTTTATGAAATTCATTGTGCCTTTTCTATGCAGGTCCTGATATTGAATAAGAAGTATCAATTTCATTGCGATTTTGCTTTTCTGTATCTTTGATGGAAGGAATAAAATACTGATTAGAAATTATGTGAATTTTAGACGAAGTTGTATTACAAATTTGTGATAGTGTCAATTCTAAATGAGAGGTAATAATAATTAAAACTTGTCTAAAAATCACTGACTGAACAATTCTTTATTCGACTAGTTTCGCCTTTTACAGCATTATCAAGAATGAAAGAATTTTTCAGTCAGTGATTTTTAGACAAGTTTTTATTATTACCTCTCATTTAAATATGAACTATCACAGAGTAGATTCATCGTCCATTGAATTTATTAGTATCAATTCTGCTATTTCATTGAACGTTTGAGGCACTGAAGGGCCTAAATGATATGAAAAGTAAAAGCCATCAATTAAATTTATATCAACTTGAGATGGTGGTATGTGATCAGTAAAACGGCGTAATATGTTTTCTCTAGCCTTGTTATATGTATAGTAATAGTATAGGGCTTGACGTAATATAAAGTATCGTTGCAGCCATTTGGCACTAGAATAGAAGTGACACTAAAGTATTTTCTTATTAAGAAATATTTAAACTTTAATTTCATTATAGTTTGAAGCGATTACTGGATAGTTACGGCAAATCATCAAAAAAATGTCCGGCCTTGGGATTAGCACCAGATTTAACCAGGCACTTGTTCATAATTATTTTTTACTTAGTTAAAACTAAATTTTAAAATCAGTTTCAAGCGGTTAATTGATTACTACAGTTCTGTCCAAAAAATGTACTGTAGAAAAAATAAATCAATTTTATGCGCCATATTTGCTCTGGCACTAAATGATTTTTTCAATACTTACATTGAGTAGTATCATTCAAAAAATACTCAATCCGGTTACCGTATAGGCCAGCTTTTTTGCAGCCAGTTTTTGGTCTATAGCTTGTGGCATAAAAATATTATGTAATAAAATTTTGAATTGTATCTCGATTCGTTTAGAAAATTCATGTATTTGACGTTTCCTGAGATGACTCACTTCTCACGGTTTGTATCATAACTGAAGAAAAATGGTTTATAAAAATAATTCAAATAATTTGCACAAATTTATTACATGTAATTATCATTATCAAGTTGAAATGAGAGGTAATAAGATATATTTGTCTAACTAACTGTATATCACTAACTGAACAATTCTTAATTCGACTAGTTTCGCCTTTTACGGCATTATCAAGAATGACGAATAAATAATTGTTCAGTTAGTGATTTATATACAAGTATATCTTATTACCTCTCATTTAAAAATGAAGTATCGCAGAGTTGATTCATCGTCCATTGAATTATATTATCAAGTTGTAATAATTAGTCAAGTACATCAATTTTCGTTTTGACTATTGCTCGGTAGACTAAAATAAAACTATAAAGTTTATTAATAAAATATTTATCTCATAATTTTAGTTATTGTATGACTTGTACGTTTCACAATTATGTCATCCGACGTTAGTATAAAGGCGTGGAACTTTTAGTCCATGGAATGGTGCAGTTTTCAAAATATTCTTTGTTGTATCTCGTCTATGGAATAATAATAAACTTCAATTTCTGTCTAAACTGTTTTAGCCCAATTGCATAATCGAAGATCAGTTATAGCTCTACTTGCAAGTAATTATAGGCCTTGTAAGGCTTGACAATCTTTTGAGATTCACGTCTAGATCAAACATGGCTTCTTTCCATTTGAGGTTGCGTAAGAACGCATTTCAGCTTCAATGTTCTTCTCTATAATTATATTTATAATATTAAATCTGTTGTTGAAATGTTGTGACACTTCAACTATACTCTATTTAATTTTATTTACACTAATAACTTTTCTGAGACATGTTTGTCTAATAATTTCTGGAAAGCGTAAAACGAAGAGGGATCAAGCTTTAGACTATCTAATAAGCATGCGGCTTGATCATATCTATAGCATTACATAGGCTATCAAGGAAATCATCTGCTGGAAAGATTTGAGTGATTATCTAAAAAATACCTATACATACTCATTGCTCACACTGCACGCTTGTGATTCTATTGTAATCAAAAACCGTTTTGAATGGAGTGGTCACGAATTCCATCCATTCCAGGACAAGAAAAACAATATCCACTTGTAGATGATTTTGATGTCATCAAATGTCAACAAGTTGGTGTGGCAAGGGGGCTAATCATCATTCAAAGGTACTCTTTATAAGATGCATGTTAGCTCCTGCAGTAAAAGAATCAATGTTTCTCGCTGTAAACATCAGTTTAACATTCTGGTAGTGTGTACATACACAAACAATTGTGTCAGAATCCCGAGCAAGGACACATTATCTCGATGTGAAAACCTGGTTAAGCCAACTTTTAATACCAGAGGATATTCAATATACTCATCAATATTGCTCATTAGAATTTTTTTAGTAAATTCCCCTTTTTGTCGTCATTTAATTTAACAGATACAAAATGTTTCTTGTCTGTCATAACTCGAGTTGTATCTTCTCGAAGATGAAAAGCTCTCACCTGATCTACAGTTTCCACTGGTAGGCTTACAACCGCTACAAGGGTCATTAGATCACAAAATATCAAATTGCGCAACAAGTTTCTTTACTTTAGCCTCTCGTAATGTTCCAAATTCTTCTGCGAGTTTATTTTCGTCCCAGGACGGGTACAACGGTAAATATTACAGTTTCCATCGAAATTGATATAAAGGGCCATTAAACTTCTCTTTTGAACTATGTATATACATTTTGCTTGTAGACATTGTCTACCATTGTTAATATTGCTGGATCTTAAATGAGATGGTCAGTTGAAAACAACGATTAAAGTTGTAAGTTGTAAAGTTTAATACCGATTATTGTAGTAATTCATTATTAAGATTATTACACAACTTATGTTAACAGAACACTACAAACGCCTAGCGGATAATGTGACGACTAAATAAATAACGTACTAATTGAGTTACGCTTGGTGTCACTATCTATCTAACATTTAAAAATCAATATAAAATATCAATATGTTTTTTAAATTCAATCAATTTTTAAGAAAATCCTCAGCAAACACTATTTACATTTTGCTCAATCCATCTGCTAACTTCATTAATAGCTATCGAAAAATCCGATCCTAAAATTTTGATAATTCTTTGAAGACGCATAAATTCATACATTCATTCAGGTCCCATGGAAGTGCAATTGGCCCAATTATGAACAAAATGTAAAACCTGAAATTATTACGAGCCACTATGATGCAATCATTTACAAATGTGAGAAGGTTACTGGTGATCGATCCAGGAAGAAATCCGTGCAGAGATTTAAAATTCAGTTTGTTATAGTTTTTTACACGGAATTTATATCCTTTTTTGAAGATAGCGATAACGTCCGTGTGCAACTAGCAAAAGGGAAGGATATACTAAGATGAGTTGAAATATGAGTCTTCAAAAGACTTACTCATTATAATAGCCAAAGGTTCACACAACCAAAAAAACACAGTTACGTAAAAGTTGGGGACTCAATCGAAAATAGCTAGTTGAGATAGATTTTCTCATGTCCATTCGTTTATTGAAGACTTCTGCTCCAGAGAACGCAATTTCCTCGATTTGGAGGATTCGAAATAGGTATCTGAAAGAAAATCGCCAAGTTATAATGCGTTACCTGACTATTTCTGATGATTTTTCAAAGACAATTTGAAAAAAGGTTATCAGTGATATTTGGTCAATTAATTATACAAAATATATGAATTTCAATATTTTGAGTTATCCAAAGACTTGTAAATTCGATTTGTTTGATTTTTTTCCTTGAAAAATTTAATATTTTTTTAATGAAAAAAATCGTCGCTTTCAAAATGTCATCATTAACAAAATCATTTCACATCCTTTGACTTCATTATAAAATAATCTATTTTTATTTAATAATTTAAAAAATTTGGGATCTAAATTATGTAATTATGTACTGATACAACAATTAATTTGTAAAATTCATATTGATAATTCGTAGGAAAATTTTGTCATTAAAGAATTTTCTCTTTCCGAGAACTTGCCAAAGCAAAAATCGCAAACAAGCAATCGATTAAAATTTCGACTTAACAATGACTGGAATAATCTGTTTTCCTAGAATTCTAGATCGTATGCTTTTGTTATCGCCTAATCGTGCTCGCGTGTCGATATTTTCCGTTTCGATGAATGTTGTCGCGGTGGAACTATCAACGAAAGAATTCGAGTTTACGATATATGATGTCGCAAAATGTCTTCCCTGAATTGCCGCTCGAATCTATTTGCACGCGGTTCTGTGAAACGGATAATCCTAGGTTATTAGAGCATTTTTAAAAACTATCCAACCGTCAATTTCGAGTGCTCCGAAAAGCAGTTATCGGTTGTTGGTATCGGTATCAGTTGCTAGTTACTATAACAAGTTCCTAGAAACGAATTGTTTACGAGTGTTTCAATAAATGATATTTTTCTAAATAGGTATTCTTAAAGTAATTATATGTGTACTTGTACAGTTGAGAGACAGAGGAAGATTTGTCTTCATAAAAAAGAACACTTCCATTTTGTTACGTCTCCTTGTCGTTTATCTGGAAAGGTATCATCTTTCCTATAAATATTTTTGAAGGAAGAATAGTCATTGAATATTCCAAGTTCTATTCATGCATTATTTGAATATTGGTTGTTGTTCTCCACTATAACGGTTCATATGTAGAGATCCTAGTACATCTTATTGGCGATCACGTTATTGTAAGTTATTATTTCTTCTCGGCTTTAATTTCAATTTATTTATATTGTATCTGACAAATTCTGTGTTGCTTGTTTAAATGGATGAAACATGGAAGAATTGAATTTGTTATCGAGTGTTATATGTACAGTTAAAACTCCCAATTGAAATACTTCAAAAGCTTTCACTAGCATTCGAACATTTATTTTTCTGAGAAAATATAAAATTTGAATCAAATTTTTGGCTTAATGCATCAAACTTAATGACTTAATGAAACATAAAAATAATGAACTTGATTGAATTACATTAAGTAATTCAATTCGAAATGAGAATTCAATCTCATTTTTTTTCTAAAGCTACCGAGATTTAAAATTGCGAAAAACTTTTTTGAAATAAGCATTTATATTTGCAAATACTTCCAAAACAATATTAGAATTATCTTTGTATTTTTCGAATTAATAAAAATATAATATTTCATTTATTTGTTAATGTAAGCTGTCTTTCTTGAGAAAACATTGGGCCATTTTTGAAAACGGCAACCTTTTATCTAATAATAAGGGGAAAATTATTTTAAAAAAATTACTTTCTACAAAATTGAAAGTTAACTTGAGGTTTTCAATCTAATACTTCATTGTAGATGAGAAGAGTCCATTTGAGATAGATCCCTTCCCCCATTTTTATCTGGTGTAATTAATGGAAATCGCTGATTAAATTTGCTCAAACGTCTGAGGAACTGAAAATACACTGATCGAGTTTCTGTCTGTACCATTCTACTACAACACAATCGTTTTTTTTATTGCAGAGTATCCGAGAACAGAGCCTTAATAACAGCAGTAACGCATTAGAGGCTGTCAAATCGAAAAACAAACCGTTGAACAGGTATCGAGATGTCAGTCCATTTGATCATAGCCGGATAGTACTGAAGCGCGGTACCGTTGACTACATAAATGCCAACCTTGTAAGAATCGACAAGGCGAAAAGGAAGTATATTCTCACTCAGGGGCCATTACAGACCACTGTTAGCCACTTTTGGCTGATGGTGTGGGAACAGGAAAGCAAGGCGATTCTCATGCTGAACAAACTTATCGAAAATAAGCAAGAGAAGTGTTATCAGGTAATGTTGGCTTGATTTAGCTGATTTTAAAATATGAGCAGATTATGAGCTCATATTCTGATATTCGATTTACCAAAAAATTGACTCTAAATACACACAATAAATTCATTACCTTTTCGTTAACGATAAATCTTCGGCCAACGTTATGCAATTTAAGAAACGTGCGGGGCGCTTGAAAAACACATCTGGAAACAATCCACTTGAAAAGGTGAATTGAGGAATACGTTGCTTCAACCACTATACACGTAAAATGCAATAACATTCGAACCCAATGCATTTGGGAATACTTATTTTTAAAATTCAAGAAACAAATGTACTTTCGGACTAACTTCACAGTAATTGTGAGAAAAATTTTCATTAGAGCCTTGTTATATAAACTGTTAATATTGTACAATTTTAGCCCTGAAGAAGAAAATAAACATTTTCGAAAGTTTATATATATATATATATATATATATATATATATATATATATATATATATATATATATATATATATAAGGAAATGAAATTTTTTTGTGCTTATGGCACCGAATGAAATATTTAAGAAAATGAACACTAGAACATTCATTTGAAAAATTGAAATTAATCAAGAGAATGTTATAGTAGAGCTAGATATGTGAACGTGTACGATGTGATTTCTCCATTATCCTTCAAGGGATAAATGTGAGAGAAATATTGAAATCGATGCCACACCTGATGGAAGTGCGAGACATATATGTTTCGTTCTGCAAGGAACTCGTCAGTCGCACCACGTCCATCGAAGTGAGGCAACGATTTCAACCTCCAAGCATCTTCTTGTGACTTCAAGTGGAAGATCGTAGAGTAATGAATACTCTACAATTCCATTTATAGAAATCAGTAGAAAACACCTCTCTCGGATTACAGAAACACCAAACATCGAAATTTCACATATCTTCTATACCCGTAGGTATCTACTAAATTGCAATGTCTATTTGACAAATATCATCGAACGATGTTTCTAAATGTCAATAGGTTGCGTTAGTAGTACGCTCGAAATTATAGAAAATATATATATATATATATATATATATATATATATATATATATATATATATATATATATATATAGAAATTATAGTTTCTGTAATCCGAGAGAGGTGTTTTCTACTGATTACTATAGATGGAATTGTAGAGTATTCATTACTCTACGATCTTCAACTTGAAGTCACAAGAAGATGCTTGGAGGTTGAAATCGTTGCCTCACTTCGATGGACGTGGTGCGACTGACGAGTTCCTTGCAGAACGAAACATATATGTCTCGCACTTCCATCAGGTGTGGCATCGATTTCAATATTTCTCTAACATTTATCCCTTGAAGGATAATGGAGACACCACATCGTACACGTTCACATATCTAGCTCTGCTATAACATTCTCTTGATTCATTTCAATTTTTCAAATGAATGTTCTAGTGTTCATTTTCTTATATATATATATATATATAAATTAATTATATAATTAATTTTATATATATATATATATATATATATATAAATTAATTATATAATTAATTTTATATATATATATATATATATATATATATATATATATATATATATATATATATATATATATATATAAATTAATTATATAATTAATTTCTTATATATATATATATATATATATATATATATATATATATATATATATATATATATATATATATATATATATATATATATATATATATATATATATATATAAAATTAATTATATAATTAATTTCTTATATATATATATATATATATATATATATATATATATATATAAGAAATTAATTCTATAATTAATTTCTTAAATATTTCATTCAGTGCCATAAGCATAAACAATTCATTTCCTTTTATATATATATATATATATATATATATATATATATATATATATATATATATATATATATATATATATTCTTGTGGGTTATAGGCAAAATAAGAGGCCACTATGAATAGATTTTATCCAATTTGTCTGCCAATTTGCGCAACTTCGCAGACATCTCACAACTTTAATAGACTTATATGCGTTACGTGCGTAGTGTGACATTTGTTACTACGGTGATTTTACTCTCTCACCTCTGTGTCGTTTTTCAGTGTCAATGTTTCTCTGTGCTCCTGTCATTTCTATTCTAGTATTCACCTATCATTGTTTTTAGTTGGTACATAAGAATATTTGTTCATCTATAATTTAATTCAACTTATTTTTAAGAAACATATTCCTGTTTGATGGTTTTTGGACATACCTTTTATACCTAGTTACCGTAAGTTGTCAATCATAATTTTTATCAGTACAACTGTATAAACATCTTTTTCAGAGTCCTGATGAAGACTGTAAACACAGTCGAAATATAGACCAGGCAGACAAATTGGATAAAATCTATTCATAATGGCCTCTTATTTTGCCTATAACCCACAACAATTGTATTTAAATTACTAGGCAATACTCCTTTTCATTAATGTTATATATATATATATATATATATATATATATATATATATATATATATATATATATATATATATATATATATATATATAAATCTAGTTATTGTGTGTTATTGGAATTTGTTTTATAGAAATATTTTAATTTTTGTCATGTTTATATTATTAAAATAAACGTAAAACTAATATCTCATTTTCTTTTCCGCAGTATTGGCCTTCCGATGTCGGTCCCGAACATGCCATACGTATGCCCGACGTCGACCTGAGCGTCGAGTACGTCAACCAACACGACTACTCGTACTATTTAACTCGCGTCCTGAGGCTGACCGATTTGCAAACCGAAACGTCGCGCGACATTCTTCAGTTCCACTACACGACGTGGCCAGACTTCGGTGTGCCGAGCTCGCCGAATGCTTTTCTTCAATTTTTGAACAAAGTGCGAAGCGAAGGCGTGCTGGAGGCAGACGTCGGCCCGGCAGTGGTACACTGCTCTGCTGGTATAGGCCGGTCAGGCACATTCTGTCTAGTTGATAGTTGCTTAGTTCTCGTAAGTAACTATATTGTATGAGTATTATGCCTTACGTTATTCAGTATTATAGTAGAAATTTGTATATTATAAATCGATTATTGAAAATGAATATTTGGCGAAAACTAGTGAATACGAACATAAAATCATTTGATGTTAAATTTTTTGCATTAAAAATTTATTCAGGTGGCCACTAGGCATGTTATACTATTTTTTCAAAATAGTTTTTCTGGATAATTTCAGAAATAGTGATTTTTGTTTTCAAATGGGCGAAAAAAGTTATAAAAATCAAAGTTTTGGATAATTTTTAAATTCTTCATTTTATAAAGTATGGTGTAGTAAAATGGCGGTGTTCTTTAAAGCAGAATTTTATTAATTTAAAACTCAAATTCATTTAAGGAGTAGGCTTGTTAAACATATATTTGGCCTGCCTGAGATATAGTTGATAATATGACTTGCAGATGTTTCTATAATATTGTTATTTTATATTTAATTATTCATTGTAAACTTCTCAAATATTTTCTTTGCAACACTAATTAGAAGGCAAGTGTTTTCTCTATCAATAGTTTCTTGACATTTTCAAAATGTCTTTTAAAACCTTTCATATATTCCATACCAGATTGAAAAATACGGCATAGATTCAGTAGACGTTAAGGAAATTCTATTAGATATGAGGAAATATAGGATGGGATTGATTCAGACAGCGGAACAGCTGCGATTTTCCTATCAAGCCATCATTGAAGGTGCTAAAAAGTTATTGGACCCCAACACTTCTCCTACAGTGAGTATACCTTATGCATATATGTTCTTCTTTATGATATCTTTGTTTTGGTTAGTTAATATGAAGAAAAACTAAAATATGAAAAATATGCAAGAGAAAGATTGAGCTTTTGTGATGCTTAATTTTGAATTCACTTCAATTATTTTTTATGTCAATACAACAATATGGTCATGTACATATCCATATTAATATGAAGAAAAATATACAGAGTAGGGTAAATTGAACAGACTCCTTAATTGATGGTTTAGTTGCCACTTTTATGTTTCATTTGGATAATAGTTTTTTTATATTATGTACTATTTATTGTTTTTTGTAGATTTTCTGTATATATAGTATTTTTCAGTATGTGGCATCATAAAAGTAATATTTCCAATGCGTTCATCCTTTATTTATATGTTTATCTATTTGGTTTTTATTTTCATGTTTTACTTTTTAGACCACTTTTTAGAGCCATTAGCAGATATATTAATAGGTTTTACAGTTTAGTATACATTTAGATATTCTTTAAGAGCAGTTAAGTACATTAATATTTTTGTTCAGGATGTTATTCATGATCTCGCCAATTTTGAAGATTTTTCGTTGATTCGTGTATTCAGCCATTATGCTGCAAATATTTCAAGATGTAGAGATGTTGGCCTAATCGCGTTTGAACCTAACAGAAGCTTGTGGTCAATTGTTTATTTTTCATAATAAAATAAGATGGTACTTATGATCAACTTCAAGAATAGAAAAACCACTATATTCTGATAATATCCTTTGTGGTATTTGCAATATTCAGAAGAAAAAAACACGATTCACAGATTTATGCTAAACGAAAATTCTCATTAGATTGAAACGAACCAATTCAATTTCTATCGTGCAAAATTTGTGAACTACCTCTTAAATTATAAATATAGGATGTCACTCAATATTTTTATTTCGCAACTTATCAATGACAAATTATAGAATCATGCAGCTACCGTTGTTTCAATTACATACATCATTAATTGAAACTGCGAATTTTAAGTAAGGGTTTTTACCTATTGACGTCCGTTATCCATGTTTCGAAAACATGAAACTTAAGGATCGTTGAAAATGTTAAAGTTATCTCTAGAAATCAAATCGATTATGCTATTATTAATAGGCGTGAAATGCTTGTTCCTTTAATTCACCTGGTTCAGTGAATCGATTGATTATTTGAAGTAGTCGTGAATCTGTTTTACAGTGCTAACAATCGAGAAAAACTATGCCAAGAGTATCATTTCATTTTCGTCCCCAAATCCCAAGTTTGCAGTATTTTCAAGCTCCCATTATCCTGATGATTCCCTCCATTCCCGCACATCTATTTTCAGGTAACTTTAACTTCTGCATACTACTTATGTTACTTCAGATCAATCAATCAAGGAAGCCATACTAGTGCACCTAACGTTGTGTTGTGATGTTACTATAGAATAATTCAAAAACTTAGAATAAAAGAGTGTTTGAATTAATCTTAATCTGATGAAGCCACTGTGTTGGCGAAACAATATTGTCATGTTTGACTAAATTACAGTGAAAATTACAAAAATATTCAAGTATCGGCCCAATCGATTAGTGAATCAAACATATAGCTTTATTTCGCTGGAAAGGGTTTTACGCGGCATGTGTTTCCGGTGCTTAATTTATTATCAAGTTTTATATACGATTTGGAAAGTTTGCAATTCATACAATAAATACTACCCTGATTAGAGAGATCAACCTGTTTGCTATTATTGATTTGTTATGATTTATAGCAATTTACCGTCATTTCGAACTCGTGAAATAACTGACGTTCGTCCTTTGTTTTTCAGTTTTATACAAATTATTTTGTTAAATTTTCATTAAGGCTGCGGTTTAGTCCATTCAAAGAAACAAGTGTCAGGTTTCTTTGATAACATTTCTGAACGAAAACGAATTTTGTGAATCTGAAAACTGTTTTCGAATCTTGAACATTTTCTCCAGGGGGTAACATAATTTTAAAGTTGAAGAATTGCATCAATAGTTTGAAAAATCAAAGTTACAAATTACTCATTTTTTTCACGCATAAATTGTCCACATTTAGGAATTAATTAAAAATATTCACTCTCATATTGGACAATTTTAAAATATGTTAACCCCTAGAGAATTTATTCAACTTTAAATTGGTAAAGGACTGAAGCCCAATGATTAATTAGTTTAGAAATCTAATCAAAGAAACCGAGACTTCATCAAAATCGATCGAAAATTCAGAAATAAACGCGTTACTATGCAACTTTTCATACATCAATGATGTATGAAGTTGCTATGATGTAACATCATAGTTCACACGTTTTCCGCGACACAGACCAAGCGCTAATAATCTTGAAATAACAGATGATATGTGCTAAGGAACCGATAGGTGTCGTAGATGCAAGATTTATTATGTTATGATGATCGAGTGATAACATTGACACTCCAGAAGGAGAGAGAAGGCTGTAATATTTTCTCTTTCCATTTTTATTTCATGATCCCAAATTATAAAACATTTGTTGAATCTGGGCGAAAGTATCGTCTTGCAGACGGAAGATAAACCAAGGTCATGTCGAGAATGATTTACGACTTGGTAGAGTGGGAGAAATATTGAACTTGGATAAATTCAGATATTCCTACTCATATAGAGTTAGTATTTATGAATTCATAAATTATTTTCAGTTTATTATCGGATTGGAACGGTCGGTGTATCAAAATTGGATAATATAAAAATTTTCTTGAAATTAAATTAAATAATATTTATGATTTATGAAATGATGACATTATTTATATATTATCTATTAATTATTACTACTTATCACTAATATAACGAATGGGAATTTAGATACAAATAAATCTACGATTTTACAAATCGGGATCCAACGTAGATTTTAGATAGATGTTTGTTCGCTTCTAGCACACGATAATAATTTATTGCTATATTTGAACGTTTCAAAGCATGTTTGACAAATTAAAATGTAAATGTGAACGAACAATTTGTTTTTAATTAAATTTATTGACCCTCTACTTCTGGCTTTTCGATGCGTCACATTAATTATTGAAAAAACTAGAAGATTTCTAGAAAAACAAAATGTAGTTATCGATAAACAAAATATAACTAAACGCTGTGAAAATCTGTTTCCTATACTTCCATTTTTGGAGGTAAAATATGTTATATATGCATATGGAACTTATATTAGTATATAATAATAATACAGTGTCAAACAAATTAGTATTCATACATTTAATTTTTTCATATAATGAATGCTTAAAATTAATAACCCATCAAAATTCTTCATTGCCACCCAATGTATTTATTGATTATGAAAATAATTTTCGATTATGTTGAAATCACAAGCTCAAAAAAATAATTTGTAACAATAATATACCTACGTTTGCATAATCATAAACCTGTTATTTCACAAGCGTTAATACCTAATATAAAAAGAATTCAATCAAAAAGTCAGAAGTCAGCCTCTCACTTTCTTTGTCATATTTCACATATTTCGCCTAGCGATTTATTATATATATATATATATATATATATATATATATATATATATATATATATATATATATATATATATATATATATATATATATATATATATAAGGTATATATATATATATATATATACAAAAACCTTATTTAGTAAACGCGGCACAATTAGGCGCGTTCAGAAATTAAAGAAATATTTTTCTTTACATCTCCCCCTTCATGGTGAGAATTATACAAGTAATTCTCAAAATGTTTAGGATAAACTATTCATAATACTCTTCACCCAAGCTTTCACTATTTATTCCTTCTTCCATTCGTATAAGTTTTGTTATATGGTATATTCCTGTTTCCTTTCTTGTTCTTCCTGTATTTATTTTGTATATTGTATTGGATATTTTTCCTGTTATTTCAAACGGGCCGATTCTTAAGTTGTCCATCTTGTTTCTATTCATTTTGTTTCCGTTTTCAATATAAACCAGTTCTCCTATATTAAATTCTATGTGTTTTCTTCCTTTATCAAATATTTTTTTATTATAAGTATGGGATCTTATTGTTCTCTCCAGTGCTTCTTCTCTATCTTTAATCCATCTATCTATATTTGTTGGTTGTCGTAGTTCTTGTGGTAAGATACTGGTGTCTTTTCCTTCTAATAAATATTCTGGTGCAAAGCCTGTCACCGAGTGTTCGGTTTCATTATATTTATCTATACATTCTCTTGCAACTGATGTCCAGGATTTCTTCTCCTTCTTTTCATTGATTTTGCATCTCATTTTATTTACTAGTGTCTGGTTCAATCGTTCATTAAGTCCATTTGAAAATGGAGTATCTACTGCAGTAAAAATTAGTTGTACATCATTATCTGTCAGAAATTCTTTAAATTCTTTCGAATTTAATCCTGAATATTGGTCTGCTAGTAAAATATCAATTTTTTCTGTCTCTAGAACCTTATTCACTAACTTAATGAAATCCGCAGCACTCTGTGTTTTAGATGTTAGAATGAACGCAAATCTTGTGAAATGATCAACCAACAAATGTAGGTATTTCTTTGTAGATCGTTGTCCTCCAAAGCCACCAATAGTATCTATCGACATTATTTGAAATGGTTTTGTCGCTGGTCCCAGATGCGACATCAATCCGTATTTATTTTGGCCTCTAGACTTATTCTTGATACAGGTGTCACAAGTCTTACATATATTTTTTATATTTTTTGTTAGACTCTTGGCTGTATAATATGGGCTTATCTTATTTATCATTTGCTGGATTCCTAAATGGCACCATTTGGTATGTACTTCTTTTATTAGTGTTATACTTGATTCTTCAGTTAATATAATTTTCTCCCTATTTCTTATTTTTTTGTAGAGTATTCCATTTCTTTCAATCAATTTGTGTTTTTCTTTTTCTATTTTCTGTTGATCTGCCTTAATATCTTCTAATTTTATATGATTTACCATCTTTAATACTTCTTCTTCATTATCATTCTCTTCCAATACTGGATTTCTGCTGAGACTATCTGCTTCTGTGTTATTTTTTCCAGGTATATATTTAACATTAAAGTCGTATTGAGACAAATAAAATGTCAATTCACCGAGTTCTTCATCTGTTCTTGCTTTTATGTTGAGATTTTCTAGTGGTTTGTGATCCGAGAAAACTGTGAATTTTCTTCCAATTAGCCAGTATTGCCAGTATTTAATTGCTTCTTTGATTGCTAAACATTCAAGGTATATTGCCTTCTTCCTTTTTTGTGTGTCATTAAGTTTCTTTGAGAAATATCCAACTGGTTTTTCTTTTCCATCTTTTTGTATCTGTTTCAATATTGCACCTATACCATTCAGTGAAGCATCTGTGTAAATTCTTATAGGTAAATCTTTATCGAATATTTCCAGTACTGGTTGTGAGCATAATATCTTTTTTATATCTGAGAATGATTTCTCACATTCTTCTGACCATGTAAATTGTATATTTTTCTTCAGTAATCTATGCAGTGGATCTAGTATTATTGAATTGTTAGGTATGTATTCACGGTAGAAGTTGATCTTGCCTAAAAATTGTCTAACGTTCTTTTGAGTCTTCG
The DNA here is from genome assembly GCA_030704895.1 of Henosepilachna vigintioctopunctata. NCBI lineage: Eukaryota > Metazoa > Arthropoda > Insecta > Coleoptera > Coccinellidae > Henosepilachna > Henosepilachna vigintioctopunctata. The sequence goes on along the minus strand of JARQZJ010000136.1, from coordinate 1,542,844 downwards.
GTGTTGGAAAATTTCTTATTGAAATAATGTTATCTTTGATAGGCTGCATTGTGTTGTTTCCTATTATATGTCCTAAGTATTTTACGGATGTTGCTGCAAATGTGCATTTTTTAAATTTTAGTCTGAATCCTTCATTTATTATTGCTTGTAGTACTTGTTCTATGTGTTCTATATGTTTTTCAAATGATTGTGAAAATATTAAGATGTCATCAATGTAATTTTCTGTAAATTCTTTTAAGTTATACTTTCTCAATATATTCGATAAGATTCTCTGGAAAATTGCAGGTGATGTTTTCAATCCAAATGGCAGGCATGTCCATTGGTAGTGTCCTTCTTGTGTAACAAATCCTGTTTTCTGTCTGTCTTCAATGCGTAGTGGTATAGACCAGAACGCGGAATTTATGTCCAGTGTGGTAAAATATTTACAATTTCTTGCTTTTATTATCAAGTCACTTATCAATGGAAATGGTTGTGCTTGTGGTACGATTATCTTATTTAATTCTCGGAAATCAATGCAGAGTCTTGATTTGGTGTTTTCATCTCTCTTAAAGGCCAATGTAACTGGTGCTGAAAATGGACTATATGATTCTTCGATTAAGTTGTTTTTTAGTAAATTTGCTATCTGATTTTCTATTTCTATTTTGTCCTCTATTGTACAACGGTATGGCCTTTTGCTGCAGTATCTATCTACGAGTAAGTCTATCCGGGCTTCATATTCTTTTACTGTCCCTACATCATATTTATCTTTGGCGAATACATTATCATATTTATCTATTAATCTTTGTATTTGTGTCTTCTTGTTATAGTCTAAATGATGTAAGTTTGTAATAAATTCATTTTTATTCACATGCTCATTAAAATTTATTCGAATTTCTTCTTCTGCTTTTTCTTCTAATCTATTCATAGTTTCTGTCTCTATTCTCTCTTTCTTTTGTATTATTCTTAAATCTTCATCTTGGGTTAGGTTAAATTTTTTTATCATGTCCAGTCCTATAATGAAATCTTCAAAATCAACATTGTCTACAATAAACACATCAACATTTTCTTCTACATCAAAAATCTTTACTTTTATGTTTATTAAACCTTTCGTGTATGTCACACCATTGACAGTTTTTAATTTTATTCTATTTGCATCTTCTGAAACACTCTGTATTTTTACTAATCTTTTGTTGATTAGAGAGACCTGGGAACCTGAATCATATGTTCCATTTACTAGTATTTTGTCTTCTAATAACATTTTTATTTTTATCAATGGTGTGATTACTCGTTTTTTGTTTCTTCGTTTAGATTAACTTCTAATACCGAATTACTTCCAATGATTTTACTTTCCTTTCCTTCTTTTTTAAACCAACATGACTGTTCTGGGTGATATCGGGTACCTTTATTCAAATTTTCGCAGATTTTACATGGCTTCTTATTTATAATGTGTTTCTTGTTATCTTGTTTATCTTCTCTCTTTTAATAAAGTTACTGTTGACCAATCCTTCGCACTTCTTTATTTCATGAAGCAATCCTGTTGAATTTTCGCACTTTTCTGGATCAATTCTGTTTCTTATATATTCAGGTAAGCCAGCTGCTATCAGCATCACTAGAGTTTTCCCCCAATATCTTCATCCATTTCTAATAACAGTTTTTCTTTTCTTATTGCATATTCCATCAGAGATCCTTCTTTATGTCTGTAATATATAGCATACATTCCTGTACTCCATCCTTTATCAGCAAATGTTTCCAAAAATTTTTCTTTCCATTCCGACCATTCTGCTTCTATTTTCAGGGTTTTCAGTGTAGCCGAGTGCCAGTCTGCACATGATTTGTCCAGAAATAATCTTAATATTTCTATCTTTGTTATATCTTCATTAATTTCATGTCGTTTGCATTCTTTTTCAAATGTATCCATCCATTGTTTTGCATTTGTGAATTTACAAACAAATTTTTCAATCATAAATCTTTCTGATATATTTTTTAAATTCAATTTGTTTTCTTTTTTTGGAGTAGTATCTTCTGATTTTGTTTGTTTTATTTCGTTGAGGTACATATCGTTGAACATTAGGTTTTCATCTTCGTCAAAATAGGTATGACAATTTAGTAAACGCGGCACAATTAGGCGCGTTCAGAAATTAAAGAAATATTTTTCTTTACATATATATATATATATATATATATATATATATATATATATATATATATATAAATTAAAAACAAGGTTTGTCAGGCAGAAAATGAAGTGTTTACGGTATTTACCTGAGATTTACGTTGTTTGTTTAAACGGCTGTTACAAATAAACAAACAACGTAAATCTCAGGTAAATACCGTAAACTCTTAACTAAATATATATATATATATATATATATATATATATATATATATATATATATATATATATATATATATATATATATATATATTTCTTGAAATTGATTTATTGCCTGTTTAAGATATTTTATTTCGAACGTTTTTAGCAATAACAGGCTTTTTTTGATATGAAAAAGTTTATTTTTGTTGACGTTTCGTTGTTATATTACAACTTTGTCAAAACTAATGAATAATTGAATTTATGAGTTACTATAGATATCAAATGTCAAACTCATTTTTTAGAAAAATCAAATTAGTTTTTTTGTATCTTCACTTATTGATTTTCATTATCCTCTGATAAACTTTTCCATATCAAAAAAAGCCTGTTATTGCTAAAAACTTTCGAAATATATATATATATATATATATATATATATATATATATATATATATATATATATATATATATATATATATATATGTTTCTTATGATAAAATCAAATACATGGAAAGAATACCAAGAAATAAATCTTCTCTTATGACAAAACATGGTGAAATTCTGCAAGTAGGCCATTTTAAATACCTCGGGGAAGTTATACAGTCCTCAGGTTCAAACCTAATCGCTAATGAACAGAAAATAACCAAGCTCCAAAGGGCCCATGGACTCACTATAACAAAAAGTGCATTTCGAGAGGCGCCAAATTGAGGCATTATAACACAACGATTCTTCCAGAAGCAATCTACGCAGCTGAAACAATGGTTATTGGCGGCCATTCAGGAATTAAAGAAATAGAAAAACAAGAACGAAAAATTCTCAGAAAGATTTACGGGCCAATCAATACAAACGGTATTTGGATGAAAAGACCTCAAATTGAACTGTATCAAAAGACAAATACGATAACGGAAGAAATCAGAAAACGACGAGCAAAGTTCTATGCACATGTCTACAGAATGAAACAGTCCAGAGTACCGAAGAGTACTCAATATAATTATGAATAGTAAATGCGGAACATAGTGGCTAAAAGAGGTCCAAAAGGATCTACAACAGATCAATATAAAAAATCTCGAAGATCGCACTGAATGTCGCTATAAAATCGCACATGTAAAGTTTGAGCAAAAATTAAATCGTCAACCTGGAGTAAAGTGGACAGATGAACGGAAGAAAGAGCATTCAGAGAGGATGAAGCGTTTTTGGGAGGCAAAAAAGATGAAGCAAAATTCCTAATGATTGCGAATTCAAGTTCAGTCGCTCTCCTCATGGGGAACAATCGAAATAACAATAATAATAATAATAATAATAATATATATATATATATATATATATATATATATATATATATATATATATATATATATATATATATATATATATATATATATATATATATATATATATATATATATATATATATATATATATATATATATATATATATATTTCCATACATATCCCCACCGAATTCAGTGCATTTTAAATGGTACCATGTAGGGTAATTATCACATCCTATATTTTTCATGCCGGTGATTTCGGTATCTCTAGTCATTTCCTCTTCACCATTATTACATGTCCATTCTCTTTATAGTACATGCACTATTTTTCTTCCCATTTTTTACTTTTTTTATAATTTAACTGCTTTTCCGCTTTCCTTTTTTGTGATTCTTCTTTTTTTTATGTTCCTCTTCTTCTTTCTTTGCCTTAATCTCAGTATTCGATTTTTTTGTTCAATATTTCGTACTTTTCCTTTTCGAACTTATATTAGTATATAATAATAATACAGTGTCAAACAAATTAGTATTCATACATTTAATTTTTTCATATAATGAATGCTTAAAATTGATAACTCATCAAAATTCTTCATTGCCGCCCAATGTATTTATTGATTTTGAAAATAATTTTCAATTCTGTTGAAATCACAAGATCAAAAAAATTATTTGTAATAACAATATACCTACGGCTGCATAATCATTAACCTGTTATTTTACAAGCGTTAATACCTAATATAGAAACAATTTAATAAAATTAAATTGCTTCAAGAATTGAAAATGAAAGTAACTTTTTTTAGGTATGCATAATCAGAAAAATTTATTGAAAATTCAATGGCCAATGTTCCTCAGGCATGCCATATTAGAAGTTTTCAGTCCCACTGCATGAAATTCTCAGAATTACGAGTTCTTGTATTTGCTAAAGAAGCCGCCCGGCGTCGAAGATGAAAGACTGTTTTGACTGGAAATGAAAGTGGAGTTGTGAGTGACTCATCACTGGCACTCTCGATAGCGTCGATACATCATTCTTCAAATTATTTTTCTTTATATTATATTCTGAAAGTGAGAATTAATTATTCATTTCAAAATGTCCACGATTTTGATTATATAGGTACTTACTCATTATAATCTTCAAGTGATCCCCAAGTAAAATCATATTCGTGGACATTATTATTTCCTATATTTAGGTATATTTCCGAGAGTTCCTGCAGAAGTATTATCTTTTATCTGTTCGATCTCCTTATAATTACCATTGTCTAACAACCCTTCTCCGTTTTCAATGACATGTTCATCGAAAACAAATTCACGTTCCCTCGTCTCCACAATATCCATCGCTGAACTGAAAATAAATAAATAATATATTCTCTATAAATTTATCACAGTATTGTTTATTTGCAGCAATTTTATGACATCGGCTTCTCTTTGAGCGTTTCTTTTTGAGGTACCTAATTCTTTTCTCGAACCATTCTGAGAACTGAAAGTAAATTATTCGTAATACAATAATAACATGTAAAACAAATTAGTAAACAAACGCTCTATAAGAAAACGAAGTGAATGTATTGATAAATACAATTTGTGATATGGAAATAATTGCTAGGTGTTCCCAAGAAAGTTTTAGGATATTACTCGTTTAGAATCTAAACGAATCTAAGCTTTAAATATTCGTTCGGTCATAAAAGTGAATGATCGTCGAATTGGAGTACCCGCGAAAGTTTTCCAATTTCAAAAAATAAACTTACCGTAATTACAGTTTTGTTTCTGCTTAGTCACTCAACACCAGAACACACTTATACCTCTCGTCGACAGATGGCGAATTATTTAAACTTGAAATTTCATCGAATTATGCGAGGTCGTAGAATGACGTAATATACAATCTTAAAATGATATCGGTATCGCCATCTACTGACGCAACGCAATTTGGAGTTTACTAAACCGCAGCCTTAAGTATCGGCCCAATCGATTAGTGAATCAAACATATAGCTTTATTTCGCTGGAAAGGGTTTTACTTGACATGTGTTTCCGGTGCTTAATTCATCATCAAGTTTTATATCCGATTTGGATAGTTTTCAATTCATACAATAAATACTACCCTGATTAGAGAGGTCAACTTGTTTGCTATTATTGATTTGTTATGAATTATAGTAATTTACCGTCACTTCGAACTTCATGAAATAACTGACGTTTGTACTTTTTTAAATAAAACAAATAATTTCCAAATATTAAGCTCCATAAATTGGGCCATGGCTAAATTTTTGTACACATATTTCATCCATGTTGTTTAATATAAATTAGATCACAGTGTGGACATAGAAGCTGCGGGATAATAGATTGTCGGATAGCCAATATAAAATTTTTACTCGAAATCTGTCACAAACGGCTAATAACTTATACAGAAAAACAAGAAATTAAATAAAAGTAGTAGTTTTATTTACAAACAGCTAGGTCAAATGTTGAGTTGGCAAAGAAACCACAAAAACAAAAAAAAAAGATATTGAACAAAAAGGTAGAATTAGATGAAAGTTCGTTTTCTCAATATTTGAAAAACCTTTTTGATGCTAAAAGTAATATTGAATATAAACTTAAATTCAAACACTTGAACTTATGATTTACACTTTATTGACTACATAACATGACACGTTTCGTCATTACAAACGACTTTTTCAGATGCTTACAGAAAAGAAGTCGTTCGTAACGACGAAACGCGTCATGCTATGTAGGTAGTCAATAAAGTGTAAATCATAAGTTCAAGTGTTTGAATTTAAGTTTATATTCAATTATAGTGGATTTACATCAAGTAAACTCCAACACTATTAAATATTTAAAAGTAATATTTTTATTCAACTCGTGTTTTTATGTTTCTGTTTTTAACCGTTCGTTTCACAGTAATAGAAAACAAAATTACCAGAAATTAATTACATTAAATTGAACATATGCTGAGTAAATAAGTAAGCATAATCAGTGAATTGTATTAATAACTAGTTTCTATAAAGTTTTATAAAGAAATATTGCAAATTTTTCGCTGGTATAGTGAACATGGTAACAATGTTTCAAACCCAGTGTTTTCATCAAGAAAGGTAAAATGGCTTGTTCTTCAATATTATTGAGGATATTAAATTAATGAGATAATATATGTCAGTTAATAGTTGTTTTTGTGTAAGGCATCTAATAGATTCAATTTTCAATAAAACTTATGTTTGAAATAAAATCACACCAAGTTGGGAACACAGCGGTATTGAATAAAACTTCAGAAAGATAGTGCTTCGAGATCGATCCGCTAGAAATCCATGTGAGCTTAAAGTAAGGCAGCGTACTATCATTCATCAATGAATTTACTGATTTCCTACGACCACGATAAAAAACAATTACAATTTCTCAGCATTTATATCTTCAAAATTTTCGTATCTTATTTACGAATGTATCCCCAGGAAATCACCAATCACGTCGCCTTGAACAACAGTCACTCTGAAATCAACGACACCGTTGCCACATCGTCGAGTTCGGACGAAGAAAGTGACGAGCCCCCTCCCTTGCCACCACCGCGCAGCGAGAGCCTTAAGCGGCCCACTAGCGCTTCTCCCGTTGATCGACCACTGCCGAAAATTCCTAACAGCGTGTCATTGAACGATATCGCTTACGAAGAAAGGAGCAACGGAAACGCAGAAGGCGAAGAAGTGAGTGCTAATTACAAAAGATTTTTTTGTCTTATTTATTTGTGTTTCTAATACCATAACAAGACTTGGATGTTACAATCTCTATGAAAAACTTTCAAGAATTTTATATTGTCAAGTGTGAAATAAATTAATTGATTATTTTAGGATTGGTAAAATTTGTGTATAATTTACTTCTTTTAGTCGTATAATCCCAGCGGCCCCTTGCCAGTAGTTCCGGGAGGCGATGGTAGCAGCGAGGATGAGCTGGTAGAAGAACTCAGGTCGGACTCTGACAATACAGAAAAATCTAGTTGTATAGAGGAAAGGTGAGTGTTGTATTTAATTAAGGCGGTCGACTATGAAAAACTAAAATGGCACATTTCTGCGGCTACACAATCTAGAGGACTGGTGATGTGTCCGTCGTGCGCTTGAAATGCATAACGTAGCTACTGAATCACAATTTGTAAGATTATACTTTTCGGACTAGTAAAGGTTTTACTGATTCTGAGTTTTGGTTAAAAATGTTAAAAATATTTCAACAATTTCACATATTAATTATTTTTTTATTTTAAGCATATAATATATATACATATTATATATATATATATATATATATATATATATATATATATATATATATATATTTAAGAAAATGAACACTAGAACATTAATTTGAAAAATTGAAATTAATCAAGAGAATGTTATAGTAGAGCTAGATATGTGAACGTGTACGATGTGATGTCTCCATTATTCTTCAAGGGATAAATGTTAGAGAAATATTGAAATCGATGCCACACCTGATGGAAGTGCGAGACATATATGTTTCGTTCTGCAAGGAACTCGTCAGTCGCACCACGTCCATCGAAGTGAGGCAACGATTTCAACCTCCAAGCATCTTCTTGTGACTTCAAGTGAAAGATCGTAGAGTAAAGAATACTCTACAATTCCATCTATAGAAATCAGTAGAAAACATCTCTCTCAGATTACAGAGACACCAAGCATCGAAATTTCACACATCTTCTATACCCTTAGGTATCTACTAAATTGCAATGTCTATTTGACAAATATCGAACGATGTTTTTAAATGTCAATAGGTTGCGTTAGTAGTATGCTCGCGTTTATTCCCGTATTTCAGGGGCATATTCGGCGATATTTTTAAGGAAATGAAAATTTTTTTGTGCTTATGGCACTGAATGAAATATTCAAGAAAATGAACACTAGAACGTTAATTTGAAAAATTGAAATTAATCAAGAGAATGTTATAGTAGAGCTAGATATGTGAACGTGTACGATGTGATGTCTCCATTATCCTTCAAGGGATAAATGTTAGAGAAATATTGAAATCGATGCCACACCTGATGGAAGTGCGAGACATATATGTTTCGTTCTGCAAGGAACTCGTCAGTCGCACCACGTCCATCGAAGTTGTGGCATCGATTTCAATATTTCTCTAACATTTATCCCTTGAAGGATAATGGAGACATCACATCGTACACGTTCACATATCTAGCTCTACTATAACATTCTCTTGATTAATTTCAATTTTTCAAATTAATGTTCTAGTGTTCATTTTCTTAAATATTTCATTCAGTGCCATAAGCACAAAAAAATTTTCATTTCCTTAAAAATATCGCCGAATAGGCCCCTGAAATACGGGAATAAACGCGAGCATAGTACTAACGCAACCTATTGACATTTAAAAACATCGTTCGATGATATTTGTCAAATAGACATTGCAATTTAGTAGATACCTAAGGGTATAGAAGATGTGTGAAATTTCGATGCTTGGTGTCTGTAATCTGAGAGAGATGTTTTCTACTGATTTCTATAGATGGAATTGTAGAGTATTCTTTACTCTACGATCTTTCACTTGAAGTCACAAGAAGTTGCTTGGAGGTTGAAATCGTTGCCTCACTTCGATGGACGTGGTGCGACTGACGAGTTCCTTGCAGAACGAAACATATATGTCTCGCACTTCCATCAGGTGTGGCATCGATTTCAATATTTCTCTAACATTTATCCCTTGAAGGATAATGGAGACATCACATCGTACACGTTCACATATCTAGCTCTACTATAACATTCTCTTGATTAATTTCAATTTTTCAAATTAATGTTCTAGTGTTCATTTTCTTAAATATTTCATTCAGTGCCATAAGCACAAAAAAATTTTCATTTCCTTATATATATATATGGAAATACATATAAGTATATTGGTATAAGTATAAATATTTATGGCACTGAATGAAATATTTAAGAAAATGAACACTAGAACATTAATTTGAAAAATTGAAATTAATCAAGAGAATGTTATAGTAGAGCTAGATATGTGAACGTGTACGATGTGATGTCTCCATTATCCTTCAAGGGATAAATGTTAAAGAAATATTGAAATCGATGCCACACCTGATGGAAGTGCGAGACATATATGTTTCGTTCTGCAAGGAACTCGTCAGTCGCACCACGTCCATCGAAGTGAGGCAACGATTTCAACCTCCAAGCATCTTCTTGTGACTTCAAGTGGAAGATCGTAGAGTAATGAATACTCTACAATTCCAGCTACAATTCTAGCTCTATATATATATATATATATATATATATATATATATATATATATATATATATATATATATATATATATATCATAACTAGTATTTGTCATTTGTTATGAGTAACTTATATACTCATAACTAGTTTTGTCTATGCTTGTTCATTGTCTTTGAGGACAATGTACAAGCATTATATTCATGCTGAACAACAGAAAATCAGATCAGATGGCTCCAAAACAAAATGTTCGAAATCTTAATAGCGAGGTTAAGCGAATTGTCATCAAAGCCGATAATTAATCACAGAACACGACACCTCGACCGGGAGAAAGGACCAGAGAAGAGGCTTCCTGTCTTAGGTAGGCAGAACTTAGCTCGAGTTTTCATCTACTCTGCGGTCATCCAGTGTAAAAAAGTAACTGTAAATACCAATTAGACCGTTAATGTCTGTTCTTTTATCAATACTAATTTTGTATTTATTGATGAAACACATTTCTAAAAAGGCTCTCTTCTCCAGACTAGTTTGCGATGCCAATATTCTGGCATTACCATAGTCGAAAATGTGGCCATTGCTCGAAGCATGCAAGGCAAAAGCACATCTATCTGGATGCATCCGGGTGTCGCTTCTATGTAGCACGAACCGTCTTTCAAGAGCCTGTGAGGTTTTTTAGAACAATTTTCTAGAATCACTAATCTGTTTCTCAGTAACTCTTAGCTGCTTCAGGAAATTAAATATAACAATAGGCATTATGCACAACATTTCAACTTTTTATTATCTGATGTCCCTAGGCATTCATCAAGAAAAATATTCGTTCAGTGGGAGCGTTTTATCGTTCTCATTTTTGAATACATTACGTTGAGTAACTTGTCTTTAAAAGCTAAACATAGACTATTGAACATTTTTAAGCACATTCTGCAATATGGCAAAATTGGAAAACCTATGTTATATCGACAAATTGGTTGAGGCTTTCTCGGCCAGTCGTTGAACAAGTGTTGTCCTGGTTCGGGTCTAGGGGCCGTCGTCGGTTGGAATTTCTTCCTAACGTTTCGCTAGCACGAGTGGCGAGCTTCTTGAGAGGTCATTCCATTTCTGATTCTGGAAGTAGACTGGCGAATTCTCGTATGCAGGTTGTATTTATATCTTAGCATAGGGGGCGTGGTTTGTTCCGCTTCGGTTGAGGGGGGGGACGTTCTGCTCCGGTTGGTGCCTTGACATCCAATGGCATCACTCGTGTATGCCTTATGATATGATTCCAGATTGGATTGAGACTGAGGGTTTCTTCCTTTCTGTTGAAATTGTTCGTATGCTTTCGGATTTCAATGGCTTCCCTGACCAGCCTGTTTTGATAGCCGTTGACTGATGCCAAGAGCGCACAATCCTCAAAATTTATCTTGTTTCCCTTCGCTCAGTGCGTGTTCGGCTACTGCAGACTTCTAAGTTTGTCCTATCCGGCAACTTGCCTTGTGTTCCTTGAGTCTCGTTCCCATTGATCTTTTGGTCGTCCCAATGTCCCAACTTTTCCGCAAGAACACGGTGTGCGGTAGACTTCTGCAGCCGAAAGCGGGCCCCTCTTGTCCTTCACTGATCCTATGATTTGATGGATCTTCTGTGTAGGTTTGAAGATAGTCCTGACATCAAAATCTTCTCAAAATCTCGCCGATCCTGTCTACGACTCTTGGAATGTATGCTTGTGAAATCGTCGATCGCTGCTAGGTTTCTTTCCGTCCAGGTGTTCTTACGCACATTGATCTCTCGATATCCCTCCTACTGTAGCCATTTGATTCGAACGCAGTTCTTAAGTGTTCCAGTTCTACCTGTTGGTTCTCTGGTTCACAAATACTTCGAGCTCGTTTCGTCAAGGTTCTGATGACTCCATACTTCTGACTCTGGTAATGTTTAGATAAGGCGTGCAAGTATCTGTCCGTATGTGTAGGTTTTCTGTACACCGTATGGCCGAACTTGTTTCCTCACTAGGACGTCCAGGAAAGGTAGCTGTTGATCCTTTTCTGTAAACTGGATACTGGGATGTTGGCTGTTGAGGTGCTGAAGAAAGTCATTTAGATTTTAGCCATACCGGCACTCCAAATCAACAAGGTGTCATCCACATATCTGAACTATGTAGTTGGTTTTTGCTTCGGCGTTTCAATGGCTCTCTCTTCGAACTGTTCCATGAAAAGGTTGACTATAACTGGGCTAAGTGGACTTCCCATTGCAACTCTGTCGACCTGCTCGTAGAAGTTCCCACCCCATACGAATTAGCTTCCAGTGAGACAAATTTCAAAGAGCTTGCAGATGTCGGTCGGAAAGATCTTAGTAACCAGGTCCAGACACTCCCTCAGGGGTACCTTGTGAAGAGTGAGACGACGTCGAAATTCACAAGAAGGTCGTCGGGTCCTAAGTTGATAGCTTTAATTTTACTCACGAAATCGGCGGAGTCCTTAATGCAACTGGCACCCTTTCCCACCGCATGTGGGAAAGTCTCTAACGCATACCGTGTTCTTGCGGAAAAGTCTATATTGGGACGACCAAAAGAACAATGGGAACGAAACTCAAGGAACACAAGGCAAGTTGCCGGATAGGACAAACTGAGAAGTCTGCAGTAGCCGAACACGCGCTGAGCGAAGGGGACCACAAGATAAATTTTGAGGATTGTGCGCTCTTGGCATCAGTCAAACGGCTATCAAAACAGGCTGGTCAGGGAAGCCATTGAAATCCGAAAGCATACGAACAATTTCAACAGAAAGGAAGAAACCCTCAGTCTCAATCCAATCTGGAATCATATCATAAGGCATACAGGAGTGATGCCATTGGATATCAAGGCGTTAACCGGAGCAGATCGGGCCCCCCTCCCCACCTCAACCGAAGCGGACCAAACCACGCCCCCTATGCCGAGATATAAATACAACCTGCGTACGAGAATTCGCCAGTCTACTTCCAGAATCAGAAATGGAACGACCTCTGAAGAAGCTTGAATAGCGGGTCTAAGGGCCGTCGTCGGTTGACGACGGCCCTTAGACCCGAACCAGGACAACACTAGTTCTATGTTATATTGCCAATACTGAAAAAGAACAATAATCCAGCTCTAGTAGGTTCTTACCATAGATATTATTAGGATCCTGTGTGTTTAAAACATTCGAATATGCTGAAACGTATTTGAAATGTGGTTAGAATATTATGGTAAATTTCCAGATACAGTAGAAACTCGATTAACCGGACTAATTGTTGTCGTTAGGCATCCGGATAATCGAAAGTCCGGATAATCGAATGTATGAAAAATAACGGGTTTTATGCATATGTTGTACATAATGATATGTCTTAATTAAAAATAATAAATACATACATATTAACGAAAATCACTGTTTATTAAGAGATACATCCTACATACAATAATTTTACCTTAAACATGAAATTAACATTTAGGTACATATGTACGTATAATTTCTTAACATTATGTATTTGGTAATTTGCCTTTGGTAATCAGAAAGTAAAATATATAAGTTTAATTTGGTTTAAAATATTTGGTAATTGTCATTTGACGTAAGCCACTTTTTCTTTTAATTGCTGCTATATCACGAATTCGTTTCAGCCGTAGTAAATTCACAGGATCACTCTCTGTTTGTTTTTCAAACCACTTGAGAGCTGTTTCCAGGGCGTGAAGTGCTTCATCATGAGATGGTCCTGCATCATTTTCTAGATTTTCTTCTGTTTCATCTTCTTCCATTTCTTGCTGTTCATTTAACTGCAATATGTTTCTACGATTTCGTCATCCGACATAATCTGAAAGCCTTGATCATTACTATCACAAGTGACCCACTCTTTCATATCATCATCATCACAATCCTGGCAAATTTGTATTTTTAACATTAGCTCATTTATATCTTGTAAAATTGTAGAATCAGAAACAGTAGAATCATCCGTATTAGTTACTGAATTTTCATTCTCTTCATTGAGTACTCTGTTCCAAGCCTTGTTTAAAGTCTTCCTTTCAATCAAATCCCACGCATCTACAACCATGTAACAACACTCCTTTAAATTCATTGCCTTCAAAAATGATAAAACGACTTCTACATTATCTTCATCAACAGACAGTAGCCTACGTGAAAGTTGTTTTCTAAAAAGTCGTTTCAGTGTTTCAATAACACTTTGATACATTGGTTGTAGCAAGGATGTCACATTAGGAGGCAAAAATTTTACTTTGAACCTTCCATTTTCCCTTCCTAACTGTTCAGCCGAAGGATGGGTTGGCACATTATCCAGTAAAAGTAGTACATTTCCTTGTTTTCCAATTTCATTTTGCCTTTTTTTTACTTCAGGTATAAAAGTGTTGTCATACCAGTCAATGAATATTTCAGAGTTCATCCATGCGCTTTTTTGATTTTTATGAATTAAGGGCAACCTAATATTTTTAAAACATCTGGATTTTTTGATTTTCCGATGAGGGGCAAAGGTATTTTATGGGTTTCGGTAGCGTTAGCGCAAACTAATATTGTTACCCGCTCTTTGCTAGTTTTATACCCTGGAGCTGAACTCTCGCGCTTAGAAGCTAAAGAATTTGATGGTAATGACTTCCAGTTTAATCCAGTTTCATCAGCATTATAAACAAAATCCAAATCATAGTTATTTTCAATCAATTTCTTCTTAAAATCATTTTTAAAAGACTTTGCTGCGTCTACATTAGCTGACATTTTTTCACCTTGTATTTCCAATTCACGAATTCCATGACGAGATTTAAATCTATACAACCATCCGTTACTTGCCACAAACGATTCATTGCCACCTAGTTTTTTATTTAACTGTAATGCCTTTTCACAAAGTAAAGGACCAGATATCGGTTGACCAGTTGATCGTTTTTGTAAAAACCAACAATATAAAGCGTCTTCTAAAAGTTCATTTTTAGGTTTCTTCATCATTTTCCGATGTTTACTCCCGTCTTCACTGTCTAATTTGCAGGTATACGACAAAATTGAATCTGTATTCTTCTTAATATTACTAATCGTGGAAGTACCTACACCATACTTATCAGCTAACTTACGACTGGTTTCTCCTTTTTTTAACGAATCAATAATATTTATTTTGTCTTTCAGCGATAGCACCACTCTCTTACGCTTTGACCTTTTTAAATATGTAGGTAGACTTGATACATACGCACGTCAGAACGGAGTAACTATTGCTAACTAACTAAAACAATAACGAAACGCGTGGGCAGCGATCCCGTGGAGCTCGTGCGGGGTAATACCAGTTCGGACACGTTCGTACAAATTCGACTTGTAGTTATTTAATATATTGGTCGGGGTCGGTAGTCCGGATAATCGCGAATCCGTATAACTGAGGGCCGGATAATCGAGTTTCTACTGTATTCATTTCTAATACGGCTTTAGGAAGGAACACTGTATTAACGGCAATATTTGTCAACTGACTACAGATTTTCATTTAGCTTTCTCGAACAATAAAATATTGATGTTAATGCAGATATGAAAGGTGCTTATGACAATGCGAACATGCTTAAAGAATAATGTAATGCAGTTGGACGAAGTGTAAAATTTGCATATTTATTATACAATATGTGTATCAACCGACGTATTTACCTTAGAATTGAAAATGAGTTGGAGGGCCCTTTACCAGCACCGGACTTAGGACAAATTTTATCTCCCTTATTATTTGTCATATGTTATCATTGTTTAGGAAATTATTACACTAATCCAAATATAGGAATAATTCAATACGCAGATGACATATCCATATAATTTACTAATTCTTCAATAGAAACGTGCAGGCAAGATTTAGCAAATGCTAAAATAAATTTTTGTAATGTTCTCTTCGAGCATGGTCACTCGTTATCTATTTCAGAAACAAAAGTTTGTTCATTCACGACCGAACGTAGTGTGTTTCCTAATGAAATAAATTTGGATCTTTGAACATCATGATTCTATTAATTTTTTTGGATTTAATCTTGATAAATCTTTAAATTAGAAAAGTCATGTGAATAATATCAAAATTAAAGCAGAGAACAAAATACAACTGATAAGATATGTGACCCAGCTCAGTTGGGGGGGGCAGATAAAAATAACCGCCTTGCAGTTTTGTTAGGTCAACCTGGATTTCGTTAGCTTTTTTTTTTGTAACGCACCAAAAAGCACCCTTAAATATTTAAATATCATACAGAGAAAAGCTTTAAAATATTGTTTAGGACTCTTGAAAAGTACTCCGAATGATACGGTCTTAGGTGGGTTAGGATAAATGCCTCTGCATCTTCGTTTTTATAATCTAGGTGGTAAATTTTCAATAAATTATAATAAAGAGAAACTATTCCTCGAAACACTCACAAATCGATTTTGGATAGTAAAACAAGATGCGATGATAGTAACAATATACTATTCCTTTTACGGATAGCATGTTGCCAATGTATTCAATGCACTACGAACACACGTTAATTTCAAAGGTCATATTCCCTCATATTCTTGTACATCGGTAAGAGAAGATTATCTTCAAATCATACAGGATGAGTATCCAGACTGTATAGATACCCTCGGTAGGTGGGGCTGTGTATATACCAGATTCAGGAGAAGTCATTACGGTGAGCTTAAATAATTACTTTTCCATCTTCTATGAAGAATTGTTTGCCATTTACATAGCATTGGAATATATTATGAAATGAGCGTCAGCGACTAAAAATAAATACATAATTTTGTCTGATAGTTAAAGTACACTTCTCTCACTGAAATCCAATAAGTCAGGTACGTAATTGTTATGTATACATCAACAAAATTCGGAATTATTAGAGACAGGAAGGTAGATGTTCACCTACCTTAGTTTCTTGATTGTCGTCTGGTGATCAGTTTTTTATCTTGAAACTGTGATGATATTTTGATCTAAGAGCAACACGGATTTAAGAATGGACCCTCTACTTGGTCCTCTACCTGAGCGATATTATTCGATGTTTTGAATCTGGCATGCAGATGACGCTGTGTACACTGAATTTATTATTGGCTAAGCTGGAGTCCGTGGGTGTGTATGGGGCTCTGCATCGCTGGTTTCGTAGTTTCTTAGGTGGCCAAACCACCTGAGCGATATTATTCGATGTTTTGAATCTGGCATGCAGATGACGCTGTGTACACTGAATTTATTATTGGCTAAGCTGGAGTCCGTGGGTGTGTATGGGGCTCTGCATCGCTGGTTTCGTAGTTTCTTATGTGGCCAAACCCAGATGGTTCGTTATAAGAACTACATTACCACAGAAATTGAAGTGCTGGCGGGAGTGCCCCAGGCTTCGCACTTGGACCCTATTTTATTTAACTAATTTAACTAATAGGTGAAAGTAATCACCTCAGGCGGTGATTACTTTTATCTTCAAATTGATTATTTTGTTAGATGGACTGAAACTAATTGTGTGGAACTTAATATGAGCAAGTGCAACATCATCTCTTTTCATAAAGCTGGTTCTCAGATTTCTCATGACTATCATCTGGGAGATCACATGTTGACTCGAGTTGATTCGATTCGTGACCTTGGTGTGTGTAATTTTAAGGAACATTTGAGAATTGTAATTTCCAGATCTTACCAGATGCTGGGTTTCATTATCTGCAATTCTACCGAATTCTCGCCGAACACTCAGAATACTCTATTGTTGCCTTTGTAGGTCAATAGGTTTCCATACTACCGCTGGGACATCGAGAGTCTTCAGGGAGTTCAACGTAAATGCCTGCGTTTTTTTGGGTTATAAATCTGGTTTCACTGTCAGACGAAACAATGATTTCATGCTTGTCTATTTTAACTTGGATTCATTAGAAAACAGAAGACGTGTGTCCGATATATGTTTCCTATTTAAAATACTTAATGGTTACGTTGATTATGCGGATGTGTCACTCAAAGTGGATTTTAACTTACCATACAGAATTACAAGGTACACTCCTCTCTTTCGCTTGAGAACATGTAAAGCGAACTATATATCGAATTTTTTGTTAATCGCGTTCTGTGGCTGAGCAACCAGGTATCCCATGACATTGACTTTCTCTCTGGTTCACTAAAATCAGTTAAATTGATAGTACTTAGAATAGTGAATTTGAATTTTAAATTGTTTTTAAAAGATGTTTTAAATTATTTTTTATTTCGGTTACTTTGCCTTTATACGTAAGATTTATATTTGTTTTTAAGGTAGTTGTTACTTTATTCTATATTTGTTAAAATGGGGTTTCACGTTCAGTAGATATATATATATATATATATATATATATATATATATATATATATATATATATATATATATATATATATATATATATAAGAAAATGAACACTAGAACATTCATTTGAAAAATTGAAATTAATCAAGAGAATGTTATAGCAGAGCTAGATATGTGAACGTGTACGATGTGATGTATCCATTATCCTTCAAGGGATAAATGTTAGAGAAATATTGAAATCGATGCCACACCTGATGGAAGTGCGAGACATATATGTTTCGTTCTGCAAGGAACTCGTCAGTCGCACCACGTCCATCGAAGTGAGGCAACGATTTCAACCTCCAAGCATCTTCTTGTGACTTCAAGTGGAAGATCGTAGAGTAATCAGTAATCAGAGTCAGTAGAAAACACCTCTCTCAGATTACAGAGTCACCAAGCATCGAAATTTCACATATCTTCTATACCCGTAGGTATCTACTGAATTGCAATGTCTATTTGACAAATATCATCGAACGATGTTTTTAAATGTCAATAGATTGCGTTAGTAGTACGCTCGCGTTTATTCCCGTATTTCAGGGGCCAATTCGGCGATATTTTTAAGGAAATGAAATTTTTTGTGCTTATGGCACTGAATGAAATATTTAAGAAAATGAACACTAGAACATTCATTTGAAAAATTGAAATTAATCAAGAGAATGTTATAGCAGAGCTAGAATTGTAGCTGGAATTGTAGAGTATTCATTACTCTACGATCTTCCACTTGAAGTCACAAGAAGATGCTTGTAGGTTGAAATCGTTGCCTCACTTCGATGGACGTGGTGCGACTGACGAGTTCCTTGCAGAACGAAACATATATGTCTCGCACTTCCATCAGGTGTGGCATCGATTTCAATATTTCTCTAACATTTATCCCTTGAAGGATAATGGAGACATCACATCGTACACGTTCACATATCTAGCTCTGCTATAACATTCTCTTGATTAATTTCAATTTTTCAAATTAATGTTCTAGTGTTCATTTTCTTAAATATTTCATTCAGTGCCATAAGCACAAAAAATTTCATTTCCTTGTATATATATATATATATATATATATATATATATATATATATATATATATATATATATATATATATATATGGTATATATATATATATATATATATATATATATATATATATATATATATATATATATATATATATATATATATATATATATATATATGCTTAAAATAAATAAATGTTCAGCTGTTGTGGGCTTTTGCTCATAGCGGAAAGAGGCATCAGATAATACGCTACATTTGTATAAATGTACTTGGATAGATGCTTACTGTATCTTTAGATAAAAAAATTTTGAAAAATTGTATATCAGAATATGAATCAAATCCAACTGAATGTGTCCCCAGAATGTGTATAGGATGGGTTTGAGGTATAATCCACAGTGTAGCTGTGAGGAATTGGATACCTCAGAACATATGAACCGTTCTTGTAATAACTTTCGTAAAAATTTCAATTTGTGTATCCTTTTGTCATTGAATAATTTGGAAGTTTTTGAGTTGATATATGAACATATTAAAAGTATAGGTTTAAAGTTTTGATAATAGAGATAAATCCTCTCATTTCACTTGTCGTATCCTATGTTTTTCAGTCTGTCACTGTTTCAAAACAGTGGAAATCTAATCCATCATCACAAGTGAATAGCAACTTCATAAATATTAATTAAATGAAATCTTACACATCAAATTTTGAAGCAAGATGTGAAATAAATCAATGACATTAATATAATTTGTGAAGTTTGAACAAAGTTAATTTTAATTGAATGTAAATTTTGAAAATTGAAAAGTTTATTGCATTTATCAACTTTCATTTCATTCCGTTTTCAGCAGAGTGTCTCCGTCTGAACTGCGCCATCGCAATCGGCAAGAAAAGAAGGAACGCATGGAGGCTAAAGTGAGAGAAATGAAGCGTCGCCAGCAGGTTAACGAACAGTGGACACAACTGAAGAGGTCTCTGTATAAACCATTACTTGTCGCCGGTGCGATCGCCGTTAGCGGTGGATTGTTCGCCTATCTTTATTTACGAAATTGATGAGAGTAAATCAATGCTCCCCCACCACTTGTTACCTTCAATTCGTTACTCTTCATCTACTTCTTATTTTCTTGTACAACTAGGTTCTATAAACCAGTCACGCGGCTTTATGGGAATTTGAAGTATTTTGAAATGCTTAAAGTTATTTCTCGAGATTCCCGATTGAAAATGGCGACTGGAAAACTTCACTGCCACTTTACCATTTATGGTAATATAATTATATGAAGTAATGCCTAAATGAATAACAACACATTAACAATTAGAATTTTTATGATCAATTATTGAAAACCTTCAGAACTAATAGCTTTTCTGCAATAATTGTCTTTTTATGTTAAAATGGTTGCTTTCCTCTTCTAAGAACTAAAAGCTATGTGCGTTTATCCGTTCCGTCGCCATTTTGAATTTGAACCAAAGAATTCGAGAAATTACCCCACAATATTTGTTCTTTGAGTAACCCTCGCATTTAGCAATATTTTTCGCATTCATTCCTCTTTTTGCAGCTGCTAGATCACAGCTGAATTTATTTTCATGGTTATGTTTTAGGTTCTTTCTTGCTTGGAATGAATTTGAAAGCTAATCGACTCGTTCCTTTCGATCGATACGATAACTTTTCGATTTGAAAAGTTACTTTGTTGAAAATTCGTTTGAAATTTAAAGTTTAAAATGAAGTACTGTTAATAATTGTAGAAATATTATCATTCAGCTTTCTTTTACATTTTCATCTTTTCTTTCACATTATACAATATTGTTTAGCAAACTTTCGATTAACATAGTAACTAATTTGTAATGAACATTACAGTGTTAAATTTTTTATTGATGCAAGTATTATGCACATAGATTGAAATTATATCAACTTTAATATAATTTCTTTTAAGTTAAGTATTAAACAAATCAATTGCTGAGTTCTTGAGTATCTAATATCTCAAAGTTTTTGCTTAGATTTAAAACTATTAATCTTCGCTGTTCTGTGATAGTTATTCTTCATTTACTTTTAAAATTTAACTGCGACCATAATGCAAAATTTATCAGAAAGATCCTTCTCTCTGATTAAAAAATTGATTTCAAGTGAAAGTTAAAAACTTTCAGATGCATCAATGATTGAAATTATTCTATGTTATGTGAATTCATTTGTTTCTATTGAAAGTAAATGGTTGTTCGTGTTTTGGATGTGAATTTTGAATCTGAAATTTTCCTTATCTAAGTCCAAATTTTTCAACAAAAGTCGTGAAAATTGTCGGAACGAATCCCACAATCTTTCAAGTTTGTCCCATAAAGCACGGTAGAAAATTAAAAGTATATCGTTAGAAACAATCGGATAATCGCTATATGGTGCAATTACGTAACAAGTATAGTCTGAATTCGTTAGTTGAATTTTTTTGTAAAATTTTATTATAATTCATCCCCGGATATTATCCCTGATGAATAATTAACCCAAATCGGCTTTTATGGTCAGGACTCAATTGGTTGAACGTGGCTTTACAAAAGTATTGTGGCTAACCAATGTTGAGCTGGTTTGACTATATAGCCAATGTTTATAAAAGTTTTTATCATTATCGAAAATATCAATACTTCTCAAATATTTCGTGTATATGGCCGTCTAGCCAACCACACATGTGTACTAAAGTTTGTGACTCAAAATAATGAGAACAAAAATTGTTGAACAAATTCTGCAGTTGATGATTTCTTTTATATTTTTGATATTTCTTCACTTTTTCAAATAGACAATCACGAATACACTCCAAAGCAAGAGAACAAAAAAAAACTTAATGAATAAAGACAGCCAACATGTCAATGAATAAAACTTTTTGTACACGCCTATCTATAGTGTTGATTAGTACACATTAAGATCTGAAATGATAATTATTTTTTGATAAACAAAATGTAATTTACAAAAAATACTTACAGAAGAAAAAAATTTTATTCTTTTCATATAATGCCGCTCTAATTCGAGAACCGCTGAAAATTAGTACGTTTTCTCTTAATATTTATACGAAACTTGAAAAGTTAGTTTTTTGTTGATGTCTATTCTTTGTGAGTAATTGAGATCTGTTTTATTGCAAAATTCTGACATAAATTGTTGAGGAATATTAAAGAAGTGATTTTTATGTTTCTAAAGAAAAGCAATAAATTATATAAATTAAAAAATGTTGAATAATTATATAGGTGTTATCATTGAATTTATAGGGATATTGCTTATTACAAAAATTAAGAAAAAAATTTTCAATTCAACATATAAAATATGTTGAGTAGTATTTATCTATAAATCCCAAATTACAGTATGTTCCACCGTTATAATTGACTGCTAACAATAGTGTGCCTTTCTTCTCGATAACTGGAAAGTTTTTTGAAGATACAGATTTGGCTACTTTAAAATCGAATTTTCTCCTAAACAAAATAAAAAATTATGGATGTTATTGTAATCTTTAAATTGAGATTTTTCTGTTTTATGGTGTTAAATTTCAAAGTAAATTTATGTCAGTCTTTTGCATATTTTCAAGTGATCTTAATTTGAATAAACAATAAATTCATAAATCAATTCTTTATTTAATTATCGTATTGATACTAACGTGTTGATTAGGACACTATCTCCTATATGGAAAATATCCTAATATCAACTTTGTAAATTATTTTGTACATTCATATATATTTCTTATACATGATGTAGAAAAATGTATGTGCTTATAAATATTTATTTTTCAGTAATAAAATTTGAAAGTAAATATTCAACTTTTTATTTTCTGAACACGTTAACTGCGTTGCATATCTCCAGAAACATGAGAGTAATGTCCTATTTGAATTGTTTGAACTGAACGATTTTAATTTTTCTTGGGGAAGTTGCATATTTCTGGGAATATGTGATGTAATTATCATGACAGAATCAGAAAGTGATGGAGGGAATACAATTCAGGTGCTTCATAGAGTAAGTAATATATTTTTTTAAGTATGTAAGGTAATGGGAAACTAAAACAGGAGCTTGTAAATAATTAACGCAGTTAACGTGTGGTAAGAAAATGAGTTGATTTTTTGAATTTTCTTACTTTAAAATGAAGTGAAAAAATGCCTTTTTAGTGGAATTTCATTGCAGGCAAAGGTAGTAGAGGTATTCTAGTTCAAGAAAAAACTTATAATGTTTTAACAGGAAAGAAATTCACCAGTTTCGTTATTTTATTAAATTATTTATCTCAATATGAATATTATTTTTAAATGAATGAATGTAGAATCTACTTGGTGCTTTTTATGTGCGAATCGCCGGAATTTCATCCTGAATTCTTAATTTTATTGCGATTAAAAATTGTAATATTTCGGAAGTTTTATCTGAATATACCTCTGCAAATCGCCACAATGTCATTTGTATTATTATAGTATTATTATTGATTCGTTATGACGAATGAACTTCCAGCTCCAAGTTTCACAGTATCTTGCATTGATTAAGCGTAAGTGTTTCTTATTATCACTGTTGATGCTTGTGGTGTTTTGTAGTTACATATCTGACTACAGTATTTCGAAACTGTTTTTATAAATCTGGAATTATTTAAAAACCGTTAATTATATTTTTCGTTGACATATTTTCAATGTTCTTTGATGTTAATTATCATTTCTTATTTCAGGCATAAAGCTTCACTTCAAGACTGACATTTAAATTTTTTTTGGAGGACTTTGGATTACGAAAGTTTCAAGTTGGTTGAGGACAAATTTTGCGGTTTGACATTTTAAATGGATCTGAAAGAGTGTTATCGAAAATTGATGAATATATTCGGAAATATCCAAGAAAAATGACAAAAAACGCTGTTCTCAATCATTATGACTAAATTCAAATAGTTTGATTATTGAAACCGTATTACTTTATATTTTTCATTCAACTTTTAATTCCTCCACGGCACAGATCTTTTGACATTCACAGAATCTCTCAGTTGAGAATTTTTCTTGGATTTGTTCCAATTGCCTTGATCTGACTGACGAGTTGACGGAATTTCACTTAGAATATTTTATTTTGATGAATTGATGTTCGTTTATCATATTTTTTAATAAATTAGAGATAAATATATCTTGTGAAATTTCCTACTGCGGCAAATTCACAGATTCAGGGAGTTTTGAAATATCTAACTTAATGGGCTATACTAGAGAATTTATGGCGTTTGTAACCTGTTGTACGCATAAGATAATTAAATAAAATGAATTATGTATTGAATTTTTGAGTGCATCATTTATTCATTATATCAATTTTTGAATGAATCAAATGAGTTCGTTCGCCAACAAGAATTCTACATTCGAATACACTAATCTGCGGTTTTGGTTTGACGTGTTGTACCTACCTACATTGAATACGTTGTTATAGAACGATTTATTCGTTAGCGTTAGCTCATTTTCAAGGTCTTGAAAATGAGCTATCGCTCGAAACATGTTGACTATTCATATTGTTTAATAAATCGTGAAACATTAAGCCAAGAGTTAAAATAATTTGATATTGACGAGTGTATTGAGTTAATAACCAAAATACTTTCAGATATGACCTGATTATTGACATTGATTGTATCAAGAAATTTTGTTTGATCAAGGTGAGAATTTCCACAATATTAAAAAAAAAATTAAGAAACATTAGTGATTTAGACGAGATAGCTAAAAATAGGCTTATACCAAACTTCTCCAAATTAAATTTATATCAATACACGAGATATTTGTGAAAGCAACAAACTAGGAGAATAGAGGATAAAAATTAAGTACTGGTAGTTATTAAGTAATTCAGTGTGGAAACAGACTATATAAGTTACAATGTACGGAGCAGAAAGACACTTTAAAGTTGCGCTGTTTAAGCTGGTTATGGATTTATGAAAGAAGTCGAGTCTAGGAGAATAGAGGATAAAAAAAATAAGTACTGGTAGTTCCTAAGTAATTGAGTGTGGAAAGAGACTATATAATTTAAAAATACGGAGCAGAAAAACACTTTAAAAGTTGCGCTGTATAAGCTGGTTATGGATTTATGAAAGAAGTCGAGTCAACAAAACAGTAAGCAAAGAAATGCTAAATTCCAGCGAAGCGGTTTTATAATTTGAATATGACGTAACGATTCCAGATGATGTTTTAATTGTAGTTAACGCAAAGGCACCTAATTCCGACCACTGATGCTCACTATTAAATGAATCGTTCAAAAGATAATGAAATTATTCAAAAATTAATTTGAAAAATGGTTTTTCTGAAAGGTTATACACTCTAATTTCAAGAAATGTACATTATTTTATCCTATAATGACTTGATCATTTATATATTTGATGTTGAAGGGAAACGAATGGAAATTAACCGACGGCGCCGTTTACCGACCGGCTGACAACAACTATCCCTGTATCCGACCACTGAGGATCCTGATTCCGACCGACCATATTCACCTACTAAAATAAACTTTATAGTTCATAAAATCATTGTGAATACCGTAAAAAAAATTATTATGTAATTGGGTCAAAATATAAATTGAAAAAAAGGTTCAGTATTCATTAGGAATTGAATTATATCGGCAATGAGTACAAAAAAAGTCAGAAAAATAACGAAAATTAACTCATATCATAAAATAATAAAAAAAAAGAAGTACAATTTTTAATGGTGATTGAGGAATAATTATAAAATTGTTCATAATAAATTATAATACAAATAATAAATGAATTCACGCATTGTTTTTCTTATGCAGCTCATTTATTTTAGGAACAAGTCCCACGACTGGATATGAGTGCAAGACTCTCGATTTTACATTTGATTTCGTTCATGTCATAAACTAGAATATCATCTTTATCTGACCATTTCCAGAAGTTTCCGTTCATCGCCATTGAGTTTATCCTCAACCTCTTCAATGACTATCTTTTTTTTCACATTTAATTTGACACGAACTGCACCCTCGCGTAGCTTTTGTTGAAATGACCAGCTTTCCGTTAAGATTTTAGAGACAGACATTGACATCTGGCACAGTATGATTCTATGAAGGAAGTTCTGTTTTACAACTTTTGGTCGAAATTTTGAATATTTTACATAAAATATTCGAAAACGTAAATGGTCGTATACAGTAGGCCGGTCGGCAACCGGTGCCTTTACGTAATATCCGACCCGAGGATCCTGATTCCGACCAGGCATTCTCAACTTTTAATAGTGAAAATTGACACTCCAATTACAAAGAATCTATTTAAGTTTGCCCCGGTCGCATACAGGTGTATTATACAGATATAGCGTTTAGAATATATAACTAAATACGAAACACTGCAAGAAAAACCTCTAAAATAAAAAATGAACATCATCTACAAAATGCAAAATTCCTATTACCGACCAATTAGTCGGAATGAGGAAATGCTCATATTTTATAGGGATCCGCATTCCGTCCATTATTATTTGATCAATAAATCAATGAAAATATGTAATTTTTGATTACATGTTGAAATTTTATGTTAGAAAGATACACTTTAAATATATTACAATATCGTAAGTATGTAATTATGCATGATAAACAAAAAATGTGAGTTTGAAAAAAAGGAACCTTATTTCGATTCTGTGCGAAATTAGAAAAATAGAAATTGAAAGTTCCATTGCAAAGAATCTATTAAAGTAAGCCCCGGTCGCATACAGGTGTATTATGCAGAGATAGCGTTCAGAATATAGAACTCAAAAGAAAACACTTACAAAAAAAACCTGGAATAAAATTAACATTATGTACAAAGTGCCAAAACTCCTGTTACCGACCGAGTGGTCGGAATGAGGAATGCTCATATTTTATAGGGCTCCTCATTCCGTCCATTTTTATTTGATCGATAAATCAATGAAAATATGTAATTTTTGCTAACATGTTAAAATTTTATGCTAAAAAGATATACTTATAAAGATATTGCCATATCGTAGGTATGTAAATATGTGTAATAAACAAAAAATATAACTTTAAAAAAACAGGAGCCTCATTTCGATTGTGTTAGAAATTAGAAAAATAGTGGAAATTGAAAGTCTGATTGCAAAGAATCTATTAAACTTAGCCCCGGTCGGATACAGGTGTTTTATGCAAAGATAGAGTTCAGAATATATAACTGAATACAAAATACTTACAAAAAAACGTGGAAAATAGAAAATTAACATAATGTTCGAAGTGCCAAAACTCCTGATACCGACCGAGCGGTCGGAATGAGGAACGCTCATATTTTATAGGGTTCCGTATTCCGTCCATTATTATTTGATTGATAAATCAATGAAAATATTTAATTTTTGCTTATATGTTGAAATTTTAAGGTCTTAATGAATCAATGGAGCATTTGAAATTGAAAAACTCAGAACTTATCACAGCATTCTTAGAAAAAATCCAGATGTTTGTTTTCACTAATTTATGTTTTTTTGAGATCAATATAGTACGAATACGGATGCTCTCGTACATTTTGTTGAATTGAACCGCTTTCCGTTAACATATGAAACAGAATTCTTGATATGTGACATATGAGTAATTCTATTGAATGCTTTCTAGTTCACAACTTTTGGTGGAAATTTGGACGTTTTAAAGTAGAAAAACCAAATTGGTCGGATACAGGAGACCGGTGCCGTTACGTTAATAAATTTGAATTAATAGAATGTTTTTCTATTACATCTCATATTCATTATAGTAGATACTTTCTTTACAGAATGGCTGTTAGCAGAATAATTATTCCCTAGCGTATAATTAGCCCATGGTCCCACAAATTCAATAATTTTGGTGTATAATTTATTAATAACTGAGATTGAATTCTCGATTACTTCTTGGTCAAATATGCATAAATAATAATGGGCCGACTCTCGAAACATGTTGACTCAACGTTATACTTTTTCAATACATTCGTGGAACATTAAGTCAAGAGTTTATTTAATTTGCATACTGGACTGAAGAAAATAACATTTTTTTTCTAATTTTAACCCCTTTTGTATATATGCTAAAAATGTAACAATTTGAATTGCATCAATAAATATCTACCTATCTAAGGGTATACTTAGTTACTAAAATATATATATAAAAAGAATACGAGAAGGTCAGCAAAAGGATGACTAAGACACTTCAAAAATAGCTTTGTAATTGAAATTACTCAATGATTTTTAGAAAAGCCAAATTTTTGAATTTGTTCTTTTCACAATCTGTTCTATAATTGCAACACTATGAATGGTGGTAATTTATTTTTACAATAATTATATAATTAGAACCACCGCCTTTAATATTCATGAAATGTATGTTAATCATTTTCCCAATTGAAAATTTCAGTTCGTAATAATTTTTTTTAATACAAAATGACCAAGTAACATAAAATTTTTGGAAATTGAACACAGTGCCAGCCTTGTAATAGTGTTTATGTACTACTCCATTATAAGTAATTTTTTAGAAATCAATAGTATAAGCAATTCAAGTTTTGAGTTCATAATAGGTTTTTTTCACCACAAAAGTAACATATATTTTATCACTACTTATCAAAAACTTTCATGAAAATTAAAGGTGATGGGTCTATCTGGTAAATTAGCCATTCTTACATAAGGCCCACTTAGGAATTGTATATTTCTGTGAGAAATTAATGTATGTATTTGTAAAATATACATATAAGTGTGAAATGAAAATAGCGTAGTACACAAATTATAACTAAGCTGTCATTTTGATGTTTAAAAACTTGTACGAAGGCAATGTAATTGCTATGAAAGAATTTTATCTATCTGAGGTCTGACTATCTCATGCTTCATGCACGTTTCTACTGCAAGCAATTCTCCATTAACATTGAAATTAAAGTTGAGAGTCACAAATAAAATCAACAATCCTTCAATAAACTATAAGTCATTCTTCACAACCACCAAGGTTATCAATATAATTATGTTATAAATAAATGTCATGATTTCTCTAATTTATTGAAGTAACTATTACAATATTGTACATCTCTTTCCAGGATAGGTACAGGACCTTCTAATAGGCCTTTCAAGTCTTGTATTGTGATCTCCTCAAACAAAATCATTTCATTATCTGAACCACTCATAGCTATTGCAGCACAATGATCCCTATCAAGTAGCATTTCATGAAATTCCCAGTTTTGCCTCTTACCATTGAGATACAATGTTGTGTCATTAACAATCCTATTTTGTGAAAGATCTTTTGTATGAATGCTAAAGCTTATATTTTGTAGATCAACAGTTATTCCTACACCTATAGCTTTCACATAACTCTCTTTCAAACACCAATGTCTATAAAACATACGAATTTGTTCTTCTTCACTTCCTTGTTTTATAGATTCCCACTCATAGCTTGAAAACTGTCTGCACATCAATCGAAAATATTCGGATAGTCTTTTACCTCCCTTATATTCTATCTTCATCACATCCACACCGAGAAACTTTTTTCCTTGTGAACCAACAAGAACAACAAAATCCCCATGATGTGATACATTAAAATTGGCTCCTTCTAAATGTGGTTTTATAACTATTGGTTTGCCGCGCTCATTTCTTGAAAATATAACATCATTATATGGAACAACAAAATTTTCTGAAACGAACTTTCTCATCAATAAGCGACCCACAAGTGATGACTTAAAATCATTCTTGTAGACAAATCGGCCAAGTCTTTCTTTTTCTTCCTGTTGAATATACGATGTACAATTCAACATTTCCCCAAACGTGGGATTCCACTTGGAAATTTTAAACGCCCAACAAACATGTTTTTCTACCATTTTTGTGATTTCCAAGTGAATATAGCGAGATAATAACTTCATATACACATTATCAATTTATGTAATTCGAAATATCGCTTTTATGTACACATTTTACAATAATAAATATTGCCAGAATGTACCATTCAATTATTTCATTTCATAAAGTGGTTTAAAATAGATTTTTGCTAATATTAATAAATATATGTATATATATAATATGACGTATGGTGACATTTTATATAAATATATATCACAGAATATATCCTTATAATTGTATTTTCTGTGATATTTATATGCATAATTCCACAGCATAATTCCGTGCCTCTGTTGAAGATAACAATGGAAGAACATACGGACTATAGTACTAGAGACGTATAAAAACAGTGAAAATTTTCCGTGGATTATAACAATTATTCCATGTGTCTACAACATCGGAGGAATTTCCGTGTCTGTAAGAAAGATGGTCAAAATCGATCAATATTCAAATTTCAAATTAAATTTAAATAAAATTCACTTTGGAGTTTTATAAATTTTATTTATAGAATTTTATTTAGGTACAGATTAGAATGAGAATGAAATTCAGTTTTAGGTTTGATAAATTTTATTTTTGCTTATTAAAAGAGTCAATCTATTATCTATTATATCTATTATATATATATAAAAGAAAGTCGTGTTAGTTACACTATTTATAAGTCAAGAACGGCTCTACCGATATGGCTGAAAATTGGTGGGGAGGTAGCTTAGAGCCAGGAGACGGACATAGGATACTTTTTGTCCCGTTCGGCAGCGTTCCCGTGTAACTTGACAAGAAACGTCAGTCACTATGAAAGGTTGTATGAGTTGGTTGAAATCATACTTTTTTAGCACAAAATAGTAAGCATCACTGGTTCTGTGGTAGAGTGTTCTACTGTCACGCGGGAGGCTCGGGTTCGGTCCCGGCTGATCCAAGCTTAGCTTTTTTTACTTCAATGACAAAAGTTTTCACTAATTTCATTCAATACACATATATTGAACATAATTATAAAGCAATCGAATATTCAATTCATATAAAGAACAATTACTGTATTGAAAACAAAACACATTATATTCTTTCAAAATATTTTCAATTAATTGTTAAATTTAGGTCAATGACACTTCTGAGGCTGTTCTTTGGAAATTTTCGCAAATTTTGTTATTAATATTTCTATGTATAAAAGAAAGTCGTGTTAGTTACACATTTCTAATTCGAGAACAGCTGAACTGATTTGGCTGAAAATTGGTCGGAGGGCAGCTTAGAACCAGGAGAAGGACATAGGATACTTTTTGTCACGTTCCCGTGGGACGTGACGTAATACGTGGTATAAGAAAACGGATATACCATAGCAAGGATAATTATGTCGGAAGGCCTTTTACATCAAATTCGTGTCAGTAAAAGAAATCCCGACCTTCAGATGAATGAGTAGATAGATAATCAGGCTTTGATATTGATCGAAGACATGTGTTACTTCATGTTCGGTAATTTATTAGTCAGTTTAGGAATGAAAGCGACAAATCGTGAAATGAATTACGCATTTAATCAAGAATTTGAACGGGAACTTTTCCGTTGACTCGAATATGATCAACAGGAATTAGATTTAATAGTTCAAACGAAAGTACCCCTGTTGAATCACCAACATGAGGATGATACAATGGTGAACGCAATTGATGATGGAAATGGTGGTTTATATTTCCTGGATGCTCCTGGTGGAACTGGTAAGACATTCCTGATGTCAGTAGTTTCAGCCACTGTTAGTGCGAGATCCAACATTGAGGTTGCAGTTTGCTTCTTCTGGAATAGCAGCCACATTACATTGTTAGAAGGAAGGCGTACGGATGACTCATTCAGCATTAAAATATCCGTTAAATCTTCAAACTATTGAAGAACTAACATGTAATATTGCAACACACTCCGCAATTGCCAAAGTTTTATTATAATCAAAAATCAGCATCTGGGACGAATGCACAAAAAAATAAACGTGCATTGGAAGCACTTCATCGAACATTGGAAAATCTACGCAATCAATGAAGATGTTTTGGAGTTGCATTGCAGAACGATACATCTGCTGAAGATTTCTCTGAGAAATTACTGACTATCTGTAATGGTCGAGTACTTAGAATTTCTGTAACTTTGTCTCATCAAAAGACGAACTTATCAACAAAGTATTCCCAAGAATCATTACTAAACACAAAAATAAGGAATGGTTGAGAGAGCGAGCAATTTTGGCGGTTTAGAATAAAAATGTAGATGACTTAAACTTCATAATTCAGAACGAGATCATTGGTACACTGCATTCTTTCAAATCAATTGATTGTTTAACAAATGAAGACGACGCCACCAACTATCCTATTGAATTTTTAAACTCCTTGGATGTGCCGGGATTACCACCCCACAATTTACGACTAAAGGTTGGCTCCGTAGTAATCATGCTTCGAAACATAAACCAACCAAAACTGTGCAACGGAACGCGTTTGGTGATAAAGAAATTGATGAACAATGTGATTTACGCGACGATACTCAAAAGAAAATTCGAAGGTGAGGAAGTTCTCATTCCAAGGATCCCGACTGACATGCCGTTTGAGTTTAAACGACTTGCATTCGCCATGACATTAAACAAATCACACGACCAATGATTAAAAGTTAATGGTCTGAATCTAAAAAATCTGTTTTCCCATGGTCAATTCGGAGTATATGTGGCATGTTCACGGATCGGAGGACCATTTGCGTTTTTTTTCTTGCACCTGATAATAAAACGAAAAATGGCGTCTATCACAAGATGCTTCACTAAACAGTGGAATCCATGCACTAAAATACATGGCCAATCATTAAAATACGATACTTGCATTTTTAATTTACATTAATTATCCAAATAAACAATTGCCCTTGATAAAATCGAAAGTCTGCTCATTTATTGCCTCTTAGGTGGAACAAAGTTCGCCGGGTCAGCTAGTTTTTCTAAATAAATTCAAGCTGAAGCCGATGATTTGAAACTTTTATTCATACCGGAGTTTATCAGCAGTTGATTTTTACTTTGAAAGAAGAAACCTGCCATGGTTTTTAATTCTCCCAATTGTTCGATACTTAGGAATAGGTTTCCTAAATGTCCTTTTTGTGCAGAATCCAACGATGCAGCTTTTAACCTTTTTTTGGCACAATCTGCTAGTCGCATTGCAACCACTCAGTGTAATGCTGGAAATATATAACAAGGCTTTTCGCCAAGGGATTGAGCAGTAAAACTGCATCCTGAAATGCTTTTAGTAATAACTGTAGATCCATAGACCTCAACAACCTAGACGTCCTTTTCTTTTGCAGAAATGAAATATGTGATAAAATATCTTGGAATCGGCTTCTAAATGGTTCGAATTAAAGTCAATTACTTCGATAAATGGAGGGCTTTGTGCATGAATCAATTTTTTGGATCATCAAATCCTTTACATTTATAGAGAAACCGAACAAGTTGTAACTTATTTTCGGTATTTGAAAATAAATCTCTGCGATTTGTTGGAATTTTTGTGTGATGATTTGAAATCACAATATCGTTCGGCCTTTACTCCATTAAGTTGACTCGTAAGTATTTTATCGAAATATCATATTTGTCAAACACAATATCTAATCGTTTTACATTCTACTGCAAGAATATATTATCAATTCTTTTGGAGAATGTCTCATCAAAATTGCCGAATGTGTTGAAATTTTTTAATTGAATTCAATTAACAAGCCTCATACCATCAACGATGTACATTTTTGAAGAATGCCACAATATTAAATACATCTTGCCAAGTTTTTGTAGCATATTTGTGATTATTTTCATTTTCTACGGCTAGTTCCAATTTTAGAGATTTCATGTAAAACCCTTTTTAATTAATTAGACGATATAAATGCTCGTTGAAAAAGTTTTGTATCCGTTACATCTTGCAATTGTATGTACTGTTTTCATGTACTTTTTTTGTTCTGATACAACTTTGATATACAGTTGCCTTCTTTCGAAGAATTATTCACAATGGTGTCAAATTCTTTTTATTCAATTGGATCGGAAAACTTTCAACATTTCAGCACAAATCGCTCATTTTCGAAAGTACTCAACACGACATCTCCATTCTCTTGCGGTGACTAGTCACATCCTGTCACTGGATGCACCAACCGATAGACTAAGTCACAGCAAGGAAGAAGAAGAAAAGACGACTGCGCATGCTCGGGACGCAACCTCAGGATAAGTCAACAATATTTCGTCGACTTCGGCGCCAAGCAGTCAACATGACTGTAATCAACAAACGTTATTAGTGCACTTAAATGTATTTAGTTGTAAATAGTCATATTAAATAAAGTTGTTCATACTGAACAGAGTTTGGGTATATATCCTAATAAACCGCAACACTCTTATTAATCCAGGAAACATTGCGAAGGAGATTTATCAGCAAGTACATCCGTGCAAATATATCGAAAAGGGCACTGCTGGTTCACATTGTGGGGATTCAAGCATTAAATTACTGAACGATATTTTGATTCTTTTTTTTTTTTGATCCTGGATTCCGACCATTGATTACAGTAATTAATGTCACATGGCGAATCAGTTTGTATTCGAGATGAAGAAATACACGCTCATATATCCCCACAGAAACATCTCTGTTTCTGTGGGGATATATGATGAGCTGGTATCTTTGCATCGCATTTTCATTTTGAGTAATATCGATCAAACCTCCAGTCACACCAGAAGATCGGTTTTGAGACAATGTTCACAAAATCATTGTTTTATCACAAAACAAACCGAAATTTGTTCAAGTTCTCCATTCTTTATATTTATCACTTGTAGCGAACTTGTTCACGTTTTTTTTTAAATTTAAGAACTAATTAAACACTCAAACACCAGATATTTTGAATTATATTGCGTAAATACCAAAAAATTAAATATTCTAAACTACCATTTAATTTCTACTGGCGACTACACGCGCTATGGCGCATTATGGCACTCGTGGGGGGTGGGGGACCAATAACAGGAAAATGGACCAGCACAGTTCCTGGAAACATGTGTTTTCTTGTCATCTGAGGTCTCAGGATAACGAATCTGAGCTTAGTTGCCGGTCCTCATGTTTTGCATATACAACTCCCTTTGGCGCTTGCACTATCGGTCTGCAAGACGATACTTTCGCCCAGATTCAATTTTTATAATTTGGAATCATGAAATATAAATGGAAAGAGAAATATTACAGCCTTCTCTCTTTCTGGAGTGCCAATGATGTTATCACTCGATCATCATAACATAATAAATCTTGCATCCACGACACCTATCGTTTCCTTAGCTTATATATATATATATATATATATATATATATATATATATATATATATATATATATATATATATATATATATATATATATATATATTATTTTTAGCAAATAACAGGCTTTTTTTTGATATGAAAAACTTTATTTTTGTTGACGTTTCGTTGTTATATTACAACTTTGTCAAAACTAATGAATAATTGAATTTATGAGTTACTATAGATATCAAATGTCAAACTCATTTTCTAGAAAAATCAAATTGATATCTATAGTAACTCATAAATTCAATTATTCATTAGTTTTGACAAAGTTGTAATACAACAACGAAACGTCAACAAAAATAAAGTTTTTCATATCAAAAAAAGCCTGTTATTGCTAAAAACTTTCGAAATAAAATATCTTAAACAGGCAATAAATCAATTTCAAGATATATATATATATATATATATATATATATATATATATATATATATATATATATATATATATATATATATATATATATGTATAAATATAATCTATTATTTCACGGCTCTATATTAGCGCTTGGTCTGGTCGCGGAAAACGTGTGAACTATGATGTATGAGAAGTTCTATAGTAAGGGATTTATTTCTGAATTTACGACCGATTTTTGATGGTCTCGGTTTCTTTGATTAAATTTCTAAACTAATCAATCATTGGCCTTCAAACCTTTACCAATTTGAAGTTGAATAAATTCTCTAGGGGGTCAGATATTTTAAAATTGTCCAATATGAGAGTGAATATTTTTAATTAATTAAAATATTCACTCTTCACAATTTATGCGTGAAAATAAGGAGCAATTTGAAACTTTGATTTTTCAAACTATTGATGCAATTCTTCAACTTTAAAATTATGTTACACCTTGGAGAAAATGTTCAAAATTCGAAAACAGTTTTTAGATTCACGAAATTCGTTTTCGTTCAGAAATGGTATCAAAGAAACCTAAGACTTGTTTCTTAGAATGGACTGAATCCCAGCCTTAATAAGCGCTTGTTTTAATTGTTGTGGAAATATCTCTTCCCTGAAAGACTTATTAATAATGTACGATTATATTATGTCAATCAATTTCTGTGATGGATATATTTACTATATTTACAGGTATTTCGTCTTCTCCATTACTAAAATTATTGTTTAATGATTTCGTTAGCTCGATTATCCTATTGGATTATTCGATCGTAAGGACACTGACTGGTTGTTTTGTTTTTAGGCGACCTCAAATTTTATAACTTTCACGTTTTCCAAATTTCTAACGATATGTTATTGAAAAATTCGTTGAATTTGTTGGCTATGCTGATTGGCTTTTCCTCTAATTGGGACATGTACCCAGAATATACCCGAATATGTTGGGGTGAACTGAACTTTCATTAGATCTAACGTTATTGGTCAGGCAACCCATCATACATAAAAGGTAAACAACTCAACAATCCATTCTGTTTTCATTTGAGAACTGTTAGAGATACATTACTAACCGAAACGTCGTGTGAATTCGATTTCTGATTTCAACCATCCGTCTGTTCATCGGCGGTAAGAATCACTTCAATTCAATAAGTTTACTTCATTTTAATTTGTTTAATCCATATTTATATTTCAACCCTCAGAATATCAATTTTATTAATCTTTTTAGTTTAATTTCACCATTTTAACTTTCAATTAATCATAGTTCGTTTTAGAATTTGAATCTAGAGTATTGGGCCCCATGCTTTTCTCATTATATATAAATGACATTGGAGGAGTACTGGAACATTGTAAGTATCACTTGTTCGCTGATGATATGATAATATATATAGCGGGAAAAGACTCGGATGAAATTGAAGAAAAACTCAATGCTGATCTAAAAAATATAACGAAGTGGTTGGTGATTAATAAATTGAAAATAAATGTTACAAAAACCAAAGCAATGATAATAGGTAGCACAAATAATATAAATAAATTCACAAACAGATTTAATGTAGTAATTGAGGGGCAAAAGATTGAAACCGTAAATTCTTTTAAATACTTGGGAATAATGTTGGATCCAAAGTTGAAATTTACTAATCATATTGACTATGTGTGTAAAAAAATTTCAAAGAAGCTGGGGGTATTAAGAAGATCCAGTAAATATTTAACAACATGGACTAGAAAAATAGTATATAATACCATAATACTACCACATTTTAACTTTGCAGGTAGTGTATTGTACTTAGCGGGAAAAACTGACAAAGAAAGATTACAGCGTCTCCAAAATAAAGGAATGCGTATAATCCTGAGTTGTGACAGGTATACAAGAATTAAAAATATGTTGGAGGAATTAAAGTGGGTACAAATAAGTGATTATATAGAAATGCTGGCAATGAAGTTCATATATAAATGCATAGTAAAGAAAATGCCCAATTATTGTAATGAAAGACTTACAACATTCCAAGAAGTCCATAACTACGGGACGAGAAATAAAATGAATTTCATTGTTGGACACAGAAACAAGACGACAACTCAGAATTCATTATTTCATGGAGCACTATTGAAGTATAATAGTTTACCAAAAAAAATCAAGGATTGTACTAGCTTTAAATCATTTAACAAACAATTATTTGATTATTATTTAAATAGAATGTAATTACTTTATATACAGTTTATAATATAATATAATACAGTTTAATGGGGTAAATATGCAGGTAAAATATTAAAATATAATTATGTACTTATACATGTAAAGAGAAGAAAATTGTACAGCTACTAGCTAATAAAGATGTTATTATTATTATTATCTATAGGCAATGGAAGTCGGACAATATGATGAAGAATCTACATTGCCCAATACCTTTAAGTGAACAACTCAATGTACATGATTAGAAAATTAAAAATTTTCGTGATAGTTACATATTTTTCTCATTGTAACAACGATGATATTTTTAAACTACAGGTGAAAATATTGTAAATGACCAGACTGATACTGACTCTGAAATAAACAATATTACCTAATCAATTACTGCTCTATCAATTTCATTATGAAATACCTAATGCAGATATTCTAATAATTTCTTTTGATTTGTTTCCTGAAAATTGTATTCCAATGATATGTAGTGCAACAATTGAACCACTACCAGAAGTATAACATATTCTAATAATGAGCTACTAGATTTAATATTGACGCAAGACAACAACTCAATCCCAATCGTCTTGCTTGTGTTAGATCTATAAGAAATTCGTAGTTTTACAATCAAGATTGAATTATGCAGATTTGCTGGAGTTACACTTGTCATACAGTTAACTACAGTTTCTGCAGTCAACTTTTTTGTCAGAAGATACTCTGTATCGCAATGAATTCATCTCTTCTATGAGAACAGAAGATGGATACTTTTGAGCTGTATAGTATTTGCAAATAAGGAAAGTACCAATGAAACTAATGGACTTTAAAAATTAGAGTGCCCTTACTTTCATCTTTATGGAAAAATTATCGAAAAAAACAACATCCTGGCAGAGTGCTGATAATAGATGTATCCATAGTTTCCTTCAGGCAGAATTTACATTTTCGCCAGTTCACACCAAACAAAACACATTTTGAGGAGGTAATAGATAAATCTTTTTACAATATGTCTACGTTTTCAAATTTAATGTGTTTTTGTGTTGCTACATATTTTATTATTTGGACTACAATTGGGATTTGATTTTTTTGTAAACCTATTCATAAACTGTATCGCTTGTGGGCTGCAATAGTGGTCCAACACACAAAATACAAATTTTTAGTTAATGCGCTCATTTATTACCACTTAACCCTTATGACAACAATTAATGCCTCATTTTGTGCCACTTAAGAATTATTACAACAATTAATCGTCCAAATTTTGCACTACATTACAAGGCGCAACTTTAAACCCATTAATCACAGAACCCGACTTTTTGAGTTACACTATATTGCAGGCCAGAAGCGATATGGTTAACTATTTAATTTCGTTGAACAAATTAGGTCGCGTTTATCTAGAGCATAATTACATTACAGTAATAAACATGTTTAATAATAATAGTTTCATACACTTTTGTAAACTTAATTACTTTTATTCCAGTATTTATGTCTTACTTGTATGTATTTATGTCAGTATTTATGTCTTACAAAAAAGCTGTCCACGGCACTGAACGCAATAAGAAGAATCAGGGAGCTGAGCACCCCAGAGATCTGTAGGTTCACATATTATTCCATTTTTCATATTGTTGCAACTTGTGGTATTCTTTTAGTCCTGGTTTAAAAAAAAAAAAACGATTTGGCTCTTGACTGTCATCAACTAAAGAAGACCCAGTTAGGAACAAATTATTGGTGCTTGAAATGTTTTAACAAACTACCAGTGGAGTGGAGGAATAGGGCATTGTGCTGAAAAGACTGAGGATGATTTTGATATTATATCCATTTTACACATTCAGTGAATTTCTCAATTTTGACTTTATTTGACAGTACAACTATGTAAATTATTTCTACTCGTTTTAAGTGTGTTTTGTTCAGATTTTAATTTGTGTTGTCATGTAATATATTGGGTGTAATGTTGGTAATTTCATGATCAAGTTTTATTCAACTTTATAGCTTTTAATATGTGTATGTGACATTTTAATTTTAGTATGCGACATTGTAATTTGATTATCAAATTCACAGAAATAAACTACTACTACTATTATCAGGAAATAAATAACATTTTGATTAGGAAAAATTATTATACTAGTAAATGAAGGAAATTTCAACAAAAAACCATCTTGATATTTTGAATTGATTTTTCTCATCCACTATAAGTAAATAATTTTCTTATCAACTGCATTGAAGTAGATGTAAATTGAGGACAAAAATCGTCACTGATTATCAAATTGCTGAGGTTATTTAAAAAAAGACTTTTTAATTCATAAGAATATACCTACATATTAACAACATTTTATATAAATAATACATACATAAACTTTTCCGTTCTTAACCTAGAGGAATTTCAAATGGTGTTTGCAGGATCATTTGTAAAAGGAGTTGTTGCTTGACTAGAGACCATTGCTACAGCACTTTTTAACACTTGATTACGGAAAAAATTTGTTGTGACATTTGTTATACTCTCATTGCTTCCCATTTTGCACTTGAGGTAACCATATAAATTAGATCCACTTAAAACCAAAGCAATCATTACAATAAGCTGAAAACAATAATAAAATTTAATGTTTTATTGTATTTTCCGTGTTATCCTTAGATATAAAAAATATTAATATTTTGTTCATTTGTATAATAACTAACCTGAATAATAAATAATAACTATCATTATTTTTATTGTTCAAACAGTGGAGGCCACAGACCTATATTACTCTGATATTAAGACCTACAGTGTAAAGCTATTTGGAACAGCACAAGAATTGGCAGGAAATTAAACCCACCAGCACCAGTGTATCAAAGAAGTTATAGGTTCATTAAACTGTCCAGCTACTGAGATATGAACAACTATGACATATTATTTCAAACCTTCCTACATTACGAAGATTTGCTAATATAAAATAACTTAAAAATAATAACTTTCTTGAAATAAAAATTATAAATATCCGAAAAAAAATGTAACACAATAGCAATGACCTTAAGATGAATAGGAAACAAATCTCAAGTTAACGGCAAACAACTGCAAAAACTTATTTTTGAAAAATTAATATTGATATGAATTTGGTATACCATGAATTGTTCCATTTAATATATTTGTAATATTTTTGAGATATAATTTTTTAATAATTAACATACTCACCAACCACTTCACGCTGAAGCTGAAAAAGGCTATCAGAAAAAGTATACTCCAAATAACAGGTGTAAGAACTAATGCAGTCCAAAAAATGTAGGCTTCTCTATCATTTATACGATTCTGTTGGAGTCCCTAAAAGGGGCCAAATGATTATTCAGTAACAATTACTGAATAATAAAAATTATAACAGTAGAATAATAAAAATTATAGAAAAACATTATAAACTAATACCAATCAATGTATTATATACACCTTGCGCGATTCAAACACCCAATGGGATTTTCCATCATCGTCTATGTAATTCCACCACCTCAAACCAACCATAAGACGTCCAG
This sequence comes from Henosepilachna vigintioctopunctata, assembly GCA_030704895.1. Classification (NCBI taxonomy): domain Eukaryota; kingdom Metazoa; phylum Arthropoda; class Insecta; order Coleoptera; family Coccinellidae; genus Henosepilachna; species Henosepilachna vigintioctopunctata. Next base: position 1,501,787 of record JARQZJ010000136.1, on the reverse strand, counting down.
TTATATTTTTAACGGTCCAAAAATCCATTGACAATAACAAAACAATAGTAATGAAGCTAGATATAAAGCTATCGGTAAAAAATCTACAAAACAAATATCCAAAAAGTGCACATCCCCTGAAGGATAGATGGAATAACGTTACATAGGGATGTCTGAAATGTTTCAATTAATCTTCCAACTTTTCAGTAGTTTAACTTAATATATCTTACGTTAAAACGCCCTTTGGAGTTCCAGGTTCTAAATCTTCATCTCCAAATGCTAAGGTGTCATCCTCCAGTAGAGGCACCTAAAATTAAATATGAGCATTTAATAATATTGTCGTCGTACTTCGACATAATTTTCGAATTTATTTCCTCTTTTAAACACACTCACCGTAGCTGACGACATGACTACCTTTCACGTACTTTTGTGCACAGAATATATTCCACTGAACATACCAAAAAGAAGGCAGAGTCACCTATCAAAACTGGAAACAAAAACAAAACCTCACTTATCGTAAAGAATTTTGCGACCAAGTTTATAGATAGCTCTGCAAAAAAAAAACAAAAGCAAACTGTAATGACTGTCAAATTAATCCATTTGTCATTCCCGATTTTGACGGTCCCTTGGCAATAATTGAGAAAATTGTTTATTAAAATTTTCATTCCATCAGCCCATTCAAGTAGAGTTAGGCTGGTGAATTTATCTTCTACATAATATAGATAAATCTATATAGATATATCATATAATAAGTCTTTATTTTCCTACAGGTAACAACACCAGGTTACAGGAAATATTAAAAAAAAAATAAATGAAGTAATTATAATAAATAATTGACAATGAGAATATAGCTATACTTGAAAATTCACTATACGTGAAAAGACTTCAAGTAAACCCGACTAATGAAGCAAAAAGTTACACTTGATATCGCCTTTCTCAGACACATCCTGGAATAGCGAATATATGTTAATATCTAATAATACAAATCAAACATTTAAAAACGATAACTGTAAAATAGTGCTAGGAACAGAAGAAATTAATCGAGTAAATATCATTAAATATTTGGGTGTAATTATAGATGAGGCATTGAAGTTTAAAGAACATGCAAGTTACATATTTCGTAAAATATCATCCAAAATAGGTATATTACGCAAAGTTAACAATAATATATCAAGAATTACATCACTACAAACATATAAAAGCATTATTGAACTTCACTTTTCATACTGTCCAACAATTTTGTATAAGTTGTCCTCAGAAGACCTCGATAAACTGCAAAAGTTGCAGAATATGGCTATGAGGCTGATAATAAAATGTAGTAGATACACTAGCATAAGATCTATGCTGGAAAGTTTGGAATGTTTGGACTTTGTATTTCAGAAGAAAGGTGCAATTAGGTGTATGCTTGATTAATTCTAATATGTGATTATTATATATGTTTGTATGTTTTGTTTTTTTATAGTGTACGTCTGTATATGTATCTGTTTAATGTTTAAGATTGTTATGAACTCTCTTTTTATTTTTCCTGTAACTTTAGTGTATTACTTTATAGCGTTTAATTTTTTTCAAAGCTAATAAATACTTGTTTTTTTTAGTACAATGGTTAACGTGTTCTAAGTTGAATATATTATCTAAGGGTATCAAAAGTTGTGATCATGCAGGCTGAACGATTGGGTTGTAATATCCATCTTTTCTTCAATTTTAAAAGTCATTCTTTCTTCTGACTTCTTGAATCAGAGTTCTTACTCTATTAAAAGCATCCAGCACAGCCTAACTTTACTTACAAGCCATGAACATATATCCATGATATAGATCCTTTAGACAATCTTAGAAATATGGATATTCCGAATCATTTCACTTTCTCCAAAGTTACCTTCAATGAAGTACGTGTTGTAATAAATAAACTTAAAAACAAAAACAGTCGCGATATATATGGTTTTAATGTCAAAATTATAAAAACAGTAAAAGATCTAATTATTGGGCCACTCACGACGATAATAAATTTATGCTTTGAGGAGGGAACTTTCCCGGAATGCCTGAAAAAAGCGCTTGTGGTTCCTCTCTTTAAGAAAGGTGATCCGAATGAGACAGAAAACTACTGTCCAATATCTTTGCTTCCTATCGTGTCAAAAATCTTTGAGAAGTGCATGTCAATACAGATGATAAATTTTTTTGAAAACAATAACCTTTTCAGTGAGAGACAGTTTGGTTTTAGAAGAAATAAAAACACGGTTCTGGGAATCATGAATCTCGTGTCTGATATTATGGATGCTTTTGATGGACGTTGCTATAGCACAGTTCTGTTTTGTGATTTGAGCAAAGCTTTCGACTGTGTGGATCACGGCATTTTGCTGCGCAAACTGGAAACATATAGGTTCACCGTTGGTGGCCTCTGTCTTTTGAGATCATATCTGGCGGTTTAAACAGTTGGCAATAATCACACTGCCTTCCTTATATATTTTGGAAAATCTAGTTTATATTAAAAATAATGAGCTTCTCTTTCCTACCCATGAAGACATTCGTGCTTATCCAACCCAAAATAGAAACAACCTGAGAAGGTGTCAGGATGGTCCAACTTACTTGGCAATGAAATACTTTAATTTAATGCGTTTCCAAGGGAAATTAGAAAACTTCCACCTAATTTATTCAAGAAGAAGATGAAGCAAATTTTTATTTCCAATGTGTTTTACTCCAGTGAAGAATACCTCGAATATTTTTCTCAGACCATGTGGTATTTGTTCTAATTTTACGTAAGTAACTGAATTGTAATTTTATATTTGTTCTTTGACGTATGTACATTGCCATTTTATATAGTTTTATGCAATCTTAACATGAATAAATGAAATGAAAAAGAAATGAACATAGAATTGACAACGTCGCATCATCTCATTTCAGTAGACCGATCGATCTCCGAACAACAGGATAGCTTCAAGTAATGATTGCCTTTTCAGAAAATTTTTCAGCTTAATGGTACGTTAAATAAAATAATAGTGTTAACAAAAGTTATACATTATACAATTATCTATAGAAGTTATTTATATTATTTATAATTTTTTTTTTCTAAGAGAAACACCTGACGGTTATATTACACCTAAAAACGTTTATCTTGAAAATATGAAGTTTGAACAAGTTATAATATTTTATAGAAATATATATTAGCTATACTCCAACTATCACTGTAAGATTTAAGCAATTTGAATTATAAAATATAAAAATACGACACTTATCTATCTTTAGGTGGTTACGAAAATTGCAAAAAATATTAACAGATATTCCAATTCAATATTGCATACGTTGGAACGACTATGGATTGATAGTATCTACTAATTGTTTGAAGGTGCTCCTAATTTGGTTAAAAATCGAATTTTATTCTGACATTTGATATTTATAAGGAGAAAGTAAAATTTTCAATTGAGCCCATCTGGTTAATTTCAATTGTATTGGTAAGACCCATTGCAAATCATTAATTAGGAGACAGTTTGTTGTTATTAATAAAAACATTAACATGCATGTCTGCATCTACTAAAATCTGATTAATTATTTGTATACTGTTTACTTGTGAACATTCGGTTACATTTGATGGAAAATCTAGAATGTAAAAAAACATGCTGTTATCTCAAAAAATTTTATATTCCAAGATTTACATACTAAAATTTTATCTTCATAATTGGACGTTAAATCAACAAAATTACAAACTAAAACTGAATTTCCAAAGGCTTCATTGAATTGTTTGCTCACAATGTTCCTTCAATGCACTGGTTCTTTCAACGGGATCTTTTCTTTGAATCTAGACGGTTTTTGTTAAGGTGTATAGATGTAAATCATTGTAACTTTAAGGTTCACCGTAGCTTCGAGTTGGAATGAGGTAGGAATGAGATTTGAGAAGAACCGGTGCAATCGGTCCTATACCGCTCGGCTATTGAGCCTGCAATATAATCAACTAGAATAGCCTATTGATACTGAGAATAATGAAAATAATTACACCATAACATACAACATCCAGAAAAAAATACTGTATCTTGTAGTTAAATATTGAATATTGGAATAAGCCTTCTAAATGTAAATATTCCTATATTTCTACCTAGATAAATCAGATGGCGAAAAGAAAGAACCCAATGAGCGTTTACGAAGTTACGTACCACTTCATTCTTCACCCATATATATTCAACATGACCAAAAATCACACTCGCAGTAATTTGAAATATGTACTCACAGGTGTGATTCGTATTTTCCAAATCACAGTGATTAAATCACTTTGAAGTGAAATATTGCTCATCTCTAGTCTCTTCTCCACAGATCATACTCTTAATTTCGTATGTTCTGTGCTCTTATCTACAATTCTGTGATAATGTGCGTCGTGCACCACGTGTTGCATTTATCTGTTTACTAACACTGTGTAAAATTGTTATAACAAAATATAGAGAAGTAAACATGAATCTTGGTGACGAATTTCCGAATTTCACTGCTAATACATCTATAGGCGAAATAAAATTTCATGATTGGCTAGGTGATTCGTAAGTTTTTTCAATACTTCAATTATTATTATTATATATAATAAGTAACATTTATTTGAAATCATTTCATATTTGCACATTGTAGCTGGGGTATACTGTTTTCACATCCCGCTGACTTCACGCCTGTATGTACAACAGAACTAGCAAGAGTCGTTAAACTAAATTCTGAGTTTGCGAAGCGTAATGTTAAACCAATTGCACTATCTTGTGATACTGTAGAGTCGCACCAGAAATGGATCGCTGACATAAAAGTATATGCGGAGTATTGGGAAGAAGGCTTTCCTTACCCCATCATTAGTGACAGTGAAAGAGATTTGGCATGCCAACTTCGTATGTTAGATCCTGATGAAAAAGACAGTGAGGGTATTCCTTTAACTGCAAGAGCAGTGTTTATCATTGATAATAAGAAAAAAGTGAGACTCTCATTTTTATATCCTGCTACTGTTGGAAGAAATTTTGAGTAATAACTTATTGACACAGTGTAACTTTCTTCTCATTTGGAAAATTATTTTCAGTGAAATTTTGCGAGTTATTGATGCCTTGCAGCTTACCGATAAGCATAAAGTAGCAACTCCTGCAGATTGGAAGGTGTGAATTGTTTGAGAAATGTCCTGTTGGAATTGAATTAACATTTCTTTGTGACATTTCAGCCTGGTCGTCCTGTGATGATACAGCCTAGTTTGAATGACGAAGATGCCAAAACACTGTTTCCTGTGATGACAGTTGTAGCTCTACCTTCTGGTAACAAGTATATAAGAGAGACAAACATTTAATCCCATTGACTTTTTTTGAAATTTGCATTGATTCTGAAATATGTTTTGTTCACACAAACATAAATTTATTAATTATGAATAAAGACGTTTTATTCTAATAGTCTGTGTATTTTCCATATATATATATATATATATATATATATATATATATATATATATATATATATATATGTAAGTATGTATTTATATATAGAATAGAATAAGCTTTATTTTCATAAACAAAGGGAAAAATAAAATACATTTCACCTTAATAAGAACGTTAAAGAAAACAAATATGTGCCACTAAGTGGGTAGCTTACAAAAAATAAAAAATTCGTTCAAGGAATACGGTTCACAACTTAATATTTATAAATTTTTTTCTGGAATACACTATATTCACTAATTTTTTGAAAATGGCAAGGTAGACAATTGAATAGTTTCATGGCCATGTAAAGTGAATTTTGTTCATATAAACTACTGCTATGAATAGGATACATAAACGGAAAAACTTTTCGGGTATTATTTAGTTCCTATAGTTCTTAAAATACTGAGGATTCTGGTTAACAAATAATAGGAGTCGCATAACCCTGAGCACTGACTTTCGAATTAGAAATAAGGTATGCGCGGCTGAGGAGCCACCCCAAAAAATTATACCATAGGATATCAAAGACTGAAAATTTGAAAAATAAATCAGCTTCAAATCCTCAACTGAGATCTAATAGTATAGGATCCCGATATAGAACGACCTTCACCGAGATGTTTATTTGATGAAACATATTTTATATTCAATTTAATTTGGCAATAATTATATTCCATATGGGTTGCCTAATAAATTTCAGTCCAGGATATGATTAATTAATAATTAAAAAAAGATTTTTTTTTTAATATTTCACCGGTTTGACTATTAGACAAATTCCACTCCAATCGAAAGTATGAAGCCCATAGAATATGCTAACGTTAGGTTGCCTATTCTTTTCCAGTCATAACTCTATGGTTGCCAGGTGTAAACAGGTAAATCGATAGTAGCATTTTACACCGGTCTGATAATTTAATCAAATTTACATGAAAATAAAGATTATTTAATTATGAACACGGTAAAATAGGGTTGCCTGCGAAAAATCAGTCCTGAATTACGGTTGTCGAATTTTAAAAAGTGAAATATTGCCGCGAGTGAATGTGTACGACTGAGAGGTCCCAAGCAACCGTTCCGTGCGTTAGAAGAGGACAGAGCATAACAGCTGCTTAAGGTCCGCCCATTTAAAGAAAAAGAGCGCGCATGCTATTTGTCAGTGCAACTGACAAGGATAGCGATAGACTTGTATATGCTGTGTATCATTTGGGAATACTAATTACAATTTGAAATACGTGCTCCTATTTATTGGTGAAAAAAATGGCTAAAAAGTGTTTTTTGTGTGATTCGGATGATAATGCAATTGATTTTAATGATGAAACTTTTAAGAACTGTGTATTGAAGTTAGCTTTTCGTAAAAGAAAAAACTTCAAATACAATAACATTGAGCTAACCAGTGCGTCGATTGCTTTTGTAGGTTATCATACCACGTGTTATAAAAAAGTGACTGTTTTGAATAAAAAATATAACGAAGAATTCGATCACTTTGGTGCAGAATATACAGTAAGTACATAATAATGAAATCTTTAAAATTATTTTAGCTGATACAACTTTTATATTTTTTTCATGATTAAATAATTTTTAGTAAAATCCAACTACGACATTGTTTATTTACATCATCATTTACACCTTTAAGAATACACCTTTAAGAATAGATGATATTATCGAAAGAACCGAAACAGAGAGTGATGACGAAGAAGGTGCAGATTTCGAAGATCTCAGCTTTATTTCCGATGACTCAGAAGCTGAATAATTAAAAAAAAAAATTATTTACTTATAATTTTTTTTAATAAAAAAAATTTTTCTTAATTATTATTACATATTTATTGCTATAACGTTCTTATTTACTTTTACTATATATGTATATATACTTTAATATCACATTAAATATATACACATAAATAATTAATTAATTAAAAATAATATTAAAAATATATTCTTCTATTTTAATAATACATTACTCTAAAATGATACACAGCATATACAAGTCTATCGCTATCCTTTTCAGTTGCACTGACAAATAGCATGCGCGCTCTTTTTCTTTAAATGAGTGGACCTTAAGCAGCTGTTATGCTCTGTCCTCTTCTAACGCACGGAACGGTTGCTTGAGACCTCTCAGTCTTACACATTCACTCGCGGCATTATTTCACTTTTTAAAATTCGACAACCGTAATTCAGGACTGATTTTTCGCAGGCAACCCTATTTTACCGTGTTCATAATTAAATAATCTTTATTTTCATGTAAATTTGATTAAATTATCAGACCGGTGTAAAATGCTACTATCGATTTACCTGTTTACACCTGGCAACCAGAGAGTTATGACTGGAAAAGAATAGGCAACCTAACGTTAGCATATTCCATGGGCTTCATACTTTCGATTGGAGTGGAATTTGTCTAATAGTCAAACCGGTGAAATATTAAAAAAAAAATCTTTTTTTAATTATTAATTAATCATATCCTGGACTGAAATTTATTAGGCAACCCATATGGAATATAATTATTGGCAAATTAAATTGAATATAAAATATGTTTCATCAAATAAACATCTCGGTGAAGGTCGTTCTATATCGGGATCTTAGACTATAAGGACTAGCAAGGTATTCAGAACTGAATTCAGCCCCCTCCCCAGCACAGCTACATGTGCACTCCGCTTCAAGTGGGAGTACACATGAATACCTAAAAATTTTATGTTATCCTTCAACTTGATGGATGATTCTCTAGATTTAATTACAGTAGCAATATCGATATTTGACCGACTATGAGTGAATACCATCGACTCAGTCTTACTTTCATTCAACACTAAACCATCTGAGTGACACCACTCATCGAAATTATTCAGAGCAAGGGTGCACCGCTGAGATAAATTTCCAAGATCACCGCAGGAAAATACGAAATTAGTGTCGTCAGCATACATTATTGGTTCAAAAAGCTCGCCAAGTCTACCAGAGAACATCGCAGGTACATCCTTAATATATAACACAAATAAAAGAGGACCCAATATACTTCCCTGTGGGACTCCAGCTGTAATTTTACGCAAAGGAGATTTGAAATTGTGACCAACATTAAGTGCAACTCTTTGATATCTGCCACATAAATAACTATGCAGCAATTTTGAACTTACACCCCTAATGTCATATAGTTCCAGGTTCTTCAAGAGCCGCCTGTGTCTAACGCTATCGAAAGCTTTGCTGAGAGCAAAGAGATGAGAGCTGCGATCCTGCAGATAGCAGGGTCGCAGGAACTTCATCCTTCTCTAAAGCTGAAACCACCCTAGTAATCAGTTCAAATAAAGCTGTTTCAGTGCTCCTGCACTTTGTGAAACCATGCTGATGTTTGCAAATCACATTCAACTTTTTTAAGAAACCGAAAAGACCAATACCTTCTCGAAAACCTAGGAGAATGCTGACAATACGCTGATGGGGCGATAGTTAACTAAATAATTTATGTCACCTTATATAAGGGTTTCACAATAGCAATTTTTAAATTATTAGGGAAAATTCCCTTCCTGAATGAAGTATTTATCATAAAAGTAAAAGGCTCAAGAATAAAATTGATGGATTTCTTTATGATAGACATTGAGATACCATCGTGTCCAACAACATGACTGTTTTTCAATTTATGAACAATTTTCATAACTTCTTCACATGTTACATCGAAATAATAAAACGAATGAGAAATCCTTCGACTGTTTCCTACATTTTCTTCAACCAAAATCTCTTCATCCATTAAAGCAGGAACTGAACTCAAGAAAAATTTATTGAAATTCTGAGCTAGTGTGGGCAGATGATCGCACCTTGGAAGAGTAGTTGAAGATTTTTCTGATTTGAGGTTAGAGTTAACAATTTTCCATGTTGTTTTTGATTTGTTATCAGATTCCAGTATCATGTTTTCAAAAAGTATCTGTTTGACTTTATGGATGGTTTTGTCGTACGTATTCTTTGCCTTTTTGTAAGCATTCAAAATCTCTGGGTGGAACCTAGATAGTATATAATACTGATCAAGAACAGATTTTTGATGCTTCAACTCAGGAATTTGGTATATGGAAATACATATGTATATATATATATATATATATATATATATATATATACACAGCCTAACTCTACTTACAAGCCATGAACTAGGAAATCTGGCAACATCCAAGCAAGACCCATAATAGAGACGCTGTAATGGCGTTGCAATGGTTTCTGTTCATTGCTGCTGAATAAATCTCTATTTAACGAGAGAAATAACATTCAAATCCAAAAATAAGTTTGCTATTGTTTGAAGTTGTGGAGAACAAGCAAAAGAAATTTCCCGTAAATTTCGTATATAAACAGGAATGTCTGTTGTGTTTTAAATTGTGCTTTTTTTTGGTTATACCAGGAGAGGTAGAAATAACACCTAACTTTTCCATCTCATAATTGTGTAAAAACAAAAATCCGCGTTTTAGTTGTTGTGCTATTATGTGATGTATAGTGTGTAAAAAGTGCTACTGTGTTTTTTCAGCAATAAACTAAGGAATACCTTTTAAAATTGTATGTAAATAGCTACCTATCACTGATGTTTTGACTGAGTAGTTCAGACATTAACAAAAGCATTATTTGCTAGAATTGTTTCTTTTTTGTGATTAGTAGAGTTACTTACCCTTTGTTAGATTTAGTAGTTATTTAGAACTAATCTTTTATAGGTCTTGTTCTTGATATAATAGCACAAAAATGCCAAGTCATTGCTGTGTGCCTGGATGCAAGTCAAACTATAAAACTTACCTCCAGTCTTCTGTATTTCGTTTTCCATAGGATGAAAATCTAATGAACCAATGGCTAAAAAATATTCCAGGGCATCATGGACCCCCAAAAAATATTCTGTAGTTTGTGCCCAACATTTTCCAGAGGGTACGTACTTATTAGAGAAGGTATTCATCGTTTGACAGATGGATCAACGAAGGCAATATCTGCTCAAGTTAAACTCAATTTAAATGCAGTGCCAAGCATTTTTCCAAATTTTCCCCTACTTATCAAAAACAGTCCACGCTCAAGGATAAGATCCAGCTGCAAGAACCATAGCATTGAAGGGACATTGTGAGAAATTGATGGAGCCTTTGAAAACTCAGATTCAATTTGTAATTTTGTTGATTTAACATCCAATTATAAAAGATTTTAACATGTAAATCGTGGAATATAAAATTTTTCGAAAGTAACAGCATTTTTTTACACTCTAGATTTTCCATCCAACATAACTGAATGTTCACAAATAAACAGTATACAAATAATTAATCAGATTTTAGTACATTCAGATATGCATGTAAATGATTTTATCAATAAAAATAAATTGTCTTCTAATAATTTAAAATGGATTTTACAACTGAAATTAACTAGATGGCCTCAACTGGAAAATTTGCTTGCTCGTTACAAATATGATATCAGAATCATTCAATCATCCAAATTACTGTACACATCTCGATAAAGGTTTAAAGGAATTGACATGTGCATTAAACTTACTCCCACCTGAGAATGAAAAATAATGAAATTTTTAGAATATTAGAATAGGCCTGACGGGCTTGAGTCTGTGTAAACGTCTCAGAGGCCCTTTGAGATGCGTGGCGTTCAGCATCCAAGGCCCGACGGGCCTGACTCTGCTCTAAGGTCTCAGAAGCTCTTTGAGTCGCATGACGCTGAGAATCTGACGCGTCTGAGTCTGCTCTTCAGATTCTCGGCTTCTAGCAACTTTTGCAGTTCGAGCTCTGGTAGAGCTACGGCTTAGATTGGATTTACGTTTGCGTGGCATATCGAAAACAATAATTAAAGATTTTTAAAATCGGCAGTTTTAAAAACTACAACGTAAGACAATTTTTCATAAAAACTTCGATAAAGCAAACCTTATTACTTAAAACCTAAATATCTAAATCAATCAATAACGTATTGAACCTAAACAACTATGCACCTGACAAACCTTTTATACCTAAAACCTAAATTAACTAAATAAATTCAAAATATTGAATGTATGTACCACACCACAATACACAATTTTCTTCACTACTGGTACTACCTACTTATCTATCGAAACTAACATAAAAGTACTATAATCTAATGACAAAATCTATTACTAAACTAATTTACTACGAACTATAAACATCCTGACGTGAGCTAAAAAAGACTTAACCTACATATGAATTGAGAATTAACAAATGAAAGCGAGTGCAAAAATAAAGAATAATACGTATCTGAGTAAACCTAGAGATATGAATGATTGGTTAAGAAAATACCTACATCTAACAGCTACCTTAACTACCTAATGCTTCTACCTGCCCGCTTGGGTAGGCACAGTTGGGCACGGCCCTCCCGTCGCGCCGCACCGCCGCTTCGCTCACTTCACTACGACGACGTATGATTTGAAGGTTTGCGTTATATTGAATTATTTTCCCTCGTTGATAGTAAACAAACTAAGTGTAGGTATTATAATTTCGGTGATGAACTGATTACTGGGCTTAAAGTTCGTATAAATGTCTATCTAATTACCTCCTCAAGTTTAAAGCGTAGCTAGTTATGTAGTACTATATTAATTCTGTGGTGTAGGTAATTAGATTTTATCTGTATGTAATGTAACAGTCAGTTGAATGAAAAATCGTATACAAATCAGATCAATAGTTTTGGCGTAATGTGATTCTAGACAGAGTTTTAATGTTGTAGATAGGTAACTATGTATAGGTTCCTGTGGGAATGAGATATTTTCCCGAAGTAAAAAGTAGTCTGAATTTTGGTACCTTCCTACCCTATAAGTTAAGTAGTGTGATGGAATGTCGCTAAGTTTAGATCCAAGTAAAACTGTTAAATAAAGACAGTTGCATCAAAATTTCATCATAAATTCCCTAAATTATGGCACCTATCTACCCTCTAAGTTAGAAAAGTGATCAAATACTAACTTGAAGTCTTAGTAACACTCAGTTAAAAAAAACCATCAAAATCATTTCAGTACCTATGGCGTCATGCGCTTCTTGACACGATCACGCTAGATTTCCGCGGGAATGAGGTATTTTCCCGCCGTAAAAAGTAGCCTGTGTCCGTGCCTAGGATCCTATCTTTAAACTAACCAAGTCTCATAAAAATCCGTTCAGACGTTAAGGCGTGTGTGAGGTAAACTTTTAAAACAAACGATTAAAAATCACTAACTTAATTAGTTTTCTGCCTACTGCCTACGCCTTAAGTACGATAGCATGAATATTAATAGCCCATATCCTTTTCTAGGTTACTCTCTATCACCTAACTAAATTTCATCAAAATCCGTTCAGCCGTTTAGACGTGAAAGAGCAAAAGTCCCAACAAAAACGACTAAAAATCACTAAGTCAATTTAGTGATCTGCCTACTGCCTACCCCCTAAGAACGATGGCGTGATTATTTATAGCCTATGACCATTTCTAGGTTATCGTCTATCACCATACCAAATTTCATCAAAATCCGTTCAGCCGTTTAGGCGTGAAAGAGTAGGGGAAAGTGGGGTAATTGGGAACACCTAACTTTAACGCCTAAAAAAATGAAAACAAAAGCACAAATATAATCAAATTTTATTGCAACATTAACGTTACTAATCTACCTTCAAATAACTTAAATCAAAATGCTTAAAAATAAACTCTCAATTAAAAAAATTGATGAAAATAAAAAATATTGGTGTTCTCATTTACCCGATACCATATGGGGTAATTGAGAACAGTCCGCGGGGAAAATGGGAACGATATGGGGTAATTGTGAACGACATAACAAAATCTCTATAAGTATTAGAATTATTTTGTGTGGCAGAAATCACAGACGTAACGGGTACTGGATTGACCAGAGGTACGTTTATCATGTGCCCAGTTGTTACATTCAGCGCACATAATCCAGTCTTTTTCAGGTGAAGATTCATATTTTTCGCAGCAGAATATACAGTAATACTCCCCTTCATTTTCATTATCTTCTAACATCCTCTTCAACTATCTGACTTCCTTACTCTTAACTTGTTGCTTTATTTTCTTAATATTAGTGGCCTTTATCTTCTGAACTTTTTTTTTTTATTTTCTTTTCCACTTGTCTTTTCTCTTTTTCCTCTAGTTGATATTTCATAGGTGTGCTGGATAAAATCTGGACATGTTTCTCATTTCCTATCTATAACATATATATATATATATATATATATATATATATATATATATATATATATATATATATATATATATATATATATATATATATATATATATATATATATATATATATATATATATATATATATATATGTTCATTCCACACCCACAAGGTGCCCGGAATTCGGCATATATCTTCACTACGTGCCCAGCTTCGCCTAAATTAATCGATCCTAGTTTATTTAGCTAAGAATGTTGGTAATATACGAGAATTTGATTTGACGTTCGCTCGGTTATTATTATACCGTTCGGGTACTTAGCCTCCATATATCTGAATTTATGAGGTTAGAAATATGATTTCAACGGAACGAATGGAAAATATGAAGTTCCATAATTATTACGAATATTCCATAATATTTATTTTTATCCAAACAGTATTTTGAGTGATTTAACATGATAAGTATAATTCAAAGTTGATCTTAATCTTTAATCTAATGTATACGAGCATTTAATATAAGGCATTCCTATATTAAATTACTATATCGAATATATAATTCAACAAGAACATTCGAATACGTATGTTATATAGCAATGTTGATTTGTTAGTATTTGAATTATTATTTTGGAGATGATGTAAATGAAAAGAGAGATGATAAAAGAGATCTCAATCAGAAAACTAGGCTTTTTCAATGAATTCTAATTCCAGGAAGTTCAGAAAAATTCAATAAATTAAAGCTGTTCTATTTCTAATGAAATATAAGAAACAATACTTAATATAAAGAATATAGGTTAATGTAATAAAAATTCTGAATATATCCGGATTAGTAATAATAATATCATAAATATAAAGTGCATTATGTTAAATGGAACAATATATATCGTCAAATAGTCAGCTCACATATATAACTTCAAAGTGACATGTGTGTTGCCTAATCAACAGGATGAAGAATTCAGGTTTCATTATTACTAATTTAGAATTATTCTATAGAGGAACATACAATACACGATTAGTAATATTGACTTCAACACTATTACAATTAATGAATAGTCATATGACAATAGCTTTTTTCCGAATGTGCCAAAATCTAACTTCACAGTTTTTGGTAGAAGTAAAACCCTTAAAACCAATAAAAATAAGGATATAACTATAAAGATTGATGAACAGAAAATTGAAAGAGTAGAAACAGTTAAATATTTAGGCTGAGATTGAATTCTCGCTGAACTCTTGGTGAAACATAATTGAATATTAAATTAAACTCTTGGCTTACTGTTTCACGATTTATTCAACAATATGAAATGATGAAATATTTAGGCATTATTTCAGACAAGAAATTGAGTTTCAATGATCATGTTGATTTCATAGCATCAAAAATCTCTAAAAAATATCTATTTTTTTGAAAGAATAAGAAAAAAAACCTGTCGACATATGTGAAATTATTTTTGTTCAAATCAATAATAATGCCACGTTTTGAATATTGCTCCACATTGTTGATTGGTTTGACTAAAGAAAAAGTTAAAAAATTACAGAAGTTACAGAATAGTGTCAAGCGAACCATTTTGAAGTGCTATATTATACCTGTGTTAAAATTATGCTGAACACTTTGGAGTTTGACTTATGTCTGTAAAACAAAGAATGATCTTTGCTTCATATATATTCATATATAAAATAAAAAATCATTGGCCATGTAATGTAATAAAAAATATAACATATGTCAGTGATGTGCATGGGTATAATACTAGAAATACTGATACTTTTTATATCCAAAGTTGTTAGCTCTCTAAATCTAAAAACAGCATATACTATGACGGATTTGAGGCTTTCAATAATTTACCAAATATATTGAAAACTAGTACCACTATAAAGATATTTGAGCTCGACATTAGAAAGTATATTTTGAATAATGAGATAGGTATATAATTAAAAATTGACAGTTTTCGGTCATAATGGAGCTGAGATCAGAAAATTTTCACATAGGGTAACAAAGTTTTCAATAAAGGGATAATGAACGTGAATTCAAATGAAATTTTATCATTGAATGTTTTATTGAATATAATATTTACTTATTATTGAAATATTCTCTATTAAATTGAATTAAACGCTTGGCTTGATGTTTCACGATTATATTTAACGATATGAATTTTTCAACATGTTTCGAGCGTGAGCTCATTTTCAAGACTCAATAACAGTCTGTAGGTACTGTATCTATATAGGTAATGGAATGAATGCATAATGCGATGAGCACTCAACAGCTATTTGATTGTTACAGCTTAATTTGGAAGTGTTATATTTTGTCTTAAGTTAATATGTTACTCTACTCATAATTGTTCATATAATTAAGAAATATTTCAAACATGAACATGTTTGCTAATTGAGTATAAATTATAGATGTCTCTTATAGTTAATTAGCTATGATTTCACAGTTTCATATAGGTTATAGCCAATGATTCTAACTTTTTACCTTTGACGAGGTTATTAGAATCCAGGATATGTCGAAATTTCCGAAAACACCCTGTAATAAATTGTTCAATCAATTAAAATAATTCAGAAAGGATTGGAAACATCGTGGGGATTATTTTATAGTAGGGTTTTATTTTATATAGAGTATTATTTATGTAGTAGGGTCCATTTGTGAAGCACGTTGTAAACCACAATCTTTTCGAAAAACTTGAATTCGAGCTTAAAAACCTATAGACTGATATCAACGGTTTGATTATAATCAAATATAAGTGATATGAAAATTATCATTTCACTGTACCGCGTATTGAAGTATCTGTTTATTTATTTTTATCAAGGATACGTGTGTGAACCGTAAACATTTTTTATTCATAAAAGAGTCAGAATATGTGGGGAAAATCGTAAGAAACATTAAGAAACCAGCAAAACTAATTTAAATTGTGAGGGAAACTTCTCTTATATTTTTCACGAATATAAATTGCATAGGTACTTAGGTATATATGAAGCAGTGAACTGAAATAATCTGAAAAAATCTGAATAAATGGAAACATAAGATAATTAATAACTATATAGTATATATGCTATGTAGGTATTATATATTACTTATATCACAAATATGCTCATTTCAAAATAACCTACGTGTAAGGACCTGAATAGGTGTAACAACATGCACATCTAAAATCTGCAGAAATTATTCATAGTACCTAGATCTTTTTAAACGAGTTTAAAAAAATTAATTCTCTTTTGTCTTGAAGAATAGAAAAAAAATGTACCTTCTCAAATTAGATAGCTTTCCGATACAAAAGATTATTAATTTATTGGACTTCAGAAGTAGTGCACATCAAATATTTTTTATATTATAAAAATATCAATTATTTTTATATTTTAAATAATGAACAATATAAATTTATAGAAAGTATATATACAAAGTGTACAATTCACTAACGAAAATGTTTCGTTAGGAATTTCGACATATTTCAAGTATTTGAAATATTGATTAATTTTCATGAATCAGTGCAGTTAAACTTTTTACCTCTCTTCTAACCCACGTTCACTTCTTCGAATCCATAAAAATCGAATTATGTCCAAGAATTTTTTTTATCAATATTTTGCATTGTCCTGGGATATTGGTGTAGGCGAGATTTTTGACCTTCATTACAAAGTAAAAAGAAGACATTATTATAATAAGAGAAATATATTAGTTAGAATGAAGGTCAGAATCAGAGGCGGCGTAAGGCGTGGGCGACGTGGGCCACCGCCTACGGCCTCGCGGTACAAGGGGCCTCGCGCCTCAAAAATGTTCATGTATTGCTTAAAAGACATGCTTCAAAGCGAGAATAAAATAAAAAAATATATAATTAATTTAAATTCTTTTTTTAGTCTGGCAACATTTGCTCATGTTGCGTAACTATTGCGAGTTAATCCTTGCCGCCGCCGACCAGTGCGGGGAATCCCTTGTTTTATTTGTTCACTTTTTTTACTAGGAAGCCAGCCAATCAAATAAAAGTAGTCGGAACGCAGTCGCTGGGCGCATAACAATAGAAACGTAATTGTGTTATTTAATATTTTTTGTTCTTACGAATGTGCGTACCTATTTCGATAAGACAAATAGTGTGTGGGTATATTGATTGCTCCTGTAAACTAAAATTAAAATTAAAAAACAGTGACTTCCAAATAAATGGTTTATGTTTTCTTCGTGATACGTTTAATATAACACCGGTACCTGTACTCGTCTATTTTACATAAGGTAAGAAATAATTAATTTGTAATGAATAAATAACGAAGTTATTACTTTAAATAAAATTATACGCTTTATAATATCTTTTGGAGGAAAACTAAGCTTAAATTTCAAAAAACGTATCGACTTTTTGAGTTTTAAAAACTCGTAGGTAGTAAGAGCGTTCTTTAAGATTTTTGTTTGAAAATTAATTTAAATTTAGGTTTTGCAATATTATGCAGATGAAACTGCAAAAAAATGTTGACACTATAGCTTTTGTTTACAGGTTACAGATACGGTATTATGGACATGTCCGGCCGAGAGATTGAAATATTGGAAGAAAATGGGAGTCGGATTAGCAAAAGAAAAAAGCTGAAAGAACTGCATCCAACCAGGCTTTGAGTTTAAATATGATAAAGTTCTTCAACCAAACTGCGTCTGGTAGTACAGAAACACCT
Source organism: Henosepilachna vigintioctopunctata (assembly GCA_030704895.1). NCBI lineage: Eukaryota > Metazoa > Arthropoda > Insecta > Coleoptera > Coccinellidae > Henosepilachna > Henosepilachna vigintioctopunctata. Next base: position 1,483,685 of record JARQZJ010000136.1, on the reverse strand, counting down.
GAATCTATAGATTCGACTTCTACACAACAAACGTCCAAGATACCGTTAGGAAATGCTCCAGATGCACTGAGTACCGAGACTACCGACTGCGAACGTCAGTTAGATGTAGAGTTTGGATCATGCTCTAGCCAATCAAAAGTTGACGCTGAAACTCTTGTGCTGTCATCAAGCAATGAAAAAGAACAGATTGACATAGATTCTCCAATTCGCAGCGGCGACGCCAGTACCATAGTTCAGCAAGTACTTGTTAATTCGGATCCAGGATTGTGGACGTTTCCCATAACGGATTCACAGCGTCGTGACATAGTTCAAAGCGGCCCCACACAGCAATTAAATAGGGGTGATGAATGTTAACCCAAAAGTGATGATCACAGACACTTTTCCAATTTTTATTTCTCGAGAAAACTAAATAATGGTGAAAATCAACATCGTCGCTGTTTGGTTTATTCCAATTCTTAGAATAAAGTTTATTGTTTTCCATGCAGACTATTTAGCAATTCACATACTCAGATGGTGCAAGGAGGGTGTTGTGACTGGAAACTTCTGAGTAGCATTTAACATTGACATGAGAATACTAATGAACATATGGCACATATGCTCCAATAGTTAACTTCAGAGAAAGGTATAAATCAAGGCAAAACAATAGACCAAGAAAACGAAAGGCTAATACGTGAATCTCAAAAACATTGGCACACTTTGTTAGAGAGAATAATTGACATAATTAATTTTTTGGCATCTCATAATCTTGCATTTAGAGGTCACAGAGAATCTCTCAACTCAGGTGACGTTATTGAAAATTCCGGTAATTTCATAGATTTATTTAAACTGATATCGAAATTTGATCCTACTTTACGAGAACACATGAAACGCATTAATGACAAACAACTTTCACACCATTATTTAAGTCACGTTATTCAAAATGAATTGATCATATTGATGTCAAAAACAGTTGTCGATGAAATTATTCGTGAGGTTAAAGAAGCTAAGTACTATTCTTTTTCGTTCGATTGCACTAGAGACAGTAGTTGAGTTGAACAAATGTCGGTTATCTTAAGATTTTGTGATACGTCAACTGGCACAATAGTCGAACATTCTATAGGATTTCTAGCTGTTACTGAGACAACTGGAGACAATTTAGTCAATGCTATACTGGAACATCTAGAAAAATACGACTTAAATGTTCAAGACTGCCGTGGCCAAGGATACGACAATGTAGCAAATATGATAGGTGTAAATAGCGGAGTTGAAACTCGAATATTGAATATTAACCCTAGGGCATTTTTCACACCTTGTAGCTGACATAGTTGGAATCTACTGTTGGTAGATGCAGCAAACTCATCTATGGCAGCAAAAACTTCTTTTGGTTTCATCCAAAAAATTTATTTGCTATTTTCAAGTTCAAGCAAACGCTGGGATTCAATTAAAAGACAAATTAAAACTTACTATGAAACCTTTATCAGACACAAGATGGGAAAGTAGAGTCGAAGCGATAAAGGCCGTATTATTGCAATTCGATGAAGTGATTGAATGCATCGAAAGCTTGAAAAATCAAACGGAGCAATCAGACACTCTCAGTGATTGCGATTCGGTACTAAATGAAATCTTAAGTTTATAATTTATCGTATCTTTACATGTGTGATATGAGATATTATCGCGAGTTAATATGATAAGTAAATTATGGCAATCAGTACAAATTCATTTAAGCATTGCTCTTGAACATTTACACACATTTCGTGAATGGATAAAAGAGTATCGGGAAACTGGATTCGAAAAAACCCTGTCTGATATTCGGCAATTTCAGAAAAATCAGAAAATTTCTGTTCCTTTAATGAAGAAATATAAATATTTTTAAATCTACACTTCAAAAAATGTGTGTAATCAGGACAGCAGTCAGGACATAATTTATCATTTTAATTTTTTCATGCTTTATAAGGTACCACCACAAATTCAAACAAGACAAGGGTCAATGATCTATGCATCGGTAAAATATCATGTTAACATAATTTAAAATATCGACAGTTTCTGATTTCTTGATTCTGTGATTATTTTTAAAGGGATAATGGCGCCAAAGAATAATGTTCGTCACTTAAAACCGCGCTGTTGCTTAAGTTTGTGTCTGATTATGGCTGAATTTGTTTTTAAAGAAAATTAACTACAATTTTTTTTAGCAATAAAGAACTTGTATTCAATAGTGCAACCAAAGTTTGCATTTATTGTCATATTGTCATCTCCACCTTCTACTTATATATTAAAGATTCCTATTTTTGATTAATATTGATTTAATTTGTATTTTTATGAATAAAAATTGAGAGTGTTAATTGTTTTGTTTTATTTTTATTTTATAAAATCCATGTTAAGGTCGCCACAGAACAGGGCCTCGCGAAATCTATCTTGCCCACATCAAATTTAGGTCTCGCTCCGCCACTGGTCAGAATTGTATCTTAGAGCAAAAAATATTCTTCATCTTCCATTCATATTTCTGAACAGTTAAAGGTTTTCATACGTTTTCCAACTATAATTCTTCACATACAAAAAAAAGATTAGCATGAAACATGAATTCTTCAACATACTATACATATATATTCAAGTAGCAATGTTTACAATAATGTAGGTCCTTTCCATTTCGAAAAGTGATAAAATGAACTAAATCACTATATTTTGAGGCATGTAATATAAGTTCAAAGAATTCATGTCAAGTTACATTGAATTTTTTCATGTTCGCGTTCCTATTTTTCTGCTCCTGTTTATGTGCTTTTTGCCATAACATAATTGGCTGAAGCGATTTTTTTGTGAGCCAAAAGCTATTGTTTTTCATTTCATCAATTTTTAATTTATTACTAACCAAGTTCAATCAGTAAAATGTTGCATAAGATGCACTTCTCAATACAGGAGTATCATCTTTTTTCTTATCATTTCTCTCCTATTAAGTTATAAGAAACCAGGAGTTTTCGATACTTTCCAAATTTTCCCCTTCACAAGAAGTTTTTTCGGAAGTGACCGAGAAAATTTTATTCAATTAATTCGGTATTATATTTAACTGTATCTCACTTCAATAGTTATTATCACTTTAATATGTATTACAACTCACTCATATTAATAGAGATGTGCAAAGGTTCTCGACTATTTTTTATATTTTTACCTCATTCTAGTATATTCTTTAGAGATTGGAATCACAACTGAATAGTGATTATGTAAAATGGACGGATAATTCATGTGTCCAGCAGCGGTTTTTAAAAAGTGCCCGTGCACTATTGTTGTGAAGAAAATTCAATTTTTTTAGATAAGCAACAAATTTTCCTGAAATCAGAAGGTTTTAGAAAATGTTCGGTGCCTTGGAAATTTATTTTGAAAGCTTGGATTGACTAGAATTTTGTGAAGACCACTATCAGAGGCATATATGATTCTCATGCATTCAGTGATGTACTTTTTCCATGTTGGAAAGAAGTAGGAAATCGAAATCAGAAACATATTGGCGCATCTGGTGAATCACACAATTAAAGAAAACTTCTTGTCTCTGAAGGCACAAAGTATAGTGAACACACAAGATAAATTCACGAAAAACTATTTCAAACAAATTGTACAGGTTTTTACTCAGAAATTGAATCCTACATAGAAAGCTGGGAAAAACCAATTGAGGACGTTGACAAATTTAACTGGATGAGGTCTCCAAAAATCATTGAAAGTACTCTACGGTCTGCTTTCGAAAAAACAGTCCGTTTTCCCAAAAAATTAACATTGAAATGGATGACACGAAGCTAATTGACGAATGTTTAAACTTGAAAGTTCTTAGCATGAACCTTTCTGACGACGACAAGCTTTTATGCGCAATTCAGCTTCAGCTGAATTTTTCTGAAACACCTAACACCCACTATCGTCAGAAATGCTAAAAATCGCAAAGTATTATTTTTTGTATATCTGGACACAATGCGACCAGAGGGAGTATTTTGGCTGGTCGCGCAGCAATGGACGCAATAAAAAAACTCGCTCAACAGATCATTTTCGGTCTCTGATCAAAACAGTATAATTTCAATGGGCTGATTTGTTCTGAGTTTCACGAATTCTTGTTGGAAGAGAAAGATATTTCATTGAAAATTAGGAAGACTAACAAATATCAAAATAGATTGAACAAAATTGATCTCATTAAAATTTAGAGTTATAATGAGTACTTTAAATTTACAATGAAATTAAATTTATAGGGATTTGGCTATCTAACTAGATGTATGAGAATATCATTGGCGTAGGCAGTTTGTTTTAAAATTATCAAGTATTATAGTCATTAGTAGTATCATATAATAATTTGATTGATGTCAGAAAAGAGCGCTCATATTTATTTTTGTTACCATACTACATTAGAAGTAGTATGGTATTTCAATTTTAAAAAAAGTGCCTATTATTTGTTGGGGTTGAATAAGTACTCAAATCGATTTCAATTGCAAGTTGTATGAATGAATGAAAATTGAACATTAATAAAGATTTTTCTATTTTGGTTGCAAAAAATATTTATTTGTGCAGAAACGTCAGGGGAAAAAAATATGTTTCGCCGAAATGTCCCAGATTTTTGTCCCAGAAGTGTCGGTAAACTAACAGCAGCCCTCTATTTTTCGTGAATTTTCTGTTCGAAAACATTCAAGACTTAAGTTTGCGAAAAAAGAATATGCCACAGAGCGCAGAAAGGATATAATTTTAGAATATTCGAAACTTTAATTATACTTCTATTTCATAAAATTGTTTTTCTGTAATTTTTTACTGAAAAACTATTTGTACCTATTGTGCAGCTTCATTCGAATGTTCATTTCTACTCATACCGATTCTTTGTCGTTCAAAATGTGGAAGTTTCCATAGGCTGAGATGCTCGTTTGCAATTAAAAATTACAAATAAATGGTCTCCGAATGAATATTAAACTATTACGAACGAAACTGTTACTTTTTATCATTATTTCGAATTCATCAACCTGAAATCCGAGTTGAAAATTATAAGCAAATATATATATATATATCAACAAAACTGTTGACTGCTATCAAGGACTTGTGATCATTATATTATATTATTATCGTTGTTTTAGAATATTTGTTTATATAATTCAATCAGGGTCACGTAAGTGAACTGTAAACAACAATTTTCATTCATAATACTCGTAGAGTCGGGAAGCTAATATGGCACGGAATAAACCTGAAGAAGCTCGAAAAATATGGAAGATAATTAGACACGGATTCGAGTTCTGTGTGAAGTTCATTTCTTTTTTTCACAAATTATTTTTTAAATTACAAAACGGAGGACATTTTGATGGTCATCGATATTTTGTCTACTGTACGATTTAAAGGTCTGTAAATTCTCAAGTGCTCGACTTGAAAATCTAGAGATTGCATCGTGGAAGTATCATGTTATATCACGGCAAACCTACCGGGGCACTGAAAATGAAATGAATTGGAAAACATATTTGGCATAAATTGCAGACTATAATAATTTCCTCGAAAACCTTTCTCCGTTATTTTACTGTATGCATTTGTAAAATCTGGAGGCACATTTAAGGAATCTCATTTAAAAAACAAAACTGAACTCAGACAAAAACGAATATAAGCATAGAAGTGTTTTGAATTTAAGGATGGCGAAATTGAGGAATAAAGGCGAATATAAGGAAATCGATTTTCAAATAGGTTCAAATTCAAATATTGAATCGATCAACGAAAAAATCCAGGCCTCAATAATCGATTTACAGAAAATGTTTGATAAAATAATTGATTACTCAATTTAATTTTTGATTTGGTGTGTCAAAGCCCTACAATACATGATCAAAATATGATTTGTTCAATTTGGAGAATAATTGATGTATAACAAGAAGCAAATAATTTTTCAGATGACCGCTTGCTTCATATTCATATGATTTGCTTTCCGACAGTTAGTTTTTACGAATGGAATTCGTAAAAATTAGGTATATAGTATGAAGTTTATTTCGATTTTAGTTTTGAAAATGAATATAACACTAAAGAAGTAGTACTTCGAAACGTCATCATTCGTATTTTATATTAAATTATGAGAAAATTCTAAATATTGTTTTATTATAGCACTTTACATACTATTATTATGATAAATATCAGCAACTATCCGATAAGGTGGGATATCTTCGATATTCACATAATGACTGATACAAAAGTTCTGCATCATCTGTGGTTCAAATAATTAAAATCAATATAACCAACGTTAAAAAGATAGCATTTGAGTAAATATAAAAAATTATTTCCCTCAAATCAATTACATGTGAGATGAAAACCTGTAATTTTTCTAAATGTGATTGGAAAGTTCAGCTACATTGTAAACTATTGAAGTGTGTGCTTACTAGATCTATTCTTTAAATTATAATTGAAAATTAGTATTTAGGTTCATGAAGTGTATTCTTCGTTTAATCGGTCTCAGATTGCCATCACAAATAATAAAGTAAGTGATTTCGATATTTATGTTCCGTTAGAATACTTAGTATTCGAATTCGAAAAGACTAATGTTTACTTATTTTAATTGATAACTGCAAATGTTTAACGCAGGAAACCGAAAAAAAGATCTGAGCTTGAACAAAATAAATTTTTACCGATATTCATCTGCTATAGCTTCTCCACAGTGGAGTCAGGAAATCAAATAGTTACAAAAAACGTTAGTACATTGAAAAAAGATGAGAGGTAACCCCTTAGACCGAAATTTTTTGAAAGACATTTCTTATTTTTTTTCTACGTCAAGAAATTGCAAATATTCAAAGTATCATACTGAAGCATGGAAAAAGCCCTGAAAATTTTTTTTTCCAATTGTATAATGCGTCTGTTCAAAAAAAAATGTGAATTTTCAATTTTCGGAAGCTGTGCACATTCGATTAACAAATTATTTTTTGTTAAGGTGCTTCACAAATTTTTCACATATGTTACCATTTATCAGCCAGTTTTGATTAGAAGTTTGTTTTTGACAACTGTGAATGTTAGTCACAGTTGAACGTTTTTGTGTTCTTCGATTTCTTGATTTTTCAAAGAAATATGTCAAACAATCTGTATTAAATTTTGCGTTAAAAATGGAATAAAGTGCTCCAACGCACTCAAAATATCGATTGTGGCATTCGGCGGGCCTACTTTGTACCAAAAACTTGTTTATAAGTGGTACAAGCGCTTCACAGAAGGTCGAGAATATGTTGATTCCGATGAGCGTCCTGGAGTTGCAACCATGTCAATGAGCGACGAAAACATCGAAACTGTGAAGGAAATGGTTCTGGAAAATCGTCAAATGACTATAAGTGCAATATTGTCGGATCTTTTGGGCATGAAACATGGGCTAGCGATGTTTGCTCAGAAATTGCAAAATTTAGAGAAAAAGCAACGTCGCATTAGTATAGCATAATATTTGCTGAAGAAGGTCATAACTAAAGACAAAACCTTTGGTATATGGTTATGCCGTCGAAACCAAGGCCCAATCACCCAATTGAAGCGGTTAGAAGAGCCAAGATCGAAAAAGACACGCCAAGTTTGATCCAATGTGAACGTTTTGCTCACTGTTTTCTTCGATTACAACGGCGTGGTTCACAATGAGTTCTTGCTAACAGAACATGCGGTTAATAAGGAATACTACAAGGAAGTATTGCTTCACGCGAAACTACGTATTGCGTGAAGCAATGCTGCTCAAACGATCTGAATTGTGGAAAAACAAATCAGGAATTCTGCATCACGATAATGCACGAGCTCACACATCATGCTAGTTCTTGATTTTTTGGCTAAAAACAACCACCGCATTTACCAGATCTGGCTTTCCCTGCTACTTTTTCCTATTTCAAGAATTGAAGAGAACAATGAAAGGAAAGCGTTTTTCCACAATTGATGAGATAAAATCGGAATCGAAGAACGAGCTGATGGCCATACCGAAAAGCACATTTCAGAATTTCAAGGATTTGAAGAAACGCTGGCATGAGAGCATTATATCTGAATGGGATTACTTCCAAAGAATGAAAATTGGAAAAACTGAAATTCAGTGGAAATATAATTGAAAAGATGTACTTGTAAAGTATGGACACATAAGAATATATTGCTCCTATTCAGAATGTATTAATTAACACAAAAATGTATAGCGAATAAAATTATGCGTCATATAATTTTTTCGACAGAATTTCTTATTATATTATATTTTATGAAACGTTTTATGTTCGAACGATGCACTTATTAATATATGAGCAAAAACTTTTAGAGTTCGTTTCGTTAGAGTTTTACGAGTACAAGATGCACTGCGTAATTCTGAAACAAATGGAAACTTTATTTTATAATATGATTGGTTGCATGCATTCTCAATGAGTAATCAAACGATATTTGATGATTCGATTGATGCAAGTCATTTTTATTGTTTCTCAATTTAACATTTTATTATATCTCGTCAATGTTGATGAACAATTATCGTTTGAATTCCCTACTGTTTGTCCGATCATTAATTTAAAAATGAATGTATTTTGACAACGCTGTTTCAAAAATTATATATTGACCGAAAATAAAGTAGGATTCACCATGTTTTTTCGAATTATTCCCCTTCGAAATTCCAATTCCAGAAATGCCTGAAACAATTGAAGAGATACTATTCCATTACTTTAATATGAGATATGGATATCAACTAAATAATTTGTAAAAGGCTGTTAAATGAAATTTTTACATGACATTTTCACAGTTTGAGTGCGAAATATTTCAAGCATCCAACCTGGTCTCTTACTCCTAACGATCTTCTAAGACGTAAGGATTTTTTGAGATTTCTGAAATTATTCCTTCACGAAGAATTTTAATTCAGAAAAAACCGAACGAATTGAACTATTTGAGTGTACAGTTGTATAGGTTAGATGTTATTGGATTTTTAATCACTTTTTCGGTCAACTAATTATTGCTCGCTAGAAAAAAACTCAAATTTGAAAGGAAAAATTAAACCACAAACTAATGACTCGTATATACGATTTGATACACATACATATTTAATAGTGTTGGCGTTTACTTGATGTAAATCCATTATAATTGAATTTAAACTTAAATTCAAACACTTGAGCTTATGATTTACACTTCATTAACTACATAGCATGACGCGTTTCATCGTTCCAAACGACTTCTTCAGATGTTTACAAAATCTATGCTTACAGATTCTGTAAGCATCTGAAGAAGTCGTTTGTAACGACGAAACGCGTGATGCTATTTAGTTAATAAAGTATAAATCATAAGTTCAAGTGTTTGAATTTAAATTTATATTAAATTATACATACGAGTAATTTATCATCTTTTTGAAAATTTCGTTTTTAAAATTTGATTTGAAATATATAAACTAAATAATAAATATAATTTAAGTTGAATGCGAGTGAACTTTGAATGTTAACAATATCATTTATTCCTAGAGGTTTTGTGAATGTTAACAAAATCATTTATTCATAGAGGTGTTGTGAAGTCTATAGCTGAGTAAAATCGTAGAAATATGGAGAAGTTATGAAAGTTAGTTCATAAGCGCAAGTCTGAAATCTGAGGTGAACTGTTTCTACAAATACAAACTGCAAATGTTTTAAGCCGAAAATTAAAAAAAAGAACATGAGCTTTTGTTTATAACTTGAAAACGTAAATTATAGCAAAAAGCAGAGCCTAATATTGCTAAGAAGTATCCTTCAAAAATAAATGCATTCATTTACCGCACTTTCAGTCAATAAAGGTATTTATTTCATACGTTCACTCAAATTATAATAAAATTTTTTGTTTTGCAAATACCTGTAATTAAATTGAATTCGATATTTCACTATTAGGTATAGGTATAAAGAAATAGAATGTTTTTCAAGATTTTATTCCTAACAAAGCCAACAAAATGTAGCCTTGAATCATTCAAAATTAAAGAAAAAACGCTACTGTTTTACTCATATTTCTACATTCGTACATTTTTTTCTGTGCGGCTATAATTCCAATCTGATGGCAAAATCATAAATCAAAAATTTGTTTCTTTGGCGAAACAAAACTTCACTCTTTTGCTCTCGATATATTTTAGTACTACAAGGGGTAGTATTGAAAATAGATAGTAGTTAGGTTCTCGGATGAATTTTTATATAAAAGAGTGAGTATTTTTTATATCTGCGTGAGGCGGCGAAACCTCTAGCACCAATCCTCGTTTCTAAGATATAATAAATACTTGTTGTGTGAGTAAGGAGATTTATTCTGTTTGAAATGTGTATATTAGTGATTTATGACTCTGTTTATGTTATCGGTTTACGAACCGCTTGACAATCTTGAGTTCATCGTGGGTGACCTTGTATGAATATTTTACCGAGTTAGTCGATCTTTGAGACTTGTATAAGAAAGTTTTGTGAGATAATTTAACAGTATTTTACTTGAATGTTCGTGAAGTTTTTTCACTTTCAATCAAATATAATATACAATTGTGAAGCAGTTTTGTGGAAGTTAAGTTACAGGCAATACGAACCGACGAAAATTTATAGTAAAATCATTCCTTCAGAAAGAAACGGGTAAGTACTTACATGAAAATAATAATATGTATTCATCATTTAGTTTTATTCATTGATGGATTTTCGATTATTTATGAAAAACAATACAATTCAGAATTTATGCTTCGAAAAAAATTTTCCTAAAAATGATAAATCGTTTCATGCTTGGCTTTTTCTCATAAGTTTTTTCAATGTATTATTCAGCCGTATAGTTTAACGTGTAATGAATATCCTAAAAAGCTTACAATTAAAATTGCATTCATTTCATTAAGGGTAATTATTTTATATTATTTAACCAGACCAAAAAATTATATTCTCCTATTGCTCTAGTCGCCCAGAGCATTAATGAATCAGGTGAGCGGAATAATTAACTTCAATAGATTAATTCTTTTCGTTGTATTCGTTTTAGTGCCTTTCCCATTTATATCTCTTCTGAAAGTAAACCCTAGTCATTGATGTTCAAATAACGACGTTGATAATTTTTCATCAAGAATGTTTCTCATGTCTGATTGATACGTAAACTATATAATCTTTGATATTTATTACTTTTGATTTGATTACTTCACAAATTAAGTCTATGGTACACCATTTTTGTTATTCGATATATTTTTAGGTAACAAAGTTCAACCTTCAATTATTTATCAAGGAACTATTATGGAGAAAAAATGTTGTTCCTGTTTTTGCAATTGGTTGTGGAAACACATTAATTTACAAATATATCATGTTCTGAACCTTAAGTGAAAGAAAATTTTGAAGCAGGTAAGAAATCAATTCATCAGGTATTTTTAGTTATTTAGTGGTTTTGTTATTAATTTCATAGTCTTGAAAATTTTGGTTTATTTTCAATTTATTACTCAATGAAATCACTTTCCCAACCTATATTATTCTTAGTCGCTGTAGGTTCGGTACTGCGCAGGTATAAAAGGTGTGATAATTTGGAGAATTTTACATTACGTGGGTAAAGTTTTCTGTGGTTTCCTTTACCATCAAATGTCAGATGAATTGAAAATCGGACATTTGACCAAATGGCACGTATTTAATGAAAATTCACAAAAGACGGCCACAGCCGTTAAATCCCTGCAGTAAATATATGATAAGAAAATTTGCTCCTGATTTTTTGAAAATACAATAGGAAATTAAATTCACACGGGTTGAAGAAGGTTGCAAAACCTTAAAGTCTCCCGACTTTTGATATATATTAACAAAAACAATGTTTCACAAAACAAATAATGAAAAATAAATGTTTTTGATTCGATTTTATTTGATTTGAGAAAAAAGACATAGTTTAGGAAAGCTGCCGTTTTGATATGTTGAAATATATTATTATACGTACTCAAAAACCAAACGGCAGACCATTCCTGCGGTTATTTTCTTGTGTCAGACCATTTGAAAATTGAGAAGAAACACATTTTTCTTGTTTTATTTCAGAAAATTTAAAATTTTTATATGTTATTGATAGTATCAGAAGCATATATCTTTCGTGGCACACCGATCTGCTTTGGCCCAGCAGACCGCAAAACACTTTTCCCCTTTAAATTTACCTCTTAGTTCTATACCTAAATGTAGTATACGAAATGAGGGGATTTTCCTTTTCTCTTTCTTCTTCCTAATATATTACTATCGTATTTCTTCTCTTTCAATTCTATTTGACGTCAAAATTTACCAATTTATTGAGAAAAAAACCAATATGAAATAATATTTCATCTCTAACGAATTTGAATTCAGTTGATTCGATAATAATATCATTAACAATTTCGATTCGAGCCATCACTCAACAAAGTAAATAATTTTTCATTTCACCCATCGGCAAACCGATATGCCGGTTGCTTATACCGTAATGTATAGTCGTATTTGGAATAGACACATTTTTGTTTTCTTTCTTCTACATAATAATATTGTCATATTTCTTATCTACTTCTAAAATTGGCACACATAAAAAAAAGCCAACCTGACAATATTTCATGTTCGAATGAATTTTGATTCATATATGTATTGGCGTTTTGATATATCGAAATCTATTATTATATCAACTACTCAAAACAAAGTGGCAGAGCATTCCACGTTTTAGCAGAATATTTGAAAATTCACACACGTTTTTTTAGTATTTTTAAAGTATTTTAGGAAATTCGAAATTTCATGTTATTTTTGGTAGTATCAGAAGCTTTAGACTCTCAAGGCAGAAGGATCTGCCAGTTATTTTGACTTAGCAGACAGCAGCATTGTGCTAACAAAAATAATTATAAATTTTTTTCAGTATAAGGTATTAACTTATTTATATTTACTGACAATTCTTGGAGATGATATACACATAAAAATAGTTCTTGAAAAATAGATTAAAGGTACTGTCATTAACGAGGGAAATCTGCAGTTACAGATCTTGATTAATATAATAGAAGACACAATGAATATATAGATCTTATTTTTATTTAACGTTTTTGAGGTTATGCTGTCTTCGTTAACGCAATATATTTCAACATGTTTCCGTTGTTTTGTCAGTGAATAAAAATACTCTGTCCCTTTTTTCCGTTGCACAAAACAGCGTATGTTTTGTGCAACGGTTTTGTTCATTTCACCTGACATGATAAGGTAATTTCAATCGAATTTAATCAAATAAACTTTTATTTGCTAATATTTCGTGAGTTTATTGAATTGAAGTGACTTTATATCACCACATTTTATTTATTTATTTTACATGCACTGATATAAACCTTCTTGAAAAGAATATTCAAGAATTCGATTTGTTCTAGGTCTCAGATGCGACAGAATAGGTATAATAACATAAATATCATGTTTATGTTTTGTTTAGACTACGAAGTGCACTTGAAATTAGAAAACGTACTAGGGGGAACTAGGTACCTTCTAGAGAGCAGCGAACGTGGAATAGCTACAATGGAAATATAAAATCTACAACCTACTTACCGAAGGTACATAACATAATATTAGATATTGCATTTAAAATCAGAGAAAATTATCTCAAAGAAATGAAAATTGATATATTAATTATGTGAGATGAGCAATTATGTACTTTTTTTGAGTGATGCATGAATCGAAATCGTTAATAATATAATTATCATCAACTTAATTCAAATTCCTTTGAAGATGAAATATTAGTTTCAGTCTGTTTTTTCTTTATGTGTGCTAATTTTATCGTGAAAAAGAATTGAAAGAGAAGAAATACGACAATAGTTTATTATGAAGAAGATAGATAAAATGAAAATTCATCCATTCCTTATGCTACGAATATAATTTATTACACACTGTTTTATTTACGCGGGAAAAATAGTTTTTCGGTCGGCCGGCCCAAAGCAACCGGCAGATCGGTTTGCCATGAGAGATATATGCTTCTAATGCTATCAAGAATAACATATAAAAATTTGAAGTTTCCTAAAATATGTCGGAAAGAAGTATTTTTTCCCAATTTTGAAATATTACACACTAATGTATTTGCGCGGGAGTAAGTGTTTTTCGGTTTAAAGTCTAGAATAAAATAATCTAAATAAAAAATAATCTCAAAGAGATAAAAATTCATAAAAATTATGTGAAATGAGAAATTATATACTTTATTGAGTGAAATCAATACACATGAATCGAAATTGTTGATAATATTATTATCGAGTCAACTGAATTCAAATTCGTTTGAAGATAAAACATAATTTTCATATTAGTTTTTTTCTTAATATATGTCAATTTTGACTTCAAAATGAATTGAAAGAGAAGGAATACGACAGTAATATACTAGGAAGAAGAAAGAGAAAACGAAAATCTCTTCATTCCGTATACTACGTAATAATACACACAGATATATTTCCGAGGGAAAAATGTTTTTCAGTCTGCCAGGTCAAAGCAAACGCTAGATCGTTCTGCCGTGAGAGATATATTCTACTGATACTATGAACAAAAACATATAAAAATTTGAAGATTACTAAAATACGCCAAAAAAAGTTCAAATGGTCTGCCACAAGGAAATAACCCCTTTTTTGAGTACGTATAATAATATATTTTAAAATATTAGAATGGCAGCCAATTCATGTATGGTAGGTACAACTGTCTCAATGAGAAAATTTTGGGATTTCCTGAAATGTGTGTCGTCAGATGTTTACTGGCTCTTAAACTACTAGTTTTAACTGTTAAAGTATAAATGCTCAAAGGTGCATCAGTGTCAAAGAATTCTCGACAGAGGTCATGCATGACATGATGTTGAGAATTTGAATGAAAAACAAAAGAAATATGCCCTTGGATTTGGAATATTCGTGACAAAAAAAGCAATAAGTCATCGATTGTATAATTGAAAAAAAACACAGGGATCATGGGTCCTGAAATAGAGATCCAAACTAACAGATTGACTAAAATTGCAGATACATAGGTATATATTAGTGAAATATATTCGCTCCTAGAAATTTGCTAGATGTAGGAACTGTGCTAGGAATTTCTGAAAATTGTGATGATTTTATAACTGCAGCTAGGTTCAACTTTTGAACGATAATTGAATAGATAATTTAATAACTTCTGGCCTTAATTGCTTCTTGAAGCAATCTCGGATAGTTTTGTAGATAAAGTATCAAATTTGAAAATTAACCACTACTTAGAATTAATACAGGATTAGGATTAAAACCTACATAAATTCCTATTACGCTTTGTTAATTGTATTGTTATTAGTGTCCTCACCAATTATTTTATATGCACATTTTTCTGATTTCAGATGATACGTACGCCAAGAACCTGATTACGTGAACATATTCCACTTCAAATATCTTCACAAAATCTTACTGGCACCTGGATCTTCATTGTCCGTTCAAAATTGGTGGCTAATGTCTATTTTTAGTTGTTAAGGGTTAAAAACCCAAATTTTTGTTTTTCATAGCTGTTCATTTTCGAATAATTTCTAAAAAATGGTTCAATTATTTCAAAAAGTAGTAGGTACGCATTATATATTGCATTATATGCTCAAAATTTGAAAAACAACTTCTACTTCGCGATTGCTTTATTAAGCTTCATCAGGCTGGGCAATTTTGTGAGCAGAGTATAAAGGAAACACAAGTAAAATTCAATTTTCTTTTCTCTAGAAGTATTCAAGACAAATGTACTTCAGTTGGACTTTATTTTTGACAGATTTCAATGATTATGAATTTATATGACTTCAGAAGGAAGTATTATGTTATGTTGTCCTAACTTTAAAATTCACTGAACTCAATTTGAGAATTTTTCTTTTGGAATTCTGCGACATTATTCGAAATAAATTTAACTCTGTATGGATTAGTAAGATTCATTCTTTGTACTCAAATTATAAGGTTCTATCATTCCTTCCCATCAATATTGAAGACAGAATATCTTTCAGAAGTTTTAGTACTACTTCGGTTTGTCCTCCGATCCTGGGGTAATAAAGTAGAGCTTTTTTGTCTCACTACATAATAAGAAGAAAAGAAATTATCTTATTAGGTGAAAAATGTAAGCTTGAGTAAAGATTAGAATTGACTCTCACAACAGATGAAGTTCTCCATCTTCACCTCCAATTTATATTTTTGAACATGCAATAAATATTCAATAGACAAGAAAGGTCAACCTCAAATATAAATTAAGAAACGTACCCCATATATAAAAGGGGTTTTCTTGCAGCTTCTTCCGCTCTAAGATACAAATTATTGACTGAAGCTGATTTTGTGAGCCGAATTGTCCCATTGCCGTTTTTAATTTTTCACGTTTACCAATGCATTTGAATAAATACAGAATTTATTGTGAATAAAGATGGAGCTTTTTTATCATGTTTTGTTTCATTTAAAAATCTGCAACGTATTCACTCCTTTCTTTGGTTTGTTCGTTCAATATAACTGGAAGTATTTACTTTTCCCAGTGGACAAATATATTTTAAAGTATTGAATATACCTAGAAACCAACATTCATGGAATTGTAATGGTGTATTATATTGAGTGAAGTGCTAATTGAGTTTTTCCTTGAAATATACTCCAGTTGAGCTCTATTCAACTTATTTCACTTTATGACATATGTATGTTACGATTATACCAAAAATAAATCTACCTACTTATATACCTCTAAGTGGCAAAACATTATACCGTCAGATGTAAAGTTTAGGAAGTCATTTCTGCAACTTCCTGGGATGTTGGTATGATTACATGAACTTGCTCTTCTAATGTGAGCCCAGGAGAATGCATAAAAATTTTGGAAATTTCTGTTCAAATATAATTATAGAAATATTTTTTTCATATTGTATATATTTCCATCTACAATATCAGAATAGTATTATTTCATTTTACGTGAATGATATTTGTGGTCAGTTTGTTTCGAAAATTTTCAAAAAAAAATATTGAGTTATATTTTTGAGTAATATACAGAGAAGACATAATGATAAATTTTTACACTACCTCAGTTATTTTGCTACAATTATTACCTCAAAGCAATAATACGAGTGTAAGGTGGTTATCTAACTTAGTTTTGATCATCAACTTAGTATCATTAGAAAATGTACAATTATTTATTATTGTTTTGAATATTGTGATTCATCATTGATTTAGTTAGAGATTAATTATATATGCAATGTGTGATATATTAGTTATATATGCATTATCATTTCTTTATTTTTCAATGTGTAAATGCTATTGTGAGTTTTATACTTGTCTGTATTCCATTTTCTAAACGCATAAATATATAAGATACATCCATAGAAAAAAATATTTCACCCAATGTAGTATATTCCTCTGAACTTTATATTTCATGAAAAGCATTTTCGACTTTAACTCAGGTTATATCTGCTTTTTAAAGTCAGCCTCAATTGAAGAAAATACCTAAAGTTTCATCATATGAATTGAAGTTTTTTTGTTCATATTTCCTCCGAATAAACAATTATAATCTCTTAATTCTAATACAGTCTCATTAGAAATATTTTACTAGAGTTGACGCTGTTTTGAATTATGTCCAACTACTGTATTGAATTTTCACTTCAGCAAGTATGGTCTAACATCACTTTATCTTTATGATTGAAGCATTGTTTTCAAGATATTTTATTCCTAATGTTCCAAGAATTTTATTTGGATTTTATTTGATCATGTTTCACCTAAAGGCAAGCAAGAATGCAATCTCAATTGTGTGTAGTACGAGTATATTGATGCACACTTAATGTTGAACATTTCATTTATCATTCTGGCAAGTATTTCTACAACACACCTACAATAATTAGTAGTATTCTATTAAATACACTTTATGTGATCATATTAAACAATAAATAGAAGATTTAGCTCTGAACATTCAATTCAGTTGCTTTATGCCTAGGTATATAAACAAATGTAGATTGATAATTGATGAGGCCGATACTTGATGTAAATCGATAAACATAATAAAGCAATTATTAAAATGTTGAATTATATGTGTGAATCTTTTTTAACAAATGTAGATTTTTTTTAATACAATGCATTCTCCCTTTATGATCTAGAACAATGAGTTGCACAAAAGACATGAAATAATGAGTACTTCTTTTTGCTGAAATGCTAACAATATAATGATGTTCAATATAGTATTTTATTATCATTTTTAAAACTGCTTGGACTCCCTAATATATTTTAAACCAGTTCATTTTCATTCTCAAATGAGCAGGTATCTCTCTTAGTAGTCCTACTCTTAGTAATATAGTATGTTATATGTAATAGTATCTTGTCTAATATTTATCAAATGGAAATTATATAGTAATTCAATTCAAGTACACTGAATATTTTTGGTAACATGAAAAATACTATAAAAATACAAACATTTGCAACAAATTTCATATTTTCTCTCTAGTATTGATACTTAATTTCCTTCTTGCTAAAATAAATATTGTTTCTCATTTCAAGTCGAAGTATAATTAGGTATATAATAGCCACTTATGAGGTATCTTACTTCCATGTGTTAACTACATGTCAGAATGTAGCACGATATAATATTCATAACACAAAGCAATTTTAACCTACAGGGTTCTGAAATATTCACTCAATAGTAGGATATTTAATTCCATTTAAAACTCTCAATTGAATATCCTGAAATATTGTAAATTAAGTGAAATATTTCTATCACTATTTCAGTTCACTTTCATTTCATGAAGTAGCAGATTATAATATAATGAGCAGATTTATCTAGTAGTTATTACATACAGTTTTAAGTCCAAACACCTCGAGAAATATTTATAACGAAATATATTCATAATATACAATATCTTCATTAATATTGAGAACCTAAAATTTAAAAACGCCATAGTATTCAAAGGGAACTTTCATTTGTTTTGATGAGCGGTAACCTGAAAGGCAAACTAGTCATTGACAGTTGAGCAGTTGGTAACTACCAACTGCATTCCCCTCTTGCCGCACTACCACCCGTTCTAGTGATAAAAATATACATTTCAGGCTGGGCACCTTTTGCGAGCGGTATGAACATATATATATATATATATATATATATATATATATATATATATATATATATATATATATATATATATATATATATATATGTATATACAATATATGAATAATGTTCAACGCGGGGAAAAATTTCAATCAAAAGAAGACACTGTCGGCATATCCTGCAATTAGTAGCAACCGTTGACACGTGTTTCGAGCTTATTGGCTCTCCTCAGAACGGCGTAACCAAGTTCAAGTTACACGAATCTGTATACAAAAAAACAAGAAAGTGCGTCGACTTCCTTCAGTGGAGTGTCTGTTTCTTTCTTGTTTTTCTATCTCCAGATTCGTACAACTTGAACCTGGCTACGCTGTTCTGAAGAGAGCCAATAAGCTCGAAACACGTGTCAACGGCTGCTACTAATTGCGGGATATGCCGACAGTGCCTACTTTTTTATTTATATATATATATATATATATATATATATATATATATATATATATATATATATATATATATATATATATATATATATATATATATATATATATATATATACACCTATATATCCAATTTATATCTAGGTGTGGTTTTTCTTTTGTAATGACGAGGCATCTAAAACAATTTGTAGTGTTAGAATATTTATACAAGATTAATCAGTTCATAGGGGTAATTGGGAACGTTCACATTTACCCTCCTGACACCGTTCCTAATTACCCGAAGTAGGCAACTGAAATCTAAATGGACGTTACTTGCAATATTATCTTCAATGATTTTAAAGCTACTGTAAAATGTAAAAACAGATATTACATGAAAGATATTAACAATATGTGTCGTCTTTAGGCTCAAAAATATGCTCATTACATCGATTTCTACATACGACAAAAATTGTAATGAAAATACGAAATAATGTTGTTTGACTATCCGTGACAGGATGCGCGCGAATTTTTCTTTACATTTCTGCGAGAGAACTTAGGGACCCTGAGCGCGTCTACTTAACGAACGTGGCCGGTGTAGTGCTGGGATAAGTATTAGATATTCAAGTGTTCCTATTTACCCGCCGGCCGTTCCCAATTACCCCACTTTCCCCTAACAGACAGACAGACAGAGTTACTTTCGCATTTATAATATTAGTATGGATATATATATATATATATATATATATATATATATATATATATATATATAATATATTATATATATATATATATATATATATATATATATATATATATATATATATATATATATATATATATATATATATATATATATATATATATATATATATATATATAAAGCTTATTGAAATAGGAAGAACAATATGAAAATAATTTTTTTAGAGATTTCATAAAAACCTGAATTTATCCAAGGTGGTTATTATATAATGAAACAACGTTTTTCGATTAATAATAGAAAATTATTACATTTTCCCACAAGTTTCGAGGTAATTAATGACAACAATTTTCATTTTCAAAATTAATCATGAAAATCGAAAAACTTTCATAAGTTTTCATGAAGTTATCACGAATTAGAAAAGATATAGAGCTGTTCCTGTGAGCAATTTGAGATAAAAATAATAGTTGCTTTGTACCATAATATAGTGTAGAATTCGTTCATTGAAAACGCAGAAAATCATTATTTTGAATTAAAAAAAAGTATGCTCTAGGTGAGGCTCGAACTCACAACCCCGGCATCGCTCACGACTACTGTCTTATAAGTACCGTGCGCTAACCAATTGCGCCACTAGAGCGACGTTCGAATGGTGGTCTAGTTGCATATATATAGAAAAACCTCAAACTTCAGATAAAACAGAAAAACAATGTTTTCAGAATTGATTTAATTATTCGTTATTATGAAATCTTCATTAAAAATTTATTATCAGTCCAGCTGAAATATGAATTCCTATATTGGAATGAAATAAAGATTTAGCAGGTTTCTCTAGTTAATAAAATAGTTTACTGGTAAAACCACACAAATAAAATGAATAACTTTCAATAATTTAAAGTAGAATAATCATTAGAGCTCGGAGACAATTCTTTTATATTATAAAATGAAAAAAATTATCAAGCGCAAATTGGACGAATGAGAGATAGTTGAGTTAACCGAATCATATAATTTTGAAATGATTAACATAGGTAGTGAAATTCTTTCGTTTTTTTCAAAGTATACCATTATTATTTATCTATTTACTATATAATTATAAATCTCTATCAATAAGGATCCACTACTTACATCAATTATTTCAAAAGAAATTTATATTAATATTGCAATTGACAATTCTTACCATTCATTCCACAAATGACATAGAAAAAAAAATTTGGTTCATTTCTGACTTTTAAAGTATCCTATCACAGCCTAACTCTACTTACAAGCCATGAACTAGGACTTGGCAACGCCGCATCTGCTCAATCCGGTAGACCGATCGATCTTCGAACATCGGTCTACTACATGTTAATAATTTGCCTTTTCAGAAAAATTTTTAGCGAAACGGCACTTTGTATAAAAAAATAGTTTTAATAGAAATTGTAGATCATACAATTATCTATAGAAATCAATAATACACTTTTTTTCTGAGAAGAACTATGTCTGAGTTATAGCGATTCAAATGTTGTTTTTTTAGTATGTACACTAACAAGTTCACTTTATCAATTAGAATTGACAATATGCTATAAATTTCATTATTTTTCATTCTCAGGTGAGAGTAAGTTTAATACGCAATTCCTTTAAACCTTTATTGAGATGTGTACAGTAATTTGGACGATAGAATGATTCTGATATCATATTTGTAACGAGCAAGCAAATTTTTCAGTTGAGACTGTCTAGTTAATTTCAGTTGTAAAATCCATTTTAAATCATTAGGAGACAGTTTATTTTTATTGATAAAACTGATTAATAATTTGTATAGCGTTTATTTGTGAACATTCAGTTACGCTGGATGGAAAAACTAGAGTGTAAAAAAATGCTGTTAGTTTCAAAAGTTTTTATATTCCACGATTTACATATCAAAATCTTTTTTTATAATTGGATGTTAAATCAACAAAATTACAAATTGAATCTGAGTTTTCAAAGGCTTCTTTCAATTTCTCACAACATTCCTTCAATGCTGGTTCTTTCGGCTGGATATTCTCTTTGAGAGTGTACTGTTTTTGATAAGTAGGGGTAAATAAAAAAAAAATACTTGGCACTGCATTTAAATTGAGCTTAACTTTATCAATCTAGCCTTCTTGCCTTCTGTTGATTAATCTAGCAAACGATGAATACCTTCTCTAGTAAGTGATCCCTCTGGAAAATGTTTGGCACAAACTACAGAATTTTTTGTGGGGGTCCATGTTGCCCTAGGAATATTTTTTAGCCATTGATTCGTTAAGATTACTATCCTATGGAAAACAAAATACAGAAACTGGTGGTTCGCCGGCCTCGAGGTAAGTTTTGTAGTTCGACTTGCATCCAGGCACACAGCAATGACTTGGCATGTTAATTGTTGTGCTAATATCAAGAACAAAACCTATAAGAGATTAGTTCTAAATAACTACTAAATCTAACAAAGGGTAAGTAACTCTACTAATCACAAAAAAAGAACAATTCTAGCAAATAATGCTTTTGTTAATGTCTGAACTACTCAGTCAAAACATCAGTAATCGGTAGTTATTTACATACAAATTTCAAAGGTATTCCTTAGTCTGTTGCTGAAAAAAACACAGTAGCACTTTCTACACACTATACATCACATAATAGCACAACAACTAAAACGCGGATTTTCGTTTTTACACAATTATGAGATGGTAAAAGTTAGGTATTATTTCTACCTCTCCAGGTATAACCAAAAAAGCACAACTTAAAACACAACAGATATTACTGTTTATATAAGACATTTGCGGGAAATTTCTTTTGCTTGTTCTTCACAACTTCAAACAATAGCACTTTTCACAACTTGTTTTTGGATTTGAATGTTATTTCTCTCGTTAAATAGCGATTTATTCAGCAGCAATGACCAGAAACCATTACAACGCCATTACAGCATCATTGTTTGTGGGTCTTGCTTGGATGTTGCCAGATTTCCTAGTTCATGGCTTGTAAGTAGAGTTAGGCTGTGATCCTATCCTAGATACGTATAGGATATATATGATCTATGTATCCTACCTATAGGTAGCAAGCTGGTCGTACTATGACGTCATATATTGGTTTCAATGTGTCAGAAATAACGTTGACTGAGACGTCCTACTAGCCATACATGCAGTGACTTCGAAATAAGATATACTTACTAAATACGTTGCTACTGTGGGTAGAGGAGTTTTTCAAAACAAAGCTGATAAAACCTATCTTCCAAAAACAATACATATAAAACTGGCAGTGCATTCAGACATTTGTGTATCTATAGAAACAAAGTCCTGTCCTTAGGATGTGCAAATTACTTCATGACATGTGTGAGGGAGTCAGAAGCTCTAGAGAAATTTGAAAAATTTAAAAATCAAGTGGAGAAACAGAATATTATATCGAATATCTTCCCTCTGACAATGGTATTGAATATGTCAACTTCAGCTTCTCCAAGTTTCTTAAAAGTGAAGTAATAATACATCAAACTACTACCCCTTACACTCCGAAACAAAATGGACTGTCTTGACGCATGAACCAAACACTAGTAGTAAAAGCAAAGCATTAACTAATTAATGCCAACTTACCTAAGATGTACTGGGCGGAAGGCATACACACTGAGGCTTACATAATCAACAAGACACCAACAATATCATTATATGAGACAACACAAGAAATATGAGACAACACAAGAAATATGAGAAAACACAAGAAATATGAGACAACACAAGAAATATGAGACAACACAAGAAATATGAGACAACATAAGAAATATGAGACAACACAAGAAATATGAGACAACACAAGAAATATGAGACAACACAAGAAATATGAGAAAACACAAGAAATATGAGAGAACACAATAAATATGGACGGGAAAGAAATCAAATATACACCACTTAAGAGTGATTGGCTATAAAGCTATGACTCATTTTTCCAAAGAAAAAAGGAGGAAATGGAATCCTAATGCAAAAAAAGCGATATTATTTTATAGGATATTGCGAACACACAAAAGGCTACAGATTTTTATTGCCAGGTTACAGAACAGTAATGAAAAGTAAGAATGCAGTGTTATTAGAATCTACAGTTTGAGAAATTGTGTTCCGATGCATTTGATAATAGATAGTTTTATGTATGATTCATCATCTGAACCAAATGACAATCATACATCTGAAATTTCTGATGCTAATGAAACATTACAATCTACAAACATATATTATTTCTCTGAATCAAGTACATCTGCTAGTAGTGAATACTCACCGAACCAAACATTTAAGACACAACTTTATCAAATATTACTTTGAGACTTAGAAACAAAGAATTTCCTGCAAATCATATGAACAAAGCTTCTTGTGTTATAACGAAGATGTTACTGTTGCATTCAATTACAGATGTGTAATGGAAATAAAATTCAAATTCCGTATTAAATATGAGCCAAACAAGTGGAAGGGATTTACTTTGACAAAATCGTTTCATCAACAGTAATGTATTACTCAATTCGATTACTAATATCTATTGCAACTGAAGAAATATTATAATGTGTTATTAGAAATATTAGAATACCATATAGAAACATGGTATTCACATGTTTCTAAATGAATACCTTATGAACCATGTAAGCATGGTAGAGTTGAATCTCTATATGAATGAAAGCAAGCACCTAGATGTTGGAATCATAAATTTGACTCAGCCTCAAAGAAATTTAGATTTGAGAAAATTAATGCATATCAACGTGTGTATACTGGATTAATAAAAGGTCTAAAATGTTACTCATGTTTCTCAAAGTCGATAATTATATTCTTATGATGACTCGCACTTGAATGCTGTAATGAAAATACTTCAAAGAAAGTGAGGAACATGGATTGAATTATTTGACTGAAACTGAAAGTACCTGAATTCTCAAATGACATAGAAACCATGCGATCCATAACTGGATATGTATTTCTCAAAAATGAAACTGCTGTCATTTGGTTCACACAACTACAACAAACTGTGGCACTGTCGACTACCGATTCAGAATGCTGTGGCTATATATGCAACTACCAAAGAAGCTATTTGGCTAAGACAGTTATTTTTTGTTATAAGTGTATATTAACAGAACTCTGTGTGTAAAAATATCAACATTCAGAGTGCTATTAGTGTTATCAAGAAATACTACAACAAGATTATAAGTTTAAACTTCGTAGACAGTGCTAAACATATGCAGACATTTTCACTAAAGCTTTGCTTAAAGACAAATTTACATATATGAAACATAATATCGGAATGTCAATGTCTGTTTTAAATGTACTTATAGTTAACTATTTCGTAACTTGTGTTTTGTGGAAGGCTCGAATTTAGGAGGAGCTTCAGAATGAAATGTCAATTTTATGTTTAAACTTTTTTTTGCGCCTTCACTAGATTTCTACAAATGTGTTTGCTCTATAGTGAGTGCTCTCTCTTGTTTTATTAGACAATTGCCAATATATCGATTTTCTCAAATATATTTAAAGTTGTACATGCATTTTGTATCCATTACCATCTCTTATAATGAATAATTTTATTTCGTAAATCATTTTTTTGTCCACATAAATAAACAATGCCTACCGAGGAAACCATCTGGAGAAAATGAGACTTGTGTCTACCTCGAATGTGGTGAGCAGAAGAGTGCATTGTCTAATGTAGTCGCTTTCTCAGCGCTCTACTCCGCAAACGTTTCATTTTACAGAAAAGTGCAATAGGTATTTTGTGTACCTTTTGACCTCCGAACAATAAGTCGTGAGGTATTTGCGAAAAACTAATTCGTGACAAAAAATTCAGCTCATTAGGTAAATTTTCCTGATGATAGATAAAACCTAAAATAACTCGACTAAAACTTTTTGCCATATCAATATTCGACTATAACATCATTTTGATCAGTTGAATAATAAACTTAGATCACAAACCTGTGTCTGAATAAATTGGACAAGAATGTTGATTTCGTATTATCTGATATTAAAATTTTTCAATTTCGACAGAGTTATTATTTTTTTTCAATTCCGATTGAGGAATAAAATTTTCATTTTTATGATTTGTGTAACGAAATAAGTAGGCTAGGTTCCAGCACTTAGCCTAATTTGGTGCTAAACTATTGCCAAAACGCAGTTAGATAGTTATGGTTTGGGCTATTAAAAGCGTTTGAAAAATGAAGTGATGAACAAAATAATTAGAATTGATATGTTGTGGCTTCCGCAACAAGGTTTTAAATGTCTTTATATCATCATATATGTATGAACTACTCTAGCAGTGCGTCGAATCTGGACTTGGCCATTTTTTATAATGTCAATTATTATGTGTATATTTGAAGCTGTTATTAAGGTATAAGAAATGCATATTGTGGAAAGTGAAGTCATTATCATTTATTCCCGATCAAGATTACGGCTTTCACACTCCCTCACAGCGAAACTTTTACTTAAACCAGATATTGATTTCAATGGCCCGTGGTGGCGATCTTCACGTCTGCAGTCTTCGTGTGATTTCTGCAATTCCTTATGGAGATGTTTATCGAGTCCTATAGTTCTCTGATTTTTAACAGGAGATTTTTTATTATATCAATGCACCCTAAGACGATTGGAACAGTTTCAACAACGTTCATCTGTCGACGCAACTCTTTTTGCTCTAGCACTTCAAGTTCTCGATTTTCAGAAATTTTATCGGCATTCTTTTTAACCAGGTTGTTTGCATTTGGAATGTCCAACCCAGTAAACATAGTTTTCCTGGCTCTGTTGTCAACCAGAACAAAGTCAAGCTCATTATGGGGAACTGTTTGATCTGTCGAGAGAGTGCGTTACTATAGTGTAGAGTCTAAACAGGTTATTCTTCAAAATGGTCTTCAGAATTTAGTTGCAGTAAAAGGCACTTCTTTCTTCTGTAGAAGATGTAATTTCAATAACAGTTTTTGGTGCACAATCTTTGCTACGGCGTAATGCCTCTAATGTTTGGCATCCGTATTGGCACCTGTCGTCTATCACTGTTGGGTGTTTAACTATGTATTTCAGGTGATTAAGGGGGTCCCTAACTTTGGAGAGCTTGAAGTGTGCTTCCGTTTCAGGAAATATTCTGCCTGAGACTAACTAGTAGTTTGACGCTTCTAATATCATGCATTTGATGCAATTGTTGTGGTCATTTACTTCAGGTCGTCCATACATAGTGGATGCTTGACTTTGATGGCTTCGATGTTGTTACATTCACTTGAAATTCTGCTGCCGCAGCAGTTCTACGGCGTTTGAGTTCAATCTGCACAATGAGGACAATTTGCACAATGCCTATCAGAACCAATGAGGAGTCAAGAAGCTTCATGAAATATTCACCTGGTTATTACAGTTGACACCATTTAGGCCATTGTAGTCTTCGACATAGACATAGCACGCTCTTGATGTTAATTGAGGTTCAATTTTGTAGATTTTCATCACCTGAATTAACCAATCATCAGGCACGGAATCAAATGCTCTTTTGTAATCAATATATGCCATAAAGTGGTTCCTTTTCTTGGAGTACTTTATTGTAGATTATAAATTACCTTAATGGGTTGTTCCTTTTCAATACGTTCAACAACCTGCTAACAGAATCTGAAGAAGTCGTTTGTAACGACGAAATGCGTCATGCTATGTAGTCAATAAAGTGTGAATGAAAAGTTCAAATGTTTGAATTTTAGTTTATATTCAATTATAATGGATTCACATCAAGTAAACGCCAACACTATTGAATACTGAAACCATTCCTTTGATCTGCAATGATATTATTTCGCTCGCAGTGTTTATATTTATATGTTCTACTAGCAATACAAGATATACTAAACTTGTATAGCGTTGGAAGGCCAATATCTGGCAGAGTTTTGTTTGTCTGAAAAAACCTTCGATAAAAGTTATGGTAACACCCTGTAAGGAAAACTGTCATTGTTTTAGAACCGTCCAAAATATTATTGAGAAACACTGTCAAATTTGCGTGAGCGATTGTTACAATTAGTATTATATATTTCTTGTGACTTTGTGATAGATGTTTTTTCATTTTTCAGCATATTTGCTTTGTCATGTGCATTGACGCACCGGAGTCCGAATCTGCTGAGTTTTTGGAAGCTACGAAAGCTGCGGCATAGCATGAACTTCTGGTGGACTCTCGTGGATTCTTTTGGTTTGGTTTTGATTTACACTGAGTACCAAAATGACCATATTCGTTGGAATGGAAGCAGCGGAGCCCTTTTCTGAATTGCTACTTTTGTTTGTATGATCTACTGAAAGGCATTTCAGTTTTTCTTAGTCATCTTGACATCTTGAAAGATTGTGGCTTTAACGGAGTCGGCACTGATTGTCATGTCTGAACTTCTTTTAGCAACAATCATAGGCTTATAAGTTTCAGGTAGAAAGGTGAGTAGTGACTCTGACCACTCGACGTCTACTTTGAAGCCAATATTACGTAGCTTGATGATCTTGCTTACTAGACTGAGGGTCGAGACTAGATTCCCTAAATGGAGGGAGTTGAGTGTGCAAAATATGAGAATCGCATTCTGTGAACTATTTTAGGTCCAGAAAATCTTTCAGATTACTAATTTGACGAAATATTTTTTGTCCAATTTTTTTATCACACTCCATCTAAGATATCCAGTAAATATATCGAACGAATGCTTCAAAGCTATTTTGATGAATGATATAGTGATAAAATCCATTTTTTCTAATGATATCAGATATAGAGCTGATGGAGGTGAATAAGCCCCGTAGAGGTCAAATGCCCCTCCCCCAAATAATTTTTAGTTTCTAAAGGCTTAAATTGAATTAATGAAACAAATTGTGATATATAATCTTGATGTATTATTATGGAGAAACAATCACTATTAATGACAAAGAACAAAGGATTACCAAGACAAACATGGATTACCAAGACAAACATGGATTACCTTGAACTCCCATGTCTGGGTTTTACTTGCTTCTAGAGTGATGCTTTTCTTGAGATTACATAAACAAGGCTTCTCTTATAATATTGTTATTGCACTGACGGACACATGAACAGAACTATGGATGTGAGGTTACGGTTAGAACACTTCACTGGTGAATCTAATCGCCCCGGCGGTGTGTCGGGAATTATTCACTAAGCTGTCAAATTATTTTTATTCAATTCGATTGGAAAACTTTTCACATTGCAGCATATATCGCTCATTTTCGAAAGTACTAAATAGGGTCTCTTCATTCTCTTTTTAATTCAGCAAACATTGCGAAGGAGATTTATCAGCAAGTACATCCGTATATATTTTCGAAGAGGCCACTGCTGGTTATCATTGGGAGGTTGAAGGAACTGAAATACTTGATCATATTTTAAATAGGTATCTTTTTTGCCTTGATTGATCGTGGACTGTGTCTATTTATTAGGGTAATTAATGTCACATATAGAATCAGTTTGTATTCCGAGATATGAAGAAAGACCCTGGTTAACATTATTTCTGAAGGGATATATGAGCGGACATCCTTGCAATTTTTTATAATATCTATCTCTATTATCTAATGTATTCAGCTCTAATGCCAAGTCAAGACCCCACTACATTGAATTCACCTATTACAATTTAGACAGGGCTAACAATCGTTTCTAGTGAAGTCTGTATTGTTTTTCATCTTCTTACGAATGTCGTGATTTCTTTGATCTACCGTTCTTGAATGTTTATAATTTATTTTGGTTTTGGTTTCCATCACACTACCCGTTTTATTGCAAAACCAACACGAAATTCATTTAAGTTTTCCATTCGTTTTATTTATCACTTGTAGCGATATTTTTCCCCTTTTTTTTTTCAGTAAAGCACTAATTAAACACTCAATAACAAGAAATTTGAAGTTATATTACGCAAATAACAAAAAATGACCTATTTTGAACAATCAATTATTTTCTACCGTCGACTACACGCGGTATATAGCGCGTGCATATGCCGCATCATCACGCTCGAAAGGGGAAGGGGGCCAATAACAGGCAAATGAACCAGCACCAGAGCCGACTTCGAACAGGGCATGAGATGACTATATGGCACTGGTGGTCTATGAAATTTTACAAACCCACCGTCAGTTTAGCTTGTATACTAATGCAAATAGGACGCACCTCAAAACTTTCGAAGTTTGAAGTTGAATAATTTGAGCTTCTAGTACAAATTCTATATTTTTCAATTATGTATAGTGTAATATATGTGTTGTTGTTGATAATTTGTTGAAATCTCAAAATCAAACTAACAGGTGATTTTTTTAAGAGTCAAGTTTTTCAGGTTGGCGGCACTGTTTGGTAGTGGCATCCAAACGAGCAACGATTGCAAATTGTTGAAATTTACTATAAAAATTCGTGCTCTGTGAAAAATGTGTATCGTTTGTTACGACCATATTATGGCCGTCATAATCGACTTCGTGAATCAACAATTCGTGCTGTTATCACCAAATTTCGCACCAAGTTTACTTTGTTGGACATTAAACCATCGTCTCCCATGCGTTCAGTGCGTATTGAAGAGAATATTGCAGCCGTAGCGTACAGTGTTAATGAGGATCGTGAAATGTCAATTCGTCGCGGTTCTCAGCAATTGGGCATGTGATTGGGACTCAACCACATGCAAAATTTTACGTGTTGATTTGTGTTTGAAAGCCTATAAAATTCAACTTCTGCAAGAATTGAAGCCGAATGACCTACCACAACGTTTAATTTTTGGTGAATGGGCCTTAGAACAGCGTAATGAAAATGCGCCTTTTTATTGAAAAATTGTGTTCAGCGATGAGGCTCATTTCTGGCTTAACGGATAAGTAAATAAACAAAACTGTCGCATCTGAGATTCTGAACACTGACACATACAAGAAACTGAACACATACAAGATTCACCGATGCATCCCGAAAAACGACAATTTGGTGTGGTTTATGGGCTGTTGGCATCATCGGTCCATTTTTCTTCAAAGACGACTGTGGAAGAAACGGTACCGTCAACGGCGAACGATATGGAGCCATGATACGCAACTTTTTTTTGCCCCAGTTGGCCGAGTTGAATAGGATTGACATGTGGTTTCATCAAGACGGTGCAACATGCCACACAGCTCGTGAAACAATGGACATGTTGAAGGATGAATGTGGTGAGCAGCTTATGTCTCGAAATGGCTTTGTGAATTGGCCGCCAAGATCATGCGATTTGCGCCTCTGGATGATTTCTTGTGGGGTTATATACAGTCGTTAGTGTATGTGGACAAGCCGAACACGATTGAAGTCTAACAGGATAACATAACACGCGTAATTCGTGGGATACATGCCGAAATGCTCAAAAAAGTGACACAAAATTGGACCTTCCCAATGGACCACTTCATACGAAGCCGCGGACAACATTTACATGAATTTATCTTTAAAATATAAATGGCAAAGGCCAAGTTATCGAATTCAATGAAAATTTTGAATATATGATGCAAATTGAGTGTTTTACTCGAAAAAAACTACGCTTAAAAAATCACTCAGTATATAAACAAAGTGTTTAGTGTCCTTATAGATTTCAGTGAAACGAAATCAATTTTGTGTTGCTTAAGTCTTTCGTAGTTTGAAGTTGAATATTTTACGGTTTCAGTCCCAGGTAGCAAGCTGACGGTAATATGACGTCATATATTGGTTTCAATATGTGAAAAGTGACGTCGAAATATCACAGCTTCAAGACGTCAATTTGAATTGTTCAAAAGACGTCAGTCATTAAATTACGTTTTTAGGTATTTAGATTTAGAACATTTTTCATTTCTTAAAAAATTTACAGTCAAGAATTAACGAAAATAGTACTTCTCGCTTACGGCAGCAGCTGTCATCACATGAACGTCAGTTATATGACGTTATAAAGACGTCATTCAAAGGTATAATGACGTCATTCAAAGGTATAAACCGGTACACACAAAACAAGGTTTTGTGTGTACCGGTTTAATCGAATTTAAATAAAATTTGTGTTTTGTTTTGAGTAAGGATTACTCAAAAATAATTTTTTGTGAAATATAGTGTAGAGGATAGGTGTTCCGTAGGTGATTCAGTAAATTTCAAGCTTGGAATAGGTAAGTTTCTGATAAGTATATTCTCTTAAAATGTCGAAAACTTGTTGTATTCCTGGTTGTAAATCAAATTATAATAGCCCCCTGAAGGCCAGTGGGCAAAGTTGGTGAGTTCATCGAATGAATTTTTAAAGAGTAAATGGATGAAATCTATACCACGAGATAATTGGGCGAAACAAGATATTCAGTTCTTTGTGACTTGCATTTTCCTGAAACTGATATCATCAGGGAAGAGAAATTTCTTTTACCCCGTGGGATTGTACGCATACTTAAAAGAATAAGATTAGTACCTCACGAGGTTCCATCTATTTTTCCAAATTTACCGCATTATTAGTCGAAAAATGTGCCCTTACCTAGGAAAAGAACAGAGAAAACGCGAAGAAATTATTTAGCTCGCAATGATTATTTGAATAACATTTTTGGACAGTCAGTTTTAATTGTCAATTTTCAAGATTTAATTCTTCATTACTCCAGTATAATAAATATTCCTGATTGTTGGAATGTTAGAATGGGTTCAGTTAACAACAACATTCATTTTTATCTTTTTAATTTAAGTGAAGATATTATTACCATAAGTAACCAAATTACAATGAATGGAGACATGTTAGTAAAATAACAGTAGTTTTGAATGGAAAAGTTGTTTTACTCTGATTTAAAGTTGAATCTTACCTATTGACTTCAAATTGGATAGGTGGTCTTAAATAGAAAATTTGTTGATAAGATGCAAAGATGTTCCAGACATAAAGTGGATCCATCTTTCACATATTAAATCGAGAAAAGTTAATATTATTTAAATGAGGCATCGATTAGTTGTGGTATGTTTGAAGATTTTTCAGAAAACAGGGATACTTGTTTAAATAACCTGCGAATTTTAATTGATCAAATAAAATTATTACTTCCAAAGAAACGATACTTGTCTGATACAATAATTATGTCTTTCATGTTACACATTCTTTCTCCCTGTGCTTATGATTTATTGCGGAATTACTTCAATAATCCGACAAAAAATATCTTCAATATTTGTCTGCAAATCTTTTATGTACATTTTTATGTATATAAGTCCCACAGGCTAATAGATAGAAGTATTTTTTACGCAGTGGGGCATTATCGAAAACATCGTTGTTTTCTTGCTTATGTTTTACATTTTTCTGTTACAGGAATATATGCTCAGGAATAATAGTAAGTTATAAATGCCAATAATATTTTTATCCGTTCGGCATATTACAAAAAGAGGTGAAATAATGCTTGAAACTTTGGGAACAACCGACTAGGAGAGTAGACCACTAACTCAATTTGGCAACACCGCCGGACTACACTCTTCATGGCCTGTTTAAAGTCGGCTGTGTCACCACATGTGTTTTCTTGTTATTTGAGGACTCAGGTTAACGAATCTGAGTATTGTTCCCAGTCCTCATATTTTGCCTACCCAACTTCTTTTGGTGTCTGCACTACACGTAATATTTTACATTGCTGCATACCTTTATATTTGTTGTACATAAGTTCCGTAACAGTACCATGTGAAGTGTCAGTCCTAAGTCGTCAAAGACGCTTGCCTATTTGTCCAACAAATGTTACAGATTTTACAGATGTTGCCTCTTGAATATGTACGTAGTTGACCGAGTGCACTAAGATTATTTTCAACTTCGCTTTCAGGTAACGTTTGAGATTAACAGCGATTCCAGTTTCGGGATCAACATAGCTTCATAGCTCGAGATAAGTTTTCAGTGCGAATATCCAGGTGTTGTAGTTATACCGACCGGTTAACTCCTCAATGATTGCTACTGAGTTATTTGAAGACATTTTCTACTGAAATTTTTATAAACCGAGTCTTTATTTCAAAGAAAAAAAGTTTTTAAGTGTATTTTGAGATTATGTTTTTGCGGGTTCGTATTATTTGTTTTTATCTTTTATGGAGAACTGTGTGCACATTAACAACCACGCTCTGTTAGCATGTTAACTTATGTGTACAAAAATATTAATTGAAATAATAAAATGATTTATTATGAAATTCATATAAAATGTATGTGAAACTTTGATTGCATTTTAGGAATTTGTGTTACTGACAGATGTGAAAACCAAAGAGTGCGCAATACAGCATGAACATTTATGAAAAACTAGCGAAGGCGTGAAATTTGACATGAAATTGACATTTTATTTTAGCAGGCATAATCCATGTTATGTAATAAGAGGTTCGTTTTTATTCAAGAGTGAATATTTTATTTCAATACTGAGAAATACAGAAAAATAAACTTTAGTATATAATTTGTTTGTTATTCACTGTCGATATCTTCAGTTTCTATATAATTAACAGTTGCTGACGTCGAGTGGACTTATTCCTATATTTAAATCGATGTCTTCATCATTGGTTGACACTTTTGAACATCTTAATACTTTTTTTTGCATCCGCATTTGCCGCCTCAACCTTTTGTTCAATTACAAAAGATTGCGTTCAGTAGATTGCTGATGGCAATAAAGTTGTTATTGACTGTAGTATTTTATTTTTTACTCCCAACCCCACTCTTATGGATCAATTTCTCTTTCTAGTCAGATTTATATGAAGTGTATTTGATTATATACTCGATAAATATGAAGAAGTATATATAACCTGAAATTTCGCCACTTTCTCTTATTGATTTAGCAAACCAACATTGCCTGAGGAGTGTTGGAATGTTTACAACATTGCTTCAACCCTGCAGATATTTTGTATTGGTAACACGGATTATGTAAGCTCCTCTATGTCTCTAACTATACACAGTTTGCAGTAACGCTCTCCATCTTGAATAAGTTAAGTTTAGAATAAATGTTGTATAAGTTAAGTGTTCCTTTTATTACCTCTAAAACGTACAAAGCTTCCAAAATAGAAGTTATATCTAACAGGTTATGGGACCAGGCAAAGTACGTAGTGAATTTTAAAAGTTACTAAATAACTGAGAGTGAAATTCGGTCAGTAAAGTCGTGTTGAGTAAAACGTGCACGTGCAACAAGTCAAAATGGCGGTATCGTATTTCAACAACATTCCCAAACTCTTAGGACGCGAGAACTATGATGAATGGAGTTTCGCAATTGAAAACGTAGCTGTATTGGAAGGATTAACTAACTGTTTAAACGGAACAGAACAGGACACAGTGTTAGTGGCCAAAGCCAAGGCAAAAGTGATCCTTACAATTGATCCCTCCTTGTACATTCACGTGAAAGAAACAAGAAACGTGAAGGAAGTATGTGATAAATTAAGAAACCTTTACGAAGATTCGGGCTTCTCACGCAAAATAGGACTATTGAGAATCCTAATCAACTTGCGTCTAAACAACTGCAATTCAATGGAATCGTACATCAATCAGGTTATTGAAACTTCTCAGAAATTAAGAAGAACAGGTTTCAAGATTGATGATGAATGGGTAGGATCGCTTCTTTTAGCTGGTCTTCCAGAAAAGTTTTCTCCAATGATAATGGCTATAGAAAACAGTGGTTTGGATATAACTACAGATTCTATC
This sequence comes from Henosepilachna vigintioctopunctata, assembly GCA_030704895.1. NCBI lineage: Eukaryota > Metazoa > Arthropoda > Insecta > Coleoptera > Coccinellidae > Henosepilachna > Henosepilachna vigintioctopunctata. The sequence continues at coordinate 1,448,210 of JARQZJ010000136.1, read as the reverse complement.
AAAACTAAACTGCTAGACATGCAGACAGATGGTAGTAGTAGCGGACCGTCAAATGGAGCATTCGTAGCTAAAGGAACTTTCCGGAAATATCCAAAAGAGGGTACCACAGGTAACAAGAAGTTCCAAAACAAAACAAATAAATATGACGTAATATGTTATGGTTGTAAAGAACGTGGTCATTTTGTAACAAAATGCCCAAACAGACAAAAACATAACCCTAAAAATTCGAAGTCTAAAACTTCAACTGTAGAAGACATGAATGCTTTTAATGCAATATTCATGAGTGGACAGTTCGATGATAGTGATATTTATGTAGATTCTGGAGCGAGTGTACATCTTACTGCTAGAAAGGATTGGTTACAGAACATCAAAACAGATGGAAAAATAAAGGAAATAACAGTTGCTAATAAATCGAAAATGACAACTTCAATTTATGGTACTGTGTATATCAAAACAGTTATTGGGAAAGAAGAACATAGCATTAAGATTGATAATGTTTATTATTGCCCAGGTATAACAACCAATCTTTTGTCAGTAGGCCAAATTATCAAAAATGGCAATAAAGTGGAATTTACAGAAAATGGTTGTATCATCACCAATAAACTGGGAAAGGTAGTGGCTACTGCAGACTCTTTGGGTCATGTGTTCAAATTGAACTATGAGAAAGATACACTGCAAAGTTGTCCCAGTGCTTCTGTAAATCTAGCAGTTAATGATGAGACTTGGCATCGCAGGTTTGGACATATGAATTACAAAAACTTACAAATAATGAATGATAAAGATACTGTAGATGGTTTACAAATTAATGGAAAGGTATCGAAGAAATTTTGTGAAGTTTGCTGTGAAGGTAAACAAACCAAATTACCATTCTCTAACAAAGGCCATAGAGCAACTGCTTTCTTAGAAATAATACATGCAGACTTATGTGGACCAATGGAAATGTTATCACTAGGAAAAAGTAAGTACTTTCTACTTTTAGAAGATGATTACAGTCGTATGGTTTTTGTGTACTTCCTAAAAAGCAAAGATGAAGCTTTCCAACGATTTAAAGAATTCAAAATGTTAGTGGAAAATCAGAAGAATGAAAAACTAAAAATTTTGAGAACTGATGGTGGAGGTGAATTTTGTAGTATTGAATTTGAAAATTTCCTGAGATACTGTGGAATTATTCATCAGCAGACAAATCCCTTCACGCCACAACAAAATGGATTAAGTGAAAGAATGAATCGTTCTATAATTGAAAAAAGTAGATGTTTGTTGTTTGATGCAGGCCTCGACAAATCTTTTTGGGCAGAAGCTGTTAACACAGCAGTATTTCTGATAAACAGGTCAGTAACATCATGTTTGGATAACAAAACACCTTATGAGGTTTGGCATAGTAGGAAACCAAATGTTGAAAAATTGAGAATTTTTGGTAGCAAAGCTATGGTCCATATACCTAAGGAGAAACGTCGAAAGTGGGACAAGAAAGCTACGAGCATGATATTTGTTGGCTATTCTGAAAACATAAAAGGCTTTCGTCTATATGATCCAACTACAAGAAAGATAGTAACCAGCAGAGATGTGACTATTGATGAGAGGCACCCTGAGGTTAAAGTGATCATCCAAGAACACAGTAATGAACTCTTCGAACATGAAGATTCAGTGGGGGATTCAAGCTCTGATGAAAGTAATCAAATCGATGCAGAGATAAATGACCAGTCAGATGCTGATTATATCCCTGAAGATGTCACACTTGATGTCGAACAAGTTAGACGATCAACTAGACAGCCTAAAACCAAAATATATCCTGATCATGTCACATATCTTTGTTCACCAGGTTATGTAGAGACAATCTTGGAAGATGTTCCTTTAACTGTACCAGAAGCATTATCAAGTCCCGATGCAGAAAAGTGGAAAGTGGCCATGCTTAACGAGATGCATTCCTTTGAAGAAAATGATACGTGGGAGTTAGTGAAACCACCGAAAGAAGGAACTGTTGTTGAGTGCAAGTGGGTATATAAATTAAAGAGTGGAAATGACAATAGTGTAGTGTATCGTGCGAGGTTAGTGGCGAAAGGTTACACACAGAAAGAAAACGTTGACTATAAAGAAACTTTTGCTCCTGTAGTGAGACACTCTACGTTGAAACTCCTTCTGAGTTTATCAGTTAAATTAGATTTAGATATTACTCACTTAGATGTAACTACTGCTTTTCTCAATGGTTTTCTTGAAGAAACTGTATATATGAGACAGCCAGAAGGTTTTGTCAAAAAGGGTTTTGAAAACCATGTATTCAAATTGAAAAAAGCTATTTATGGCTTGAAGCAAGCTTCTAGAGCTTGGTACATGAGAGTAGATGAAATTTTATTGTCATTAGATTATTTAAAGTCTCAACATGAGCCATGTTTGTACTATAAAAGAAAAAAGGAGTCCATTACCATAATAGCTCTATATGTAGACGATTTTTTTGTTTTTTCAAATGATATCAATGAGTCTGTTAATTTGAAAAGTTGCTTAAAGTCAAAATTTAAGGTGAAAGATTTAGGACATGCTAAACAAATTTTAGGTGTAAAAATAACCAGAGACAAAGACAACAAATGTTTATATTTAGATCAAGAAAGTTACATTGATAGTCTACTGTCAAAATTTAAAATGACAGAATGTAAAGGGATGAAAACGCCCTTAGATACAAGTTTAGATTTCAATAAGGTTGATGAGAATATTTGTGATCCCAATATTCCATATCAGAACTTGATCGGAGGTCTCATGTACTTGGCTATTTTAACACGTCCAGATATTGCTTTCTCAGTTAGTTTCTTGAGTCAATACAATAACAAGTATACTAATGTACATTGGCAAAGTGCTAAGAGAATATTGAGATATTTGAAACAAACAAAGAAATTGAAATTGAAATATTTTAAGAATGATATCGATTTGCAGGGATTTGCTGATGCGGATTGGGCAAATGATAAAAATGACAGACGGTCTTATACCGGTTTTGTATTCAGATTATCTGGAGGTGCCATTTCATGGCAAAGCACAAAACAAAAGACAGTTGCTTTATCGAGTACTGAGGCAGAGTACATGGCCTTAAGTGAAGCAGCTAAGGAGGCAATATATTTGAAAAATCTGCTTTTTGAACTTTTTCATTTCAAAGACAAGATTGTTGTTTTCAATGACAATCAAGCTGCCCAGAAATTGTCTGCCAACCAATCCAATCACTGCAGAACTAAGCACATTGATGTGAGACATCATTTTATTAGAGATTGTGTAGATCAAAAACTGATTGATGTCCAATATATAAGCACCAATGAGATGGTTGCTGATATTCTAACTAAAGGTTTAACCAATGTCAAAAATTCTTATTTTTGCAGCAAATTAGGTTTAGTATATGTTTAAGCAATGTCTCAACAGTGGGGGTGTTGGAATGTTTACAACATTGCTTCAACCCTGCAGATATTTTGTATTGGTAACACGGATTATGTAAGCTCCTCTATGTCTCTAACTATACACAGTTTGCAGTAACGCTCTCCATCTTGAATAAGTTAAGTTTAGAATAAATGTTGTATAAGTTAAGTGTTCCTTTTATTACCTCTAAAACGTACAAAGCTTCCAAAATAGAAGTTATATCTAACAAGGAGTACCTTGAAGTACGAAATAGTAACTGTCTTGTCTTTCCAATAAACGAAGGCACCGATTTGAATATTTTCTAACAATTATCACTTGAAGGATAATGGAGGCATCACATTGTACATGTTTCACATAGCTAGCTCTGCTATAATACTTATTCTTTTGAATAATTCCTAAAAAAAATTATCGAAAGAAAGTTATAGTATACTTTTAATAACGAATATTTACAAGTGCGATGATATGAGCACGATAACTATAGAATTCAATTTCTTGTAGTCTATTATTTCATGTTTTAAGTTATACATATAAATTGATAAGGGTGTGTGAAACTTTCACTGTTCTATGTATTTATGTTTTCTCTATTGAATCCTTAAGTTGGATGTATATAGTATTCTATGCATTATATGTGCATACGACGTTCTAATGTCATTGGATCTTCTGTATCATAAAAAGATTTTCGAGAATTGAAGTCAATGCCTTTCGTTAGTTGCACGGTAACGCCACTGAGAAGAACCTTCTAGTACGAAACATTAACTATCTTGCGCTTCCAACAAATGTGGGCACCGATTTGAATCTATAACAATTATCCCTTGAAGGTGATGGAGGCATCACAGTAGGCTGCCGGTGGATATGTTCCCCCAATGTTCATATAGCCCAGAAAGAGAATGACCCCGACCTTGAAAAAGGATGGCCCAACGGGCGCTATTTAAAAATGCTCTGAAAATGGATGGATAAATGAGGATCTTTTTTATGAGTGGCTTAAACACTTTACCGAGTATACCAAACCTTCTGCTGAAGAACCAGTTCTATTGATATTAGATAATCACGCGAGCCATATTTCTTTGGCCGTCCATGACCACTGCAAAAAAAATTTCATTCATATGTTGTCTCTTCCACCCCACACTTCTCACCGCATGCAGCCATTAGACGTATCCTTCTTTGGGCCATTCAAAGCTTCATATAGAAGAGATTGTGCCTTTTTCATCAAGAGCCATCTTGCTGAAAAAATAACACCTTATGATGTAGCTTCCTTGTTAAAAAAAGCATATTCAAGTGTTGCCTCGATGAGCAAGGGCGAAGCGGGATTTAGAGCAACGGGCATATTTCCCATAAACCCCAATATCTTTTCAGATGAAAACTTTTTGCCGACTGAAATCCTACAATCAGAGCCCGTTGTAGTACAAGATTTTGCTGACTCCATTTCAGAATCGAATGCTGCTGAAACTGTTGACTCTATTTCCGTACCAGCAGCCGCTGTTGAACCAGAAAGAGAGAATCGTATTCCCCAGTCATTTGCTGAACTATCGACTGCATCATCCCCCCAGTTAGAAATCGCAATGCCATCAACATCTGGAAACCTTCCAAGCATCCAAAATCTCATCAAGATGCCTGAGAAAAATCCTGATCTTAAGAGAAGACAAGGAAGAAAAAACAGCATGCAACAATTTTGACTTCAACACCTATTAAAGACGCTCTGGTTGATAAAGAAAATAAAAAGAAGGCTAAAGCTGAGAAACGTAAGGGAAAAGAAGTAGTTAAAAAAAGCAAGATATTGAAGGACAATATCAAGAGGGTTAAGAAGAAAATTTTCCAGGAAACGTATGATACTTCGACGTCAGACGTGAACACGGATGATTTATGCGAGGATGATGAAGACGACGTTGCAGAAGCAAATAACATGTGTATTGTATGCGCTGAATTTGGACAAGACAATGAAGAATGGTATCGGTGCACGTCTTGTGGACTTTGGGCTCACGCCGAATGCACCGGGTGGGATTCTGATTCCAATTATGTATGCGACATGTGCTGATCACCATTGTCTACATGCTGATCCTCATTGTCAACCAATGTTGACAATAGTGATCAAAGCTATTTTTTATTTAAATTACTCTTATGCCAAAATTTATAAACCAAAGTGATTAAAGTTGATCTCAAATGAAAGTTGTATAAGTAAAGTTTAGTTTAAGATAATTACAATAAATTGTTGATTAATAGATTTTATTTTATTTCAATTCTTGCTTAAGTGATCCCCATTATCTACATTTACCCTACATATTTCACAAAGCCAGGGCTGCTATAATATTCTTTTGAATTGTTTATATAAACTGCTATGAATAAAGAGTAACATATATATATATATATATATATATATATATATATATATATATATATATATATATATATATATATATATATATATATATATATATATAATATATATATATATATATATATATATATATATATATATATATATATATATATATATATATCTATATATATCAATTTAAAAAATTGTGCAATAACCTCGAAGAAACGACCAATTCTATTATATCGAGCAAATAGCCCAAAATGAAACACTGATATCAATGTAATTAAATCTGTGAGAGTTAAGATTCAGTCTAAAATTCATATAAAGGAAGATCAACTTGATTCATATAAAGGTCTAATCCTTTGAAAATTGACGAAAATATAAAATGAAAGAAGAAAACTTAAAATCAACAATAACAAAATGGTTGGCTTTTCACTTTTATAGATCTCACAATAATTATCAATAATATGTTATTTTGATACAGTTTTCGATTCATTATTGTAAATCGATATATACCAGAGTTAACATTTTTTAACTAATATGAAATCTCCGTAACTAAAACAGAAGATCAAGACGCTTAAAGTACCTAATCGGTCTTCATACTTTTCTCGCATCATTTTATTATGAGAAATTTCTCTACATCCCTGTCGCATCTATCTCTATAGGTATTCTTTTTTCGAGAATGAAGTTCGCTTTAAAAAGGAAGGAATATATTTTGAAAATGTAAATACATACTTTGGTTTAGCCTTCTGAAATTTGAAAAGTTTGAATTAGGTAAAATATATTATATATTAGGTAATATATAATGGAGGCTAATAACACAAAATAATTGTGAAAAAATAATTTTAATGTAGGTACATTATGAAACCTTCCAAGTGTTTTTGATATTCATTAAATAAGTAACGCATTTTATTCACAGAAGTTCTTAATAAAAACTATATGCATAAATCAAAATAAACTTAATGTTTTTCATTAATGAAGCAATGCAAATGATGTCGTTTTGTTCTGAGAAACTGACACTGAAGAGTGACTTTTTAGTCATAAAGTATATTTTATGTATAAAATATATCTACTGATTAGTTTAAGTGTGTTGGTTTCATCGTATATATCAAAATTTTAAAATATTGTAGTAGTTACCGGATTCAAACAAGTTTTATAAAAAAATATTATATGAACGTTATACCTACTGATTAGTTTAAGTGTGTTTATGGTTTCATCGTATATATCGAAAATTATAAAATATTGTAGTAGCTACCAGATTCAAACAAATTTTATAAAAAAAATATTATATAAACGAATTTTTAAAAAATTATTGGTCGAAAATATAAATTTATTCCCCTAGCTATTTCTCAATGTTATGGGAAAAGTATAAATGTTCATTTTGACATAATCGGTGATCTAATGAAACTGGAGAGTTTCGAGACAAAATTGGTGAGTGTAATGAAAGTACACATGTAACATTCATTGAATAAATTACAAAGAAGCTCCTGACGAGATTATCATGAGAATAGCACTAAAATATTTTTATTTCAAAAATATAGAATATACATTTATCTGACATTTTGTCATTTTCAAATTTCCTTATTTTTGTTGCATGCATATATATATATATATATATATATATATATATATATATATATATATATATATATATATATATATATATATATATATACAGTATAATCTCACTAATCCGGCACCCTTTGCCCACGCCTCCCTCACAGAGGAAATTATGACTGATGAAGAAATTGTATGTGAAGCAGTACAAGAAGAAAGCTCTGTAGAAATATTGGAGCCACCAACTACTACAACTGCTGTAAGAGTTAAACCTGATGATGCATTGATTTGTTTCAATACCTGCAAACATGGGCAGAAGAAAACGGCATATCTGCCAAAGATATTATAATTCTTCGCAACATGCGAGAAAAGGTTTTTAGCAAGGACTACAAGTTGCACAAAAGCAGCTTCAATTAAGGATTATTTCAAATCAAGTTAATTACATATGTACTTACAAGTTAATTTAAAACATTACATACATTTATTCTCTCTATGAAATGCTTTATTTTATTTATTACCTATGACTTTTTCTGTACAACCCAGTAATCTGAACATTCCAATAATCCGGTACCCTCCGGTTTTCATAGTGCCGGATTAGTGAGATTACACTGTGTATATATATATATATATATATATATATATATATATATATATATATATATATATATATATATATATATAAATTCGTTTAGTTTTCTTGTGCTTTGCTTAATAACATAAGTGTGAGGGTTTCTTGGGAATGAGCACAGTTTAAAATTGATGGAGTAATTATTTATTCTAGAATATAACTTAAATTCAAATACTTGAACTTATGATTTACACTTTATTGACTACGTAGCATGACGTGTTTCGTCGTTACAAACGACTTCTTCAGATGCTTACAGAGGGTGCATTCGCGTTGGACGCTTACGCGCTTTGAGCGCGCTCAGAGTTCGTTTTCACCATTCGACTTGGCGCTATGAATGTCAAATAAGTACGCTCAGTTCGTAGCTAGGCTGAGTTCGTAGCACTTTTTCGCGCTCACAGATGCTCACGCTACAGAGGTAGGGCAGCAAAAGCGTGAGCGCCAATTTTTACTATCTGTCAAAACAAATGCAACATAACCAAATTCTTTACAATCTCGCAAAAATGCAAGCTGTAGTACACAATGAGTACAAAAAGCGAACTTTAGATTGATTAGAAAAGCTTGTCAAATCTAATAATTCTTTTTAATGTAATTATGCTAGACTGTTCTCCTTTAATTCGGCCTGACTAGTTTAATTACTTGATATTATGTTTATATGACTATTTTATATTTAAATTTTTTGAAATTAGACGCAAGATGTTATTTATAAAAAAAATTTTTTTCTACAGAAGTCAGTGACTACTTTACGAATGTTATTTTTAAGTTTTACAAACGTATTATTCAAAGTTTAATAAGATAAGGGCTTACAATACTCTAAATATCATATATTTCTATTGCTCTGAATAAAATTAAAAAATAAATTCAATGGACGATGAATCTACTCTGTGATAGTTCATATTTAAATGAGAGGTAATAATAAAAACTTGTCTAAAAATCACTGACTGAACAATTCTTTATTCGACTAGTTTCGCCTTTCACAGCATTATCAAGAATGCTGTATATAGGTATATATATTTCTTGATAATGCTGTAAAAGGCGAAACTAGTGGAATAAAGAATTGTTCAGTCAGTGATTTTTAGACAAGTTTTTATTATTACCTCTCATTTAAAATTAAAAAAGATTAGATAACTTTTATACTATTTTTCCAAATATTTTTTATACTATTGAATATAATAAACTAAAAAAAATTTGTTTTATTTCATTTAATTTCATCCAATAATAAATTCACTTCAACACTTATGTACAATTGTTAATTAAATATATATTATTTGATTTCAAAAATGGACATTGTGTATATAATTATAAAAATCTTAAAATATATATATCATAATTGCTTGCAATTTGTAGCTATTGAAATGACTTACAAGTTGCTTTCGTTACACATTTCTTATAATTAATTCTTCACATTAGCAGGTCAAAATCTATTATAATTCATTCCAATTATGTTTCCATTTTCTTCTATTACTTCCTCCACTGGAAATTCATCGGTTTTTAATAAGCATATATTATGCATGACACAACAAGCGATTATGAACTCAGGAATTAAATCAGATCGATTCATGTCGAGAACTGTCAGTTGCCATGTGGATGATTATTGACGCTCACAGTATCCAAAACGAACGAAATTCAGTTATTGATTCTAAGCGCTTATAGGCCAACGCGAACACTAAAACTTTGTGCTTATAAGCGTGAGCGCTCACAGCGCGTAAGCGTCCAACGCGAATGCACCCAGAATAATCTGAAGAAGTCGTTTGTAACGACGAAACGCGTCATGCTATGTAGTCAATAAAGTGTAAATCATAAGTTCAAGTGTTTGAATTTAAGTTATATTCAATTATAATGGATTTACATCAAGTAAACGCCAACACTATTGAATAATTATTTATTCGACATATGTTTCGGCTCTAGGCCTTTTTCAAGAATATTATTTATACAATAATTTATAATATTCTTAAAAAAGGCCTAGAGCCGAAACATATGTCGAATAAATAATTACTCCATCAATTTTAAACTGTGCTCATTCCCAAGAAACCTTCACACATATATATATATATATATATATATATATATATATATATATATATATATATATATATCAATTTTGATATATGCATCATTTATAGATATATATATAATATAGATTATTTTAGCTTTCCTTTTTTTAGGTATTATTCATCATAAGGGACTAGCCACCTGAAAATGAAAAATTTATATTAAAATATACCTACAATTGCATTACATCAATATTAAAACCATTATCGGTTATTGAGAATGTGGAGTTAATTGTCATTTACCACCAATATACAACGTTTTCTCAAAATTCATTCTTCACAGACAAAAACCACTTGCAGAAAATCAATTGATCCAAAACTGCATTCAACGAAGTATTACCTAAATCATCAATCTGAACATTTTCGGCAGAAAAAAAAGTTAAAAAGATCAAAAAACTCTAACATGATACGATAAAAAATTCGAGAAGCGCAACTATCTGATTCACAAAGAATAAGAAAACGAAAAATATACTGAAGAAAAAATACAATTTTAGCATTTTCCTGTATAGTGTATCAGGAAAAAATACTTGCCTATTCCGATCCTAGAGAATGAACGTGGTCCACAAAAGTTTCAATACAACAAGGAAAACATTCATCTAAATCTTCAATTACAACAGCGAAAATAAGCCAGTTATACGAAAAGTGGGAATTGTGATGTGGTATATATCAGACCACACGATGGTCATAAATATGACGAAAAAAAAAAGTTTCTAAAAATTATAACATCTCACTGAATTTTATATTAGTCAAAATCAGAGTACATTCAGAAAGGAGAAATCTTTAAAAAGATGAAAATGAAACTACTCTGTGAACTCAAAAGCAGCTCTATCTGAGCTCATGGTTTGTAAACAAACGACCGCCTAGATAATGACAAATGAGACTTTGTCGAAACGTAGCCCTAACAAAGATTTCCAAGAAATCTTCGAAACAACACATGGAAGCAAACCCGAAAATCTTCAGAAGCATATACATAAACATAATATATATATATATATATATATATATATATATATATATATATATATATATTTCTTGAAATTGATTTATTGCCTGTTTAAGATATTTTATTTCGAAAGTTTTTAGCAATAACAGGCTTTTTTGATATGAAAAAGTTTATTTTTGTTGACGTTTCGTTGTTATATTACAACTTTGTCAAAACTAATGAATAATTGAATTTATGAGTTACTATAGATATCAAATGTCAAACTTATTTTTTTAGAAACTAATTTGATTTTTCTAAAAAATAAGTTTGACGTTTGATATCTATAGTAACTCATAAATTCAATTATTCATTAGTTTTGAAAAAGTTGTAATATAACAACGTAACTTCAACAAAAATAAACTTTTTCATATCAAAAAAAGCCTGTTATTGCTAAAAACTTTCGAATATATATATATATATATATATATATATATATATATATATATATATATATATATATATATATATATATATATATATATATATATATATATATATATATATATATATATATATATATATATATATATATATATATATATATATATATATATATATATAGTTGAATGTTTAACGACTGTAGATATGTATTTTCAGTGTTTAATTGGGATTGCAGTCTAGGACAGGAAAATCAGTTACCTCTTTAGTATTTTCCAAGCTTTCGAAAATGTTTATTTTCTTCTTCAGGGCTAAAATAGTACAAAAATTAACAGTTTATATAGCAAGGCACTATAAAAAGTTTTTTCTTACAATTACTGTGAAGTTAGTCCGAAAGTACATTAGTTTTTTGAATTTTGAAAATAACTACAAGTGTTCCCAAATGCATTGGGTTGGAATGTTACTGCATTCTACGTGCTGGATAGTTGAAGGAAGCCACGACAATGACCGTATTTCTCAATTTGGCTTTTCAAGTAGAGTGTTCCCAGATGTTTTTAAGGGCGTTTCTTAAAATGCATAACGTTGGCCGAAGTTTTATGACTAACGAAAAGAGAATGAATTTGTTTTTTTAAATATTCAGAATGGATTTTTCGGTGAATAGGATATCCGAATATGAGCCATTAATCAGAAGAACCTATGAGATTTATATATATATTGCTTAAATTATCTGTATCAGATTTTTTGTTAATACAATTTCCTGTCTTTTTAATATGAACCATTTCTAGGAAAAGGCGTTTGTTGTAATTGTTTGCGTGATCTAAAATTTTTGTGGCATTGTAATTCATATTATGACCAGTGGCTTGCAAGTGTTGGGTTAATGCAGAGGATGGTGATGGCCGAAATACTAACAAGACGAATTCCTCTGCATTAACCCAACACTTGCAAGCCACTGGTCATAATATGAATTACAATGCCACAAAAATTTTAGATCACGCAAACAATTACAACAAACGCCTTTTCCTAGAAATGGTTCATATTAAAAAGACAGGAAATTGTATTAACAAAAAATCTGATACAGATAATTTAAGCAATATATATATAAATCTCAGTTTCTTCTGATTAATGGCTCATATTCGGATATCCTATTCAGCGAAAAATCCATTCTGAATATTTAAAAAAACAAATTCATTCTCTTTTCGTTAGTCATAAAACTTCGACCAACGTTATGCATTTTAAGAAACGCCCTTAAAAACATCTGGGAACACTCTACTTGAAAAGCCAAATTGAGAAATACGGTCATTGTCGTGGCTTCCTTCAACTATCCAGCACGTAGAATGCAGTAACATTCCAACCCAATGCATTTGGGAACACTTGTAGTTATTTTCAAAATTCAAAAAACTAATGTACTTTCGGACTAACTCCACAGTAATTGTAAGAAAAAACTTTTTATAGTGCCTTGCTATATAAACTGTTAATTTTTGTACTATTTTAGCCCTGAAGAAGAAAATAAACATTTTCGAAAGCTTGGAAAATACTAAAGAGGTAACTGATTTTCCTGTCCTAGACTGCAATCCCAATTAAACACTGAAAATATATATATATATATATATATATATATATATATATATATATATATATATATATATATATATATATATATATATATATATATATATATATATATATATATATATATATATATATATATATATATATATATATATATATATCAGACGATATAGTTATTAGCTTTGTTCGCGGTAAGGATTCTGAACCGATTCAGAACTATTCGCATGCGCAGTTTGAATTTTGGCATTCGCGGATCACCCAGTTCCGAACTTTTAGTTACAGTTCTGTGTTCGCGGATAAACTGGGACTGGTTCGGAATCGATTCTACCGGTTCGAAGGATCAATCTAGAACTGTAAGTTCAGGACTTGCGCATTCACGATAGTTTGGCAATTGGTATCATAGAAAATTATTTCTAGGATTGGTTTATACATGCCATTGGTGCAACGTGTATTTGTGATTATTACCATTTCTTTTGCAATTTCTTCAAACATTCTCTTGAAGTTTTTTAATTGCATCGATCTGACATGGTCCCTGTATTTTTGATACAATTCCAAGAGAAGAACAGTGTTTTGGTGGGTCCATTTATATCTTCTGGTTGTTGGGACATTTCTGAAATCTTACTATCACTAAATGACTAAACGTATCTTGCCATATTGTGCTTTAATAAGCATATTTGGCGAGCGTTGTGATTTTTGCCGTAATACGTTTTAACAACGTTCCAGCAAGTTGTGCGACAGTTTAATTTACATTGTCATATAAAATAAGATGCCAAACGCAGTCCAAATCTGTGGGCAGCATGCAATGTTCCATTTAGATTAGAATGAACGAAATTATACTGAAAAGAATTTTAAATTTGCACCTGTTTGTTGAAAAAACTACAGAATTCTGATGTATATTACGGAACATGATTAGGAATATTAAATAACACTTTGAAAGAGTTCCAATTTCTTTGAGAATATCTTCCTTCAGATTCTTATTACCTTGTTAGATAATAAGAATCTTATAAAGATATGGGTCTTACAACTTAATGCATTTATATTTGAGGAGATTACACCAATTTTCCAATAATTAAGATTTTTGATAGAATACATATTATGACATCAACTGTGAATGAGAGCTCTTTTATAAGATGAACATTTATTGAACTAATGAATCAAAATTAAATACATTCGAAACATAGGCGATTGTTATTAAGCAGAGAAAAGTATAAACCACTTTCACCGATAAGCTATATAATAAGAATGTAACGTACTCTAGAGAATTTCGAAGAACCAGTGGCATATATGAAAATACAATACAACTATTCAAACACTGTCTTGTTCCCAATAAAAAAAATGTCTTTTTCTTTTTTCTCAATTACTCATTAGTCAGAAGTAAATTGATGAGACCATATGAAATTGTCACATTGATATTATGAAAAACTATAACTTGTTGGTGAAAATGAAAAGAACAATATGAAATAAATCTTTTGTTCGTTTTGGAAGATACAAACCAGTAGTGTTATTTATATCCAAATGAATATGCTACGTTGGGGTGGCTAGATTTAACGATACTAAGCACTATTTGGAAATAGCTAATAATTCAAATTGAATTTTATATTAAAATTTTTTCGAAGAAACAAGTTATAATTGGGAAGAGAACCTTCCTACATTTTTAGAAAAATGTTCATTTTCGGTAAATTCTTGAAAAATCCTAAGAAATTTGAAGCCACAGAAAAATGTTTCGCTTTTCAAGACAGACAGGACATTAAAGATAATAAAAATCGATAATAAATACTAGGTTACTTTACTTTTGAATTATGGTACTCAATTTTAATTGGCTTTTTCAATTTGTTGAACAAAATAATTTGAACACCACTTCAATTTGAAAATATTAAAATCAAAAAACCTCTGCAAATTCCAAAATAGTCTATTTTATGCGAAAATCGAAATGTTCAATTCTTAAAACTGTCTGAAAAAATTGAAATATTTCCAATTCATTCATCTGACCTGCTACGAGAGCACCAAGATTCAAGAGCAACAACTATTTTTTATTAAAATAAACTACAGAAATTGAAAATTAAAAACAATTGCTCAAATTTCTATAGGAAAAAATGTAATAATACACACAAAAATCGTTAACTGAAAAATAAAATAATCGGGAGTCAAGGTCATGAAAAACACACAATCAAAATACTAAATTAACATGAAATTAATCTTCACGTTTTGTGAATCCAACTTCAATCTTTTAGTAGAGAACCAACTGTAATACACTTCAAACGTGAGACTGTAAACAGTAACTTCTGGTGAACAAGGTCAAAAGGATCATTGCAAGTTTGCTTACATCATAAAATGAAATCTATAATATTCTAGTTTTAATTATGCAACGAAAGTGACGAAGAACAGTGAATTGTATCGAGAAAATGGTGTGACACCTGGAAAAATATGTTTGATCAATTTAAAATGATTTTTTAATAACAAATTTATTGGAATTCTTTATATTTCAACAACAAATTTTTATAAACAAGTATAGAATTCATATTACTTAATGTGAAAGACAAAACTGAATAACTTAATTGAATAGATTTATTGGTAACACTCTGACCAACATTAATGTCCAAATCTTGGGAATTGGAATCAAATTAATATTAGATTCATAAACAAAAACTGGAATTGAGATAACAATTGAACGGAATTATATGAACAAGCGAAAAGTAAGAGAAACATAAAAAACCATTTAGTTTAAATTTGTTGTTACTTCGAAGTCATTCAAAGAAATTATAATATGAATTAAGTGAAAGAGAAATCTCTACCCAGATAATGCATGTTTACCATGATAATAAAAGACTTTCATATGGAAAATATATGAAATGAAGTTATTTATGAAAACTCATTTCTCTGATGCAATTTCAAGGGTTTTCATGCCCTGAAGATTGAAGTGAAGAATATGCAATCCTTCATTCGTGACTTAAATCAACGGAAAACTGAACAAATTTTATGGAGGAAATTTCTTGCAAATAAACAAAAATTTAGTTTTTGAATAGGAGTACTTTGCAATGATAAATTTGAATGATAAAGTTTCTTAAATGTTCTACAATTAACAAAAATGAAAGTGTATGGACATTATTGAACACTTCATTGAATTTATACAGGTAAACACTATGCACTAAGACATTATTACTTTCGACCTTGAGGAGTGAAAGTTATTATACTCAATGAATTGTTTCATGTCAAAATATTATTTATAATACTTCAATACTCAAAATATAGAATTTTATAAGTTCTCAAAGTTGAATCTCACAGTACATATAATTTTTACTGAAACTCGAATATTTTTTGAACAGGAACAATGAAATTACAAAAAATATATTGCCATCAATATTAATAACAGAATGCATGTTCTAATTTTTTGAAAAAAATTTGCGTTAATTGTAGTGTGAGAGATATAAAATATATTGCCATCAATATTAATACCAGAATTTATGTTATAATTTTTTGAATTAAAAATTTACGTTAATTGTAATGTAAGAGATATAAAGTTAAAAACAGTTAACGAAAAAAATTTAATTTACACTTTTGTAACAAATTTTTCACTGCACAAATATCTGAAACTACTTAATAGATGTGGTTTTTTGTGTGTTATCAATGTGGATAACAAACAAGAAATGTGAATTTTGGAAACTATATGAATAAAACTCAGGGAAGCAGATTTGTGGGCATTCCTAAGAGGTGTAATTAGGCATATCCTAAAAGAAATATAAATTAAGATAAAAGTGCACAGCAAACTATATGGGAAGATGGTTTGGTTGTAAACAAACTTGCAGTGATCTTTCGTTAAAAAAGACCCAATCCTTGCATTGATAAGAAATTTAATTGCTCCAGAGTAAACTAAATAAATCAATGTAGTTACGTATCTAAGACATATTCATTTGGCCCTGCCGACCCTGCGATGAAGGGGCGAGCTACGCTTGTGGTGGGGAGTTGCGCTGAATATCTCAGACGACTTCCTCTAGCGTTAAAGATAAAATCTTACAAGAGCAATAAAACTAAGCGACTTGATCTCCGCGTGCGCACGCAGGCGCGTTATGACTGAGAGATGGCGCCACTGTGCTCGGCCCGTGACAGGAACCGTCGTCGGATCGCCATTTTGTTTGCTACTGAAGGGATATCCAATCGGACCTTGTAGGTCCGTTGCTGTTGGTCAATCTTCAAACCCAGGGCGTCCATCCCTCATACAGAAGGGCCAGATTATCCAGGCTGGTCGCCTCCCTAATCACGTAATCAACCTAAAACATTAAATGTTTATGATAATTTCGTACACTATAAATACTTCTTGACTAAAAGTATCAATCCGAAATTCATATACTCGCACTCATAAAAATATTTATTGAATATATGTAAAATATACTGAGAAAATGTTAGTAATAGTTCTTTCATCCAATCTTATATATGCAATTACTGATGTTTCCCAACTATATTCTTCGTTGCCCTGAAAATACGGAGTGAAAACATAAAATAATATATTAGAAATGGAAAAAATAAAACTACAGCGAAAATATGAATGGCGAAAAAACATTGGTATTTGAATATATAGAAGAAGTAACAAGCAGAAACATGGTTCGACAGGAAGAATATCAGTTTCTCTACTGCCAATTCAAAATATACAATCCATAAACACAAAGAAATAAACTTAAAAAAATTAAGCCTTATTATATAAATTTATCAAATATAAAAATATTAAGCCCTTTAAATCAACAGTTACAAAGTTTTGAATAATCTGTTGATGCTACATGACTCAGATAACAATAATTTTGAATATTTCAGTCCACTGCCGATTAACCAATTCACTTTTGGTGAATGATTCATTCTTTCTGTATATTTAAAAAAAATCATCACTGAAAAAAGAGAGACTTAATTTGTAAATTCAATTGACGATGAATCAACTCTGTGATAGTTCATATTTAAATGAGAGGTAGTAAGAAATACTTGTCTAAAAATCACTGACTGAACAAATCTTTATTCGACTATTTACGGCATTATCAACAATGATAATGAATCATCAATCAAGTAAGAAATATTTGTCTAAAAATCACTGACTGAACAATTCTTTATTCTACTTTCGCTTCTTACGGCATTATAAAGAATGACTATGAATCATTCAAGTAGGAAATACTTGTCTAAAAATCACTGACTGAACAATTATCATTTACGTCATTATCAAGAATGATAATGAATCATTCTTGATAATGCCGTAAGAGGCGGAACTAGTCGAATAAAGAATTGTTCAGTCAGTGATTTTTAGACAAGTATTTCTTACTACCTCTAATTTGAAACTTGAGTTGTATTAGATTTATTAATTTAATTAAATATTAATTATCAAATATTAATAATATTAATTTAATTATTTAATATTATTAAAACAACATTGATACATATAACTGCGATTGCTATTTCTGTTACCATTATTTGCATAATGAAGATAACCCTATCACCATATACAAAATGGAAAAGAAATATGTATTTAAATTGCATACAATCCTGAAGATTAGAATTAGAATAGAAGTCTGAAAATTCGTATCTTCTAGTTCTGTATGTCTACTATCAGCAAAGGCTTCTGCTAATGTATTTTCGAAATATGATATCAAAATACTCTGAAAACTCAATTAAATTTTTCTGATGTAAGGTAATTATGATAATAGTAGATGGAAGATAGTTGAGAATGGTTGTCTTTACATACCATAATAGCAGTAATTTTCCAAAATTAAACATTTTCAAATCATTTTTGCGAAACTCATCCTTTATTTCCACGAATAAAACTCAAATTGCAGAAGTGAGCAAATTTGAATTATTCAGAATCATTAGAAAATTTCAACTTTCCTATAATATAAACGGTGATATCTTGTTGAATTACCAAAATGAGTTTATTTATTCTCTTTGATTTGAAGTGTTCAAAAAATAATGTATTTTAGACAATGTGAAAATACTGCAACAATTTGTGAAAAATCATTGTTCAAGAAGAAAATAGCAGTTGTACTTTCAAGAAGAGTTCCACAATTTTGAATTCTCATTAAAATCGGATGTTAAAGTTATGTAGGTCAGAATCTCTTGTATATATTTTATAATTCCCTAGTGACTAGGACGATCTGCAAAGACCCAATTCATAGGAGTGGCAGTTTCAAGGTGTTTATTGAGAGTGAAAAAATATCATTGAAAAACCACAGAAATATTAGGAGTTATTTGTTTAATTTGAGTGACAAAACTTAACTTATTGTAGTAACTGTATCAAAATGTTGTATTATGAAAAGATTTTATATTAGACATTTTGGAGATCAGTAAATTTGAGAAAGAACTTGACCTCAAAAATCGTAGAACTATTGATAGAATTGACAAGAGCTCCACTGTACACAATTTTTGGCGCGGTTTTTTGTTCACATTTTTCATCAGCAAAACTAATGAACAAAAACTTTGTTGCAATCTTTCAGCAGTTCTGATGGTTGAATAATCTGAACAATCTACAGCTTATACACTCTACGTACAAAAAATTATTGCGATCGGATTCTAACTTTCAAAACTCTTATGGTAAAAATAATCTGCACGAGTCCGCACTATCTATCTATCCGCACGATAAATTATTACATAGCAGCGACTTCAACAATTGTTTGGAAATTTTTGATAATAGTATTTGATACTCATCCATTCGAGGAGGCGATTGTGTTTGGAGAATCAATTGTTATATTTCAACACAATCTCTTAAAGTTTCATTATTATTATTTTAGTATTTATCTTTATACATAAGTAATATATATTAATTCGATTTTATTTCAAATGATTAATGAAATATTCAATCTATACGGGTGCCTACCTGTTCTTGAGCGCTGTATTTCCTCCCGGGATCTGGATCCTTCCCCTCGAGCTTCAGTTTAACCCTTCGCCACACCCCCATCGCATAAGCATTCCTTTGCTGTTCTCTTGTCGTCGCCGTTGCGCTGTCTTGCTTCTGTGGACCCTTTCCGTCAACCTCCGACTCCAGACACATGCCATCCTGCCTTACGAGACCCATTCTCTTCTTAGCCCCTTCCAACGCTAGCAGATCTGCATATATCTTGTCCGTATGCGCATTAATGTAAGTCAGCAGGTCAACCGTTTTGTTCACACTGTCCCTTCTGTATTCCTTAAACTTCTGGAAGACTAGAGCAAAGCGATCCATATACTCCTTATATTCCATCACAAATTGATGTGTATTGGACGCGTAATTCTCTATCTTCGTCATTGATTTTACGAGGTTTTTGACTTCTCCCATCAATCTACAGTGAACTCCATAAAGATCTTTGAGTGTCTCCATTTTTGGTGTTATTGAGTCATTAATGGCAAAAAGGTTAGTTTTCTCATCGATCAACTTATTCTGAGCTTTAGTTATCAACGTGGTGATTTTCTCTGATATCTTATCCAGCCATTCAGGATCCTCCGCCAGTTCCTTTGTCAACAAACCCATAATACTCTCTTCGGTGGGAGTGAGAGCATCGTTCTTGATGGAATTATACTGACACGCCAATCTCCATTTCTCGAAGGTGCTTAGAAAGGATTTGTCAAGTGTTTTGGATTCTAAGCTGTGACTTCTCCACAGCTCGTGTCTCAATATAACTCCGCAAATATGAGAAATCCGAGCCGATATCTTCTCCAGTGTTTTCAGCTGATTGTCTTTAATTTTGACTGTGTTCTCGAATGCGGTGGATATTTCTGCCACCTCTGGATTGGCCCCCTTGGCCCAGTTGAGCCTCTGATGCGCTTTTTCTATCAGTGTTTGCTGTTTATCGGCGGCCTGTCGCAATTTCTCATCTAATAGTTTCAAAGTGCTGAATTCACTCTTCAGATCGATAATAAATTTGCTTCTGACCGGATTGCATACGTTAAACGGAGCCAAGTTCTCCTCGTACATAAAGTTTAACACGGTTATCTGGGTGTGTAGCCTTAGTTGGGTCGACTGCAACAACGTGATTTTCTGTTGCAGCTTCTTCGTTTCTTGTATCTTTACCCACGCGTGCTTACGGTTGCTTTCGAGAGTGGAGGCTTGTGATAAAGCGTTTTGCGAGAATAAGCTTTGCTTCAGGAATATACTCCCAGCTTTGTGGTATAAATCATCCAAAGGCACTTTGTGTTCAGCACCTATATCCTTCTGTTCAATTTCTTCTACCACGTCGAACCCGAGATTTTGCAGCAAATAACACACCGTATACGCTATATGTTCCGTTGTAATACCCAAGAGTTGCCTGGATATAAAATCGGCTATGAATTGTCTTATGGGTTTGAGCAATTGATCGTCGTTGTAAGCGACAGAAGTGGTGGCTGTGAAAGACTGGCACATCTCATGACTCAAATTGAAGAAGTCCGACATCGCCTGTAATCTTTTCAGCAGGAATATGTCTTCAAGCAGTGAGTGAATTTTGGGATTGCATATGTGAGGAGAAATGTGCTTGGCGTCTTTGACTTGGTCTATTTTCTTCCAAGAATTTGGCAGGTTTATGGAGCTTAAAGAGTTTGTGAGGTTGTTCCATTCCATGGTCAGTTTCTCGAATAGACCATTGAATCCCATAAGAAGCATTCGGCCGGACGTGAGGGTTTCCGTTTGTCCGTTTATCAAAGACAGAAATCCGGTTTTGAGTTTCGCAACGCGTTCTAGAACAAAATCGAAGGAAGGCTGAAAAGAAAAAAAAAATCTATGACTCACACATGCTAGTATTCGAAATTTCGGAGTTATGTATAGTTTTCAAAGTCATGAACTTATTTCATGTTATAATTTATAATGCGAACCGAGCTGAGAGAAACATGGTTAGGTTAAGATAATATGTTTTATCAAATTGTCGATTAGTTTTTAAATTGAATGAGAATTTTTTTTCTTACGAAATCGAAATTAAGAAATATCTTTAGAAAATACACTCACGCTAATCTCCATCTGCATAAGTAGACAAGGTAGAATTTTCACCATTTGAACAATCATGTCAGGTACGGAAATGCCGACACTCAACAGCAACTTGTTGAGTTCGGACATGATCTGGAGTAGGCTCAGGTCTTCACTCTGTAGCTTCTTCATGCTCTCGGGTAGAATGATTGTATGGAAATTGAAATAAAGCTCCTGCAGACCCTTGTAGATGTTGTTAGAAATGCGCACGCAGTTGAATATCTGATAGAAAAGCATGTGGTCCTCGGTGCATGGCAGAGGCAGGTTGTTGATAAGCTCTACTGCACGACTGCTGCAAGTCGCAAGGACAAAGACGTGGGTATTAGATATTTCAATGAATAGATTATGAAGCCGCAATTGAATTATACATTTCCAATTTAATTGAATTTCAATGGTGTAAGGTTTTTCACCATTAATGTTATATAAAATGCGTACAAATACGTGCCAAAAATACGTTTGTTGAACGAATGAAATGAGAACTATAAATAAAATAGGTAGTTTCTGATGGAATTCCTATACAGATATATATATATATATATATATATATATATATATATATATATATATATATATATATATATATATATATAGGACAACATGCAGAAAGTAAATTTGAAACCAAACTTCAAATTTATCCACTTCCGTTTCTTCGATACGAGTTGAAATTTATTTTATTAGTGTGATTCTGTAAACATATAGTGAGCCGTTAACGACATAATTGATTTTGACCACAATGTCTCACTCCATATACGGAAATGGTTTTTTTAATTTAATCGAATAGTTGAGGTTTTATAATGAATTATTGTTCAGCAGTTCTGCAATTATTTCATCTTATTGTTTCGTCCTTCCTATCTTGTGATATCACTCTATTGTATCACTTGTACAAAATTCCAAGAGAAGAGCATTTCACAAGAAAAAATGATTGAGCTAACTAGATTAATTACACAACAACCAGTTTTTTAAATTTATTTTACTCACTTCTTGGTAACAGCTCTGATTATATGAAAGTTTACACATTCAACAAAAATTATTGCTTCGTATTACCTCTATAATTTATTAGTATTTTTTAGAGTTCTCTTAGAAAATCTGATAAAATTATATTTGGTGTTATATTAAAGCGAGTATACATATTTCAACACTCTTCAAAGATTTATTTGAGAGTTTAATTTGATTATCTGATCGTAATATAATAAATCATTTTTGATAAACACAACATTTTTAATTTTTTTGATCATTTGAATGATTTTTTTGCCAAAATAAATGCAGGATATGGCTTTCTATGATTGTGTTGCGGAACTCCTACAATTCATTTATATATGTTAAAGAGAGTCGTCTTTTAAACAGTCAGTTTAATACAAGTGCTTTAAATTGAGTAATAGAGGGCATATTCAATCAATGCTACCTAGTCTTTGCAGAACCCCCAACTTACCTGTTCAATACCAGATCATCCAGGAACCAGTCTCCGTCTCTCGTCGTTAATGTTATAAGCCATTCGCCACTTCTGTGAGCAGCAGTTTCCAGCGTTAAGAAGTTTCGATTAAGCACCAGCAATTCGGACGCGATAACGAATTTTATAGCGGAATCAGCATTTTTTTCACACCCAAGAAATGTCGAAATGCCAGACGCTGCAGCGGCGTATAACTTGTCCAACGTCTGGACGTCACTTGCTCCGGAGAGGTCCTCGTACAGTTTGTTGATCTGGTGGCACAGATCATAATATTTTATTTGATGCAATAGAAAATGGTTTGAAAAATTTTTTCAAGTTTTTTTTCAGATTAGAGACGCGGTTTTTACCAACATATTTATAAACGACGATGTAGAAAAACGCGACATAATATTAGACAAAACCGATTAATTCTAGTTTGAATTGTTCATTACGTGTCAATTTAAAATAACACAAATGTTGTATGCTGCTACTATGGATATTTAAATTAATGAATAACTGACAATAGGTATTTCGAAAAAGACTGGTTAAGCAAAAATTTTATTCAGCCACCTTTACGTCTTCCAAGTACTGAAAATTAAACTGGAATGATCAAATGTCGAAGAGTGTTCTCTAAAACGAACAAATGTGGATGTGCTTGTAAATATATAGCTTTCTTTCGAAAATTTTTTACGATATATTCAAAGGAATATTATAACAGAGCTGGCTATGTGAAACATGGACCATGTGATGTCTCCATTCTCCTTCAAGGGATAAATGTTATAGAATATTGTGGATGTGCTTGTAAATATATAGCTTTCTTTTGATAATTTTTTACGATATATTCAAAGGAATATTCTAACAGAGCTGGCTATGTAAAACATGGACCATGTGATGTCTCCATTCTCCTTCGAGGGATAAATGTTATGGAATATTGTGGATGTGCTTGTAAATATATAGCTTTCTTTCGATAATTTCTTACGACATATTCAAAGGAATATTATAACAGAGCTGGCTATGTGAAACATGGACCATGTGATGTCTCCATTCTCCTTCAAGGGATAAATGTTATAGAATATTGTGGATGTGCTTGTAAATATATAGCATTCTTTTGATAATTTTTTACGATATATTCAAAGGAATATTCTAACAGAGCTGGCTATGTAAAACATGGACCATGTGATGTCTCCATTCTCCTTCGAGGGATAAATGTTATGGAATATTGTGGATGTGCTTGTAAATATATAGCTTTCTTTCGATAATTTCTTACGACATATTCAAAGGAATATTATAACAGAGCTGGCTATGTGAAACATGGACCATGTGATGTCTCCATTCTCCTTCGAGGGATAAATGTTATAGAATATTGTGGATGTGAATGTAAATATATAGCTTTCTTTCGATAATTTTTTACGATATATTCAAAGGAATATTATAACAGAGCTGGCTATGTGAAACATGGACCATGTGATGTCTCCATTCTCCTTCAAGGGATAAATGTTATAGAATATTGTGGATGTGCTTGTAAATATATAGCTTTCTTTTGATAATTTTTTACGATATATTCAAAGGAATATTATAACAGAGCTGGCTATGTGAAACATGGACCATGTGATGTCTCCATTCTCCTTCGAGGGATAAATGTTATGGAATATTGTGGATGTGCTTGTAAATATATAGCTTTCTTTCGATAATTTCTTACGACATATTCAAAGGAATATTATAACAGAGCTGGCTATGTGAAACATGGACCATGTGATGTCTCCATTCTCCTTCGAGGGATAAATGTTATAGAATATTGTGGATGTGAATGTAAATATATAGCTTTCTTTCGATAATTTTTTACGATATATTCAAAGGAATATTATAACAGAGCTGGCTATGTGAAACATGGACCATGTGATGTCTCCATTCTCCTTCAAGGGATAAATGTTATAGAATATTGTGGATGTGCTTGTAAATATATAGCTTTCTTTCGATAATTTTTTACGATATATTCAAAGGAATATTATAACAGAGCTGGCTATGTGAAACATGGACCATGTGATGTCTCCATTCTCCTTCGAGGGATAAATGTTATGGAATATTGTGGATGTGCTTGTAAATATATAGCTTTCTTTCGATAATTTCTTACGATATATTCAAAGGAATATTATAACAGAGCTGGCTATGTGAAACATGGACCATGTGATGTCTCCATTCTCCTTCAAGGGATAAATGTTATAGAATATTGTGGATGTGCTTGTAAATATATAGCTTTCTTTTGATAATTTTTTACGATATATTCAAAGGAATATTATAACAGAGCTGGCTATGTGAAACATGGACCATGTGATGTCTCCATTCTCCTTCGAGGGATAAATGTTATGGAATATTGTGGATGTGCTTGTAAATATATAGATTTCTTTCGATAATTTCTTACGATATATTCAAAGGAATATTATAACAGAGCTGGCTATGTGAAACATGGACCATGTGATGTCTCCATTCTCCTTCAAGGGATAAATGTTATAGAATATTGTGGATGTGCTTGTAAATATATAGCTTTCTTTTGATAATTTTTTACGATATATTCAAAGGAATATTATAACAGAGCTGGCTATGTGAAACATGGACCATGTGATGTCTCCATTCTCCTTCGAGGGATAAATGTTATGGAATATTGTGGATGTGCTTGTAAATATATAGCTTTCTTTCGATAATTTCTTACGATATATTCAAAGGAATATTATAACAGAGCTGGCTATGTGAAACATGGACCATGTGATGTCTCCATTCTCCTTCGAGGGATAAATGTTATGGAATATTGTGGATGTGCTTGTAAATATATAGCTTTCTTTCGATAATTTCTTACGATATATTCAAAGGAATATTATAACAGAGCTGGCTATGTGAAACATGGACCATGTGATGTCTCCATTCTCCTTCAAGGGATAAATGTTATAGAATATTGTGGATGTGCTTGTAAATATATAGCTTTCTTTTGATAATTTTTTACGATATATTCAAAGGAATATTATAACAGAGCTGGCTATGTGAAACATGGACCATGTGATGTCTCCATTCTCCTTCGAGGGATAAATGTTATGGAATATTGTGGATGTGCTTGTAAATATATAGCTTTCTTTCGATAATTTCTTACGATATATTCAAAGGAATATTATAACAGAGCTGGCTATGTGAAACATGGACCATGTGATGTCTCCATTCTCCTTCGAGGGATAAATGTTATGGAATATTGTGGATGTGCTTGTAAATATATAGCTTTCTTTCGATAATTTCTTACGATATATTCAAAGGAATATTATAACAGAGCTGGCTATGTGAAACATGGACCATGTGATGTCTCCATTCTCCTTCAAGGGATAAATGTTATAGAATATTGTGGATGTGCTTGTAAATATATAGCTTTCTTTTGATAATTTTTTACGATATATTCAAAGGAATATTATAACAGAGCTGGCTATGTGAAACATGGACCATGTGATGTCTCCATTCTCCTTCGAGGGATAAATGTTATGGAATATTGTGGATGTGCTTGTAAATATATAGCTTTCTTTCGATAATTTCTTACGACATATTCAAAGGAATATTATAACAGAGCTGGCTATGTGAAACATGGACCATGTGATGTCTCCATTCTCCTTCGAGGGATAAATGTTATAGAATATTGTGGATGTGAATGTAAATATATAGCTTTCTTTCGATAATTTTTTACGATATATTCAAAGGAATATTATAACAGAGCTGGCTATGTGAAACATGGACCATGTGATGTCTCCATTCTCCTTCAAGGGATAAATGTTATAGAATATTGTGGATGTGCTTGTAAATATATAGCTTTCTTTTGATAATTTTTTACGATATATTCAAAGGAATATTATAACAGAGCTGGCTATGTGAAACATGGACCATGTGATGTCTCCATTCTCCTTCGAGGGATAAATGTTATGGAATATTGTGGATGTGCTTGTAAATATATAGCTTTCTTTCGATAATTTCTTACGATATATTCAAAGGAATATTATAACAGAGCTGGCTATGTGAAACATGGACCATGTGATGTCTCCATTCTCCTTCAAGGGATAAATGTTATAGAATATTGTGGATGTGCTTGTAAATATATAGCTTTCTTTTGATAATTTTTTACGATATATTCAAAGGAATATTATAACAGAGCTGGCTATGTGAAACATGGACCATGTGATGTCTCCATTCTCCTTCGAGGGATAAATGTTATGGAATATTGTGGATGTGCTTGTAAATATATAGCTTTCTTTCGATAATTTCTTACGATATATTCAAAGGAATATTATAACAGAGCTGGCTATGTGAAACATGGACCATGTGATGTCTCCATTCTCCTTCGAGGGATAAATGTTATGGAATATTGTGGATGTGCTTGTAAATATATAGCTTTCTTTCGATAATTTCTTACGATATATTCAAAGGAATATTATAACAGAGCTGGCTATGTGAAACATGGACCATGTGATGTCTCCATTCTCCTTCAAGGGATAAATGTTATAGAATATTGTGGATGTGCTTGTAAATATATAGCTTTCTTTTGATAATTTTTTACGATATATTCAAAGGAATATTATAACAGAGCTGGCTATGTGAAACATGGACCATGTGATGTCTCCATTCTCCTTCGAGGGATAAATGTTATGGAATATTGTGGATGTGCTTGTAAATATATAGCTTTCTTTCGATAATTTCTTACGATATATTCAAAGGAATATTATAACAGAGCTGGCTATGTGAAACATGGACCATGTGATGTCTCCATTCTCCTTCGAGGGATAAATGTTATGGAATATTGTGGACGTGCTTGTAAATATATAGCTTTCTTTCGATAATTTCTTACGATATATTCAAAGGAATATTATAACAGAGCTGGCTATGTGAAACAAGGACCATGTGATGTCTCCATTCTCCTTCAAGGGATAAATGTTATAGAATATTGTGGATGTGCTTGTAAATATATAGCTTTCTTTTGATAATTTTTTACGATATATTCAAAGGAATATTATAACAGAGCTGGCTATGTGAAACATGGACCATGTGATGTCTCCATTCTCCTTCGAGGGATAAATGTTATGGAATATTGTGGATGTGCTTGTAAATATATAGCTTTCTTTCGATAATTTCTTACGATATATTCAAAGGAATATTATAACAGAGCTGGCTATGTGAAACATGGACCATGTGATGTCTCCATTCTCCTTCAAGGGATAAATGTTATAGAATATTGTGGATGTGCTTGTAAATATATAGCTTTCTTTTGATAATTTTTTACGATATATTCAAAGGAATATTATAACAGAGCTGGCTATGTGAAACATGGACCATGTGATGTCTCCATTCTCCTTCGAGGGATAAATGTTATGGAATATTGTGGATGTGCTTGTAAATATATAGCTTTCTTTCGATAATTTCTTACGATATATTCAAAGGAATATTATAACAGAGCTGGCTATGTGAAACATGGACCATGTGATGTCTCCATTCTCCTTCGAGGGATAAATGTTATGGAATATTGTGGATGTGCTTGTAAATATATAGCTTTCTTTCGATAATTTCTTACGATATATTCAAAGGAATATTATAACAGAGCTGGCTATGTGAAACATGGACCATGTGATGTCTCCATGCTCCTTCAAGGGATAAATGTTATAGAATATTGTGGATGTGCTTGTAAATATATAGCTTTCTTTTGATAATTTTTTACGATATATTCAAAGGAATATTATAACAGAGCTGGCTATGTGAAACATGGACCATGTGATGTCTCCATTCTCCTTCGAGGGATAAATGTTATGGAATATTGTGGATGTGCTTGTAAATATATAGCTTTCTTTCGATAATTTCTTACGATATATTCAAAGGAATATTATAACAGAGCTGGCTATGTGAAACATGGACCATGTGATGTCTCCATTCTCCTTCGAGGGATAAATGTTATGGAATATTGTGGACGTGCTTGTAAATATATAGCTTTCTTTCGATAATTTCTTACGATATATTCAAAGGAATATTATAACAGAGCTGGCTATGTGAAACAAGGACCATGTGATGTCTCCATTCTCCTTCAAGGGATAAATGTTATAGAATATTGTGGATGTGCTTGTAAATATATAGCTTTCTTTTGATAATTTTTTACGATATATTCAAAGGAATATTATAACAGAGCTGGCTATGTGAAACATGGACCATGTGATGTCTCCATTCTCCTTCGAGGGATAAATGTTATGGAATATTGTGGATGTGCTTGTAAATATATAGCTTTCTTTCGATAATTTCTTACGATATATTCAAAGGAATATTATAACAGAGCTGGCTATGTGAAACATGGACCATGTGATGTCTCCATTCTCCTTCGAGGGATAAATGTTATAGAATATTGTGGATGTGCATGTAAATATATAGCTTTCTTTCGATAATATTTTACGATATATTCAAAGGAATATTATAACAGAGCTGGCTATGTGAAACATGGACCATGTAATGTCTCCATTCTCCTTCGAGGGATAAATGTTATAGAATATTAAAATCGGTGCCGAATTTATTGGAAACGCAAGGCAGTCGCTCTTTCGAGCTACCAGGCTTTCCTTTGTTGCGTCACGTCCAACAAACGAAAGGCACCGACTTCAATTCTCAAATATCCCCTTATGACTCCGAAGACAGAAATATACAGCAAAGTCGTATGTATATATAACCCATAGATTATTTTACATCTCCAATCTTGGGAACCAATAAAAACATAGATACTATGTGACAGCTTCACACGCCCTTATCAATTTACTACAATTTACAACTCTAGTTTATGAACAATTTCATCTAATTTGATGAACTAGGTTGCGGTTGTAGAAATGCTTACTGATCTGTTCTCGAGGCATTCGGAAGCATAAAAGGATATTTGGGAATTGAAATCGAAGACTTTCGTTTGTTGGACGTAACGATATGTTGCAACTTAGGAGAGCCTGGAACAGTGACTGTCTTGCGTTTCCAATAAATGTAGGCACCGATTTTAATATTCTCTAACATTTATTCCTTGAAGGATAAAGGAGACATCACAATGTTTCACATAGACAGTGCTATAATATTCCTATGAATAATTCGTAAAAAAATTATTGAAAGACAGTTATACATGAGCTTGTAGTTATATACGAGTATGAGCACGATAAGAACATAATTATTTTTCTTTTAGTCGATTTCTTTAATATATATATATATATATATATATATATATATATATATATATATATATATATATATATATATATATATATATATATATATATATATATTTGATTCCATTATTATTGTTACAACACTTCTCAAAGTTCCATATTCCTGCCTTGATTTGAGCGAATAGTCTAAAGATGCAGGTTTATACTGATTATTTTTTTTCTCATTTTTGTTGAAATATCATTAGAGATCCACCCATTTTGATAAATGCTAAAATACACATCTGTTTTCACTTTCGTCATTCTGTTAAAGATTTTATTTATCGGATTTATCCAATTGATAGCCAAGCAATCGACGTCAACTATATAATTATTCCATTCTGTTTCGCCCAAATGATCAAACAGTTATTATACGTATTTATCGTACGCAATCAATTAAATTTTTAATAACTTTCGAGTTATTACCAGATGTCAATGAAATCATATTATGATCACCTATCTTTGGGTGAGAAATACTTCACAAATATGGATTTGTCTTTTGTTATGACATAATCAATAAGAGTTCTTCTCTTATTTGTTAATCCTGCAAAGTCTTTAACAATCTCGATATAACACAGTTGAAATCACCCATGATTATCTGTGTTCCGTTTAAATCAAGCAAATCTTCAATTAACTTTTCAATATTGTCAAAAAATATATTATTCGGCCCTGATTGTGGAATTGTTGAAAACCATTCAATATTTTCGATTGATTTATTCATGATTTCGAAATTTATTCCCTTTAAAATATAAAAAGTAACTCAACCTGTTCAAGTGTTATTACTAAAACATGTCACCATATTATAACCGTTTATTTTTACTTCATTTTCAGAAATATCTTCAATTAGATGAGTTTCTGATTCACAGGTATATGTATATTATTTAAAGGCCTATATTATTAGTTAATTTTCGACAGTTTAAATATATTATGCTATTCATACTTAATTGCTACCAACTATATTCTATTTTACTTTGTTCCCGATTGAATATTCTGCGATAGCGAGGACAGTGTTTATCACTTACAGATAAAAACAGATACAATGTTTGATTTATGATCGGTTGATAGATTTAGTTTAGTTCTTTCAATTGTGTTTACACAATGCACGCATTTGTTATCAGTTACCAACATTCCTTTGTATTGTGTGTTCAACTACACTTAGCACATGTAAAATCGTTTTTGCAATCACTATCTAAATGAATCTCGCACACTTAAAACATTGTGAAGCCATAACATATTCACATATTTCACATTGTCTCCATCCAATTTACATTGTACCAATACTACATTGGTACAATTAACGTTAATATACTCGTTAAGACAGGTGAACGGAAGCAATTCACCAACACCATGGAAAAGTTCAACATGAAATCGTGACACACAAGACAATTCATGGACGAGAGTCGTTTTGATACCGACAATTTAATTTTTTAAAGGCTGGGTGACCGACCGGAATAGTGACCATCTATCGCTTTCGGCTTTCTGGTGCTGCTGGGTTCGATTTCCACGTTGTTCTTGGCCGTTTCGAATCATCGTTAAACTCTAGTTCCAACGGAGCTATAGAGGTCTCTGACCTCCACTCTTAGAACAATGATAATGAGAATTAAGTCAGAATCTACTCTCATAGATACCGGATTCATAATACATAACGGATACATAACTCGAAAAAAAGTTCCTCGTCACCTATAAAACAAGAGGTACTGATATTGATTTGTTATGATTCCTCAAAATTACTTCCATGCCATCGGTGACTGCAACAACAATTATTGCGATATCTATACATCTGGCAGAATAGTCAATTAAAAGTGCCAGCGGTTCTTAAACCTGAAGATAACGGTTGCAACTTCATCGATGGAAACTATGTTTCAATTGGTTTGGGGGATAGAGTTCCGTCTTCTATCTACGAAATATGATTAAAGCAGCCTACTAATATTGCTGAGAATGAGTCGAGTGAAGCCGAAGATCCAATTACTCGTGATACACAACTATTTTAATTCACAAAAATATACTTAATTCTATACAATTGAGCGCAAGATGCAATGTATTTCATTGATGTATCAAAACATTGGGTTCTTTTAAGATTATTAAATAAATAATGACGAATCATATGAAGAGTATATGTAATAGTGACCTATATGATTATGATGAATATTAATTTAAAAAGATTTGAAAATTTTATCATAACCAATAGAATCTATTTAGCCTACAATTTCTATTTTTACATAATGTAATTTGCAACAATGATATGAGTATTCCTATGCATTGTCTCTCAATCGCACTCCCATAACATCTTTTCCTTCAGCTGTTAAGGACTTATAATAGCCAGAACCGCCAATCAACCTTCTTCAAATCGAACAGACAAAGACGTATATGAATTTTAAGTTTACAGAATAAAGTTTATTTTAATTGTATTACTACTCACTCCGTTCTACTGTCAGGAACTTGTGAGCACTTCGAAAACGCCTGTCAAATTTTATGGAACTTTTCAAAGAATGGACAAAACCTTATACAAATTACAAACTTCTAGAAACAAATTTTTTCAGCTTTTATCTACACTTTCAAGAATATAGGGGTTGATGACGTACAAGGCTGATGCGTGCCAGACGATGTTTATATTACTTAGTATGCTATAGTAACGATAAGAATTTTTAGCCTTACAGACATATCGGAGAGTTCCCCGAAAGACCCGAAAAATTATAGAACAGACATTTACAGGTATAACCTGAAAAGTAAAATTAATAGGTGAATTATCAGATCCCTTTGAAATCAAAACCATAGTGCGGCAGAGCGCACCAATGCCTTTAAACATTGTTTTAGAAAAGATAATGTGAACCTCATATAAAAAGCAGACGAGTTGGCATAAAAAAAAACCAGATAAGAATAAAATGTATCGTTTTCTCAGACAATATTTTTATTATTACAAACAGAATTGAAGCGATTCTTGCCGAAGGAAACCTACACAAATTTGCGGAGAACACCGGATTACCAATCTTTTATAGACTCCAATGCATGGGAAGAAAAGTACAAAATAAATCTCCTATAATCAAAAAACGTAGTGAGATTGTATAAGTCAGCCATTTTAATTACCTCGGAGATACATTTCTCAGGATTAAACCGCATCACTAATGAAGAATTACAAAGCTCCAAAGGACCACAAGCTAACTTGGGCGTATTAATGTTATACTTGCACGTATAATAATACGTGCATTTCGACAAGCGCAAAATGAAGGTATTATAATACGACGATTCTTCCAGAAGCAATCTACGCAGCTGAAACGAAGTTTATTGGCGGTAATTCAAAAATAGGAGGAATAAAAAAACAAGGACGCAAAATTCTCCGAAAGATTGATGGACAAATCAATAGTAACGGCATTCGCATGAAAGGTCTTCAGAACGAATATTATCAAAAGACAAATAAAATAATGAAATAAATCAGAAAGACCTGCAAAGCTTTATGCACCTGTCCACAGGATGAAACTGTCCCGAATAGCAAAGAAACTGTTCGATATAATAACAAAGTAAATGCGGCACAGATTGGTTGAATGAGGTCCTTAAACGATCTACAATAGATTAATATAAAAAACGTCGAAGATCGCAAGGAGTGTAGGTATGAGAAATCATAGCGCCAACTTGAAATAAAAGAACAGATAAACAGAAGGAAAGACATTTTGAATATTGAGAATAAAGCCTTTTGCGATGCAAAAAAGCTCTAGCGAGAGCCCTAAAGATTATGATTTCAAGTTTAATCCCTCTCCCAATGGGAAATAATCGCTATAAAAATAATATGAATATTTATTAGATATATTATTATATATTTGAATATTGAAAATTAAACGCATATTATAACTTTTTTCGATAATTTTTTTCCGAATTATCGAAAGAATATTATAGCAGAGGTAGCTATGTGAAACATGTACAATGTCAGGCCAACATTATCTTTCAAGGGATAATTGTTAGAGAATATTGAAATCGGCGTTACAATTGTTGGAATCGCAAGACAGGTATACATATATATATATATATATATATATATATATATATATATATATATATATATATATATATATATATATATATGTTCTTAGTTGTTTATAATTGTCCTATCTAAGAAAAATGAAGTTTTTCAAATTACAATGACGACTTTGTGGTACTATGAATAGATTTTGTGGTATTATTAATTATTTAACTTTATCACCTTTTTAGTACAAGATGTACTTTATTACTTTCCATTGCGGAGTTATTGAAATGCCCTACCAGTTTCAGTATGAGGAAACTGAAAGGCAAAATGTACAATACTTTAGTTCACACCATGATTCCTAACATTCTCTGCGGAAATTAGTCCAGAACATTAGGCCACAATTTTACAAATGAATGAAAACCGACAAAAAACGTAAAAACATTTGGTTCATAAATAATGATAAATTTATGGAAAGGATTTAGAAAAGTTTTTCTTGTTTAAAAGAATGGACTATTCATAAAATTCATTCAAAAAAGGCACCTACACAATAAGCACCACATCCGCAGTGCCATCTATAACATTTTTGAAAAAAAGAGTGATTTAAATTTTGCTACATTTCAAACCACCAATGCGCAGATGCAGCACTATTCAGGATCATAATATTCACGTCGACAATCATAGTCAGCTGCCAGCTTCAGCGTGGTTAGGAGCTTCAGCGTGGTTATATTATTAAAATAGAACGTTACCTGAGTGACGGTTTCTTTGAAAAGTGCGTCCAGGGCGACGGCAAAACTAGCGGCGTGTTTAGACTGGTTCAATGCCTCGAGGAATTTGTGGAAATTCTCATACACGAGATCGCACGCGACCGCAGATTCATGCTCCAGCATGTAGTTTGTCCATTTCAGGTAAGCGCAAGCTCGATGTGTATCAGGATACGATTTTGGGCATTGACTGGTCAAAGTTTTGTATTCCTATAAATTAGAACAGCAATTAATGACAGATGTCTGATGTACAAATTCCTCGACAAAATATTATTCAACTACAAAAACAACATTATTAATATATTTTAAGAAAAAATGTTGAGAAAATTTTAAGAAAAGTGGACAGAAACAAGA
This sequence comes from Henosepilachna vigintioctopunctata, assembly GCA_030704895.1. Classification (NCBI taxonomy): domain Eukaryota; kingdom Metazoa; phylum Arthropoda; class Insecta; order Coleoptera; family Coccinellidae; genus Henosepilachna; species Henosepilachna vigintioctopunctata. Next base: position 1,412,684 of record JARQZJ010000136.1, on the reverse strand, counting down.
ATTTGCGGTTCTAAAATTTCTCCATAATTGCTTATCAGTAGATGAAAATGACAATTTTTCGAATATTTATGCCTCAAATAATGGGATTCTGAAGTATGCAAGCTACTATTCTATAAATTTTATTTCTTTTTTTTTAACGAAATATTTAATAAGTCAAAATGACGTGAGGGTAATCTTACTTGCAACAATTGCAGGCACTTCTGTATGGATGCGTGATGATGTTGCGTCAGCTGAGACACTTCCGTCTCCGATTCTTCGCATCTCGTAACAACATCGTCCTTACCAGCGTTGTGCAAGAATTCCTTGACCAGGTCGAAAACATCGATTGCCCCCGATGAATCTTCGGCGAATGCTGCCCGGAGTTCCGTCAACCAATTGAGCGGTTCTTGACCGTCGAGGGCAGAAGTACAGTCGCCGTACGTAAGCAAATGAGTCTCACAATCGGCCGCTAGGCGCCGAAGGTCGCATTCCGCACTTCGTAGAGCGTCTCTAGCATTGCGGTATGCGTCAAAACGTGCGGGAAGTGTGTACAATGGATGCTTATTGGTGCCGTGCGCCTCCGCCTCTTTGACCAGCGCCATTTGTTGATGTAGGTCCTGAAGTGCATCCTCTTGTTCGGATATGAGGAGGTCGGTTTCAAGCCAACGTTGTAGTTTATCAAGGATGACTGCTATTTCTTTAAGAATATCGTTTCTGAAATTTGGAGAGATTGGATGAATTGAATAATTCTAAAACGAGAACATTAGATTTTTTTCACAAAAAATGAACCACTTCAACTTCCTAGTATTTGCTCAAAACTACTTAATAAACAAAGCTCAAAAACGCTTAATAATGATATGCAATCTGAGGTAAAAATATAATAATTGATATATTTTTGACGATAATAGAAAATAGTCTTATTGACCTGAATTGGTGATGATCTTTTCGCTATACTCATTAATAACATTGAGATCCATTTACTGATTTGTGTTAGCTAAAGTGAAGGTCTTTTTCAATGAAAAAGAAAAACTCTGAAAAAGTAGACTGTCTGCTTTTGTTCTGCCTTCGCGATTCGTTTATTTCGTATTTCATATTGAAATTTTAGACAAATTTCCATTTCTATTCTCTTGAGAAAGTTCCAAATATTGGGTAATAAATAAAAAGGAACCAAATGTTGGTTATTGACCCCTTGTCCCGATAAACCTACTAATTAAAATTCATCTAAGGGTCTGAGACTCACTTTTGTTATATATATATATATATATATATATATATATATATATATATATATATATATATATATATTATATATATATATAATTTGATTTATTGCTTATTTAAGATATTTTATTTCGAATGTTTTTAAATTCAATTATTCATTAGTTTTGACAAAGTTGTGATATACAACGAAACGTCAACAAAAATAAAGTTTTTCATATCAAATGAAGCCTGTTATTGCTAAAAACATTCAAAATAATATTATATATATAAATGTATATACTACTTACTTGTTTCCGTTCCACTCTATTTTCATCTCGGTACATCTGACGTTAAACATGGAAATAGTGACCTCTTTCTCTAAATCTTTTCTACTCTGCTTGATGTTGTTGACGGACGGGATGTTCCCGAAAGTAGACCCAGCCAAAACTTCCCCTCCCACAGTCCAATCGATCAACGGATCGTAGACGAACGCTTCGAGGAGAGTTAGCAAGGTTTCTTTGCCTTTCCTCATGGTCTTCAGGACGTTCTCACAGGCTAGTCGAAAAATGCCCTGAAAATAATGAAAATGTATTGCGGAATAGCACATTCCGAGTTACTTCCGAGTTTTTTTTCGAGTTATATCATCTACCAATACTTTCCTATGAATTTGCACATAATATAGCGGTGATTTATCATGAGTAGTCAAATCAAAATCATCCCAAGCTAAAATAAGAGAACAAATATCTTGAGAAGCAATAAAAATCATATGAAAGTCAGATAAGCTCTTCTTATCAGGAAAGAAGGTGGCAAATAAATCTGACATACTGTCGACTTTGAGCCTAAACTTGAGAAAAGGTTTTTAGAGTTAATCAATAAGTTGGTATGTTGTTAAAAATGGATGAATACGCAATTCGCAACGGAAAATAATTTGATGAATGTTCAGAACAGTCTTAAAAAAATCGTTACTGTCAGCTCAGCGACTCAAAAGGAACAAAGCTTAAGTAGAGCTAATTAGGACATGTCGCAAAGAATTCCTAATAGTTTCACAAACAAACAGTACATAGCTATCCTATCGTTCATATTTACACTTCAAATAACTAAGATAGCCGCACTGAACGCCCAACAGGGAACAAGGAGTGAGAAGCATGAAAATTGTAGAGCTGCAACGTGTGTAGGAATGAAGTATACACCATCATATATTATCTCCCACTGAACAAAGCTCTTAAAAACAATCTGAATAAGATGAGCTCGAATTATGAAAAACGTTTGTGCAGAGACACGAACAGACAAGATAAAATGTACTGATACACTACTACACATTGCTAAAAAAAGTACAGGTAATGTCCTAATATCGGAAATCCTTGAAGCAACATTATAAACTGATTGAAAACATTAGAAACAGTTAGTTAAGTTTTCCATTTCCAATTTTCTGTTATATACTTTATACCTTTCCTACTACTTAACTTAATAATATATAATAATAACAATTGAAGTGCTACAAGGAAAGCAATAGAAGAAAAGTGGCAATGCATTTTTCGAGAGATCCAAGACATCTTTTATAGGTCTCTCCATGTCAATACATCTGCAGCTAACAAGGACGAAAAGTACCCAACGAAAGAAGTCATTCAGCATTTTTAGAAGGAACTGTGATTAATTTGACACAGTCCCTTCTGGCTTAAAATATTGTGGCGCACTCATGCAAAATTGACAGTTTCTCGATGTTTTACGCGATCTTCAAACTATGCCAATTTTCCTCACACAAGGTGTCTGACAAACCTTCTGTCAAAAGATTTGTCAGATAAACGGAACCCGCCAAGTCCAATTGCAGTAGAATTCCGATTATCATACATCCAATTACACGGATTTTTCAAGTTCAAAAGGCGCAATGTTACAAGTTTATACCCGCCTCCGACCGTGTACTCACTCTCATTTGTTTGCAGGAAAGTGTTTGTTTCATTTTCTTTTATAGCGTTCAACTGAAAGGTTGTCTTTTATTTTTGTTCAAGTTTTGTGCTGGAATTTGAAAGAAGCGAAAAAGAGTGGTGTTGCTTCTTGAAGACAAAGTTAATTGCGAGTATAAAAAAATAGAGAATTTGGCAGTATTTTGGCACAAATATATATGAGAAACATTTCATAAATAACACAATTTCATACATAAAATAAGTCATCTGAAGAAATCGTTTGTAACGACGAAACGCGTCATGCTATGTAGTGAATAAAGTGTAAATCATAAAGTGAAGTGTTTGAATTTAAGTTTATATTCAACTATAAAATAAGTGTTCGTTATTTTTAACAGCTTCTGTTTAATATTTGTTATGTAGGAACAAAAATATTCAGTAAATTATAGAAAATAATTGACAAAAATTATAATGAATAAATTATGATAAAAATGAGAAAAATCAACATAGTTATTTGTTAAAAAAATAATGATAAAAATAATTTGTTTTTTACAGGTTTGTGAAAAGTTCGAAAATTTATCAAATATTTTTAAAAACAAGGTCAAGGTTCCAAACATCAGTTATCCACAGAGTTGTTGTTTTTACTTCACACAGTACAATGTGTTCATAGTATTTTATTTTTGAATTAATTGTAGAGTTTTCTTGGTTTATCGAAAAACAATTAATGTAAGAATTATACATCAAGCAGTTCCGTGAATAGAAATAATGCTTCATATTTAACCGATTGTTCGAATTACCTACATAATATAAAAATGGAAATTTTAAACGAAAAATAATTTCTTTGGTTAAGTATTCTAAGGTACAAAAAAATCACTAATAATATTAGAGGAATAATTAACAAAGAAAAAAATCAGAGTAAGCTAGCTGTAATGAGAGTAATATTATTTTCAGAATGCAAATGCAAAGAGCCGAATTGATTTTCTAAATTACATTTGGACGTTTGATATACAAGTTTCAACTCCCATCGAAACGTGAACTAACCCTATAACGCATGAATTTTGAAAAGAAAAAAAAATTTTTTTAATTGCTTTCGCCTTTTATAGTTATAGATATACATAACAACCAAAACTCCATAAAATCGAATGAAGATTTATTTTCATTAATTTTTATTTGTTTTATTTTTGTCTTTTCATGATAATGAACTACCTAAGGAAAAGAGTCAGTGGATCGTCGTCACCAAAGCCTGATGAAGGCTAGTGACCCTAGTGATAGAGATCTGTATATGTAAAATGAGTTTAAGTAGTTGTTGAATTAAAATTATTCATCATTTGGAAAAAGCGGCGGAAGAGAAAAGTATTCAATTCACAGCTGAACAAGGAAATAATTGGAATAGAAACTTAGTAAATGTACAAGTTCATTACAACTCGATGGATCGGTTCGATTCAAGAGAATATTTCTCTACTGTTTAGCTCAGGTAACAATGTATACTTATTTTCGGTTTGTCGCGACGTTTATTTAAATGATGACCTGTTGTCGTACAATCACGATCATACCGTGAATATAAACGATCGACAATGAGAGGAAATTCATCCATTCATAAGTTTTTATCGACAGGAAATGCACGCAAATAGCCAAACCACTAATTATCATCGTTTACATCGGAGACAATTTTCTCACATACATGCACACTCTAATCCAGAGCTTCCCAACATGGGACCCAGGCCCCACAAGGGCCAATTTTATTGATAAGGAAATCAATTCGAAAATGAACTCGACACGACTTTAACGCTTTCGCACTTCTCAATGTTAACTTCTTCGCGCTTTTTAGGGGAATATAAGAATTTCAGACAAGGGTGGGACATGGTAAAGAAAAGGTTGAGAAATATTACTCTAATCCCTTGTTTCCCCAAACTTTTTTGTGTCATGCCCCACCTTAGCCTTTCTAAAATTCTCATGCCCGTCTGAAAAGGGCGAAAAGGTTAAATTTAATGCGAAAAAAGTGCGAATTGGTTGAACTCGAATTCAGTTTATTTACGAGTTGCTCCCCTTAACAATCAAATTGCCATCCTGTGGGGCGTAGGCCCCACGTTTGGAAACACTGCTCTAATCTTATTCGATTGCAAATTCGTATTAGTTGAATTAATATTTCCTAGCTGCCCAGCTTATGGCGCTTGATTTTATAATTTACATCACGTCCTAATGCGAAAACAGTATCGATACGCAGAAAAGAACAATTTCGAGCCGACAATAAGAAAGATTCGAAGAATTCTTTAAATGATTAATGGGATATAAATAATTAAACTAATATATATATATATATATATATATATATATATATATATATATATATATATATATATATATATATATATATATATATATATATATATATATATATATATATATATATATATATATCAGAAGAAGTGTTAGTTGCTGGGTTTATCTTCTTCATTTTCTCGGTATGTAATTGAGAATATTTTACGCTCAATATTGGACACCTCACATTGCATTATCTTTTCTGTATATTCGAAACAAAAGTAGAAATTTTTTTGGAGAACCATTTCGAGACTTTTTTCCATTATCAGAAAAATGTATTCGACACTATGAACACTGTATGAAAAATTAATCGTCATTTCTATTCAAATAGATAAGTGGACAAAAAAGAATAAGCAAAAAACGTCAAACCTTATCATTTACCGGTTATTTTTTAATGGCGTTCATTGTGGTGATCCAAATTCTTCACAGTAAAGACGGCGAAAACGAAGGTGAATCGGCCGTTTATCCAAAAAGACTTTAAGAGAAATTGTTATTAGATATTGTCTTTCTGCCTTTAAACTTTCTGAATAATTTCCAATGATTATGGCGAACAAGCAGAATTTAAGTAATCAAAGAATTTTCTTTTATAAAGGGGACCAGTTTTTCCTGAATATAAACTGTTTATTTTAGGTGTTACTTATTTCATCACTAAACTCTGAAATTGAAGTTTGCGTTCTTAGTGATTTTTTGGTACACAAAGAGCCGCGTCTTGAACAACCACTCCAAGTCCATTAAAAAACGGAAATCATACATCCCAACACGTAAAATAACACAGCTATGTAACTGGTCAAAGTACGTGCTATGTAATTTCATCATCTGACACAGGTTAATAATATTAAGAGTACTAAGCAAAATAATCATCTAAAGCAATTTCTGCAATATCCAATAGGAGCTTGCGAAAAAAATAAATCTCATAAATGATATAATCTTTTCTGTCGTTTGTCTAAATACATTGTTTTTAATATGAAAAAAAAATTAATGTTAGTGGCAGAAGATCTTTCTGCTGTTTTAGAGTATTCAATTCACTTTTTGATTATTATAATATATAGAAAAATGAATTATTTCATCATCAGGCAGACTGGAATAATTATTGAAATTTCATTATGAGAGATAAAAAAACTTACTTCTGTCACCTTGATGATGTTGTATTAATAATTCGTATTGATCAAATATCTGTATTTAAGATCAGTGTGCCAGCAATATACAGACATCTAGTCCTCTTACTACTAGGAAAATTATGATAAATTTTCATAAAGAAAATGACACCCATACAAAAGAGACTATCTTTGTAATGTTTTTCATTAACTTTATAAAATTAATAAAACTAATGTTTCAAGTTTAAATAACAGTTAATCTCAGTATTTCAATCGCAGCACTTAGCAGTATTGGGATAAAATGCTGTGGGTGTCCCTAATTTAGTGCTATTTAAACAGTAACAAGTCACAGGATATTACAACTATTAAGTCTGAATATTTGAAACTATATTTGAAATGTACAGATTGAATGTAAACTTCAACTGGATAATGTAATTTTCAATGCTATTCACACTAATTAATTATTGACGTAACTAAATGCAAGGTATGTAAACAGAGTGTGTTAACTCTCTAATGTGTGTTACAGATCCCCCAAATGATCCTCCGGTGAGGCTTGAAAGATTCCTCAATTTCATCCATTACCACCTACACAACATTACTATTTTAGGTGGTAATGGATCACCGCGTAATTGGAAATGCGTTTTTTCCTACCGCTTGTAACGGAAGAAAATAGCATACGAGGTCTCTTCAAAAGGAAAGATGAATTTTCGCGGTCTGTGCCATTCGATTATAGAATTTTGTTTGTTATGTTGGTACACATACTTGTCTCATATGTTGACATTATTAGCCATTTTGGATTAGTAGTTTGTTTTTGGCAACTGAAAGAGATATTTTTTTTGTGTGTTCTTCGATTTTTTACTTCTGTAAAAAATAGATAAAAGAATCTGTATTAAATTTTGCGTTAAAAATGGAATAAAGTGCTCCAATGCAGTTATGTTGGTACACATACTTGTCTCATATGTCGACATTATTAGCCATTTTGGAATAGTAGTTCGTTTTTGACGAATGAAAAGGTTAGTTTTTTTTTGTGTGTTCTTCGATTTTTTACTTTTGTAAAAAATAGATAAAAGAATCTGAATTAAATTACGCGTTAAAAATGGTATAAAATGCTCCAATGCAATTAAAATGTTGACTGTAGCTACGTCAACAAAACAGTGAAGAAAATGGATTTGGAAAATCTTCGAAACACTCACTATAAGGGAAGTTGCAGAGGATCTTGGCATACCAATAGGCTAATACCATGCAATTTTCTTGGATACTTTGGGCATAAAACTTGTGGTAGCGAAATTCATTCCCAAATTTCTGAATTTTGATCAAAAACAAAGTCGCAATAGTATTGCTCAGGAGTTGGTGAATTACGCCAACGACGATCCAGATTTGCTCTAAAGGGTCATAACTGGTGATGAATTAGGGTATACGGTTATAACGACGAAACCAAGGCCCAATTATCGCAATGGAGCCAAGGCCGAAAAAACACAAAAGGTTTGCTCACTGTTCTCTTCGATTACAACGGCGTGGTGCACCATGCGTTCTTACCAACGGGTCGTACGGTTATAGAATGCTACAAGGAAGTTATATAACGTTTGCGCGAAGCAAAACGGAATCGTGGAAAAACAAATCATGGATTCTGCATTACGATAAAGCACCAGCTCACACATCAATACGTGTTCTTGATTTTTAGGCCAAAAACAACTCCGTAAGCATGCCGCAACCACTGTATTCACCAGATTAGACTCCACGCGATTTTCTCCTATTCCCAGAACTGAAGAGACCAATGAAAGAAACGCGTTTTGCCACAATTGATGTGATAGAGTTGGAATCGAAGAACGAGCTGATTGCCATACCGAAAAGCGCATTTCAGAAATCCTTCAAAGTTTGGAAGAAGCGCTGGCATAGGTGAATTAGATCTGAGGGGAATTACTTTTAAGGGGACAAAATGGATATTGATGAATAAATGAATACTTTTCGAAAAAATTCAAAATTCACCTTTTCGTTTGAACGAACATCGTATACGTGAGCAGAAATAAACAGAGCTTCGGGAATTGTCAAATTAAGCCGAATATAACAATTCGAATCTTTCGAATATGTTCAAATATTACCTTTTATTTTATGCCGAAGTCGGAGGAGAAAGAGAAGACTTTTTGACTACGCTGTTTATGTTTATGGGCAGGTATCAACGGCCAAATAAGTTATTTTGAAGTTAACCGAATATGTAGTCTCTCTAAGATGTTCTATACTTCCACGAACCTCAGTTCAATCATATAATATCTTCATTCACACATCATTCATAGTTTGAATAATGTTTCCAATGTTGATACATTACTTTACTTGGTCCTTAGGTTGGTTCTCTTTATAAGGGTGTACAGAATACACATTACGACTGTCCATGGCATTAACAAAGAAATCGTAAAATATCGCAACTTTCTGATTGATTTTCTATTATCGGAGATTTTAGATTTTCAAAATGTTTTTTACACGCAGTGTTTTTCACATTTTCACTTCGAAAAGATAACTTTTAGTTCTAAAATTATATTTTCACGAATTTGCGACCAAGTTGAAGTTATATCCTGATTCAGTTAGATATTGCACTCATTAATGATTACCTAAGAATGAATCAGAATGTCTTATTGGTGTTTATGGTTTTAAAAGTACATCTTCCTAATTTACAGAAAATTTCATCATTAAAATTTGGTATGATTATTAATATTACATTTTTTTTTTATGGTTGCAATTCAATTCGTTTACAAAGCTTGTTCCCTTTTATCCACATTTATATATTTTCTACTAAATAAATGTTGAAAAAGTAAATGTTTCGTATTTGTTGTGATTCAAAAACATGCATTGACCTACACAAACATCGTACTTTAGATAACCCAAATTTTGAGAACCGTCTGAGTATAAAAGAGTAACGTATTGAAGATTCTTCGGTCGATTTCGATCACCTGAAAATTGAAAATCATCTCGCGTCATATCAAAGAGTAATTGAATGAAATCAAGCTTAGATACGCTTGTACCCGCATAAATTAAATGACCGCAAAGGTAAATGACCGTGTCGAGCATTTGCTGACTGGGATGTAGAACAGTTGCAAGTGGACCCGACTTAGTACAGAAAATTACAATCAATGACCAGGTCGAATCTTTGACGAATTGCAAATACAATAAAAATAATTTTAAACAAATTATCCAGATCATTTAACTGCGACGAAAAATTGAGGAGTTTTGAAGCGGAAGACGTACCTACCCAAACTATAACACAGTACTGCCATACTTGAATGCGATTATGATTTAAAACGTATTTGTAATGGACAACAATATATACAAAATTGGGAAAGTACCAGACAAGAATAGCAAAAATCAATCCTAGAAAACGAAACATCCACAATTTTATCGTTGTAACAATTATCACTTTCGAAACCTTGATCGGGCGATAATATTGCATAATTCAATAAAAACGCTGACTTAGGAAAACTATCGCAAGATGATGAATAGACTCAATTATGTTATAACATGTAATGCAATGTGTAAAATGTATGCGAATCGCGGGATGAGATATAATTAAAATTATATATTATAGAACGATTAAATTATATTTTATGTATTGAATTTCTCTTATATTTTACTCTTTATTTCTCTTCATTATGAACTATTTTATAAACACACAATGTATAATATAACAAATTCAAATGTACTGAATAATAACTTATTTTTTCTAAATTTAAAATATTTAGAAAAACATTAATTATATTTTCGCTTTGCGTATAAAACTATGTCTCATGAAGCAATTTTTTAAAGCTTTGTCAACTGAAGGGGACTGTTTTAAGTATATCATTTCGGCATTATCTGGATTGTCATATGAGAAGATAAAGGCTGGTGCCTTTGATGGGCCACAGATTCGGAAACTCAATAAAAGTAAACGTTTCATTGAAACAATGACCGAACTTGAAAAGAATGCTTGGTTGGCATTGAAAAGTTTTGTCAAAGACTTTCTTGGAAACACACGAGCCCAGAATTACGTCGAAATTGTTCAACAACTCTTAGAAAGCTTTAAAAAGCATGGCTGTAACATGAATATCAAACTGCATTTCTTACATGGCCTTTTGCTAACTTTCCAGAAAATCTTGGCGCTGTTAATGATGAACGATTCCACCAAGATTTCGTGGTCATGAAGATAAGGTATCAAGGTAGATGGGATGTCAGTATGATGGCTGACCACTGTTGAAGCATCAAGCGAGGATGTCCCCAGATTGAACATTCTAGGAAAAGTTATTAAGCGAAAATATTTACCCTCATATTTTTTTAATTTTTTATATGAATACAATTTAATTTTTAATATTATAATAACCTTTGTATGAATAAAATATTCTAATATGTTTGGTTAGTAACCAGAGAAATTAGGGGTAAAGAGAGGGTATCTTGTAGTTTAAAAACTTGACGCGATAGAGAAAAATTGATAAAATTTTTGAATTCAGAGACCAAAATTCAGTCAATAACAAGTCACAGACCTAAGATAACAACATTGCTGTTCCCCAGTGAATTGGACGGTGGGTGTCTTGTTGGGATAGATTAATTTTATAGAAATAGTAACTTACTCCTCAAAAATGTATTATGTACTATGAATGAAATTGAACATACATTTTTTGTCAATGTAATCGTGACAATAGGTCACATTTGCAATTGATTGAAAAAATACGAAATCACTCCTGATACTACAATTACAATTAGCTTTGGTTAAATATTAGTTAATAATGAAGATAAACAATATTTATGAACCAATGAGCTATAAATTGGAATGTTCTGCCATGTACATGGAACAAACTGAACGAAACGACACACAAATATACTAACACAAAAATATCTTTCATATGAAACAGGAATATCAGCGGAATCGGATTTAGTGAATAAAAAAACACTTAGCTTGATTTCACACAATTATATTGTTTCCTGGAAATTGTTTCGGGTTATTACTTCATTTTCCAACGTTAAACTGATATTTTAACAGGTGGCTTAATTTTTGAAAATTGGATAACAACTCCGAAGCAATTTTCAAGAAACAATATTCAAATTGTAGGAAACAATATGTTTCAGCGGCCAGAGAACATTCAATCAACTTTATTCAAAGTATGTGATCACTGGTTCAAGGATTTGTTTCAAGTATTTCAGTCTGAAATCCGGAATGAATCGGACATACTATATCATAAACAAAGGAAAAAGGCGTGAATTGAGTAACAACATTATGGACTGGGACTTTCCAGTTATATTAACTCTTTACAATACGTCAGCCGCCTGAAACAAATGTCGATTTTTATAAATCATTTTTGTGTAATTAGGCAAGTGTTTCAAATTATACGAAATGAATATTCAACAAAGTTACATGGGTGAGTTTCAGATTCATTATCGTTTATCATCGAATGTGAATCACACTCGGATAGATTCGGAAATAAAATAGGATAAGTACAGAAAATAATTGCGATATTTATAGTACATATTATGAGTTACCGTATAAGAGTGTAAAAATGGGAAAAAAAAGGATTGTCTTATAATCCATCCTATTATGACAAATATTCTCAACAAATATCATGAAATGGGTGGCATACCAGATTGATGCATCGAAAATTTGCTTCAATTATTCACTATCGTTTTATTGAAATTCAAATAAGAGAAAAAAGTATTAATCACTAAATTTCAACATTAGGCACGAGGTTCAAGAATATGATTTCAAAAGTCTCCACAGTGTTCGGTCCGACATAATGTAAAACTCTCCAACATTTGAATATTCAATTAAGCATTTAACAGTTTTTCTATAGGATAAAATTTTTTTTTCTGGTATTTAGGGAACGAGTGAATTTGTGAATCATCTCATTCACAGGTGAGTGATACGTAACTACCATTGGTTTGTTCGGGCGACAAAGCGGGTTCTGTCATTAACAACTACAAACATTTCATAACCTATATTTCAGGTTGTAATGGTTCTATTGCGCTTGTGCTATAATATTCAATTAATGGAAATATTGAACGACACTTGTATTGAGAATTTATATTTATGATTATTTACAAAGAGCTAACTATTAAACACGTGGTTGTTATTGTTGTTACACGATGGAAGCGAGAGTGACAGATTGTTGAGCATAGAAGTGACTGTAAGAGAAGAGAGAATTGTATGTGAATACTATGAAATAGTGATACTATTCTGTGATATATCTTCTTTCATCGAATGTCAAAATGACTGTTCCATCGGAACATTGGTTTCTGCACCATAACTAACGTGTGTCCAGAAAGGGTAAGGGGTATTTGTAAGTTCAATTAAAAACAAAGAAGTCAGAAAAAAAAATTATACATATATATATGTATTAAATCTTACAGCAGATATCGAAAAATTGATTGGCAAAGATTATGTTTTCCAAATGTTGACCCTCGCTTTGCTGGCATTCCTCTAAACGAAATCGGAAATCAGCCGCCACGCGTGTACACATCTCTCCGGAAATAGCGGCCATTTCGGTGCGGATGTTGTGCTTCAGTTGCAGTAGAGTTCGTGGTTTATTTGCGTACAATTTCTGCTTAAGGTATCCCCACATGAAATAATCAAGGGGTGTCAGATCGTGGCTTCTCGGAGGCCAGTTGATGGTTCCTCGACGAGAGATCACTTTTTCTGGAAAAAGTTGATTGACAACCGCAAGCGACTGGTTTGAAGTGTGGCAAGTCACCCCATCTTGTTGAAACCATGCCTCCGCATTAAAACCTTCAAACTCCTGTAATTGTGGAGCCAAAAAAATCCGCAACATGTCGCAATAGCGCATGCCTTCCCCAGACATGTCAGCCCACGCGATAACCTTTGGACTATGTAGTGGTCGTTCTCTCTCGTATTTTCGTTGGATCAGAAGCGGCAGTTTTGTTTGTTTACGTGCCCGTTTAAGTGAAAATTCGGTTCATCACTAAACAGGATGTTTTCAAACGTTAGGAAGCGTTGAAGCATTTCATTTGCAAAATTCAGTCGAAGAGGATAGTCGGTAGGTTTCAGTTCCTGCACGAGCTGAATTTTGTAGGCTGTAAGATGTAAATCTTTCTTCAAAATAGTGCGCAACGACGATTTTTTAATGTTAAAGCCTTGACCTCGTTTGTGAACTGATTGAGACGGATTTTGACTCACTGAAACTCTCACTTCTTCAATCGCTTGTTGGGTTCGAAGAGAGCGTGGGCGACCTGGATGGTGAATTTTTACACTCGAACCGGTATTCTCAAACATTCGAATCCATTTTCTGATGGTATCGTGCTTCGGTGCATTCTGTACATTAAATTCTGCACAATATAAACGTTGAGCTGACACTATAAAATCACCATTGCGATAATAAGCGCGTATGCAAAAAGCACGATGGTTTCCCGGGTACGCTTCCATAGTTACTGAATCTCCAAATAATGGCGGGGCAAGCTATATTATCCGCCCGCCCCCCACCAATCACGCCATTACTCGGCGCGCCGATACAAATACCCCCCACCCTTTCTGGACACCCGATATTTATTCACCTTGTATCACATTTATCTTCATCTTTATTAGTCGTAAGAGTCTAAACTTGATTAGCAAATTGAAAACTGAATATCGGAGACAACCGAATATATGGCGATGCCGATTTTTTTGACGACACATACTATTCTTCTTTAACAGTAACTGCGATGACATCAACAGCAAGGTACAAATATCAGTGTATCAAATTGAAAGCAGAGATAACTGTTGACCCCATACAATGAATGGTAAAATTTTTTTATGAATTTGAAAGATTTAGAAATATTTAGAGTCGTAAAGAAACCATAATATTTTGAATATCTGGATATGTTGAAATTATCAGACGTTATCATAATTCGTAATATTGACAACTAAGCTGTCTAACTCCTGATAAAAGAATTGCGAGTAACAGAGAACTACTGCAATCTTTACGAAACTGATGCAAATTTTAACTAATATGATCAAGTACAAATTGTGTAGGTAGAAGATGATACCTGATTATATTGAAACCCTGTGCTGTATAATGGAAGAGAAGCAAATACCGCTTTAATTTTTTTTTAATATTGTACCATCAAAAAAGAATCTTCAGACAAAAAAAAGCTTTAAAGAATTGTTTCTGAATATCGAGATACTAGATGGTTTCTTAATTCGTGAAGTGTTATATATACATATAAATATATTGTATAATACATATTGTACAATACAGTATTGTAATACATTGTATAATTTCTCGGCTAGAGGCATCCTTGAAGGATAAATAGTCGCCTCACGGGCGAAGTAGTTTTCTAGTAAGTAATCTCCCAACAAGGAGAGTAAAAACGCAGTAGCCTAAAATCTGTCTACTTCTTCAGTGGAGTGTCTGTTTCTTTCTTGTTTTACCATCTCCAGGTTCGTACAACTTGAACTTGGCTACTACGTTCTGAGGAGAGATAATAAGCTCGAAACACGTGTCAACGGCTGCTACCAATTGCGGAATATGCCGACAGTGTCTACTTTTGATTGAAATTGCATTTAAATTACATCTTCTACAGAAGGAAAAGGTTCCCTACTGCAAATACATTTCGGCCAATTTTGGAGAATGACCAGTTTGTAAAAATAGTCCTGCTATTCCAATGATCTTCGGATCCACTCATATTATACCGAAAAATCTCCTGAAAAATATCAGAGAACTAGGGCTCGGCAAACATCTCTATAAGGAATTCCAGAAATCGGTGGTGCTTGCCACAGCAAGGTCTGTCAGGGAGTCTAGGCCATAACGGAAATAAACTCCATGAAGATTGCTGCCACGGGCAGCAATCTTGGAAAGGGCCCCTGCAGACCTTATTCCCTCTGATATATCGTATAATGCCTGGGATAAGTGAAAGTTCCCATGTGGGGGAGTGTGAAGCCTTAAGTCTTGAAACCGGGGATAATAATAGTATTCATTGTGAAATATTCCTTCCAAGATTCAATTATATTTATTCAATCAATACAGTAATTACAACAAAAAACAATGCCCACAAAAGGACTGAACTCAGTTTCGAGTCTGATCTACCATTCAGTCCTCGAACAATCATATTGCATCCATTTTTAGTGGAATTGCGTCTAAAAGAAAGCGTTTTTGAAAAAGAAAAATTATTTCAAAAATATTAATCCTTCAAGTAAATTTCACATTGTGAAGGATAGTAATAGTAGAAAAATAAACACACATACTTTCAAATCATCTAAGTACTCTGTCACACATAGTATGTCCTTGTTAACATCAACACTCTTCTCAAACAAATGAGCATTCAGTAATTTCAAATTTGACGGTAAAAGATTGAAGATACTCTAATACCCAAATTTAGCTGTTCTATGCTTGGGAATCAGTAGCACATCACTGTTCCTTGTCGAATACTCATGATTACTATTCAACTTAATAAACCTATCTTCAATTTCTTTAACATATAATAAACATATAATACATTCGTAATATTGAATAGGCACTCAGCGATATTCTTTTACAATGTAACAACGATAAACAGACATCCATTAAAATTAGAATTACAACAGCTACTTCGATCTTTGCACCCTCACATTAGTATCGTATATTCTCATGAATCGGCATTCAAATTATATCATTCTATTTATACCACTGAAGTTTTCTCAACGAAGTTTTACGTACATTTTGTTCCGGAAATAAATCATAATTTTTCAATGCCGAATTTGCGGAATATTTCCGAGTTCAAGTTAACTTTGCTGCCGTATATTTATTTAATCGGCAGCCTTCAATACGTAACTGATCAACTCATTGCGTCAATCTGTACTTAGAAATTTCGATGATAACATAGAGAAATAATACTAATGCGACGGCGAAATTAAAAATTTGGTTATTTTATTTTTCATTTCCCATTCATATTTTTTCAATTTATTTTGAAGAAATAACATTGAGATGATTGCGTCTTAGCAACTACACGAAATACGAACACGACCCATTCTTATTCATGTTACGGTAAATGCACACTCAGGAAAATGTACACTTTTACCGTAAAATGTGTACATTTCCCAAAAAGTTAGATATATGTGAACTGCATATAATGTATATGTACTTGCCCGGCAAATGTGTACTCTTGCCTTCACGTTTTGGTAAATCTATCCTATTACCTTCATGTTTTAACAAAAGTTGGAATACAAATAAAAATGTTGTTGCAGTAAAAAAATATTTATTTGAATGAACATAATACAAAAGGCTTTATTAACGAAAATTATTTTAATTAAAAAATGTAAATGACAAAGAAACATACTTTTCTCTGCATATTATATAATATGTCGTAGGTTATGTAGGATACGTAGGAATATTTGGAGCATAACCTCCAAATATTCGTAAATACCATTTTCGTCCTAGTTTTTCAGGACCAATACGATGGGAATTGAACAAATAATAATAACATACTTTTTTATTACTACAGTTAAATTTCATAAAACTATAAAGGAACAATTAGAAATTTCATAATGAAAAAAGTTTTATTTATTTGAGCAAGAACTGCTGTTGTGGCACTTAGAATTACATAATATTCCAGCATTTTTTCAAATGCATTTTCTTGAGGAACATGTTTACTTTCAAGAGGTCACTGAAATGAATATGTACACACTCTTCACGTGATTCGTAAATCGTCTAGAGTTGAATCTGTAGCCTTACAGATGTTTGTTATACTGCAGTAAGATTTATTATCGAAACACAAAACCTGAACATATTTATTGTGTTGGAGGTGGCCTCATGAAGTTTAATATAGTACATAGATGGTCAGGACATTATAACGTTTCCACTACTTCAGCAATCCTCATGATACCAAAGCAAGAAGTACAACCTGCTGTTGTTGAGCGGTGAAAAACATTTCTAGTCCGTGAAGGAGTTAGTGACAGAATACTTCATGATATTGAGTATATAGTGTAGTGTTGGAACATTGTCAATGACGCTAGTTCATTAGTTAGTTTAAAGAATGACGAATAAGCAAGAAAAGCGAAAAAGAGTTACATACGAAGCTTTTAGAATATGATCACGAGAATTGAGTTGTGGATATTTCAAAAAAAGGTCGAATAACTTATGATAGTTGACAAGCAATTATCACATATAGCTAACAGTTCTATACACTGCGCCCCTCAATTTCACTGCAAAATCCGAAGGAGAAACGTTCACAGACCACAGAGGCTCATAGCAAGATATTCTGAAGAAAATAATGCATATTTGAGCCGAATCGTTACTCCCGGAGAAACCAGAGCCTAACATTCCACTCCTACAACTGAAAAAACCAGTAAATGAGGAGATGTAGAGTTTGGGAGGCCCGAGTGAAAACTAAGACTCGATTCTTGGTGCAATATACTTTTGATATTTTGTTCATTAATTTTTTTTCATTGATGTACAATTAATACTTCTCATCACTGCAGGTATTGAACAAAACATTTTCATTCTCAATAAACGCATTGAAAAAATTTCATTCATATTTGATTTACTCTCGTAATAATGCGAGCTCATGAGTGTGAATTCATGAGCCCTTCTTGCGCCAGACATTATAGTTCCCTCAGAGCGTTGGCGAAATCAGAGATTGGTTCACTTTACAAAGATTATATTGCAATCTCAGGGCTCTTCGTTATTGAAGATCCTGGTAGGCTCTGGTCCTTTATTCAGGATAAAAGGGGATGTACTAGATTTCCAGGAATCATATAACATGAACAATTCATTTAGAACAAGCCAAATGATATTGCGAACGCATTTGCGGATTACTTCAGTTCGGTGTATTCAATGACAAATAATATTTGTTAGGTTATGGAAACTCTTGTTTCCATAGAGTGTACTACAGAAGACATGATAAAAGGAGGAGCCAGAAACGTAATAACAAGTTGACGGCTGGTCCTGATTTGATTCCTAGTTCCATTGTGAAAGACTGTATTGACACTGTATTCATACATGCTCATTCTGAGTACCAGCATTTTCTCTACAAGATGGAAGGTAGCAGAAGTTATTCCGCCACTCAAGAGGGGCGATTCATAACATATTGGTAATTACAGGACAATTTCTATATTGTCGAATTTTTCTAAATTGTTTGAAATTATACTTTTTAATAGCATATATCAGGGTAGGCGAACCTTTATGCATCAATGTGCCATTTTTCCTGAAAAATGTTTAATGGGGTCAATGCCGTGCCATCAAATAATTTTGATTTTCAGATTAATTGGAAATTAATAATAATAAATACTATCTTAACTCTTTATGACATAAAGTAAACAAAAGAGTCACATTTTGGAATGTTTAATACCTTCTTAACACATTTTTCACACATGTTTTATGATCGGTGACGTGCATAAAATATTGTGTCGCGTGCCATCAATGGCACGCGTGCCAAAGGTTCTCCTTCCCTGGCATATATCCTAAGAAAAGAAATAGTGCTGCAATTCAGCAGCATGGGTTTATGACTAAGAGATCTTGCTCCACAAATTTGGTTGAGTTTTCTCAGATTATATGTGAGGAGTTGGACGGAGCAGGACAGGTCGACGTTATATATACAGATTTCCAGAAGGCATTTGAACTTCTAGTGAGGACAACTTATAGTTAAAATTATACCTTTTGGATTTGCCAATAATTAATCACTTCTCATGGAGTCTTAATTGAGTAATCGCAGTCAATTAGTACAAATTGAGAATTGCAAATCGATAGAATTTCTAGTAACTTGTGAGTGCCGCAGGGATCCAATCTTGGACCCCCTACTATTTGTCCTGTTTGTTAACGATCTCTTAGAGATGGTGGACTGCATAAAGGTGGCTTATACGGACGATATTAAAATTTATAAGAGCGTGTCATCTCTACATGATTGTTTGAGGCTACAAAGTTACCAGTTGTTTACACTTGAATGTCATGAAATGTAATGTGGTGAGTTTTACTAGAAATAGAAATGTGATTACTTTTGAACATTGAAACATTGAAGGATCTCGGCCTAGTATTTGATCGAAAATTTTATTCATACCTCAAATCAACTTTTCATCATGTAGCAAAGTTTATGGTTTCATCGTCCGCAATGCAAGATTGTTCTCAAATACCTCAACACTGGCCCATTTATTTAATGCCCTAGTGAGAAGCAAACTTGAGTATAATTGTTTTGTTTGGCGATCAATATATAATTGCCACATAAACCGCCTGGAGGCACTGCAGATAGGAGGTTCTTGAAACGCCTGTCATTTCGAGAGGATGGTGTATAGTCACCTAGGGCTTGTGATCACACTTGTTTGCTGTCGAGGTTTGATAGTATGAGCCTCCACACCATGAGAAGTTTGAAGGCATTGAAATTTTTATTCAATTTACTCAATGATAATCTCGACTGTCCTGAGCTTCTGGGTAATCTTAATTTCTTTGTTAAACAGACGTGTACTAATATAATGAGCCAGACATTTTACTCAAAAAACCCCTGAATCAATCTTCTCTCGCAATCGCCGCTTAGCTTTGCATGTTCTATTGCAAACCAGGTATCAAGCTGATGTGATTTGCACTGGGACCCACTTTTTTCCATCATTAATGTGTAATTAAATCTTAACCTTTGAAGTATCTTGATTTCTTCCGATTTGAGTTCAGAGTGATTTGTTTTTTTGTTCAGTTATTACTCATTGTTTATAGATTCATTTAAATAATTGAACATTTTTATAGATTCATTTAGATAATTGAATATTTTTATAGATTCATTTAAATAATTTAATATTTAGATATTGATCTTATAGATTTAGATTATTATATTTGATATTGTTTTATTATTATAATTATTTCTTAATATTGTATATCTATGTTATTATCGATATTTTATTAAAGAGTCACCATATTTTGTATTTCATGATTCATTATGTATTTTCCTGTAATTGGGTAGTTACCTGTTGGAAATATATGCTTATTATTATTATCATTATAATGGGTCATTCGGTGAAGACGTGTTTCCTCGAGAAGACTTGAACTGGTTCGATGGAAAGCGAAATAAACACGGGAATAATTGATAATCTGGGAAAGCCGACAAGTGATTTATAACGATGCAGGTGATTAAGCCAGAGTTGATGGCTGTTTTCCATCATAATAAACAAAAGTAATAAAAATACGATATCGGTTGAGTGAAATGGATGGTACTTTGGAGATATTTATTTGGATTTTAATGCACAGAATTTCACGAATTCGAACCTCAATATACGAGGTCTGTTCAAAAGAAAGGTGAGTTTTGAATTTTCGCGCGTGTGAATATTCGATTATCGAAATTTTTTTTGTTATGTTGGTACACATACGTTTCTCATAAGTTGACATATTAGTCATTTTGGATTAGTATTTTGTTTTTGACAACTGAAAATATCGGTCACATTTTTGTTTGTTCTTCGATTTTTTACTTTTGAAAAAAATGGATCAAAGAATCTGTATTAAATTCTGCGTTAAAAATGGAATAAAGTGCTCCAACGCACCTAAAATGTTGACTGCGACTTTCTTTGAGTCTACTTTGTCACAAAAAATATTTATAAGCGGTACAAGCGCTTAACAGTAGGCCGAAGCGATGTTGATGACGATGACAGTCATGGAGTGTTGCGACCATGTCAACAAACGAAGAAAACATTGAAACACTGAAGAATATGGTTTTAGAAAAACGTACAATCACTATTAGGAGATTGCAGAGGATGTTGGCATACCAATGGGCTCACGCCATGCAATGTGCGTGAAACGTGTGGCAGCGAAGTTTTTTCCGAAATTAAGTTGTTAATTTTCTGCAAAAGCAATGTGGCATTAGTATCGCTTAGGAGTTGTTGAATGACATCAGCGACGATCAGATTTGCTCAAAAATGTCATAACTGGTAAAGAAACGTGGGTATATGGTTATGACGTCGAAACCAAGGGCCAATCATCTCAATGGTAGCGACCAGAAGAGCGAAGACCAAAAAAAGCACGCCAAGTTCGATCAAATGTGAAGGTTTTGTTCACTGTTTTGTTCGATTATACGGTGTGGTGCACCATGCCAACAGGTCGTACGGTTAATAATAAACACTACAAGAAAGTTATGCAACATTTGCGTGAAGGAATACGGAATTGTGGAAAAACAAATCATGGATTCTGCACTACGATAATGTACCAGCTCACACACCAATGCTTGTTCGTGATTTTTTGGCCAAAAACAACACCGTAATCATGCCCCAACCACCGGGCATGATTTCGCTTCCTGGGACCTTTTCCTATCACCAAAACTGAAGAGAACAATGAAAGGAAAGCGTTTTGCTACAATTGATGAGATTAAGTTGGAATCGAACAACGAGCTGATGGTTTTACCGAAAAGCTTATTTGAGAAGTGCTTCGAGGATTGGAAAAGCCTTAGCATAAGTGCAGTATACCTGAGGGGAATTACTTTGAAGGGGCCAAAGTGGATACTTATAAATAATTGAATACTTGTGAAAAAGTGAAAAAATTCCAAATTCACCCTTTGTTTCGAACAAGCCTTGTATATATATTGACTATATGAATTATACAAGGGCGAAGGCTACTGAGTCCATAGCTACGTTAATAAACGTCACATTGAATTTGACAATCCTGAGATAGTTTGATATAGATACCTACTAATTGCGAATAGAACTAAGTATCAGCAAACGTTAGCTATTTTCGAAATATTATTGAAAAATAAGTGGTATATTTCGAGAAACGCATATAATATTAAGTGCATTTTCTCACAGATACCTACGGTTTCGTTTTTAGTGATAGAAGAATATCTCATACGTACACCATTACCACAGTTTATACATACGTGAACTAAGTCAATTTAGAATATCAAAAGACTCATCCCTCAACACTAGATGATACATATCTTGATTCAACCTCAAATCGCAATTTAAATACGAAAGTTTATCTTTCTAATGTTTCGTACTGTATCGTAATAATCGTTTTGTACTTAACAAAGTCAATTTGACATATTATATATTTCAGTTCAACATATTAATTTGTAATTTTTAAAGCCCTATATCTATAACATACACGGACTCATGATACATTTTCCCTAAGTTCACAGCTATCCAAGCATTTTATAATTTATAAAGTTTATGGTACCCATATTCAACTACAAAATAATTCGAGCATATGTCTTTTGAATGACGTTGGCTGGAACGTAATGGTGAGCAGTACAAACAAATTAGTACGAAATTTTCGCCATTAATTGCAATATTTTCAAGTACCTGTTTGATAATAAGCATTACGCGTCACTATATGCCGAACACTTATCTCAGAAGAAAAAAACGAATTACCGAATTATTGATTCCACTAAATGGGTCCCTTAAATAGCCACCAGCAGTACAGTGATTCCAAACCATGCCAATCTCATCACCCTGAAAGTTAGCCACTAAATTCTTCAATCCATTCTCTTAATCTGTGCATCGTGATCATCAATCAAAATCGCGACTGCTAGATGCGTCTACAAAAAGAGTTGATCGATTTTCAAGTCATCGTTTCCATTTTTGTAACATGTAAGTTTTAAACCAGTATAAATTGAGTGTTTCAAGCGATCGATTCATTCAGAGAACTGTAATAACATTTGAATTTTTTCCGAAACCGTCGCTAACAGCGTACACTTCTGGATACATTGGCGATTGTTTTCGACGAACACAATGCAAGTATCGAAGGACGAAGGAGTGCACTAGATAGACGTGAATACGAGTTGAAGGTCAAACGGTAACCGTTTGAAATTAACGAAGATTAGTGGAAATTTTCCTCCTTCAAAATAATTATCTCGCACCTTCAAAATAATTATCTTCCTCAGTTAATATAATAAAATAATCTATGTTCAATATATTTGATCATATTGAATGAATCTTTCATGTGGGGGTATTGAAATTTGAAAAAATTAGAAAACAGATGAAAAACTTTGAATATATAGAAAACGCAGTAATGTAATATCGAGAAATCATGAAAACTTCATTTATATGAATAATAATTTTATAGAATTACTTATTGTTTGATGGTTTCGGACATTATATAGAATAACTATTGAAAATTGAAATTATATGCAACTAAGGAAACTAATGAATAGCAAGTGGGAATATTCTATTAATATATAGTTTTCTCTTTTGGTAGATACACATTGTACCATTTGATGTGATACACATCCATATATATATATATATATATATATATATATATATATATATATATATATATATATATATATATATATATATATATATATATATATATATATATGACGATTTTTATGCAAAAATTGATTTAGGGACAAATGAATCAAATGCCTAGGCAAATTTGGTTCACAATAAAAATATAGTATAAGAGACATCATGTTGAGCTTTCTACATTCACGTAAGTCACAATAAATGGACAACGTTTTTTGAAGAAAGCTCAATTGCATATCGACTTGACAGTAAGGTATATTTCGGAATTAATTCGAAACCATAATTGCCGAAAAACACATAGTATATACTCTAACTGTCCTGCTTAATTGCAGTTTCCGAACCGAACCGAACTCAAAAAACCATTCAAGGTGAAGAAGAAAACATTAGGGATCCAGGAATTTATGGATCTCTCCTTCAGACTCTCAAGAATTTCAACAATATGCTTCACATACTAATGAGAAATGAAGATATTATTCAAATGTTGATATCGCGGGGGTTTTAAAGGACAGTCAGGATAAATTGTGTGAAAAAAATAGAAAAATATATTCAAATTTAATTTTCAATTTAGTTAATATTTCATTAGGATCAGGATCAACAGAAATCTAACTCATTCCATAGAACAAAATTAAAGTATAAAAGAATTGCGTAGGCGTTTTTATGAAAGACATTTTTAAAACTATTGAACACAAAAACAAAGAAACCGGACATCAAGCCATTATACAGGAAATCAATATATGAATTACAAACGATGAAATGGAAAACGCAATGGCTAGGATGAAAAATAATGTAGCACCCCAATAGAACGGAGTAGTCGTGGGAGCAATAAAAGCTGAGGGGTCTTTCTCGTTCTGCAAAAATATTTTATTTCTGAAAAACTTAATTGTTATAACTCTACAACCACCTGTACAAATTTTTTACAAGGACAATCACAACACGATTTGTGTGTGACTTAAAAGCCTAAGGAGCGAAAGGATTACCTTTGAACCATCAATATATAGATATACTAAACTAATGTAAAATATATACTTATGACAGTGTTTCAATTTCAGCTAAAGTCAATGAAAATAATTTTGCTATTAATATCGTTAGAGGAGTAAGCCAAATTACTGATAACTGTAGTAAAATGGACCAAACGAAAACCTTATTGGACTCACAAAGTTCAGCAATAAACTCTAACGAACTTAGCTATCTTAAATTTGCAGAATGTGCTAACAAATGGTATACGCACGACAAATGTTGCATAAAATGAAAAAAAGCAGAAATAGAATACCAGGATAATAAAATAAATACATTTATCTGTATCAAAAATATCACTGCAATATTGCGACGGATCAACGTAAAACGACTATTGTTAACAGTTCCTTTCTTTGCATACTAATTAATGTGCAGAAAACCAATAAAAAAAACTAATAATGTGTCGAGTGGCCTCCTATCGGAACTTATCGGCATAGAACTAAATTTATGAATTCATTTCTGAAAATCAGTTTCTTTGATCCGTCCTGGAAATCGGATAGTACGTGGAGACATTAGAGGTAACTCGAAAATTCCTGGAAAACGTGATTAACCCAGCAGGAAAAACGAGGTTAGTTGATATTCGGATGTTTCGATAATGCACTCTACGGAATGAAGATCGATTATTTGAAAATATTTGTTCATTAGTACTGCCATGTATCGAACTGCCATATAACGAATGGTAAACTCTTGATTACCTTAAAATTATTATATACATAGGGTATTTTTTATAGTTGGAGATTTAAATTAAATAGTAATTTAAATTGAAGTAATTTAAATACAAATTGGTTTCATCGAATGAAAATCAATACTGAAATCGGTAGTGAATATCTCATATAACTCACAATAATGCCAATTTGACTTTTTTTGTATACGATTATTAAAATGTATTGCTGTATGATTCCAAATAATGAGCTACATCCCATAATTATTTTATACAATTTTCACGTTTTTGAAATATCAGGAGTTAAGTATATATATATATATATATATATATATATATATATATATATATATATATATATATATATATATATATATATATATATATATATATATATATCTTGAAATTGATTTATTGCTATAAATACATATATATATATATATATATATATATATATATATCTTGAAATTGATTTATTGCCTATTTGAGGTATTTATTTTGAAAGTTTTTATATATATACATATATATATATATATATATATATATATATATATATATATATATATATATATATTTTTGAAATATCAGGAGTTAAGTATATATATATATATAAAGAAATTTACGGTATTTACCTGCAATTTATGTTGTTTGTTTTTGTGACAGCCGTTTACATATTTTTACGACGTAATTCAAGTTATTAGATGTTCAAATTTGGATGTTGATTAAAAAAACACAGGACACAACAAAACACAAAACTCAACGTGAGGAATCGACGTCTTTGTAGTTTAAATTGAGTATCTTTGACTGGAATTATATTCGACTCTGTTTTGAAAACTGAATCAATGTCTACCTGTGATACGATTTCTATTTTCATACCTGTATAAACCTTTTTAAATTCATCTTACTGTCGGTAGAAAATTTCCAGAAGGTATAAATATCGTATTACAGGTAGACCTTGATTCAGTTTATAATATATACCATGCAATTATTACATGGTATATTATAAAATGTTTATAATATACCATGTAATAATTGCAGTAAATGCTATATAGGACAAACATCACAAAATCTCGAAGAAAGAATCAAATCGCTTAAATATGTAAAAACTCAAATAACAGCCTTAAATAAACATAAAATAACAGAAAAACACGATTTTGATTATAACAATAAAAACATTTTAGCAACTGAAAAAGAAAAAAAGTGTAGAGAAATTTTAGAAATGTTAAACATTCGTAAAAATTTGGAAAACACAGTAAATGAAAGAACAGACATTAAACATCTTAATTCTATTTACAACGATTTAATAAACCTTACAAATAACACTCATAAAATGAATACACAACAATCACCAAATATCACATCTCCAAACTCATTTTTTCCAGATCTACCTTCAATTTCACACACATAAACCAATTAATATACATATTCTGTATAAGTATAAAACTCAACTATATGTGATATATATATATATATATATATATATATATATATATATATATATATATATATATATATATAAAGACTAAAACTTGCTAAAACTTGCGAAGCGAATGCAAAGCCAGAAATATTCCTCTGATACTAAAAATCAATATGTGAAAATACAAAAAACTAATTTGATTTTTCTAAAAAATAAGTTTGACATTTTGATATCTATAGTAATTCATAAAATTCAATTATTCATTAGTTTTGAGAAAGTTGTTATATACAACAAAACGTCAACAAGAAGAGTAGGGAAAAAATAACAGGGATGAATTCTCTTATGCATTTCCAAATTTTAATTTATCAAAGTCTCAAACTTTTGGGCATTGATTGTAGCCTTCCTCAGGATTTCACAGTAAAAAATTCAAATTGACCTCTTATATTATATAGGAGGAAAATATAGCAAGGCCTAGAAGTAAAGCTGGAGAGGTTATGACATAAGTAAAAACACAATCCTCTGGAAAAGTTGGTACGTAAACATATAGGCGATTTGACAGTTACTCCATGTTAAGAAATTAGTCATCGATGGTCGGGAAGAAAAGACACGAGTTCTCACACATGTTGATGGCCTGGAACCGAATTAACCTTTAGCAAATTCTTGTACATAACTGAGGCCTTGAATATCAGATCAACATTCAATACTTTTCAATGAGTGTTTTTTACGTATCAACTTTTCCTGTTATTTTTTCTATACCCTAGTAACTTTCAGTCGTTAAATTAATGAGCTTCACGAGTAAACTAAGAAGCTTCATGAGTAGCATCTGGAATTATAATGACTTTCGATCAAATAAAGAAGATATAAATTTCTTTGTGACTCGTAGAAATGCTTCTGTGCTCGACGAATGTGTCTGTAAATTCATAATTATCGTATCAAGAAAAATATTTTCTCCTATTCAACATATGCCCTTAAAAATGAAACCATTCCTAACGTTGTGGTTGAAATTGATTTAATTATCGTTTTTACTTCATTCGCTGAAGACTGCTCTTCTACCCCTATTTATAATTACCATTTATAAATAAGACATATTTACTTATATTCAATAAGCTCTGAAGAAATATGTAATTCGATTAATTCTGGAATGATTGATAGGTGGCGAAATTTTGAACATCCAACTATCAATAATTATTAGATAAATGCATTTCGATAAATGTCAAAAAAATTGGAGAACAGCGTATTAGTCAACTTTATCCCTAGCAAATATCATTGGTTCCATTAGAACGACTTGTAACTAATGAACGAATATTAAAAATCTACGTTTTAAATCTACGACGGATTGCTATTACCTATAAACAATCGAACATTGCACTATTCCTCGTTCGCTTCGAAAATAATAAGAGTTAAGTGGTCCCTGGGGCGAAAATGACTATGGAAGAGGGGGTTATTGTTATCCTTCGCGAATTTCGTAATTCCGTCACCGCCGGTGGGTTTCGCTGCTGTCGTCGTACTTTATTATTTATTTATCTATCTTATTCAAGAAATTGGAATGTTCGACACCGGTTTGACGAAAACTTTCGTGCCGCCCGGGGACGTACAGGTAGTAATCCGAAAATTTCTCGACACCACGTTTAGTTTTATAGTAGGGAAATATAAATAACAATGGTTTCTATCCTGCTCCCCATGCGCGCATCATGACGAGTACTCAAAAGACATAAAATGATTATAGAGGGAGGGGAGAGTCAGTGACCAATGTTGAGCTGTCATTTCAGAAGTCACCAAAGTTTACCTACCCAAAATTCAATACTTGATTTATGATAGAAGTAATTTCTGGCAATCCCCAATAGCAGTACTAGACCAGGGATACCAACTTGGAGGTTTTCCTCCTAAATTTAGGGGGACAAAATGTTTTGGTCGGTTTTTTTTTGGGGGCTTAAAATTTTCAGGGGTAATATTAGGGGTATTTTCAAAGTTTTTCAAAATATTTCATATCATAATTTAAATAACTAAAATTGATTTTGATTTCTATCTTGAATAAAAAAATCCATTTCATGATGACAATATTCAATACTATTTCAATGTAGGTTGGTTAATGAAAAATTTTATAATTAGAAAATAAATCATTTAATTTTTGTATATGAAAATACCCTATAAATAAACTATTCCTAATATTCTCATTTCCAAGAATGAAATGAAAAATTCAATAATAATAAAAAAATATTTTAATAATATTCAATAATAATAAATATGTAATATAATATTTTAATTTTAATAATAAAAAACACTTGAGTACCTTATAATTGCAAATGAAACCTTAATATATATTTTTTTCCTTGAATTTCAATTTTAAAAACATTTCTAGGCGATTTTAGGGGTTTTTCAACTTGATTACGGGGGGAAAAGATTCCACGAGTTGTAACCCTGTAGTAGATTATCCTAACATTTCAAAGAGGGTAGAAAAAAGATTTTATTTTGTTGATCAGTCGCAAAACATTTCGAAATTATTTCAAGTAATAATTAAAATCAATAAAAAAATCAATAGAACTATTTCGTCCCTCCTAATGAGGGCCAGAACATATAAATTATATAAACAATATAAATTCATTACGAATAGATATACTTTGTCATTTCAGTAGTCTTGAAAGTTGCAGGCACTATAGAAAATGTATCTGGAAAACGAATTGTATGCCAGAAATAATTTATTCCACTAACAATCAGCTAGAAAGAAAAACATTAAAACACGGGTACGAGAGAGATAGGTCCTTCATGTGACTCAGCTCACCAACTTTCTTGAATATTTCGAAAATCACACAGATGTGTTCTAGATGTGAGGATGTCTTGACAGTTTAAAGAGTTTCAAACTGTCAATCTTTCAGGAATATTTTAAAAATAATTTTTGATATGATGTTATTGTATATAAATGTTTCCTTTCTGACGTAAAAAGTAAACTATCTTTTAATTTCTAAATTGACAATTATACATATTTGTCTGTCTTCATCCTCCTTTTGACTTGCAGAAAACCTATTTCACCCGCACGCGTGTAGTAAGGTTTTTCGTTCTGCCAGATTGTGATTGATATAAATCATTTTTGATACAGTTCCAGATACATTTTCTTTATTGCCTGCTTGTGTCAAGACTACTGAAATTACAAAAGTTCAGCTATTTGTAATAAATATTTATGGCGTTCTGGAGAACAATTAGGAGGGAGAAAAGTTCCGGCGATTTTTTATGGATTTAAAATATCATTTTAAATAACTTCTCAGAGTTTTCTTACTGATGATATAACAAAATTGAATATCTTTGCCTACCCTTTTTGAAATGTTAGGGTAGTCTACTCTGGCCGTTAGTGATTGCCAGAAATTACGTTTATCATCAAATAGATATTGCATAGTGAGTAGATAAGTTTTGGTGACTTTTGAAATGACAACTCGAAATTGGTCACTGGCTCTTGCTCCATTACATGAAGTATATTTGTGATAATTTAGAACGGTACACTTATTGACATTTAATGAACCTTATGAAGGGAATATATGTTTTCATATTACTCTAATAAATACTGGTTTAAGAGCCAGTACACATCTGATGATACATATTTTGAGAAAGCTGTAAATTTTCTTAGTAAATCAATGGACTGCCTAAGTCTAAGGTCATACTGTACATGAAATGGGGGTTAGTTAAGCGCAGTCGCGGTAGTTTCAGCGTCTCTCAGGTGAGAGAGATGTGTTAATTTAGTGAACTGAAAAAAGTTAGAAGAATATATGCTTCTGATACTATTGAGAATAAAATATATTAATTTCAAATTACCTAAAATACTTGTCAAAATATTTTTTTCAATTTTCAAATCTTCTGCCACAACGTTATAACCGTGGGAACCGTCTGCCATTTTTGTTTCGAGTACGTTTAATATTATATTTTGATAAACCAAAACGGCATCATTCCTACAATGCTTTTTCAGTATTATAGGAATTATTTCACCAAATTAGTACCACCAGTTTCACCTGAGCGACACTGAACCCACCGCGACGATTAACGTTAACTGGCTTTTAGACTATACATTTTACTTCCCTTCTTCTATTGGTCTTTATTGAGAACACTTCAATCATGAACATGTTTTACTAGTTTCACGGTAAAATATTTTATAATTTTTTTGCGCATCTCTCAACGGAAAAAGTTGAGGAAAATTACTTTTTGAATATGTATTATTTTTCTAAAACTATTTTTAGTATCAGATTTGAGACCAAATAAGGAGAACCTCTGGTTTGCCTGTTCGAAATAAAAAAAGTGCTTGTGAGGTCTCCAACAGATAATTTCTTCCTCAATATTGAATTTCGAAAAATTTGGATGCTTCCCTACCAGTCACGTAACTTTTATGTCACTTGTAATTATTGAATGATCTTTAAAGAGTGTACTAATCTCAGAAAGATGAGAACGGGAAGTTGAAATTTTCTAAAATACCTACCAACTAAAACAGCAGCGAGTTATTTTCGCAATACGTTCCTGTTATAGTTCATGTGTGTTAGGAATAAAAAAGAAAAGTCGTCGTTAGTCGATCGAAGAGAAATCTTAAAGAGCTTCGTTCTGAAAACAAGCATGTTGATAGACAGTACAGTGATGTTAGGACTACTTCAGCAAGCACCCCCGTATGTTTACCAGTCACACTCCGAGAACCGTGCAGAACGCGTTCTTCCTCCCGCTACTCGCGCACATTTGTCTACGGGCTGAGCTCTCAACGTACTTGGTTTTGTTGTGCGACCGCCGAAAGAGTCGACGGTATTTTGTTGTGATAACAGAACAACTCGATGCCGGTCGATTGTTCGTTAACCGGTCGCATTTTCTAGTCAGTTTCCGACACTCAGAGTGTCGCCGAGAACGGTCGATACTGCAATACTGCTACGAAAATTGTGCGGGCGGCAAATTTAATTTTCAGTTTTTAGGAAAGATCTCCGAGTGCTGGTGTCGGTTTTCGTACGTCGAATCGAAAGAAACGGTTAATTTGAACAGAAAAAAGGTAATTCGAAGCTTAGCTACAATAAGAAATACATAACAGTAATTATTTTCTCGTTCCTCTGGAAAATAAATCTTGAAGCAATATTTAAATAATAGTTCTTGTTATTCTTGTAACAGTAAAGATTCATTTTAGTATCAATTCCGCACCAAAACAATTTCAGTTATTTCATGGAAAAAGGAGAATTTTTTTTGCTGATATCATCAAAGTTATTTCTCATGTAAAAATGAGAAAATGATATCATCAATTTAAAACTACTTAACAATAGCTAGTTTGGTCCTGCTGAAAAATTTATTAAAACGATAATACGTTGTACGACAAACATTAATTCGTGGAATTATTACCACACAAGGAATAACGAAGTCAAAAAAAAAGAATTTTCCCGAAAAGAAAATTGAAAACCTAACCGATCAGTAGTAGGTACATAGTTCGAAAATATTGTGGAAATATGTTGAAAATGTGTGCAAAGTATTGATTCTGCTTAAATATCGTACTTTGAATCATTTTAATTACATAAATTTACTTAATGAGATTGAATTCTCGCTTAACTCTTGGTGAAACATAATTGAATATTAAAAAAATTAAACTCTTGGCTTAATGTTTTAGTTAATTGTAAATCGTGAAACATTAAGCCAAGAGTTTAATTTTTTAAATATGTATACATAAATTTACGTTCAAACGGCAGTAAATGATCCGCACGACAAACTGCTATCGGCGTACTTTGCCGGGGTTGACTCGAGCGCTCAGTAATATAGTGGTAACCTGTAGTCCCGAAGAAGACATGGACGTTTGTGCATGTAAAATGGGCTCAAGTGGTTGAAGAAATGGCCATATGATGAGAAAATGCAGAAACTTGACAAATTAAAAAAAAGTCTATATATAAAAAACTTAATTTTACGTTTTCAATTGAATCCAATAACTCAATGGATTGAAAAAAGTGTATTCAAGTTAAAACATGGACTAGCTGGATCTTTATTGAATCACATCGAATTCGGCAATCTCTGTACTCAATAGCTATAACTAAACTCAATTTTGAGAACTAAGCTAAGAACTACTTATATTCTTTCGTCAGAGAACGTTGAAATTATAGATTGTTACCTGATCGAACATCAATAAAGTCAAGAATTTATTAACCTTAAATAATAACTGTTTCTTGCTAATTTGGGTGATTCCCCATTCTCAGAAGTTGAACTTTCAGTTCAAATGGGGCAAAAACAATTATCAAGCAACAATATAACTCTGTGAAACTGGTCCAACTTTTTTTTTCAATTTATATTAATTCCATTTTAAATACATCACCCAAATAAACAATAATTCATTGTATTGAATTGTAAGTACCTACACATTGCAGATTTTAAAAAAATATAAAACGAAATGAACTCACTCGACAAAAGGCAAGGCTTTTATCAATTAGGGAACAGAAATTCCAAACAAATTGCTGAAGAGTTAAAAATCCTCAGCAAGACATAGAAGCTATTAATGTGGAATAACCTGTTTCTATGCAAATTTCCAAATGTTATTAATTATTCGAATAGTTATTGCAGATGAATTATATCAATTTCAATTTAAAAATATATTAATTTCAATAGTTCCACAGAATTTGTTCAGTAGAATATAAAGGTCGCAATTCATGATATGCTACAAATTATACGATCTATTTAATTTTAATTAAAAGAGTAATTAAAACAAAATAACAACGAGGATTAAAGCGAAATTTATCGAACTAACCATAGGAAAAATTACTAAATTTCAACTTGTTATTTTTTGGTTATTATATTTTGTAGGAAAATAACACACACGACCATGGTTTATTACAATCACAGACAAAATTAAGAACATCTAATCACGATAACCAATATTATCAAAAGCATGGAATTACGTAGGACGAAAATAAAAATCAGCACAAAATAAAAAATATGTAACATAAACAGATCTTAAAAAATGTTACTCCCAAGTTGAACTCAATCATTTTCGTAAAAGAACTATATTACTACATAAATTCCTTGGAATAATAATACATTCTCAGAAAACGTCAATTTTTTCAAACAATTGGTAGGAGTCGAAATAAAATTCTTGTCTGAACTGTACCATTTGAAAATTGATCCAAACAAATTATTCTATCCTTTGTTTTCTCTTCATGCACAAACATTGTCTTTTTCCCATTTCAATATACTTTGTTAGAAACCGAATATTATTGCGAAAATTTTAAAAAAGATGTATTTTTTAGCCTCTATAACTTATAAAACCGGAAAACATGATTGCAGAATTTCTCCATAGGAACCACATAATTTCCATCAGTGATACTAGCCAGTAAAGCATGATTGTTCATGCTGGTAATTCCATAGTGAAGAATTTTCGTAACACTCAACAAAATAGTTCACCAATCATCAATTGGGTTTTACCTTTGGGTTTGAAAGTTGTTGCCTTTCCTCAAGCGAATAAATATATTCTTTTTGGCTATAATATAATATAATATCGTTGAACGAGTTGTTTACGCCAATATCACATATCTTCAGTTCAATCTTCAGTTTACACGTGCACATATTCAATTTTAATTTTGAATTCTTAATTTAATGGTGAACATCGTTATAACGATTCTACATATGATATAAGTTTATCGAAACTTGAATGCCTGAACTTTAGAGATTTGCAGAAGTCTGCAAATAATATCAACAGATGAGATTATAACTTATATTCATAAAAAATAAGCTAATTAATGAATAAAACATGGAATACAATTAACATGATAAATCAAAATTCATTTTTAAATTTTATTCTCCTCTTTTCATCAACCTCTGTTCAGATATTACTAATTATTTCACAGCAATGTAAGCAAACATATCAATCGAAGATTTTTTAGCAAATTGATTCAAACTTCCTATTTCTTTTACTGAAGGGTCGATTTCCATTGAAACACTGAATTTTATCACAGAAAACGTATTTGACATGGTCCTCCCTACTTCATTATACTCAAAGGTAGAAATTTTATTCTACGTAAAATTGCAATTGCATGAGGCAAGAATGAACCAATTCTGGTATTATTTTCGTCGAATACATTTATCATTTTTAAAATTAATTTATACTTCAGAAGTATAACTTATATGAAGGAAATTATATTAAAGCAGCAAACTACGAGTATAACCAAAAATGTAGCATCTCTTTATTTGCGACAAAAAAGATGATATTCCAACTAAATTAAAAAGTAAGATGATATTCCAACTAAATTAAAAAGTAAGATGATATTCCAACTAAATTAAAAAGTAACATTATTTAAAAGATTAACTGTCTAGGCTGCGGAAGAACACATGTGGGACAAACCTCAC
The DNA here is from genome assembly GCA_030704895.1 of Henosepilachna vigintioctopunctata. Classification (NCBI taxonomy): domain Eukaryota; kingdom Metazoa; phylum Arthropoda; class Insecta; order Coleoptera; family Coccinellidae; genus Henosepilachna; species Henosepilachna vigintioctopunctata. Next base: position 1,377,649 of record JARQZJ010000136.1, on the reverse strand, counting down.
AATAGATTTTTTTTAATTCAATGGATCTACAGTTTACCGCCGGTTCCGAATGGCCAATGTGCTTGCAATCAATGTACATTACCCAACAATTATCATTGGATATATTTAATAACAACAGTTATTAAATATATCCGAATTCAATGAAAATGAAATTTTCGTGGCACTTGAAAAAGTTAAACCTAAAAAGACAACTGGCCCTGACGATATCCCCTGCCTTTACTTTAAAAGATTGTGCATATTCTTGTCCGTCCTCTTATGTTGTTGTTCAACATATGCATAAAATCGTGTACGATTCCTTCATTGTGCAAACAATCAAAAGTTTGCCCAGTATTTAAGAAAGGCGAAAAATCAGATATTTGTAATTTTATGCTCATCTCTATAATTTGTAATTTTTGCAAAGTATTTGAAAGTGTTCTACATGAAAAAATTCGCATCATGTTAATCCCATGATTTCATCACTCCAATATGGTTTTATGAAAGGTCGTTCAACAATTTCTAATCTAACATGTATCACTCAGTACATTGCTGAGGGTATTGATAATCGCAAACAGACTGATATTCATGGACTTCTCTAAAGCGTTTGACAAGCTTGACCACGGTATTCTATTGAACAAACTAGGAATTTTCGGTCTTTCGACATCTCTCGTCAAACTTTTCGAATCGTACTTGATAGGCAGAAAGCAACGCGTTTTTAGCAGAGGGTAATAAACCCGAATACGGATCAACAGTCTGGAATCCTGGTTATCAGTTACACATTGATCAACTGGAGTCTAAACAACAAAAGTTCCTGAAACTTTTGAGCTTCAGAATTGATGGAATATATCCACCAATAGGCAAACAACATGAAACGCTAACAAGTCGACGTAATGTGGACACACTCAGTGCGCGAAGGAAATGCCATGCAATAATCTTCTTGCATAAAATAATTAACAATAAAGTGAAATGTCAGGAATTATTGCAAAAGCTTAATTTTATTGTTCCAAGAATTTCTTTCAGAAGCGCATTCACGTTCTACCTCCCCGCAGCTAGAACAAATGTTCTAAAATTTCCTCCATTGCACACGATGTGTGAACAAAGTAATATTTTGGGAGCTAAGGTTATTTATAATATAGGGCTATAAGGATGTTTTCAACTGTTCTGTTACTGATATTCAGGCAAGTTTCCTTGATATACATAATCTCTGATAGAACAATCATTTACATGTATTCACGAACAGAATTCATATTCACTCATATAATTATGTGTGTATAAGTGTTAATATGTGAATGTATATGTATTTGTGTGACCAAACTTATACATACATATAGATGTATGTATAAGTTTGGTCAGCATTTGAGTTTTTTTATTCCTATAATTATAATATTTCATTTCGTCAGTTGTGATTCATATCACAAACTCTTTCATTTAGAATGAAAGTACAAAAATTGAAAATTTTTTACTATCAATTTTGTTTTTTGTATATGTTGTGTTTCCTGTTTAGTAATTAGGGCCTTTCCTGTAAAACAATGTATGTTAAATAAATAAATAAATATGGTGTATGCATGTATGATAGTCTGTTTAATGAGTAGGATTATACTATGAACATTAGTCCACCGTGAAACGTTCTAAAATCGAATATCAACAAAATAGAGCAAGAGCCCGTGAGTGCCAGACCTTCGGAATTTTATAAAAGCTGAAAATGTTTCTATGTGTGTCCCTAGTACAGGTAAGAATGATCCCCACCTATGAAGCTGAGGCAGCGGTGGCTTTGGCAGGTAACAGGTAACAAATGTGTATAAAATTTCATCTCAAATTTATCATAAAATAAAACTGAATTTTTTTATATATTGATCCATAATAATATCAAAACTCGCGTTGCTCATTGCCAGACAGTTAGTATGGTTGCAACCCTCTGCCGGACACCCTTAAACTATTATAATTTATAATTATACTTACGTTATATTATAAAACTTGAATTTTATATATAATTTTTTGGGGGCCTATTAATCTATGTTTACATAATAGCCGGACAGTTTCGACGGTTCTATCATCTTGCCAGACGCATTCAAAGTGAGTAGTAGTTCGGAGAGCAAGGAGCGTATACAGTAACTAGTGCGAGTGAGACAGAGCGCTTGGTCTATTGCGGCCCTTCATTGCGCATCAGCTGCTGTTTATTGTACCTATGTAGTGAACGGTTATGCTCATAATAAATGTATTATTTTTCTGTGCAGTTTATAATATAAATGTGATCAGTTGTAATAAAGTGATATCATGAGTGACGAAAAAATAGTTTGCTTTGTTTGTAAGAAAAGTGATGAACATATAATAATATTTTCCGAGGAAACTTTAAAAAAATGCCAGACTATTCTTAAATTACGAAAAATACATAACCTAAAGTACAGAGACATTATTTTACCCCGTGAATACACCGAGAGTGGTTATCACAGAGTATGTTACAAGATATTTACAGGTCTTATGAAAAAATATTTCACCTCTCAACCATTGAATGCTGAAAAAAAAAAGGAAAAAAACAAGGGAGTTGTGAAAAAAATGTGAGAAATACTACATTTTAATTCGTTTTTACAAAATGATAACATTACTTTAACTGAGGATATGATAGATGAAGTTAAAAGACTCCAAAATTGTGAAATTTCTTTGTTTAAAATTGAAAATGATGGCCTTAAAGAGCTGATGAATAACTACGGTATCTACAAACAACAAACCCTTAACGGGGAGCATGGTAAAACGTCACAATTTTATCTAATTTATATAAATCTTATACATCATTACTTGGATTTATCTCGAAGCATTCGTACTGGAAATTTTCAACTCTTTAAATCAGTGTTACCTAAAATTACAAGCATTTTTTTTATATCGAATCAACAAAACTATGCTAGGTGGAGCGCCAAATATTATGATAATCTACTGAGAGTTGATAAAACTCATCCTGATTTGTATGAAGGATTCCTAAAAGGCTGTTTTGGAATTAAAAGAACTACCAAGGCATTTTCAAGACAACCTATTGACCTGGTTCTAGAGCAAACTATAAATGCAGAAGCTGCAAGAAGGCTGACAGGTGTTATACACTTCACTAACTCAATTTCGGCGCGACAACGGTGGGCTCGAAATCATGATGTAAGATCTACAATTATAAGTCAAGTTTATCTGGAACTTGGACTACAAAAACATCAAGATATTTCAACAGATTTGAATCCCCATAATATCAGGAAAAACGCCAAACAACTACAACAATTTGTCGCAACTTTCGATCAATTTATCAATCCTTTCAGTTTAGAAGTTCCCAAAGACCAATTAGTAAATATTTCATCAGGAAAGTCCGCATCACTGCCAGTAGAAGAATTTCTATTAAATTTAGAAGCTAATGGCGATAGCCTCCGAAGAACATTCATTTCTGAATGCCAATCTGATATTACGCGATTTGAAAAAGCTATTAAAAAAACATCTATTAATAATTTTTCTAAAGATTATGAAAAAAAAAAAATTAAAGTCGGTGGAAAAATTCAAGAAGTTAAAATTCAAAGGGATTTATTTGGACGTATGCTGGGAATCTCAATGGATTACAGCATTGACATTTCAAAAATCTTATCCTACCCGATTACTTCAGTACCATTGTCAATGTGTCATTTGGATGGGACCATTTGCAAGACCGATAAATCTGCTTTGATGAAATGTTTAGAGAAAGAGGTCGAGCATGAAGAGCCATCTCAAATTGATATTCTAATAATTGATGGTTTCTTTTTGTTACATAGTATGAAAAATGTTCCTAGAAAATTTGGAGGCATTTCTAAAAAAATGTTTCAGATGGTAACTCAATTAAAAGCGTCAAGAATTGATGTCGTTTTCGACCAGTATTTTACCCCATCGATAAAGGGATACGAACGTTCTCTGCGATTTGAATCTGCACAATTGGAGTATACTATTGCTGGGCCTGAACAAGTCCGTCCTAGTGACTTTGTCAAAGAATTAAAAAATTCTAATTTCAAAGAAGCTCTAGTTGATTTTTTTATTTTACACTGGGCTTCTGACGAAATGGCGCCGTTTATTGGCAATAAAATTATACATATAAATTTCAGAAAATGTCATTCGTTTACTGTTAATGAGGCCAACAAAGTGATGTCAAGTATAAATGAGGAATTGTCTTGCCCAGAGCATGAAGAAGCAGACACCAAAATAGTGTACCACGCGTGTAAAATTAACTACGAAGCAAACATTGTGATTCGAACTGTTGACACCGATGCTATAATGCTAAGTCATATGCATCGTCTTTATGATGGATCACATGTTTGGATGCTTACAGGAGCTGGAAATAATTTAAGATATGTGGACCTAACTAAAATACACGCCAAATTAGGAGAATCTATTTGCAGAAGCTTACCTGGACTACACGCTTTCACAGGATGTGATTACATTCCTGCATTTTACAGAAAAGCAAAATTGAAACCGTTTAAATTGTTAAAAAAATATGTAGAATTTCAACAAGCATTCATGAAGTTTGGTGACAGCAAAATCATCGAAAATAACAATGAACAAGTAATAATTTTCGATATAATTCAAAGTTTTATATGCTATCTATACAATATGAATGATATCAATGATGTTGATGCTGCTAGGCTACAAATGTTTATTAATTCGTATACAGTATCTGATGTGAACGAAGCTTTTAATCGAAAAAAGTTGCAAAATTTCGATGCTAGCTGTTTACCTCCTTGCAAAAGTGAGCTATTGCAACAATTTTTGCGAGCGAATTACATATGTAGCATATGGAACAACGCTCACTTACAAAAGCCAATAGCATATAAACCAGTAAATAATGGTTGGATACTGGAAAATGACCACTACTATTTTAAATGGTTTGAAGGAGATCAATTACCGAATTATGTCAGCGAATCTCTAAAAACAATTCCAGGTATTTGATAATTATGTTATATTATTGTATATTAATTTTGGACTATTTGTAATTAAATTAACTTGGTTTTTTTACTATTGCAGAAAACAATGAAGAAGTCGATATTGAAGACGATCAATCCAGAGAATGGAATAATAGTGACGAGGAATATGGATGTATTGACGACGACGATGAAAATGATGAAAATATTTAAAGATTTAATGAAAATAAATTTATTTCCCTGTAACTTTTTTATTTAAAAAAAAATTTGCTCTTTGATATAATAGACAATAAAATTTGATTTACTTTGAATCATTGACTTTACAATTTTGATAGAATTGAAAATAATAAACTTCGTAAAAATGAAAAATAATATAAATAAAATTATTACAGTTTCGATATGATTGAAGTTGTATTAGAACAATTTTACTGAGTATTGTTTTAAATATTTGATATTCAAACTGTAAAAATTTATTTAATGAAATTTCTTGATTAAAAAAAAAATAAACTGCACAATTTGAACTTAATAACAGTGGATGCGCAGTGAAGGGCCGCAATAGACCAAGCGCTCTGTCTCACTCGCACTAGTTACTGTATACGCTCCTTGCTCTCCGAACTACTACTCACTTTGAATGCGTCTGGCAAGATGATAGAACCGTCGAAACTGTCCGGCTATTATGTAAACATAGATTAATAGACCCCCAAAAAATTATATATAAAATTCAAGTTTTATAATATAACGTAAGTATAATTATAAATTATAATAGTTTAAGGGTGTCCGGCAGAGGGTTGCAACCATACTAACTGTCTGGCAATGAGCAACGCGAGTTTTGATATTATTATGGATCAATATATAAAAAAATTCAGTTTTATTTTATGATAAATTTGAGATGGAATTTTATACACCTTTGTTACCTGTTACCTGCCAAAGCCACCGCTGCCTCAGCTTCATAGGTGGGGATCATTCTTACCTGTACTAGGGACACACATAGAAAAATTTTCAGCTTTTTCAGCATCTATATATATATATATATATATTCAGAAAGAAATTATTGGGTTTTCTGGTTCTCAAAAATATTTATTAAATGTTTAATAAATATTTTTGAGAACCAGAAAACCCAATAATTTCTTTCTGAAAATATAAATAAAATGGTTCAAGATAGCAATGAATATGAATATGAATATATATATATATATATATATATATATATATATATATATATATATATATATATATTAATAATATTATTATTTTTACAGTGAAAAATGATAACTGAAATTGCATTTCAAAAGTTTTCATGTTTCACTATAAAAATAATACTACATTCTTAATGTCCACACGTAGTTGGTTAATACGAAATATTACTGTACTATATATATTATCATAATCAACAACCTCTGTCTGTCCGCTGCAGAACAAGATTGTGTTTAAGCTTGACATATCCAGATATTATATAAACGAGCCTTGTAGTTTTTGACGTCTAATTTTAATGTGTGAGAAAGTTATCTTGTTTTAATGTTTTTTAAGAGGTCCGATAAATGTAAATCGTCGAGGTGGAGATTCCTTTTCTGTTTTTCCGTAGATTGTAATATTTATAAGTAACTGAAGAAGACTACATGTGTTAGTCGAAACGTTTTGAAATAAATAGTTTTTTAATGGAGTATTAACTACTACTTTGAACCAGCATTCCCAAGAAAATCTAAATTCTAGAATATAGTTGAAACGGTTAAGAATTGAAAATTTTTCAAGTATATATATATATATATATATATATATATATATATATATATATATATATAACGCCATCTAGTGGACCATGAACTAATGGTATTTCAGTGTATTATGTTATCGTAGAGAAAAAATTACAGTATTTAAGACGCAACATAATATTTTAACCGCCTTTTCTGTCGAAACGAATAATGGCCAGTATGTTAATTCAAGGCCATAACTGAGTTATCCCGTTTGAATGCCTTGTACTTGAATTTGAAAAAAATTGTTTTACGTAATACATTAAAACTACCTACGAAATTAAACACGTTTTTTTCCTTAAGCAAGCGTCACTACGATACGAAACTAATTACTACCGGAGTTCTTGGAAAAAATATAATTATATTCAAACATCGAAGATGACGAATCTGAAAATCGAAATTTTATAATATTCGGCTTTAAGTACATCAAACAATGCGAAAACATTATTTTTAATGACAAAAATGCTAATACTTTCCTATATCCAGTGAGTTATTAATTTTATGTAACAATAATTTCCATAAGTATTGACGCAACTACATCAACTATGAAGATACGAAAACAAATAACACACAAGAGACTATAAAAATAATGCTCATCTTGTAATTAATCGTATTTTTTCAATTTAGATGATTCTGTACAAAAGGAAACCAAAAATGAGTAACATGTAACATGCAAGTAATTACAAAGATTTTTAAAAAACGCATACAAGTAATTTAACGTTGAAAATTTGGTTCTCCTCGGCTATAATTAGTATTGTTCAATTTGAACACGAGTAATTGGCTGAAAGACTTTTCAACTGAAAATTCATTGGAATATTAATTTTTAATTTCCCAATACAATGTTGGTGAAAATGTAATCAACTTTTTAAGAATCATTGAAACATAGATTTATCTTATTTATCTATAGGATCACGCATGTAACATTTTTTGTTATCAAAACCATCAACTGATACCAAATGAATTGAAGTTTATCTCTTTATCTATCTCTATTTTTGATATAAAAATATTATTAATCATTCATTTTAATTTTCAGAGGGGCATCCATCGTTTATCCCATCAGAGGAAGAATATGTATCCGGTCAGCGAAAAAGAATTATCGAATCACTGAATTAGTTCAGAAAAAATATGAAGTCACGATGGACAAAATGACCTCCCCGCAAGTATGACCACATCACTATGCAATTTTCTGTACACGGGAAGCATCGTATGGCTTTTCGCCTACAGTTGTATCGTCCTCGTCAGCGTCGTAGGCAACACTCTTACTATCTTAGCCATATTGACCAGTAGAAAGCTGAAGACATTGCTGTCTAACCGGTTTGTGCTCAGTTTGGCCATCAGTGATTTATTAGTAGGATGCTCGATACCGTACCACATGCTGCCGCACTACTGGCCGGGGATGAACACCAACAAGACCACCTGCCTTCTGCGCTTCACCTTGATAGCGTTCGCTTGCTGCAGCTCTGTCATCAATCTGCTTGTGGTAGCGGCCGATCGATATGTGGCCATAGTACACCCGTTGCACTATTCCAAGTACATGACCAAAAGGACGTCGACGTTTTTTATTATTTACGTATGGACAAGCGCCCTAGGTGTGGGTACGGCATTGCTGTACTGGAATTACTGGGAATTGAACGGGAACAAGTGCGACATAAGTCTAGCACCGCAGGAGTATTTGAACTACTTACTGGCGCCCCTTTTCTTTGTAATCTGGATCACAATGTTGATATTTTACATTAAGATAGTGAAGGAGGCCAAAGGTCAAGCCAAGAGGCTCAAGAACGCTGTTAGCGTTACCAGTCTACCAGGGATGTGTGAATCGTCCAAATCTTTGCAGGTATAGAAATAGATTTAGGGTATACTCGAGTATTTGAATAATCTCGTTGTAATTGATGTTAAAAACACAGCTCTTGATAAACCAAGATATACCACCAAAATCGAAAGCAACGGAACTAAAAAACTTTCTTATTGTCTTTTCCGATTCTCCGACAAAAACAATTTACAAAACCGTATTAGTTTTATTACACCAAAGAATATCAAATAAGCATTATTACATTCTCAATAATAATATTAGCCACCAACATCATCACGAAAGTCCTACAATATCTTCAACTCGACCTGGCGGAGATGTTGAGCAGGTTCATTACAGACAGGTCTATGAATCAAATACTACTTTATTTTATGAGTTATTTTGAAAAACCAAATCGTTTCAGAAGCAAGGCTCAGCACCATAAAAAATGATGTATCACGAGATTTAAATGAACAACATAACAGCGAAAAGATACACCTCAATAAAGGACCAACTCGAAATACCATTTACTCTCGATTTACCAGGGTGAAATGAGAAAATAAATGCTGGGTTTTAACGATACAGATCCCCTTAGTAGGTCGGTTTAGCTTGTCCAAGTTCAGTTCTTCGTATCATGCTAAAGTGCTATAACAATCTGAAAAGTATTTCAGATTGTTATAGCACTTAATAACGAGTGTTTTTTTTAGAGGTATAGAACTTTAAGTTGGCGTTACTGTTGAAGATGGCGACCAATTTAACAGCTGAGAAGTGATTTTTTCTCAGTTTGGTTTGGCAATTCATCATGAATAGACTTACGCCTGAACAACGGTTGCAAATAATGCAATTTTATTTCGAAAATAATGGTTCTGTGCGGAATACGTATCACGCACAATTTTGTTTAGCGATGAAGCGCACTTCTGGTTTAATGGCTACGTCAACGAACAAAAATGCCGCATTTGGAGTGAACATAATCCTCAAGTGTATGTCAAAACACCGTTACATCCAGAAAAAGTGACTGTTTGGTGCGCTTTATAAGCTGGTGGAATCGTTGGTCCATACTTCTTCCAAAACGATGATGGCCAGAACGTTACAGTCAATTGTGGTCGGTATAGAGCCATGATTACTAACTTTTTCATTCGTGATTTGAAGAACCATGATGTCCAGGAGCTGTGGTTTCAACAAGACGGTGCAACATGTCACACAGCTCGTGTCACAACCGATTTATTGAAAGACACGTTTGGTGACCGCCTAATTTCACTTTTTGGACCTGTGAATTGGCCTCCAAGATCTTGTGACTTAACACCGCTAGACTAGTTTCTGTGGGGCTATGTAAAGTCATTGGTCTATGCGGATAAGCCACAAACGCTTGACCATTTGGAAGACAATATTCGCCGTATTATTGCCGATATACGGCCACAAATGTTGGAAAAAGTCATCGAAAATTGGACGTCCAGATTGGACTACATCCGAGCCAGCCGGTCATATGCCAGAAAAATAATATTGAAAATGTAATGCCACAAGATTATCTTCCGAATAAAAAAAAATTCTTGTCAATGGAATGATCCATCGTTGCTTTATTGCAATTTAAAGTTCTATACCTCTAAAAAAAACACCCACATTTAAATTTCTTCCCGATAACATACATTTCAATTGAGAAATTTTTCAAAACAAATAATCGAGCAAGTTCTTTGAATTGGTTTATTGGATATCAATTTTCTGGATCAAAATTTGGATTAATAATACCTCTAAAAAAACACCCGTTAGAAGCGTTCTACCAAAGTTCGTTGATGGTGCGCGTTCGTTTGGAGTGCCTACATACAGTCATCTATTGTGCGGCTGTCTCAGCAGCAAGGTGTATGGAAGTCAAAATATGAACTAGAGAAGAAGACAAGGGAACAAGAACGAGGGATTGCTGCCGATCTGGCCGCAAATATTACAGAAGAAAAATCAAGCCGGCAATAGATGTTGATAAGTGTTTTATAATATCAATCGTTCGAACCAAGTCTCACTCCAGGAACTTATCAATAATTTTTAACGTTTTATCGATTTAAACAAAACTAAATGGGAAAAACAGATCATGTCGACAAAATCGATAAATCTGTGATAAGATTGAGTTTTCAGTTGATATATTTATAAAGAAATCGAACTAGTGTTTCGTAAAATGAAATTTTCAAAAAATTATTCAACAGTTCATACTAATTTCTAATTTTGTTGTGAATGAATGAAATTGTGATATGTTAAGAACATAGGTCACAAAATTAAAAGCGGATATACATGATGAAATAGCCGCATGAAAATACCTGGCGTTTTGCGTGAAAAATTATAAATCCCACTCTGCTGAATTATTGTTAAAAAAATTTGAAAGGGTTTAGGAGATACAAAAATCCTTTTAAAGTATTATTTTTATTTAACGTTGATTGATGGATATTTGCTGATCTCTTATGGAACATGCTTTAATATAAATTGAATAAATAAAGCTTGGTTCAGTTTCACAAAATTATATTTGATTTACAGTAGTTGTATTATCAAAAACAATCACATTATATTTGTCATAGTTTACATTTTCTTTATATATCGATTAGAAAATTCTTTAGGAACTTGCAAAAATTGTAATAATGAAAATAATATAAAAACATTATTGAATATTATACTAATTATTGAAAATATCTTCTCATAATGAAGAGGTCTTCTGAATAAAAGCATAGTTCTAAAGAGTTTTGCTTTCTCAAAAATTTTCTACAAATTTAAAAAGATTAGAATTAAACGCCATTTATTTCCGCGAATATTTGGAATATATTTGCTGTTGCAGTTTCTCTCTATATATGTACATAATCTCTGCACATACAATTCTTCATCAGCAACACAAGTGTCATTGAAAAGCGTATTTCTCTTCTTAATAACTTGGAAAATTAAAAAACTGGAAGGATTCTATTCAAAACTAGTATAAATCTTGATATTTTTAAAATATTTTACTCCAAGAGCAATTATTTACTAGGTTTTAGTTTATTCGGTGCGAAGAGAACTCTGAAAGTTTCGAAAAAATTTAATGGACGCAGAAAATTATATAAAGAAGCGACTATCCGAACTCCTGCAACGTGATGGATTTGATGCGACAATTTCTTAACCATTTCTTAGTTGGAGAGACAGGTTAACTTTTTATGACAAGTTTTATCAAAGGGTTCTTCAGTCAATTCCTACAAAATTACAACTACTAATTGTCTTCATGTCAGAATGTGTTCTAAGACACCATAACATTTGAGTAAATATTCCATTCTTTCTTCTCTTATGCATACATTAAGTACCTATACGAGATATATAAGAAGATTGAGATGATTTAAACAAACATCAATCTTAAAATCGCTGATAAGAGACCTTTATAGCAAATGAAGAGCAATTGGAACAAAGCGCCCTAACAAATACTGGAAATAACTGAACGAACGTAACTCGCTTTGCTCTTAGCACAAAACCCGTAATATTCAAAGAAAAAATGAAGAAAACTGCAGAAAACGATTAATATTTTAAAGAGAACAGGGCGAGACAAAAGCGAAAATTAAAACGATATGGTGCCAATTTATAACGATATGGTGCCAAAAATTTAATGGTTAAAACAAGTCAATGATTCGAGTCGACAGAAACACTTGGTCAACCGCTCAACATGCCAATATCAGTAATATACCTGAAAATCGGAACCAAATTTCTTGAATTACGTTTACTACAATCGGATATTATTGTCAGTTTGAATTTAAGTTCAGTCCGTGGAAGTTTGAAACTCAAATCCAGTGTAACCTATGATCTTGATGAAATAAAGTACATTTCTACAACTCAATCTACCCTTCATTTCGACCACTTCGAAAATAGGGGTGAATAACGTGACATTCTGCTTTTAGAATTACAATTCGTCGAAGGCACTTTCAGGATCAAAGTTACCACGATCGACGAGCAAAAGTTGTGGTGTTCTGCGGTTTTAACCATCGTATAACTAATCGATTTCTATTTTAATACACAGCAATAATCTCGAGAACCGGCTGACAAGAGTTATCAATATAAAACGGTTCAACTTGAGCCAGATGTGTAATTATTTCGATATCACAATTAACAGCGAAATATCAACCGTGCTGTATGACACCGAAACATTTCGAGTACTCGATGCGTTCACTTATTCATCGAGATAGAATATGACAAGAAAAATAATACAAATGAGCCATTCTTTCTATTATAATGTACATTCGATAATCTGAGTAGACTACTCTATAATGGGCATAAATAAGTTTTAACAGAAAATAACTTTGAATTTTTGGCATTTGCAACAGACTGAACAGTAGAAAACCGAGATTGGAATAAGAGAAAAAACTGGAACATTTTTCAAACTTTTATCGAATAAAAGATAGAAATTGTAAACTGAGAATTGAAATTTCTCGTGATACTACCGACATTATACGTAGAGAAAAGTCAATGTTGGGCAATTGACTAGAATGCGTGAACTTATATAGGTTATGTCGTATACAAATGTCAGAATGAGGAATAAATAGTGATCTATGAACTGAATCCAGAAAAGAGCAGAATTGTTAGGATAACAAATGAATATTCTGAACTGAATTTTCGCATATTAGGATATTATATTATCATTTATTTACATCGACCATATACAATATAAACATGGAAAAAGACTGAATAATGAGACACTAAAGTCTCATTGTTCTACACTGAGTTTTACAAACATTGTTCATTACACTGGACTATTTATACTGGGATATTTCGAGCTGCTTACTCATTATCGAAAGAACTATTATGAAGCGTATTAACTAATATAACATTGAATACAAAGACTTTATGCGAAACAAGATATCACTTGATATTATTGCAACAATTTCTATATCTTGGTATATACAAGTTGTACTATTGATTGCATAAAAAGTCATCAAGTAGTATCAAGAGATTGCATAGAAACTATCTAGTAGCAGAATGAGAGAGCATCGTAAAAATATGTACTTCTCTCGAACAAAGTGTGAGTGTTTGTGTCTGTATCATGTGAGGTAGCATCAATCGGAAAATTCGAACCACACCGGCCAATTTCCCAGGCAGATAGCTCTTCGAGATTTTATCAACATCGATAATGTCGAACGCAAAGGTAAATAAACACTTGAAAGCCGATATACCCAAATATTATGAAAGTTCACTATATCTTTCGAAAACCTACGTGAAATAATAAAAAATTCATGAAAATTTGAAAAAAAGTCTTCCGAAGTGTTCGAATAACTTTTAAACAAAATTGGAATGAAAAGTTCATTATGACGTCTAAATAATTGTGTACAAAGAGTTTTGAGTTTTCAATTGTAATATCGCGATAAACTTAAAGATTGAAAACGCGTAATAGCAATAAAGTTTTTTGCTAATTAAAATTTTAAAAAGGTGCTAGTAACCTAAAACATTTTTGCCAAGCAATTAATATAATTTTGTGAACTTAAGCCAAGAGTTTTTTATTCAATATATCTATTATCATGTGTACGAGTATAAATAAAATTCGAAATCTAGTTGAAATAACTTAAAGTAAATTTCTAATAAACAAGATATATAGCAAAACAAACAAAACGCCGAGGAAAGGAAGCACCACATCATCAGAACTATGTCATACCCAGATAATTTTCAATACTCTTAACAAATCTCAAGGAATCCGTTCGTTTCCTTCAATGAGTTAGGCAACTGATTATATTTTGAGGATTAATTTTGACTTCAAAATAGGATTATTGAGCCCACATTCGGCCCTCACATTGGTCAGATCTATGTTGAACAGTATTCTTGAATATCCTCCAAAAACTTGAATGCTGTGTTAGATTTCTTTACCTTATAGTCTAAGATCCCGATATAGAACGACCTTCACCGAGATGTTTATTTGATGAAACATATTTTATATTCAATTTAATTTGCCAATAATTATATTCCATATGGGTTGCCTAATAAATTTCAGTCCAGGATATGATTAATTAATAATTAAAAAAAGATTTTTTTTTAAATATTTCACCGGTTTGACTATTAGACAAATTCCACTCCAATCGAAAGTATGAAGCCCATAGAATATGCTAACGTTAGGTTGGCTATTCTTTTCCAGTCATAACTCTCTGGTTGCCAGGTGTAAACAGGTAAATCGATAGTAGCATTTTACACCGGTCTGATAATTTAATCAAATTTACATGAAAATAAAGATTATTCAATTATGAACACGGTAAAATAGGGTTGCCTGCGAAAAATCAGTCCTGAATTACGGTTGTCGAATTTAAAAAGTGAAATATTGCCGCGAGTGAATGTGTACGACTGAGAGGTCCCAAGCAACCGTTCCGTGCGTTAGAAGAGGACAGAGCATAACAGCTGCTTAAGGTCCGCCCATTTAAAGAAAAAGAGCGCGCATGCTATTTGTCAGTGCAACTGAAAAGGATAGCGATAGACTTGTATATGCTGTGTATCATTTTAGAGTAATGTATTATTAAAATAGAAGAATATATTTTTAATTAATTAATTATTTATGTGTATATATTTAATGTGATATTAAAGTATATATACATATATAGTAAAAGTAAATAAGAAGGTTATAGCAATAAATATGTAATACTAATTAAGAAAAATTTTTTTATTTAAAAAAATTATAAATAAATAATTTTTTTTTTAATTATTCAGCTTCTGAGTCATCGGAAATAAAGCTGAGATCTTCGAAATCTGCACCTTCTTTGTCATCACTCTCTGTTTCGGTTCTTTCGATGATATCATCTATTCTTAAAGGTGTATGATCCCCAATGAATCCTCGTGGTTTTAAATATTCATCTAAGTACCAACCGCAACTCTCAGGTTCAAGTTTGATACATATTGGATCTGTTGCATTCAGCCACATCGAATTTACGTAAATAGTTCGTAAAACTTTTTGTGTTAATGATATCCAGCACGGAGGTATGGAGTTAGAGTCGAAGCCTTTGATTTTTTTTTTTTAGAAACTGCTCACTGTCTTCTTTAGCAGAGTAATTTTTCATAAAAATGCGATATCTTGCATCATTCACATTAGTGCAATTCTTAATCCCATACATACAAGCTGTAAATTCTTGAACAATTTTCATTTTATCTTCAATGAAAATATCAGCAGCACCTGTTAACGACGCAAAAACAGCTGTTATGCTCTGTCCTCTTCTAACGCACGGAACGGTTGCTTGGGACCTCTCAGTCGTACACATTCACTCGTGGCAATATTTCACTTTTTAAAATTCGACAACCGTAATTCAGGACTGATTTTTCGCAGTATGGAATATAATTATTGGCAAATTAAATTGAATATAAAATATGTTTCATCAAATAAACATCTCGGTGAAGGTCGTTCTATATCGGGATCCTATACTATTACTAATTATTCTGTAAATGAGCTACATTGCTCCATGTTTTCCAGCTTAGTTAAATTATTCAGATTCAGATCGGCGTAAAGTTGCTTCGTACTAGTCAGTCTATCAATAGTTTACAAATACAATACAAATAAAAAGAGTAATTTTTTAAAATTCAGTTTGTAGAATGTGTATAACTAAGCTAAGCAACAGTGAAAATTGAAAATGATATAACATCGAATGCCTTTTTAAGATTAACGGAAAAGCAACAATTTTTGTTGCTAATCCTAATCTCATGCTATCCATACTTCATTAACAAAATCTATATTAACACTGAGTTTATTACTAATTTTCAAGAAATAATATTAGTATTCATCCAATTCAACCCATTCACCTGTGAAAGAGAAAATTCTTCTTCTCAATGCCGCTTCCGCGCCTTTGAAAGAACTTAGGAATCAAGAGTGAATATTAAGTGCGCTTCGAAAATGATGGGTTCTTTCTCGTTGACAACATTTCTGTAGACAGCTCCCTGAGAGTTTTATTTGAAATATTTCGATATTTCGATTAAGAGTCTCAGTATTGACTAAGTATGAACGAATCGTGAATCTTGAAAGTAGCAGCTTTTACCCGCCTGGGTGTGACTTGGGGCGATTAGGCATGGGACCATTTTTACACATTACAGACAAAGCTCTGTTGTGATTGAATAAAATGTCTATAAAGCCTCTATGTATTCTCACTAATGTTGTCGTGAGTAGGAATCTAGAATGTTTGGGGGAGTTTATACGTCTTTTCTTCGATAGATGGAGCTCACGTGATTAGTTCACGAACTAATGTCCGCCTTATTCGGATATAGGACCGGAGGGCCTTTTGAAAGTAATCGATTCTTAATTGATTGATTGAATGGGACTGATGGTTCGTAATAATGATGAAACAATTCTATCTCATTATCCAGTTCGATGATTTATCGAAGCGCACACAATATTCACTCTCGAAAGTGCTTGTTGGCAACATTTGAGTAGACAGCTCCCTGAGAGTTTTATTTGAAATATTTCGATTGAGAGTCTCAGTATTGGCTAAATATGAAAGATTCGACAATCTCGAAACTATTTATATATATATATATATATATATATATATATATATATATATATATATATATATATATATATATATATATAGCAATGAAATATATCACTGTTCGATAAGAATTTGAAAAGAAGCAGAAGGATGACAGCCGAGTTTTCAATCGGTTATAATTTTGCTGTAATTTTTTCAATAATTACATCTATCCTATTTCATTACGTATTAATATCAACCGGTTTCGAATTTTTTAAGAAATCCTACCGCGTCTTCCGGTAAGTTACGGATAATACTCGGAAACAAACATTTTATATTTAAGAGGGAATCTGGGAGTCGCACGCTCGAAGTCGAATAGCAATGAAGACCCGAACCACGACAACACTAGTTCATAGAGATAGAATGTCTGTAAACCAGGAAAAACTCCAAGGCCAGGACCAAGAAAAACACTAGAAATTCTCATGTAAACAGTAGTCATAGTGTAAATAGTTTGTCTACGAGTATGAATGAAACATGTATCTACTGTAAACAATGATAAATAGATCAGGACTGGTAGAAATTTTTATATCACCAAACTGTATACCTTAAGATTTCTGAAGATATGGTGTAACTTACAAAGGCCAAATATGAATTTCATTTTAAAAATTACAAGTATGATCGGTGAAAGTTTTGTTCATTCCTCCGGAATGAAAGCCGATACAGAATATTTTTAATAAGTTACTTCCTTTTTTGCTCTGTTCAATAACACCTTAAAAGAAATATAGTCACATATATATAAGTTTTCAATTGTAAAATTAGTAAAATTATATTTCAACTACAGGTGTACGCACAGCTTGTCACGTCCGTGTATTGGAGGTTATCAGTCGTTCTGTATAAAAAAACTATTGTTTCAACTGTGAGAAATTCTACTAAAGTTACGTCTCCATTTCAGATGGTGTTCCTCATACTCGGCTGTTTCACCGTCACCTGGTTTCCCTACTTCCTGTGCATTACCATCATCACGACATACGGCAACGTTTGCGTCCTATTCTACGAGATTTCCTTCTCCATGGCTGTCGGAAATTCGGCCATGAACCCCCTGATCTACGCTTGGAAGAACAACGGTTACAGGCGTGCTTTCTTGCGCCTGCTCAGCTGTCGGGCACCGGACAATCGCCGAACAGACTACATAACCAATCACGAACCAGGTAATGCTCATGCTCGAGGCTTTGACCACTCTTACAACAATGGCATAGCTGAAGAAATCGGGCGCAGCGAAGCGACTGCACAGCCGTGCTCGGAAATAGACGCAGAAAGTGAACACACCGCAGTGTCTGAGTTGTCGGCGACGGGAACACTCGGCAGCGAAAAGGCGGAGAAGGAGGTGGACACAGAAATAGTGTAGTGATTAAAACTGAAACTACCACGTGAAAAATATTTGATGTCTACATATTCTGTACAAACTTACTACGTGTTATTTGTGATTATTACTTCGAATATCATGGACGTTCAGTTATAACACTACCTGACCTATCATGAACATATTTTAAAAATAATGATCACAAGAATATGATTCAATGGAATGGACAGTGTAAGGATATTAATACAAATACTTTGTATGAACTAAATCATATTTTGGCCATATCGATCCTTCTGCTGATGTTGGACGAATTTGTTTCCATGGTTCTTTAAAATTACTAAGTGCTTTCGTGGTAGTTTTTCGAGTGTTTTACTGATTGATGAGTGTGACGTTAGCATCAATGAGAATCGTAAGAAACATGATACATTCATGAAGCATTTAAATTTTTATTGTTAACGTACGAGAAAATTCAGAGTATTGTTACGTTCTGTCAAATTAATCCTAAGGGCCTCAATTTGGTTCGTATTGTTGAAAGATTTACCGAATATATTCAAGAAAACTTTTTTTTATGTGTTCTGCCATATGATGTGCATATTTCAAAGAATAAAGGAAAAACTACCATTGTTCGTTTTATTCATTCGTGTTGTAGTGGACATGTATCAAAACGATAATTGAGATCATAGAGTAGTTACCTTTTATTTTTCTCATTATTATTAGTTATTTTGCACTAATCAAAACATTTTTTAGATAAACATTTCTTTGTTATCTAGGTTTTCACGGTTGAAATAAAAGAGGAAAAAGTTGAAAAAAATACCATATTTCCTCATTTGAGTCAAATGTACAAATATTAATGAACATACTCAAGATAAAATTGTTCAATTTAAATTATACTAATTCACACAGTTTGAGGGAAAAAGAAGTTTATCCGTTATTGTAAACATTTTGAAAAGTTATGTTTTGAAATTAATAATTTCTATAAGAATTCGTTGATGGAACGCGGCTTTGGCAAGAAGAGGCCCTACTTTGAATTTAGAAAAAGGAACGTTTATTTTATCGAAAGACTAATTTAATCGGAAAATCAAGCACGGATCCTTTAGCAAAAGTAATTTTTCAAAATTCGGAATATCGAACTAACTCACGCACAATGTTATCCACAATCCAACAATAATGTCACTTGAAACTTCATGTCAATAAGATAAAGTATACAACTGCAATTCCCTGCCAGGATTTAATATCAACAAGTATCAGGAAATATTTAATTATGTGTAAACTTTTTGGTTGGTAATGACTCACTGATCATCTATGTAAGTACCATTTTTGATAAGATCTGGCGTTAATCGATATTATGTTTTTGTTTTATATTATAGTGTCGCTGAAGAAGGAAAAGTTTCGAAATATTCGACCTACGTTAAGGTCATTCGACATTTTCTGATCGAGGGATATGTTGAATGTTTCCAAAAAACCATATATAGGATGCGATAAGAAAGCGATATTGAGTGGTTGGCTCAGGGACTGAGAGCTATGAGAGAGCATTTGAAGGTGTTGGGAGATATAAGCAGGCAATACAATACTTATGCACATAGGCAATGATATATGCAATATAAAAGAAAAAATGTAAAAGAGACTCGTGAGTCATAATTGCTGCAAATGATTGTATAAACTCTGCTAGTAACCCTAGAAAAGTATGTGACGATCATTAATAAAAACATTGTACACATTGAAAGAAACATCGAGAAACAAATGGCTTTACTTCAGAGCATTATAATAACTTCTTTCTTAGGTACTGCCAATAGGCTTGGATTAGGTTTATGATTATGCTTAGATTATCTATAAAATCTTAGAATTATGGATATTCCGATCCCTTTTGGTTTCTCTAAAGCACTCTTTCCCAAAGTGGGCGATAACGCCCACTTGTGGGCGCTGCAAGCTTGAAGGGGGGCGGTAAGAGACCCAGAAAAAAATGGAAGCGTTGTGTAGAGGCTTGGGAGGCGATTTGAAATTTCATCTAGTTAGGAAGCGACACCGACAACTTGTGAACATCAACTAAAATAAATAATTAATGTCAATAGGTTGCTCCGTTTCGAAATAAAAGTAAGACACAAACGAACAAATAAAAAGGCAATAAACACACTTTCGCATTTTAATAGTTATCAGTATTCCTAGATAGCTAATTTAAGTAGATAATAGACTGTGGACAATCATGTTTTAATAAGTTTTTGTTGAAAAACCCGATTTGTGCATTCCTGTATCAGTCGGCTTGATACAGGATAGAATACTTGTTCTTACTTGTTGAGTACGATTGAGCGTCGAATGAAATAAACGAGTTTATGCCTGTTTGTCATGTGGTGACTTGCGGCTGTTCTTTAGTAAATTGGAACCTGATATCAACAAACTTATTGAATAGCATCAGATTCATCCTTCACATCATTAGTTTTTATATAAGAATAAATAATGTTTGTTTTATTTTTAAAAAGATACTCTGTCTAAATATCATAAAGTTTCAATAATCATTCTCATTGGCAGGTGTAGCACGTAAGAGTTAACCGAGACCTGAGCGCCGTTGTGTACTGCGCTCAGGTCTCGATTTGATTCTTGCGGGTTATAGTAAAAGTCTCGTTTAGAATGAATGTTTCATCTTCGCTAATAAAGCTCACGATAATTAATTAATTTAATTTGAAGATATAGTGGTTTTAAATTAGGTGAAAAATGGGGGCGCTAAAAAATAATTTATTCTCAAAGTGGGCAGTAGACAAAATAAGTTTGGGAACCCCTGCTCTAAAGTATCAGAGGTTCCGTAAACTTCAATAATCTATTTCTAAGTAATTCATTGATGTATTTAAAAATTCTTTCATGTTGATTAGTTTTGATCTATATTTTAATACCACTACGTTGAATATAATATTAACATCAGTATACTTCTATACTGTGAGCGATGGAATGTATCTTTCATATTTTAAGGCGTATCAATTGCAAGAAGCATTAGTTACAGCATCCATAACTACGCGAAAAACTAAAAGTTTGATACCTTCAGTGTAATAAGATGTTATATAATATTCAGGTTTTGGATTCTTGAAATGGAAATAAGTGAAGTGGAGCCACCTTATTTGATAAAATGGAACTATTCCTCAAATATTATGCAGCAATATACTAAAATCATAAATATTGTTCGCCGACACTAGGAATTTATTTATATTCTATTATTAATCACAAATAGCTTGAAGAGGTTTGTATAAAAGCTACGCGTAAATATATAATATCGAACAAGAGTTGGAACAAATTAAATTGAATCGAATATATTTCAGGCTACTACCTAACTATGAAGATGACAATAAAATTGAATGTGCTTCAATTTTCAGAAGATCTAATATAAAATGAATAAACGTACAAAGAAGAATTGATTGTTGGCTACAGTGTGCTATATTTGGAAAAATTTCTCTGAATTGAGAATATTTGTTGATACTGAAACTGTTCTTCGGCTATTTAATGCAGCAAATTAGGAAAATAAAAATTTTGTTGTGCCTATGATTTAACTAATATAAATTTTGGAAATAATATCGAATTGGACATATGAATAAAAGAAAATGATCAACTCATAATTTTGCTCTTGATATGCCCCGCAAAGAAAAGGGATTCTTAAGACATTGACCAAAGGAAGCTACGAGATGAGGAGGCGTTATAAGAAAGAACAACCATACCAATGGACGGAATCACTGATCGCGGAATCACATTGATGTATCAATAATTCTCATTTCCAAATCCAAGCTAAATTCTACGATCGGGGGGACAGATTATTTGTACAATACGATATTCAGTTTGTGGGTATTAATATCGAAATTCAATATATTGTATAAAATATATTGAACATACTTTGACTATTTTCAAAACTATGGCTAAGATACTAGATGACACCTTCATTATCAACGAGCCAACTCAAATTATAATTTGAGTTGGCTCATTTGAGTTAATTAACTACGGAGAAAGACAAGAATTCAAGTTTCACACGCAACAACTATGACCTAAGGAAGTCTCTCTACACGAAACCTATACATGTAAAAATATACATGTACTCTAAACATTTTTAAATTTGTAAAAAGAGTGAGTGAAATGTAAATATAATAACAAAACATTGAAATATTAACGTCAGCTTTTTAGGTAGCAGTTGGTAACTTGAATATTGACAGTATGGATAATCAGACTCATTTGAAATTACTGGAGGTGCTACATTTTCATAATCCATGGGTGCCAGCCTCAGCTCCATATAGGGTACGAAGTAAAAACATAATAGTGTAGCAGAAATAATAGAACACGTTCTATAGAATTTTCGAAAACATTCGCGAAAAAAATGATTGTAGAAAGTTCGGTGCGTCAGCTAGTTGGGCATATTTTTGAAAATGTTAATATTTTCCTAGCCCCATCTATATAAAATCTCCTAGTTATTTCTTCCGAATGACTTACAGAATGATGTTCATCAAGTTGTAATATCATAGAAATGTCCGCATCGATTATTCTATTTGTGGAAGACTGGCATTTTAGAAATATTCAATAACTAAAATATTATTTATATGATAGAAATTCTAAACGATACTATTTAAATCGTATTTAAATGTCACTGTTATCTCTAATAACGAAATCGTTATGGCATCATTTGAAATAATGATAGTAAAAAGAAAAACAAGATCGACTTTGGAAAACACCAAAATTACTCATTCAAGAACAACGATTAAAAAACATTGTTATGCCAAAATGGCTTCGCGCAAGATATATTTAACTAAATGATAGCCAAATAAATTATCGATCGTTACATGCAAACATTAAGAAAATATTATAGTTTTCCACAATTTCGTTTTTTCCATCAGAGATATAATTCGACCAGTAAAAATGATAAATACTGAAATAATCTTCTATTCACGTTTATAAATCATTAAGACACACGAACTTGATCCGAGCTTCCTAAATAACGTAAACCTAATTTGTAACATAAAATGATACCCTGAAAATTTCTACAGAGTAAAGTTGGAATCTGGTAAATATTTCAAAGTGGCCTATCGCCCGGATTGGACTATAGCCCATGCCTGATACCTTATACTCGTAAATAAATGAATAGTATCAAAACGCTAGGATATTTCCATATTAAAACGCTAGTCAGTATTTTGAAGAAATTCCAAATTTTCAAAATTGGAATTTTCGAAATTCCAAAGACTTGAACGGAAACTAAAACAATTTGAAGTATATATATTGAAATATTGTGATAATCATGCAATTTATATAGATATATGTATATTAAAACTGTGAAATCAACACAAAGCTGTTATCAGAATGCCTATAACATTTTTAAATGAACAGTTGACAATAAACTATGAAATATAAGTATGCCAATACTATTATTAAACACAGGAAAGCTTAAGATAAACGAATTTTTTGGTAAGTTATTATGAAAGTATGCTCTTTTGTAACTAGCTGGGCCGTTATCTTTCAAACGCCGATTTTATTCCATCACTGAATGGCGGTCTTTGTTTCTTGTGTTGTATCTGTGTAGAGTTTTTTCGAACACAATAATATATTCTTTAGCATTTTAGGGCACATTTTATATAACAAAGCACAAAGTTCGAGATTAATAAGCTTTTCAATTGAAAAAATTGAGTAGTCTTTGTATAATTCGTCTGATTTCATATTTTAAATTGAATATTTTTCAACTCAATTCTGAAGTCTCTGTGGGCGATTACTATCGCACTGTGTTATGTGACCTTATGATGAAATTCAATAACTTAAATTGAAGCATTGTTAACGTGTGCATTGTAGAACATTGAAGTGTGTTTTTCTTGTTGAAAAGTGCATTTATCTGTTGTGTACAGTTGAAAAGATCACACAGTATATTGAATATTCTGTTTATATTATATTCCCAGTTCAATTTATTGTGATCTCATCTATTACCATTAATAAATTCAATGGACGATGAATCTACTCTGTGATAGTTCATATTTAAATGAGAGGTAATAATAAAAACTTGTCTAAAAATCACTGACTGAACAATTCTTTATTCGACTAGTTTCGCCTTTTACAGCATTATCAAGAATGAGAACAACATATTTAAATGAGAGGTAATAATAAGAACTTGTCTAAAAATCACTGACTGAACAATTCTTTATTCGACTAGTTTCGCCTTTTACAGCATTATCAAGAATATCATTCTTGATAATGCTGTAAAAGTCGAAAGTAGTCGAATAAAGAATTGTTCAGTCAGTGATTTTTAGACAAGTTTTTATTATTACCTCTCATTTATTACCATTAATGTATACTAATAATAATAATAACCGACATTTTCGATGATTATATTGTTTTTTTCATAATAATGGATTGATCGATATACAAGATACTGAGTAGAAAATAACAACTTTATGTTTTGTTATGTCAAAACAATACATGTATCGACAATTTTGTTCCTAGGGTTTTTTGAATAACTGAAATAATGGCCAAGTAAATCAATAAAATTCTCTTAATCTTGGCAAAGTATTTTAATTAGAAATTTAAACTCAGTATTCAAACATAAAACACAAAATGATTTATGTATTGTGAAAAGAAATAATTTCATAATTTATTATGTCTAATATAGCAATATTGAAAAATTTATTGAACACTTCTCCGATTCATACCTTCAACGCAAGTAACAATTTGAATGAAATATATAAAATTAAACATAGCCAAAAAGACCTAAGACAACGATTATACATTATCTAGATTTCAATCAAGTCGCCTGTCAATTGTTATGTGCATTAACTATGCACATCAAAAATATGTTCCGTAAATATTCCGCAATATATCTGAGTGATCAGTATCTATAATGCATTCATTATATCTTGAATATTCAATTATCATACAGTAAAATTTTATCAATTAAATATTTCATAGAAAAACGAAACACTCTTTTTTTAAATAATAAAAAAACTCACCTCTACTCCGGTAAACCCAAGCGCCTGCTTTATGTTTGGCGTTAAACGGAACGGCACCTTCTCCGGCACTCTCAGCGTCTTTCCCTTTTCGAAGCACACGTTGTAGTCTATGTGGACCACCTCGCCGCTCGTGAGATCCACCAGCATGTTATCCAAATGCCTGTCGCCCAATCCGATAATGTAGCCGATTATGCTCATCACCGCCACGGAATAGGAATATCTCTTGGTAACGTTCCACCAGTCGCCTGCGCTCACCGAATTACACCAAAGCTCTTTGGCGAGAAGATCACCGGGAGTTTCCGCCATCAGTTCTTCGAGGACACGCTTTAATACGCTCAGCGGCCACTCCTTGCGATTCTCTACATTCTTGACGCCGTGCTCAACGAGTAAAGGATTCAGCTTGTTGTAAAAGAGTTCTGACGGTCTCAGCACCGCGGTGCTTGTATTCACGGAGTTCTTCGTGCTAGGTTTAGCGATCTCGCGCTGCTGCCAACGCTTGTACAACGAAAACACCGGCGTCGTACCATCAACCCAATTTATTAGTCCCGATCTTGGCCCCAGCGGTATCACTGAATAATGTCTCGCTCTGTACAGGTTCTGACCAGTGGGATCGGCGTTCTGGGCCATCATCGTGTTGGCGATGTTCAAGAATTGCATAATACGTTCGTCTAAATGCAAATCCTCGAATCCCTTGAAAAGATACGTGTAAGTTTGACCGTCCGATCCGTAAAACACTAATTTCTTCGGCTTGGTTTTAGTAGGCAATATTGAAACTAAGTTTGAAACGTGCGAAATAGTGACAGTTGTTTTCGACGACGTCAAGCCGGGCATGGCTATCATGGTGTCTCGTATATTAGCCAACACAGGACTGATATCCTGCATTTTTAGCGAATATGACAACCTCTTATTAATTTTTTGTTGGAATTTTTTCTGAAGCACCTTCAGCGGCCCGAGAGACTCTTGAGGTTTTTCGGGATTATCCGGCTGCTTCAATTTACGTATAACCTCATCTATTTCTGCAGAGAATTTTTCTTGAAAAGACTTCTCGTGAGGTGTTTCCGCTTCGACACTCGTAACCTCTCTGAGTTGTTCCAAAACAAATATTAACGGTTTAATAACGATTCTGTGTTTTTCCGCGATGAGTGAAATTTTTTCCTCGTCGGACAAATTCGCATTTTCGTTGACTTTCTCAATTTCGTACTCCAATTGGTGCTGCCGCTTATTGATCTCCGAATGATGACGAAGCAGCGTTCCTAGCCACAACTCGTCCCAAAGTAATGTGATTCTCCGCAGTTCTCTAACCAATAACTGTACCTGCGCTATAGTATCGGGATCTTGCTTGCTCAATGTATCTACCATAACTTTAAACGAGGATTGTAGGGAACTCGTCACTTCTTCGGTGTCACTTTCATAGTTGTCGTTTTCATCGTCTTCGTTTTCATTTAAATCGTCCTCCTCGTTATTTTCGGTCACTTGAGACAAACAATCTTTAGGTAGTTTGATTTCGGAAAAATTGAACTTGACTCCACCTTCAAGAGCCCCCACCACAGCTGGAAAAGTGATAAGATGCGGGGCATCTTCAGCTACCCGGCACAACAAGTCGGATACGCAGTGGTGAACGTAGCTTTCCGGATGATTTAATCTACTGAAGAGCTGTGGTATAATTACTTTCCAAGGTTGAGTGGGAGTGGCTTTAAGACCCTCCTCCAAGGTACCTTGTAACTCCAAGGCGTATCTCACTATTAAGCGTAACAGTCTTAAAGTTATCGTGATAGTCCTACATTCAGTACTCTTGGACACGTTCTCGGAATTTGCCACTAGATGGAGGTACTTGAAGTATGCTTCGGCGCTCAAGTTATAATAGTTGTAAGTTCTCTTCTGTGCGATTCGCCACATTTGCAGTAACTCCATCAGTAAGTTTTCGTCGGCGTTCTCCAACGCTTTCACGTTTTGTAATTGGTTTTTAATCATCACCGAAGTTTTAATCGAATTCGAATCCAAATCTTCTTCATCTTTTATGCTTCTATTTTGAGACAATATTTGTAAGATTTCGTCTAACTCTGTATCTGTAGTGTATTCCGGCAATAAATTCTTGATTACGATGCAATCATCTTCAGTCAAATTATTATTTAATCTATGTCCCTGGTCTAATATTTTTCCACCCCATATATAGCACCACGTACCAAACAAGCGCCAACCTTTTGCAAGATTAACACACTGATGTACGCTAAACTGTAGCAGCTTACCTATGGCCATTTCATTTAGAGGAATCACGCCAGACGGATTACTGTCAACTAAAGGAATTTCTGGGAGAACTAATAACAATTTGCCTAAAGGACTGGTCATATCCTTCTCGAAGAAATCATTATTTTGCATCCAAGAGGCTAATTTCAGGAGAATGTTGCTGCTGACTTTTCTCAATTCTGGCCCCCCGTATAATTCAGTATACTTGGAAATAGCGGTGGACGTTGCCGCGCACAAATTGAATATGTCGTGCTTATCTTCATCCTTCATATACAGCACTTTTATCACCTCTGTTACTGCTCTAGCAGTATCCAAGGTCCACATAGTTATATCGGAGATTTTCATAATAATGGAATTAGCCAAACTGTTAGTTACTGGATCTTGATCGGCTATAACTAGATCCTTTTCTTTTAGGAATCTATAAATGTGCTTGTAAGCTAAGCCGTAATTCTTTTCCTTCCTAGCCCGGTGAATGATGTCCAACCGTAAGTTACTGCAAAATGAATTGAAACCCTGGTTTTGTATACGCCCGAAATACTCTGACCACCACAGTATCTTCCTCAATATAGAAGAGTCAATCATATTCACTTCGGATTCGAAATTTTCCGACACCAAAAACACAGTATTCGCCGGTATGTTGTTATATACGTTCTTAAGTCCATTTCCAATATATTGATAAAGAGAGAAATATTGAAACAGTTCGCAAGGAGTTACCGATAGATATTCTTGGATAGAGCTTTCGATTAAATTGAGGTTTAGTTCGATCTTTTCATGAAGGTCTTCGCTCATACAGTTAAACGATAGCTTCAAAGCGATCTGAAATAGATTGTTTTCAGCAGTGGACAAGGTATCAAAACAGCTCCAGCTCTTAGGTTCAACATCAATGTTCCAGTCCGAGAGGGATGTCAATTCGTGTATATTTTCGTCTAATAATGCCAAATGTTCAATATACTTCCAATCAGTCCAATAGTAGTTGTTTTTCCTAAGTAATTCTTCAGGATTTAAACTGTGGGAACATTCATGTCGCCATTCTAACAAATCTGACCAGTTGTGAAACTCCTTGAGGCACACCTCAATTTGGTCTTTTATAAAGTTTCTTATATCGACATTTAACCTCCTCATATCTTCCTCCTCATCTTTTGCCTCTGTACTCGCGTCCGCTAATATTTGTTTATATCCTTCGAGGGCCGCCTCATACTTTTTGGCCGACTGTTCAGCAGCGTATTTTATCCAACTATATCTCCTTCCTCTTTTACCCTGCATATTTTTGCACCAGATGTAAAGTCCGTATATAGATTCCGTTTCTCTTTGATTCAGCAAGGCAGTAGTCATGAAGATGGCGCACCTTTCGAAATCGGCCAACTGAACTTTGTCTGCGGAAGCCAGTTCTTTCATTAAAGCACTGCCGTGTCTAATAACAGCGTTAAACTCTGCCGCATGCAAGGCAATGTGAATTATCACCATTCTTACTCTTGTCAACCATTCGTTACAGGTATTAGCATTAGCGATAAAAAACGTTCTGACAAGTTTTGTAGGTTGAGGCATAGCAATCGCACAACCCTCCGCAGCGTTATAAATCCGTTTTTCAAGATGTTCGATGAATTGTAGCAGAAGCGTAACCCTAACTTTTGTTACTTCTTTGTTATGGTCAAGCGTCTTAGCTTTGTTTGCAGCCAGCAAGTCGTTGCCTAAGGTATTCAAAGCCGTCTCGATTTTCAAGAACGTTTCGTTCGGTTTACCCAATGGAGTTCTTAATTTCGCATTGACGCAAAACTGAGCTGCTTCTAAGGTCGCCCAATTAAACAATACATTTTTCGAATTGATGCCTAAATCGTAAAAAAGTTCCATATTCATTTGTGACTCCGTATCCAGACATAAACTGGAAACGAATATTTCCTCTAGGCATTCTGTGTAAGTTATATATTCTCCTTTTTCATTGAGAAGGAAATTCATCAATTTTTTGAACTGTAGCGGACAAAGTTCGCTGTATATCGTCCCTGTTGAGTGAAGATATTGTGCCATGGAAATCATATAGCTGTTATAATCTTTGGATGTAGAATTTTGGTGTTTAGAATTGTTAATAGAATTTATCTTATTGAACTCCACAACAGCTACGTCCCAAGGTATCAGAGATGCAAGTTTAGAGTAAGCGTTCCTTACGTTTACCTTATTTGAACACATGTGAAGTTTGCACAAATCGCCTATGTTCATAAGAAATGAGTTACTCCAAGGAAGGTGCTTATTGCTGAGTAGTTTCTCCAAATTTTCGCAAACCTCTAAAGCTAGTTCTTCATTTAAACTGTATCCACATTTTACCAAGATTTCAGTTAAGGAGACAAAGTTTTTCTTATTGTGGATGTTGATTAAGTAAGGTTCAGATTTGTTAAGAATGTCCTTGAACCATTTTAGAAGAAGGAGAACCACTTCGTATCCAGTATCAGTGTTCAGAGTTTTGTGAATTATATCAAGAATGATAGCAAAATTTCCCGAGTTTGGAGATGAATGCGTCACATCATCTTTAAGAGCATCGGTCAGTGAGAACCTTGCTAGATTAGTTAGATTAGTGTTTTCTTCATTTATGGCAATCAAACTCGAGGTGGATATGTAGTGATTATAGCAACGACAATGAGAAAACAGTAAATATATCAAACTATATTGGAGGTTTGGTGCATTTTGAGCAAGATAAGGGTCCTGAGGTGTCAGATGTATAGCTACAAGTTCTAGAATGCTGGGTTTCAATGCCCACATAACGATTATAGAACTAGCATTAGCCAACTGAGATAAACAACGTAAGATAAATATAGCGGTGGTTTCTGCCTGCTCCAGAGTATTATCTAATTCAACTTCCTCGAAGGGATTGTTTACAGTGAATGTTTTGAAATTCGGCAAAATTTTCTTATAGACCATCTCGAAATCGCCAAGGATATAGCGATAAGCTTCTTGCACTAGAGATACGTTCTTCAGATTTAACAGAGCCTGGTAGACGCATATGACAGAGTCCTGAATGTTCGCAAACGGCGAATAACGTAGTTTAACCAATTCTGATTTGGGTCCTACCAGTTTCTCGATCAGTTTTACTGGCAGATTTGCAGACAACTCTTTCAGAATTTTAGATATAAATATCAGCATGGAAACAATACTCGCATCCGAAAATTCGTTAGCGAGCGATAATTCCAAGTCGATGAGATGGTAAACGGTATTGACGAGAGTTTGAGATTTAGTCTCGAGAAAAGTAAGTAACATGCCCACGCATTCGTTAGTCGCGATGGTTAGGTTTTCGGGTATATAGGACTCTAAGGCTTCCGACGTAGTTTTGATAATTTGGGCAACTAAGGTATTGATGAAGTCTGATTTCATGGTCTTATTTTCGGTAAGGTGTACGGAACTACCGAGGCACTTCAGCACCGTATTCATGGCGAGCACCAACACCGTGATGTGTTCTAGATTTGTGCTATCGCCAGAATCTATGAATTGTTTTGAATAGTTCACTATATCTTCAAGGAAATTTTCTAGCAGAGAAACGGAGAATTCTATATAATATTGGAAATGTTTAGGTATCCTCTGGAGGTTGTTAGAAATGTACTCAATATTACACATAGGCTGAGCGTGATCTACGTGCCAGCCAAATAGTAAATCAACTGTGTCTCTGAATAAAGGAAAAAAATTATCGGGATATATCTCCACAACATTCATAAGGACGTCCAACATGACTTTGAAGAGGGGAGCGCTCTCTGTAGTTTCTATCACCGTTACCAAATTTCTTAGCAGATTATCAACATGATCCTGTAGAATTGGTACTTTTCTCTCGAGCATCAAAGTCTCACCGAACGTTTCTATTATCAAAATTTGCAGATCTTCATAGCTGCTCGTCATCTTACTGAAAATCCAATTCTGGTACCTTTCGAAATCGCCTTCTTGAGCCATGATATAACCCATGCGTCCTAGAGCTCTTGCCGCCTGCTTCTTGGCCATCGGGCCTGGGGATACCTGAAGGATGTCGAACATGGACTCGCCTAGTATATGGAAAGCTTTTCTGATATATGGAGCATTATCGGGTAGTAGCAGCACGTCGAGAAGCTTCTTGGAGATGATGAGCGAGTTTTGTGGGTCGGTTTCATTGCTAAGTCGTCGGAGGAGTTTG
Source organism: Henosepilachna vigintioctopunctata (assembly GCA_030704895.1). Classification (NCBI taxonomy): domain Eukaryota; kingdom Metazoa; phylum Arthropoda; class Insecta; order Coleoptera; family Coccinellidae; genus Henosepilachna; species Henosepilachna vigintioctopunctata. The sequence goes on along the minus strand of JARQZJ010000136.1, from coordinate 1,346,126 downwards.
GATATCCTCGTGTCTTCGAGTTTGATGTCGTTCTTCTTATCCGGTTCGTAAAACTTACCATGATAAGAGGAACCTACGGAGAAGGAATTCGATGTAAGTTCAAAGATATTATTCATATGGAAGTAAAAGTTCTAGATGGAGATTCTAATTGAAATATATTAATATAATAAACCTTATTTTTCATGAGAACGACATATACAATGACACAGTGTCTTCATTAAACTGAGGTTTAGCCTACCTGAAAATTGAGTTTATACTACCTGAAAACATTTTTTAAATATAAAATACATAATATGACGCTTTAATACGTAAGTATTTTCCAAAATTCCTATAGATTTTGATTACTTTCGTTTTCGTGCTCTAGTTTTTTATTAACAGTATTGTTAATAACATTACTCTATAGTAATCAATTTAATAAAACATTTCGGGCATTAGAAATGTTCAAGATCTTCAAATGCTTACTCTTTTTCATATTAGTATTTTATTGTATTTTGAATTCAAACAAAAGCAGTTATTCAGGTTTATCAACATTTTTTCGTTTAATTAGATTTAAGTAGTATATATATATATATATATATATATATATATATATATATATATATATATATATATATATATATATATATATATTTTCAACTTGACAAACCTTGTTCTTAATTCATCTTATTGTCGACACAAAATTTCTAGAAGGTATTTATCTAGATATTTATACCTTCTAGAAATTTTGTGTCGACAATAAGATAAATTAAGAACAAGGTTTGTCAGGTTGAAAATGGAGTTAAGAAATTTATGGTATTTACCTGAGATTTACGTTGCTTATATATATATATATATATATATATATATATATATATATATATATATATATATATATATATATATATATATATATATGTATATATATATATATATATATATATATATATATATATATATATATATATATATATATATACATTTATATATATATATATATATATATATATATATATATATATATATATATATATATATATATATATATATATATATATATATATATATATATATATATATATATATATATATATAGAACTAATACTGAGACTGGTTATGAATGTTGCAAAAATCCCGCCAGATATGAAAAACGATCGGCATGTCAACCTTATAATATCAGATCGAATGAAGACCTTAATATTGGAAAAGCAAGACTGACGTCGGGTATGACAAAAAACGAAGGAGTTAAACTTTTTAACAGACTACCAATCCAATGGAGGAATCTACAACAAAGGGTCCTTCGGAGAACAATGAAAAACTACCTAAGAGAAAATCCTCCCTACTGCTTGGATGAGTTTAGAGTAGAAATTTAAAATCCCAATTTATATAAACTGGAATTAATTAATTATTTTTTGAATTTATTTTGTTAATTTTGACTTAGTTACTATGTAATTGAAATAAACTATCTATATATATATATATATATATATATATATATATATATATATATATATATATATATATATATATATATATATATATATATATATATATATATATAACTTCTACAAAAATGCAAATATCTGCTTAGAAAAGAAATTGTAGGGAGTGTTAAAAAACATAATGATAAAATTATAGAGTGTTCTGAAAATAAAACTGAAGCATATAAAAAGTGAAACTGGTAAAAAATACGTTAGAAATTTGAAGAGCAGAATAAATGCCAATGAGTTCAACACTTATTTTTCAACTACAGGAGAAACAATCAATAAAAATCTTAATAAGAGGCATCACATATCATATCAGAGTTTAGAAACTTTCAAACAAAATCAGAATTTTAAATACTTAAATTATCTCTGATTTGAAGAGCAATACAACAACGGATATATATAGTATGAATGCGAAGTTCATAAAATCGATTGCAACATCGATAGCTAAACCCTTAGAAATAGCATTTAATAAGTGTATGGAAGCAGGATGTTTTTCCAAAAGAACTGAAAATTGCGAAAATCGTACCAATATTCAAGGAAGGTGGTACCAACAATCCCGCAAATTACACACCGATATCCATTCTACCAGTTTTATCAAAACTCCTCGAGAAGATCATAGCAATCCAACTTGTGGCATATTATGAATCAAATAAAATAACAGGTAACCAACAGCATGGATATAAAGTTCAGAACAACAACAGCAATGATTGAAATAGTGAGCGTCATTCCCTCTGCCTTTGATGACAATTGGGTATCAATAACATGCCTAGACACAACTAAAGCGTTTGATAGTATAAGCCATAACTATCTAACTGTCTATATAATTGTATAACTGCATAACTATATAACTATCATATTATAACTTAATAATAGAGAAAAACAAACACTATGGTATCCAAGATTTGGCTCTGAAGTTAATATCATCATATCTAAACGATAGACAACAAACAGTGACTTGGAATAACAACATTTCTGAAAAGAGAAATGTAGAGTTTTGTGTGCCTCAAGGCTCTATACTAAGACTATTATTCTTCATCTTCATAAACGATATGAACATAAACATCAACGATGAAAACAGTAAATCTTCAACACACTTATTTGCTGATGACACCACCCATCTGCTAACAGGAAAAACACTAACCCAGTTAGAATTAATAGAAGATGAAGTAACTCAAAAGTGTAAAAAAATGGTTCATATGTAACTCTTTGCAATTGAATCCGGATAAAACGCAACACCTCGTATTTGCAAAAAATAATAAAGCATCCAACTTGAAATGCATTGGAGTAATTTTTGATGGTATTCATTCAATTATGGGAAGCTCATGTGGAAGAAACACAAAAAAACTAACAACGCTTTATTCATTAAGAACTATGAAAAACGTATGTTCAGAAAATGCGGCAACCTAAGTTGCATATTTTCATTCAATAATTATGGAATTCTACTAGGGGTAACATCAAATTATTCATCGGATTTAAATAGTAAAGAAAAAATCAGTGAGAATTTTATTTTCTTTAAAGCAGAGATAAAGCTTTAGAGTAGCATTCAAAAAACTGGGGATACTCACAATTCCTTCATTGTATATACTAGATTGTGTTACGGATGTCCACAATAATTTACACAGGTTTCCACTGAATATGACTTTCCATAACTTCAACACCATAAATAGAGGACAACTTCTTACAACCCTTCATACAAAAAAAGTCCCAGCAGGGAATTGATTATTGGAGACCAAAACTATAAAATCGCCTACCGGAGGAAATGAAATCACAAAAACAATCAGGCTCCAAGTTTAGGAAGAGAGTGGAAGAATTACTATTAAGTAGAATTTTGGATAGTTTGGATGAAGTTTTTTGTACTTGCTCAAAGAGCTCCTTATAGTATATTTTTTGTATTGCCTGGTATGTAAATATTTTATGCTATTGTAACTTAAAATAAATAAATAAATAAATGCTTAGAAATTCAAATTGGCTATCCATTTTAGAAAAACTTTGAGATTGTCAGAATTTTCAGATATTAATATAGTTTTGTGACTTAGTTGAACAACTTAGTCACAAAATATTTTGATTAGTTTATGATGTATGTCATAAATGCCTACTTAGAACACAATATAAGATTCCTCAACATACAGTATAATTCTGTAACAATACCTTATATTGTACACAGAATAAGGTTCCTGATTCATAACCTAAATAGTTTTATATAAAGTATTTATTGTATACAAGCCTCAATGTAGTGCATATCCTACAGAAATAAAAAATTCAGCATCACTTAGCAGAAGTAAAAGGGATCGCAAAATATATTAGGTTATGTAAAGCTACTTGTGATATTATATATGTATCTGAATTGGCAATTTTGTACCTTTCAGTACTAAAATTGTTCTTTATCAATTTAAAATGGATACTATGGGTTCGTGTTGTTAATGTAATTGGATTTGATGAATTATTTTTTTAGTTAGAAATATTTTTTATATAAATAATATATAGAAAATTTATATAGAAATAATTGTTTTTTTATTAAATTTGATTACTTCACATCATTGGACAAAACATATCACAAAAATATTTATGTATCAACTAATACGATAAGTTAATATAACACGATTCCATATACCCATGATTCATCACTTCTTATGCATTTATTAAGTATGATCCACTTTATCATTTTTGAACTTTTAACGTATTATTATAAGTAATGTAAAACAAAAGACACAGCAATTCAACAAGAACAGACTGACCTGTAAGATCTGCAATTCTACTGGATTCGTGATATTTTCTATATGAATCTGAACTGTCTCTTTCACTTCTGTTACGAGACGGTGTCCCTCTTGTCCTAAAACCCTTTCGTTCAGAGGTCCAGCTAGAAGGACGAAACTCTGTGATTCGGCCTCTGGAGGAAGAATTGCGAAATCTATTATCTCTCAAGTAACCTTGGCTTCTGCTATTTGATTCCGTAAATTCCCCTTCAGCGGCAGCATTTTCAGAAGTGTCTGAGTTGTTCTGGTCATAACTGTAGATCTCTGAAGGGCTTTTTGAAGCTTTCAATTTGTAAGTGGTATTATTTGATATCATTACTTACATTCCGATGTAGAAATAATTATTTATAAAGATAGAATATGGTAAATGGACACAGTTTACTGAAAATTAGGACAAAAATAATATTTCAATAATATGCTAAAATATTTATCAATTTTACTCACGCAGTTGAAAATTTTCATGCATCTGTCAACAGAAAGCGAACCAGTTTTTTTATTAGCGTATTTCTTTTTCTTTGCTTTTACTACTTTATCATCTGAAATTTTTAGGTTATAAAATATGCTCTAACTTCAACTTTTTTATCCAGCACCACGATCTTTGATAGTTTTCCACCTAGTTAGAAAACATCGGATTCCCAATAGCACTTATATTTCAATATAAATATTATAAGTCGATAAGTTTCGTGTCAGTTCAAGCCGATGCAAGTTTTGATTGGTTAGTTCAAATACCACGTAGTAGGTAGCGAAAATCAGGTATCACGCAAAAGGTACCAAAAACCAATTAGTACGTAGTGGGGCCCAAAACCCAAATATTTCACTACGAGAATAATTTTTATATTTGATAATAACTGCCGATGCTAAGATTATCCGCGAGCCTCTTAGCCTAGAATTTGAAAATTGTCTAAGAATGGCACTTTGGTTTGAAGTTGATGTGAAATTTAAACATAATGAGATGGATTGGGATTACGTAAAAAAAAACCTGTTGCTAATAAAAGCAGAAATACGTAATATTGTTGCATTTCTGAATTTAGTACGAAGATTCGGAAATAAGTTTTTATTTGTTTCCAAAATACATAATTATGAAGAAATAATGGGAAACTACGTTTAGAAGAGGCAAGCCGATTTCACCAGCAATTATACTTTGTTCTCATCATTTTCAGGCTTCAAATTAGTTTCCGAACAGTAAGTATAATCATGTTTATTATCTAATTATTTTATTGTTACTAACATTATATTCACTTGTATTTTATAAGTTATTCATTTAGTTTCGGCTAAGGCGATTTTCTCGTCAGATAACGACATTTTATTTATTGTTCCCGATTCTAAAAGACAGAAGTTATTTCGTGATGTCGCACCGTCTCAGAATATACCTAAATAAAGCTCTGATAAAGAAGTACCATTGACACAGGAAAAATGTTTTATCAAAGAAAGATCTTGGACTGATATTTGAGAATAAAGAAATTGACGTTGAGGATGGATTTGAAGACAATCATATAACTGATAACAACACTCAGTATACCCAACACTCATCATCATCTGTGTTCAAGAAGATTGGAGTATGACCTTCTTTGCGACAAAGAACCTATGGACAAGTGCCCTCAAATAAATTTTCTTTGTCATGGTCATTGGCTCCTTATTTTGATGATACTTTAAATAATGTTGGTCGTCTTACAACTTTGGGTCCACCAGTTATAAACATTGATAAATTTATGTATTAATGTAAAATCAACAAAAAATAACAAGGGAAGCTTGTTATGTGGTAAATAGTAAATAATAAATGTGGTAATAGATTTTCACAATCGATAAATAATTTGCTACACACCGCAGTATTAATTTTTATTCAAATTACAGTCATTATTAAATCCATTGCACGTTAACTCTTCTAGGAAGAAAATTTCCAAATATACATGACATCAACAAATTTCCAAAATATGATTTTCGTCTATTGAAACTCTCCTTACCGCTAAATCTTTTTCTGTTTCAGAATAAACTATACTTCTTCAGAATGTATTGGTTTTGTGTATCCCGTAGACGCTTTAATTAGATCCACTGCTGACAACATAATTATTGTGAGCATCTAATTGAAGCGTTCTACGGGATACAAAAAACCAGTAGTAAAGCCGTTCGAGTGAACGATTGTAGATTTCATAAATCTCAGTGTTAGTATTTAAATATTTGTATTGTGTTTATTTTATTGGAGCTCACACTTATTCCTAGAAAAAAGCAAAACTCTTCTCATTTAGTGATAAATTACCGAAGAGAGTAAGTATTACTCGATTGAAGAAAATTCTATCAACTCTTCAAAATGTTTTCGAATATCAAATCAGCATGTTGTTACAAATAAAATTCAGATCGAGATTGATTCAAAAATATCTGTTGGTATTACGCATTGAAATAATTTTTAATAATTGATGAATTAATATTGATAAGATGAATTGTTATATGTTTTATCATGTATTATAATTTTTTTATTCCGATTTTTTGTAGGTCTACTCAAGTTTTGTATTGTTTACAAATAATGGCTCAATTCACGTCTTTTCAAATATCATCTATATTTTCAAAAACTTTTAATACGGGCAGTTGGATAAATGTAATTTGAATTTACGCTTGGACGTCTAAGAAAACTTCATCTATGGGAAATGTCGTTTCGAAAATTAACCTAAGAAATTGTACTAGATATTTTATTAGGTTCTGCTCAATTTGTTGGGAACTGTATAAAGTAAAGTCATCAATAATAAATAAATAAAATAAATCCTTGCGCAATGGCAGATCCTGAACTGGAAAAAATTAGAAATCAAAGATTAGCACAGTTACAATCACAGTTCAATGTAAGAACATTTAACTACCTTAGGATCAAATATAAAATTTTCTGTTTTCAGAATGAAGGTGGCGATCCACAAGCTCAACGTGTAAAACAGGAACAGGCCCAAGCTCAGGAAGATGAAAAAAATTCTATTCTTTCACAAATATTGACCCAAGAAGCTAGAGCTAGGTGTAAGTAAGAATAATATTCTATTATACCATTGTCTATATATCATACAGACTAATGGTTATAATATGTAAATTTACATAATCCAAAAATGTTAACTAATTGAGACTATGAAAAACAAAAACCTACAAAATTGCATTTTTGGGTTTTCATACTACTTGAATCATGACAACTATATCTATAACCAGTGCACTAAGCAACCTTTTTCACTTGATCGACAGATAGAAGCTGTATAGTCTTTTCACATTCACCATTTTCTCTATAGGATAATTCAACTACTTGAATTTGATTTAGGCATTTATTGGCATAACGTGACGCTTTTTGTCGGTACAACCGACTTCTTTAGACGTTATTAGAATAAGATTTTTTTAAATCATATTCTGTTAACGTTTGAATAAAAGTGTTTGGATTATCCTATACTTTTAATGGATTTGCATCAAGTAAATGCCAATACTATTCAATATTCTTCATTTTCTTTTAGAAGTAACGTTTTTAATATGAAGATTAATTATTTTGAATATTTAGTCTTCATATTCTACAAAGTTATATTGTATTTGGGTAAGTTTTTACCTAATGAAGTGATTTGAGACAAAATAATCATTATCTGATAGTTAGTTTTGGTCAAAATTTCAAAGCTGACGTAGTAACTTTTAGTCAATAGGACTTATTAATATAAAAAGTTGATTAACCAAATTTATTCAATTATTTGTGAGAAAACTTGAAAGAAACTCTATATGAATTACTCAAATGGAATTATTCGCCTTAGTATAAATAAATATTATATTTTTAATTAGCACAACCACCAACCTATCATCATGTTACTGTCTAACTTAAATTAAGGTATACTCATCACCATTCCTTATATTCTAGTCGTATATTAGAGTTACAGTAAAACTTAACATGTAAAACAAGCACTTGCTTTCACTTCACTAACTGAAACCTGTTTTGTTCTTTTAAGTCTTCTTTTAATGTTTGTGTGGTCTAGCAAATGAATAGCTTCGATATTAACATGTTGATGAAGCCTTTCTTCATGTTTATGGGCACATTGGGTAATAGTTTGCTCAATAGTTTCTACCTTTATAAGGTCTTTATGTAAGTCAAATAGAGGGGAGGCAACGTACATACCAAGGGGTCTGTAATATATCTCAGTACTTTGTTTTGAAATCGTTGGATAATATTGTGATTTATCTCTTTGGTACAACCCCATAATTGTATTTTGTAGGATCACACTGGTCTTAGAATTTGTTTATATAGTAGAAGCTTGTTCTGAACTGATAATTGGGACTCACATCCTATTAGCCAATCCATTTTCCTGTATTTTATTTCTAGTTTTGTTTTTTTTGTCTTAACGTGAGCTGTCCATCGGAGGTTTGCGTCTAGTGTTATACCCAGATATTTTGCTGTATTTGAGTGTGGTACTAGTTTGTTGTTGATTGATTTAATTATGTATGTGATTATATTTTTTATTTGTGAAGTTAACATGTACCGATTTATTTTCATTTAGTTTAATTCTCCATGTCTTAGTCCAGTTACTGATGGTTTCAATTAATGACTGAGATTGAATTCTTGCTTAACTCTTGGTGAAACATAATTAAATATTAAATTAAATTAAACTCTTGGCTTAATGTTTCACGATTATATTTAACAACATCAATTTGTCAACATGTTTCGAGCCTTAGCTCATTTTCAAGATTAAACTACAATCATTGTATTTTAGTCTTGAGCTTTTGTCGCCTGGAGCTTTTTATTCAATGCTGTGATGTTTCTTCCAACTGCTAATATAGCGGTATCATCAGCAAAAGTGGCAATGGTATTATTTTGAAGTACTGGTATATAGGACGTGTATAGCAGATATAGTATTGGGCCCAACACGCTACCCTGTGGAACACCCGCATTGATTGGTTTCAGCTTGGAATAAGCTCCTTCTTGTTTTATTCTGAAATATCTGTCAGTAATGTAAGATTGCAGGATTTCAGAGAACTGCTTTGGTAGGTATAATCTCATTTTGTAGTTTCAGCCTTTGTGCCATACTTCATCAAAAGCTTGTGCTACATCTAAGAACATTATAGAACAAACCATCTTATTTTCTAGGGAGTTTTCTATGGCGTGTGTAATTCTGTGTACTTGGTCAATTGTGGAGTGGTTATTTCTGAACCAAAATTGATGGTTAGGAATTAGTTCATGTTCTTCGATGACTGGTGTTAGTCTTTTCAGAAGAAGTTTTTCGAAAAGTTTTGCTATTACTGGTAATAGTGATATTGGCCAGTATGAAGTTATTTCGTTAGGAGGTTGTCCGGGTTTGGGAATCATAATGACTTCTGGGATCTTCCAAAACCTTTGAACATATCTTAACTTAAAGGCGGCATTAATTATGTTAACTTAATTGTGGCCTTTCGTGGAAGCTGTTTAACGACTTCTCCAGTAATTTGGTCGAATCCTGGCGCTTTTCTTGTGTTTATATTTCTTTTTATTGATTCTTCATCTTGTGTTATTTCTTCCCATTCAGGGTCTTCTTGTTCTAATCTAAAGGTTTGAATGTTTGCTCTAGATGATTTGCGAAGAGTTCTTCTTTTTCGTAGCAGTTTTTGGCCCATTTTCCATCCTGTTGTTTGATTGGAGTGTTCTGTATTATAGGTCTCTTAAGTTAGTTAGTCTAGTTAGTTAAGTTAAGTTAGTTAGTTAAGTTAGCCTTCCATAGAGAGTAATTGGTGCTGTTATCATTGGTTAATTCTTGGAAATAACAACTAACTTATTCCTGCTTAATCTGTTGGATCTCCCTTTTCAAGCGCTAAGTCGCATTATTTAATCTGGTCTTGTCTGCGGGATTTCTTTTCTGTTGCCATTTCCTTTTCTACAGAGTTTTCTTTTCTGTACAATTACTTCTCTTATTTCCTTAGGGTAATTATGTCCATCTCTTGATCTAGTTGAATTTTGTTATTCAGAGGTACAGATGAGATAATTTTGTTTTCAAAGTAAATCCTAAAGCATTTCCAGTCAGTAAATTTGTTAACTAGCGTTGGATTTTTTTTTGAGTATGTGTTCGCTCATTGTTAATATTGGCGAGTTCATAGAATAATCATCTTCAATTTGAATATAGTTGGATGATATATTTTTAATTATATAGAAGTCAATTAAATCCGGTACTTTGTTCAGGTCAGTAGGCCAGTGTGTTGATTTACCTGTCGATAAATAATCACACTTGTTTTCTTTTATTGCCTCTAGCAACTCTCTTCCTTTAGTTGTAGTTAGTCTAGATCCCCAATAGGTATGCTTTGCATTGAAGTCACTGCCCAATATGAATCTATCACCTTGTTACCTCAAAAAGTTTAGATACTGTTGTTTTTTAATGGCGTGTTTTGGCGGGATATATATTGCTGTTATTCTGATTTGATAGGTGTTTGTTCTATCGGCTAAAGATGTAGCTTGAATTTCTTCGGTTTTGTATTCCATTTCTTGATGATGTTGGATGCTTTCTTTAATTATAACCGCACTTGCCCCTTTGTCTGCATTGTCTGGGCGGGTGGTGTGATATAAATTATAACCTTTAAAATTGATATATGACTGATTGATGAAATGTGTTTCAGATATTAAACAAACATCAATCTTTTTAATATCTAGGACTGCTTATAACTCTTGTTTGTGTTGCAATAGTCCATTGGCATTCCATGATATTATTTTAAGACTACTAACCATTTTTTTGTTTAGGAATAGCTCCCTTATTGCTGTACTCTATCCTCCTTAGTCGCTCGTCAATGTTCTGGAACAATTGCGTTTGTTCAAGCATTTGTTTCAAAATTAGCTGCAACGTTGACTCCGCATTTTGTTGTAATACATTTTCCTCATTATTATTGCTTGTTACCTGCCACCAATTGGCTGTACGATTTATTAGGATTCCTGATCTTGAATGTTTCGGTGCGGTTAGGTTTTGAGTCTATATTTTTCTGACTGCTAGCCTGTTTTTCGTTCCTTGTTGGTTTTATCGGTATTTCTCTTTTATTCCCTGCATTAGTTCTGATTTTTTGTAGCTCTTTTGCGGCAATACATTCTCGGTAATTAGGTGGGTGATTTTTACCGCAGTTAACGCATTTTGGTTGCGCATTTTCTGTTTTTTTGCAGTCCATTGTAAGATGTTTAACAGCGCTTTACACATCTCGGTTCTTTTGCACAATACTTCTGTGTGTGTCCAAAGGCATGACAACGTTTGTACTGCGGCGTTAGTTTGGATTTTATAGGTTCTATCTCCACCTTATTTCCTCGTATCGTTGTAATACGGTATATTTTGTTGATATCTTCATTATTACTGAACGTTAATGTAAACATGTTCAATGGTTCTTTAGTTCTCCACTTCAATTTTACACATGCATCTATTGCTTTGTAGCCTCTTCCTTGAAGATCTCTTATTATTTCTTTCCCGTCGCACGTGTGATGTAGCCTTTTGGCGATAACTCTTATCGGTCTAATTTATTTATTCTCGTAGGATTGCCACGATCGCTTATTTTCTTTAAGTTTGCTGGTCACTTTTCTGTAGTTTTCGCTATCAAGACATTGACTTTAATGTTGTCATCATTAATTAATTTTATTTGAAAGTGAGTGAGAGTTTCGCTCAGTTCCTTATGAATTTTATTTCAGTTTTCTTCTATTCCTTCTATGATCACAGGAGGTGGCCTTTCTGCTTTTTTTTAGGTTTATCGCTTTCTTTTGCTTTTCTCACAGCTTGTGCAAGCTGTTGTGGTGGACTTAATGTGTCATTTAGTCTCCTTTTCTTGCAGTGCTTATTTCTAATCCATTCCGTTTCTTTTGGATAATTACTCCTCATCAGTTGCATGTTCTATATGCTCGTTTGAGAAGTATTTTTCTCTGTAATTGGTTTAAGGTATTCTATCTCCTTTTGAAGTTGTATAATTGTGTTTTCTAGAATTTTAATTCTATTTTAGGCTTGGGTCCAGGCATCGTATATACCTGGAGCTATATACGATCCAGGCATCGTATATAGCTCCCCACTCTTCATTGGCTGTAATTAATCTTTTTCGTTTTGCTGTTTATTCGCCATTGCTACCACTATTTTTGTTTCGTAGAATAACTTTACGACTACCGGTTTAGCCGTCGTCACTAACAGCTGTTTTTCAGATGTTTATCTCTATACCGCTTTCGTAAACGATACAACCTCTTCTCTTCGAAATCTCGAAAAGAAGTAATAATTTTATTTGATCAATTGAAATTCGTAGATTATTTAAACAAGTATACCTGTTTTCTGAAAAATCTTCAAGCGTATCACAAACTAGTTTTAATCGATACCTCATTTAAATAACATGAACTTTTGTCGATTAAATACATGAAAGATTGATCAACACTGTCTGAAATATCTTGGTATCATATCAACAAATTTTCTATTTGAGACCACCTATCCTATTTGAAGTCAATAGGTAAAATCCAACTTAAATCATTGTACACCAACTTTTTTCCATTTAAAAATACTGTTGCTATCATGTCTTTAGTCACTGTAATTTGGTTACTTATGGTAATAATTTTTCACTTGAAATAAGCAGGTAAAAATGAATTTTGTTGTTAACTGAACCTATTTTAACATTCTAACAATCAGAAATATATATTTTACTGGAGTGATGAAGAATTAAATTGATAATTGATGAGACCGATACTTGATGTAAATCGATAAACATAATAAAACAATTGTTAAACTGATTTACACATATATTAAAAATATTACTGCATGACGTACGTTTCGATGAGATTCACCTTTTTCAAATGCTACGTGCAGACTAATGACATTTCTCGAATACATACAGTATATAAACTTAAATTATGCATTCAGAGTAAACAGGTAGAAGGATCAATTCATGCTGAACTACTATATAGTAAACTAAGTAATTTTGAAAAGATTGAGAAGGGGGCTTGAGGTATGATCGATTTAGCTGTTCAAAAGGTTGCCAGAATATTTGTATTTAGTAATTTGAAGTGATTCTAACAAATTAAGCTTCATTCCCTTGTTTGCGGTATTTAAAATGATACCGGTTTGAATACCGCAAACAAGGGAATGAAGCTTAATTTGTTAGAATCACTTCAAATTAATAAATATTCTTGCAACCTTTTGAACAGCCAAATCGATCATACCTCAAGCCCCCTTCTCAATCTTTTCAAAATTACTTAGTTTACTATATAGGAGTTCAGCATGAATTGATCCCTTCTACCTGTTATCTACCTGTTTACTCTGTATCCATAATTTAAGTTTATATATTGTATGTATTCGAGAAATGTCATTAGTCTGCACTAGGGATGGCGATTCTTTCCGAAAAATATCGATTTTCAAATCGATTCGAATAGTGACCTGATGAATCGATCCACAAAAAAAATCGAGGTCTAAAAGATCGATTTCCAAAAAATCGATCTTTTTTCATATTTTATCAAAATATTAGATCAGGTACAAAACAAGACATTATTTTCAAAATGTATTAGTTAGAAAACCAATAAATAATTTAGATTATAGTTCCCATTGCTCAATATCTAAACTTTTTAAAAACAAATCTGTCAAGTCTACTGGAATCCAAGCGGTTCCGCTCATCACTTGCGATGTTTGCCGGAAACATCGCAAGATAGCTTTTTTCGAAAAAAGCTATATTGCCATTAAAATATAGGATCATACTTTAGGTGCACAACTACCTGCGATAAATAATGTTTGAGTTCTTCACTTAAGTCTTGCCTTTTTTTCATTGAAGAGAAATGAGGCGAAGGAGAGTAAACACACAGCCATCTCGCGAGTTTTCAAGTTATTAACCGGCAGCACTTGTGTAATACGGGCACCTTGAACTGATTGTATGGTTTATACCAAAGCAAAACAAAATCGAATGTCGATTTTGAAGGGTGATGTATCGATCCAATGAATCGATCCAGTACTACACATCGATTTGAAAAATCGATTTTTTTGGCGCGAAAAATCGATATTTCGATTAATCGATCTCAGATCGCCACCTCTAGTCTGCACGTAGCATTTGAAAAAGGTGAATCTCATCGAAACGTACGTCATGCAGTATTCTTTTTAATATATGTGTAAACGAAGAATTAAATCTTGAAAATTGACAATTAAATCTGACTGTTCAAAACTGTTATTCAAATAATCATTGCAAGGTAAATTATTTATCAGCCTTTCGTCTAGGCTTTTCCTAAGTAAGGGTCCTTTTTTTTACGAATAATGCGGTAAATTTGGAAAAATAGAAGGAACCACGTGAGGTATTAATTTCGTTCTTTTTGGCATGCTTACAATTCCACCAAGTAAAACAAATTTAAATAATATCAGTTTCAGGAAAATGCAAGGCACAAACAACTGAATATTTAAGTCCAATTATTTCTTTTGACACCTACCTTTTACACTATATTTCACAAAAAAATTATCTGTAAGTAATTCTTACTCAAAACACAACACAAATTTGATCTGGATTCGATGAAATCGGTACACACAAAACACTCCGATCTTATAATTTGATGTTATGTTATCCACTATACAAAATTGATGAATACTGGATTAATACTAAAACCGTAAAATATTCAACTTCAAACTACGAAAGTCTTAAACAACACAAAATTTATTTCGTTTAACTGAAATCGGTAAGCACACTAAACACTTTTTTATAGTTTCATGTTGCGATTTCAACAAATTATCAACAACACCTGTATTACACTATACACAATTGAAAAATATAGAATTTATACTAAAAGCGCAAATTATTTCATTTCAAACTGCGAAAGTTTTCAGAAGCGTCCTATTTACATTAGTATGCAAAAGCTAAAATAACGGCGGAGATTTAAAATTTCATAGACCACCAACGCCACAGTGCCATATATTCATTTCATGGCCTGTTTAAAGTCGGCCGTAACAGAGTGTTTCTAATTATTGTTTCATGTCATCACCAGGAATATTTTTTTCAGTGAATACTCTACATGTTGCAAAACCAGAAAAAACAAAAAGGGTAGAAGCTATGTTGTTGAATATGGCAAGAGGTGGTAGAATAGGTAAGAAACTCGATGAGTCAGATCTGATATCAATATTAGAGAATGTGAATGCCACCATTCAAAGCAAGACATCTGTCAAATTTGATCGGAGGAGAGCTGCTATTGATTCGGATGATGATATTTAACATACTCGGACAATATTTTGTTTTCATTAATAATACTTTCGTAATGTTATACTACTTTGTTCATAATGCAGTGAGATAATTTTGAATAAGAAAAAATTAGTTTAATATTTATTATAATTAAACATTTATGCCTTAAAAATATTTTTTCCCTTTTATCTGGTTTAGGTTTAAACAATGCTAACAATTCTGTTTTGAAATTTACTGATGCTTTGAATTTTACACAAGATGAAAACATATATTAATAATATAGTAATTATAGAAATTAAATTATTATATAACAATGAACATGTATATTAGAGTTTCTTTGACTATTTAGCATATAAAAGATTATTTATTACTCATGATAAAAAGTAAAGCAAATGTTTAGTCACAGTTCTGACCTTTTCATCCCATTATATATGTAAATGGTATATGTTAAAAATGAGTATAAATAGTGAAAGTGAAAACTCTTTTTTGATAAATGAAAATTAACATTATACAATAAACAAAATTTACTTTTATTTATGTATTTATTTATTTATTCCAAACATAGATTGTATAACATTTGTTTAACTGTTTGTTGATGACGGGAATGCCACTTTGAACATATTAATGAATCAATACAAAACTAAACAGAATATAAAAAATAATCAAATTATAATATGCATTTATATATTATATATATATATATATATATATATATATATATATATATATATATATATATATATATATATATATATATATATATATATATATATATATATATATATATATATATATATATATACAGGGTGTCTCAAAACGATCCAACTATTTCAAGAGTGAGCGAGAAGCAAACAAGGCGCGGAGGAGGGGTGGCGCGAGCGTCGTTTACTAGAGCTTTTCTTAAATTTTTAGTTGCCTTCATGCCGTACACGGGAGAGCAACGTTCGTTTTGCGTGCGCGCGTATTTCGAGAACAATCGATCACTCATTAGAGTTCGACGGATGTATCGGTTACATTATCGATTGCGTAAGATTGCGGAAACTCCAAGCAATGCAACAATTTTAGCTTGGATCCAGACATTCAATACAACTGGAAACACTATTGGCGAAATCCATCACGGGCGTCCAAGGACAGCAAGAACTCCTGGAAACATTCAGTCAGTTGCAGATTCTGTAAGCCGACAGCCTCGACTCAGCGTTAGAAAGCGTGGGTCTCAGCTGGGGTTATCGAGAGCGACAATTCACCGCATAATGCGATCTGATTTACACCTAAAGGCCTATAAAATTCAGATTGTGAAGCTCTTCATGATAATGATTACGAATTAAGATTGAATTTTGTGAATGTTATGTTAGAGAGATTTAACAATTTCAACAACATTTTTTTTAGCGATGAGGCACATTTTCATTTGGACGGATACGTCAATCGTCAAAATTGTCGTTTTTGGGGAGAAACGAATCCACACACATTACATCAGCGCCCGTTGCATAGCCCCAAAGTGACTGTGTGGGTCGCTATGTCAGCGAACTGCATTATTGGGCCGTATTTTTATGAAGACAACAGAGGACATGCAGTGACTGTAACTTCTGCTCGCTATGTGGACATGATACGCAATTTTTTCGGGCCTCAACTGCAACAATGTGGGCATTATAACCGGCTGACATGGTTTCAACAAGATGGGGCCACATCGCACACCACTAACAACTCTTTAGCTGCATTGCACGAGTTGTTCCAAGAAAAGGTGATTTCACGAAGAGGTGATATTGAATGGCCACCGCGGAGCCCTGACGTGACTCCACCTGATTTTTTCTTGTGGGGTTATCTTAAGAGCATAGTCTACGAGAATAATCCACAAAATTTGACACATTTAAGAAACAATATTGAAGAAAAAATCAGGAGTATTCCTCGACCACTTCTTCAAAAAGTTTTTGAAAGTGTACGCAAACGGTTTGAGGAGTGCCGTCAACGTGGTGGCCGTCATTTAAATAATGTAGTGTTTAAAAAGTAAAATTTTGTTCCTTATCTTTTAATTCGTATCAATAAATGTATAGAAAAATAAGTTTACTGTATTTTTTTTTCCAACTGAAGTAGTTGGATCGTTTTGAGACACCCTGTATATATATATATATATATATATATATATATATATATATATATAAAGCATGTGAAATAATGAAATTATGTAAAAAATTAAAAGAAAACCATGATCAGGATCAACGCACTAATAACTAAAATTCATAAATGAGATATTTCCAAACTCTTAACACTGAAATACTCTATCAGAAATACGAGCACCAGCACATCGTTTGAAAGATTTGTAATCTTGACCTAATGAGTCTGAACATGAAACCAACCTGTTTGCTAGCACCATAGATTGACACAAAAAAAAATTAGAAGCTTGACTTGACCGGTGCATTAAGCCTGCTGAAATAGAGCGGTGGTCCTGGTAGGTCTAAGAGGCACTCCAAATTTGATACTTGATAGAAGATCTGAGCAATCCATAATCCCATTAACAATTCTGTATATCAGATATATGTCAAAATACCATCTTCTAACCTGAAGGGTGTCAAAGTTTAGACATGACACGAGCATAGTCGTAAAAATTCCTTCTGAATATTCTCCAAATAAGCTACATCACACTGAAATAGTGGGGACCTTATACTGTAACCATATTCCTAATTGGATCTCAACAGAGAGCAATATAGCAGCTTCAGAGTATTAGGCGAAACACATGAGGAACTACGCATAAAAAACCCAAGCCTACGGTAAGATTTGTCGGCAATATATTTGAGGTGTTCTTTAAAATTAAACTTGGTATCGAACATTATACGTAACTCACGTACAGAGACAAATCACTTTCAACCGAGTATCACCTATCCGATATTGACGGGCTAGAGGAGACATACATGATGAAAAGTGATTTGCTGGCATTAATCAATGTTCAAATGCGAGTAGTTGGGGTGACAGGCTGCAGAGATCTTTTTGCAAAGCATCCTGAGAAGCCACACCATCAATAGTTTAGTAAATCTTCATATCATCGGTATAGATCAGAAACTTATTAGTTGCTGCATTTCGAATATATTTTATGAAGATGTTAAACAATATTGGGCCCAATACGGGAACCCTGCGGTACACCATAGGACCATTCAAGAGATCTAGGTAGAAAATTTTTATATCTAACAACTTGAGTTCTACCGAGTAAAAAGCTTCAGAGCTAGGACAATGTAGGGCCGGAAATTCCAATTGCCTCAAGTTTTACAGATAATATGTTTAGATTCTTTGGCATATAGGTATAACGAAGCTTTGCTTCCAAAATGATGGAAAACAACCAAAACTGAGATATAAGTTGGATATACGACAAAGAGGACCGGAAAGTGCAAATCTACATCTCTTTATAAAATATTAGGAACTCCATCAGGACCTGAACTGAGCTTTTTTATTTTTTAATTAACCGAAAATGAATTGGGGTTTAAGAAACACCTCGCCTCAAATTTATTTATGAATTTATTTCGCATCACTGTAAAGAGTCGAAAAATTATCCGCGAAATAATTGACAATTTCATCTCCTACCGAACTAGAACATACTCTTAATTTGGTATGTTATGTGACTAGAACCATCATTCCATGTCATAGATTTTGGCAATTCATGATTCCCTATCTTCACAGAACATACCTTAATTTGGTATTTCTGTGATATGCCCTGAATTACAAACTAATTATAATGGGCTTATTGAACAAGTCTTCTAAGATAATATTCACGTGTGTGGTTTAATTTTACAATTTGGGTTTCAGTTAACATTAGTTACGAGCTTAATAATTAAGCTCGTAACTAATAACTAAATAATCATTATTATGAAAGGTATTTAGAAAACTGTGGAAAGTATCACAGAGAGTGGATGCTGTAATCAGTGTCCAAAATGCCGTTTATTGCTTCTGTTGGGAGCTATTTGAAACAAAACATAACAATAAATTCTGCGAGGGAATTAATGGAAGTGCTGCTCATTTCAATAATTATAAAAAATGGACATATTTATGTAGCGCTACTAAAAATAAAAACACTATTGATAGTATTCAACAAAAACTTTTAGTGGTTATGAAGAGCAGCGCTGGTACGATGTAATCAAAGAATAATATATGTGGTCCAATTCCTAAGTACACAAAATATGGCTTTTCGTGACCAAAGACAAAAATTATACGACCGTAACAATGGTAATTTTCTTAAATGTATTGAACTGTTAGGAAAATTCGATCTTTCAGTGACTGAACATAACGACGCGTAACGAATGATTCGGATTTCAAGAATATGCCGACTTATCTTGGAGATAAGATCCAAAATGAAACAATTTACATACTCGGTAACCGAATTCCACATTTTATTTTGAATTTATGTCAAATTAATAAATATTTTTCAATAATACTGGATTGTACCCCTGACGTTTCACGCGTACAGCAAATTAGTATAATAATAAGATTTGTCTTTTTTAACACAGAAAATAGAAATTCTGCAGTCCATCGATATGAATATGCAAGTTGCTTTATCTGCTTTAACGGAATTAAAGAAGTTTATGATAAAATTAGAACCGACGCAAATTTTGAGGAAATTGTAAATGATGCGATAAAAATTGCTGAAAAATTAATATCGAGGCTGAATTTTGCACCCTTTGCAGAAAAAACTTTCTGCAAACGGTGATTTGTGTGAAGAAATTGTGTCTTTTCAGTCTCTTTTCAAAAAATTATATAATGATGTGGTGAAAATTCTTGAATTTATATATTTAAACAATTTCACAGCTGTTCGCTCTAACATCTCCATAGCATTACGCATTTTGCTAATTATTCCAGTTACCGTAGCAAGCGCGGAAAGGTCATTTTCTAAATTAAAACCTATAAAAAATTACCTGCGCTCAACAATGAGCCAGGAAAGATTAACAAATTTAGCAACAATATCCATAGAGGAGGCTATATTAGACCATATAGACATACACGAGATTATTAAGGATTTCGCAAACAGAACAGCCAGAATAGTGGAAATAATATAATTTAAGTATGTTTATATTCTTACATATTTTAGACTCTTTTTTTTTAACATATACGTAATAGTTAAATCAGTATTATTAGAAAAGTCAGCTCTTTTGTTATTAAC
Source organism: Henosepilachna vigintioctopunctata (assembly GCA_030704895.1). NCBI lineage: Eukaryota > Metazoa > Arthropoda > Insecta > Coleoptera > Coccinellidae > Henosepilachna > Henosepilachna vigintioctopunctata. The sequence goes on along the minus strand of JARQZJ010000136.1, from coordinate 1,325,670 downwards.
ATCTAATTATTAAAATTAGATATAAAATCATAAATAAAGTATGTTAAAACTTAATTCGTGTTTTATTTTTCACAGTAATTGGCAAGCGGAAGCGAAGTGATTTTACCTATTTAGGAAAATATTATTTATCCGAAATAATTGTTCTCCAGTATATATAAATCTAAGTATATAAAACTGGAGAACATTTATTTCGGTCAAAATTAAAAAATTATAAAAAAACATAAGTTGAAAGATGAAGATTCGTGAAAAAAGAGGCGCTTCATAGGTTTCGCACAAAGGCGCTGTGGGGGGTCGGCGCGGCTCTCATGAAAATAAAATTAATATTTTTTTGCCTCATTTTGTGAATCCATCTTTATGAAAGCCCTGAATGTGTACTAAGTATATAGTTAGTATATAAATATACTAAGTATAATAATTTGAATTGATATAGAAATATAACGTGTGCTGGTATTCTATTATCGACTATTTACTAGCCAGTGTACTATCTATATACACTATCAACAAGTAGAATACGGGGTGCGAAAATCACTTTATATTTGAATGAGATTTTTCATTTCAATTTCGAATATCTACTAATATAACGAAACAAAGTCTAAGCGCCCTTGTGTCTAGAAGTAACAACAACAACAACAAAATGCGTTCATTAAGTGCTTTGATCAATTACATTTCATTTTTTCATTGCTAATACAAATTGGGAAGTTATAAGTTCTTGCGACCTTCTCCAACCCTGTGCAACTTAATTATCTTTGTACAAAAAAAATTATAGAATAATTTAAATTTTGTTATAGGATATAGGCCTAAAAGTGCGGCTGTGGCCGACTTCTTTATTACGTGCCATTCGGTCGAATGAAAGTAGTAATAAATAACACATAGTTCAGTCTCGGGCCTGCTAGGTAATATTCGTGGTTCAAATCGTCCACATTCTAACTCTTACTTACGTAAGTAAAGTTAGGCTGTGCCTCGAGAGTTATGATTTTCAGATTACTCGCGTAATGCGTGATGTAGTATCACACCTCAGAGAGTGATATCAATCAAGTGATATTACCTGTATTACACATGACATCGTCGACACATAACGATGTCATGTATCATTTTATTCATTTATTAAATATTCATTTTAAACTCCAGATCCGTTTTACAGACTCCTCTACAAATTTGCTATCGTCCTAAGTTTATTACAATTCATGAATGTCACAAACACGCATAAATCTTGCACCAATAACATAATCTATAAATTATTGAATAGTATTAACATTTAAATACTTGGTCCATATCCATTATAACTATAGAATAATACAAAAATTTCAATTTCATTTATACCTTTATTGTCATAACGTGACGCGTTTCGTCAGGATAATTCGTCGTACAACATTTTTAGACGATAACAGAGTATGATTTAATAACATATATCTGACTGTACAAGTATTTAAAAATAGAGCTTATAAGAATGAGAGCAACCATTGAGTTATTCTCAAAGGCCTTCCATGCAGAAATAAGTTTTTTTTTGAAAAGGGTCAATCATGGTGAATGGCCGAAGTTTCAGGGAAAATGGCTCAAATAGCTAATGATAGGATAGTGTGAAAAGGACCCCAAGAGTGTCATTGACTCATTAAACTAGATGGACAGGATGCTATCTTGATACCGCCCGGTATCTGAAGATCAGTAGCTTACCACATAATAATGATGAATAAACCAATCCGTTACCTCAAATGAATGGACTAGCTAAGTCTGACGCAATACCGACTCCAAACAAATGAGATTAGTGGTGTAAAATCCCATAAAAATTTGTTAATTTAGAGTTTTTTCATTTTTGGTAATACAAAAAGAACTTCAATTTGTGTATTTTGTTTAATTAGCCTACCTTCAAAGCAAATCAATCAATTTTCACCAAATTTGAGTAGGTACTTAATTCAATTAAATGATTTGGCTTGAAAACTTTTAATGTGTTTCCTTTAAAACACATGTTCCAAAACACAATGTATAAAGGAGAAGTCTTGTTGTATCGCCAAACATGAGAAAACACTGAATGTAACATTTTTACGAGACTTTACCGTTAAAAGCTTTTTTATTTACGGCCAATTATTAGCACCGCCCACTTCTGTCTCGTCAGGACTTAGACAGTGCAACAGATCGCAACCAAATCATTCTTATATTATTATTACTTATGTACCCCACAGGAACTCCCAACAGATACAACAATGAGTTATATGCTAGCTCAAATACCGCATTGAATGGAAATGGATATTTAAAAAAACTAGCGAAACATTGCATATTTGTTATGGAATGGTACAAAATTTTCGTTAGCTTGATAAATGAAAATTTTTACTTTGTTAATGTGAATAATTCAGTTTGAAAATGGTTGGTTTAATTATTACTTTGAAATCAATACCGATATTCTTAATCGAAATATTTCAAATAAAACGCTCTGGGAGCTGCCTAAGAAAACATAACTTATCGCTTTCGAGAGTGAATATTGAGTGCGGTCCGAAAATAATCGAACATGTTAAATGTAAATACCATACAATTGTTTCGACCTTTTTGGGACTAGTCAGGGGCATGAATCCAAACAATCAAGTTTAGATGGTTTTCCAAATACACCCAGGTACTGTCTTCAAAATGAGGGAACATTCATTCGTGAACTAATCACGTGACTCCCTATATGGAAGGAACGAGAAAAACTTTCACCAGCATTGCAGCATTTTCGTGGCAAGATCATTGCGTACGTAGAGGCTTTGTAGACTAATCATTCAACCAACGGAGAACTTTGTCTGCAGTTTTTTAAGAATAGGATTATATTCTGTGATTGATAGGTTGTTTTTTGTTGACATTTGTGTAAACAGTTTCTTCAGCTGATTATGAGTGTCAGTATTGACTATAATATATATCAATTAAGTAATGCCCTGCAACAGAATATAAAAGGCACTCACTTTCAAATGTTCAACAGTTAAAATGAAATTCGTAGAGAGAACAATACTCAACTACCTTGGAGAAAGACAACTATAATTTATTGATTGCTTCAAATTATTTGTTTAAAGACTTTAATGAATGATCTTACTTTTAGCATATCTGGAAAAGCGGCCTGTAAAAATTATTACTTAAATATACAAAGGGTTCTATATTCTAGTAAAGGTTCTAATGTACTCATACAAAAAGTAATGCACATATTTTTCACGTCTATATTTCCTGAGATCACAAATATTCACATTACAGATCAATAGTTAACAAGTAATATTATATTCCAAATTGTTAATTAAAAAAATGCCAGAACAATTTTTATCTATAAATGAAAGGCAAAATGAAGGGCACTCAATTTAAATAACAAATATACTTTTACTATTACTTCAAATTCTCTTAATGCAACTACTGCAAATATATTAGCCCAACAGTTTAGAATATGTTCTATGAATTATATTAGAGATTGTGAAGCCTTAGGGAAATTTTATTAGTGTTTGTTTCATCATCAATGAAATTCAGTAAGCAATTGATATCATTTTTCAAATTTATTTTTGCCAATTATTTCATTACATATTCAACAACCAGATGCGGCCATCAATAATATTCAAAAAAATAAATAACTATTATTATATAGTTGAATCAGTCAGACAGCTTAACAATTTATAACTGCTATTTATACTATATTTAATAGTGTTGGCGTTTACTTGATGTATTTCCATTATAATTGAATATAAGCTTAAATTCAAACACTTGAACTAATGATTTACACTTTATTGATAACATAGCATGACGCGTTTCGTCGTTCCGTTATTTATTTTTTTCTGTTAGCTTAGTTTTCATTTATTATTATTATGCTAGCATCTGAAGAAGTCGTTTGTAACGACGAAACGCGTCATGCTATGTAGTCAATAAAGTGTAAATCATAAGTTCAAGTGTTTGAATTTATATTATTATTATTATTGAAGTTTATACTCAATATTTATACTATTTTTAGAATTTATTTTTACCAACTATTTCATGACATGTTCAACAGCCAGATGTGGTCTTTAATCATATTCAAAACAAATAAATGACTATTGTTATTATTACAATCATTCATATTTACCAAAGTTACTGGAAATATTTGGAAACTAGTGAAAAATTTGGGATAAACACCATAATATTAGATGTCCACAATTCAAGGCCCTGCATATTTAATACATTTGAAGAATTCATATTCAACAAAAGACCTGAGATTTTGCATAGAAAAAATCAACGAACATAACGATTATATACATAAAAATATATGTTTGATTTAACTTTCTGATCATAAAACAAAACTTCTACTTTAAGGATCAATGCAACAAACATTTAATAAATTAATAGCGGAATTATTTACCCATTTTAAGCATATTACTGCATTAATGAATGTTAATACACAAATTACAAATAAATCTGAAACTTTGTATAAGCTTTTTCATTTGCATTCATTCATCATCCTAATTTTAATATTAGGAATACAAATTAGGAATATGATTTTCTCATCTCTATGAAAAATGTAGATTTAAATGAAATTTTTGCTTAAATTATAACATATATTGCAAAATAACTACTGATAATACCTTTTGAAAAATCAATTAACTCTAAACATGTGACAAATGCAAACAACATTATCAGGTAAAAGACAGGAAACACTAATGTTGCATTTTTTTTTTCAAAATTTGGAATCTTATCTTCTAGTCAAAATAAGTATTGAAATGTGATATAATATAAAAAATATAAAAATAATAAATTATTAATAAACAATCAGTGAAAGTGATTCCAATATTTATTAAAATATTAAGTTGATTCAGTTTTCAAACACTATCTGGAATGATTTACTATTCTTAGCATATACAATAAATGCTAAAAGTATTTATGTAATTTTATATTTCAATTCAGTTTTGGTATCTAATGAAATGATGGCAGAAAAACATATATCTTTGGTGTTTTTAGGTGTAATAACGTCATATTAATAATGATGGCACTTGAAAAACCAATTACCACATTCAAAACTTGTAGTTACAGCTTCTTATTCCTTCTTTTCATGGAGAAGTTCTGAAAAGAAAGGCTAATTAGTCAAGTTATATAATAACATAATACAACAAAATAACATTTAATGTCACAAATGAATTATAATTTTTTTTTTCAATCTACTAGTTAACTGACTTCTATTGGATCATTTTTACCTTCTTCTTCATCTTCATCTGCATCCAGAATATCAGCACAGCAAATGGAATACAAAATAAGTGAAAGAAACATAAGTGGTAAACCAAACAAGACTGAAGTTAATACTGGATTTCCTTTCCACATATCAGATAGTGATGTGCTTGTCTCAAAGTAAGTTCTATATATCTTGACAAAAAGACCATTACCACCATAAACCTGAAAAATAATGCATAAATTAGTAAGTGGAATTTATCACAATTATTATTGACACAATGCTTACAAACTAACTTATAAATTAACTGATAAGAGTCCCTTAATATAACAAAAAATTTCTCTAGAAATAACACAACCAATATCATGTAGTAAAAAAAATGATATTAAAACTTGATCCATAAAACATTAATCTTCTGTTCACTTACAGACCGAAATTCAGAATTTGCTTAAATTATGAAGAGAAAAATTTATATGCAATATCATTAAATTGTTGACTACTAACAATTTATGGAAGTAATATCATCAGAATAGTTCTCATACACATAGGTGATATCAACATTATAAATTAGCACAATTTCAAGTTTGAATGATATGTTTATATAATAATTACTAAACATTAAGTATTATTAAATGATAATTTAATAATTTTATATGAGAGATAATTGAAAGTACAAAATACGCTAAGTTCTCTGATACAGCAGTTCCTCTAAAGGTATTAATTGGCTACAGGATACATATAATCCTCACTGCTCATGAGGTTTCACAAATCTCACCATAAGAGTGTACCATCATTCATAACAGTTACTAGGAACTGTAGAAGCAAAAATATGTTGCCTGTACCAAGTGTGAATAAGACCATTGGATTTAGATCTTTCACTTACCTTGTACCCTTGCTATTCAATGAATTACTAGACAATATCAGGGGAGTAGGTTCTAGATCTGTATATATCAAATAATAAAGTATTGGATTCATCAAATTTCTAGATATAAGATTGAAAAATTTATGAACAGAAGCAATTTTATTTGAATTGTATTTTTTATTGTATCCTTTATGGATTAATTAGAACCACTATCTCTTATTGTATTTTGTTATTTTTTTTAATTTTTATGGTTTTGTTTCAAGTTTTTATAATGATTTAGTTAAGTTTATGTATTTTAAGTTACTCACGTACAAGTTTTAAACTTCAGTGAGATAATATATTTATTTGAGGTTTTTTATTGAAAACATTAATGTAGTTCATATATAGTGTGACCAAATAAACATTATTATCATTATTATTATTATTATTTTTCTCTCGCAGGTTTCCTTATTGCAAACCCTATTTTGACCTTGACAAAATTTATCATTAGCCAGCAAATAATAGCTTCAAGTTAATTGCATTTTTATACAGAAACCTTGCTAACAATACTAAAATTGGTAAGGTATTGATTGTAATCTCCAGCACAACTCATAAAAAATAGACAGCGCAGAGAGAAGCGTACAGATCAGCACTAGGATAAAACACAGGGACACAATACGCCAAAGGGCACATCATGGCGATTTTCTTCTTCTTACACAAACTATAAATAGGCCACGGAAAGGGAGGGATTTTGTACAAAGGGATAATTATACAAAGGAACCTACAAACATGCTTATAATTTCAAACCAACCGATTGAATAAAGTTGTACAAAATTTCATGAACTCTTAAGGAATGTAGGGATAAAAGGAACCCTATATTAAAAGGTTGATAAAAACTCAATACCTTATTAAGATTATTGAGTAGTTCATCTGATTTATGCCGATAATTACTACATGCGAAGATGAGATGATCCAAATAACCTATTTCCACACAAGAGCATAACGCGTTATCTCTAAGTCCAATCTTATTCAGATGAAATGGGCACAGATTATGACCACTTCTTAGACGGCATATTGTACGTACAAAGTCACGTCAATTTCCGATAGCCCTATACCAAACGATAACAGAGGGGTTTCTTTCAAGAGTTTTATAAAAACACCCCTTAGGGCTTGTCTGGTATTCATGGGTCCATTTTCTTCTAATATTTTCTTTGAAGTCTAGGAATAGGTCAGAGTGTACACAAGCTGAATGTTGAATTGCCTCCATAGATGCCAACTTGGCAGCCTTATCTACTTTTTCATTTGACTCAATTCCAGCATGAGCTTTTACCCACACAAATTTCACCAAAAAACCTCTCCGATCTAAGTTATATTTTGATACGAGAATTTTTTTATGAATAAACGATAGTGAACAGTCTATTTTAATATTTTTTAAGGAGAGGAGCGAGCTTTGGCTGTCTGATAAAATGATAAACTTATTATTAGTAGTTCGTGGATGAGACTCGATGTGTTCAAGAGCCATGGAGATAGCAAACAGCTCGCCGTAGAAAATTGAAAATTTTTTGTTAAGACTTAAATGTTTTATTCTTTCAGACGCAGGATCATACATGGCGGCGCCAACCGTCGATAAAGTAGATTTGGAAGCGTCTGTAAATATTTGCCTATATCCCAGAAAAAAGGTGTTGATTATTCGGATGAAATCTTCCTTGATAGAAATGTCCTCATAAGTAGGAATAGAAACTTGAAAGGAAGATTCTAATATTCCATAATCTATCGAAAATATTGGAAAGTTGGTCTCCATGTGTAGATCTTTTTGATGGTCTATAAGAGAGCTGTAGCAGGCTACGAGAAGAGGATCAGGTCTAACTACCCAGTATTTATGAGTTAGAGTAGTCAAGAAGAGATTGTGTAGTTTAGTAAGTAATGGACTTGTGATAGACACTTTTTTGAGAAGGACTTTACCAGCTAACAACATTCTACGATGAGCCAAAGGAAATTCTCCACTTTCAGAAAGTACAACATCATTTGGAGTACTGTTTAGCAATCCAACGCAGATTTTCAGGGATTTTCTCTGTAAAACATCCAGGCTGTTTATTACACTCTTGGAAGCACTTCCATAAATAAAGCATCCATAATCTAGAACGGACCTGATAAAGCTCTTATAAAAGAGGATTGCAATATTCTGATCCGCACCCCAGTGATTGCGGCAAACATAACGAAGTAATTGAATTCTTCTTTCAGCATTAGTTTTCACTGAATTAATCTGTTCCTTCCAAGAAAGCTTTTTGTCTAACAAAATTCCGAGAAATTTAACCGATGACTTGTGCAAAATACTGAAATTATCAAATTGGAATTGGTTTGGTAACTGCAAACGCTTGTTAGTAAAAGAACACATCACTGATTTAGATATACACAGAGAATGTCCATGATGAAATAAAAATTTTTCAAATTCCCGTACAGCCTCCACAATATCCTCAGAACAGTCGGTGATCGTTTTATTCGAGGAGTAAAAAACGATATCATCCGCATATTGTAAGATTTTAATGTTTGGGTTACTGAAAGATTTTTCTAAGCGATGGTAATAAATGATGAAAAGTAATGGAGATACGATCCCTCCTTGAGGTAGACCAATATTAGTATATCGAGGTCCAACCAAAGTATGACCCATTTTGAGAAAAAGTTTTCTATTGGAATAAAGGTTAAATATGAGGGCAGCAAATTGAGGGCTTAGACCTATTTCAATTAATTCTTGATTCAAGGTATCCAGAGAGATGTTATCATATGCACCTACTATATCTGCAAAAAATGCCATCAAAATGTTATTCTCGGAGAATGTTACATATATATCGGTAACCAAATGACTGATACAGTCATTAGTACTGTGACCTTTGCGGAAACCGAACTGAATTCTAGGAAATAATTTATTATATTCCAGCCACCACTCAAGGCGACACTTTAGAATTCTTTCGAATGTTTTGAGAACACAAGATCCCAGGGATATGGGTCTGTAAGAATCGGAAGATGTTGGATTTTTGTTTGGTTTCAGAATTGGAATGATGATATAAGTTCTCCAATCATCTGGGATATTTCCAGTACGCAAAATTTCGTTGAAAATATGTAATAGTACACATTTTGCACTACGGGGTAGGTTGAATAGCATGATGTATTGAATATTGTCAAATCCAGGAGCCGTATTTGAATTGTTTTTAAGGGACCTATCCAGTTCGGTCATTGTGAAGGGTTGACATAACTTATCGGAATTTTGAATTTGAGGTAACTCAATCATTCTATTATGCGTACCAGCAGGAGATAGTTTCGAGAAAAAATTTATGGACCAATCACCTTCAACTATCGGGTGTGAAATCGTTTGAATGTTTCGAAGTTTTTTTATGTTTTTCCATATTGACGAGATAGGTGTATATTTGTTCATAGAAGAGCGAAAAGCTCTCCACGTATCACGCTTATTTTTTTTAATGACATTTCGGCACGTAGCTTCTTTATTTTTGAAATTTAAAAAATTTTCCAGAGTTGAGGATAGTGAATATAAACGATACGCAATTTTTTTATTTTTTACTGCTAACTCACACTCGGCATTCCACCAATTCTTGTTGAATTTGGAGACAAACTTAGAGGAATATAGTGGGATACTTTCCTTGCAGGCCATAATCATTCTGTCTCTGAAAAGTTCATATTTCCAAACATTGTTTCCACTAGAAAATAAAAATGTGGAATTTTGCATAAAATCGTAAAACTTCTGCCAATCGGCCTTCTTTGTGTTGAATAATCTCAACGAATTTTTAGATACTTCTTCAATAAGTCCTAGATGTAAGTCCAATATTATAGCAAAATGATCAGATCCCAACGTGTCCTCGAGGACAAACCAATTAGAAAGAGTAAATAATGATCTAGATCCAAAAGTGAGATCCACCGCTGATTTTCTCTGGGAAGGAGGCATTAATCTAGTTGCGGATCCATCATTCATTAAAAATAAATCATATTTCTCCATTGCAGAAAGAAATTTAGTTCCTAGTGGGCTGTCCCAAGGGGACCCCCAAGCCGAATGGTGAAGATTGAAGTCACCTCCAACTACCGAAATGTCCTGTAAGGAGTCAAAAAATACATTCAATTCATCCTCTACAACATTTGAATTGGGAGGCATATAAATCGAATATAGAGACAGTTTCCGACCATTTTTTAGCTTCACGGCTACTGCTATACCTTCTACACCCCTGAGAGGAGGAAAATCGACGTATTCGAAGGCAATGGATTTTTTAATAAAGATTGCTACTCCTCCATAACCATCTATCCTGTCGTTTCGAAATATATTAAAATCTTGTAAAGTGAAATTGTAATGAGGAGATAACCATGTTTCGCTGAATAAACAAATATCTACATTATTTCGAGAAATGAAAATTTCCAAATTACCTTTATTTGCCATAATCGATCGAGAATTCCATTGAAGTATTTTTATTTTACGATCCATTGAGAAGTTCTCTAATTTTATTTTCTATAAAATCTACGTTTGAACCATTTTCAAAATTTGTGAGATCTGAACCACCGAAATCTTTTAAGATATTTTTAACTACGTGAAATATTATGTTTATTAGCGAACTAACGTCTGTACCTTCAGTTTGAGGGCAATAAAAAGAACCAATAATTTTCTTTTTGAGGCATCCTCCATTTTCTCCGGTAAAGGGGGAAGGTTTTATAATTTCTAAATGTTTACGTTTGAGTTCTGAAGCCGAAAGGTCTTCTCTTTTGAATTTTTAAAGGAGGGAAATGTTTATCATTCTTTGGAGAAGTATTTGTAATTACAGGCCCCACTGTTGAGGCCGTTGTAATAGAAAAACTATTCTTAATAGACTCAACAGCTTCCCTATATGCCATATTATTCACCGCCATTTTTTGTTTTATTTTTCGCTGGTTTCAAAACTAGGACAACTTTTACTGTCGTTGGATAAATGGTTTGCCTTACAATTTACAGAAACAGGGGTGTCTGATTCACATTTGTCCAAAACGTGGGGTCCACCACATCTGACGCACCTAGGATTGCTTCTACATAAATTGTCTACATGTCCAAATCTGAGACATTTCTTGCATAGAACGACTCTTTGGACATAGGGAAAAACTTCGCGAACACAACTAAAAATTACTATCCTGTCTGGTAATGATTGACCCTTGAACGATATGAGGATACTTGTTGTTGGAACAAAATCGAGAGAGCCATCGTCTTTAACTATTTTCTTTGTTAGTCTCCTTACTTCTAAAATTTTAAAAATACTGCCTGTTAGAGGTTCAATATGGGTTTTTAATTCTTCGTCCGTTATATCCAAATCAATAGATCTTATGACACCCTGTCTACGTATGAGAAAACTGGGAATATATGCTTCTAAATTATTATCTATCAAAAATTTTGACATCAAGAATTTATTCGCACCTAAATAGGATCTAAATGAGATTTTAATGCGATTTTTACCATTTTTCTCCAAAGATATAATACTATTTGCAATAGAATTATCACTTCTATGTATCATCTTTCCGATTGACATGGCATGCAAATTTCCTATATTCCTATTTTTACTCTCTGCATAAACAATAAATGGACCGACATCTGTTAAATCGTATCTTGCCGAGATTCTTTCTCGTAATGAATTACTAGAGGGCAATTGAAAAATATTATTAGAAATAGAATTTTCCTTGGGCACCGACGAATTTGTACTGTTACTTTTTGATACAGACGTTCTTCGATTATCTCTAGCATGCAACGAACTCACCGAGGGAGTACTTTGAGAATTTACTGACGAGGCATCAAGCGGAAAATTAGACGTATCCATATTGAAGTAATGTATTGAAGGCTTCCCTGATCACTTTGGATGTTATACCACCCCCTTTGTCGTGGGGGCTCTGCACTCGAGTTCATCTTAATTTTATTTCAACGAAAGAAATAAAAATACAAGTATAATATAATTACACTATAAACGCGTATGGCGAAAGAGATAAGGAAAAGACACGTGTGTACTAATCGAAATCTGGAACCAAACTGCGCATTATTATTATCTTGCCATCAATAAATCCATTGATCATGAAAATCTATTAAAAACATGACTATAGAATATTTTCACTGATTTACATCTTTTAAACGATTTCCTTTAGGGTTTTGTAATTTTCTTCACAAAATAAGCTTATTGCATAGTTTTACATCCAAAGTATGTAGTAATCTACGAATTTCAACAAAAGTTAATTCTTTTTTTTGACATTTCCAAAGCATTTTTTACATAAAATTTCTAAAATTTCATCCTTTTAATCCCAATGAACTTCTTCTGAAGCCAAACAGAAAGTATGCTCATAACTTTTTTTTTCTACAACTATTATGATATATGAAATCACAGAATGAATAATTGCATAACTTAGCATTTAGCAATATAAAATTTTATTTTATTAATGCTTACTGCTGCAGACTGATTGTAAATCTTTTCCAGAAATATCTCTAAGGTCTCTGGACTCATTTGAAACGGATCCTCCTCCTCTGGTATGTGATGGTGGTTTGTTGTCGAATTCAACACTAACAAATACGGCAACGGCAAAACTTGCATTGCGATGCTGTTGGCCAATTCAGGGCTGGCAATCCAACCAAATTGGAAATATCTGAAAATATTCCAGGACATTATGTACACATAATATAAAGGCAATCAAATCACAGCTTTTTAAAATGTCTGAGAGTATAAACGAAATTTAAATGTAATTTACTGAAGTAATTCTCTGCATCACGCCCTGTCAATCAATATATCTAATTTCATTACATCTCTTTTAGCAATTTACAGAAAATTTCAGATTTCATTTAAGCGTACAACAAGTAAATATTTTTGGAGCGCTAGGAAATGAACTAATGAAACTAGTATTTTCTTATGATAACCGACATACTCCACAAAATCGTACATTTAAAATGTTAGCTTGGCACAATTACAAAAGGTGTGATCAAAATTTTGAGGGAATTAATTAAGAGATTGAAAAAGAAAATTCTGAAAGGCGATAACCACACCGAGTCAACAAGGTTGAACTAACAGATTATTAAGTCTTGCTACAATTTCTGAATGTAAAGATTTTGATTATTTAAGATTCTACTAAAGGCGATGTGTAGGAGCAGAGTGAATACCAAGTTTTAGGTAGTTTTGAGAGCATAATATTTTATGAAATTGGTATAAATGCGTTCTCAAAAGTCCATTGCATAATACTTTTTGAATGAAAAAGGACCGTTTTAAGATTTGTGAGAGTTAAGTTAATTTGGAGAATTCAGTGTAGAGCTTGAATTCAACAGTATATACAAGAAAAAACAATCGATTTACTAGAGGAAAACGACATATGTTGCATTTAAGGAGAATGAACTCTTCAGTGAAGTAGTAAGCCTCTGAATCTGAAGATGAGATGCACTAATTATTCGCTGGAAGGCGACGAGTATTATGATAATACTTGTACATATATTATTTCGAATGTTTTTAGCAATAACAGGCTTCTTTTGATATGAAAAACTTTATTTTTGTTAACGTTTCGTTGTATTACTAATTTAATTATTATTAATTAGTTATTAATCAATTAATCATATTAGTTAATAAAACTAATTTAATTATTATTAAGTTTTGACAAAGTTGTGACATACAACGAAACGTTAACAAAAATAAAGTTTTTCATATGAATAGAAGCCTGTTATTGCTAAAAACATTCAAAATAAAATATCTTAAACAGGCAATAAATCTATTATAATATATATATATATATATATATATATATATATATATATATATATATATATATATATATATATATATATATATATATATATATATATATATATATATATATATATATATATATATATATATATATATATATATATATATATATATATATATATATATATATATATATATATATATATATATATATATATATACATATATTATAAGTATAAGTTACACTTTTCCCTTATACTTACATATGAGAGGAAGGTGTTACTTTATTATACAATATAGGAATGGAAATTCCATCTTGATTAACAAGAAAATATTAGTTTATAACCTTTTCGTTCTGTATGCAATATTTTAAAGTTGTTGTCGAAGACATGGTTCTCTTCTAAAATATTTGCATACAGAGCGAAAAGGTTATAAACTAACCCTGTTAGAAGCCATGAAAATCAATAAGAGGATGAAATCGAACAGTTTATTAAATGATCAAGTTTTAATGAAGAAAATATTAAGAAAATAAAATTACAGATTTATAGACAGCATGGAAACAGATAATGCAAATTTGAAGGACAGATCAAATAAACAAATTTCAGAGTTAAATGTAGAAATAACTGAAAAAGACAGTTACATTACTAGATTGCAATCATTCAATAAATACTTCATATGAGGATGTAGTACAAAATACTTCGATAGCGAAAATATATCTGCCAGAAGCCAACAATGAAGTTATGAAAAGGAAAAATATGCTTATACATAGTAGGAGATGAGGTTGTAGATCAGACTAATGGAAGCAATCAAAAGCTCTTGAAGCAAGAGAAAATTAAAAAATATATATCTAGAAATATGATTGAAACAATATAAAAATTGGATAAATAATTTATGAGACGAATTTGGCAATTTGGAAACTTATTAAGATAAAATTGATGAGACTACATTAACCTCAGGTGAGTTGAATGATTACTTTCAGGAAGTCGCAGTGAGCACTTGAAACAGGTTATACCTTCGATAGATTATTTGTATCCTCTAATAAAGAGATCAATGGAGAAAACTCAATGCAATGTTTAATTCTTCAACAACTGAACAATTATTACGAATAATAAAACATATGAAAGTAAAACAAACTGCTGATATGTATGAAATGAATAAAAACCTTTTGCATAGCTTTCCACATTTTTTCTCAAATGTTTCAATATTTCAATATGTCAATTCAAGTTATATTTCAAATTAACTTATCTTAGTGACAGAGGAATGAAACAACATGTAGAGGAATACATTTACACATAATTTGGAATAAATGAGACGACAAGCCTAGTCAAAAAGTCATTGGTTGATATATCTAAACTGCACAACATGATTGCAGATATTGACATAAATTTTAAATTTAGATATCAGATCATCGATGAGAACATTTATATAAAAAGATATCAGTCGTAGATCAGTTGATGCCAAAGAATCTTGTTGAGAGTGAAAAATACAGTCCATGGTTTTCATTTGAATTCTTCTAAAAAATTAAAGAATGAGACATATGTATAAACAGTTTGCACTTTCTAGAACAGATGATGATTGAGTTGCCATTTATAAACGAAGTAGTAGAATTTATTTGTAGTGTACTTATTAATCATAAGTAGAAATGTTATTATGAAAATGAAGAGGATCGCAACAATGACCCAGAAAAATTTTAAAAATATAGTGTCGGAAAAAACTAAAATGTAGATCTGGCGAAGATCTACATCTAGAAGAAGATCTCCTGAATATTAGTAAATCTGGAGGTAAATTAAACAAATTGAAATTGAATGTAAAAAATCAGAAGGTATGATAATTAGAAAGGAAAAAGTTTGTAAACCCAAACGAAAATGTTATTATAAAAATAGATGGTGAAAGAATTGTACTAGTAGAGAAATTAAAATACCTTGAGGTAATAATAGACAGAAATCCTAGACTTAATGAGCACATAGATTATATCTGAAAGAAAATAGAAATAATATACCTCTGTGGGTGGTCTATTAACATCTATCTATTACAACATCTATTATGTTGTCTTGTCTCACTTAAATTTTGCAGATACTGTCTTATACCAGGCAGTACATCAGTATTCCGACATCAGTTATACAGAATGCACATTCTTGACAATAAAGCAATGAGTGCCATCTTAAAGCTGAACAGAGAAACACTTATAAGCCAAATGTTGAAAATGTTAAAATGGGTGGAATGCTTTAATATAATATTTGTACATAGAATTAAACTTCAAATTGATAATTGATGAGGCCGATACTTGGGGAAAATTAATATCCATAATACAATATTTAAAATTTTCTCATAATTTAATATAAAATACGCATGACGACGTTTCGAAGTACTACTTCTTTATCAAATGCTGCATTAATACTAATGTATTAATCCAGCATTTGATAAAGAAGTAGTACTTCGAAACGACGTCATGCGTATTTTATATTAAATCATGAGAAAATTTCAAATATTGTTGTATTATATATAATTATACTTCAACTTGGACCAAAATATTTGTGCAATAAATTGAAGGCTTTAAGTAGCATCCATGATGATAGCACATGAAATAGAATAGACAGGTTTATATTGGAACATAAAAAGACAAAAGTATCACAAGATCCGTTTTTTTAACCCCCTGATTGCATATAATAAGTTGCCATTAAACATTGGAACCTTAAATATAAAAAACCTTAAAGTTCAAGTTAAAAGCTTATATAATGAAGCAATTGTTAAGCCAAGATTTACACATATATTAAAAAGAATCTACTAAGAAAAGAAAATTAACAATTGTTTCATTATGTTTATCGATTTACATCAAGTATCAGCCTCATCAATTATTAATTTAAAAGCTTATATTTGGGAAAATATAATTTATAATTATTATATTTATTATTGTATATAATTGTGTACCTTGTGTTTGGAGAGGTGCGTTTTTCAAAGAAAATTAAAACTTGACAAGGTCATTTCCATATAAAAATGAAAATGCAGGTTATGCTGGTAATAACAGGTCCATATAAATTTTCTTGTTATATCAAGATCTTCGCGAAGGTTGATTTTTTAGAGAAAAACTCAATACTTAATAGCTACCGTGTGGATTTCGAAGCTGCAAATCCATAATTACAGCTATGTCAGATTTGTTGGAGGGCGTCGCGACTGCTGTTGGCAATTATTAGGATGCTGAAATTTCAGCTTGAAATTTAAGGCATTTGATTGCGCGATAAGAGAATTCATTACAGAAATTGTAATTTTACGGTATTCGTGGAACTGACTGTAGTTGTTTACTTCTTCCTTAACTAACAGGCAGCAGCAAGTTGTGTGGAAGAATAGTACATCTTCTAAAATGATAATTAATTATGGTGTTCCCCAAGGATCAATATTGTGACCAATTCTGTTTATCATTTACGTCAACGACCTACCAAGTAACTTATAAAAACTTTTTACTTGGTAGGTCGTTGACTTGTAACTTGTTGGACTCGCAAATAGCGAATTTCTATGACTACATCCACAGAAAGTCTGCTGACTCACTTTTGCACAGAGTGACTTGCCAAATTGATGACTCCACTCCTCTGAAACTGAGCGAAAGTCAGTTTACAAGTTATCATCAATTCAATAATGAAAAGCTAAAGAGTTGAAGAGAAAAAACCTTGTACTGGGAGTGAGTCATGAAAGAATATGTCGACAAAGAGTCGAACTATTGGTTGTTCTCAGGCAGAATGTTTCCCGAAACTGAAGGCACAGTCCCAATTAATCAAGGCCAGGTGATTCCACTATCATTAAAATTACAACTTCTATAGAAGGAAAAGGTGCCTTACTGCAACTACATTCCTGAACCAATTTTGGAGACCCTATAGAATAACCAGAGTACCTTGACTTATCAAACAGATCTGAGAAATTAGTTTTATCGAGGCGGTCATTCAAAATGTTAACAACCTAATTGAGAAGAATGCCGATAAAATCTCTAAATATCGAGAACTTGAAGTGCGAGTGTAGAGACACTGGCACATGAATTTTGTCAATACGGTTCCAGATATCTTGGACTATAATACCAAAAACTTGGTATTATACCAAAAAATAGGACTGAGCGAACACCTCAATAAGAAATTACAGAAATGGTATTTCCCACAGCGAGGACCGTTACAAAGTTTCTGGGAAATAACAGAAATCAACATTTTTACAACCTACTTTATGAAGCTTTTAAGAGGAATATTTCATTGTTATCTATTTTTAAGAGGTGTCCCAAAATTAATGCAAGATTTAAATTTGCCGCCATTTATGCGATATGATAACACAGTTCTTTTTGCCGAAATTGGATGATATTGATGTGGTGAATATGTGATTTCAACAAGACAGTGTCACATGTCATACAGCCCATGAAATACTTCAATTACTGCACGACCCATTTTTGGTGATCATAATTGGTCCCCTAGATCTTGTAATTGAACACCATTAGATTTTTTTATGGTTTTTAAAATCACAGGTCTACGTCAACAAGTCCACCACCACGCGTGCATTAAGGAGGAGATTTAACGCTGCATCAACGAAATTCATGGAAAATTTCCACGATGTGTTATTCAATAAATTACCTTTGTACTTTTTGATTAAATCACAAAATTACAATCAAAAGACGAAAAACTGTGTTTTCTACTCTATTCAAATATTGCATTAGTTTTGGAACAAACTGTATAGTAGAAGATCCGAACTGAAATCGATCTTCACTGAGCTGATAATAGAATGAAACATATTTTATAACAAATCTAGTATATTAGAAAATATGTTAAAAATGGGTTGCCTAAAAAAAACCTGGACAGACAATTTTTAATTATTTTAAAAAAATGATTTTTTTTAAATGTTGCAACATCAAGATAATAAGAAAATTTTTTCCCTGACTTGAAGTTTGAAACGTATAGAATGTGCAGCCGTTGGGTTGCCTATTATTTACCGGGACAGACTACTCGGTTGTCAGGTATAAATAGGTATGTCGACGCCAGTTACCTTCACTTGATTGGATTATAGAAGAAATTTCAATCAATATAAGCGTTCTTTTATTGCGAACACGTTGATATAGGGTTGTCTGCAAAAAACATGGTCCTAATAGGGGTTTCCGAATTTTCAAGATTTCAATTTTAACGCGAGTGGAAATGTGTGACAGAGAGATCCGAGTTGGGTAGAGAAAGTTGCAGAGTCAATACTCATGAAAATTTGTGCATCACCAGCTACAGAAATCCATTTAATATTCGACCGATATTTATCACCTTCAATTAAGGATTCCGAATGCCAAAGTCGAAAAGAGTTTGATATCCCATATAAAATTACAGGACCTCATCAAATTAGACCCAAAGATTTTGTGCAAAACCTTAAAAATTATCGTTTCAAAGATGCTTTGGTACACTTTTTGGCTGATTATTGGGAAAACAAGAATTTGCTGTCAATAATACGAAACAAAAAAATATTTTTAACTGATGAACTTCTGTGTTACTCGTACCAAGGTCAGGAAATGACCTTGAATTAAAAAAGTCGAAGAATTTGATTATACATGCTACCATGAAGAGGCAGACACGAGAATTGTTTTTCAAGCTCATAAAGTAACACTAGACTCCAGAATTCTGATAAAAGCTTCTGATACTGATGTTCTCGTAATTTTACTCGAAAATATGCACAAACTGTCACAGCCTACAATTTTTATAGCTACTTCAGCGACTAAGAAGCAGTCAGACCACCTCGATTGCATCAACTCCATCGATTTAGCATTAAAGTTTGGACCCACTTTTCACGCATTCACAGGTTGTGATTACACTGCGGCATTTTATAATAAACGAAAAATTAGACCATTTAAAATATTTTCTAAAGATGAGACGTATCAAACTATTTTTGCTTCATTAACTGATGAAGCTGATATTTTTATTAATGAAAAAATGAAAGCTGTTCAAGAGTTTACAGCAAAAATGTATGGCGTGAATTACTGCCAGACAGTTAATGATGCGAGAACTAGTATTTTTATGAAGAAGTATGACGCAAGAGAAGACAGCGAACGATTTTTGAAGGAGATAAAAAGTTTTGATTCCAACTTGATACCGCCATGTTGGATTTCCATACTACAAAAAATTTTAAGAACTATATATGTAAATTCTATGTGGCTTATTTCAACTGATGCTGTATGTGCGAAATTAAACCTTGAAAGCTACGGTTGGCATTTATATGATTTTTTAAAACCAACTGGTTTTATTGGAGATCAAACTCCTTTGAAAATCCAGGACATTGTCGAAATGGAAGAAATTGAGGAAGAAACTAATAATGAGTCAGATGAATTCAAGAATCAAAATTATACTTCTGATGAATCAGATATAGAATAGAAAATATTTATTATAATTTATTTATTATTGATATTATTTTTGTATTTATGCTGTTTTTTAATAAAATTTTCAAACGTAATACAAGATTTTTAGTCTATCTTTTTTTTATTTATGAATTTGAATTTCTGGCTATCCACTTTGTTTCTCATAAATTTTTTTGAAAGAGAAAAAACATTTCAAAGTATTGATATTTGTATTATTTATGTCATTATATTTTGAGTTAGAAAAACTGGTATAAATATATAATGATACTTAAAAGTCAATAAGTAAATTCATTTTATATATATATATATATATATATATATATATATATATATATATATATATATATATATATATATATATATTAATTATATATATATTTAATTAGGGTTATATATATATATATATATATATAGTGATGTGGGCCGTGGAGGCAGTTAAGAGACACTTGTGTGTTGGCTGATATTGCCATAAAAATCCTCGGAGCCCCCATAACATCTGCAGCTACTGAGAGAACATTTAGCACTTTCTCTTGGATTCACAACAAGAAAAGAAATCGTTTGACCACCGCAAGAGCATCAAAAATTACATATATCTCTCACAACTGGCATCTTTTGAACCAACAAAAAAACCCAAACCAAAGAAAACCAAACAGAAACCATCAACTGCCAGAGCAGGCACCAGTCATCAGGAAGTTGAAGATGAGGAGGAAGTGGACAGACCACGGTCCCTTGATGAATTATCATCCGAAAGCTTGACGGAATCTGAAGATGAAGCCTTGGACGTTAGCGAGGAATCCGATTAAAGATCAAAAGTTTAGATCTAAAGTAGAGAACTTAGATTTTTATTCATTTATATTTTTATCCAACAGTACATCATTTTTCTTTTGCAATGGGCTTAGGCCTATCATTTTTACTAAGACAAGAAAATGTTCTTTTTTAGAAATGTATTTTATTTTGTTTTTTTTTAATATATATTTGTAAAAAATGTATTACTTTTCATTGATTTTCAGGTCTTCAAGTAGGCGAGTAGGTCTACAAATTTCAATTTGTTTAAAACTCTTTTAAATTGTTTTTATTCTTTGTTTGCTTGTTGTTTGTTTTATGATTCAGAATAACTTCAAATATTAATATGAATATTTCTGTAGAATTTCTCTTATTAAGCCATTTTCTTATTTGTAATTTTTTAGCAAAGTGGCTGTAACTTGTACAGTAACAATTTTTTTTCTTTGTACATAATAAAAATAAATTAATAACATTATTAATAGTTTTGAACTGTTTTGGAGTATTCTAAAATGTTATATACATCATTTATTGCTAATAAAAAACTATTGATGGTAAGTTCAACTGTTTTTATTGCATCATGAATACCCAAAAATTCATGAATTTTTATAAATTAAAATAATTTTGTTTATGTTTGTTAATTGGTTATTATATATTTATAAAATTATAAAAATTGAAATAGCCATAACATTTAATAATATACTATTTTTTAGTAAGTTAATTTGACTGATGTTATTCGATTTATGACACGAAAATCCCTGTTTATTTACAAACTTGATGTATTATTTTTTAAAAAAAAAGTGCTAAATCATTAAAAAACAGGTACTAGCAAAGCTTAAAGGTACTGTAAAAGGTGTTATATACTATCCTAATGTATTATATAATGATAATATATATATATATATATATATATATATATATATATATATATATATATATATATATATATATATATATATATATATATATATATATATATATATATAGGGGTAAATATAAATGAATTTCACTCGATTTCATAAATACCCAAAATACCCGGGTATTTATGGATTTTGGGTATTTTTTTAAATACCAGGTATTTACATCACTATAGTATATATATATATATATATATATATATATATATATATATATATATATTAATTAATTTAATATTTTAGTATTATAATATTATTATAATAATTATTATTTACAACTCAAATGTCAGTTGCTCCAAAATAACGCTCACTGTTTACTATAGTATCGCTGTCATTCTCTGTCGTATGAATACCGAGCATGCGCACTTTCTTGTATTCGAAGTCCCATTACATGCGACTGCCATGTTGTGTCCTTCTTTATTATTACACGCTATACTCAACTCGCATCTCTCTGTCACACATTTCCACTCGCGTTAAAATTGAAATCTTTAAAATTCGCAAACCCCTATTAGGACCAAGTTTTTTGCAAACAACCATATATCAACGTGTTCGCAATAAAACAACGCTTATATTGATATAAAATTTTTTCTATTATCCAATCCAGTGAAGGTAACTGACATCGACATACCTGTTTATACCTGACAACCAAGTAGTTGTCCAGGATTCTTTTAGGCAACCCATTTTTAACTATTTTCTAATATACTAAATTTGTTATAAAATATATTTCATTTTATTATCGGCTCGTTGAAGATCGTTTTTAGTTCGGATCTTAGACTATTATATGCAGTAGTAATCTTGGATTATGAAATAAACTACGCTATACTGGTAGCTAAAAACTCATTAATATATATCATACTTTGAAGGTACGGAATTAATTGTCACCAAATTTGTCAATACAATTAACTGTATCATATAATAAATAGAAGAGGAAAATTATTCCCTCTTCTTTGTACCATTCATTATACCACATCAATCTATTGTATGATGCAACCAAAAATATGTACTCTGTTCTAAATATCATTTAAATATCCCTAAATAGTTTAAATAGTCTGATTATTGTATAATGTCTTTCTCACATTTTACTAAATATCTTGAAAAGTGTGAGATTGCAGTCAAGGAAAAAAATACCTGTGGTACTTGTCGCGATTTTTCAGGATTACCGATTCCACCATGTCTTTAAATTCTTTCATTTCTGGCGGAATCTCTTGAAGTTTATTTTCTTCCACTACAGCTAACACTATGTACTTCTTTGTCTGCAAGATTTCATTTATGTTGCCTCGTGTTACCTTCGGAAAGGTGGCGAAACGTTCTTCGTTGATCCAGTTGTACATGGAAGTGTTTAGGTGGGCTGGGTCACTGACATTCGTGTCGACTGTAAAAACAAAGAAGAAGGGTAATATTGCAATAGAGCAAGATTCATTTCAGGGAAAAACGAATTTATACATCCACTCAAGGACTTCTAATCTTAAAATAAGACCAAAAAGCTAGTGGTTGCTTTTTTCAAATTAATAATTGATGAGGCCGATACTTGATGTAAATCGATATTATTTTAAACTACTACTAAAATGTGCACTCTCGAATCAGAACCTGTACTTCTAATCTTTGTTACACTACATAATAATAACTTTACTATTTGAATGGTATTGGCGTTTACTTGATGTGAATTCATTATAATTAAATATATGATAAAATTCAAACACTTGAAATTTTGATTTACACTTTTATTGAAAACATAGCATGACGGGTTTCGTCGTTATAAATGACTGATTATACTGATAGAGTCAGTATTCTATTATCATCTGAAAAAGTGGTTTATAACGACTAAACGCGTCATACTGTTTTCAATAAAAGTGTAAATCAAAATTTCAAGTGTTTGAATTTAATAATAACTTTACTGATAGTTGTCATTAAAAGTACCAACTAGTTTAGATGAATAATTCTGTTCTTTTTTGTATTTGTTAAAATTGTTTTATATATTTTTATACTATTACATACAATATTATTCCTATAAACAATAACCATCAGATATTTGAGAACGAGATAATTTTTGGAATTCATGAGTGGTTTTACTAGATCGAATTCAGTACCAATATCATTATAAAACATATGAAATTTCATCTATAAGTCACGATAAGACTGACGATAGATGAACCTGAGTCAAGTTCTTAAAGCCCATTTCTGTGAGACGAAAATACAATCCATCAAAATAGAGCTACCACAAAGTATACCATAGGACATTACCGATTAAGAACTTGAAAAGTAGAGAAGTCACGTTTCAAAACCGACACAATCCCCCAACATAAACAGAGGATATGTTACACCATTCAATTTATTTTTTAGTTGCACAATATGGGAAGTCACCTCACTTCAACCTCCAATGCGCCAAATGTCCCACAAAGAGCTCTCCTTGTTCTATCAATGCAAAAGAAGACACATTCTACCTACTGCTGATTGAGAACCAGCCTGTTGTTAAGCCACCATCTGGACATCTGAGGATTTTACGAGAAAATTAGTGTCATCAGCGTACATTATTAGGCCAAGCAACAAGAAATTTGTTGTGACATAATTCGTTTCAGCAAACCGACTGTGCCATTAGAAGACAAGCACTTCAAACTTCATTTTTCCTATTATTTGGACAAGCAAATAGCAATATTAAATTTTTTATTGACGATTTATACCAAAAAATCGCATTTTTTGAAATTTTTATTTATAACATTGAAAATGATTATGCAAACTAAATGACATCAATACATAAATTGCAGGCGATTCAATAGCGAAGAAAATGAGCCGTCATTCGACCCGATCGAATAATTAGAAGCGGAGAAAATTCGGATAAACTCGGAAATTTATTGTTTATTTAACTAATTAATTACTCCGTTAATTTTTATCTTATCTGGCTGGAATTGCCGTTTTCAATAAATCAATGAGCTCTATTGCAAAATGTCTGGATGCTACACAAATTGTCCAATTTGGTTTGTTAAAACGGAAAGTACAACAAAATGTTGATGCATATAAATTAGCCAAAGATAAAGCTAAACTAGAGCTCAAAAGAGTAAAAAGTTCATGAGATCGTTTCAAAAGTGAAGATGGTTTAATGTATACAAATAATACAGTAACAGAATGGAAAATACAATACGCAATTAGGTGAGTTTATGACATGAACCAAATCATATGCAAAACTGAGAGTCTGGGACATCCGATACTCCCAAAATAACATTAACATCGAAAAATATCATTATGGACACTTAAAAAAAAGAGCTAGCACATAATGAAGAGAAAAACTGCCGAGTTCATAGAAAATGTGACCAAAAATTTCATGATGTTTTTTTAATCTTCAATTCCTTTTTCTAATTTTACGTCATGTGAGTTATTGTACATATGAGTTTTTTGGTTATGTTTCTATCTATTTTAATGCCTTCTGTCTTAATTTACCACTGTCGATATAACTATATTCCTAATAAACAGAACTGTTTTTTACACATTCACACTGTATTTTGTAAGCCATAAAGTTAGTTTTACTAGGAGAGTATGACTGGTCGGAATCAAGGCCATCACTAGTCAGATATAGGAATATTGGTCATCACTTGGTGGGTATATGGTGCTTTTGGTTCATTTCCAATCGTTACCATCTAACACCGAAAATATCAATAATACACCCATTATAAGACAAAATTATATGCAATTCTTAAAATAAGGATACGCAATTTTTCATAAAAGTCTTTTTTCAAATGAACTCTTGGGTAACTTTATTATCTTTAGAAGGATTCATTTAAGCATAGTGATCAGTGGTTGAAATTTGGTAACAACTGTTTAATTGTCTCTGCAAAAGATATTTATTACTTTTTGAGAGTTATTGGAAAATTAAGACCTTTACAGGTCTATAAATTAATCAATTAACAGCTAGATAAAGTTATTTATTGTACATTGCTTGTTACTGCCAAATAACAGGTATTATCTCTATTCTAAAGTAATAGAAGAAAAAAATACTCACAGGGATAGAAATAATGTGTGTTCTCCTTATGAACAAATAGAGCAGGTAACTCAGTAGTAAAGTTCACAAAAGCACTAGCTATCTCTTTACTACAGGAATAAAAAAAACTATGTGACTGAAGTTGTCCTGCAACATTATTAAAAGATACCCATAGTGGACCTTCTTGCTCTCCTACATACATGAAAAAAAGCTGATTCATATTCTTCAGGTTTGCTAAACTTTCTGGTCTGAGCACTTCTTGAACTGGGGGTCCTGCCATTCGTAAGGCAAAGTTTATAATATCATCTTTATTTCTATCACCATGGAAGGTAATGGCATTGTCACTTGTAATACTAAAACGAATTAACCATTTACATAACAAATTCCAGTAATTTTAACATTATATTAAGGTAATTCATTAATTACAATTTAATGGTTGGAAATCCACTTATTCCAAATTCTGTAGCTAAAGATGTAAATCGTGTGCAATCTACTTTCCCAACTCTCACATTAGTTCTATAAAGAGCTTGAGCAACATGAGCCCATACAGGTTCCAATCTTTTACAGTGCCCACACCATGGAGCGTAGAATTTGACTAGCCATTGTCCCCCATCTTTTCGAATTTCAGAGAACTTATCACTCAACTCTAAAACTCTCGATCCCAAACATCTCTCAGATATGTACGCTACAACAGTGAAGTTGCAATAACAAGCGTCAGTTTTTTAACAATTTTACCAATAACTTAAATACCTGTGACTAGAAACGTAATAATTAACTTCATATTAAATGTTCAGATATAATTAATGTTAATTCAAAAGTGGCATAGTATAAGATATTGATCTATTCTGCCAGTCGAAGTTACAGCTGAAATATGTATATTGATTAAACACAGGTTCATGAACTTGAAAATATCATAAATAATTCAATTAATTCCAAAGGAATGGAACACCTTCGATTTAATACTTTGTACTTCGGTTCGGAAAACTGGTAACAGGAAAATTTTCTTGAACGTTTTGACAGTTTCACAGAAATAAAGATTACCAATGAAAAGTTGTATCTACAGTCATTACGGTATAAATTAGCCAAATAATAAATAAAGCGCATAAACATTTTATAATGAATATATTTACGAAATTTCATAATCAAAATTTATGTTTCAAAAACAAATGAACACTTAAAAGAAGATCTAAAATTAAGTGAACACAATTCAACTAATTATTAATACGAGATGATGGAAAACAGCCATCGAGTCATATAACTGTCAGGATGTGGTTTGGCGACTACGCTTTGCGTTCTTACTTACACCATAGATGAATAGATTTATTTCGTAAGCTATTCCAATTTTTTAAGAATTGCTAATTTAAGATATTTTTAGAGTAAATTTTTGTAATATTTGCGTAATTTTGTGGTTGATTTTCTGTTGGTATATTATTTTCAATGTATATTGAGAAATAATATTAGCATTTCATGTAGTGTCTTATTATGTTGTCAGAAATGCAACCATTTACGGCTTTTATGGTGAGTTAACCTCATATACCTTCCAGAAAATGGAAATATTCACAATATCCAATTTTTTTTCAGAATGTTGAGAATACTAGGTCATATATTGATGACTTGTATTCAAGCGATCCAGAAAGATGCTTGTCTTCCATTATATGTATAAAAAATTCAGTGATTGGATCAAACCGCCAAAAGGAGAGCGTAATTGCTCAAGGGATAGTACCAAGACTTATACAGTTACTTAAGGATGATAATGTTAAAACAAATGTAAGAATCGAAGCAGCGGTAACCCTGGGGTCATTAGCAAAAGGTACTGAAGATCACATAGAATTACTGCTGAAGTCTGGAATTATACAAATGCTTCTTGACCTATTGGATGAAGAAGATCCTAAATTAGTTGATGCGTGTTTATGTTGTCTACGTACATTATCTCAGCAAGACTCCAGCTCATTAAACAAGTACTCACTGAAGCGTTTAAAAAAATTGTTGAGTTTTGCTGGTCCAAAGGAGAGTACTCAGCGCCAAGCATGTATTGCTACTATACTAGGAGCAGCATGTAAGAGTGTAACTGAGCAGAATAATCTTTGCCAAGTTGGTGCTCCTGCAGTGTTAGCATCTCTGTTGGCTGTAAAATGTTCTGCTGTGAGGATTCCGGTTCTCACTTGCTTGGCTGCTATGTGTTATAATAATCCATCAGTGGCATCGGAGATTGCAAATACTGAATACAAGGATACAAAAGTACCTTTTCATCTTTCCACTTTAATTTGTCGCTATAGACAAATTGAAATGCAATTGGAGGCAGCTAGATGTTTGACTAATTTATATCGATCTGGTGCGCTATGTGCAAGCGATTCTATTATAACTTATAGAACTTTACCTTGTTTAGTTCGACTGTGTCAAGTAAGTATTAGTAATAATTAATTGGATACATTTTTGTTTTTCATTTTGGTGTTTATTCTTTTGCAGGTAGAAAATTTGGAACAGCATCGGGCTGCAGCAGCTGAAACATTGGCATATTTGACAGAAGTAGACATTGATTTACAGAAAATTGCTTCGATAAGTAATCAGTTGGTGAGTGCTCTGGTGGATCTTTTGAATTGTCAAAGTGTATCAGCAAGACAAGCAGCCTTCAGGTGAATTTTTGGTTAACTTATGTCAATTGTTTTTCATTTATATAGAAAATAATTCATACAGCTATATTAATTTCAGATGGTTATTATTTTTGGTGAAAGATCAGATTTTAATGATTTTTCAATTACTCCTTGATTGACTTGTTGAAAAAACAAGCACAAATTACGATATTCAATGATAACCTTTTAAAAAATTTTATTTTATTACTATTAAAATTAAAAGATGAAAAAGTTGAATAGAGTGCGAAAAGCTAAAATAATTATTACTGATACATCTAATATATGCGACGAAGTCGTATGATTCCTATTTCTGTGATTCTAAAAATTACACATTTCAACAAATGTAACTATTGTGTAATACACACATAATATTATATAGTTACAGAAGGAATAGGCAAAATGTAACACGAGTGCTGTTGCAATTTCAAATCATTGGAATTATTTACTCAATTATGTGTATAAAATAAAATGTTTTTTTTGTTCTGAAGGTAGGGATATGTGAAAAAGTATTTTACTATAATTTTTTTCGAAATATATGATATAATTCATCGAACGGCTGTGAGAAGTACAGTACAGTGAGAATCCAACCCATCAGCACTTGTAAGTCGAAAGCATATAGGGTCAATATAGATAGATAGCTTTCATCTACTAAATATATTTCCTGTATGTAAGGCAATTACAAAAAACTTATTATTATTATAATATATATAAATATAAGATGTTTTATATCTGTTCTTTCATTTACTGTGTTAAAAAAATACACAATTTGTCAAAGTTTGGAAAACACAGTAAATGAAAGAACAGATATGAAACATCTTAATTCTATTTACTTATTTGTGTTATTTGTTAGATTTGATAAACCTAACAAATAACATCCATAGAATTGTCACGCGCATTTGACGTTTTATGCGTGGAGTTCATTTTCGATAAGCTCTCTAGACTTGTTGGACCTCTGCTCTTCGTTTGCTTCATAAAGGATATGGCAGACTTTTTGACTTTTGGACATTTAATTATGTTTGCGGATGAAACTTCCATTGCAGTTTCAGCGAGAACTAATGCGGAGTTAGAAGACAGTGTTGGTGAGGTGGAGTTGAGATTTCAGATATAGTGTCAAAAAATTATTTGATTATAAATTTCGACAAGACCGTTCGATTAAATTTCTACAATAGGCGCTTCTACGACTAAGCAATGTTTCCATCAGTTATTCATACCGAGATTTCTACAAGATTTCTTGGCCTCTGTGTGGATGATGGGCTGCACTGGACAGATCACATAGAAAAAGTCTGCAGACGTATCAATACAGCATTTTACGCTATAAGAAATTTTCGTGATGAACTGAATCTTGACGCACTCTTCAACATTTATTACTCATTAGTATACACTCATTCACTGACACTTTCAGAAGAAATAAGTTGCTTACTCTCCCATGTATATATTGTATGTAATGATTTTGTAATATTGTCATGATAAATATTTATTTCTTTTTGACGTGTACATTCAATGATTTTTTGACTTTTGTACTGAATAATAATAATTTAATTAACTCAAAAATCAATTCTACATTGCAATAATACTAAAGTCAAGTCAAAAAACAGTACAAAATTAACAAGAGAAAGTACTGCTCTTCGCTCTACAAAAAATCAGAAATTCATTGATTGAGTATGGTTCACACTCGATCACAAATTTGTAAACTTTATTCCCAAAGTGCCTGGAGGCAGCTATTAGCCGAATATGCCAAGGAAGAGAATTGAAGAGCCAAATTGCCATGTATTGGGTTCCCTTCTCTCTCATTGTTGAGCAATGTATAGGATACAAATATTTGCATATTCTCCGGGTTGCGTTCTTATTTTTTAGTTCTTCAAAGTAATGAGTAATCAATAAAAAATTTGTGTCATCTGCGTATATGATGGGGTTACTGTTCACAACAGATCAAGTCGAGGGGAGAGAGTTGATGTATATCACAAAGAGTAGAGATCCCAACACATTACCTGCGGTACTCCCCTTTTTAGTTTTGCATCTTAGACACCCGTGTTATACCTCCAATCGTCATCTTAACTCTCTGTGTTCTGTTGCTGAGATAACTTTCTATCAGTTTCAACTGGTTGTTCCTGACGCCACTATCTTCTAGCCATTTGAGCAATATGTGATGATCGACAGGATCGAAGGTCTTGGATAAATCTAGAAAAAGTTCAAGAGGTATTTCCTCTCTCAAGAGATTTAATCACAGAGTCAATCAGCTCATAAATTGCTGTTTCTATATTTCTTCCTGTAATGAAACTATGTTGGCATTTGGATATTATCTTAAATTTTGCAAAGAAACTCAGAAGACGATTAGCTAGAATTTTCTCAAATATTTTAGAAAAACAGGTAAGTAAACCAATTGGTCTGTAATTTTTTAACTCTTCTTGATCACCTTTTTATAAATAGGTATTATTGTGGCTATTTTCAACTGATCTGGGAAAACTCCTTCAATAAATGATCTTTGAATTATATGAGCCAGAAGAGTAGATATGATATTGATCGCAGCCTTTATGACCAACATTGACCAACTATTTCATCATGGCCATAGGAGGGCTTGCTCTTCATCGATTTCACCACAGATATGACTTCTGTTTCATGTATGTCAAAAACAAAAAAGGTCCTTTTTGTTTTCTTGATGTTACAGAAGGTTTGATAATATTTCCTGATCCAGATTTTGTTACACTTGCAAAGAAATCATTAAACCGTTCAACTAATTGTTCTGGATGTGTTGTCAAAAGTTTTATTATCTGCCATGCTGCTCTTGACTTATTCTGACTTGAATTCACATAACCTCCAAAAATGTTCTTTCCCGGAATCTGATACAGCTTGATCATAACGCTTTTTTACGGAAATATAATTCTCTTATACTCTGGATAGATTGTTGAAGCAGTATAAAAGAAATCAAGGGCCTTCTTAAGTTTTAATGCCAGGGAGCTTAATTTTAAGACTTTAGCAGTATTTCTTGAATTCATTAATATTTTAGGAAAACATTCTTCAAACGCATTTTGAAAACTATCGATAAAACAAATCCACAATAGGTTAACGTCACAAGACAGAGTGTTTATGGGTGTATTCGCGTTGGACGCTTACGCGCTTTGAGCGCGCTCTGAGTTCGTTTTTACCGTTCGACTTTGCGCTATGAATGTCAAATAAGTTCGTAGCTATGCTGACTTCGTAGCACCTTTTCGCGCTCACAGATGCTCACGCTACAGAGGTAGGGCAGCAAAAGCGTGAGCGCCAATTTATACTATCTGTCAAAACAAATGCAACATAACCAAATTCTTTACAATCTCGCAAAAATGCAAGCTGTAGTACACAGTACAAAAAACGAACTTTAGATTTATTAGAAAAGCTTGTCAAATCTAATAATTCTTTTTAATGTAATTATGCTAGACTGTTCTTCTTTAATTCGGCCTGACTAGTTTAATTACTTGATATTATGTTTATATGACTATTTTATATTTAAATTTTTTGAAATTAGACGCAAGATGTTATTATATAAAAAAAATTTTTCTATAGAAGTCAGTGACTACTTTACGAATGTTATTTTTAAGTTTTACAAACATATTCAAAGTTTAATAAGATAAGGGCTTACAATACTCTAAATATCATATATTTCTATTGCTCTGAATAAAATTAAAAAAGATTAAATAACTTTTTTACTATTTTTTTAAATATTTTTTATACTATTAAATATAATAAACTAAAAAAAAATTGTTTTATTTCATTTAGTTTCATCCAATAATAAATTCACTTCAACACTTATGTACAATTGTTAATTAAATATATATTATTTGATTTCAAAAATGGACGTTGTGTATATAATTATAAAAATCTTAAAATATATATATTATAATTGCTTGCAATTTGTAGCTATTGAAATGACTTACAAGTTGCTTTCATTACACATTTCTTATAATTAATTCTTCACATCAGCAGGTAAAAATCTATTATAATTCATTTCAATTATGTTTCCATTTTCTTCTATTACTTCCTCCACTGGAAATTCATCGGTTTTTAATAAGCATATATTATGCATGACACAACAAGCGATTATGAACTCAGGAATTAAATCAGTTCGATTCATGTCGAGAACTGTCAGTTGCCATGTGGATGATTATTGACGCTCACAGTTTCCAAAACGAACGAAATTCAGTTATTGATTCTAAGCGCTTATAGGCCAACGCGAACACTAAAACTTTGTGCTTATAAGCGTGAGCGCTCACAGCGCGTAAGCGTCCAACGCGAATGCACCCTATGTCTCCTTAATCAATGTCTATCAATTTTTGTACAAAAATTTCAAGATTTTTGTCATTTATATTTCTTTTGAAAAACTTTCCTTGGATAAGAGGTTTTGTGACAAATATCAATGCATCGTGATCAGAAATATTATAGTCAATAACATAAGAGCAACCACTACAATTTGTAAAGGCGTTATTAAGACAGGCATTCAACCGTGTAGGATTACAATTTGGTACCTGTATATTAAACTGTTCCAAAAGTGACAGTAATTCATTGCCACATTTATTATCCGATAAAATATTCACATTGAAATCACCAGTTATAATGAATTTTCTCTTCTCACTACAGCAGATTTGTAGAATAATTCTCAGTTTGTCAAAAAATATATTGACATCACTAACACTTGATGTGTTCGGTCTATAGATAGAAACTACAGTCAATTTAAGATTTCCATAAGATATTTGTTCAGCAGCGCATTCAATGATATTCACAACGCTTAATGCTTGAATATCTGTACGAATCATATGGGTATATGATTTTTTTACATTAATAGCACTACCTCCATGCTGACCGCTATCTTGACAAAAGCTAGCAACAAGCTCATAGCTTTCAATATTATACCCAGATAGTTCCTCTTCTGATTTCCCATGCTCCACAACTCTGACCAAATCAGCATTTGTTTCCTGGGCTAGTAGTACCAGTTTATTTAATGAGTTTCCAATAGACTGAACATTTTGCTGTATAATTACTCTTCACCTTTTACTCCACTTTCGGAGTTGAATACTGTGCGCCTTGGGATGGATTCTTTAAAAATGTTTTCTTTCTGTAGAGTTAATTTTCTTAAAATCAAAGTGAAATCTTCATACTAAAATTCCTTTTGGACTGAATTCAGCTCGGTTGATTGTTTCAAAATGCACAGGATCAATTCCAACCTGGAATGCCGAAGATTTTCCAAGCAAGGATAGTTTTTTGACCTCTACATCTTCAGCGCATGTTATTTTATATTTTCAGATAATGAAATTCTTTTTTGTCATCTCAAAATTTTTAACCTTGGTGGTCTCCATGTTCATGTGCATTGTTACTTCCATCTCTTTTTTTCTTTAACATCTTATAACTTTTTCTCGATTCTGGATTATAGCGTTTAATTTTTTTTATTTGACAGATTGGGATTTCTTATACTGGAATTTTCCACTGATTCCTGTGCAATTTTTTATTCCAATAATTCATTAATTTTGATAAGTTCACTTATTCTGGCGTTTTTCTCTTCTGGGAGCATTTTCAGATATGAAATCTTTACTTTGAATACCTTCATTGTTGTGATATCAGCCCTTATAATTTTTTTTGACAGACACTCATTCACTGCCATTTGAATTTTCCCAGAGAACCACACCATAAGACAGATGAGTGTATACTTATGAGTAATAAATGTTGAGGAGTGCGTCAAAATTCAGTTCATCAGGAAAATTTCTTATAGCGTAAAATACTGTATTGAGTCGTCTGCAGGCTTGTTCTATATGATCTGTCCAGTGCAGCCCATCATCCACTCAGACGCCAAGAAATCTTGTAGAATTCTCGGAATGAATGACTGATGGAAACATTGCTTAGTCGTAGATGCGCCTATTGTAGAAATTTAATCGAACGGTCTTGTCGAAATTTATGTTTATTCGACACTATGTCTGAAATCTCAACTTCACCTCATCAACACCGTCTTTCAACTACTCATGAGTTCTCGGTGAAAATGCAATGGAGCTGTGATCCGCAAACATAATTAAATGACCGACAGTCAAAAACTGCTAAATCGTTTATGAGGCAAACGAAGAACAGAGGTCCCAAAACGGACACCTGAGTATGCCTCAAAACCCTCAGAGAGTGTACCACGATCTGCCCGCGATAACATTCACTGGTGTTTACCGATAATTTTTTGTGCCAATTGTTTATGACATGAAGTGATTTAATTAGATACAATCGAATCAAATCACTTAATTATTATATCAGGAACATCGAGTCCACTATCTCATTATTCACATTCAATAATATTTATTTGAAATATTTCGATTAAGAGCCTCAGTATTTACTAGTATGAATGATTCGTGAATCTTGAAACTAGCTATCCTTTTGCCCGCCGGTGCGTGATCTGGAGCGATTAGGCATGGGACCATTCTTACACATTGCAGACAGATTTCTATGGTGTTCAAATGAAATGTCCACAAAGCCTCACGTACTCGCACTAGTGTTGTCGTGGGTAGGAATCTAGAACGCTAGGAAGAGTTTATTCGTCTTTTTTCGATAGAGCGAGCTCACGTGAATTTTCACAAGGTGTTGCCCGCCTCATTCGGATCTAGGACCTGTCGCGTTTTGAAAGTCAACGTTTCTTGATTGATTAAATACGAACTGATAATTCATAATAATGATGAAACAATTCTATCCCATTATCATTCAACAAGAGGGATGATTTTTTTTGATAGCACGCTTAATATTCACTCTCGAAAGCGATTGGTTCGTTCTCGTTGACAACATTTGTGTGGACAGCTCCCTGAGAGTTTTATTTGAAATATTTCGATTAAGAGTTTCAGTATTTACTAGTATACATATATTATATATATGTATATATACATCTGGGAGGATGGGAAGGTGTTTACTCACGTTCGTACAGTTTGAAGACGACAACCCGTGCGTCGATGACTGGCTTGCGAACAAAAAGAGTAATTAGATATAGTCGGAATTGCATCGCGAATTAGTAGACCTCGGTAGCTTAGTTGGTAGAGCAACAGGGCGTAAACCTGAGAGACCTGGGTTCGTATCCCAGTCGAGGTTGAAAACTTTTGTGGTGTAATTTCGATTCCAAATTTCAAATATTTCTTCATATGCAATATGTCCGTACGTGTATGGTAAGCACGAATAATATTCACTTCAATATATATATATATATATATATATATATATATATATATATATATATATATATATATATATATATATATGTATATATGTATGTATATGTATGTATATGTATGTATAAATCGCACTATCCACGCACGTACGGATCATATTAAGTAAAATAAAATATTTTTATATGTGAATTTTGAAATTGAAATTACATCACAAAAGTTTTCAACCTCGACTGGTTGAAAAACTTTACGCCCTGTTGCTTTAACCAACCTTCCGCTACCGAGGTCTACATTTCAGGATGCAATTTCGACTATATCTATTACTCTTTTATTCGTAAGCTAGTCCTGGTTTCGTATCCCAGTCGAGGTTGAAAAATTTTGTGATGTAATTTTACATATATATATATATATATATATATATATATATATATATATATATATATATATATATATATATATATATATATATATATATATATATATATATATATATATATATATATATATATATATATATATATATATATATATATATAATATACTTTTCATGTTTGCAAACTATCCATATCAATAATTGAGCAAAAAATAATGCATTCTGTAATATTTCTGAGACAAGTTATTTTATAGCAAAGTTAGAGTGTCAGTTGATGCATATCTCAGTCTATTAAATTTATCTGGTTTCTGTCAGGAAATTTCATTAGGATCTTGTAAGTTTGTTCTACAAATATGAAACAAAGTTCTACGTCTTTCGTGAATTAATTTGAATGGGAGCTCTCATATCAGGTTTATCTGCAGTTCAAGCATGTTCGATATAACGTGAAAGCACCGGTTTCCTACTGGCTTCCTCTATCCAATCATTTTGGTTTTTTTACTTTAAAACGTTTAAAATTTCGACTAAAAGTTGTGAAATAGAAAGTATTCAATTGAATCGTATGTCACATATCAAAAGTTGTTTTCCATATGTTAACGGAGAGCCGGTCAATTCAACAAAATCGACGAGGGGGTTTGTATTCGTATTACGAGTATATTGATATCGACGAAACATAAATTAGAGAAAACAAATATTTAGATTTATTCGAGGAGTGATAAGTTCTGGATTTATTTATATCATATGTTTTATTGGTTCATGAGATCCTTAAAATTTCAACATGTAAATAAAAATTACATATTTTCATTGATTCATCGTCATTGATTCGTCGAGCAATATTGGAAGAATTGCTGAGCCCTATAAAATATGAAAATTCCTGATTCCGAACCTTTCCTATTCAGTTATTATATTTTCTGAACGCTATATTTATGTGATACACCGATTTACGATCGATACCAACCTGATAGATTCTTTGTAATAGGAATTCCAATTCCCACTATTTTTTTTTCAATTTCTAACAAATTCGAAATAAGACCACTTTTTTAAATATATATTATTATTTATCGCGGAAACGTACTGAAAATACATATATCTTTCAATGTAGAGGCTTTATCACACTAATATATGATTGATCGGAATCAGGATACGATTCATTTCGCACGTTCCATCTTCCGTCTGCGATTATTTCAAAATAATTTTACAAAAAGTTGTGGATTGTATCCATTCGATGAGGATGCTACATTTAGATCACTCAAGTTTGTGAATCAATTTTCTGATATCGAAAATATAATGAAAAATTTTATGAAAAAACACTACATCTTCTGATAATGAACTAGCAACACCTTTTCCTGAAAATGTTCTCAATCAGTTAATTATTAAAAAAGTGAATTGAAAAAAGTCTTCAATCAATATATTAAATAGTAATTTTTTTTCAAGTAGTTTCAAGGAATTTACCTGATGTAACATCGCAAGATATCAGAATCCAGAATTTATTCATAATATATCAGAATGAAAAAAGATCTACATCATAAAGGAGAGAATAAATGCTGACAAATGTGACAAAAATTTTATAATTTATAAGTTTCCTATCTTTAGTATATCTTCTTGAACTCACGTCGTTTGAGTTATAGTACATATATATGAAATAATTTTTTTTTCTGGATATTTTGTTTGCCGTCACTGTCGTATATTGTAATGAATACTGAATTGTTATTTAGAATTTTAGTTTTATGCTTTGACACCACATTTTGTAAGCGATAAAGTTAATTCCAGTAGGTGAGTAAGGGTGGTGGGAATCGTGATTCCTCATTGGTCGGATATAAGGATATTGTCAGCCGGTCGGTAAACGGTGCTTTCGGTTCATTTATAATCTTCACCGTTTAATATCAAACATAGAAATGACATAGCCAATATAACATGAAATTATGTTCATTTCTTGAGATAAAAAT
Organism: Henosepilachna vigintioctopunctata; assembly: GCA_030704895.1. Lineage (NCBI taxonomy): Eukaryota > Metazoa > Arthropoda > Insecta > Coleoptera > Coccinellidae > Henosepilachna > Henosepilachna vigintioctopunctata. The sequence goes on along the minus strand of JARQZJ010000136.1, from coordinate 1,287,852 downwards.
ATTTTTTCAAGTGAATTTTTTAGCTATTTAGTCCTCTTTTGAAGGATACTTTCAATCATTTCGATCAGTGGTAGGAATTCGGTGCCACTGCGTTAATATATTGAATGTCATCCTGAAAAATTACTTAATTTTCTTTGAAAATTTTCTGTTCTTACACGAAATCTCCAATGACAATGGAATAGTGTAAAATGAGGGGAATATGGCTGAATTTAAACAATGAAATACAAATCAATTAATGCCATAGAACGTGTTTTGTTGTATAATGCATTTTGAGACTTTTTATTTCTATTTCAGCATGAACAAAGAGGAAAATAGAAAAGGCATTTTTCCACCAGAATATGTAAATAAATATTTATAAGAAATTCATTGAAACAATCATAATATTTTTTGTTTTTAGTATGCCATTTGTTCCTATAACTTTAGGAACAAAAAGAAACAGAATTGGTTTTGTAACAAACCACTTTCTCCAGTAGAGAGTGGTTTTGACTCCTCACAATTTGAAGAAAACGATACTTCATTAAAATATTCCAGTGATGACCTTATGACGAGATCTAACCAAAGTGAAATAGTGAGTAAAACATCAAATATTCGATCGTTGTATTTTGTTTAGGAATTATCAAATATTTTGAGCACTAACAATGATCGTTCTGACATTTCAACATATTCGTCGTCGGATCTTTTCAACAGATTCTTATTGTGTTTCTGAGTTCTCAGAAATATTTTGAAATAAAGGAGAATTGTTAACCATTATCAAGAACATCAATATGTTGTGTTGTACAAGTATTTTTAATTGTATAAAATAAAGAAACATATTCCCGAAAAGCAAAACATGAACGTTATAGAATTGTCGCCTATATTTGAATATGCAAATTGTTAATCTTTAAAACTAAATCAATTGAAAGTTCATGAATATAGAAAAAATTTTTCCCAATGCAACAAATCTGTTGAATTTTCAGAAGTGGCTACTCGTCGCTGCGTTCAGAAATTCCATTGAAATCGAAGAAATTGTGGTACATATAATTCCAAACTTGGGTTGAAACTGAAATAACGTCCACTTCATACACGGATATCAGTTCCATTACAATTAAAATTAGACAAAATGAATTCTCAAACTTATTAGAACCGTTTTTCATTAATGTCATTCACTGATATGAAAATAACTTTGGTATTCATTTATTCCTTCAATGAAGTAGTTGCAAATATTTATCATCTTTTTTGTTTAAGGAATCAATTCCCTCTGACGACTTTGTAGACTCTGATTATGTACTCTCAAATAGTGGTACTTCATCAGTAAGTTCTCTCAATGAAAATAATTCTCATTTCTGAATTAAATTATGATTTTAGGAAGTATCAAGTCAGTCTTCCGAAATATTCCGTTCACCGGAGAAATCTTTCGAAAACTCTCCGATGGAGCATACAATATTGAAATCTGCCATCAATGAAGGCAACGAAGTCGCGGAAGAAGATTCTGACCTAAATAAAATTTCGAAAAATATTGATAGTACTGTTTCTTCCAAGAAATCAGTATTTTGTTATTACTGCGAATCAATTGTCACTAATTTTCCTCGACATATATTGAGAAATCATAGCACTGAAGTTGAAGTAATGAGAATTTTATCTTTACCAACTGGCAGTAAGGAGAGAAAAATTTACTTCTTTCTTTGAGAAAAAAGGTAATTATTTAAACTCTAATGAAGTCACCAAACCAGTCAGAAAAGGAGCTGAGAAATCAAGTTATCTACCGTGTAGTTACTGCTTGGGATTTTATTCGGCAAGAAATTTATGGAGACATCGCAAGCAATGTGACAAGAACACTGATAAAATTGAAAATCCGAAAAATGCTCAAGCTGACGCTCAAAATTTTTTGATACGCCATTTAAGAATAGATCCCCATTTGAAAGCCCATGTGTTTCCTCGGATGAGAGCAGATGAGATATCTCTGATAGCTAAAAGAGATCCGTTGATATGTGCATTTGCCTCCAGATTCCTGAAAATTAAAAGATCAGCGGACTCATCTTTGTGTGCATCTAGAAAAATGCGTGAATTAGCTAGACTCCTCAAAGAAGCGAAAATTATCGAACCTCACATTAACAACTTAATCAGTGCTCTCAAACCACAATTTTATGATACACTTGTATCTGCAACGAAAAAGGTAGCAAAATATGATTCCGAAAATCAACGATATCAATCTCCTACCTATGCTCTGCAAGTGGGAACAACCCTAAAACAGTGCTGTGATGTGGCACTGATGCTAGCCTCGAGAAAATCTAATATTATTCCAACAGTACAACTCGCGAATACTGAGGTTGAACTGAAAACAATTATCCAATTAATTGAAGGCAACTGGCGATTTGATGTATCAAGTCAAGCATCGAACGATTTAAGTCTGCAAAAGTGGAATAAAGTTAGTATTGTTCCACTCGCAAGCGATTTAAAACTGCTGAAAGATTACCTCATCACGAAGGCAAATTCGGCATCATTACAACTTGAAATCAATTGTTTAGATGAGAAAGCATATTCAACGTTATTAGAAACAACATACTGTCGTTTGATTTTGCTGAACAGAAGGCGACCAGGAGAACTTCAGAGGCTTCTCATTCAAACCTATCAATCTGCCTTCTCAGGCCAAAATACACAGGCTTATGAAGAATTTTCGGAAGTTATATCTGAAACTGAAAGAGTGTTGATGAACAACTTCAAACGAATAGTTATACGTGGAAAAAGAGGACGAGGAGTTCCGGTGTTAGTGAGCAAAGATGTTCAAGAGCATTTAAATAAAATACTGGAGTATAGGGGTCGTATAATGAAAAAAAGTAACAATTTTCTCTTCGGAAACTTCAAATCAAGTCAACCGATTATTGGTTATAAAGTACTGAAGAAACATGCACAATTATGTGGCGCAAAAAACCCAGATGCTCTCACATGCACCCGTCTGAGGAAGCACCTAGCCACTTTAACACAATTATTCAATATGACGGAAAACGATATGGAGCAACTAGCTTCATTCATGGGACACACTTTGGGAATACATCGGCTTTCATATCGACTCCCAGATGATATTTATCAGACCGCAAGGATATCAAAATTGTTGATTCTTATGGAAGAAGGAGAAGCTGGCCAATTCAAAGGCAAAACTTTAGATGAAATCAATTTGAACTTAGAAGAGAATTTGATGGGCACGGCGGAATACGAAGAAAATGAAATGAATGAAATAACACCTATTGAAAATGAACTAGTGGATTTAGAAACTAATCTGCCCAACGAGGAACCTACTATGCTTCCTAAGTTACAAAAGAAGAGGCATTTAGAGCGATGGACAGAAGAGCAGAAAAACATTGTTAAATCTTATTTTATAAAACATATAACTTCAAAAAAACCACCGAAAAAAGCTGAATGTGAAAATCTCATTTCAAAATATCCAAAATTACTCAAAAACAAATCGTGGCAAAAAATCAAAGTATTTATTCAGAACCAATATAAACTCAACTGAATGAGTAATGATGAAACACAGTTCTGATATATACTTTCTCACACTAATTTCTTCAATTCAATGTTACAATTTTTTGTACTGTATTCCGAATTATTACTCATTAAACAATTTCAATTGAAAATTTGGCATTTTTTCAAAACCAACATTCATTTTCTAGAAATAGATTGATTATCGTTTCAAGTTATAACAAATACCAACATTGACAAATATTGAAAACTGACATAAATCACACAAGTAATTCTACATAGAAATGAATCCTCATTTTCAGAAACAGTGAATTATTTGATTTTTAAAATTTCACAACATAAGTTTTTCTAAAAACCAAAACAAAATGAAATAGATTAAAAGTCTATGCTGGGAGATCTTGGAAGAAGGGACATCATATTAAGGTATATCAGTTGAATATTTCATACAATACATTGTTGCCAATACCGCGGAGGAATTATGTGCCGTAAAAAAGAGAGTAATATACTTAGGAGGACTGAATCACCGTAGTTTTGTTACTAACTATACTGGCGGTAATATTCTTCTCACTGGCGACTCCTCAGAGTATGACGGAGAAGTCTCAAACTAAAATATACAAAACATCCAAAACAGCGCTATTAGTCGTCCATTTATAACTTTGTCAAATGATCAAATATGATAAACTATATCGTTTAGCAGTAAATGCGATAGGTCCTCCATATACGGAGGACTTAACACACTGGAGGACCTAACAAATGCAAATGGTGTATATATATATATATATATATATATATATATATATATATATATATATATATATATATATATATATATATATATATATATATATATATATATATATATATATATATATATATATATATATATATATATATATAATATAAAAGTGAATCGCAAAATGTGTTGGTAATCGCATAACTGAACAACGCCTGGACCAATTCTTTTTTTAAAATGTTTTCTATCTAAAATGTAGAGTCAACGGCTGGACCGATGTCACTATTTTTTTTTGTTGTGTTTATTATTGTCAGGGAAACAATTCAAAAAATTGCGTATAAAATCAGAAAATTTAAGAATACTTAATTAGTAATATAAGTAAGAAATAATTATTAATTCTCAAAACGGGGATGTAAAAAAGCTTAATATCTTATCACACATCACGGTTAGTTCAGAGCTATCACGACTAATATTGAAACTTTAATTTAATATAAAATTTTGGTAAGTTTGAATAGACTTACATAGCTATGTTATGCATTGCTGACATAGCTCGTGGTATATTTGCTTATAAAGAAGAATACATAGTTTTCTTTAATTTACAGTTGAAATTACGTTTTTAAAAATGATAGCTATTAAATGTACGAACTCAAGTCGCAGAACAGCAAGTTAAATAGTAATAAGAATGAAGGAAGTTAAAGATATAAAAGAGCAAGTCAAACTGACGAGCAACGCGAAGCTCGGAATGAAGTTGAACGGAATCGATTGAATCAATATGAAAAGGTTGCGTTCAACTCCTATCGACCTGCACTCAATTATAACATTGAAATAGATTGCAGTTCACAGCAAATCGTTGCTATTGGACCAATGAGCGTTGTGTGTCAATATTGCAAGGCAAAGTTTAATTGTTATTGGTAAGAAAATACTACCAATGATGCGACAAAATATTGTGCGAAGAGTCAATTCAAATAGACGCTTTTGGTACAGCCACCAGAGCCACTATATTCATTGGTGTTTATAGGAATTTTTTGATAATTCAACTGATTTGAAATAACAGGAAGTATTGCAGTGTCTTCGTAAGTGAATAAGTCCCTTGCTCCATACGGGATAAATTTTAAAAACAAGATAGTGTAGCACAATTAGTAGAACATTTCTTTCCGGCTTTTTGAAAAATATTCGGATAAAAATAAATGGGGTTCATTTTAGCCAGGTCAGCTAGTATATATATAAAATGAAATTATAGCGATATCAGTCAGGTAGGCATTGATTTAAATATTTCTCTAACATTTATTCCTTGAAGGATAATGGTACCATCACATCTTACTCACAGATAGCTCTATGATTAATTTGAATTTGAAAGCACCTCAGAACGAGCTTTATCAAAAGACAAATACAATAACGGAAGAAATCAGAAAACGACGAGCAAATTTCTATGTACATGGCCACAGAATAAAACAGCCCAGAATACCGAAGAAACTTCTCGATATAATTATGAATAGTAAATGCTGAACACAGTGGCTAAAAGAGGTTCAAAAAAATCTACAACAGATTAATATAAAAAATCTCGAAGATCACTCTGAGTGTCGCTTTAAAATCGGACATTTGAAGTTTGGGCAAAAATCAATGCGCCAACCTGGACTAAATGGACGTTTTAGGGAGGGCAAAAAAGATAAATCAAAAGACCTAAGATTTGCGAATTCAAGATCAATCTCTCTCATCATGGGGAATAATTTTTATATATTTATTCCTTGGATAATAATTTTTTACGTATTATTCAGAAGAATGTTTTAGCAGAGCTGGCTGTGTCAATCATGTACAATGTAATTCACATAGACAGCTCTACTAACATATTAAGGTTCTTTTGAATAATTCGTATAATATTATGGAAAGAAAGTTATGTACATAGTATAAAAAAATTTTCGGAAAACATTTAGATAAGAAACCCGCTGAGCGCAAAGAATACATCTGGAAACAAAGCACTTGAAAAGGGTATTTCAGTCAATGTCGTTGCTTCCTCCAACCACTTTTAAGTAAAACTTGATAATATTTAAAACCCACGTATTTAAAAATAATTAGTTTTAAAACTCAAATGAAAAATGTACCGTTGGTCTAACCTCACAAAAATTTAAAGAATATTTTTCAATGGTACCTTGTTAGATAAACTTTTCAAAAGCTTCGAAAATACTAAAGAGGTAACTACTTTTCCTGTCCTGGGCTGCAATCCTGGTTAAACTCTGAAAATACATATTTACAGTCGTGAATGCTCGGTTATCCCTGTCTCTAAAGGTCGCCACAGAAGCTACTTGATGAACATGAAGAAATCTACTATAATAATACATTAAAATGCATTCAGATAGTTTGTCGTGTTCATAACAGCGCACTTATAAATATTCAATCTTTGAATATTAAATACAATTAAACACAATGCTTAATGTTTCACGATTATATTTAACAATATCAATTCATCAACATGTTTCGAGCGTGAGCCCATTTTCAAGACTCTTGAGACTCTTTTTGCAACGTATTTGAATAAGTTAAGTAATTTATCAACATGGGAAACATTATGTAAACTATGAATGCTGTCTACATACAGATATTATTATTTCAATGAATTACCATGTACTTGGATTATGCCTCATGTTGGAATGTCTTTGTAGAACTTTTGCATCGCTTGGAGCTAATGATGAAGATATTCGCAAAAGAATTATTGATACGAAATGCTTGATGGAAAAAGTTATGGAAGGTTTAGAGGATCAGAACAAGGAGATCAATTTAGCGGCTGTCAGGTGTCTACATTCTTTAAGTAGATCGGTGCAGCAGCTAAGGACTACCTTTCAAGATCACTCGGTATGGCGACCGTTGATGACCATTATTTTAGGTGAATTACTATGAATAATTAGAGGTTTTATTATTTCAGCATTTCAAAAGTTATGACATGAGAGGTAAACAGATACAGAAATTTAACATTTTTATTCTTTTCCCATATCAGGCTCTCCTTCTACGGAATTGTTAACAGCAGCGTCCTCCGCGCTGTGCAATCTGCTCTTGGAGTTCTCTCCGGCCAAGGAGCCGATGGTACAACAGGGTGTTGTAAACCTGCTTGCTAAACTGACGTCAAAGCCAGAACCATCTCTCCGTTTGAATGGTGTATGGGCCTTGATGAATTTGGCCTTTCAGGCTGAGCAGAGGGTCAAGTCTCAGATTTTGAATTCGCTGGGGACCGATCAGATTTTCAGGTAATGCTTTTTCTTATGCAAGTTTTACTATACATTAATTTTTTTCCCAATAAATTTATATTCTAAAACCTCGTATGTCTTAGAAGTGTAACTTAATATAATATCTGTTAGAACACAATTGTAAGAGAATAGCGGTAGTATAATTTAAGGCATACAGGGTAAGAACCTTAAGTTCAAGAATAAAGTTTAAAATCATATTATTTGTATTGTGTGTTACATTTACTGTCTGCATTGAAGTCTGATGAAAATTACCTATCAGAAAATGTAAATGAACCTTGATTAGGATATTCAATCAGGATCAAAATTTTCATCATTTTCTCTTTAGCAAAAATTCCAGTCTTGAAAGCACAATTCGTGATATAGCAATGTGGTTCAACCATTACATTTATAGATTGTTTCATTATATCGTATTTATTAGAAGATTATCGTATCCACAAGAGGCTTTGTTCTTGAATTTACTTAGGGGCCATCCATAAAGTACGTCACACGAATTTCATGATTTTTAGAAATACATAAATACCGCTTCCAATATATATTTTAACTGGAAAGAATTTAATATAAAACGTTGAAACAAATTATTGCATTGATTATTTTACAGCTACAAACAGCTACTCGAACAGTCGAAACTTGCACATAAACTACGGAGAAACCAAATGAAAGAAAATGTGTTAAGCAGTGGAAATTTTAGCTCTAACCTTAAGAATTTGATATCTGCAATAAGTTTATGGGCAAATAGTTTGATGTTTTATTGAAATAAGGTTTTGTTTTATATAAAAGTGATTTAGAATGGGAAGAAACTCTGATTTGTTGTAATCTAAACCGTTAACTAGTAATCTTGCTGTTTTTTTAGGCTAAAAAAGTTTTTATTATTAGGAAGAGTATGAATCTTGTTTGCTAAGTAAACTCTTTCTGATTAAATCATAACCTTAAAATGAACAATTTTATTGACTATCACAACATTCATTTTTATGCATCTGAAGAAATGGCCTGATGTCTGCAAGTTTAAAAAATATAGATTAATTATTCCAGATTATTGGCTGATCCTGATACCAGAGTCCTCATGAAGACTTTAGGTCTCCTCAGAAACTTAGTGTCGCCCAGACCGCATACAGATACTATGATGGCTCTCCATGGTGTACAAATTATGCAAGGAGTCGTACTGGTGTTGGAAGGACCCCATGCTCCAGAGATTAAGGAACAAGCTCTCTGTATTTTAGGTATTTTTATTGAATGAATGCATCTTGTGAATTGCAGTGATTTCAAATTGGTGTGAATTTATGGATGACAGAGGGGTTGATCTTATACTCTCTTCTATTTCTTAGAACTTAAATGGTCTATTTATGAAATTTATGAACTTTCTTAAATATTATTGCGTGCATATAAATTCATAACTATAGTGAAGTATATGCATTTTAAGAACTCGTTAATATTGTAAGGTTTGTTGATCAGTGATTTGAATACATTCTTGTTATATTCAAATTCAAATTTACACAAAAAATATATAACATTAAATTAAATGACATAAGAAAACTTAACACAAAACACCCGTGTCACAAGTAACAAGAGTGTGTAATCAAAATTTATATCTTAACTTAACCTAAATCTGGGAATATGCTTTTCTTAAAAATTTTACAACTATTTACTATTACATAATTTGTCACTTAAACTAGAAGTTGGTTTGTGAACAAACCTCCCATATTAAAGTAAGCCATGTAATATGGTGGTTGGGTAATTAAGTTTGGTTGTTTTACAACACCCAATCCTAGACAACACAACTCTGATGCAGAAGGGAACAGAGACCAAGGGACCACACAAATAACCACGAATGCTCAGTAATGCACAAATTTGTTAAAAAAATTTCAAAAACTTGTCACATGTATTGATGTATTTTTTCACATCAGTTTTGAACTGTTTCTGAGATGTCAATTGAATAACTTCCTTAGGTAATAAATTATACAGTTTTGGAGCCAATTAAAATATACTTTTTGTGTATTTGGATTTGTGTATGAAGGGATTTCGAAGTAGTCTGCTTGTCTAGTTTCATAGACAGAGTTTTTGTTGTTGTATCGTTTCTTTATCCACAGTATAGATTGATATATGTACAATTTCCTAACAGCTAAAACATTTGTCTCTTCCTATAATTAACACGTAGATTCTACACGGTTTTTTCTCAGAGCTACCCTACGAGTACTATTTTGTGCCTTTACTAGAAGATCTGAAGCGTTTTTATAGCATCCACACCTGACAATAATACAATAGTTTGAAGTTGACTCGACAAGAGCGTTTTAAATCATGAGTAAATATTTTTAATCAAAATATCCCTTAATCTATAGAATTTGTAAACCATCACTCAGAGTCTCTTTGCAATACTATTTACATGCATATCCCATTTGAAGTGTTGGTCTAGTTCCACCCCAAGATATTGTATAACACTAGTTTTTTGGATATAACCTCACGAATTATAGCGAAGTTTATGCAGCCAGCATCATGAACCTTCAGGATATCCAAGCCAGGTTGACCAGCCATCGTAGCTGAGAAAGTTACAAATTTGAATTCATCATATTTAAGCTTAGAAAGCTCTGATTAAAGAAGCTGTATTTTATCTGCATACCCAATTAAGCTGTCATTAATGTTTCTTTCCATGATTTTCCTTCAAAAACAGCCACGGTGTCATCAGGATAGGATAATATTTTTCCGTCCAGGTTCAGGCTTCAAAGTTGATTTATATAGATTAGGAATAAAAACCAGCTCCAACACCGTACCCTGAGGTACCCCATAGTGACACTAACCCGATCTCTTCTCTCCTCTCCAATTTTAATTACCTTACTCGGTAATCGGTTTTCCAGATATGTACGGAATATATTTAATGCTGTTCTACGAATACCAATAGCATCTAATCGTTTCAACATTTTCTCAAAATTAGTGTCTTATGCTAGATCTATGAAAATAACAAGACACTTTTTATAATGATTCTTTGAATAACAATTTTAAGCAATTCAAGAATAAAATCTTCAGTGCTTTCATTTATCTGAAAACTGAACTGGTTTCTGCTCAAAATTCCGTGCTTTGTAAGAAATGTTAACAATTTAAGTGATGGATGTGTAGTTGGTTGGATGCGTCCTACTTACCGATTTGAAAATAGGAAATGTAATCGACTCCTTGAATTGCCTTGGGGTTAAACCTTTCGAAAAACATAAATTAATTGTGTAAGTGGCTTCAGAACATGGCAGCTTCTCATTAATCGTACGGATATGTTATCATGTCCTTTCGAACAGTTAGATTTCAAATTCTTAATAACAGCAATAAGTTCATTGTCCGTAATCGGCTTGGGGAAAAAGGATCCACCCTATTACATTTTTTAATAGTTTTTCAAACTTTCTTAGGTTTAGGTATATTGCCGGCCATTATTTTACCATATCACTAAAATATTTATTTAAATGATTTGCTACGATTTTTTTTCATTCATTACGTCCCATTTATCAGTTTCGAATATAATGTTCTGTTCTTTACTACGCCTTTCACTATTTGTAGCCTTTACGATTGTTTGCCACACTCTTTTCCTTTGGGCATGAATACGTAAAAAGTAGTCTGATAATTCAGTTATATACAAATTCTTCTTTATAGATTCATTTATGTTCTTTTTTTTCCATCAATATTTGGAAGTAGAACATTGTAGTATCTTATGTAAGTAGTCCTTTCTCTAAATGTGATTTGCAAAATTGTTCAATTGTTTGCATACTTCAAAAAGTTTTTCTCGTGTTATCTATACGGGGCTTGTTCGAATAAGTGCTTATAGACTGATAAATAAGATTCAAACTATTATAGTATTGTGCCTTTTATTCATTAACGTCACATTCTCTGTTATATGAATTCATGAATGGAACTGTTAAATCAGATCACAATCTTCAAATACATATGAAATTTTTATGTTTAAACTGATGAATCGTTCTCTCTGTTCAATTTACTCAATTGATAAAATTTATCAATTTCCTATCATTAATAAGTTCACATATTTCAGAAAACAATTTAAAAAATTGTAAATGATCTACGTTTTTAATTGAATCCTTTTCTGCTTTGATATTTGCTGTTTCAATTGCGTTATTTGATTGATTCGGAACTCTTTCGTACTTTGAAATGCCGTATTCCATAGCCAGTTTAATATGTGTGAAAATATCCATCCATTATAGCTTTCAAACCAATTTTTTACAGTAAAGATTGGTATTTCGTTCTATATGTGACTTTTGTGGTTCTGAGATTTTCAAACTTCTTGGATTACAAGCAGCTCTTTCAAAGAATTCCTGACTACAGGGTACCTACATCCGTACTGTAATGTCCGATAAATTCGATAATACGAGAATGCCACGGCCACCTTTACTACAGGCCATGAACAGCGTAGTCCCTCGGTGTTGCCAAATTGTACACAGTTGTATACTATCCTAGTCGGATGTTCCCAAGCTTTCAAGCATTATTTCAACTCTTTTTGTATATTGCGAACAAACAAGAAATATTATTAGTATTTATAATATATAGAATATTATATTGCGTATTGTGAGCACGTATTTCTGTAACAGAAAACTGTAAAACATTTATTATTGCAAGAAAACAACGATGTTTTCGATAAAGCCCCACTGCGTAAAAAATACCTCTATTAGTCAGTGGGATTTATTTACATGAAAAGTTGCCTAACCAAATTTATTGAATTATTTGAGAGAATAGGAATCTTGAAAGAAACGCTGTAGGAATTACTCAAATTGAATTATTTACCTAAGTATAAATAAATATTATATTTCTGATTAGCGCAACCAACAAATTACTTTATGAAAGTATTGAGCTTTCTTCGTTTATTTGTTGATTCAGATTTCTCGTGTCCGGCTTCATTATTTTTTTTGTATAATCATTCAATAAGATATTCGAAAAAATAGAACACAGCATGTTCAGAATATTTTTATTGTCTTCACCACATAAACAGCAACAATAAAAATCTTTAACGACTCATCCAATGACACTATTAAAATAGTGAGATTACAAAAAATTGCTTTCTAGTGTATATTATACAAAAATACCGTTCGAGAGAAATACCATTAATAATTTTTTCAAATATGGCGCACATGTGAAATAAGACATTTCTAATTAAATCTGTAGGTATATTCAGTCCTCCCTGTTGCGAATAATTAAAATATATTAAATAAAATAATAGCTTCCAAAAATTCTGTTTTGAGGAAAGTTTGGATTTTGAAAGAATGTGTTATTGTTAGTTAGATTTGTGAATAGCGATCTGTTTATTCGATGGTTACCGGTAATAAATAGGTTAGAAAATATACTTATTAGAAACTCACCTATCCCAAGCTTGAAACTTACTGAATCATCTACGCAATACCTATCCTCTACACTATATTTCACAAAAAAAATGATTTGTAAGTAATCTGTACTCAAAACACAACACAAATTCGATTCGATTAAATCGGTGCACACAAAACACTTCGTTTTTATAATTTGATATTATGTTATCCACAAACTATCAACACTAGCACCTAAATAACACTATAGAAAATTTATGAATAGAGGATTAGAACTGAAATCGTGAAATATTCAACTTCAAACTACGAAAGTCTTGAACAACACAAAATTGATTTTGTTTCACTGAAATTTGTAAACAAACTAAGCACTTCGTTTTTTAGTGTTTGATGTTGAGATTTCAACAAATTATCAACATCAACACTTGTAATACACTGTACACTATTGAAAAATATAGAATTTATACCAAAAGCTCAAATTATTTAACTTCAATTTGCGAAAGTTTTGGGAAGCGTCCTGTTTGCATTAGTATACCACCTCAACTTATGGCGGGAATGTTAGCCAACCCTCTGACATATGTCAGGTATTCATTTCATGGCCTGCATTAAAGGTGGCCGTGACAATGCTGTCAAACCTGATTTCCAGTCAGGCAGATCAGAGGTAGATGTTAGGTGGAGATTTCCCTATACTGATGGTCAGTATTTCAAGGCATTTCTTACATTGTATTTTTTTCATTTGGATTTTAGATATTTCCCTTATACTCTACTGAATATAGAATTAGAAAAAAAATTTTGGGACAAGACATTTTGAATCTCTTGAATTGATTTCAAGGCCTTTGTTTCATTGATTATTGACTTTTTCGGAGTCAATATTGATGACAACTTCAATCTACTTCAAATATTCGTTTTAACTTTTCGTGTATTAATTTATTCGATTATTGATTTAATTGAATGTAGCAATAATTATAAAATAAGTAATGATTTGTGGGAGATTTTCTTTTGAAAAAACAAATCTGTTTTTATTTAGAAGTAATAATATTTAATTTAATAATTGATGAGGCCGATACTTGATGTAAATCGATAAACATAATAAAACAATTGTTAAACAAAGATTTGCACATATATTAAAAATAATACTGCATGACTCACGTTTCGATGAGATTCACCTTTTTCAAATGCTACGTGCAAACTAATGACATTTCTCGAATACATACAATAGGTAAACTTAAATTATGAATACAGAGAAAACAGGTTAGATAACAGGTAGAAGAGATCAATTCATACTAAACTACTATATAGTAAACTAAGTAATTTTGAAAATATTGAGAAGGGGGCTTGAGGTATGATCGATTTAGCTGTTCAAAAGGTTGCCAGAATATTTGTATTTATTAATTTGAAGTGATTCTAACAAATTAAGCTTCATTCCTTTTTTTTGGGGTGTTAGAAATTTCAAAATCAGAATTGTTTGATACAAATCATTTAATTATTGAAAATCATATATTCAATTCTGATTTTGAAATTTTGAATACCGCTTAATGAAGCTTAATTTGTTGGAATCACTTCAAATTAATAAATACAAATATTCTGGCAACCTTTTGAACAGCCAAATCGATCATACCTCAAGCCCCTTTCTCAATATTTTCAAAATTACTTAGTTTACTATATAGGAGTTCAGTATGAATTGATCCCTTCTACCTGTTATCTATGTATTCATAATTTAAGTTTACCTATTGTATGTATTTGAGAAATGTCATTAGTCTACACGTAGCATTTGAAAAAGGTGAATCTCATCGAAACGTACGTCATGCAGTATTCTTTTTAATATATGTGTCAATCTTCGTTTAATAATTGTTTTATTATAAATATTTAATTTCATTTAATTATAATGGTGATTAGTATGAACACATTAGTTAGCCAACTTCAAAACATTGATTTGTATATTTCAAACTCGATCATGTTTTTAAAGAATAATATTTACCCTAAAGATAAAGTAGCATAATATTTACCCTAAATCACAAAGGAAAATTTACAAGGACACATAATGCCTAGGGGCTCGTCATGGCATTTATTCTTCTATTATAAACATGAATTGAGCCTCGGTACAAAAGGAAAGAAGATATATACATTTCAGTATAAAAAAAGGAAAGTGGATAGTTGTACAAAGTTCAGTTTACGAGAAAATTATAATTTTAAACCTATAGATTGTTAACACCAATGTGTTAAAAAATTATCATATTTATCTCCAAATTATTGAGGTATTATCAAAAGCTTATAATGAAGGGTTGATAAAATTTTGTTTACCCGTGTCAATTTTAGTAAGAAATTATTGCAGTGATGTCTGAAATTACTACAATTTAGAAAGATATATTCAGGAGTACCTAGTTCTCCACACTGACTAAGGGTATCTTCTTTAGCACCTATTAGACTGAAGTATTCTGGGTCATTTATAAAAAAACAAATATAATGGAGGAACGAACAATAAAAGAAAATACAGTATAAGTACACAAAGAGTCTATCAATCATAATGGCATTCCTACTGTAAAACACACGAATAGTTTTCTTTGACGGTAAAAAAGTAACCAATATCTACACATCTAGAAGGTGATTCTGAATTTTACATGAAATTGTAAGAGTGATGAATTATGTTTGGGGATTCTAGAAGCAAGTTGAGGGTGAAATTGGTCACCAATCTAGGACATGGAACAATTCCATTCAACAACTTCTAAACATAACCAGCATCGAAACATCGACGATTCAAAATTAGAGAATCTAACTTGAAAAAGTATTCTAAATAACTATAGTCATGAACCTATATACCCGACTAAATGTTAACTTTCAAAGATTTTTATTCTCTTTTAATTCTCTCGATCCTGCCTATGTCACAATTATATTGGTGAAAATTATCACCGACGCAGTTTATATCTACAAAGACGAAAAGAAATATAATAACAAAAAAATCCAGTCAATGCAAGAGATAAACACATATTGATGAGTACTTGAGAATTAATCAATCCCAAAGATTCGATCCTCGTTTGATAAAAGAAGAAATCACCATTGAATTCACGAGAAGAGAGAGTTGCTGAAAACTGAACTTGACAGTAAATATCTTTTCAGTGCTATCAACACTCTGCCTGTTCGATCCTTACTTACTCATTCGGAATATAAAAATGTCAAGTGGAGCAGAACTGATATTGTCATCCTGCCGCGGAAGATCAGAACAGTGCTAACAAATTTCAAGAACCACAACCCAAAAAGCTTAGTTGAATACTCTCAAGGCATGAAGGCAGGACAGTATTTGCAGATATCGGTAACTTTTTGGGCCAGCAGTTGATGAATCTCCGTGAAAGTTTTCTCACAACTGCATAGAGTGATTTGCCAAATTTATGACCCCACTCTTCTGAAAGTGAAAAAGAGGTCAAGTTACAGGTTATCATAACTGAAAAACGAAAACCTACAGTGTTGGAGATAAAAACCCTTGCACGGTAGGCACATTAATGAGAGGGCAAAGGAAAATGTCTGATACGGATGCTAAACATCAGAAACTCCCTACATTCTGGGTTACTCTTGTCTCAAAAGTTGAATGCTTTTCGACGTTCTCTTCACTATATTCATTATGTGTTGTTTCCATGATGATATTTTATCTAGAATTGAAACTAAATGTTTCACGAATTCTTTGGGAGGAAATCTATAAGCACCAACTGATATTGAATCATTCAGTGAAGCTCGTTTTTTTTTTGTAAATGTACAGACGATTAATTTTTCTATGGAAATTTCTTGACCTTTGTGTCGGATAGACTTGCAAAATACAACACTAGATTTAGTGAGCGTGTACTGGCATTCTGATATGTCTTTATTGCAATATATGCGAATATCATCTGCGAACTATAGTATTTTGGTATTAGGATTATTGAAAATGATTTCAAGTCTATGATAATAGTCCAAGATCCCAGGACCACCGTCACGTATTCTCTTACAAACGAAATGTGGACAATTGAGAATTGTTTTTATGCACTAAGAACGCATGCCTACTTGCTAGACTGCTGAGATGGCCAATTTTCAGGTTTCAGGTAATCAAGATACATAAAAACATTACTTACCCCACTCAAATTCTTCTAGCTGATTTTCACGTATTTTATAGACGATATCCTTAAAAATAAGTCGCCAATACTACCAGACACTTTCCGTCGGCCGTTTTGATCTAAGCCTTGAAGCTCCCTAAATAATTACTCAACTCAATTTTTATATATGTCCGCCTGACAAGTATTTCAAAACCTTTCACAAAAAGACGGATCGATTCAAAACGCCAATCGTCTAAACTCAATTTGAATGCCTCTGACGGTAGGAGCTCGAGGACATCATCCACGGGCTCAGACTGAGTGAGAACGATTGCGATGTCAAGGTTAAACGTGCGCAAAACAGTAATAATAATAATAATAAAATTCATTCTCATAGTATTACAATATCTTGTAATAAAAGAAAAGAGGTCAGAAGGTCAGAGATAATCGCACATATCAAATTAGGTTTTACAGGCATCAAAGTAATCCTGAAGACAGTAGGGCTTCATTGTAATTGAAAATCTGCTGATCGCTTCTCCAAAAAGTCGAAGCCGAAGTATCGAGCGGAACTCGCGCGGCAGTTCATTGAGAATTTTCATGCACATATATGAAGCACTGCGAGGCAGTCAATGCGAGTCGAGGCAGGAGATAGGAATGAAAAAAATCAGTGAATAGTTCACTATGACCGCGGATGATCATAAGGCTCCTAAACAAGTACAATCCCGTAACTGTTAGGATATCAGTTTCCTGAAAATACCCCTACAAGAAGACCGATATCTCATACGACACAGACTTCTCAGTGCCATCTTCTGGGCAATAAAAATCCTTGTAGAGTGAGGACTATTCCTCCAAAATAAAATTCCGTAGCTCAAAAGGGATTGAAAGTTGGAAAAATGTAGCATAAGCAAGACATCAGAGCCAAGATGGCACCTCAAGGCATTAAACGTATATATTACCGACATAAGTCTACTATTAAGTTGATCAATGTGTTCTTCCCATTTCAGGCCAGAGGATAGTATTAAGCCAAGAAATTTAGTAGATGGTTTAAGAGCGATATCACCGTATGGAGGTGAACATGATTAGATCCTAATGTGGAGTTTGCCCGAATTTGAAAATGTAATCACTCACACACTTATCAAAATTTATTTTTAAGTGGTTTTTCGATCACCAGTCCGCAAAGATATCGATCACAGCTGCAGACTCGGCCAGAGCGGTATGCAGATCAGAGGATCTCACGATCAGATTAGTATCGTCAGCATAGATTGTGATTCTAGTAGTCGAGCCATGAAAAAGATTGGGGTGTCATTAATGTACACGATGAACAGCAGTGGGCCTATGATACTCCCCTGAGGGATACCCGCGTCCATCACTGCCTCGTCTGACGCAAAACTCCGGCCATCAACAGTTAGCTCGACCCTCTGCCGACGACCGCTCAAATAGGATTTTATAAACTGCAGTTGTTTATCACGAATTCCGCAATAGCCAAGCTTAAGTAACAGTAGTTCATGATCAACGTTGTCGAAAGCCTTGGTAAGGTTAATAAATATGCCTACGGGTATAACATCAGCCTCCAAGGCATCAACAATGGACTGTATAAGCTGAAAAATAGCAGTTTCAGTGCTCCTTTCACACAGAAATCCATGTTGAAAGGCACCAAAAACTCGCATCTTATGAAGAAACCCAACAAGTCTGTTAACAAAAATCCTTTGAAAGATTTTGGAAAAGGATGACAACAGGCCTATTGGGCGGTAATTACCGAGATCCTCCTGGGATCCTTTCTTATGGATCGGTTTCACTATAGCAACTTTCAAGGAATCAGGAAAAATTCCCTGAACAACAGAATTATAAATTATGTAAGACAGTGGGCCAGCTATCACACAAATAGTTTCCTTTATAATACTCATCGGAACACTATCATAACCACTAGAAGAAGAGTTTTTTAATTTTCGGACAACTGATATAACCTGGGCAGGAGACAACTCAAACATATAAAAAGATTTATTCACTTTTTTATGTAGGCTTTACTTAAAGTAACTTTGCGGCTGTTCAATTTAGAAGTAGAAGAAATACTCGCAAAGTATTTCAAGAAGTCATTGACAACCGTCGCTGGGTTTCCTGTAGGAAGTTTAGATTTAATCGATCCAGCACCTCACAGTCTTTTTATTATATTCGAAGTAGCCTTAGATTCATTGGTAGAGTTTTTAGTAACATTGCCATAGTATTTCTGCTTAGTACGTTAACGGGTAATGTGATAATCACTCTCAAAAGTAATATCATCGGTAATATCACACTATCACGCAAAACATTGCGATGCGGACTGTGATGTTTTCATCGTACTATTACTTGCCAAGTTGCATACATTACATTATGTGATGGTGTTCTATTGTATTATCGACTATATGCGTATTAATCTTTAATACATTCCGCAGAAAAAAGAGAATTTGCACTAATAAGTGTTCTAATTTCTACGACTACTCGTTTAGCCAGATATTCTCATATTTATAACATTTCCGGCAAATTTTTTGTCATATCGGAATATTAATTTCTTTACTATCATTTGGGCAAGGTTTTTCAAATTGAGATCTATGGAATCTATAAAAATCTAATAAAGACCTACGTAGGACAGGTTATATCAAAGAGGTTGTTTTCGTTTGTTATCATTAACATTTACAACATTATTTGACTGTTTACAGTTGATATTTTCTCTTTCTTCTGAAAATATTGTAGACAATGATTTGCCACAAATTATGTCTACAAAGTTTTTGTGGGGCGCATAATTGGTGAGATATAGGAAGAAAGGCGTTTGCATTATTTTTTCAATGCAAATTGAAAAATTCGGATTCTGGGTCAAATCGACTGAATGAGGTCAATGAATTATTTCTCATAGTCGCGGTTTGATTCGATTAAAGCAGATCGAATGTTTTCATTTGCGGGATCTGCTCGAAATATTAACTTCACCTCCACTCAATCGCGTATCACCAGGAGAGAACGCAGACATAATCT
Source organism: Henosepilachna vigintioctopunctata (assembly GCA_030704895.1). Taxonomy (NCBI): domain Eukaryota; kingdom Metazoa; phylum Arthropoda; class Insecta; order Coleoptera; family Coccinellidae; genus Henosepilachna; species Henosepilachna vigintioctopunctata. The sequence goes on along the minus strand of JARQZJ010000136.1, from coordinate 1,268,078 downwards.
TATATATTGTGACAGCTATGTGTCGAGAAAATTTTACGCCGTCTTCTCGATGTGAATATCGCTAATATAACATTTGGAATATCTTTAGCACGCTGTTCTAAAGGTCAAAAAGAGTAAAATATGATGTGTTTTATTTACAATTGTTAAACCACATAAATAAAAGAATTTTATATCTTGGCTGAAAATTTACTGCTAACTTCACGTTACATTTGACCCCTTGTAAAATATTACAAATAATTCATAATTTAATGCATTTTGTATGTAAATATTAAGATTTGAGAGAATAATGTAATAAAGGGTAATGTAAATGTAATAAAGGGTATAATGAGATTAATGGTGTTAACATAGTTATTTTGTGAATACTATTTATCCCGTGAGGTACCGAGGGGCACCCCTGCAGTAAGGAAATCAGTCGGATTATCAATAATTTTATATATTAACGTTTGAACTGCAGGTTCGTAGCGTAGCAAATACTTTTTCAATATATCTCATGATCTGTTTGGATCTATCCAATCACAATCCAGGAACTTCATTTTTAAACTTAAATTCTTTGGAATATTGGCAGACAACGTTCATTGCTCTAATAGTAACGATTTGCTGGGAACTAACTGTTATTGATTTCCACATTATAATTGAATTCAGCTCGATAGGGGTTAAAGGCAACATCTCTATGTTGATTTCGATTCCATCGGTTCCGTTCAGCATAATTCCGTGCTTCGCGTTGCTGGTCACTTTGATTTGCAGCATTGCGAGTTGAAAACGAATATTGAACTGTAAATTAAAGAAAACTATATGTTTTCCTTCATAACCAAATAAAACACGTGTTATGTTAGGAAACGTGTATGTTAGTATATTCTAACTCACAAAAACTGTATATCATATTGAACTTTTGATATTAGGCGTTATAACTGTGAATCAATCAAGATATGCACTAAGAAATTCAGTCTGTTCATATCGTCTTTGTGAGAAATAATGAATTAATTATTTTATACTATCTGACTTGCTGAACTATGTATGCTCATATATTTTTCCATGAATATTTTCTGAAATACGTGTTCTACTATTTTTACCACAATATTTATGTTTTTACTATTTATCCGAAGGGGACACCCATGGACTGAAGAAATTTAACTCTTCCTGTAACTTCCATATATTAACATGTTTGATATATCGAAAGTGATTAACCTCAATTCTATAGTTGACGTTTGTGGTGACTCCATGAGGCTCTACCAAGTTACTCTCAAAATACTATGTCCGCACTGTCAGCCCACTATCAAGTTTTTTAAACATACCCACTTCTGGCTTCTTTTGTAAATCATAGAGCTACAAACGTATTTTCCGCCTTTTCAATTGATACACCATTTATATTCAAACCTAGTACCGTATTCTGCATCAAACACGTGGTGGAAAAAGTTCATTGTTTTTCATAAATTCAATGGACGATGAATCTACTCTGTGATAGTTCATATTTAAATGAGAGGTAATAATAAAAACTTGTCTAAAAATCACTGACTGAACAATTCTTTATTCGACTAGTTTCGCCTTTTACAGCATTATCAAGAATTGTTATCATTCTTGATAATAATGCTGTAAAAGGCGAAACTAGTCGAATAAAGAATTGTTCAGTCAGTGATTTTTAGACAAGTTTTTATTATTACCTCTCATTGTTTTTCAATATACATACTATCAATTTTTTTTTTTGAGTAACTTGTTGCGCCTGATGACGTGATTTTAATGTCATTATTGTGTTGCTGGATATGAGTCAAAAGATTTTTAGAATGTGGCCTAATTTGCGTAAACCAATGAATACACAGGCCAACAAAATGAAAAAAAACATCTGCTTTTAGATGTTTTTAATGTGCCGATTCCAAAAATGCCACCAGATTTTTTCTATCAGCTCTAGTTTTTGAGATACACGTTACAGGTTAAATGATATATTTTTTCTGATAAAGGACAACAAATAAAGAGATAAATGTGTACTTAATCGTCAAAATAGAAATTTCCCAGAATGTAATTAGCCAAATGGATACCTGGAATTGTCCCTGACCCAATGTTCCTATACTAGGAACTACTCAATACAATGCTCTTAATTACTTTTATACCCGTAATTGCCTATGACCCGATACTTCTATACCTGCTTGGCTGTACTTGATTTAGTATATTACTGAGTTTTCCCAAGTAAAGTTGTGCTATCATTTTGTGTAAATTTTGGTCGTTTTGTAGTATCAAGACACTAAACTGAAACAATGGCATCCACAAGCAGACGTACCTGTGTAAATCATCCCGATGTTTTTTGTTATGTGTGTGGTGAATACACTTTGAAAGAGAGCAGAAAAACGATTTCTGACTTTGTGAAAAGAGCTTATCTTGCCTATTTTGGCGTTCATTTAGGAGATCAAGCTAAATCTTGGGCCTCACATTTCATATGTAAAACATGTGTTGAACATTTGCGACAGTGGACAACTGGAAAGACGAAGTGCCTAAAGTTTGGTGTACCAATGGTTTGGAGAGAACCGCGGAACCATCATGACGACTGCTATTTTTGTCTCGTTAATATTAAAGGCATAAATAGAAACAATAGACACAAATGGACATATCCTGATCTAGATTCTGCAAGAAGGCCTGTAGTGCATTCGGAAAAAATACCCGTTCCATCATTCAGCAGTCTACCTGAACTGACAGAAGATGATACAGAAACATCAACGTCTGACGAAGTTAAAAAAATTCAATCAGAAAACGACAGCGATTTTGTAGCAGATTTAGCAACTCCGCAGTGTTTCAATCAAGAAGAACTAAACGATCTTATAAGAGACCTGAATCTCTCAAAGGAATCCGCTGAATTACTTGCATCGAGATTAAAAGAAAAAAATCTACTTTGTCGAGGTACTAATATTACATTTTATCGTAAAAGAGATAAGGATCTGCTGCCTTTTTTCACTCAGGAAAATGACTTGGTATTCTGTAACAATATAAAAGGGCTCTTAGAAAAAATGGGTTTGCCTGAATACACTCCAGATGATTGGCGCCTTTTTATTGGCAGTTCAAAACGTGGTTTAAAATGTGTTCTTTTACATAACGGTAACAAATATGGCTCAATTCCTATTGGTCATTCTACTACCATGAAGGAAGAATATGAAACACTAGCATTAGTTTTGAGAAAAATTAAATACGAAGAACATCAGTGGTCAATTTGTGTTGATTTAAAAATGATTAACTTCCTCCTAGGACAGCAGAGTGGTTATACAAAATATCGTTGTTTTTTGTGCCTTTGGGACAGCAGAGCTAAAAATGAGCACTGGGTTAACAAAAATTGGCCTTCAAGAGATGTCATGATTCAAGGAATACAAAACGTGATCAACGAACCTTTGGTTTCAAGAGAAAAAATCTTACTTCCGCCCTTGCATATCGAGCTAGGCCTAATGAAGCAATTTGTGAAGGCCTTAAATCGAGATGGAAATTGTTTTGGGTATTTGTCACGTAAATTTCCTGGCATTAGCACGGAAAAACTAAAAGCTGGTATATTTGATGGTCCTCAAATAAGGCAACTTGTTAAAGATCCACAATTCACTATATCAATGAACGAGACTGAATCTAACGCTTGGAGTTCATTTGTTAAAGTAGTACAAAATTTTCTTGGCAATCATAAAGCAGAGAATTACGTAGAATTAGTGGAAACTATGCTTTCAAATTTTAATATTCTCGGCTGTAACATGAGTATAAAAGTTCACTACCTCCACAGCCACCTAGATCGTTTTCCAGAAAACTTAGGTGATTGTAGTGAAGAACAGGGGGAAAGATTCCACCAGGATATTAAAACTATGGAAGATCGTTATCAAGGACGATGGGATAGCCACATGATGGCGGACTACTGCTGGAGCCTTCAGCGAGACTGCCCTAGTAAACTCCATTCTAGAAAATCGTATAAAAGAAAATTTGTATGTGATTAGTGACTAATGTAATTATGTAAATTAAGTTTTTGCAATAAATACTTAAATATATTATATATTATAACAGTTATAACGTAAATTATATACACAATTTTTTTAAAAATCTCAAAAACTAGATCTGATAGACAAAATCTGAGAACTTTTTTTCATTCTGCATCCAAAAATTACTCAGGAACAGTTAAAAAATCGCAGGCACCAAAATGTGTGTTGGCGTGTGATATAGTTGCTCTGATGGCGTGAATTTGACTTGACCGCTCGCGCCCAGGAGTTTCATTTTTAAAGTTAAATGACTTGCAATATTGGCAAACCTCCTTTTATAGCTCCAATAACAACGATTTGCTGTAAATCGTATTCTATTTACACGTTAGAATTGAATGCATCTCGATATGAGTCAAATGCAATACATCTACGTTTTTTCATTTCGATTCCATCAATTCTTTTCAACTTCATTCCGCTCTTCGAGTTGCTCGTCAGTTTGATTTGCTCTTGTATATCTTTCACTTGCAGCATTGCTAGCTCTGCGATTTAAGTTTGTACTTTTAATTGATGGCATTTTCAAAAACGAAAATTCAACTGTGTAAATTGGAATACTTAACGGTATTCCAACAAGGAGTCATAAGAAGATGCTTGGGGATTGAAATCGTTGCCTCACTTCGATGGACGTGGTGCGGCTGACGAGTTCCTTGTAGAACGAAATAGCTGTCTCGCACTTCCAACAGGTGTGGCGTCGATTTCAAAATTTCTCTAACATTTTTCCCTTGAAGAATAATGGGAGCATCACATCGTACACTTTTACGTAGCTAGCTCTACTATAACATTCTTGAATTTGAATTTTTTGAATGAATGTTCTAGTATTCATATATAATTAGTACCTACCCTCTCTCAATTTATATGTGTTATTAACTCCTCTGTAGCTTTGTGTATATTTATGTTCTATTTCAGGTAACATAGCGGACGGCGAGCGAGCTCGCGATCACATAATGTCGAACGAAGACGTTCTAAAAAAACTTATCGATTATATGACACATCCGGCCCTCTGCCTGCAGGAGACTTCAGTTTTTTGCATCAACAATTTGGCCAGAAAAGGGGAGCCAGGGGCCACAGAACGCCAGAATCGTCTAAAAGATATGGGTGTTGTTAATATATTGCAGGCACTTATGAGCACATCCAATAGTCAGACATTGTACAGTCGGTAAGTGAAATGAAATGTACTTTTTTACTAATTAGTACAAAATTAGTAATTCATTTTACAAAACTTGAGATTTTACAGAACTTTTACAAAACACAAGATACATAATTAAATGAACATTAAATATAATAGTTATTCGAAATAGAAAGTTGGCCAATAGAATGAATATTATCATTGTTTGAAGTCTTTTCTGTTACAGTGTGAAGACGGCGCACTCCCAATTCCTCAGCGACGTTTAAACAACAAATTTTTATCCGCTTCCAGAAAGCCAGTGAAAATATGGAATGATATTATATAAATGTGATTCGTAGACTGAGATGTTACATTTACTGTGTTTTACTTTTTATCAGTTATGTACAACTTAATCTATTATGATTTGGTATTTATCTTTATATGTTTGAATTTATTGTGTATATTATTATTTAAAATCAAATTTCCATTATATAAATGTTATACTTACTAGTAGTCTTTTATTTATTGAAATTGAGGTCCTAGAATGAAGTCATCTACACTATTTAGAAAGAGTTCTACAGTAGAAAGAGCACACTTTTTTGTCCCCAGGCACCAAGCACATTGTTCTGAAATTATCTCCAATACATAACCTGTGTAATACCTACTCGCATGGGTAACGGGAAAGAGGATGTCGATTCAACACTTCGATTTCCAGAATCCGACACATGTTTCTGCCTTAGGATCATTTGTAGAGTTTTCATCTTCCTTTGTATGTAGGTATGTATTTATTATTTTCCATCACCTGCATTGTTAGAATATTTAAATCTTTCTAGATTAAGTTTTACTGTTTGTTTTTATTTTTCTTTGTTTCTTTTCTCTTTGTGTGTATGTATGTATATTATGTATTTTGTCAGCTAAATTGCTTGAATATTTAATTATTTTCTCTTTTATTTGTAAGCATCCATATAATTGGCTTTATGTAACCTGTAAGGCATATATATGAATATATTTCTTGCAGTTATATATATATATATATATATATATATATATATATATATATATATATATATATATATATATATATATATATATATATATATATATATATATATATATATATATATATATATATATATATATATATATATATATATATATATATATATATATATATATATATATATATATATATATATATATATATATATATATATATATATATATATATATATATATAAGAAAATGAACATTCACCTGAAAAATTCAAATTAACCAAGAGAATGATATAATAGGTATAATGTTCGTTCTGCAAGGAACTCGTCAGTCGCACCACGTCCATCGAAGTGAGGCAACGATTTCAACCCCCAAGCATCTTCTTGTGACTCCAAGTGTAAGACCGTAGAGTAATGAATACTCCACAATTCCATCTAAAGGAATCAGTAGAAAATACACCTCTGAGATTACAGACACACCAAGCATCGAAATTTCACATATCTTCTATACCCGTAGGTATCTACTAAATTGCAATGTCTATTTGACAAATATCATCATACGATGTTTTCAAATGTCAATAGGTTGCGTTAGTAGTACAATAAGTACTACTTATTAATCTTTAATAGGTTGCGTTAGTAGTTTAGTTAATTTGAATTTTTCAGGTGAATGTTCTAGTGTTCATTTTCTTAAATATTTCTTTCAGTGCCATAAGCCCAAAAAAATTTCATTACCTTAAAAATATCGCCGAATAGGCCCCTGAAATACGGGAATAAACGTGAGCGTACTACTAACGCAACTTACGATTCGTTGAACCTTTCCAACGAATGCAAAACCGTGTTAGAGAAATATTGAAATCGATGCCACACCTGATGGAAGTGCGAGACATATATGTTTCGTTCTCCATCGAAGTTATGGACGTTCTAAATGAACGCGTTCTAGTGTTCATTTTCTTAAATATTTCATTCAGTGCCATAAGCACAAAAAAATTTCATTTCCTTATATATATATATATATATATATATATATATATATATATATATATATATATATATATATATGCTATCTTACCCGACAGACGTTTTGTTAACACATCTTCATTTCGAAACTTTTAAGAACCAATTGCGAATCTTAAGAAATCTCGAATCCACTTCAACACACACAAAAAATTTCAACAAATTCGGTCCAGCCGTTTAGGAGGAGTTCAGTGACATACACACGTACAGTAAAATCTATATCTATATATTATAAAAGACAGTCGTGTTAGTTATACTATTTATAACTCAAGAAAGCCTGAACTGATTTGGCTGAAAATTGGTGGGGAGGTAGCTCAGAATGAGGAGAAGAACATACTTTTTATCACGTTCCCGTGGGACGTGACATAAACGTGGTATAACAAAACACAATTGGTATGGAATAACAAAACATCGATAAAAATCATCGAATATATGGCGCTATGTGAAGAAATTTCAGCTGACAAGAAACATGAGAGTTGCTGAAGATTTCTCTGAGCAATTACTATCGGTAATGGCCGAGTACCTGTCAACGAATCGAGCGGATTGATTTCATTTCCTCAGATTTTCTGTAACTTTGTCTCATCAAAAGGCGAACCCATCAACAAAGTATTCCCAAACATTGGAAATTACTAGCCACGAAAATAATGAATGGTTGAGTGAGCGAGCAAGTTTGGCGGCTAAGAATAAAGATGTAGATGACTTAAACTTCATTATTCAGAATGAGATCATTGGTACACTGCATTCTTTCAAATCAATTGACTGTGCAACAAATGAAAATGGAGCCACCAACTATTCAATTGAATTTTCCTTTGATGTGCCGGGCTTACCACCACACAATTTACGACTAAAAGTTGGCTTCGTAGTAATCATGCCTCGAAACAAAAACCAACCACAACTGTGCAACGGGACGCGTTTGGTGGTGAGGAAATTGATGAAGAATGTGATTTACGCGACGATACTGAAAGGAAAATTCTAAGGTGAGGAAGTTCTCATTTCAAGGATCCCGATGATCCCAACCGACATGCCGTTGGGGCAGTGGTTTCGAACCATTACGCTACTATGCCTCCCCGAAAGAAAACTTTTTTTTGTACGCCTCCCCATCTTATTATTATTTTAATATACATATACACACATATACATTATATATGTATATATGATAGAATAGTAAACACGTTTTAAATAGTAAAAATTTTATTACAACAAAACTAGAAAACTTTTAATTCACTTACACTAGGTACGGATTGTTGCTGTTTATTGTCACAAAGTTTATCAAATCTTGGTGCTAGTGTGGACAATGCTACTCGTATCTCCTTTTCTACTACTAATCTGCTTCGATATTTGGTTTTCAAAGCTGCCATTGCCGAAAATCCTGTTTCACACAAATAACTTGTTACGAACGGTAGAAGCACTAGCATTGCTTTGTCATACAAAACTTTATACTCTTCACTAAGATTCATCCAAAACTGAATTATTGTTTCGTTTTGAAATTTTTGTTTCATTGTGCTATCACATGACAATTCTATAAATTTTTCTGTTTCGATGGTTATCAGCCCCAATTCGTCATCGGTATTGTCTATTATAAATGGATTCTGAACCCACAAACACTTTGAGAAATCAAGATCTTTGAAATAATTTTAAAAATGCAGCTCTAAACCATTCAAATGTTCAATAAAAAGATTTTTGCTTGCTTCAAAATTGGCTGTGGCCCAAAAATCTTTGAATTGAAAACACATCTAACTCATTCTTTTTTAAATTTCATTTCCGTAATTTCAACTTTTTAATGAATGCGTTAACTTCATCTTTTTGAACAAGTGGGTGCATTTGTGGTTCCTGCATTGTTTTATTCAACTGCTCAATTTTCCAAAAATTTCCACCATATAAGCAATTTTAACAATAAAATTTTCATCGTTCCACAAATGTGCGTCTTCATGTTGATTTTCTTCGAGAAAAGTTGCTATTTATTCTTTAAGTTCAAACACTCTCTTTATCATTTTTGCTCGAGATAGCCAGCGAACTTCACAATAATAGAATTGAAATATAATCAGCTTCCATATCAACACACAGCTTTGCAAGTAGCCTAGCTCTCAAGGGACTGTTCTTAATATAATTTATTATTTTTATAACTTAATTGGTTTGCAAAATAAGATATCTTCTAATATATTATTTTCAGCAATATATCGAACATAAACGATTAAATGGGCATCTTCAGTTATATCAGTTGCTTCATCAACTTAAATTGCGAATTTTGTAGTACGCAGTTGAGAAACTAATTGATGGCAAAGATCTTCAGATATGTCATTAGGTAATTCTTTTTCCAGCTATTATCATCAAGTGGAATTTTTTCCAACTGCTTTGCATATGATTCGCCAAACATTATTCGAACTATATCAATAACGGCTGGTAAAATTAAAGTTTTCTACTATTGTATGTGGTTTCTTACATTTTGCAATTCGGTAAGAAACTTGGTACGAAGCCAATAATACATTTGGTGGAACAGAAAGTATTTTTTTGAACGTTTGCCTTTGTCACTTCTAGTAACACTAATGAAACCTAATAATAAATACGAAGATTTATATTCTTTTCTTGGAAGCTCTATCTCTTTGATCTTTTTTGTTTTTATTTGCACTTGCTTTAACATCAGTTTCCTCACTACTGTTGGCTTTTCTCTTGTTACTAATTAAAAATTTATCCATTTATCTAAAAAAAATTAATTGATATAAATTACTGATGAAAAATACAATTTCGATTTCATTAAGATATACTTACAATTAATTTCACAAAGAAATCACGTCGAGATAATAAATAACAAAAATCTAAAAATTCTAGGTGAACTCAATGACAGTTAAGACATTAAAAGCGGAGGATCTTGAAACGTACTGAATAAAAATGTAACGTGGCGCATGGACTGCGCAATCGTATTACTACGACTCCCGCCTATAGATCGTATTATTACGACTCCATCCTATTTATTTATGTTACGATATTAGGTTACATTTATTTGCACATTTTATGGTATATGTTTATCTTTAAATTTTTGGCGCCTCCCATGGCAATTGCTCGCGCCTCCCAGGTTGGAAACCGCTGCGTTAGGGTTTGAACTACTTCAATTTCCGATCCGAGTAGCATTCGCCATGACCATAAACAAATCACAAGGCCAATCCTTAAAAGCTTGATGTTTGAATCTAGAGAATCCATGTTTTTCCCATGGTCAATTATATGTGGCATGTTCACGGGTCGGAAGACCATCTGCGTTATTTGTTCTTGCACCTGATAATAAAACGAAATATGTCGTCTTTCACATAGTGCTTCACTAAAGAGTGGAACCCATGCACTAAAATACATGGCCAATAAAGAATCTAAGGCGGAACAAAGTGCGCCGGGTCAATTACTAGGCAATAGGGAGTGTTTATACGTCCTTTCGCCGATAGAGGGAGCCTACGTGAGTATTTCACACTGTAGAATCTCTCTTAATTTGGTATAGGACCTATGTTCGTTTTGAAAGTCATCGATTCTTGATTGATAGATTAAATATGGACTGATGATTCATAATAATGATGAAACAATTGTATCCTATTATCATTCAACAAGATCGATGAATTTTTCGAAACGCTCTTAATATTCACTCTCGAAAGTGATGGGTTCGTTCTCGTTGACAGCATTTGTGTAGACAGCTCCCTGAGAGTTTTATTTGAAATATTTCGATTAAGAGTCTCAGTATTTACTAGTATTGAATTTCCTGTGAATCTTTGAACTATATATATATATATATATATATATATATATATATATATATATATATATATATATATATTTCTTGAAATTGATTTATATATATATATATATATATATATATATATATATATATATATATATATATATATATATATATATATATAGTATCTGACTATGAAAATATATAATAAAAATTAAAAGTTCACATGCAAAGAATGCTGTGGATGAGGTTCACGAAAATCTATAGTACATTTCAGCATCAATAAGTACACTAAGTATGCTGTTCGGTATTTAGATAAAACAATCACTATTAATGACAAAGAAAAAGGATGGCCGAAATAAACGGGGATTACCTCGAATGCAAGTGGCTGGATTCTCTTCTCGGGGTGGTGATCGGTATTGTGACTAAGCACTTATCAGGTTGTGGCACAGACGGACACGTGTACCGAATATAACTCTTAACACTTTGGTTTAAGTGAGGTTATGGAACGCTCACTTCACTAGGTAACGTTCGCCGCGGCGGTCAAGACAAGAAGGGCTGTGCCAGGGTAGTTCTGGTACTTCTGGTTGTACCCAGGTTCCATTTAGGGGTAGATGCGCGCACGCATCGATTCGTGGACACTCGGCTAATCCCGTTACAACGTTTCGGGAAGGGGAAGGGGTGAAAAGACTGAACATTCCGCCCACCAAAATAACAGTTATTTTCTTACAGCTAATAGTAAAAATGAAGGAAACTAAACGAAACTAAAGGAAAAGAGAAAATATACATATCTACATTGAAAACTAGTACTAACTACATTAGCTACAAAGCTATGCCATAGGCAGATGGCATAGCCATGAAAAGTCCGCCCACCATAAGGAGGCCCGGAGTAAATCGTTTGGAAGGAAAACAAGGGAGGGAAGATCCGCAGGGTTATGTGAACTCGGTACACAACGCAGGCGACCTGGAGGTACGCGCTCCTGAATGTGAGCGACGCGGTTCGAGACAAAAGGATTGATCATCACGTTCTGAAACGAATATATCACGAATTATACTAAACTGGATAGGAGTATGGCTACACATAACTCCAGTCGTGGGATTGACAACGACTTTACTGGAGCTACCTTAGATTTGGCCTCAACAAATTTCACTAGGATGACCTTATGATCTTCTCTTATAAGAACTTTGACGTACAAGGAAAGTGGACAAATAAGACCTAATGGGTTGGACACACAGGCAGTTTGAGATATGTTAAACCTTTTAGTACACGTCACGTTAAAGGGGTTCACCTGAAGGAGGTTAGCGCTCCAATGTAGGATTTCCAATCCTAATCCTAAGGTTCTTAATATATCGTCATCAGTTTGTAGTTTGCCAATTGTATCAGATATTCTGATGGATAATTGATGTTCTGTTTTGGCACTGGAGGCGAGCACAACTCTCAGGTTGGGATTGCCATTTTCCAAATTTACCACTGCATGGGGTGGAATGAAGTAGCCATTGGGATCTGACGGAATGTGTGCAACTTCATTTATATGGCTGGGGGTCACGTAATCTGCCATAAGTTCATGGTATAATATCCTCAGTGGTTCCTCATTCGCCAGGAGTTTCTCTAGGGAAGGAGAGCGCCTTTTCACAACATCTTTGGATGGCGGAAAGGTCCGATTGGCAGCTTTAAATGGAAGATTCACTGCAAATCTACCACTAGGGTGGCGAACAAAAGGTTTTTGGAATGGTGTCTCAGCTTGTTCGTCATCTGGATGTACAAGTTTCCTCGCTGGAACTTCTTCTAGTTCCACGAATTTGGTGATCGTATCGATGGGTTGATCAATAGAGGCGAAAAATGATTGTATAGCTGTCGGTTCGTTCGTCTGCACAGGTCCAATCAGAGTCCATCCAAATATCGTCTGAAGAGCCATAGGTTGGGACTCAACGGCGGGTAAAATCCCAGACAGAACTATGGAGGGGTAGATATCTGCACCAATGAGCATATCGATTCCACCGGGTTGGTACCACTTTGGATCTGCCAAGGGAAAATCTGTTCCCATTTTCCAAATTGATCTCTTCAATGTCATACTTGGCAGGTTGGAACAAATATGGGGTAACACAATGGCGTCGGCAATGATTGAAGGTCGGGTAGCGCTGCAGGCTTTTATCTCGCATCGGACCACACCGAGGGAAACATTAGAACTCACATTCCCCAGACCAAATACTGGAGACCTGTATGGAGATAAGGGCAGCTGCAATCGATTCACGCAGTTTCGAATTATGAAACTAGCCTGGCTTCCGGAGTCAATAACAGCTCGCAAAACATGGTCCGTGCCGTTCTTATCTCTGATGGTTAACAATGTAGTGGCCAGTAACGTGGTGGAAGTGGAGTGCGGGACAGTACTGTTGCATGAAATGACTCCGTTTGAGCTGCAGTCGGTCTGTAACGATGGTTCATCCTGGGGCGGGTTTTCCACAGGCCTTTGCACGACGGGAACATGTAGTAGTGTATGATGCCGTTTGTGACATTCTCTGCATTTCTGGGTGCTGGGGCACTGATTGCTTCGATGATTGGTCCGGAAGCAATTATAGCAGCGATCGGAATTCTTGATAATATCTATCCGTTCCGATACACTCTTTTTCTTAAATTTGTCACACATGAAGATTTTGTGTGATCCGCTGCAGATTATACACCGTTCGGCAACACACTGCTTCGTTAAGAACTGATGCACTTCCTCATAGGTGGGTATCGCGGACGTGTCCAAAGTCAGTTTGGAGAATTAAGAACTAAGACCCGAATCTCTCTCGGGTCTTAGTATCCAGCTTGTCCAGTATCATGTCAGTGATAGGAAAATCCCACGCATCCACGTCAAATTCTAAGTTTCGCAGAACAGAGAGATTTTTCGAGAAAGTATCCACCAGAAGACGTAGTTTCTTGGAGTCGGCATTCATTAATGCCGGGAAATTCTTTAATTCACGCCAGTGTGTTAAGGTTATGAGCCTCTTGTTGGAGAACCGATTAACCAAGGTTTCATATGCCGTCATATAGTTGGCAGAAGACAGGGATATGGCCTTAATCAATGTTAATGGTTCTCCCAATAACGTGGATAACAGATACTGGAACTTATGGATCTCGCTGATGTCTGTCCTATTATGCACCGAAGTGTCAAAGACATCAATATAGGCTTGCCAATCACAAAGTTCGCCAGAGAACTTAAGTAACTCTAATTTGGGTAATCGGACGGCATCATTCGCTGGACTACTTCTGGTCATTTGTACAAGCAAAGAAATCTAAATCCCGCATTCCTGGTATTATGAAATACGAAGATGTTGAACTAAATAATTCTCAGAGCATTGTTGACGGATTTTCCACTTTCTTTTCAAGCGTCTTCACTACCTCCAACGTACAATTCTCCCCTGAGAAGTATGATATTCTTTACCCAAATCACAATTCAATTTCTCTTCCTGTTATATCCGAGGATGATATAATCAGAGCATCAAAGAAGCTCAAAAATAAATTTACATCTGGCGTTGATCATATTCCTAGTTTTTTAGTTAAGGACTGTATTCATTCTTTCGCTAAACCTTTATCCCTAATTTTCAATATTATTTTAAGAAATTTGCTTATTCCAAAGATTTGGAAAGTTACAAAAATTTGTCCAGTTTTGAAATCCGGTGATGCTGCTCTCATAACTAATTATAGACCCATAGCAATTTTGTGCAATTTTGCTAAAATATTTGAAATCATTCTATATGACTCTATATACCGTTCAGTTCGCACACTTGTCTCCCCACACCAGCATGGGTTTATGAAGAATCGATCAACTGTTACTAATTTGGCATGCATTACTCATTCCTTGTCAGAAACATTAAATGACCGTGGCCAGATGGATGCTATTTACACAGATATCCAGAAGGCCTTCGACCAGATCGATCATAGAATACTGTTGTCAAAATTAAAGGCTATAGGTTTTTCATCACAGTTGTTAAATTTGATGCAGTCATATTTTTCGGATCGTTTTCAATATGTTGAAAATGGTGGTAATGAATCTGCACTCTATTCTGCCTCATCTGGTGTGCCGCAGGGGTCCAACTTGGGTCCATTCTTGTTTATTATATATATAAACGATCTTTCTTCACAGCTTAACTGCATGCATCTGCTTTTTGCAGATGATTTGAAAATATTTGCTGCTATTAACGATCGTCATGATTGTGTCAGATTACAGTCTTCCCTTGACGCTGTTAATCTGTGGTGTAACAGCAATGGGCTGAAACTGAATATCAGTAAATGTAAAATTGTATCATTTTCTCGAAAATTGTTTCCAATTCATCATAGTTATACATTGGAAGGTCAAATTCTAGATAGATGTGTTGAGTTTAAGGATCTGGGGGTACTTTTCGACTGTAAGCTGTCCTTCTCTAAACATATAACTTGCATTACGGCTTCTGCTTCTAGGATGCTGGGTTATTTGGTTAGAAATTGGGGTAACTTTGTTAATCTTGACACTATGAAAACGCTTTACTACTCCTTTATTCGCAGTAAACTGGAATATGCGTCTATAATTTGGTCTCCTATGTACATTAATTCTATTGTCGACTTGGAGGCAGTTCAGAGGAAATGTTTGAAGTATATGTACTTCAGATGTTATGGACAATATCCTTCTAGAGGCTTCGACCATTCTATCCTAACCGATAGTTTGGGAATTGAATTATTGAAGTTGAGGCGTGAACGGTTCGGCCTAACATTTCTCTTCAAAATTTTGCAGAATTCGATTGACTCACCATTTCTTCTCAGCAAAATAAATATTCGCGTACCAAGGCCTGGTCTGAGGCGGAATAATACATTTTATGTCACTTACAGCAGATCAAATGTTATGTCACGTTCTCCTATCAATTTTATATGTAATCTTTATGATGTTTGTTGCGGTCGATGTGATATCTATTTTGATCGACTAGCAGTTATCTTGGCATGCCACTCAGAACAGCGCATTGGGATGTCGTGATATTTTCCTGAACTTCTGTTGTCCACATATGTCTTAGTTATAAATATTATTTTAATTTTAGTTATTTTATTTGTTTATTAGATAATACTAACGCAATCGATTTCAATTTTATTTTTATTTATCAAACATTTTCGTTACTAAATGGTCAACTTCTGCTAACCATACGTAACTTTGTATTGTAACTTTCATTTTTGTTTTTAGTTATCTGGTTATTTCAATTTATTTTGAATTAATTTTTCGTTGTATGTATTAGCTTATACTCCCTATTTTTGATTTTTTTTCTTGTTAATTTCTTTTCTTATTTAATATTATTTGTGTACAATTTTGCAATTTTTTGTAAATTGTAATGTTTTTTGTAATTTTTTCTCTGTAATTGGATGTATATCTGTTGGGAATAAATGTCTTATTATTATTATTATTACTACTGGTAGGGATGTCTGTCGGCGTTTCTACCAAAGTGTCGTAACGGCACTTGATGGTATGATACTGGTCATCAACCGACTTTCGCACATAATCCTCGATATCGAATTCCTCCTCTTCGCACAAAGTCAGTAACTCAACATGCAATTTGCAAAAGTCCGCATAGACGCCATCCACAAGGCTAGTTTGAACCTTAAACATGGGCAATTGTGATGGGTCACTCAGTTCGCGTTCGGAAACCTTGAAGATTTCATTAATGCGAGAAGCCGCCAACTTTCTGGATATCGTCACATGTTTTCTTGTCATCGCCATTATGAAGGATTCAACTGGTACGGAAAATTCCACGAGAACTTTAATAGACGAAGAAAACAGACAAGCCTTTCAATAGAAATACCTAAACGACTGTAACCTGTTTGGAGAGATAGACACAACAAGTATTTCTACCAATATTCAAAATTTCAATGCCCTCGATATGCAATAACACGGATATTATAACGTCAATACACAAACCTCAATTGAGTAATAGTAATAAATGAACTGCACTTGGTGTGTTTAGTACCGACAAATGGTAATTAACCGAATCAACAATTGAAGTTACACTGGTGTGTATTTTAGGAAAATACACGGATATTATAAAATTAAAACGCAAATAAACCAATTGAATATTTGGAATATAAATGAAACTGCACTTGAGGAGCGCCGACAAATGGGAATTAATCGAATCAACAATTGAAGTTACACTGGAAGTTACACTGGTATATCTTTCAGGCAAGTACACGGATATCAATGAATTAACAAGCTAACGACACTAGACTACCTAAAGGGGTATTCAACGAAGTGCACGGACACTAATTAATTCGCAGAGGAACTACACTATACTACACAAAAGTGTATTTGAGAAAATACACAGGGATTAATTAATTCTCGATTTAATTACACAACAAGATCATTCAAGAGTGTATTTCACCAAAATACACGACGACTAATCAATTTGCAAATTAACTACGAATTGATTAATTCGAAAATTAACTACACTACACTACCAAAAAATGTATTCCACTAAATACATTTCGTGGAATTCCAAATTCGCAAATTAATTACACGAAATCACACAAGGGTGTCTTTCAACAAATGCACGGAAATTAGTCAATTTTCTACTCAACTACACAACACAGACGTGTATTTAACAAAATACACGAGGATCAATTAATCCGCAAGCTAATTATACTACAGTACACAAAAGTACATTCAACGGAATACACGGGATTAATTAATTCGCAAACTAATTACACAAGATCACACAGGGGTGTCTTTCCACAAATGCACGGAGGTTCGTTAATTCTCAAATTAACTACACTACACAATGGAAAAATGTATTTAACAAGATACACGGGGATTAATTAATTAATTGGCAAGTTAATAACACAATAAAATCACACAAGACTGTATCTTCCAACAATACACGGAGATTCGTTAATTCTCAAGCTAACTACACTACACAATAGAAAATGTATTTAGCAAGATACAGGAGGATTAATTAATTGGCAAATTAATAACACAATGAATTCATACACGTCTGTGATTTAACAAGGTAAACGGAAATTAACTAATTAGCCAATTAATTACACAACAACTACTCCAAACTATTCTCTAACAACGTTCTTTAACATTAAGAATCAATGAAGTAGATAGATTATTATCGCCTACTTTAACTCAAATTAATAATGACTATTACAATCTCAAATAACTGTATTTTCATGGGCTGTTTCAAAAATATCCGGCTCGAAGGACCAAAATGTTCGGTATTTAGATAAAACAATCACTATTAATGACAAAGAAAAAGGATGGCCGAAATAAACGGGGATTACCTCGAATGCACGTGGCTGGATTCTCTTCTCGGGGGGTGATCGGTATTGTGTTGGGATGCTCTTCCTTGGGGGCACATAGACTAAGCACTTATCAGGTTGTGGCACAGACGGACACGTGTACCGAATATAACTCTTAACACTTTGGTTTGAGTGAGGGCTGAACTAAATTTTGAGCATACTATGTGTTTTATTGATGAAGAACATAAGGCTGACATGCAACGATCTTCACAATTTTTGTTGGATTCATATGTTGATCTTAAGTTAGAAAAGAACATCAGACAATTATTATAACATCAAGAAGGTGAAAGAACCTACTAAAAAAACCTCCCTGCAGATTTACGGATGAAGGATTTGAACACTGTACCAATATGGATACCCTTAAGCAAATTAAGATGAACCGTGAAACA
This sequence comes from Henosepilachna vigintioctopunctata, assembly GCA_030704895.1. NCBI lineage: Eukaryota > Metazoa > Arthropoda > Insecta > Coleoptera > Coccinellidae > Henosepilachna > Henosepilachna vigintioctopunctata. The sequence goes on along the minus strand of JARQZJ010000136.1, from coordinate 1,249,589 downwards.
ATGAGCAGCGAAATTAAAGTCACTACAGGCAGTATATCCTACATACAACGGTCATTACAATTTTTGTCGTATTCATATGATGATCTCAAGTCAGAAGATCCACTGAAAAAGTTAAATTCTTGAAGCACGTCTAGACTGCCTGGAACAAGAAAAAACAAGAATTTTATTTTGATTAATATCCGTGCAGAAGGATGAACACATCTCTAAAACGTTAGTAAAATAATGGAGCAGGCGGTCGGAAAATTGGAACCCGGCGATTTCGGGCAGAGATTGTCAAAGAAAGAAGTGACACTAATGTTAGTCGAATTAGGAGATACAAAAGCAACCAACTTTCACACAAAAAGGTGTAGATATAATTAGGTTGAAGGATTTCGGTTTCACTACAATAAATATAGTTTATTTCTATGGAAATATAATAAACGCAAAACAGGACCTATTTACGAAAATATGTAAAATCAAATTGAAAAAAGGTGTATACTGACACTATCAATCGAAATATTTCAAATAAAACTGTCAAGAATCTGAGAGTTTTATAAGTTATACTCGATGAAGTTCATGTCGCTTCTTCGATAGAAGGAGCTCACCTGATTAGTTCACGAATGAATATTCTCGTCATTCTGAAGATATGCAGCCAAAGGAGAAAGTGCAATCTATAATTAAAGAAAGTGTTGGGGTTTGGTAGTAATGTTACCCAAACTCTGTTCAGTATGAACAACTTTATTTAGTATAATATTACAATTAAATACATTGAAGTGCACTAATAATGTTTGTAGATGACAGCCATGCTGACTGGTTGGCAACTAGCGCTGAAGTGGACGAGATTTTGTTATCTTCTTCTGAGGTTGCGTCCCGAGCACACGCAGTCGTCTTTTAGAGAGAGAGAAAGAACATTTATTGGATACTTCCAAAAGGCTAATCGTCTTTTATTTTGCTTCTATTTTTCTTCCTTACTGTGACTAGTCTATCCGTTGAAACATCCGATGGCAGGATGTGACTAGTCACCGCAAAAGCATCCTACGTTACCAAGCAGAATAACACAAAACCGAAGAAATTCAAGCTATATCCTTAGGTGTTAGAACAAAGACACAACAAATTTTTGGGTTATAAATCTGGTTTCCAAGTCAGACGAAACTATGACTTCATGCGTGTCTATTTTAACTTAGATTTATTGGAAAACAGACGACGGGTGTCCGAAATGTGTTTCCTATTTAAAATACTGAATGGTTACGTTGATTGTGCGGATGTGTTACTCAAAGTGGATTTTAATTTACCAAACAGAATTACAAGGCACACTCCTCTCTTTCGCTTGAGAACATGCAGGGCGAACTATATTTCGAATTTTTTTGTTAATCGCGTTCTGTGGCTGAGCAACCAGGTATCCCATGACATTGACTTTTTCTCTGGTTCACCAAGATCATTTAAATTGATATTACGTAGGGTAGTGAATTTGAAATAAGATTTATATTTGTTTTAAGTAAGATTGTATTTCGGCTACTTTGCCTCTATATGTAAGATTTATATATGTTTTAAGTTGGTTGTAACTTAATTCTGTGTGCTATATTTGTTAAAAGGGGGTTTCCCGTTCACTAGGTATTCATATTTATGTTCATATTATGTATATACTTAAATAAATAAAATAAATAAATCAAAATAATAGCAATATATAGCCAATCAAAACATGCCTTTAAAAACAATATCTAATTTTTTTTTGCGGAATCAAGGTTATAAGGTTTATAATAAGCAGCAACTTTAATGTAAAATACCGACTGGAGATCTAGACCAACTACAACTAAAGAAAGAGTGTTGCTAGAGGAAATAAAAAAAATAAGTATACATAATCATTTATCGACAGGTGAACCAACATAATGGCCTACTGCCTCATATAAAGTATCAGATCTTATTGACTTTTATATAATTGAAAATAAATCCCAAAACTTTGATTCATTTGAATCAAATTGAAGACGATTATAATACGAGTATGAACTCAGATCATTCACCAATAATATCAACACTGAGCGATCACATACTTAAAAAAGAAGATAATCCAGCGCTAGCTAACTTATTAACCGACTGGAAAGCTTTAAGATTTACCTCAGAAACAAAATTAACTTATTCATACCTTTGAATAACAAAAGTCAAGTAGATCTAGAGGTGGAGATATTATTACTGATTTTCAATCGGCAGCATGGGCAAATATTCCAGTAAAAACACATAGAATAGTATAAAGTAATTTCCCTAACAGAATAAGAGAGCTAGTTGCTGAGAAAAGGAAACTCAGAAGAAATTGGCAGCACACAAGAAATTTCACAGACAAAACTAGATTACATAATGCGACCCAGCGTCTAAAGAGGGAGATCCAATAGATTAAGGAATCGGGCAGTTTTTACCTCAAAGAATTAACCAATGATAACAACACGAATTTCTCTCTATGGAAGACTACGAAAAGACTTAAGAGACCTATAATACAGAACACTCCAATCAAACAACAGAGTGCAACATGGGCCAGAAACGGATACGAAAGGTAGAACTATTCGCAAATCATCTAGACCAAACACTTAAACCTTTAAAAGAACAGGAAATCCCAGAAAAGGGAAACAATACAATGCGAAGAAACAATAAAACTCAACTCGCCAAGAGTGAACTTCTACACAGAAATTTTAAAAAATAGCAACACAAGAAAGGCGCCAGGTGTCGACCAAATTACAAGAGAAGTCCTTAAGCTACAACGAATTGCCATAGATAAGTTAAAATACTGAATTAATGCTGCCTTCGGGTTAATATATTTTCCAAGGTTAAGGAAGATGGCATAGGTCATTATGATTACCAAACCCGAAAAACATCAAACAGGTCAATATCACTATTACTGGCAATATCAAAAAACTTCTTCTGAAAAGACTACAACCAGTCATCAAATAAATGAACTAATTCCTGATCATCAATTTTGGGTTCAGAAATAACCATTCCACAATTGACCAACTACACAGATAACACATTATAGAAAATAAAATTATTTGTTCTACAATGTTGGATGTTGCACAGTTTTTGATAAAGTATGGCACGAGGGCTTAAACTACACATTAAGATTATACCTACCACAGCAGTTTCCTGAAATCCTACAATCTTAAATTACTGAAAGATATTTCAGAATAAAAAAGCATATTCCCCGCTGAAACCAACCAATGTTGTTTGTTGAAGGGTGTTCTTCAGGATTGCGTGTTGGAACTAGTACTATATCTGCTATACACGTCTGATATCATTGCAACTTTTACTGATCATACCGCTATATTTGCATTGAGAAGAAACATTGAAGGGGCGCCAAAACCTATGGACGGCAATTAACACAATGAGTAAATGGGAATCAAAAGTGAATGAAGATAAATCTGTACCTGTGAACTTTACAAATAAAAGTAGTACTGTAGTAGTATGTTGACAAGTAAAAGGAATCAAATAAACGTGAGATAAAACAAAGGCAAATAATTCAAACGAATCAGAGAATATAAAACCGTTAACTGAATTAACAATTCATTGGCGGCGATTGAGAGGTTTAAAAGGCTGAACTGAGTTAAACAGTTTGCGTTTTAAGTTTGATTACTTGCCTCAGTGATTTATTCTTGAATAATCTTGATTTTAACAGGTAATAGATTTATTACCATGAAGGATATTATTTCTTCATCTTTCTTTCAAAGGTTGCTTTAAGTAAGCAGATACTACAATATATACATATATATATATATATATATATATATATATATATATATATATATATATATATATATATATATATATATATATATATCAAATGTTTGAGTGATTTGATATCTTCGAATATCAAATTGATATCATAACCACTCAAACTCATTGCCAAACACAAATGTACATATCTTACCCCGATCTCAATAGTGAGCAAGTTTTACTCTTTCTCTAGGCTATGGAGACGACGTTGCTGCATGTTGATGGGTAAAATTTGTGTTAGAGCACACACTCCAACAATTTATCAAATCCACTACGTCACCCCTAAGCCGCAAGGGGAGCACTCAAGATCGTTATTAACGAAATTTTTGTGGGGCCTCTTTTCTTCGTGATATATGTATATGATCTTAACACAGTAATTGAAACCATTGCAAATAGTAAAATATTTTATAAAAATATATTCATATATTATACAATCTGTTTAGAGCAGTCAAGAATATTTTACAATAAAATTGTAAGTCTCAAATCCAATACAGATTACAGCCCATGCAAGAACTAAAATGAGCCAAAATTTTCCTTTAAATGGACTTGAATAACTATTTTCCACTATACCAAAAGTTTTTAAACAAGATTTCCTTGCAGAGTATGCTAAAATGACTGGAAAAATGTATTGTACAAAAACTCCTGGATATGATCCAGTTACTTCCACTAATTTCTTCAAATTATGAGTAGTTAGAGCTATAAAAATAGGAGGCAGAATGACTACAGTTGGAAAGAAAAGCTTTCGTACAAAGAAATTATAACTAGCATTTTTCTCCAAAATCAAACTTTTCAAATTGTTTTGCAAAGTAATAGCAATAATGGGAAAAGATGTAGATAATGTAAAAAGAGGGAAAGCTCCTAAAAAATAGTATATAATATTCATAAAAAATGTAGAGGTGTTAGCATGTTCTGGTATAAAATTCAATGTGTATAAATCTTGGATATTCTGAAAAGCAAACACTCCTGTAATGGATAATAAAATGTAGAATATACAAATTAAAATCATATCAAAGCCAAGTTTCAAAGATATATGATCCTTATTTGAAAATGGTGCAATTAAATTAGGTATTGAATGATGGCACATAAAACTATAAACACTAGATCCAATGAGAGTAGGTATTCCTTTGATATTGGAAGCTCGGGGATGACCTTGGGGACCATATTCATAAATTTTAAATATGGCTAGAGTTACCATTATAATGAATGCTGTCCAACGCATTACTAGAGTGCACATCTGTAAATATTTAGTTTTTTGTACATTAAAATATGTAAATGGGCCAATTAAGATTGCTACTAAGAGAACATAGATACGATATACATCAATTTTGTGCAAACTGAGTTTTACCCAGCATTTTTCGGTATTAAAATGAGTATCATTTGAGGTATCACAAGAAAGATCTACTAAAGTTTTAGAAAGAGCGGCAGTATAAATTGACAAGTCACCTAATAAATATATGCATAATATTGTGTAAAAAAAAAAACGTAAAGTCTTATTCATGAATACATCAGACATTTCACAAAGTTCTACTTTGGTATTCAGACTAAAATCTTTTCTTCTTATACGGCCATTATTCATTATTGCAGTTTCTTCATTTACATTATCCATAATACAATCCATATCCTCATTTTCACTTTCCTAAATAAGAACAAAAATATGATTCATCATGGTATAAGTACTTAGTTGATTCATAAACTTACATCAATTTTGTGTGACTGTATCTGATGCCAACGTATCGTTGCATTAGCACAAGCAATACTTTCTATCACAAAAGTAACGCAAACAAAACTGATGAAACACAAAAGGATTATTAAGATTGTACTTAAAAACCATCCAGCACTTGCAAATCCTTCAGGTAATGTTAGAGCACCTGTGCCCACAATAAGATTGAACACGTATGCTAAACCCACCTGAAACATTATTTTTCAGATTGAAAAAAAAAAGTACCTACTTGAATATCATATTTACCCATGATGAATAAACTTCTGTCTCAGATGGCATTTTTGTTATCTACATACTCAAATTTTCCGTACTTTCAATCTTACAAGTCATAATCCATTTTTTTTTAAATTTGGGTATTTTGATCTGACACGTACGCAGAACAGATCAACTTATAATCAGGAAAATATCATAGTTATGTGTATTTGGCATCCATTGTGATTGCTTGGTTTTAAACAACTTTGATAATTTTTGTGTACTTCACTTAAATTCTCAAACTTTATTCTGTTGGGTTGATACCTAAATATTTTTTGTAATTTTTTTTTTAATAAAGTTTTGAATTTCATTCACATTTTAAATAACGTATTTCTTTGTTTTGATTACATGGAAATAAATCCCATATGACGTTAAATAAAAATGCTTACAGTTCACCACAGAACATAGCTTTACCTTCTTCTTGGATCTTTTAACCGTGTGCCCGGGTGCTTGACACAATAAACTCCTAACGATCACCCTAAACGGGTGATCTACACAATAAACTGACTCATCCACCAGGCCCGCATAACTACGGATCTTGAAAAATGTCCAATACCGAATGGAATTGTTGGGATGTTTGTAATATTGACTTGTGTATTTTGTTTGTCACAAGATTTGATTTAATTAAGAGGGTTTTATATAGACTTAACGAGGATAAAAGGTAGGTATACTATGTGCAAGGTGCCCAGGCCCGCCGCTAGCTGTTTACTCGCCCTATTATAAGAGTTTTGTCAAAAAACGGGATAATTATTTCTTGTATTTTTTTATTAAGGTGGGAAAAAAGAAAAACAACTAAACAAAGATGAAACATTTATTTTAATTAATCAATTCAATTTACTCGTTATTTTTGTTTACTGATGTGAAAAATTTTAAACATTTTTTATTTCTAGTTATCTAGAAAAAATGTACTCTTCTTGCCTTCAAATTTGCTAAATTTTCTATCAACTTTCTTGTGTCCAAAATGTCTAAATTTTCATTTTCAATTGAAACTATTGCTAAAAAAACTTAGTCTTTGCTGGAGCATTCTTGATCTCAAATATTTTTTTGTAATTTTTAATTTTGAAAAAGATCTTTCGCTAGATGCAACCTAGACCGGTAGTGTAAGTAATATTCTTAGCGCTATTGCTGTGTTCGGAAATGTTGAAATTAAGTCATTAGTAAAATATATCGTAATGTACTTTGAGGATCATTATACTGGTTTTCTGAAAAATGCAACTTTTATTCAATGATTTCATTAAATAAATCAATACCGTCAATGTCTGATTCTCTATTTAAATTATCCTTAAGTCTTAGATTTAAATCTTTACAATGTTTCATTAACTCATCATTGGAATAATTGAATAAGTTATTGCTGAAAAAAGCCAAATACGCCGGAAAATGATTTTAACTCGTCGAATATATCCTTTAAAGAAGTTGTTGTTTGATCAACGATTCTAAAATAAAACTCTATTTTTCATGTTGCGGTCCACTAAAACTTCATCACTGTGTTCATAGTTAAAATGTGTTGATTTTCTTCTTAGACGGATTGTATTTATTGGGGGGAAATCTGTTTCTGCGTTGAGTTCGTGAGCCACTTTGGAATCTTTTCAACACCTTTTTGTGGATGATGAAAAGAATACGTAAATTTCTTGAATTATATTAAAGAAATTCACAGTTTCATATGTAACATTTGCTGCATCGTTCACTATCAAATTAAGAGTAAGTGCCGAGCATGGGACATAAAATGCGCGGTTATTGATTTCTAAATTTTTTTTGTAGTTCATTGTGTTTCCACGCATAATAGATCCATTATCATAACTTTGACCACGTAAATTTTGAATATTGAGATTTAATTCTGAAAAATCAAACAATGCTATCATTTGGAATGCTTTTAAAAAATTACCATTATCATGATCATATGTTTTTGACGATCCTTTAAATGCCAGACACTGTGTTTAGATGGAGGAATTGTGAAATAAGAATGGATTAAAATTGGTTTTAGTCCATCGCCTGTCCTTCAGACGATAGACCGTCTACGGTAGACGTCGACCTATTTGTATTTGATGTTGGAATCGTTTGTTTTATACTCGATGGGGCCGTTGCCTGACTTGCTAAAAACAGGGGGTTGTGAAACGAATTAGGCATCGCATGATAGGAAATAAATTCAATAAGACTCTGAACAAAATCTGTATTATCAGCATGACGTTGGTTGGTAATGAAGTTGGAAAGAGTAGCAGAAATTAAAAACGTTTGATTGGAATCGTTTTCAGATTTTTTATTTTTCATTAGAATAGAGACAGGATTAGAAGAACTTGTAGATGGCATAACTGACAATATTATTACGAGCAATTTTATCATAACCTCCTGATGATGATTGAGGTTTTCTTTTCTTGGCAACTGAGTCAAAGGAAGGTGTAAGAGTCGCAGTGGTATTTCTTTGTACGCCTCTGCAAATATATAGGAGTGTATATATTTTGAAGTGTATACCTTTGCTACAAATTTGACTGCTTCAAAGTAGGATATATTTTCTAGTGCAATATTAATGATTTGTGTTTGGCGGTGATATTCTGGTCGATCCGTTGATGCATGTGCTACTGAACAGAAAACACTTTTTGGAGTTGAATTATTTTCACAGTTCTCCTCTTCGTCGTTTTCAGCACGATTATGACACCTTTTATTACCTTAACAGTTTAACCTAGTATGTCCATAACGCAAACATCGATAACACTGTATCACGGGGCAAATATATAATGAGACCTTTCTGACACATTCCCAAATACAGTAGAATCTCGATTATCCGAATCAATTAAAACCAGGGGTAGTTCGGATAATCGAAAATTCGGATAATCGAATTCAAAGCAAATCAAACAATATTTAAATTGTATCATTTTTTATTATGTAATGGGCTTTAGAAAAACATAGAAAATTAATATATTACTTAATAATTATGTGATTTAAGATTTTGGTTTGAAATAACTTTTTATTGATTTTTGACGTAATGTATCACATCTTTTCATTGCTGCCAAGTCCCTGATGCGCTTCAATTGTAACAACTGTATGGGATCCGATTCATCTTGTCTTTCAAACCACTTAAAAGCAACATCCAGAGCTTCAAAAGCTTCTGCATGAGATGGTACGTGAGTTACATCCTCAGTTTCGGTCTCTTCTTCATCTTCTCGTTAATATTTGGAATCCAGGGTCTTCACTATCGTAGTTCAGCCACTCCTTGATATTCTCTTCATCACACCCTTCACCAATGCTAAGAACTTTCATTATTTCTGTTATTTCTTCAAAATCGTCGTGTGGTTTTATTGCAGAATTAGATAGAGTTAATTTTAATAATTTATTCCATGCCCTTTTCAATGTTTGCGATTCCACAGAGTTCCACGCTTCTACCAGCATATAACAACAATCTTTTAAATTAATTTCTTTAAAAAACTTTAACATCGTTTCTATTTCACTATCATCTACCGACAAAAGGCGACGCAGTAGCTGCTTTCTGTATAAACGTTTTAAAGTTTCAATGACACTTTGGTCCATAGGTTGCAATATCGATGTTACGTTAGGGGGCAAAAACTTAACCGTGAACTTTCCATTTTCTCGATTTAGTGTTTCAGCGGAAGGGTGCGTTGGTGCATTATCTAATAACAATACATCACCTTCTTTTCCCACTTCTTTTTGAAATTTCTTCACCTCAGGAATAAACGTATTTTCATACCAAGTAAGAAAAATATCTGTGTTCATCCACGCTTTTTGTTGGTTAGCGTAAGTTAACGGCATTTTAACATTTTTGAAACAGCGCGGATTTTTTGATTTTCCAATAAGTAGCAGTGGCAATCTATGTGTTCCCTTAGCGTTTGCGCAAACCATAACTGTAACTCTGTCCTTACTCACTTTGTGCCCCGGTGCTGCATTTTCACGACGCGATGCTAATGATCTGCTTGGTAGAGATTTCCAATTAAGACCTGTTTCGTCCGCATTGTATACAAAATCTAAATCGTATTCTTTTTCATCTAGAAATTCTTTTAATTCGTCTACAAAAGAGTCGGCCGATGCAACGTTAGCAGACAGTTTTTCTCCCTGAATCTCCAGTTCTCGAATTCCATGTCTAGATTTGAATTTTGCTAACCAGCCACAGCTCGCCTTGAAAGAAGTATCACCACCAAGCTTTTGATTAAAGTCTAATGCTTTTTCACATAACAGAGGTCCAGATATGGGCTGGCCGGCCGCATGCTCTCTTTTGTAAGAACCAAGTAAAAACTGCATTCTCCAGAATTTCATTTTGAGATTTTTTCATAACTTTACGTTGCGAGCTTCTATCTTCTTTCTCAAGCGCGTTGGTGAATTTCATTATAGAATCAGAATTCTTTTTAATTTCGGATATCGTAGAAGCTCCTACACCATATACTTGTGCCAACTTACTGCCAGTTTCACCATTTTTTAAACTCTCAATTATCTTCACTTTGTCTTTAAGAGACAACACTACTCTTTTTCGCTTCGACATTTTAAATTTCCAACATAAAATTTATACAAATAATAAGACAACCTGTCAGTTGATCGCTATCAAAGCAACTAAAACAATAACAAACATTATCCCGCAAACAATTGAGGGAATAAACTTGTCGTAACATGTGTCGTTGCGCCGACAAAGTACACGGTCGGAGGTGGGAAAATAAACTTGTCGTAACGTGTCTCGTTGCGCCGACAAAATATTTCTAACTTGGTACATAATTACAGCCAAGACGAATGAGTTCGGATAATCGAATATTCGGATAATCGAGGTTCGGATAATCGAGATTCTACTGTACCTATCTTTAATAGGAAAAGAAACTTGAAAGAAACGCTGTAGGAATTACTCAAATTGAATTATTTACCTAATCTATAATATAAAAATGAAAAAACTACTTCGCCCGTGAAGCGACTATTTATCCTTCAAGCATACCTTTAGCCGAGAAATTATACAATATATGAATAATGTTCAACGCGGGGAAAATTTCAATCAAAAGTAGACACAAGTAGACATTTGATTGAAATTTTACCTATCGTTGAACATTATTCGTATATTGTATAATTTCTCGGCTAAAGGTATGCTTGAAGGATAGTCGCCTCACGGGCGAAGTAGTTTTTTCAAATCTCCCAACCCGGAGAGTAAAACAAAAAATGTGTCGACTTCCTTTAGTGGAGTGTCTGTTTCTTTCTTATTTTTCTATCTTCAGGTTAGTACAACTTGAACTTGGCTACGCCGTTCTGAGGAGAGCCAATAAGCTCGAAACACGTGTCAACGGCTGCTACTAATAGATATTACACTAGTAGAACGTATTTTCGTAAATTGATATGCTTATGGTCATTTTCATATGAGATTCCAAAAATAATTCCTTCCCAATGTTTTTCCTCGTTCCTTGCCGGTAGCCGGTAGCTCTTATTAAATGTTTTATAAAGAAAGGAAAAGTGTACAGAAAACAAGTGAATTAATTCATAATGAGTAAAACAAATGAGAAAAAACTAACGATATTGAAGGCATCAGTATTATTCCGCACATAATAAAATAACTATTTTTTGAATGAACAATAGAAAATCCATACTAATATTATAAATGCGAAAGTAACTCTGTCTGTCTGTCTGTCTGTCTGTTACTCTTTCACGCCTAAACGGCTGAACGGATTTTGATGAAATTTGGTATGGTGATAGACGATAACCTAGAAATGGTCATAGGCTATAAATAATCACGCCATCGTTCTTAGGGGGTAGGCAGTACAGTAGGTAGATAACTAAATTGAGTTAGTGATTTTTAGTCGTTTTTGTTGGGACTTTTGCTCTTTCACGTCTAAACGGCTGAACGGATTTTGATGAAATTTAGTAAGGTAATATATGGTTACCTAAAAACGGATATAAGATAAAAATGATCACGTCATCGTACTTAGGGGATAGGAAGTAGGTAGAAAACTGAATTGAGTTAGTGATTTTTTTATGGGAGTTTTGCTCTATCATGCCTAAATGGCTAAACGGATTTTGATGAAATTTAGTTAGGTGATAGAGAGTAACCTAGAAAAGGATATGGGCTATTAATAATCATGCTATCGTACTTAAGGCGTAGGCAGTAGGCAGAAAACTAATTAAGTTAGTGATTTTTAATCGTTTGTTTTAAAAGTTTACCTCACACACGCCTTAACGTCTGAACGGATTTTTATAAGACTTGGTTAATTTAAAGATAGGATCCTAGGCATGGACACAGGCTACTTTTTACGGCGGGAAAGTATTTCATTCCCGCGGAAATCCAGCGTGATCGTGTCAAGAAACGCATGACGCCATAGCTACTGAAATGATTTTGATGGTTTTTTTTTAAACTGAGTGTTACTAAGACTTCAAGTTAGTATTTGATCACTTTTCTAACTTAGAGGGTAGATAGGTGCCATAATTTAGGGAATTTATGATAAAATTTTGATGCAACTGTCTTTATTTAACAGTTTTACTTGGATCGAAACTTAGCGACATTCCATCACACTACTTAACTTATAGGGTAGGAAGGTACCAAAATTCAGACTACTTTTTACTTCGGGAAAATATCTCATTCCCACAGGAACCTATACATAGTTACCTATCTACAACATTAAAACTCTGTCTAGAATCACATTACGCCAAAACTATTGATCTGATTTGTATACGATTTTTTATTCAACTGAATGTTACATTACATACAAATAAAATCTAATTACATACACCACAGAATTAATATAGTACTACATAACTAGCTACTCTTTAAACTTGAGGAGGTAATTAGATAGACATTTATACGAACTTTAAGCCCAGTAATCAGTTCAGGATAGGTAATCAGTTCATCACCGAAATTATAACACCTACACTTAGTTTGTTTACTATCAACGAGGGAAAATAATTCAATATAACGCAAACCTTCAAATCATACGTCGTCGTAGTGAATACAAGACGCTGCGCCGAGCGAAGAGGCGGTGCGGCGCGAGGGCCGTGCCCAACTGTGCCTACCCAAGCGGGCAGGTAGTTTTTTTAGGCAGGTAGAAGCATTAGGTAGTTAAGGTAGCTGTTAGATGTAGGTATTTTCTTAACCAATCATTCATATCTCTAGGTTTACTCAGATACGCATTATTCTTTATTTTTGCACTCGCTTTCATTTGTTAATTCTCAATTAATGTTTAATAGATTACAGTTTCCGCTGAAAATCGCATTCGCCATGACGATAAATAAAGCTCAGGGACAAACATTAAAAGTAGCCGGCATTAATTTAGAAAATAGTTGTTTTTCTCACGGACAATTATACGTGGCTTGCTCACGTGTTTCAAGTCCACAGAATCTCCATGTGTTGGCCAGAGGGGGAAAAACAAAGAACATAGTTTACAAAAATGTACTACACTAATAAGACCTCTTATTTTTAGCTTCCTACATTATTATACTACTTACATTAAGTTAGTACTTCCTACGCAGACGATGTTGCGGCTGTCACACTGTCTAACATCGGGGGTTGGCAGGTAGGTTGTTAGTAGTATTTTAAACCGATTTACATTATTTACTTTTTATATTTACTAAGTAAACATTCGGAGCTATCCATTATGTGCTTAGGTTGCTTTTGAACAAATTTTGATGTGAAGTTGAGGACCGGAACACGATAGTGGGACATTGCTGCAGGGGGACTTACAGCCGGGAGAAAACAAAAAAACTTATGCGGACGAAGTCGCGGGTAAAAGCTAGTAAATAATATATATCTTCCTTCGTGACGAAACGGCTAGTTACCTAAAATATTTTAGAGAAAAACAGATTGTCCTTAATTCTAACATTATTGTCAAATTATATTTAGTATATATTTTTTACCATGATAGGAATAACAATAAAAAATGGATTACCAATGTTCTATGCGCTCCACATACGTTAATTTATCATCCTTTTCTGTACCTAAACTACAGAAGTAATTAAACTTATACTGACGGATGACAGTTGAAGTCTGAAGTTGAGAAGAAAGATGCTAGAAGTTAAATTTGCTAACAATCAATGAAACAGCAATTGTCAAAAATATATTTATTCAATACCAAATCTGTACGACATAGTAGTGTACTACGATGTAAAAGGATGTACTGAGTAATCCACCTATTGCAGTGGTTCCTAATTTGTGACGTTTATTTTATTGTTTTGCATAGTGGGTTGAATAAATAGTCAAACGGTCTTTATTATTTACAGTGATCTTATGTGAACGATGTGCTAAATTTTTTGCTGAAATATGGAAAAAACATGGAAGTTCGCCTGTGTTTGTTTTGTTTCTTCGTTTTTTAAATTATGTAACGGATTCCCTATCCATTTCGAAAGAAATATTGCAGGTAAGTAGTGTGACTCATAACTGCATAGTACACTAGGAGTTGCAGTTGCAAAAACAGCTGTCACTAGATAAATAAATACATTGTCCACTTCAAATCGATCAGAAATATATCTTCAAGACAAAGCTAACTTAATATTCCTTGATTCATTCCTATTAGCATCTTGGAAGATCAAATTATGCATCACCATAATAAATTGTTTGTTGAATGTAGTCCAGGTTCATAATATACTTTCATTTAACTTTCAAGGTTAACTCTACAAATTTCCGAAAATATGAGATCATTGATAAAATAAAATCTGTAGTCATGGGGTGCAGCTTTAGTTTTTTTTATTTTTTACACCCAAAGTATCTTACAACAAGAAGAGTAAACAATGTTTTAAATGAATGTAATAATTTATTGATATAAGTGACAGCTCTGTTTTGCAATTTAATTGTTCAAAAAAAGGTTATGTGGACTTCTATTGGTTGTTGATGTTATGTATATGTATTAAGAATGAATAAAATTATTCAATATCCTTGTTTGCATTTCACAAGGACCTTCACTTTTTTACATTCATTTCAGTAGTAACTGTTCTTCATTGACATTATACTTACCAGTGCATAATTTAATTATCGGTATGACTTAAAATAATGTCAATAGGTGTTTTGACAAAAAATTGATTGCAGCATACAAATGATAAATTATTTGATTTTTTGTGGTGTGAAATAGCGTATTTTCATATACTTAATAACCTCAATTATTTCATGGTTGGATTATTTTTTATTGTATTCATCTGAAATTCTAATTATTAACATGATACAACTCTTATTGAATTTTCTTTACAATTATTAATAGTATAAATATCATCCACTTACTATTTTACTTATTATGGTGAATATAAAGTAACTAGAGTACAATATTTTGCAAATGATTGCATTTTTTATTGAAAACTTTTAACGAGGAATTTTTTTACTATGGTGAAAAGGAATATTTAACATAATTTAGTGTTAATGATAAAATTGTTCTGTTGTTTATAGCAGAAAGATGAATTTATTGTTGAACTATCATTGAAAACTTCTCCTAATTCTTGATGTAGTGTATTTGAAAGGTTAAATAGGGTGTTAAAATCAAAGGTTTAAATCCAAAATTAACTTAAATTAATTGATGAGAAATAGGTACATATTTCTCATAAAGCATTCAGACATGCCTTTCTCATTTTCTAAAGTGGGAGTAACATTACGTTGACCTGATGTCCTCACTCAATTTATTGTACACTTTACTTGCCATATTAGCAGGACCATTCAGTCCAACATTTGTTCTACTGTTGGAAATGTAGAACCCTGTCTGAAACCTTGTCTCATAACCATGAACCTCGCCAACCAATTTAAAAACAATATTTGATTTTTGCATATTTTTAAGTATTTGTATGTGAATAAGTTACACTCATTATGTAATCAGTGTAACTCATATATCTATTTATGTAAATAGATATATGTTCTGATCAGACATCAGGACATTCTTCCACATAATCCTGCTTGATCACAATAAAATTGTTAACAACTGTATACTCTATATAGCATCAAATATTTTTTTCCTAATTTGATGCTTGAAGGCAGTGTCAGACATCACCCAGAATTCAAGATACCTGTTGAATAAAACAGGTGCCATATAAGAAAACATCCCTCAAATTTTGAAATGTAATGCTGAGGTACATGGTAGCAGTCTCTCCTAATACCAACACCAATCATGTCAGATCTTGTACTCACCAAAACATATAAGTAGTTTGGAGGTTTAACCTTCAAAATTTTAAAGCCAAGTAAACTGTAGTAGAACTCCATACAACCATGTCTTTTAATTTCATTCAGACTCTTCAAAGAAGGTATCACATGATCTCCAAAAGGAACTTCACAAACAAATCTAATAGCTGCATTTTGAATTTTCTGTAATTTAGATTTTCTTTAGTCAAGAAATAATAGTATACCGATGAGCAGTACGTAACATTTGGATACATTAAAGACTTGACTACATTCAGTTTAGTGTCATGCTCCATATGCCTTTTGTATTGAAACAATGATTTGAGTCTTATAAAAGAATTTATGAAAGAATTTTTATAAATAGTAGTAGTAGTAATAAACTTTATTGACTATAGATCAATTGGCTATCGACCGAGGTCTTCCTGCCAGTTACAATTTATTTGTTATTTTAACATTATATTTTGTTGTAAGTGTGTAGCTTTATAAGGATTTTAGGTATTCCATTAATGGAAGGGCTGGTAATTTGATTGTGGGAGCGTCTTCTTCTTGGAATTGATGGATTAAGTGGTTTATAGTTTCTATATTGTTTTCGTTGTTAATAAATTTCTTGCTGAGCCTGTGTATTCTTGTGAGTATCGGTTCTATTCCTGTGGTTTTTATAAATATTATTCACTTGTTCTTTGAAATGTAGTTGATCATCGAATATTATTCCTCAATTCTTAGCTGTTGATACCCAAGCTACATTCTTACTCTTTCTTTGAATTTGTTGCGGAGTTGATTATTTAAATTTTTTGAGGGAATACATAATACTGTTGATTTCCTTGGATTTATTTTCAGTCCCCTATCATTGCACCGTTCAAAAATGTTTTTGGCTAAATTGTTGAGCTCTGATACACCCCTATCTAACTTGGCTTCTTTACATGCACATAAACCTGAAGATAATCCGCATATATGTCGCAACCACCACCAGGTAATGCATTAAGCAGATCCATTGTTAAATTGGAAACTACATAGGGTGCAATATACTACCCTGCGGTGGAACACTGCTCAGCCTTCTCAATGACGATGTCTCATCATTACCAAGTTTAGATTTTTGACATCTAACCAACAGATAAGAGGAAAACCAACGAACACTAACCTCTCCTAATCCTCAGAATGGCTAATAGCAGAAGCTGATGAACCAATGAAATGCTTTTGATTGATCAAGTAGCAAGAGTAACGTTATTAAGCCTTGATCTAAGTCTTCTGATATGTTGTTGACCACCCTGAGCGATGCCGTGTGAGTTCCATAGCCGTTTCTGAACCCTGATTGCAAGTTTGGCAATATGTCATGCTTTGAGAGACATTCAGCTAATTTTGACATAGTTGGCATTATACTAATCATTTTAAATGTTTGTGGCTTGGAGGTCTTAGGAACAGGAGTGACCAAAGAGCATTTCCAGATATTTGGTACATCCCCCAAATCAATGAAAAGTTAACTACCTATATCACGAATCTGATCCATACAAAAATGTGTAACCAAGCTTCAGCATTCTCATATCTATACTCTCAATACCGATTGCATTTGTTTTAAATATTTAATAGTGTTGGCGTTTACTTGATGTAAATCCATTATAATTGAATATAAACTTAAATTCAAACACTTGAACAGATTATTCTGTACGCATCTGAAGAAGTCGTTTGTAACGACGAAACGCGTCATGCTATGTAGCCAATGAAGTGTAAATCATAAGTTCAAGTGTTTGAATTTAAGTTTATATTCAAGCATTTGTTTTAATTGTTTTCATATGTTTAAATATATCTACATTTTCAACAGCGATAAACGAGAACGAAATGTTTTGAAGACAATGAAGCCTTTGTTATGACGCCCTGAAGACAAAACTTGATAGTAAACTTAACTTCAAGGCAATTAACACTTACCCCTGTTCAGTTCTTATTTACTCTTTCGGAATAGTAAAGTGGAGCAGAACTGATGTTGGCAACCTACAGCGAAAGATCAGGACATTGCTTAAAAAGTTTAATAACCACCAGCCAAAAAGCGCAGTTGAAAGGACTACTTTACCAAGACATGAGGTCAGTAGAGGATTGAAAGACATCGGTAACTTGTTCTACCAGCAAATACGGAATCTACGTGACTATTTCACAGGACGTATGTTGACTCACATCTGCACAGAGTGATCTGCCAAATAAATCACCCCACTCCTCTGAACTGAGTGAAGGTCGTCTTACAAGTTATTATCAATCTAACAACGAAAAACTACAGAGTTGGAGAGAAAAACCCTTGCATGGGAAACATATTAATGAGACCAAGAAGGAAAATGTCAACAACAAAATATTATACTATAGGACATGACCGATTGGAAATTTGAAAATTAGAACAGCGTAAAGGTCTCAAAACCGACCTGATTCCTCAGCATAAACACAGTATATGCAAAACCATTCAACTTCTTTTTTAGTTTTAGAGCGCGACATGAGAAGTCGATTTCAAGTGCTTGTCCAGGACAACACCAAGAAACCTTGCAGACTCACTCACCTTCTATCAATGCAGAAGGAAACACATTTTGTCTTCTGCTGATTGAGAACCAGTCTTTGCTACCGTATTTATTGCTTTTCCGAAATCAAGCTATATTTTGCTAGTTTTAGCTTTGAAAACATCTGTTTCAGAAACGGTGGAAATTAAGTGGTTTATCGAAATGAACACACGTCTGGTTATGATTCACATTTATTAATTCACTCATAAGCGTTCTTTGTTTGTTTATTATTGGGTCGGCGTTTTTTGTCATTGTCATGAGAACCAGTAAAACATATGGTTGTAATGAATTATCTCTAGATATATTATCCAAACTGGAGATGGTTGTTGCTACCATCTGCGAAACATTCTTATTATCAACATTCATGGATATATGAATTTTCATTTTCCCCATTAGGAAGGGTTTTATTTTCTTCTAATAGCTTATTTCATTTAATCAACTCGTTTATCTTTACATTCTTCTTATTTAAAAGCATTTTCAGATAAACAATTTCAGTTTTCAGAACTTCCTCAGTCGAGTTTATTATGTCAACAGATCCATTCGCAATTTCGGAACTGCAGCATTTAACAGAATTTTCTTGTTCGTTAACCATTATTAGGGTTTTAACCTGTGCACAAGAACCGTGATATAAACTTTCACAATTCACTCATTTAACATTTTTAGGATTGACTGAGATTGAATTCTCGCTTAACTCTTGGTGAAACATTATTAAATTAAATTCACGATTATATTTAACATATAACATATAATATAATCGTGAAACATTAAGCCAAGTGTTTAATTGAATTTAATCATTTTTAGGATTATCAATTCCTACACTCCCCTTGCAATATTTGCAGTACTTCCTTGTCGCACTACATTTACCATCGCCCATGTCGTGATTAAGTATATAATTGTGTGTCATATACCCAATGTATTTATAAAAACCACAATGATATTAATATTTTATCTTTAATTTAAGTATATTTTTTTGTACTCGTTCAAATAGTACTTACCTATCTTCAATTATTTCATTTATTGACTTATATATTTGTGCTGCTTGATTTCTTAACTATTTCTATACTCAATGTATTTATAAAAACCACAATGATATTAATATTTTATCTTTAATTTAAGTATATTTTTTTGTACTCGTTCAAATAGTACTTACCTATCTTCAATTATTTCATTTATTGACTTATATATTTGTGCTGCTTGATTTCTTAACTATTTCACGTTGTTGAATTCAATTCAATGAATTCACATCGAATTCAAATGAAGAATTGTTGAACAACAACTATATAAAAGCAAATTCACAAGTTTTTTTTATGGAAATCATTATTTATCATATTATTTTATTCAATAATAATAATAATAAACGTCTTTATTGCCACACATATTGTGCTACATAAGAAGTGGCGGGATGAAGCATGAGCTATTCTTCCATCTAACCTCCTGAAAGTAAATGAAAATAAAGTAGAAAAAAAAATGTTAACACAAACTTAAGAAATGAATGAAAGTAGTATGTACAAACATATTTAAAATATAATTCCTAGAGTTCACCAAAACAAAATACCATGTATATAAATATCTCAAATACAATTAGAGTAATAAGAAATATGTGCTGAAGAGAGAAAAAACATAAATGAATCAAAAATTACAAAGAAAAGCAAAAATACATGTTAAATTAAACCCTTGGCTTAATTTTTCACGATTATATTTAACAACATGAATTATCAACATATTGTTAAATATAATCGTGAAACATTAAGCCAAGAGTTTAATTTAATTTGATATTTAATTATGTTTCATCGAGAGTTAAGCGAGAATTCAATCTCAGTCATTAAAAATACATGACAATACATCAAATATACAGGCATGCGCCGTCATAAGCCTCAAAGTGCACACGTACAGATAGCCACACTGCAACTATTATGTTCCATATACTATCATTTATTTCTATATACTATCATTTATTTAGAATCATTTAGTACTAATTATTTTGAAGTTTTTGCTAGTGTTTTTGACATAATCTGACGGTAAATTTGATATAGTTACTTATGGATACTCATTTCAGATCCTCAAATACAAGTGTTGTCAGGTGTGTTAGCAGTCATTGTTACAATATGCACCCTTCTACTTATTGCAGGATGTCTTTGCTGTCAGCGTGGTACTGGATTTAAGGTGAGCATTTTTTGTTCTACTTGCCTTTCTGAATATTTCCAATTAAAATACTCTTGTAGTAGTATCTTCAACCTTTTCTGAGTGGTTGTGAATCTTGAAACTGGCTATCTTTTCGCCCGCTGGGGTGTGATCTGGAGCGATTAGGCATGGGGCCATTTTTACACAATGCAGACAAAGTTTTATTGTGTTTGAATGAAATGTCTACAAAACCTCTAAGTATTCCCACTAATGTTGTCATGAGTAGGAGTCATAACTCTCTAAAATGCTGCAGAGAGTTTATACGTCTTTTCTTCGATAGAGGGAGCTAACGTGAATAGTTCACGAACTAGTGTTCTCCTCATTCGGATATAGGACCTGGGGGCATTTTGAAAGTCATCGATTCTTGATTGATTGATTAAATAAGATTGATGATTCATAATAATGATGAAACAGTTGTATCTTATGATTCAACAAGTTCGATGATTTTTCGAAGTGCACTTAATATTCACTCTCGAAAGTGATAGTTTTGTTCTCGTTGACAACATATGTGCAGACAGCTCCCTGAGAATTTTATTTGAAATATTTCGATCTTTAGATTAAGAGTCTCAGTATTGACTAGTATGAATGATTAGTGAATCTTTATATTTATAATTATAATATATATATATATATATTTCGAAAATAAAGTAAGTATATTATTGAAAAATAGATTTGACAATCTAATGTGAAGCTTTATGCAGAAGTAATATATGGATTACTTAGTTCGAAATACTTACTTAGGACGAAATAATATCTGATAATGTTCTTATGATACAATGTCACAATGAAAAATTTTCTGGTTGAAATCCTAGTTTTGCTAAGTAACCTAATAAGCACAACATAATAAATGGCTATCATACAAAATATACAAAGCTAAATTCAAAAGTTTTCTAACTAATGAATATTATATTATAATAAACATTCTAAGTAAAACAAATATTACAATGTTGAAAAAAATTACATATTCAATTCAAAATAATAAAATTCAATATCAAACATGCAGATTAAACTGTTATCTCAAATTACTTATAGCTCTACTATCTAGAACAAATGTATATGTATTATATGACTCATATTTTGAAATGGACCCAAGAAGTTTTTCCTCAGTGTGTTAGAGTTATTTAACAGTTGAACATTTTTTGGCAGCTGGTTAACGAATTTTAGGGACATATAGAAGAAGTCATATTCTAATAAAGAAGTACAATTGAGTGAATGTGCTTCATTATTCTATCGGTATTATTTCAATTCAATATTTCTTCGAAACAAAGGTGATATTTCAACATGAACTGTAACAAGTTGTAAACTCTACAGTTCCTTAGGAGCAAGCTTGTAAATTCATTTCAGCTAAACTAGGTTTATGATTTCAATTAACATAATGAAATGAATACAAAAAAATAATTTATTTCAGTAATTCACTAATTTGAAAAGAATTGATATTTAAAAATATGATTTTTAGTCCTAGAGGGGACAAATGCCAATTGTCAAATCGATATTCTTGTTTTGATTTCAATTCGATTGTTTTCTATGTACTTATTTTGATGTTTTAAGTTTTTTTCAATGTTAATATATCCAATATTTTGACAGTTATTTGAAATTAAAATTAGTTATTATATATATGAGAAGAAGAAACAAACTAAAAATCATAAAAATCGGTACAGCCGTTCTCAGTATATATGTGTCTTAAAAAGCTGACACGACTTTGTTCAATTATTATTATCAATGAATGAAGTGATACAGTCAACTGGTCATCTGATGCTTTGAAATTAGCTAGAGTTATAGCAATACATAAAAAGGATGATACATCTGACATTGTGACGTATCGACCAATTTTTTTGCTGAGCACCTTATCGAAAGTATTTGAGAAGAGTTTCATAGTAGAATGATAAATTATTTAAACAGATATTCTATAATTTACAACTGCCAACATGGGTTTCTACCAGGAAAATCCACGCAAATTGCTGCTTGTCAATTCTTTGAGGTGATAATACTTTTTTGAGCGCTAGAGTTTATATTTTGCGGGACTGTTATTTGATGAACCTCAGCCATTTGATTGTCTGGAATTCAGTTTTATTACTAACAAGTTCAGCTCAGTATAGTATGGAATTTGGATGTGTGTCTTTCGACTGGATTTTCACTTATCTGTTCGTTCATTAATTGTCGACAAACATTGTAAATATAGAAATTATCCATTATCTATTGGGGTATCTAGAAGGTTCCGTTTAGAGTTTTCTGATTTTCTTATTATTTGTTAATGATGTACCCGAATTCGTTAACGTTGACTCAGTAAGAGTATTGATGGGCTTATGATAAAGTGAGAGACTGGTGGGGGATTTTCGGGCTTATGTTACAGAAACTCACTCAAACTTAATCTTCCTAAAACCGAATTAACATGAATTGTACAAACCTGCGAGACACTAGCTTAACGTAGCGTTCTACTAGCTTAACGTAGACGGCATTAATTCATCAAATTAGATGAAATTGTAATAGTTATTGCAAAATTAGTAGTTACCTCGTTAAGTACGAACGTGTGCAACATTCAATGTTTCATGTGTTAATTTTTTTCTATTGATTTCCATAGATGGGATGTACATAGTAATTCACGTTTATATATGCATAATGGATGACTATTTTTAACTTCTGAGTCATAAGGTGATGTTTTTTGAAGAACAAATCTGATGGTTTTCCAACACGGGAATAGGCAACATACAATTGACCATGTGAGAAACATGGGTTTTCTAGATTAATACCACAAACACTTAATGATTGCCCCTGGGACTTGTTTATGGTCATAGCAAAAGTAAGCCGCAATGGAAACTGTAGTCGTTTATGAATTTAGGTAATGGGAATAATGGGCCTGGTGTTACAAATTTAAATATGAAGGAAATGTCAAAAGGAAGCTTTTTCCATATCTCGTCTAAAATGCGATTCATTACCATCTCTGCTATGACTGGACTCATAGGAGATCCAGTCATAGCAGAGAGAGTAGAGTTTTCTACTGATTCCCATAGATGGAATTGTGGAGTATTCATAACTCTACGATCTTCCACTTGGAGTCACAAGAAGATGCTTGGGGGTTGAGATCGTTGCCTCACTTCGAAGGACGTGGTGCGACTGACGAGTTCCTTGCAGAACGAAACATATATGTCGCATTTCCATCAGGTGTGGCATCGATTTCAATATTTCTCTAACATATATCATTCTCTTATATAATATTTTATAACATTTTCTTGAATAATTTGAATTTTTTCGAATGAATGTTCTAGTGTTCATTTTCTTATATATATATATATATATATATATATATATATATATATATATATATATATATATATATATATATATATATATATATATATATATATCATCTTTGAAGGATAAAGAGTCGCCTCACGGACGAAGTAGTTTTTTCAAATATCCCAACCCGGAGAGTAAAAACGCAGTAGCCTAAAATGTGTCGACTTCCTACAGTGGAGTGTCTGTTTCTTTCTTGTTTTTCCATATCCATAACATATAACTTGGCTACTCCGTTCTGAGGGGATATGCGGGATATGCCGACAGTGTCTACTTTTGATTATATATATATATATATATATATATATATATATATATATATATATATATATATATATATATATATATATATATATATATATATATATATATATATATATAATAGGAATTATTTTTGCTACGTGGTTATTTATGGAAATGAATCTGGTAAATTATTGGAGAAATGGATCAATTTGGAAGAACACACAAAAATTCCTGAAAAATACTTTATCGGTGATCCAATTCGTATTTAACAACAGCTTCTTCCAGTTCAGACAACAGTATTATAAACAAATAAAAGGTGTTGCAATGGGAAACACAATCTCTAGCATCATCGCCCAAATCCTTGTGGAGCACATAAAACAGAAAATCATGATTAAACACGAAAACACATTTCATCCACGATTCGTTGACGACTGCCTTGTGATAACAACACCAGAAAACATACAGAAAATAGTGCAGGAATTCAACAGTGAACATAGGGGAACTTTCGCAGTATGAACATCACAAGACTTGAACATTCAAAACACCCAATGAATAAATAGACCAAACAACGAATAAAAGTTTCTCTGCCATTTCATGGAGAACTTCCCATACAAGATAAAAAATGACAAACATGATCGAAAACGACAAACCATACTAAAAAAAATTCAAGCGTAATATACTGGAGTCCTTGTGAAAATTCTGGAAAACAATGCATTGGGCAATCACAGCAGTTACAGGACCGAATCAATGACCATAAATACTCGAAATCAGCAACAACGGCATTGGCTCAGCACAAAATGGCAGAAAATCACGGTTTTAAGTACGAGCAAACAAAATTACCAGCAACACAAAATTGAAGAAACAAAGAGGAATACAAGAAATGTTCCATATACAAACAAATTCAAACAACACAGTAAATGATGAGTCAGACATAAAAAATGAGCCATTTCTACTTGCTACTACTGAAGAATAATAGAAACTAAAAAATAATAGGAAGTCATAAAAAGAAGAGAACAAGAACATAATGAAACATCAAATTTAACCGTTAATCATAAATGTGACACATGAAATTATAAATTGATAAAATTAATCACGTGAGTAGTTTATTTATATTTATAATTTTTTGACCACATTGTTGATTTATCTTCAAATATAGTTATTTAAAATATAGTACCTAATCTAAAAAATTTTTTATCCACCCTAGCAAATATAATAAGACGGGACAGAAAAATTAGTTTCCAAGATATGATAAACAACGGATTATTGAAAAGTGACGGATTCATAGGTATTATTAAACAAAAGAAAGAAAATAAGCCTTCGAAATTGTTTAAATTTCACTGCAAAGGATATAAATGAAATATATTGTGACGTTATGATCATTTATCTGAAACGGAAACACCAATGCTTGATACAAATTTACTTAATGAGGCTGTGGTTTCTTCAGGATTTCCCGTATGATCTCGATTTTCGAGATTTTTCGTCCATTTATATTTATTGTTGTCCACATCATGTTTGTAGTTTCTTTTGTTTTTTATTGAGGATACAGTGTTGTCTCTTATCCATGGTTTTTTGTTTCTGTTTTAAGTTACCCAGTGTCTTGCAGGTGTTTGAATAATTGTTTCTTTCAATTCCTATTGTAAATTTACTATCTGGGTGTTTATACTATACTATCTATTTGACAAGATTTCGATTTTTACCTCTATGGTTCAATTGAATTTTTCTGCTAGTGTTATTTTTAGGTTTTGCAACATTCCATTTCGTATTATTTGATATAATTTTGTAATTAACCTATTTCTTTTTGTATTTCATAACATATGCATTGTGATTATTGCACCAAACCAGAAATATCATGAATTGAATATAGTTAATCTCCATTCTCAAATCACACTTTCACAGCTATCAAAACAGCTAACTATAACTTTTTGTTTATCGCCGCGTTCGTAATCCAAAGTCTGTTTGTTCAAAGTCAAGTTTAAGAAGTCTAAGATCCGTCTTTGATATCATTGAGTGTATGATGCATTATAGTCCAGGCGCTAGAGATAGTTGAGTATACAAAATCCGAGTGACGGCAACTATGACCGGATTCTTATACCCGAGTCCCTCAATAATGACAAAACACAGCTTGACGGCAGCTGTGATGGTCCCTTCCCGCTGCCTTCATATCCCCTCTACCCTTATGCAAAAAAACCTAATAAACTATTCTGCTTATTTTGCGATAATTCAAATGGTTTAGTCTAGTGAAAGAACCAAGGTCAAGGAGACTGCTTAATATTAAATAAGCATAAAATAGAAGAAAAGACAGCATTAGTGAGAAGTTTTTGAAACTATAAGATCCAGACTCCACAAAACAAGACTTTTCATGGCACCAAGACTGTTTAGCCAATTATATTAGTGAAGAGAAAATAAGGCGTCGCGAAATTGAGTTGTCTAAAGAAGAAGAAGTGTCTACTTTAACTTCCAAATCAAGAGCGGAGGAGCTTACTCCGAAATCTCATTTATGTTCCGAAATTTCAGCAGCAGAAAAAATTGTTAGTACTGCACATAGAAAAGACGACCATGTCTTCACTGAACTTAGTACTTGTCAACGGCCTGAAGATTTATTTGCTATCGAAGTGAAGGTATCACAAACATTGTTACCTTGATTGTTTAAGATTACCAAGAAGTTCTGAGATGCCAGCCGGTCGATTTTCAAATCAGTTCCCTAAAGAAAACTTGAAACCTTGACCTAAATAATGAGCAATTTAAACAGTTAGAAACAGTTTGCACATATTTATTTTCTGAGAAAAAATATCTGCTGATGAACTCAGATTTATACTGATATGTCAAAATATAGGCTTCAATTTCAATTTGATGAGAGTGATATGCTTTCACTTCAAATGCTTTGCGTTTGCATTTATTAAGGGCTACAGTAGAAACATTTATATGGAGAAATTCTTATCAAACACAATTACCACCCAGTGATTATTGTTCATTTGGTTACGAAAAGCTCAACGGTGGCTTACGTCCACAACAAATGACGAAGCCGTCCTTACCAGAGTCATTAATTCCACCATGTAAATGTACTGCAAATTGCCGCACAATGTCTTGTAATTGCAAAAAATCGGAATTTTTTTGTATTTCATTATGTAAATGGATCAATAGCAAATTTCAAAATAAAAATGAGTAATTTTCTACCTACTTTAAGTACATTTATGCATGAACTCGCTGTTTTTTCATATATACCTTTTATTTCCTTGTTGATAAAAAAATGTATAAACTACTTTCATTTTGTTTTTTTTTTAATTATTTACGAATCCATCCTCACTTTTACCATTAGAATAAATTATAAATGATAATAGAAATATCATATACTCAATACATTCCCTTTACGAATAAGAGAAAAGGGGGTAAAAAAATGAACCGGCAAGATCCACATTATTATTCCTTAACCTTTTCTGAACTCAAATCCGTTGGCTTAATTCGACACTCACATTTTGCGTAGTCACTTACCTCTAGCGCGCTCTCTATTATACATTATGTTATTGGGTTCATCGAGTGTAAGAACAAAATATATTTCTTTTATGAAATTATGAACAATTGAATAAATTTTGTCAGGTTGCCTTTGCAAGTTTGGCCGCATCTCTGCTTAATAATATGTAAGTAAGTAATAACCTGAAAAAACTTTAAGCCACTTATATTGGAAATAAATAGTTTTACAGTTCATTAATTATTTCATTTATAATGTTTGAAAATTTTTGGTTGTCATCGCACAAATGACTGCAACTTCTTTGACAAATGACTTCAACGTTCATCACATACATATTCGGCTTGTCATTTATCAAATTGAAGCTGAATTTGTTTGAGCTTGAAGGAATCCTTTGCTCGTGTGACATGTCCGCAAAAATGGGTTGCTAGCTCGAAGCTAGATTAGACCGAAATAGGTTAAACTCGTCATTAAAAACTGTAATAACCAGTTGTGTGGATTTTTAGTGTTGTTGAGCGGTGATTTTCAACGCAAACATCGAAAACTTATCCTTGATATCGTTCCATTTCCATCCTTGAGCATGAAGCGTTCAAATCGTTCAATATTAAGTGAAGTATTGCCGAAACTAGTTTATTGCCTCCCATGATATAATTAGGGGCATTTCACGTGAAGCGGACAGGAAAAAAAAGTGAGGTTCTGAAAATCCATCAAATTCGGCTCATTTATACTTCTAATACGTATGAATGTGAACACAAAATATTTTTTATGTATAATGAATATTTCACAAGTTATGGGTTTCTAAAGAATTGACAAAATAGAGGATTCGATCCCGGTCGATTTTTCTAGTCCCGGGATTTCGGGATTATCGACTGTTAATACCGGGATCCCGGGATAGTCCCGGGATTTTATTGGTAAAGAAAATGGTAGCAATTAAAAAGAAGTAAACATATCAAAATCAACCTTTTATTTTAAATCTTTACTTAAATCTTCAAAAACAAAACAAAATTATTATTTCTTCTAATAAAATTAACAAACTAGGCCCTTATAAAAATTATTGCCTAGTTTGTTTATTTTATATTTTACAATAAACTTAAAAAAATCAACTTCTAATATTTGTCAAAAGAGATCAATGTTAATAGGACTACTAATATTTTAAATAAAATAGACCAGGAACTATAATTTACTTATTTAAGCCACGAAAATAAAATCTAAGAAATAACAACGCATCCAACGTCTCATCCGAAAGCATGCTTCTTAATTTGTTGCACAAATATGAAGCAGCGGAAAACGCGCGTTCAGGCTCGATGGAAGTTGGAGGAATCGTCAATAAATTTTTATAAGCCTTCTCCAAATTATGACCTCGTGTGGAACTAGCCTCAAAAGATTCATTTCTTGTTTAATGATCTTAGAAAGATCAGTTTCTTTAAATGCTTCAGGATTTATTATTTTCATACTGTTTTCTATTTCGTTCTGAAGCTTTTCTTTTAATGTTAAATCAGTCTTACTGGTGGGTTCAATGTTCATGTCATTTTCTTCATTATCACTATTTTCAATTTTTCCAGGTAACAAAATAATCTGTTTTTTTATAGTCATCTTGCTTGGACTTGAAAATAACTCCTTTAAATCACAATCAGTCTCTAACTCAGTCTTCTCAGTATGAGGATTTTGTAAATAGTTTAATACTCCACTTAACTCACTGCGTCGACGATCTTTCAAGCGGTTCAATAAATGTGTCTTCAATTTAGAAGCCAAAATTGAGTCATTGTCACGCAATTCTTGAAAAAGAAACTTGAGTGTAGCATCCGCTGTGCACAAATTGGCATCAGAACGACAAAGTGCTTCTACAGATAATTTAACGGGTGCCAATACCTTGATTATCTCACTAATGAGTTGGAAATCTGACTCTTCAAATGGTACAGGATTATTAAGATCAATAAGTGCCTTTTTTACGCTAGTTTTTAAAAGATCAAATCGCTCCAGCATTGTAAAGAGACTGTTCCAACGCGTTTTACAGTCCAGTAGTAAATTAAGCTCTCTTCCATGTTCTTTTTTAACATATTTTTGAAGTATTGTATCATTCTTCAAGGATGCTCTTTTGAAAATAAGAACCACTTTACGAACTTTCTTTATTAATTCATTAATATTGCGATCATCATAAGTCAAATCTCGACCGTTTCCAGTTTCAATTACTAATCCTGAGTCTAGTTCTTCATCATCATCCGACTCATCCGAGTCATCAAAATCATCACTGGCAGTCTCATTTACAGGTGTCTTTTTATACAACAAATCACAAACGGCTAAATGAATACCATGTGCAAAACAAACTTGGTGTTCTGCATTAACAAGTTTTCCAACCTTCAGCATTACATTTGGACCATCAGTTACTATTGCCACAATATCTGTATCTAATGAGATATGAAAATCCAAAAGCCGCTTTTTTAAAGTATGAACACAAGTTTCGGCGGTCAGCGATTTATCAATTCGAATAAGTCCCAAATTCCACTTTTTGTTTATTGAATGAATATTTAAATTCATATATCTCTTATTAGACGTAGACGTCCATTCGTCAAAACTTAGACTAAATCGTTGTCCTTCTTTTTCAATGTAGATAGTTCAGCTGTTATTTGTTTTTTTATCTTTACACTATAGTCTAGTACTCTGTTGCGGATTGTTGAAGCAGATTTAGGTAAGTCTGAGTACCCTTTTGCTAACAGTAACGATCTTAAATCTTTTGATGTCACAAATACGCTAAAAGGAAAACCATCTAGCGCAGTCATACGGGCCAAAACATCGTCAAGAGTATCAGATTCAGGTTTAACAAAATAGTCGGTCATTTTTCTTTTCGAAGGTGGTCCTTCATTATTTTGACTTGTTGAGGAAGATGCCTTAGCAGAATCTATTTTTATGGAATGTTTTGAAAATAGATGAGTATGTAGGCCTTTGGTTGATCCTCCTAAGGTTTTTAAAATAGCTGAACAACGCTTACATTTTGCCGAGCTACCCATTTTGTCGACTAAAAAATGACTCCACACTGACGTAACGTCTTCATCTTTTTTATGTTTGACATAAAAACTTTCCTTAGAAAGTGACATTGTTTACTTCTTAAACCTAAAACAATAAGAAAAGAACATTTGAATATGTGTACAAAATAAACATAACCTCTTAGATCAACAGAAAAAACATTCGCTGTTTTTCATATATATTTAGCCATACACATTAGTGCATTGTTGTTTTTGAAATAAATTAATGGTTTATCACTAATCAACAATATAAATATCAATACTTACACGATCTGAAGCGTAATTTTTACACTATTTTACACACATAGGTAGGTAAAGTACCTAATCCAACAACGTTTGTTAGCAGAAACAAACGAAATCAGCTGTGTAAACAAGATGGTTGGCAAATTTTGACGTTTAACGTCAAATGAAAGTAAGCGCGTTTCGTTTCACGCACATTTTTAATGAATTATTTAAAAAATGTTTAAGTCCCGAAAATCCCGGGATTCATTGGATTTAATCCCGAGATTTTCGGGACTAAAATATGATCGGGATTCCGGATCCCGGTTTTCGGGATCCCGGGATCCTCTAGTCGCAATGGCGAATCCTAGAACTAGGGCTTTTCACGAGAACTTTACGTATGTTCCTCCTGTAGGAAACGACTTTCAAACGAAACACCTCCAGTAGCTAATGAAGATATTATGCAATGCAGTCAAACATCTAGTGAAACTTTGCAAAATATTCAAGATGAGTTTTATCTTCTGATAATTTTGTAGATGAGTTAGTTATGCGACGCTTTGGACCTTTTGAAACCTCATGCTTACATTGCAGAGGAACAGGCGCTTTATTTTAGAACTCTGAAGGAGACTATCGATGCAGGTTAAATTCTCGTACAATGTGATTTTGCAGAAAATTATAGTTTTGTTGTCCAAGATGCTGCTCAATCTTTTCATTAGAATAACGAACAAACAACGCTTCTAACGTCGGTTTTTTACTACAGAGACGATAGTGAAGTAAAGCACGGTAGCATTGTTATGATTTCTGACGACTTGAAGCATGACACAGTCACCTTCTATGCTTTCAAAAAGGTACTACACAAGATTTTTTAGAAAAATCAATAGTTGGATATAAAATTATATTCACAACCGACGGGGCTTCCCAACCTTTCAAAAACAGATTACCTTTTGTGAATCTGTTTTATTACAAAGAAGGTTTTAATGTAGATGCAGAGTTGCATTTTCATGCAACGTCTCACGAAAAGGGGCCATGCGATGGTCTAGGAGGGAATCACAAATGTTCATTTGTATAAAATAATAAAAGCAATTGTAACACCAATACTATTATACGTTTGGGTTAAATCATGTTTAAAACAAACATCCATTTACTTAAGACTATATAGAACGCCAGAGAATTTTTATGCGAACCCGGTTTGCGTCTACAGTCACCATTGCTGGAACCAAAAAGTTTCACAGCTTTATTCCAACAACCAGTGGCCTTCTTGTGAAAAGGACCAGTTCTAGCATAGATTCCCATTGTGAAGTTGTAAAAATTACAAAATAAACAAGTTCTTGCGTTGTTACAATGTTGTTTTATCATGTTATAATTATTATATCACAGCAATTATACAAGACATGTTGTTTCGCGCACACCAACCGATCTAAGCTAGCGCCAGATATCACTGCCATTGCGACGCGTATGAACATTAATCAATCTAACTCCTAAACTAATGGAAAACCCATTTTGAATTTTCTAGGGTATTTTAAGTATACTTTAGGCTATATTTTGAGAAAAAAAAATTGAAAAAAAAGTTGGTTGAAGTGACTGAAATTCAAGTTTGAAAAGTTCACTTCCGTTTTTGGACATGAAAAAAATTTTTTTTTTCAAATTTCATT
This sequence comes from Henosepilachna vigintioctopunctata, assembly GCA_030704895.1. Lineage (NCBI taxonomy): Eukaryota > Metazoa > Arthropoda > Insecta > Coleoptera > Coccinellidae > Henosepilachna > Henosepilachna vigintioctopunctata. The sequence continues at coordinate 1,217,234 of JARQZJ010000136.1, read as the reverse complement.
TTATTGTTGAAAAAAACAGTATTTTTGCAATATGTATGGCTATGTTGAATGTTTTATTGTAAATTTGTTAAATTGGAAAACTACTTTCAAAAAATTGATATTACAATTACGTCAATTCTTTAGAAACCCATAACTTTGTGAAATATTCATTATACATAACAAAATATTTTGTGTTCACATTCATACGTATTAGATGTATAAATGAGCCGAATATGATCGATTTTCAGAACCTCACTTTTTTTTTCCTGTCCGCTTCACGTGAAATTACGTTAAATATTTATTTAGTTTTATTAAGTGTGCGCTGAGCTCAACTTTCGAAAGATCTATGAAAAAATTATCTCATTTAATCAAGTGAAGTAGCACTGATTCACCATTTTTGCGTTTCAACGATTGCATTTCCGCGTTTACAGGTCACAAGTAAATTTCCCGTTCAAGCAATGAAAATCATTTCCGACTCGGTCTGTGCATCCGCACAGTAAGTTAGTTATTCGCGGTTAGTTATTAGTTGGCATTTCAATGATTTAACTCACTGGCAAAAGAATACGTAGTATATTTACTAAGTATACTTTATGAATTTAACTAATACATTTTTGTATTACTAATTGTATTTTTGTACAGTCAAGTGACAAAATAACCAATTATCATATTTAAACGAAATCGGAAAGTCGATAAATCCGCGGATTTTTATTTTGCTCTCTAGCTCGAACATGGAGAACAAAACACTCGCTTATTTCATATGTATATATATATATATATATATATATATATATATATATATATATATATATATATATATATATATATATATACGCCCTGAGATATATAGCTACGCCCCTGAGATATATATATATATATATATATATATATATATATATCTCAGGGGCGTAGCTACCGCCGTATCTGCCGTATGCCCAGTGCCACGGGGGCTCCCAAAGTGTGCAGGGAAAAAATAAAAACTTTCTAATTTATTTTATTTTACAAATGACAAAATTCTATAAAGCAATTACTTTCTTTCCCGTCTTAAGCGCGCGTTCAAAAGTTGGCAACACTATTATGTTAGGGCCTCCAATCAAATTCTTTATACGGGGCCCCGACAAGGCACGCTACGCCACTGATATATATATATATATATATATATATATATATATATATATATATATATATATATATATATATATATATATATATATATATATATATATATATATATATATAAGGATAATTTCTCGACCGTGCGAGCGATACTTATGTAGAATTCAGATATCGGGATAATCGGTCTGGTGAATTGTTAAAACAACACTTCACAGATGGATTATTCTAAATTACCTAAATTCTAAATATATATATATATATATATATATATATATATATATATATATACAAGGGATTGAATTTGAATTCGTAATTATTAGGACGTTTGCTTCCCAAAAACTTTTTAATTCTTTTTTGCCTCCCAAAAACGCTTCATCCTCTCTGAATGCTCTTTCTTTTGTTCATCTGTCCATTTTATTCCAGGTTTGATTTCTGCTCAAACTTCACATGTCTTCACATCTTGAATCACCGCCAATAACCATTGTTTCAGCTGCGTAGATTGCTTCTGGAAGAATCGTTGTGTTATAATGCCTCAATTTGGCGCCTCTCGAAATGCCCTTTTTGTTATAGTACGCCCATGTTAGGTTGTAGGCCCTTTCGAGCTTCCATGTATTTGTTTTTATCATAACAAATTTGTAACCCGGTTTTCTGCGCAATTTAATGTAATTTTTCTACGGCGAGAATGGCTTCAGTTCTTTTGTCTGTGATGATAGCAATATCGTCTGCAAAGGCGAGACATTTGATATTTATATGTATTTATATATTTAAATATATATATATATATATATATATATATATATATATATATATATATAATATATAAATACATATAAATATCAAATGTCTCGCCTTTGCAGACGATATTGCTAATATATTTAAAATTGATTTATTGCCTGTTTAAGATAGATGAGATATTTTCAATGTTTTCAGCAATAACAGGCTTATTTTAATGTTAACAACTTTATTTTCGTTGACATTTCGTTCTATATCACAACTGTGTCAAAACTAATAAATAATTGAATTTTATGAATTGATATAGATATCAAAACGTCGAACATATTCAAACAAAAAATCAAATTAGTTTTTTTGTAGTGTCACATATTTATTCATAATGCGACGTGGTGCGACTGACGAGTTCCTTGCAGAACGAAACATATATGTCTCGCACTTCCATCAAGTGTGATTTCATCGATTTCAATATTTCTCTAACATTTATCCCTTGAAAGATAATGGTGACGTCACATCGTACACTTTCACATATCTAGCTGTACTACAACATTCTCTTGGTTAATTTGAATTTTTCAAATGAATGTTCTAGTGTTCATTTTCTTAAATATTTCATTCAGTGCCATAAGCACAAAAAATTCATTTCCTTAAAAATATCACCGAATAGGCACCTGAAATACGGGAATAAACGCCAGCGTACTACTAACCGAACCTATTGACATTTGAAAACATCGTATGATGATATTTGTCAAATAGACATTGCAATTTAGTAGATATCTACGGGTATAGAAGATATGTGAAATTTCGATGCTTGGTATGTCTGTAATCTGAGAGGTGTTTTCTACTGATTCCTATGGATGAAATTGTGGAGTATTCATTACTCTACGGTCTTCCACTTGGATTTACAAGAAGATTCTTGGAGGTTGAAATCGTTGCCTCACTTCGATGGACGTGGTGCAACTGACGAGTTCCTTGCAGAACGAAACATATATGTCTCGCACTTCCATCAGGTGTGGCATTGATTTCAATATTTCTCTAACATTTATCCCTTGAAGGATAATGGAAACATCACATCGTACACGACTACATATCTAGCTCTACTATAACATTCTCTTGGTTAATTTGAATTTTTCAAATGAATGTTCTAGTGTTCATTTTATCAATTTGTAATTGAGACTTCCCTAAGATTTCTATAACTTTTGGCTTCTTATAACTATAAGAGTGGGAAAAGCAATAGTTACACATATCGTATATCGCACCGGTTTTCGACCACTCTCCTGTATCCGACCATTTTGGTTTTTTTAATTCAAAACATTCAAAATTTCGACCAAAACTTGTGAAATAGCAAACATTTGATAGAATCACTCATCATATGTCAGATATCAAGACTTCTCTTTCGTATGTTAACGGAAATACGGTTCAATTCAACAAAATGTACGAGAACGTTCGTATTCGTATTATATTGATCCCAAAAAAACATAAATTAGTGAAAACAAACATCTGGATTTTTTCTGAAAAATGCTGTGATAAGTTCTGAGTTTATTTATTTAAAATGTATTAATTAATAATTAATACCAATAAATTACCCAATAAATCATTCAATTAACCAATATATTGGCTAATTAAATGATTTATTGGTTAATTGGTTTTACATTAAAAGCTTAAAATATCAACATGTAAGCAAAAATTTCACATTTTCATTGATTTATCGATCAAATAATAATGGACAGAAAACGGAGCTCTATAAAATATGAGCATTCCTCATTCCGACCACTCGGTCGGAAACAGGAGTTTTGGCACTTCGTTAATGTTAATTTTCTATTTTCCAGGTTTTTTTTGTAAGTGTTTTGTATTCAGTTATATATTCCGAACGCTATCTTTGCCTAAAACACCTGTATGCGACCAGGGCTAAGTTTAAAAGATATATTTAATTTCAAACAAAATCGAAATAAGACTCCTGTTTTTTTAATCTTATATTTTTTGTTTATTATGCATATTTACATACTTACGATATAGTAACATCTGTATAAGTATGTATATCTTTCTAACATAAAATTTCAACATGTTAGCAATAATTACATATTTTTTAATATATAACTTTAAGAGATTCTTAGTAATTGGAGTGTCAACTTCTACTATTTTTTCACTATTAATTTCTAACAAACTCCTTTTGTATGAAATTTATATTTTTTGTTTATCGCACATTTTTAAGATATTGCAATATCTTTATAAATGTGTATGGAGCGGAAACGTACTAAAAATACATAAAAGTTTCAATTTGGAGGCGTTATACCACAAATATATGTGTTTGGAATCGGCATACGATTAATTTCCCACGTTCGATTTTCTTCTGCGATTATTTCAAAATATTTCAAAGTTGTAAATTGTATCCATTTGATGAGGATGCTATACTTAGATTACCTAAGTTTGTAGAGTTTGTTTCTGATAATGAATATATAATAAAAAATGTATTAAAAAATAATAATTTGTCTGCTAATGAACATTTCACCTTCGTGAAAGAAACACTGACATTGGATTTATTAAGTGAAGTAGCAGCTTGTTTTCCTAAGGAAGTTCTCAATCAGTTAGATACGAAAAATTTTAAAATGATTATTCAATCAATAGTAGGCTACTACTATTCCTAAAGAAGGCTACTACTATTCCTAAAGAAGGCTACTAATGACAATGAAAAAATGGAAAACACAAAAGTATATCCCACTATAGCAATCAACGACGAATTTATCGAATATCAAAGACGAGTTCATGCACAGAAAGTAGCCAAGGAAAAAACTAAATTAGACAGGGCTAAGAAAAGATTCATCAGAATATGTTAAAAGGGAAGACAAAGGGTGTATCAAAGTCAAATAATACAGCAGCAGAAGAGAAAATAAAAATAGATTACCTAAATGGTGACTGTCGTTTTTGAATTTGAAGGAGAATACTTCCAGGAATAGTCGTCATTGAAGAGGTTTATGATAATCTGAAAGTAAAAACAATGACGATGAGCGAAAAATTCTGGAAATGGCCAGATAAAGATGATATTCTAGTTTATGACATAAACGAAATCAAATGCAAAATCGAGAGTCCGGCACTAATATCCAGTCGTGGGACTTACGATGTTCCCAAAATAAATGAATTCCGTAAGAAAAACAATGCATGAATTCATTTATTGGTATATTATAGTTAATTATGAACAATTTGAAAATTATTCCTCATTTATCATAAAAAATTGTAATTAAATTTTTTAAATTATTTTGTTATATGAGTCAATTTCGTCATTTTTCTGACTTTTTGCCCTCATTGTCGATATAACTCAATTCCCAATGAATATTGAACTTTTTTTTCAATTTATATTTTGACTTAATTATATTATAATTTTTTTTCACTGTATTCACAATGATTTTGTAAGCCATAAATTTTATTTTAGTAGGTGATATATTATTATTTATCGTATGGCACAGAAACACATGACATCTAATTCAATAAAAATATACAATATAAGCACAAATACATAAGCAAGAGACACATTTATTAAGTTACAGACAAACATGTAATTTATATATATAATCAACCGCTTCTTTGGTAGCCATCAGGAAGTCGTTGAAATTGCCGTAGTAGGCTCTTTTCTGGCACTCTGTAACTATATTTATAAATGAATATAGTAACCGAGTATGGCCGTTCGGAATCAGGATCCTCAGTGGTCGGATACAGGGGTAGTTGTCGTCAGCCGGTCGGTAAACGGTGCTTTCGGTTCATTTCCACTCGTTTCAATTCAACATCAAATATATAAATGATCGAGTTATTATAGGATGAAATAATGTACATTACTTGAAATAAGAGTATATAATCTTTCATAAAAACCATTTTTCAAATTGATTTTTGAATAATTTCATTATTTTTTGAACGATTCATTTGATCATAAGCATCACTGGTCGGAATTCGGTGCCTGTGTGTTATGTGTTTTACTTTTATTTAAAATATATATTCGTAACAAAACATTTGATAGAGGCCAATCAGGAAATAAGTCAGACGAAACCATATTCGCTTTCGTCCGGAAGACCTTGATATAGTTAGCTCGAGATGCATGCAACGACCCTCTTCTTCCTGTGACATCGAATCATGCATAATTATTATGTTTGTATGGGTTAGAGGCATGATAATAATGATATTATTCATTTAGCCATATCTCTTACAAAATTCATACATACTTTTCGTCGTTACAAACGACTTCTTCAGATGCTACCAGAATAATGATTATTCGGTATTTGTCATTGATCTTCATTGTTCGAAATTGAATAGTGACTATTAAAATATGATATTCATGAATAAAATAACTTGAACTCATTGAAAAAAACATTTAATGCAACTAGACGAAGCTCTGGAATAAACCGTTGTAGTAACAAAATATATGCTAAAAAAACGCTTGGCATCGTTGATGAAAGACTGTTTTGACTGGAGATGAAAGTGGAGTGTTGACCCATCACTGACACTCGTGACAGGGTGAGAGCACTAATATTTTCTCCTTCAAATTATATCGAAATATATAACAGAGGAGTGTTATTTACACCAATTTTATTTCTATAAGGTTGAATTCATTTCATTACGTTAATTGAAAGGTTAAAATTGAATTTCAATCTAAACATTTTGAGGGATGACATTCGAGCCAATATTTATCTAAATTATCGAACTATGAGATATAAAAATCAACACTGAGTAGTACGGAAAGAGATGTCAAAACAGTTGGAAATATCAACTACGGATATTGTTTGACAGTTCAACCAAAATAGACTGATAAATAAAAAGACGTGCAAACCTCCTTTCCAGTTGATATCAGCGATTGAAGATAACTCAACTCACCGCTTGTAATATCTTGTGTCACACGTTTTGAGTTTTGCTACTCTTTGAGTCCAGCTCAACAATTTTTTGTTGTTGAATAAATCATGATTGTTCTGATAAGATTTGCTAACGAATTAATTTTCTCCATTTTGGTTAAAAACAAAATATGCAACAGATTTAGGTTATTTTTTATTATTATAAGTTCTGTGCCCTGTTGAAGATAATTCTTGCTTATAAACTTAGCTTTGATAATGCTCAGTTAAGAGTATGTTAATTACCAATACAAGACTTTTTTTGTATTAATATGTACATAGTAAAAGTTATTAGTCAATATAATACTTGATTTTTTCGTGAAATATTCTTTAACAGGGGTCCGTGGAATCTTTCAGAATTCTTTTCTGCAAATAGTTACTGCAAATAGTTTGAGAACTTTTAAGAACATTTTAAACTAAATGTTTAGACTCCATTACTTCTGCATAAAGCCCCTAGAGCTCGTTGTTTTGATGACCTACAGATCAGAATCGAACGGAGATAATCCCAGCTAGATTCGGGTTTCAGTTTGGGATTATCACATCGATCGTCTCTGCTACGTTGTTTCACGCGCATACTTGACCATTTTGAATGCATTGAATTGATAAAATATTTCCGTTCTTGCTATCGTTAGGACGACAAAGAGGTAAGATACCGTCATTTTTTATTGTTGTGTGCGTGGTTCATTGTTTTGTACATTATCGTATTTCTCTGAAATGCTTGCAATATGCTTTTTTTGGTACGATAGCCGACAGAAAAGATAAAGCAGTGATTTCATTCTATGCTATAACATTTTGTATAATAGCGGGACATTTACGTTTATCTCCTTGCTGTGTCTGCGATAATAGGAGCACCGTGTGAGAAAGTTGCGTGCGTTGCCAATTCATTCTTCGCAGACTGTTTTTTGAATGGAATTATGAGGACTTCAAAGGCTTTCCAGCTAATATGCAGAGTAACACTTCGGACAGGCATTACTAGCGGATACACAGACCTTATACAAGATATCACTAATGAAATAGTACAAGAGGTAGCGTTTGACGACACTCAATTTGAATAGAAATGTTCTTTTTAGATTGCGGTCAATAAGGTCTCTCAATTCTTTTTTTTTTTCGCAAAATCGAAAACGAAAAAGTTTCTGAGGGAGATCCAACATCTACATGTAATCAAGGTAGACATGGTTAACAAGTTTGTGATAAAGATGAGGGAAGAATATGAAGATAAAATGCTCTGGCTGCTAGATGACGACACAAGTTACAGAAAAATTGAACGGGATATGACTATCACAATGGAGAAGAAAAATAATAGAAAAGAATAGCAACATAAAGAATACATTACACCACAAGACGAAAAAACCATGTCAACCCACAACAGCAAAATATCTAAAATATATGGGTTACCAAAAATACTTGGAAAAACATACCACCAAGACCAATAGTACAATTCATAAAATCCCCATTGTATAAAATATCCAAATACATGGTCAATATTATGTCGGAAGCCACTAATAACAACTTTTTTTACGAAAAGAACTCTTTTCATTTGAGAGAATCTTTGAGAAACATTAAGATGGAAACCAACCAACGATTGTTTTCACTAGATGCAGTGCCACTAGACACAAACATTCCCTCGACTTAGTTACGCAAGCGATTGAGAAACATTGGACAATATCACAACATACATTAGCACCCAAAAATTACTTCATAAAAAATTTACAATATATAATAAATAAGAGTTATGTTCAAATTTCAAGTAAACTTATGAATAAATTTAAGGTGTAGCCATTGGCAATCCAATATCAAGCATAATCGCACAATAAGTAATGGAAATAATAGAAGAAGTTATGGCATTAAACAACAACCTTACGTTATGTAGATGACTGTTTAATAATATCAACACCAACCCTAATATGTGAGATCTTAAACCAGTTTAACAAAGTTCATAGACAATTACAGTTCATACTAAAAGAAGAAAAATACTTAAACTTCCTGGATATTACGCTGACAAGACAAGATGGAGAACTCTTTACACATAGGTACAGAAATAAACAAAACTCACTCCACATGCGTAAGTACAATTCCAATCACATAAGAAGAACTGAAAATGAAAAAACTAGCTGAGGTAAAAAAGCTGTTGACTGAAAATCATTACATAATGATGATAGAAAAAACAAAGGACACACCGACTATAAAATACAAAACAAACAAGATAAACAACTACAAACACCACAGGACGAATACTAATACCTTCCACACAGTATTATAAATAAACAATATAAGGAGACCATTCGACTGAAAAATCGTACATTAACCAAATAACATAATCAAATAGCCAGCGTTTTCAGCAAATTAAAAGTATGAACAATAAAAACAAAAAAAAGTCAGGTAGTATACAGTACACCGTGCAAGACTGCAACAAACAATACGTAGGCCAGACCGAACAAAGACTAAAAGACAGACTGAATGCACACAAGTATATAAAAAACGCAATCACAGCACTCAACAAACAGAAATAAACATGAATTAATTATGAGAAAACCAAAATATTAGAAATCGATCCTCAAGAAAAAAAAACGGAGAGAAATATTGGAAATAATCCACATACAAGTGAACAACGAACGGATGGTGAATGAGCTTGAACCTTAGTCACATTAACAATCCATTACTGAGAAGACCACACGACGAAAAAACAAGATAAGAATCTAAATTTCACAATCACCAAATAATGACGTAGGTCACAATTGACATTACCGACAGACGCGGAAAATAAATTATCTGAGAAAAACGAATTTTAAATTTATATAATAAATAGAAAATTAATAAAAAGAATATCAACGAAATAGTTAATAAGATAACTTCACGAAGACAATTCAAACCGAATTGTCTAATTAATAAATAATTACTGAAAATGTACATTTTCTTAGTCATGGGATTCTTCTTGGCTCCACACGGGATAAACATTATATCACAAATAGTAGAAGACGTTTCAAAGTTTTTAGAAAACATTCACGAAGAAGAAAAGATAAGGGTATTCTTTCCTGACTAGCCAAAAAACAAATATTTATTTCCTTGGGATAAGCAGCAGAAAAAGGTAAGTAACACTCTTGTCTCAGCTCAAGCCTGGTTACAATGGTAAAGATGGCAACATTGTGGTAATCAAAGAAGTTAAGTATCATGAACTTATAGATAGTGAGTTTTTTCAGTCTCAAAATTTAATGTCCTATGATACAGAATTTAACAACTTTAAGGAAAAATTTCACTATTTGTAAGTTCGTGGTACTTAACATCTTTGATTATCAAGTTTATAATATAGTTAACATTTGATCAATGTTAATCAAATTATATTGTTAACATTTTTAATTCACGTTCGAAGGCTCGAGTTAAGATAAAAGAGTGTTACTTACCTTCTGCTGCTTATCCCGAAGAAATATATATATATATATATATATATATATATATATATATATATATATATATATATATATATATATATTTTTCAGTGTTTAATTGGGATTGCAGTCTAGGACAGGAAAATCAGTTACCTCTTTAGTATTTTCCAAGCTTTCGAAAATGTTTATTTTCTTCTTCAGGGCTAAAATAGTACAAAAATTAACAGTTTATATAGCAAGGCACTATAAAAGTTTTTTCTTACAATTACTGTGAAGTTAGTCCGAAAGTACATTAGTTTTTTGAATTTTGAAAATAAGTACAAATGTTCCCAAATGCATTGGGTTGGAATGTTACTGCATTCTACGTGCCAGAGAAATACAGTCATAGTCGTCGCTTCCTTCAACTACCTAGCACGTAGAATGCAGTAACATTCCAACCCAATGCATTTGGGAACATTTGTACTTATTTTCAAAATTCAAAAAACTAATGTACTTTCGGACTAACTTCACAGTAATTGTAAGAAAAAACTTTTTATAGTGCCTTGCTATATAAACTGTTAATTTTTGTACTATTTTAGCCCTGAAGAAGAAAATAAACATTTTCGAAAGCTTGGAAAATACTAAAGAGGTAACTGATTTTCCTGTCCTAGACTGCAATCCCAATTAAACACTGAAAATACATATCTACAGTCGTTAAACATTCAACTATATATATATATATATATATATATATATATATATATATATATATATATATATATATATATATATATATCATCAAATTGTGTGAATGTTTGGGTATAAGGTTCGGTTCAAGTTCTCTCGCAATGAGAAAAGTTTGATCCGAAATTGTCATCTGGACTGACTATCCATAGAAATTTGGACAGGAATGTTGTCAATTTTATTCCGTACTTTTTGTACTGAAAGTATTATGCAAATTAAGTAGGACGACGTTAGAAAACGTTCGTCCTACTCAACTTGCTTTGTTCCTTTCGTCAAAAACCTTACTTCCGTCAATTGTATTGTTGATTCATTGTTCGACTTGAATGGAATTGATGTTTTGATGATTGTTTTATGTGTATTTTGTTTCCAAAGGTGACCCAAAATTGACACAATATTTGAATTCACTACAAAACAAAGTTTTTAGTCAGTACGTTGTTATTTTTCCTTTCCAAGTATTATAAATAACGTAGAATAGGGTTGATTAAGTATTAGGGTGGATCAAAAAAATCGATTATTTTTTTTACGAGTGACATGGAAAAATGGGTTGCTAGACACCTTTAAAAAATTCTTACCAAGCACGAGTTCTTAATTTTAATAGGAAGATCCTCCGCATCGCAGTTTTGTATTTTTTTCTCAGTCCAATAGAAAAAAATTCATAACTCATCATTTATCGATTGAACAGAAAAATGTTCCGAGATAATTTTTTAAGAAATTTAATAGTACAAAAAAGGTATCCTACATTTTTTCCGTAAACCTCACCATTTGAAAGATATTAAGGATTTAGTTTTGATTATTTTAAGACAAATTTCATTCTTGTTCATGAATTTTATAACTCGACAATAAATGACTTTTACAAAATGCGCAATATCATTTTTTATTGGAAATTAACTGCTCTATAAAAATGGTTTCTTATGTTTTGGCGATGAAATTAACCCCGTTCAAGAGATATTCATCATCAAACTTTCATGTGTACGGATTTTAAAAGTTTTTGATTAGATATTCCAAAAATTTCAATTTAATTTATAATTTTTGAGAAAATTTACACGAATTTTGGTTATCAACTGAGAAACTTCAAAATATTTTTCAAGTTTTTATTTATGTTTGAGTATATTTGTCTCCATTTGAAAAATAAATTGGACATTATTTATCGCTTAGTTAAATATTTATTAAGGAAAAAAACAAATTATACATTATAATTTTTGTTACAAATTATTTTCATTATACATATATTATGATATGTTTCAGTATCAGAGAAAAACAATGTCCAATTAGTTATAAATAAGTATTTTATTTCAATTTTCAAACAAGTTTTTGTTGCAAGTTGGGTAATTTCTTCGATGCTCTTTGACAACTTGCAATAAAAATTGAAATTGCTCTTAGTTTAATCATATGGCAGCTCAAAGAGCTCCAACAGTTTCATTGACTTCTTAGAAACAAAGTCACTTATGTTTTTTGTATGTATACAAACCAACGACAACGTAACGATAAAGGAGAAAGTAGATGACGCTAGTTCACAATTCAAACAGATGTAATAAAATACAAAACAAAAATTCTGTAGAGGATAAATTTTCCCTAGGAACGAGATTTCTTATGTTTAAAAATAAAATCTTTAGAAGAATTGAAGAAAAATTCTGATAATTTTGAAAATAAAACTCAAATAATACTTATATTAATGACAATAAATGAAATTCATATGAAATTTATAAATTAAATTGAAATTTTTCGAATATCTCGTCAAAAACTTTTAAAATCCGTACAAATGAAAGTTTGATGATGAATATCTTTTGAACGGTGAATTTCATCGCCAAAACATGAGAAACCATTTTTATAGAGCAGTAAATTCCAACAAAAATTAGTATTGCGCATTTTGTAGAAGTCATTTATTGTTGAGTTAAAAAATTCATAAACAAAAATGAAATTTGTCTTAAAATAATCAAGATTAAATCATTAATATCTTTCAAATGGTGAGGTTTACGGAAAAAAATATAAGATGCCTTTTCTGTAGAGCATTAAATTTCCTAAAAAATTCTCTCGGAACATATTGGACTTAGGAAAAAATACAAAACTGCGATGCGGAGGATCTTCCTATTCAAATTAAGAGCTCACATGCTTGGTGAGAATTTTTTTAAGGTGTCTAGCAACCCATATTTCCGTGTCACTTGTAAAAAAAAATTATCGATTTTTTTGACCCACCCTATTGATTATTGGATACCACGTCGGACACATTGCTTTCATGTTTTTGCTGCTATTTACCGACGTACTTTTTGTGTTAATTTTCCTTGATCATTCATAAATGTTCGGAATGTTGATGCATGCAACTGTGTTGTTATGTTGTCATGTCGCGATAATGACCACCAGCCGTTAATATAACTTATTGATTAGCCTTATTTTGAAAAGGTATGGTCGAATTATGCCCATAAACCGTCCAAATGATTACATGTTAATTAATACATTTGTATTTTGATAATTAGTCGAATTCCAAGCGTGGCAATTTTGGCAATTGATAGACATCAAAATGGAAAAGTCCTTCATCCAAAATGATTGTGCCGAAAATCAGGATCTACTTGTTGATGATTATCCATTGATTCGTTGTTCCTGGACATAACGTCGTCTTTTTCTACGAATTTTATTTTGTAATTATAAACTCACAGAGTTCTTAAAATTTGGCAAATTCTTGTAAAAGAGTTGTTACAACTCTGGATGAAGGGTTACTAGGTTAGCAGCTCCAAACATATGAGTATACACGTTTTTGTGGAATTTAGCGAAGTTTTTAATTGTATCATACATTTTAATATTTTTGCAGTTGACGTAGTTGATTTCTAAAGTTAAGGTTACTGTTCCAGCATTTCTGAAATGTTCGTGAAATTTTTGAACTTCGGTCGCCAAACTTTCATTATACTCGTAATTGAAATAAACTCAACTTATTCATGAATTTGAATATAAATTTTGAACACTAAAATATGGTTTCACAAACATAGTGGATTTTTTAGCAATGTGAAATAAACGAATATATACAGGAGGATAAGAAAAAGAATGACAGTATACCACGAGCGTATTTACACTAGGGCCAAGGGGGCCACGTCCCGGAGAGGCAGGGGCAGGACCTTTGCGAGGGAGTAACAGTTGATTGATTGTTCGCTGATCTCTTGGTGAGAACATATTTTGAATTTTCGTCTGTAATAAATCTCAAACTACGAGAGTTGCAGTGAAACTAAAATAACTGAATTAATGTAACTGTGATTTGGTATAAATAATCACTTGGTATGTAATGTCAATTTTTGAGGAGAGAGCTTTGATGAGTTTAGTACAAACGATGAAGAAGTACAAAATAGACGTTCTTACCTTACAGGAAACTGAGCAAAAAGGTAAGCTCACAACGAGTATAAATGGGTATGGTTTTTCCTAAAAGCGGAAATGATGATTATTATATTTGGAGTCGGATTTATAATAAGAGAATCAATAAAAAATGTACTCAATTTTGACCCAGTTTAAAAAAGATTATAGAATTAGGTTACAGGGTATGTACAGGAAAATAACAATAATAAATTGGCATGTCCCTATGGAAAATGGAAAACTGACAGAAAACTATGATTTTTATGAAGATATGGAAAATACATTATAGGAAACTCAATGGTATGATATAAAACTGGTGGTACGGGATATGAATGCTTAAGTGGGAAGAGAAGCGATAAATAAGAAAGTATCCGGAAGGTAGAGTAACAAAAATGGCAAGTTACTAATAGAATTCGATACGGAAAAAGAGATGAAAGAAATAAGCAGTTTTGATCATACATAAAATGACATGGATAGCACCGGATGGAAGGACCAAAAACCAAATTGAACATATGCTAATAGAAAGATAACATCAAACGTTGGTACAAGGTCTGAGAAGTTGCAGAAATGCGGACGCAAATACAGTTCCCTTTTTAGTTGTAGGCAACATCAAGCAGCAGCTACTAAAAATACTGGATGTTACCAAAAAAAGGAAGAAGTATGATGAATCAAGGTTATAGCAAAACAAGATGAGGCAAGAAATGATGGAGCATTCCAGCACCAATTTAAGAATAATGGAAAAAACATCATAGAAACAAAGGGATGCATGTCCAAAAATTGATGGAAGAAACAATATAGGATGGTGTGATGAGGTGCATCAAAATAAATTATAGAAAAACAATTTAATACGACTAAGGGTACTAGTGACTGATCGACAGAAGCCAACAGAAAATGCTCAGAAAACATGAAAATACATAATATTACGAGATATCTCAGAATACACGAAAAGAGATCAAAAAGATACTAAGACAAAAGAAAAGAATATTTATGCAGAATAAAAAACAAAATATTGAAGAACACTTGGAAAAGAAAGAATCAAGAAATTTGTACCAAGATGCCAAAAAATCACGAGTGGGCACTGCTTATTACCATGAACCCGATATCAGGGATATTGAAGGAAGATCATTAGTAGACCCAGAGGAAAAAGTTAGAAGATGGGCTCGATACTTCTAAAGAGTGCTGAGTTGACAAAAAGAAGAATTGAAACATGAAGATGATATATTATATGAAATGCAGAATGATGATTTCTTGGAGAAACCTACAGATAAGGAAATCTTAGGAGAAACTATCAGAGTGCAGTAAAGAACGAGATTCCAGCAGAAATTATTAAATACGGTGAATATATGCAGAAAAAAACATGGAGGATAATACAGAAAATCTGGAACGAAGAACAAATGCCTGGAATATGGAAAAAATTAGTAATATGTCCAAGCTTCAAGAAGCGGGACAAAAGTAGGTGCGAAAATTATAGGGTTATAACACTTTTGATGGTGTACAAAGTACCGCTCATTCCACCCACGGAATCGTAGCTGAGGTTCGGAAAGCTTTATGATACACCTCATCAAAAAATGCACCTCTGATGCATTTCACTAATTATTGCTTGCGAGGAATTTGGTCATATAATTCTGTCACTGGTTCCTGGATTACAAAGGGTAGCTGTACTCGAGAGTGCTTGTGACCAGCCTTAACCTTCGGAGCAGAATTCTGGACTACGAAAAACATCCACTAAGAACAATTACACACAAATTATATGAAGACATTGAGATGGTCGGGTGACACGCTGAGATAGGAACTCGGTAAAAGTAATGAGTTAATTAGAGCTTCCTTCAAAGTAGCTCTCATCGTAGAAAAAGTGAAATAAAGTCCTTTACGTTGGTGTGGTCATATCTAAAGACGCTTAACCTGCAATAGACAAAACACATACCAAACCCAACCAGGAGAAAGACAGGCCATCCGCCACTTGGTGGAACAACATTAAAAAGGATATCGACTAGGAAAATCATAATGTTCAGACCATCCAGAATAGAGAAAAACTGGAAACATGGTTTGGATAAGAGGATTATTTCGAAATTTGTTTTCCCCATTTTCTTTGAGTAGCTTGTCGAATGAGATTATGAAGTTATCTCTCTAATCGGTTATATCATAAATGACTTATCAATAAGTGCGATCTTGAGCGCAAACTGACAGCAAAAATAGAAAAGGACTTAAAAGTAGATTCGGAAAATTAAATTGATGCCAGATTTTTCAATTCATTTTATTCCAATTTTTGTACTGCCTCACAAACAAATAGGATTATTTACAAAACTTCCTAATTGAAAAATTCATATGATAAAGCCTATCAAGCTGATGTTGGTATCTTTTCATCTCGGTTGGAAACCTCTGTAACATGTATTTGATGCCGAAGCATATGTGGAGTAAATAAACCTTTCTTCAGGACACATCAAGCGTTTGAACTGTTCGGTTATAATTATATCAGTTTAAAAATACTTGTCAATGTTCTTTTAATTTACTACTTTCCCTTATTTTTCAGGAATTTCGCGATAGCCCGGTGGCTATATCCGCTATTGGTAACGTAGATACTGGCCTTGTTAACCCCACTGCTGATGGAGCATTTACGATATTTGCCCCGCTTTCACAGCATAACCTGTCAGGTTCTAAGGAGAGGGTAAGTTATTATAGATATGTAGTTTTTTGCAAAATGTCTAATAACTAAGCATTCTGTTAACGATCCACTTTTGCATCTAAGTTCGAATAAATCGTTTTTGTCAGTAAAGTAAGTTTACTTCTAGAGATCTAAATGGTAAATATAATATGCGCTCAATTCTATTGAAGATGACTTATGTTGTGAGCAAACCTTCTAAATTTCCTCTACGTAGGCATCTGCAGTTTCATTCAATAAATGCTGATTATAAATTATTATTATTTGAAATAAATCTCAAATAATGATTAGCTAATTAAATATGTATAAATAAAATTGTGACTGAAAAAAATTACGAGAAAGAAACTTTACTGACTAGTAGAAAAGAAATTAATATCTATATAGGATAATCACTGAAAATAAATTAACAAAATGAAATGATAAATTCTCAGCCATTGTTGATATAAAAGCAACTGGAATTAAACTCATTCAGAATTTCCAAGTTGAATCTTTAATACAATGTTTTTCAATATTTCCTAAATTTCTAAAGTCATTTTAATTTCCCAGTTTCGCGCCGACGAAGATTACATCTACAGAGATATCAACGTAACATCCTGGTTCGGTAAGTAATTGCGATTCGTTCACACTGATCTTCATGTTTTATCATGTTTACTTTAACTTCCAGATGAGGGACAACGTGATTTTCCACGTGCGAAATTGAAATACATCAGGGAACTTGGTAAAGGATGGTTTGGACGGGTAAGCATTTCTGTTCTTTCTATCGATGGCTGTTTTTTCAATCATAATGAAAAGTTGTAATATTTGCCAGTTCAGGGGTTATAGAAATACTTCTTTTTTTCAAAATTAAATGTCCAATAGTAAAATTGAAGTTGTAGTTTCAAAACTTATTTAATCAATGAAAAATTCATAATATCACAAAACATGTTCATTATGTATGTGAGACACAAATGAGAGAAAAAGGAAAAAATATTTATCGTCAACTTTCGATTCTAATGAATATGTGGAAAATTCACCTCACGAGTGGAAATAATGGAATCTCACCAAAATTCACCAACAGTGAAACAATATCCAAATAAACAGAAAATTACTTTAATTAATGAAAAACGTCTAATGAGTTGTTTTGCACTTTTCTCGTTTTAACAAATAAAAATTCTAAGGTATGAATGTGAAAATGAGTAGAAATTCAGAATCAAAAAACCGTTCCTAAGTATTTTCTTTATCTGAATTTAAGAGTCAATAAAAAAATATTTTTATTTATATAAGTTACATCATCTTGATACAAAGAGAACTTCTTAAAATAGACGGTGCTGTTTGGTTAACCGAATTATTCAACAATATTTTGGAAAGAGAAAAAATGCCAGATGTTTGGAGAGGTAGTATTTTAGTCCCTTTCTATAAGAACAAAGTGGACGTCCGAGATTGTACAAATTTTCGGGTCATAAAACTAACATCACATACCCCTAAAATCTGGTAACGTGTCCTAAGTGAGCGTCTTCAAAATATTATTAAATTGACAGAGAATCAGTTTGGTTTCACAGCGGGCAGGGGAACAACATATCCGATTCATGTTCTCCGATTGTTAATGAACTCCGATAAATTTTATAGATCTTGAAAGAGCCTTTGGCCGTGTACCGAGAACGCGAATATGGCAAGTTCTTAGATCTCAAAATGTCCCCGAACGTTACATTAGACTTGTTATGGACTAATAATTACATTCAGACACGTGTCAGAAACGCGGCTGGCCAATCAGAGAGTTTTGATATCAAAGTAGGAGTTCATCAAGGAAGCGCTTTGAGCCCTTTACTTTTTAATATCGTTATAAAGTACTTGACGGAGAAAGTCCAAAAACCGATTCCTTGGAACCTGTTATACGCGGACGATGTGGCCTTGATCGTAGACAACTAAAATGAAATTCAAAATAATTTAAACGAATGGAGGAAATGTCTCGAACCGAATGGCATTCGCATTAGTAGGACCAAAACCGAATACATGTTGTGCAATTTTGGGCCAGAGGAACCTAGCCTGCTAAACTCAGAAATAATACTTGAAGGTGTCGCTTTACCTGGAGTAAAATAATTTAAATATCTTGGATCGGTTATCACGGAGGATGGGTCTATATCCGGCGGCATAAACCACAGGATTACCGCTGGGTGGAATGAATGGCGTGAGCTTTTTGGAGTTTTATGTGATTAAAAAATGCCTGTAAGGACAAAAGGGAAGGTTTATAAATCAGCCGTCAGACCAGTTTTACTCTATGGTAGCGAAACAGGGACCTTAAGGAAGATTCACGAACAAAAACTACATACTACAGAAATGCCTATGTTGGGATGGGCAGGAGTTACAATGAGGGACAAAATAAAGTGGCAACAATCTCGGACAAACTCGCCGAGTTAAGGCTAAGATGTTATGGTCACGTGACAAGGTGAGTCCAAAGAAGTAGAAGACATCATCTTGGTACACTAGTGAACTGGCCAAATACAAATTATTAAATCTAGCTGATTGAAAGTTATACATGATAGTATCGTAGGGAATTTCGTAACATTTTTTGCAGTATGTTCGGATGAAAAGTTATCACTATCAACATAACATGCAAATGTTTGAATTAATTTTCATTGAAGATCGAAGTGTTAGTGGAGAAATAACTTTTTTGTGAATAAAACAGCGAAATACACTAATAAATACCATGTGTATTTCGTGTACCAATATATAGATGTTGAATTTTCGCAAATGATATTTGTCTTATTCAAAGTATTGTTTCACATTTTGTTTTTTTTGTTAATTACTATTGAATTTATATTTTATTTTATTTGGAAGTCTGCAAGTACGTATGTATATGAAACATTTTATGATTATTTTAACATGTTTTAATCATTTTAGTCACTTTCGGCATGAAAAGTGAACTACTCTTGACAAGAAATCCCATATTCAGAAACTAGTAATATAATTGTTCTTCTGAATTACTGGAAATTATTATTATTAACAACTTACATATAATTTTATACGTAGATCGATAATTGAAGTGATATAATTATCACTTGACAAAAGCTGATAATAATAGAAATTGTGGGAGTTAGCAGATAAGTTCGTATCGTATCAATTAACATGTTTCTGTATTTGAAGGTTGTTGAAGGTACGGCTCAAGACCTAGAAGCGGAAAACACTTGGACGCCAGTCGTTGTTCGTATATTGGATTCAACAGCGGCCAGTAAAGAACGAGTTCTCTTCCTCCACGAAGCAGAAATCTACAGGTGCGGCGAGCACACCAACATATTGAGACTGTACGGCAGATGTTTGGACTTGGTTCCATTTTTACTGCTCCAAGAATACTGTCCGCAGGTTGTCGTTTATTCTTTATTCGAATTATATCATTTTGGTTTCAATCGATTTTATTGAAAATACTAAATCGTTGAGTTTCATCATAAATTTACCTTTTTCAAAACTAAAACACCTTACTGAAATATTTTATTATGATTTTAGTTTTCATGCTAAGACGACTTCTCTTTTTATTCCTAATGTCGCTCATTAACCGCCCTATTAACTTCTGCTTGAAAAAAATAAATACATGTAATAAATATGATATAATGTCATTTATTTGATAGTCTTTTAAACTGCGACTTTTTCTACAGGGTGATCTGAAAAGCTACCTGCTATCCAATCGTCCAAACGCAGATAATCTGCTAGCTTCAGAATATCCTTTAATATGGTGCTGTCAGCTTACGTCTGCTGTGAAATTTCTTCACGAGAAAGGCCTGGCTCATTCGTAAGTAAATTTATAATACTTGATAAATATGACAACATATGTGTACTATTATGTGAATGTTTATAATAAACTTGCCTTATTCATCGCAGGAAGAAAACTGTTTAATTTAAAGAAACATTCTGTCATAAGAAATGATGTGGATTTCTACAGTTGGGGTCCAAATTTTTCAAGAACTTAAGACCCAGTTCAAGTGATACTCTTTTTTTTCAGACATTTAGTCTCTATCTGTAACTAGTATTCTCAGTGATACTGTTGCGACGACCGGTATATCGACATTAGAGTCCTAGGTCAAGCTTACGAACAACTGAATTCTGACAGGACTCGTCAGAAAATCGTGCATGTACGATTCTCTCTGGTTATATGATTGTAGCTCTGTGATTGCCTTTTGACACTGGGCTCCTCCCTGCCTCATAGTGTTTATTCTTTGTTGAGCAACATAACTAGCGGCTATAAAAATAACCACTAGACATTCATTATAGTCAAAAAAGAACTAAATGGTTTCTAATAAAAAGTATATCTAATAGATTCATTTTTTAGTTATATTTCAACAACACCTCTTTTTTATGTCTACGCAAATGATGAATTTGCTAACGATGAGATTTTATTGAGTTAATTTTTTTAGAATATATTTAACTAAGATTCTGTAAGCATTCAAAAATTTGGTCTATAAAATGCAAAAACAATTTGAACCTTATCTAGCTTATGTCTAGGATTTCTTCCTAGATTAGAGGTTTCATATACCTGTTTAGAATGTTGAGATTTAGTTTTTCTGTTAGTTTAAATCTTCTTCTGATTAAATTTGCGTTCATTCACTAAATTGTGTTTTACAGACATATATATATTTCCCTCTCTGTACCAAATAAATTTGTACTAGTTCTCCTTCTTGAAAATATTTGCTGTTCAGAAAACTTATTATAATTGAGTAGGTCAATATATATATATATATATATATATATATATATATATATATATATATATATATAGGGTGCACTTAAAATTTTTTAGATAGTACTATTTAGCCCGATACATTTAATAAATCAAGTTTTTTCTCTCTATTGTAATTTTTTCACGTTTGAGAACTAAAAGCTGTTGCTTCATGTTAGTAACGTCATTATAAAATTTTTTGTGTTGAAGAACTTATTCGTTATAATTTCGTTTCAGTTCATCCATTTTGCGTCAAATCCTTCTGAGTAGGATCTTTCATCAGTACATTAGTACAAATTATTACAATTATTAGGATATTATGTCAACTAGGACATCTTCATCAATTTGCATAAGTTGTATGGTCTTCATTTCGAATTTTCTTCAGTACGTCTTCACTGATATTGATACATTTTATACGGTTTCATTTTTGGCAGGCGAAACATTGTATGGCATATTTTCCTGGAGTAAACCTAGAACAAACTCCACAGAAGTACGCAATTTCTCTAATTTTCTAAAATATAAATGATGATCTTAATATCACTATTAGCAACGCTTTTGAAATGTATCAACAAAATTACGAAAACCCAATTTTGTAACTTTTGTAATTGCTTATTCGAAAAGAGTAAATTTTAAACACATGTAATATCAATCGGAGAAAACCAGTCGGGAGAAGGATTGCACTTGTATGGTTAATCGAGAACATATATACATTGATTATACATTTTCGTCGCTGCAATTAAAGCTTCAGTAGTGCCTCCCTGATAGAGACGAAAATCAGGTGCAGTAAATTTTCTAGTTTAACCACAGCCTATCAGCAGGAGTGTACTGTAGTATACAATGTTTCTTCTGTAATAAATTCCTATGTTAAAGCAATCTAAATTATTTTTAGGGATCTGGCGTGCAGGAACTGCCAGCTTGCTGCGAATCTCACTCTCAAACTAGGCGACTACGGCCTAACAGCCTCTCGTTATCCTCAGGATTACTACGAAGGCGCCATCTCAGTCCGGTGGTGCGCGCCGGAGTCGATCAGGCACACGAGCACCACCATTCGATCGGAGCAGGTGACCAGAGAGGCGAACGTGTGGTCGCTGGCCGTCTGCTTCTGGGAAGTGTGCGAGTGTGCGGACCAACCGTACTCGCACCTGAATGACGACGAAGTAGTCGAACGAGTGTTGGAAAGGGGGTGTGACAGACTGGGAAGACCGTCCAAGGCTGTTCTCTACGCCGATTATATGTGAGTATGCATTGAGTGCTACTGATTACCAAGATTTTATTCATACTAAAATAAGGTTTTATCGGAATAATTGTATATGATTGTGTATCAATAACTTTACGTTTTGAATTGCTTGGATCGGTTACAATCACATAATTGTTGTTACGGCCAGTCTAGAAGCATTTGTTATCCCTATGTTTTAGTAACTTATGAAGTTGAAGGAGCTACTGCAACCCAGATACTGAATGATTCTTCGGATCGAATCACTTCATGATTCTTTTGCAATACTTTATTTTCCTATAAACTTAATATTTCGTCATTAGTTCGGGACTTCCTCAGGAGTATCAGTCATCAGACTATGGAACAATGGAATTTTTTCAAAACTTACATATCTGATGGCATTAAAATGTTAAAAAAACACACACATTTCATAATCTGTCAGCAGGCGAGACAACACTTTCCAATAAGAGCAACATAGCTTTAGCGGTAGTTTGAAATTTTTCATATTTAAGAGATTGCAGTAATGCTGCAAACATGACCAGTGTCAGATTTTAAGTTCACACAGTTCTTATCTTTTTTATGTGACACATTTCAAGGAAAAGCTTAGTCTCATAATTGCAATGCTGATCAAGAATGCTGGCAATGCAGACATGGAAAAGCCAAAAGTATCTCCTGTATTTTTTCAATGTTGAACAACTGCGTAGGAGTTCTTCAAAAGGCGGCAGTAACTTTTATGCTGTGATATCCTTTGTTTGAACCATTGGTTAGTTTGGACTGTATAAGTGCTTTTACATCCTAAGCATGAGAATTTGTATATTACATTGTTGTTCACTAACGCGCGACCAAAATAATTTCAGTTAAAAACTATAAAATTAAAAATGAACACACTTTACTTAAGTTTCACTGAATATATTAAAAACTCTTCATATGTTTCGGGTGGTTAACACATTATCAAGAATATACAATATTACATATGATAATGGGTTAACCACCCGAAACATATGTAGAGTTTTTAAAATATATAGTGAAATATAAGTCAAATGTGTTCATTTTTAATTTGATAGTTTTTAACATAATGTTTCACCAAGAGATGAGCGAAACCTCCGTGTCATTTATAATTTCAGTTGTTTTGATATTTAAAGCATATCCAGAAGAAACTTATTTACAACACTAATGTAAAATGTACTCCTACTGAAGAAGATGATGGACGAATTACAGGGTATACAGTGCTGTGTCCCCTGTTGACAGATCATGAATGTACATGTTTTAACATTTTGTTGCCTTTAGATTTTTTGTTGACTTTAGTTTTCAACAAATTCATTGTATCATAGTCTGATAACTATGGTGATGTACCCCATTTTATTTGTAGTATACTCCTGAGGAAATCACGAACAAGTGACGAAATATTGAGTTTATAGGAAAATTGAGTACTTAACAGATCGCTATCCTGATATTGTGATATTTAGTTTATACACATGTTTATACATATATATATATATATATATATATATATATATATATATATATATATATATATATATATATATATATATATATATATATATATACATCAACCTTTGTCCGTCCATTGCAAAACGAAGTCCTCCCCCTGACTTTGTCAAGATTCCCTATCGGCAGTCTCTCTCTTCCAGGTAACCAGGTAACGCCCAGCCAATTCACAAACTCTTTTTCCCACCGATCGTGAGGGCGCTTTCTTGGTCTTACCCTGTCTTTGGGCTCCCACTCACCAACCACAGCTGACCAAGGCTCATGTCTTGTCCGGGCGAGATGTACTGCCCATTTCCACTTGGACCTTTTTATACACTCCACGACGACCTTTTATCCAGCTGCAGCGTATTCTGTCGTATGGTTAGGCCCATCATGTATCTTTCTATACTCCGCTGGGTTTTTCGAAGCTTCTGGATGTGACCTGATTTCAGGTTCCAAGTTTCGCTGGCGTAGGTCATCGCTGGTAATACGCATTGGTCAAACACTTTGCTCTTTAAGGATAGTGGCATATCTGATTTGACGACGCTGCTATTTCTAATGGGGATCCGTCCAACTCCATTTGGCCTCTGGGGCAGAAAGGGTTCAGCATCATCTTCGTTTTTGCGGTGTTTATTTCAGAACCTTTTTCCCTGCTCGCGATATTCAGTTCATTGTTACGCTCTTGAAGATCGGTAGCATCGTGGGAGAACATGACTATATCGTCAGCGAACCGCAAGTGGCTAAGGTAGCGGCCATTCATCTTGATTCCTTTCTCGCTGCAGTCCAGCTTCTGGAACATACATTCCAAAGCAGCTGAAAACAGTTTTGGGGAAAACGGGTCTCCCTGTCTAACGCCTCTCATTATTGGTAATTTTTCCGAGTATTCGTCTATTTTGATGGTTGCTGTGTCATGTTCGTATATATTCTGGATCAGCTCGGTATAGCAAGTTGGTATTCCTATCCTCAGTAATAAGGTGGTTTCAGCAGATTTCTATGCAGGTCAACTGCCTTCTTATAGTCAATAAATGCCGTATATATATTCGTTGTCTCTTGATATCACTTCGCGGATGGTGAAAATGTGATCCATCGTACTGTATGACGTCCTGAAGCCTGCCTGTTCTATTGGCTGATACGAGTCACTGGACTCGTATCGGGACAACTGTGTCCCGATAAGCGGTTAGTAAATATCTTCATTAAGATCTTATATGCTGTGGGGAGTAAGCTTATCGGTCTGTAGTTCCTCAGGTCCTCCGCATTCCCTTCCTTACAGAGCAAAATCATGGACGCGTTGTTCCACGAGGTTTCTGTTTTTCAAGCAGTCACTGAAGAGCCTCGAAAGAATGCGGTGAAGTACTAGGACCCCTGACTTGTTAATGTCCACTTTGACATCGTCCTCACCTGAGGAGATGCCGGCTTTCAAGGATTCAGTTGCAGTTCTTGTTTTTGATGCCAGAACTTCCGGTAGCTCTTCATCCGATATTATCTCAACATGATTACGGTTATCGCTATAGAGTTGTTTGTAGAACTCAGTAGCGACTTTTAGAATTTTCGATTTCTTCGTAATTCTGTCTCCGCTTAAATTTTTGAGCCCAATTATCTGATGTTTTGAGAAAGATTTCCCAAAAATGTTCTTCTGGAAATCTTTCTTATAGCTTCTTGCATCTTCTATAGCCTGACTCACTGTTCTTGTGTTGTATTTCCGCACATCGCCTCCGACTTTTCTCTTTATAAGTGCACTCAGTAAGGAATATTCGTTCCTTTGGTTTCTAGTTCTCAGTGAACCTCTCATTTATCTGCGTTTATCTTGGAGTGCTTTCGTTTCGTTAGTTAATTTGGAAACTTTGTGACCAGTTTGATATCCTCCCACCTTGAGAGCCGCTGATTTAATAGCGTTTAGCATATATATATATATATATATATATATATATATATATATATATATATATATATATATATATATATATATATATATATATACTAGGACCCGACAGACGTTGTCCTGCCATGACATTCAAGCTATCAGGATAAACGAATTAATGCATATACAAAAATTCACTCAAGTCGATCCAGCCGTTGAGTTGCAGTATATTAATAATAAATTGAAATTGAAATACTATTAACTCTACGTAAGTTTCAGGTGGCTAGTCCCTTATGATGAATAATACCTAAATTTCTGATTTAATTTTTGAATTAACGTAAAATCAATATGAATTATTTCTAATTGTAAATTCCTGATTTTAATTTATTTGAAAATTGAATCAGAACTTCCTCAATTTCTGAAATAATTTTGAAATGTCAGAAGGCATAATTTCTACTTGAAGTCAGAAATTTCCAAATAGAAATGATGCATTTTGATATTTCGTCCATTTCAAAATTGATTTAGAAATTAAGTTATCACTCTTAATAATGGGATAACCGCCCAGAACATACTCGTTTAGTTAATATGTAAAGTTTCACTCAGTGAAACTTAATCTGAATGTTATATAATATATTATATCGTTAGGTAGCTCTTTGCACATTTGATTGACTGCCACGACCTGTCAGGTCGTCTTCTCCTCGGCATTGTAAATTGTAATCAATATAAGTGAGAAAAGATCTCGCGCACTTAGAGGTAAATTGTCACTATCACAAAAGGTCAAAAAAAGAGCACATAATTTGAAATGTCACTATCACAAAAGATCACCAAAGTAAAGAAAGTTCTCGCGCACGTAGCGGTAATCGCCACTCACGAATATAGAAGGATGCACTCTTTGTATGAGGTATCGATCGACATAGACTCTATGTCATAGAGGATAGATCGATACATTAGTTGGTTGTCAAATGTCAAATATTATGGTAGCTTTCAGAATTTAAATTTGTGAACAACCTTAGGATTTATCAATCTATATGAAAATAATCTGATAGATATTAAACAACTGTAGTTAGCTAAAATTTAGTTCATTTTTTACCCCCTAAGAATAAATATGTAGTAACAAAGATATAAAAATTCTAACTGGTTATTCATTTTAAACTATTCTCTCAATTTGATTTCTGAACGACGGCGGACACATATTTAATTCCGAGGTGAATTGTTACCGATTTGTCGGCAAAATAATCAATTGCCGGATCATAGTGGAATGCAGCTCGTTCAAGAATCACAGAAGCACTGCGTCTGCGGATTCGCTCAATTTCATTATGTCGTGCTTGCTGTTGTTGTGATTGATGTGCATCTGAGCCTATTTACTTCATTACCACTCACTAAAGAACGCAATTCTGACATAGCAATACGACTATTTTCTTGATCTGTCTCTCTCTGGTCATCAGTGCGGTTAACACGTGAGGTAGCTCTTCGTACATTTGACTGACTGCGACGAACTAAGTCAGGTCGTCTTCTCCTTGGCATCGTAACGTAATATAGTAAATTGAAGTGAAGAAAATTCGCGCTCACTTAACAGTAAAGTGTCACTATCACCAAAATATCAACGAAAAAGAGCACACTAC
The DNA here is from genome assembly GCA_030704895.1 of Henosepilachna vigintioctopunctata. Taxonomy (NCBI): domain Eukaryota; kingdom Metazoa; phylum Arthropoda; class Insecta; order Coleoptera; family Coccinellidae; genus Henosepilachna; species Henosepilachna vigintioctopunctata. The sequence goes on along the minus strand of JARQZJ010000136.1, from coordinate 1,189,585 downwards.
TTGGAATGTCACTACCAGAAAGCATCACAAAAGCAAAAAAATTCTCGCGCACGTAGCGGTAATCGTCACTTACAAACATAGATGTACTCATAAAATATCGCAACCATGATAGTAACACAATTTCGTTAATAGGAAAACTTTTTTCCGTGTTTTGAGGTTAGCTCCGTGGTTGTCAAATATTATGGATGCGTTCTGAAACTCAAGTTGTGACCAAACTTAAGGATTTATCAAACTTAAAAAAATTGTCTGATACGGTAACAACTGAAGTTAGCTAAAATAAAGTTACGCAAATTTGAAAATTGATTAAAAATCAGTACTACTGATGATTTATTACATTTTGTGACTATCCGATTCTGTCACGTTCGCTGTTTAGTTTCGGAACGCGACATCAAATCCTCCAAAGCGCACGCGAATAATTTAATATGAACTTTATCGGATAGTAGTAAAGTTCAAATTGACTCCACATTTTATTTAGAAACGTTTGTATGGGAAATAGAAAAGTGCTGTTTTTAGAGTTTTCCCGGCAATTATTCAATTTTTTCTCGCCTTTTAAACCTTCCCTGGAACTCCACGAACATTTCAAGACTAAGATAAGATAAATCCGTTCAGTCCGATAAAGTTCATATTAACTCCACATTTTATTTAGAAACGTTTGTATGGGAAATAGAAAAGTGCTGTTTTCAGAGTTTTCCCGGCAATTATTCGATTTTTTCTCACCTTTTAAACCTTCCCTGGAACTCCACGAACATTTCAAGACTAAGATAAGATAAATCAGTTCAGCCGTTTTCGAGTTTTAGCGAGACTAACGCACAGCAATTCATTTTTATATATATAGATATATATATATATATATATATATATATATATATATATATATATATATATATATATATATATATATATATATATATATATATATATATATATATATATATATATATATATATATATATATATATATATATATTGCAGGAGCAGATGCAAAATTGAAAATTTGAAAATGTCAAATACAAACAGACATGTGGTAACATAAGATTTGAGATGCAAACCAAGATGTTAAAATTTGCCAGTCAATCATAAGAATAAACCAAATTTACAATTCGTATACAACCATAAAACGGTGATGACTAGATATTAAAATTGGCACTTAAAGGTTATGTAAACAATACAACAAACGGAATTCGACAGAACAAACAGGAATGTTGTCAGTCCTTTACAAAACAGCACTTAACCAGTACCTAAATATACACTCACTATATAGAAAATCATAGAGAGGGCGTTGTTTCCTCACTCACATTCGAAGTGACTGGATCGGAACGAACGCTATGAATATATGGGATTTGCCACTTTAGATCAATAATATGCATGTAATACTCAATAATATGCATCATTTGAATATCATGCAATGACAACCCAATAACTTTTTCAGTGAAATTAAAATAAGGGTTGATAATGTTCAAGTGTAATGCTCAAGTGTTAAGCCAACAATCTCATAGACCCATTTATGAAACATTTCCAATTATATACATCTTCAATTGTGAAATGTTAACTTTCGAAATTTTATTTCTATATACATCGCTTTTGACACTACGAAGAGCCTTGATATAATTGGGAAATTAAAAGAAACATCCGCAAATTATTGAATTAAAGTTTTTCAATCATTATTTCTATCGATAAACTTTTTTTAAATCGATCTTCATTCGTATTTAGACTTTATTCTCGTTAGGTTTTGTTATTTTGACATCTTCGTATCAGGGCCTAATATCAATCAATCTTTATCAGTCTCTAGGTCAAAATATTATCGTGTGTTGTAACCTTCGAAGTACTCTGATTATAAATTGCGACCACCTGTTTTACAATTCATCTGTTTTCTTTTATTTCGTATTTTATTTTCACAGTGACATTTGTGTATAACTCGCTCGGTTTTGTATGTTGTGTATGACTCAAAGTTAGTGAATTGTGTACTAGTGTAAGTTTTTCGACAAATATGAGTTATGACTTCATATTTGTGTATGGACATTGAGGCGAAGGAAAATTCCTAATTTTTAACTATTTTCGAAAAGTTCTGTATGTTTAATACTGCGAAAAACAAACTGGTGAGGAAAATTCCATGGACTGTACATATTCTTTTTTTGTTGTATAAATCGATATTATTTCTTCGTTATGCAACGCCCGTTCTTTATTGCTTCGTATCAATCCATATAATTAATATAAGGAATTGCTAATAAATTAATTCAGTAAATTGTTTTACCATTTTTTTCAAAAATCTCCGATTCAATTAATATTTTTGTTTAAAATATATGATGGAAATGGACTGTTTATTTATTTTTTTTTTACTATAATTACTTCAATCTTCATAAATATTCATTTGAATTTCACACTGAATCACACTGTTGTTTTTATTGGACAAAACATCATCAATTACACCCATAATATAATTAGAAGTACAAGTAGTTCCGATCGCAGTTGAGCTAAGAATCGAAAAAAAAAACTGTTATGACGATATGAATTAAAAGAAAGGCGATATTGCGTGGAACGTGAAAAACCAAGACTAAGAAATGAAACAAATCATTTATGTGATTATACACCTAAAAAGATTGAATTGAAGAACCTCTGAAAACCGGTGAAAAAAAATATTCAGAGGACGAAATCTTTGAAGAATATTCTTTAATTCCCGAAGAAGATATGGTTTGAATAAACATAGAATCACGACAAAGCGTTTATTAATATAGTTATACAACTATATATATATATATATATATATATATATATATATATATATATATATATATATATATATATATATATATAAAAATACAAGAAATATAAGAAATTCATTTGAAAAATTCAAATTAATCAAATGAATGTTATAGTAGAGCTAGTTATCGTGTACAATGTGCTTTCTTCACTATCCTTCATGGAATAATTGTTAGAGAGATATTGAAATTGATGCCACACCTGATGAAAGTGCGAGACAGCTGTTTTGTTCTAAAAGGAACTCGTCAGTTGCACCACGTCCATCGAAGCGAGACAACGATATCAATCTCCAAGCATCTTCTTATGACTCCAAGTGAAAAACCGTCAAATAATGAATACTTCACAAATTACATCTATAGGAATCAATATCTCTCAGATCATAAACACACCAAGCACCGAACGCTCACACGTCTTCTATACCTGTAGGTATATACTAAATTGCAACGTCTATTTGACAATTGTCATCATATGATGTTTTCGTATGCTGCTTCCATAGACCGCAATTGGAAGCAGCTGTTGACACGTGTTTCGAGTTCATCTGGTCTCCCCAGAAGGGCGTAGCATAGTTCAAGTTGTTCGAACTTGGAGATGGAGAAACAAGAAAAATAGAGACTCCTTCAAAGGAAATCGACACATCTCAAGCTACTGCGTTTGTACCCTCAGGATTGGGAGATTTGACCAAATATATATATATATATATATATATATATATATATATATATATATATATATATATATATATATATATATATATATATATATATATATATATATATATATATATATATATATATATATATATATATATATATATATATATATATATATATATATATATATATATATATATATATATATATATATATATATATATACCCTAAGCCTGATATACCTTCTATGGGTATTATATAAGTCTGCTTTGAGTTGCATTTGTATAATCATAGTAATAATAATGATGGTTATATTTGCCAGAATATTCCTTTTCTATTTAATATAATATAAGCATACTATGACATTTATATTTCATAAGGTGAATATAAGGTAAATATAAGGTCATATATTTCATTAATTTTTACATTGTAGGTAAAATTATATTTGAATGTTTCTTTTTTAATTTAATACCTTGAGTGAGATAAGAAACTCGTTTCAAAATGATAATATGCCGTTTTATTAATGGGAGGACTTAGTAGTCCTTTTGCTCTGATGTAGATGTTATGTACATGTGATCTGAACAACTCTGCTGTATATTGTCCATCAGTTCAGTAATATTCAACATGTTTGGCATTATGATTGTTTCTGTGATAGGTCTCATTTCATTGGTAACTATGATTCAGTTGGTTACTGCCATAAATTTTACTGAAAGATAAGCTTGTAATATTCGAAAAATTTAAATCTCATTATCTGCAGCTACCGCTTGATGCAGTCCTGTTGGCTAACGCCGGAGTCGAGGCCTACCGCAACGCAGATCTACCTCACTCTCGCCGATCTTCTGCAAGTTTTCACAGTTTGCAAGGCGCAGAACGAGACGGGCTCGATCACTGACTCGCAGGAGTCCAGAGAGTCTTTCGACACGCGCTGGAACTCGCTGAAACCTAACTTCATAAAGGAGTCGGAGGGCGCGGCAGCAGACACTTCCAGTAAGGCCGGATCTAAACCAACATCTCCTAGTTTGAATAATCTTATAGGTGAAGAACTATTTGAATTTTCTTTCATTGATTTTGTGCCTAATGTTTCATTTGAAAAATTATATAATTTTAAATGATTACTTGCAAAATTTAAGAACTTCGATTATAGGTTGATAACTCGAAGTTATAGATAGTTAAATAAATAATTGATAATTGAAATTCTTTAATTACGAAATAATGGTTCAAGTTAAATTTGAAAGTAGAATTACAATCAAGTGTCAATACAAAATTCAATTCATAATGTTTCTCCATACTTATCCCACAACTTTTGGTTATAAGTATTGATGGTTAATGCACATTTGGTTATATATTCCGTACTTATATAATGATGTGTAACCTACATGAACTCAGTTTGAATCAATCTTTTTGTTTATTAAGAAAAATGGCCTTGACTGAATACATCAGCAAGTATCAACACTACAACTGTGAATCATTCTGATTTCACTCAAAAATCTATCAAAGTTTTTTCAAGGATACAGGCAATCACGAATTTTTACGGTATGAGTTGAAATTCATTGAATATATTATATTCGGATATTTAGGCCAAAAAAGCTATTAAAAGTGAGATTGCGCATGTTCCGTGTCTAATGTGCATTGATTAAGAATAAAATATGGAAATGAATTCTTCATTCATACTAATTGATATTGTAAATAAACTCATACTCACATGATATTTTCATTATATATTGTTGAAACGTAACAACTTTCTTGCCAATCTAATGCTATGGAAAACAAACGAATTCACTTACAGGTCAACATGGTATCTATTTTTCACTGTATGGATTCGTTTATTTGCGTTATCAATAACTTAAGAGTATTATATACATCCGAAAACGCCATTATTGGGTAACAATTGTTATTTTTATAATTTGTAGTGCCCATCATATAATTATGACAGTTTTCTTTAATGTATGGACCATACATTAAATAAAATACCATACAGTATGGTATTGTATGAGATTGAATTCTCGCTTAACTCTTGGTGAAACATAATTGAATATTAAAATAAATTGAACTCTTGGCTTAATGTCTCACGATTTATTTTATAGTCAAAATGTTTCGAGCGTTAGCTCATTTTCAAGACTAAACTACTACAAAAAACGTACAACAAATTTATATCTACAAAATGGATGCGAGTAGGGAGGATAGTTGAAAATCTACTTGTTCATTTACAATTTCTTCTTTTCTCTTCCAAGAACTGCTAATTTCAATTGCCCCCAAAAGGTCTAAACGTTTACCTTTATTACCTGAGTGTAGGCATTTAGTTTTATCAAAATCTATGAAGTGATTAGAGTTAATACAATGTTCTGAGAATCCAGTTTTATTAACATTGTACAAAATCGACCTTTTATGTTCGTCAACCCGAGTTTTTATTTTTCTACCTGTTTGGCCGATATAAAATGCTGGACATTCATTACAAAAAATCTTATAAATACCGCTTTTGTCTTCAACATTTGTCTTTTCTTTATTATTTACTAAAAGTGACTTAATATTCCTTTTGTTGGTACAAATGGTTTTTATTTCTCTCTTCTTTAATCTTTCGCAAATTTTTTCACTCAGATGAGGTATGAAATTAATAAAATGATATTTTTGTTTGTTTTTTATAATTTGAGATGGATAAATTGAATTCAAAAGAATTTTTCGTTGCTTTTTTCTTTTGAGATTATCTATTATATTTTCGTCATAACCGTTATTTTTCGCTAAAAGTTTCAAAGTTTTCACTTCTTTGTTGAAATTTTCTTCGGAAAGCGGGATAGTCGTGAGTCTATGTATAAAAGATAAAAAGAGCTGAGTTTAATGTTAAGTGGTTCATTGCTATCTTTAGGAATTAAGGTATCTGTGCATGTAGGTTTTCTGTATATATCAAATGTTAGAGAATCATCTTTCCTAGTAATGGCCAAATCCAAAAAGTTTAATGTTTTTTAGTCATTTTCTATTTCTGTTGTGAATTTAATGGATGTATAAAATGAGTTGATATATTTTAAAAAGTCTGTCTGACAGTGGGTCTGTCGGACCCACTGCAGATACAGAAAACATCGTCCACATACCGTCTCCAAAGAAAAACGTTTTTTGTTATCGTGATGTTAGAGCTGAAAATTTTTTTCTCTAAACTATTCATAAAAATTTCACTTAGTAGGGATGATAAAGGTGAACCCATAGGTAGCCAGTCTAACTGTTGATAAACCGTGTTATTGAATTTGAAATAACTTTGCTTCAAACACAAGGACAATGCTGACATTGTTTCTTTTTTAATTACTTGTGAAATATCGTTGTTGAGATCTAAAGTGCTATTAATAATATTTTTTATTTCTGCATTGGGTATAGAAGGAAACAAATTTGTTACGTCAAAAGAGATCAATTTTGCTTTAATGGGAATTTTTAAAGTTTTCAATTGATTGATAAGTTCGATGGAGTTTTTTATAATGTGAACCGGGTTGCATTTAATTAATGATGGTAATTTTGAGTTGAGATATTTACAAATTTTATAAGCTGGTGCATTTACATATGAAACAATTGGGACGCATTGGGCAATCGATTCTGTGTATTTTAGATAGAGTGTATAAGCTGGGTATGTGCGGATTCATAATTGACAAAAATGATTTGTTAGTGTCTCGGAAAATACTATTGCAGTTATTGATGAGTGATTTTACTTCTACCTGAAATTTATTTGTGGGGTCAGTTTTGAGTATTTCAAAATTCGAGGAATCAAACAAATTTTCCGATTTTTCTGAAAAGCGGACAAAGGAAACACTGAAACCATTATGAACAAACAGTTATATATAGATCAATTGATTTTAAATGCATAACATTCTATACGAGTCAATTAAATTGAAAAATCAGATTTGTATAAATTGTAATATTTGTATATTGAGGCATTTTATATATAATAGAAACATTGCAACTAGAATAAGAGAATACAAAAATCCATCGTGCTAACGGAAAATGTTATCAGAATATCTGATAATTTTATCAAATATATTATGAACTGTTTTATAAATGAGAATTAGCAGGACTTATAGCATTCCTTGAACAAGGGAACAAAGGAGTGAACTTTAAATGAAAGCTACAGAAAATGGAATGATAATATTATGTCTTTATTTAGCTTCAACGCTATTACGAAAACAAAAACAAGCAAACTAATCCAGGCAGAGCCATATATCAACTTATATATACACACTCAAGTATTCACAATAACAATGTCATTGAATACTTTTGTAAGTTTCTCTTGAATTGTTTGATATCAACACGGTTTTTTCAATCTTTTGGCAAACTATTTAACTTAATCAAACCTCCATGCAATACAGATTTATCTCTTAACGTTGTCCTACATCTTGGTAACCTGAAATTTTCTAAATTTCTAACATAACTGTGGCAGTCATTCACATACTTTAAGTTTTCATGCATATATCCCGGAAGTAAATTATTCCTAATTTTGTAAATGAAAACCATGACATCAAAACATATTTTATCACCCACAGATAATAATCCCAAAGTTTCTAGCATATTTTTAATCGGCGTATAACGATTGCACTTCATTATTCTCATTGCTATATTACATATTTTTTGTATCTCATTTATTTTATACTATGGTAGATTAAACTAAATAGTAGAACAAAACTGCAGATGTGGCGACGAAATACTCTTGAAAAGAAGTAACTTCGTGAAAATAGACAAGTTTATACCAGTTCTAGATATAAAATAGATTTTTTTAGATAATTTTATATATTTACAATGTGAGTGAAAATTCAAATGTCTGTCCATAACTATGCCCAAATATTTTATTTCTGTTAACATCTTCTATTTCTTCATTTTTTATATTAATATTCATATTTTGTATTATATGATTATGCAAATTTAATTTATACTTGCTTCCAGAAACACAAAAATTACATTTTTTAATGTTACAACATAAACTGTTGCCATTAAGCCATTCCCTTAAGTCTTTATTCATTTTATTCTGCATATCCCCTAAGTTTTCACCCTAAATATACAACATGGTATCGTCAGCAAAAAGTTCCATTTTACTGTATTGAATTACCTTAACAATATCATTTATATACAGCATAAATAGTATGGGACTTAAAATAAAAACTAACAACATAGAAAACCTCAGAATTTCTCATATAATTGAGTTGATAATATAAATAGATGAATTGTTACCTGCTTTAAATCACCTGACACTGGGTTAACGTCGAGTTAATTGAATAATATTTGTGAAATTGAAACAATTTTTTAAATTATACTAAGTCCATTGATATTAATTCCCGTATTAGCATTATGAAGGCAATGAATAATATTTCCCATATTAGTATTCTGTATGTTAGTGACTCATGGATCATAGCCATGATTCATAAAAAATATTAAAGTAGAGGATTAGAAACTAAAAATAGAGAAAAGTTCTTACGTTAATTAATTGGACACATCGCATCTATTAATAAAGAGGGAAATATTAGAAGGAGCTATATAAAAATAGAGTATATAAATGGCGATCAAACCGCGCTCTAGTTACCTAAGGATAGGTCAGTTTTGTGAGTTCAATTGTTTGACTCGTGCTTTCTCTGCTGATTAATTGTGTATCACTTTTGAGGCAAACTTTGTTTTAATTTCAGAGTCTTCGGACTAAAAAAAACGCCACTTTCAAATGCAAGCTGTATAAAATAGCAATTTTAACGGAATCTCCTATCCTACATTTTTTTGTAGTTTGTAAACGTAATCAATAGACTGAAAAAATAATCTTTACAATCGATAGATTTGAGTGTATTTTCCTTTATGGCTTTACCATGATTTCAATCGTCGTACCAACTACTGTAATTGAAGGTTTAATCATTTCCTAATTGATGAAAATGTTTTTATTGTGTTAATATATTATGCTCTCAAACCCTGGGCGAGTTATGCGAACTAATTGCTCCTAATTGCAGGCTCTTTGGAAGACATGAATGGATCCAGAGCCTCAGACGAGTATAATGCTAATTCAGTTCTCCTGCCTGCCCAGTCTAGTCAGAAATTCGAATTCAAATTAGGTCCGCAATCTAAGGACCGGCTCGATTCCGATAGCCTGAACGACAGCATGATATTTACGCGTCGTAGCAGCAGTAGCGAAACTGAGGAGGAGAACTGGAAACGGAAAATCGAACGTGGTGTGTACACTGAAAAGGTACGCCAAAAGTCCAGGTCTGTGACTGATCTGATGGTGCTCACACACATAGATTATTCGGAGTCAGAATCTGAGACGCCGCAACCCAGCTTAGATCACCGCGTGAACTACAAGAACGTACGTTTGGCGACGAAACCTAACCTCGATACTGCAATGAGTTACGTTCACGGCAGCGAAGGAAATCTTCTTAGCGTGCAGGACGATTTTCAAGCGGAGCTGAGAAAGCTGCAGGAGGAGCACAGAGATAGTTTATTTTTTGTACCTGATAAATATAGTCGAGTCGACAGCAAAGACGAGCAAATTAACAATAACGTAGACCAGAATCATCGGCTGATTGATTCTTCTAGCGAGAGGCTGTTGAAGGAACTGAATAGTACGAGCGAATTGAAACCGTCGAATCAGGTTTATAACGTGTTTAGCGTTACTATCGATAATGTAAGTCCGGTCCACGTGGTTAAGCTGAATGAGATAATCAATCTTGAAGAGCCGAAAACCTTCGTGCCCTACGAGGTGCCGAAGTTATGTGATATTATTAGCAATAACTCAATTATGCCGAACTTGCAGAGAGATCTTGAGATACGTGAAAGTTTCGTAAATCGAGAAAGCTACTCAGAAAATGTTGCAGACGACACGTCTAGTAGGGAAGCGTTTTCAAGAAACCTGAAAGAGATGGAGTTACAAGGTAAAGATGATAGGACTAATAGTAACAATTCTGAATCACAATACGAGAACGATGATGAATCTGATAATACTAATCTCAATCATCTCAACGTTGTATTGAATTGTCGCATATATGATCCAGATGGAAGAGAAAGTAAGATCGAAGACAAAACCTTGGATGATGTGGAGTTGATTGAAAGTGACCATAAGGATGCTGTGAAGAATCGCTCGGATGTAGACATTTCCAAGACATTAGAAAAAGAGGCTCCAAACGTAGATGAAAGCAATAAACCGATTAAGGATAGATCTGAAGCAAAATGTTACGAAATCAATCGAGGTATTTATCATTCAGATTCTTCGAATAGTTCATTGATACGGCGCGATGTTACCGAGCGGGAAATTTCGAGCTTAAATGTTGCGTTGGAGTCGATTTCAAACGGTCCCGAAGCAAATTTCGTCGATTCCTACTGTTTCCTTGAGGACCAATGTATCGAAGGCTCTAGTGAGAGTTTGGAATTGAAGTCCTCGTCGAAAGATTCTATGGTAGAAGTGGCATTTCCTGATGTTACCGTTGTCGACGAAAATTTATCAAATTCAAATACTGAATCTTCATTTGAAACAAAACTTGAAGAGGTTTGTACGTGTAATGTGCAAGTTGTAGGGAATAAATCAAGCGAAGATATTCGGAACGATATGTATCATTTTCCTAATTCTCCTAAACCCCAAATGGAGATGACTTTTGTAACTAATGTACCTGATAGATTAGAAGATAATTTACGTGAGGATAAAGTTAATTGTGATGATAAATATTCGTTTCTAACAGAAAGAATTGGAAATCATTCTCGGAATTTTTGGAACGAACAAGATAATGGTTGTAAGGAATCATCGAAAGAATTTTTAGACTATGAAAGAAGGGCTAGTGAATTTGCGTATTTGGAATATGAAAAGAAAATTAGTAGTGATTTGTTACCACAAACTCCTGAAATAAGCATTGCCGCTTATAATGAAACATCTTGCCAAGGGGAACTAGAAGAGCTCAAATCGTCGAATAAGAAGGTGCAACAAGTACCTAAACTGATCGCATTGATAGAGAATAACGACAAATTGATGGAGTACATTATCGCCAATTATGAGTCTGAGTTTCGCGACGATTTCAGTTGTAACAAAAGTCATCAATCCAATTCGTCTCGTTTTCCCGACGCTGCTGCCGCTAACGTCGATGATACGACTCCGTCCTTGAATTGCGACAAGTCGAATCGAATCCCAATCGTCGATTTCGATATAAGCAACAACCAGGACTCGGCAAACCCTAACTCGCTCACGCATCTCAATGCGTTTTCCAGCTTGAAGACGAAACACCTATCGATGGGTTTTGTCGCATCCACGCCCACGAAATCGGCACGTTCGAGCATGAGAACCGAAGGCGCCGATTTAAACTACTCGATCGAAACTTGGGACAATTTTCTCGGCAAGGCGATAGATTCTCAGAATCGCAGTATTGGCGATCAGACATTCGTGTTCGAGAGCCTCGAGCCGCGAAGTCTGATGTTCCTTGGCGATCAAGAAGGTAGGTCGGTGACTACCACACACCCTAACAGTGATACCGAGGAGACGATCTTGGAGACGAAAGAAGAAGCGACCGTCGCGTTGCGGACTTACGATATGGTGGAAGAGGAGCTCAACGAAACTAATGCCACTTATGGTGCTGGTGAATTGAATTCAACGTTTACGAGATCAGGTGAGTAAAGTTTTTATTGATTATTAACATAAGTCATCAGAATACACTAAGTAAGGAAAATTGAAAATTGGCGAGAATTATTTGAACTGTATTTTAAAAACCATAAGGCGTAAATAATGATATAAATTGAATTTGAAAAAGCGCAATAAATCACTCACTTTTTGAGCGTCTTGTAGCGTCGGAGAGTACTCTCTGAAAGTTCTGCAGTCTGCAAAGGAGTGTTATTCTCAAAAAGGTATCATTCATCACTAAATAAATGTCTTTTGTCAATCATCCATCAATACTCAATCTCCAAAGCGTTAGCAAATTGATAAACGTATCGTAAATCCCGGTATTCCAAAACTTTTAATGTATTTATGTACTTACTAATTCACCGAAAGTCGTGCGGATGCGTGAAATAGCATTCAATAGCATTCATCATATTCAAGGCCTAGTGCACCTGTGATCCTTAAAACTTCGGTAATGAACAAAAATTGACTCACGCCAACAAAAATCTAACTTAACGTTCATATGCAGAATTAGCTATCTATTTGTGCTTTTGGCCCACGAGTTTTTGTATGTTTTTATCATATTCGTGGTAGTGATGTCTATATGACTTTTATACTCTGGCGAGTTTTGGGTTTATTTATTTCAAATACTCTATTGGTTTCTCGAAAACTTTGAAATTTCGGTATATAAGCATAAATTTAATATTTTATGTACTCCCCTATGAAATGTTGGTGATTGCACCGGCTAGCACTTAAGTTTTGGGAGACGTATATAAATTCACCTGATTTATGCACAATACAGACAGTGAAACTAGATGATTATATTTAAAATGTCTATTCGAAAAATTTTGATTCAAGATCACAATTTTGAATGGAAGATCTTTCTTCCTTTGAATCCGGATGTTCTGTGCTTGTTCAGAATGACTATAAGATGGAATCCAAAATTTAAAAGTCACTCGAAATTGGGTGGAACTTGAATCTGTATTTCAACTCCAGAAGATATGCTGAAACCTCAACTACAGGAGATATAGTAAAAGACTAATTTGAAACTTCCGTTTCAACTCCAGGGGATATAGCGCTTACAAGCGCATTAAAAATTGATGAAGATAAAAGATATTTATTTAACAATCTGAAAAACTTATCGGTAGGAATACTGGCTCAGAATCCAAGATCGGAATGAATCTATAACCGAAATATCATGCTTATTTACATCAGTGCATTTCGAACTACGATTATTTCATGCGATGCGGTCTTAACATTTGTCTCTTCAGCTAGTTTAGAGTATTTTAAACCGTTACAATTTTCATGTTTTATCGAGCAAATAATAATGTATGGAATGTGGAACTCTATAAAATATATACTTTCCTAATCACGACACTTGGTCGCTAACAGCACTTTGTAGATGATGTTAGTTTTCTATTTCATGAACTTTGAGTTTCAATATTCACCATTTTGCTAATTTTCAACTTAAAGAAGGTAGGTCGGTGACTACTACGTCCCCTAACAGTGATACCGTGGAGACGAGCATGGAAGCGGAAGTAGAAGCGACCATCGCGTTGCGTGAAGACGTTGTTGATATGAATGGGACTTACGATGTGGTGCAAGAAGAGTTCAACGAGACTAAAACCACTTATGATCAGGCTGAACTAAATTCAACGTTTACGAGATCAGGTGAGTGAAATTTGTAGTGATTATTAACACTACCCATCAAATTGTATGAAGTAAGGAAAATTCTATCTAACCTTATGGTTCAAATGTCAAAATTAGCTATCTATTTGTGCTTTGGACACACGAGCTTTTTATGTTTGTATAAGATAGTGATGAATGTATGAATATTTCAAATAGTTCATTATTGTTTTCTTAAAAACTTGAAATTTAAATATATGAACATGAATTTGATATTTCCAAGATTTGTCGAGCGAATAATAATGGACGGTACGTGTAACCGTATAAAATAAAAGCTTTTGTAATTACGACATTTGATCGATAACAAGATGTTTGCACTTTATAGACTATGATCATTTACTATTTTATAAATCTTTTTTTTTAAATGTGTCGTATTCAGTTACATACTCTAAACGACATCTCTTCATAGTACACCTGAATATGACGTACTATAACTGTAATGTATTATTCGTAATAAGAGTTTAAATATTCACTATTTGGCTAATTTTGACCTTCAAGAAGGTAGGACGGTGACAATCACGCCCCCTAACAGCGATAGCGTGGAGACGAGCCTGGAAGCGGAAGTAGAAGCGACCATCTCGTTGAGTGGAGACGTTATTGATATGGATAGGACATACGATGTGGTGAAAGAGGAGCTCAACGAGACTGATGCCACTTATGATCTGGCTGAATTGAATTCAACGTTTACGAGATCAGGCGAGTAAAATATTTAGTGATTAACGTGAATCATCAGAATAGAGTTGTTGAGAAACATCTTGACGATCACCACGATTTCTAAATAGATAGCCGATACTGATGAGCCACAAAACAGAAGAAACAAACAGTTTTACGTCATATGTAGTGACCATTATGGGGCTTCTATGTTTCATTCGCGCAGTTGGATGCGGTTGTTCCGTTATTTCGACATATACATCTATATATTCGCACATTTCTTGCAAATCTTTGTCAAAATGTAAACAATTGATAATTAAGACATAAGTTTTGCCAAATTATGAGAGCACTTATGTCAACTACGATCAAGGGGTTAACAACAACCCGAAATATATGTAGAACAATCAAATGATTTTTAGTGTAATTCAGTTAACTCTTCCGATTTTATTGCACGATATAACGATGTTTTACAAAGTGTTGTGCGAGAAGGCCGTTGACGTAATTAAGATCATTGTACTCTATACAATGAAAATAGAGTACCCGAATTTTTTTGAAACTTAAAATTGAAAACGCAAATGATAGTGATTAGAAATTATGAAACAAATATGATATTTAGTATAGTAAGTTTATTTTAATTATGCCAAATGTTTAGAGCTGTAATTTATAAACATTGTATGAAAAATATTGCTTGACGTTATTGACATACATTTTACGATGCAACAGGAGATTTTCCGGGAAATTGGGAATCCAGTGAAGGATGGTTCCTTCATCCGCAGTCCAGTGTGGCAATTTCTGAAAAATTGGCGGAACGGAAAGATAAGGATAACTACGTAAGGTTTGAAATGGACGAAGAAATTTTGACCGCTCTGCGGGGTGAACTCATGGCCAAACTGCCGCATGCACAGGTAATATTATTTCCTTTTAACATGTAAAGAAATATGTTTTTTAGACCTACAAGGATTTTAATATGCATTTTTTTCTCTTGTGATCATGTCTCCTTGTTTGTTGATCAAAATAGAAAATAGTTCTGAGATACAGCTATGGTGAATATGTTAAACGATGAACTGCTAAACCATCTTTTGGTATCCTTCCGGAAAAAAATTTGACATATGCCTATAGAATTTTTTCCCTTGATTACATGGTTTTCTGGTCGCCTTTAAGTATACATAATACATATTTTTATTTCATTTAAAATAGGTTTACTATATTCAACATATTTGATTGTTGTTAAATGGAATATAATATTAATAACTGATGAACAACGCAATGAATTCCTGGTAATTTCGGAGTGATATATTATAAATTCATTATGTTGGATATTTCATGATCTGAAATGTGTTTTCAAAAATATAATTCAAAATTTTGAAATAATATTATTATAACCAGCAAAATTTAACTTACTTCCTATCTCTATTACCATCCCAAGTGTAATGTTTACAACAAGTACTAGATTTGAAGATAGATTGAGATGAATTATACATAATTACCTATATCGAGAAATTTGGTTTCAAAAATTGATGAGTTCCTTGTAGAACGAAACTCTATACTGTCTTGTGTGTCCATCAAGTGTAGGCAACTACACACACACACACACACACACACATATATATATATATATATATATATATATATATATATATATATATATATATATATATATATAATACAATATTGCTTGTATCACAATATCTCTACAACATATATTAAGATAGAAAACCAAAATTTATTACATTTATTAGCAGTAGGTTAATATACTCATACATGTAGGAAGATGTTCTATGACTTCATGGATTCTTTAATTTCAGGGCATATCCAGTGACAAAGTGAAAGAGAACGAGGACGACTGGGATACAAGCGAAAAGGATGAAGTTTTCTTACGTTATAATGTGTATAATACGCCCCTGTCTCCTATTCCGGAAGAAAGCGATACTGAAGAATATGAAAATTCGGTGTGTTCCTCACCTGTCAGGTATGATTAGGTTTTTGTCTTATAAATAATTACTGCAGAATTACTAAGGAATTCTTTAAAAAATAATAATAATACAAGATAACAAAAATTAATATAAGATAATTTAAGCTTTATTTAATTTATTCAATTCAAAATCTCTCACGGAAGACTTTTTTCAATGAGAATCAAATGCCAAAACGAATTTCATAACACGAAAAATCTGATTTTGAGTAGTTAAAATAAGTACAATTCACTCTTAGGAATTAGAACTTAACGACTTGAACCTTGGAAATTATGTTCGAGTTGGAGTATTCTTGCTCTTATGGTTGGTTCATAAGCTCTAAAATGTTTCATACCTCCTTTGCTCTTACAGTTTGAAGTCGTTTCAGCGGCTCTTCTAATGCCAGTACAATAATATCGAATACTCTAATTCGATATAATTGAATAATAACGGTCGTTTCTGTAATTTATCAGTTGGAATAATGGGCGGTGCCTTATCATCAGGAAATATTTCTGCATCTTCTGGTTCAGTTGATGAGAAACGATAAATGCCACTTCTGATTAACGCATGAGTATGTTGAACTTCAATTGTTTAAAGCTATTGTCACAAAATTTCTTAAAAGATAGCACCAAAAACCATGTTTTAAAGTGATAACAATTCACTCTTGCCAATAGCAATAGAATGATTCAAAAAATTATGATTATTTAAATCATTTCATTATTCAATAAATCCAATAAATCACATCTAAGGGGTAAAATGTTACATTGCATAACAATCAAGAATACACATCGCATCTTAATATATACAAACATACATTCATATATGAAATCGTTATTCGTAGCATTAATACGTAGTAAAAGTGGAAAAATCGATTTGTTATTTCGTTTGAAAGCGTTTCCTTTCAAATTGTAGCTTAGTTACAAGTTTTTCAGTACAAAATGTTGATAGTGTTGGGATGGGCGCTACTCCTTGTGTAATTGCTAGTTTAATATTCTAAAGAAAATGTAATTCCTGATATAGAACAATATATGTTCACCTAAATAAGATATATCAGTGATCATTTGCTCCATATAAAAATTATATGAACTGAATAGTTGAAAATATCAATGAATATTTCCATTTGTTAAGTTAAAATATTTGACAGACAAGAAAAATAAAAAAATATGTAATATAGTATCTATATATCCTACTTTAGCTATCTAGTTATAGATTTGTATACTATCTTCGATCTCACACACACAATATGTATACCTGTGATTAACCTGTGGTTCAAAACCTAAGTGACTACTTAGCGAGAACTGAAAGTTAATGAATTGTACTACACCACAGTTAGCTGCAGTGAAGATGGGGTGGGTTAATTAAGCAAAATTTAATGCCAGGCGCCAGAGGTTTGAAAGTTCTCGGTACAATTCAATTGGTTTTCTGCAGAATCAAACAACAACTCCACCAGATCTAACAGTTCTTAATCTTAGTTCTCCCTAACAGTAATATCCACTTGGTTCAATAAATGATAATATGATTATATATATAGATATATATTGAATATAAAAGAAAATTAATAATTTGAAGTACTAAAAATAGAAATTGAAACAAATAAAGGTAAATTAATTCTTTAAGAAGACTTAATCGTCACAATGAAAAAAATATATGTATAATGAATGTTTGAATAAAGAGGAATATTTAGCATGTAAATTGAAGTAAACTCAACAATAGTTAATAAAATAAATATAAAATCAAATATCACAGTGTCTCTTCAACAATGTACTGGAATACTCTCACCACACCACGCGTACTCAGACTTCCAGGTTTAGGTTCAAAAATTTTCTACCAAACCTTCTCCAAATGGCGATTCTCAAGAATTCCAGTCATCAAAAACAAAACGGTGAAATCCAATCTAAATGTAAACAAGCTACTTGAGAAGAATGCCGATAAAATCTCTAAATATGGAGAACTTGAAGTTCGAATGAAGAGACTTATCTTAGGATCCACTGCTATAATCCCGAAAAATCTCCTGAAAAATATCAGATAATTAGGACTCGGCGAACATCTCTATAAGGAATTACAGAAATCGAGGCTGCTTGCCACGGCGAAGTTCAACTTTGCTGATCTACCTAACCGAGGAAACTTATAAACATTTACATTCAATAATAACTTAATGCGACTTACAAAACATGAACAATCAAGTTATAGATACCATCGTAACCTAGGTGAACCAAGTGTGGATAACAATTGTTACAAACTACTTTTTCTTTTGATATTGTTTCGTAACATTGTTATTAATCTATCGTTATTTTTGTATAGCGATCTTCACTCAATTATTAATATCCTACTTTTATTAACAAAGTTGGATGCCTTGATTTGTTTTTGTTTTTCTCGATTAAGAAGTACATGGTTTTTGATCTTTTCATTTTAGTCTTGATTCATGTGCAAGTGACGACTGGCCCGAAAAATTCCTAGATGGAAATGCCATTGCTGCAGCACAAGATGCCGGAAGTCAATCGCTGAAGGCCCAGGGGGGTCACCGGCATACTTCTAGTCAGGATTCGTGCTGCTCCAACGATACGCTGTTCAATTTGGAGGATATGACTTGCATCGACCAACGCGATGAGGGAGAAACGAAATCGAAAGTGAAGCCCGCCGAGATGGATACGTCGGATGATCGGTTAAGAACAGAGGCTATCAATTATTTTAAATACGGAACCGCCTTAGGGGTGGGCCAGGAGAGTCCACTTATGGACAGCCCAATGGAACAGGTAATGTTCGCAATTACTCGAAACATTTCCATTAAGAGTAGGAATATCATTTTACTTCGGTGTTTTCTTTAAGTTGTGAAGTTAGACCTATTTCCTGATGTATATAATACAATATAATCTTCACAACATCGTAGAACATTTTTCTGTACTTCGTGAAGCGAATATTTGATATTTTTATGTATTGTGCTGAATTGTCTTTGTGATATTTGATATCCTCATCGGTACGTATGGTCCAATTAAATCGACTCCTTCGCTTTTTATTTTTAAGTAGTAACAACTAGTATAAACCTGGTCTTAAATATCTGGTAGTGAATCTCGTTCTGGGGAACATTTGACTTAAGACCATATAGTAGTTTGACGGTGCTTTGTCGATCTACTTCACGATTGTGCCTCCTGCGCCATAATTTCAAACTCTATGAATTTTCGTTATTCGATTGATAGTTTTCACTATATGATTGATATGTTTGTGGAATATGATCCTCTCTTAGTCTTAATGGAGAGGAGTCATCAACTTGGAAAGTCACTCTGTGCAATACGAGAAGGTTGTGGAAATACGTACAATCCCTTTTTTAGGGTAATGGTTGCCTATCTTTGTTAGTAGTGTTCATCTTTTGCTGCATGGTGTTTATTTCAGTCTCACTCAAATTTGCTATTCTAGGAGTAACCAAGAACTGATAACATTATTAATAATAAAAATTATTTCTAAAGCAGTTAAAGGAACATGTTCCTATATTACTATGAGGAAAACTATTGAGGAAATACATATTGTTTGTGAAAGTAGTAAATAAAAATATTTCACAGTATTTAGTGAAAGATGAATAAATTAAAACGAAAAAAATTTGAATTATCATTATTAATGATAAATGTTTTCTAAAACACTTACAGGAATATGTTCCTGTATTACTATGAAGAAAACTATTGAGGAAATTTAAATAATATTATTTAGGAATGATTATGGAGGAAATATTGTTTGCCAAAGTGTTAAATAAAAATTAGTGAAAGATGAAAAAATTCAAATGGCAAAAATTAGAATTATCATTATTAATGACAGAAATGATTTCTAAAACACTTACAGGAATATGTTTCTATATAACTTTGAAGAATACTATTGAGGAAATGAATAAAGTTGATTGAATATTGAAAGATGAAAACAATGAAAGAATATTGATGAAAATTTATAATGCAATGTGTTGCTAAGAATTTGCAGTTAAAGCAAATAATATAAAGCACTAAATATAAAGTTCGATCACATCCAATTTATCAGTTTATAGCTCACGAAGTGCAGTATCAGCAAGTTCATCAAGATATCTAAGCAGATTCAACCAAACAACCTTGTGAGAATAATAATGGAAAAAATTCTAAAATTAGAAAGCTTTAAAAGGAATATAATTTTATGTAATAAACCTTATAAGTTTGAATTCATATTTTGTATATCATGAAATTTTATTTGACTGAAAGGTAAAACCAGTTATAATAGTATGAACAGAAAGATAATAAGTACTCGAACTATCCCAAGTACTTCAGTTTGGAGGATGAAAACACTTAATGTATACAAACACTTTCTTAAATTGCATAAAAATTGTTACACTGGATATATTCTTCGGTATACTAGTCCATTATTAACATTTGAATACTATTGAGAAAGGGTTCTCAGTCCGAAGTATGTGTCGATTATTTAAAACAAATTTTGTGGAATGGAGTTCTTCGGCATACTAGTCTATTATTAAGATTTGAATACAATTGAGAAAGGGTTCTTAGTCCGAAATATGTGTCGATTATTTAAAACAAATTTTGTGGAATGAAGCCAATTCTTTTTACTCAAATCAATATTTAACAATGTACATTATTTGATTAGTAGGTTATATATAAAAGTTATAACAATAAAAAAAGCAGATATTGTTTAAGTTTAGTGTATGTTAGAGGGAGTATAATGATAATCCATTTAATTCCTTGACATACTGCATTGCAAATGGTGCATTATAACTTGACGTTATTTTCGATATAGATAGGAAGCCGGTCACAAATTCATTAGAGAAGGCGAATTATTTCAATAGTGTTTTCTTAAATTCGGTAAGGGAGTTGAGAGATGGGTTTAAAAACTCTGACTGTGATTCATTGGAGATGCATGGGAAAAGAAATAATTGCACTATGTTTCTAACACCTGTCACACCGGCTGAAGTCGTGGACACTACATAGGGTTTCAAGGAAGCGCTAATAAGGATTCCGTGCAATATTTTAGGACATGTTGCTGACGATTTGTCAATTCCACTCACTTATTTAATTAACAGGTCTTTCGAATGTGCATAAATCGTAACTAAAGACTGCCCTCGAAACACCAGTGTATAAAAAAAGGTGACAGTTCTCTTGCTTTGAGAACTATTGATCAATCAGTCCGCTGTCGGTGCTCTTAAAGATTTTTGAAAAGTTATTTTTAAATTGTTCCTGCGCATTCATTCATAATTATTAGCTGTTACCCAAACACCTATTGGTTTTAGAAAAGGAAAGTCACCACAGGACGCGATTCTGCTTCGTGCTTCGAGGAAAGAAAATATTGTCTTGGAATGTTTTTTGACCTGAGTCGTGCTTTCGACACGAAATCATATCTTGAGATATTGGATCATATCTCTCCAATAAAACAAAAGTAGTATATGTTCAGGATTGAGATACACCTGTATTCTCGAAAAGGCGGGGTTGTGTACTGCGGGGCCACAGGACAGTAATATGGATCCAATTTTGTTTATAAATGATGTCATAACTCTATTGGAGGAGTGCAGTACTCTCTTGGTTTACGCGGAGGACAGTTGGGTTGTATTGCCTTCAAGCTCCATCCATGACCTGGCAAATAGGTCGTCTATGTGTCCATGTAAATATTGTGTAGCGTATCGACTTGCGCTAAATCAGCATAAAACGGAACTGATGCTCTTCTCACCTGTTGGCTGCACAAGTAAAGAGCGCATTAGAGCGCACAACAAGAAAATAGCCTTCAAATAAGCGCGGAAATCGGGTTTTTGGTGGTCAGGATCGACAGTCACTTAATGAATAGATAGCAAGTACATGTTCTCTGTAACAGACTGGCGTCGTGCAATTTTGCAATACGCCAGCTATGCACGTTTATACGATAGCAACTTGTGATCTCGGTGTCCTACGTTCCTATTACTACGCTTCGCTGTATGCGTAGGAGGCATGTAACCTTAGTGTTGAATCTGTATTTGTGATGCAGAAGAGAATTTTTAGGTCCATGTTTGTTATATCAAGGCGCATTTCTTGCTGAGAGTTTTTCAGGGACAATTTTTTGACTGTGGCATCGATGTTTGTTTTGTATGGTGCTCTTTATGTTTGGGATCACCTATCTGTCTTCTTATACTGTCACTGATGTAATCCACTGTTATGATACTCGCAGCGCGTGTGAGAAAAAGATGTGTTCACCATTCACTCGATTGAAGCAGATCCAGGACAGTACATTCACCTTTGTCGCAAAAATCTAGTCATCTACCGGTTTACATAAACCGGTATAAAAATGAAAAACTACCTACCGAAAATGAAAACCGATTCAAGCAGGGTTTAAAAATTTTACTTTTGAGAAACGTCCTATTCTGTCGATGAATATTTTAATCATTAATCTTTTAATCTATCTAAATAATCAATTAAATATTTTAATCATAGTTTCTGATATTTTTTGTAGTATTCTTTGTCTGATGATTATTTAGTAACATACAGGATGCCGTATTCCTATGGTACACATTAATTTGTCCTCATATAAGTAATTCACTTGTCGAAATTTACTTAAAAAATTTATTTTGCCAAATTTATTCTTTAGCCTTACTCATTTTATTGACATTTTTCCATACTTTGTAAAAAGTCAGTGGAAATAAATAATTATGATTGTGTATAGTACAGAGCAAACAAACTTTATAACTACACAAGGGATTACACAAATAGTCGTTTACAGAATACAAGTAATTTTTCAAAACAAACGTCTTGATTTCTTTTTTAAATAATTTGAAGTTCAGTTATTTTACAGATGTTAATCTTCATATATTGGTAAACATGAAAACATTAAAATCTTTGGTTTTATGTTCTAGAATAAAAAAATTGTATGATAACATGGGTCTAGTATTTCTTGTTACATTTTTACATTCGCACATGCGCAATGTCCTACCCTAATTTTATTAATTATTACTTTATTGGGTAATACATTATCACAACCTTTTTCTTTAGTTCACAATAAAAAATATTACTGACAAACTGGACACTGCGATTTCTTGAAAGATATTTTATAATTTTTAATTGGAGAATGTTTACTTGTAGACAAAGGCCCTTAATATAATAAATTGTATGAGATAATAGTTAATCGAATAGTTAGGAGGTAACATATAACAATAACTCAAATTTGAGGAAAAACATTTAGAAAGGAATTCTAAAATTCATATATCATACTATTCCTCTATCTTGAAATAATAAGTTTTAATTTTGTGTTTACGAAAATACCAAAATCAATATGGAGGTTAAGTTGATAAAACACATATTTTTGGTTGAATTGATTCAAATTTTTAATGATCATTTAAGGTTTGACAATTATATCTTGAAAATAAAGTCTGATAAATGACCACGTTTAGCTGCACCACAGAAGCTTATTCTTTTATGAAAATTGTGAGTAATGTTTTCACACAATTGAGGTTCAATCTCACTAATAAATCAAGTTATTTCAGCTCATAATTGATAATTTTTTTTTAATATTCAATAGTGTTGGCGTTTACTTGATGTAAATCCATTATAATTGAATATAACTTAAATTCAAACACTTGAACTTATGCTGGAAAATGAACTTATGCTAAAAATTCTGGAAACTTGCTCAATGAACAGATAGAATTAAACAATTCACCCTTGTTAAACCTTTTCAGGTAATAGAAATTATTTTTCAGAATGGAATATCTTAGGTAAAACCAAAACCATAGAACACCAAAATTCCCTGATATATATATATATATATATATATATATATATATATATATATATACATATATATACATATATATATATATATATATATATATACCTGTATTTTTCAAAATGTTGTTATTATTCTGTAAGCATCTGAAGAAGTCGTTTGTAACGACGAAACGCGTCATGCTATATAGTCAATAAAGTGTAAATCATAAGTTCAAGTGTTTGAATTTAAGTTATATTCAATCATAATTGATCAATTGTTCATGGAGGGGTCGCTTAGACAAGTCTTATAACGTAGCCTCAAAGAAAAAAATCCAGTTGTGTTATATCGCACGATCTTGCTAGCCAATTAACATCAACATTTTTGTAAGATTAGACGCCAAGGAAAAGTTTGATGCAATAAGATCAGCAGCTGTATGACATATTTCATCATCTTGTTGGGACCATTTGTCTGTGATATCACTATTTTCAAGCTCTGGCAATAAAAAATTATTCATTGTGTCTAGATATCGTCCAACATCAACAATTGGATCATCATTTTCGAAAAAAGTAAGGCATAATCACACCATAATGTACACCAAACGGGTACTTTTTTTGAAGCTCGAAGATTTGAAGTTTTTCACTTTTGCTTATTAAAACGCAATGCTGATTTTTTTCCCGAAAATTTAACATCCTTTTCGTTGATGAAATTGATAAATTGTTCACGTTCTATTGGTCTGTTGGCTTCAATTCATGTGTTAACTGAACATTATAAACTTTTTTGTGCAAAATTCGCCATAAAGTTGTTTGTGGAATGTTTAATTGTTGGGAACGTCATGTAATTTACATTTTTAGATCATCTTCAACATTCGCACGAACTGCATCAATATTAGATACTTTTATTTCTGTTGAATGCAAAATACATTGTAGAAAAGATCATATAAAAGAACAAAAAAAGAAAATATACGGGCTTACAAATCAATTATTCTCTTGTGAAAGACCTGCTCTTACATTAAAAACTGAACTACTTTGTTGAAACTTCTGCACTATTCTCAATATTGTTGAATTATTTGGTTCATTGTGCGAACCATAAAAATCGCGAAATTTACAAAAAGCATCTTTTATTGATCGTCTATTTTCACAATAAAGCTGAATTATTTGGATGCGTTGTCCAACACTAAATTTTTTCATTTTATAGCATTATTATTTTCAAACAAAGTAGATTAGAAATATTAAAATTATTTGATATTTCAAGTGAAAAAATATAATATCACAAAAAATTGCGTCCCTAATGGCAGACCCGATAGTTTGGTCAATAACTTTAAAATTTCAAAAAAAAAACTTTTTGTCAGCAACAAACTCAACTTTACCTATTTTTCAGGTTTCAGACAAAACGTATTTGATAGATTTTTTAGTCAGAGAGAGGGAACAGAATGAAATGGTGTCCGTAGTGGTCACCGAACCGCAACTCGACTGCCAGTCGGATTCTAATTCCTCGAAGTCCGTTCCCTTGATGAAAAACAATGTGGCCCCGCTACCTTCTCCGGATGATCATCCGTGGAAACAACTTTCCAACTCTCTACTCAGTTTCGATAGGTCTCAGAAAAAAGCAATCTTTGATCTCGACTGCGAAGAATCCGGTGACAGCCATACAACCTACGTGAACATCGACAATTTAGGAAACGATGACTATGAAACAAACGAAAAAGCCTGTGGAGATGTTCTCTCAAATGATAGTATTAACGAGAACTACTTAGCTCGTGTAAACGAAAACTGCTTAACTGGTGTAAGCGAAGAGAACAGTGAGACCATTATCGAAAACGTACACATAGATGATATGCGGAGTGAAAATTATCCTGAGTGCGAAAATGTGACCGTAAACGAAATTAATGTTGGCAATCATTACGGTAAGGTGTCAGTGAACAGATACATAGACCCATGTTACGAAAACGTAAAAGTGAACGAATGGGATGTTGAGGATTGTCCGGTTTACATAAACATCAACGTAACCCATTCCGATGTTGAAAATCGTCCATATTACGTTAACTTAAATGTTAAAGATTATCACATCGAGAATCGCCCTTATTACGAAAACGTGAACGCGAACAATTGCGATATTGCAAACCGAGTCGATTACGAATACGACGTAAACGATCGCGGCATTGTGAACCTTTCTGATTATGAAAGCATAAACGTATGCGACGTTAAAAAACGATACGATTACGAAAGCATCAATGTAAATTATCGGGACATCCAAAATCACCCCGATTACGAAAGTGCGAACGTAAACGATCGCGACGTTGTGAACTGTCCCGATTACGAAAGCGTGAACTTAAACGAACCCGATTTAGAAAAGGGTCCCGATAACGAGAATGTTATGTCGTTAGAAACGTGTCATGAAACTGTCCCGAATTTGCGTTGCTGTCAAAAGCAAGATGGAGAAGGCATGACCAATATTTACGATAACATTAAAAACTTGGAGAACATGATTAACGAAGAAGATTACGTTAGCATCACGAATTTTGAGAATTGTAAAATGGACGTGGAGTTCGACAAAACTGAAAGGTTGGATGTTGATGGTGAGTGTTTTGATAACTTTGGCATATATATTATTGATTGATGCCTGTATGAAGTTAGCAATGAAATCCTACAATACTCCAAAAGGTATCAGAAGTAATGCTTTTATGATCATCCTGATCATAATGATGAAATTTCAGACCTTCAAACCAATTTCCTAAATTTCTCAATGAATTAAAAGCGTTATTTAATAGATTTCCTAATCTAAATGATGCCATATTGAACATGCGCACTGTCATTAAAATAAGAAACTTGGGTTTACATGGGGATAACAGTAACTTGTATTATTTTTACACCCACTGAAAATAGACGTACTACTAGATTCTCAATAGTTTGAGGCTTTTATTAGTATATGTATGTATAATTGTTATTAATATTTATTAATTTTTACTTTTGACGAGACTTAAGGCTGAGAAAGTAAGATTTACCTCCGGAACGTCTCAAATTGTATTATCTTTATTTTGAACAATAAATCTGTAACTGCTAAACGCTAAGGATTATTCGTATATATCGGAAAATAGACATTTCAGTACAATTTAATATATATATATATATATATATATATATATATATATATATATATATATATATATATATATATATATATATATATATATATATATATATATATATATATATATATATATATATATATATATATATATATATATATATATATATATATATATATATATATATATATATATATATATATATATATATAGGAAATGAAATTTTTTTGTGCTAATGGCACTGAATGAAATATTTGAAAAAAATGAACACTAGAAAATTAATTTAAAAATTGAAATTAATCAAGAGAATGTTATAGTAGAGCTAGATATGTGAACGTGTACGATGTGATGTCTCTATTATCCTTCAAGGGATAAATGTTAGAGAAATATTGAAATCGATGCCACACCTGATGGAAGTGCGAGACATAGTTATATGTTTCGTTCTGCAAGGAACTCGTTAGTCGCACCACGTCCATCGAAGTGAGGCAACGATGTCAACCTCCAAGCATCTTCTTGTGACTTCAAGCGGAAGATCGTAGAGTAATGAATACTCTACAATTCCATATGTTTATAATTGTTTATTTATTTATTTAAGTATATATATAATATGAACATATATATATACTTGTGAACGGGAAACCCCCTTTTAACAAATATAGCACACATAATAAAGTTACAAACAACATAAAAACATAAAAAAATCTTACATATATAGGCAAAGTAGCCGAAATACAATCTTACTTTAAAAAAAATACAACTCTTATTCAAAATTCAAATTCACTACCCTACGTACTATCAATTTAAATGATCTTAGTGAACCAGAGAAAAAGTCAATGTCATGGGATACCTGGTTGCTCAGCCACAAAACAGCTGTACAAGTACTACTGAATTATACATAAACTAAAATATAATCGGTCCCTTAATTATGAGAGGGGGAAGTTAAAGTAATGCGCAACTCAATATATCACGCGATTAACAAAAAAATTCGAAATATAGTTCGCCTTGCATGTTCTCAAGCGAAAGAGAGGAGTGTGTCTTGTAATTCTGTTTGGTAAATTAAAATCCACTTTGAGTAACACGTCCGCACAATCAACGTAACCATTCAGTATTTTAAATAGGAAACACATATCGGACACCCGTCGTCTGTTTTCCAATGAATCCAAGTTAAAATAGACACGCATGAAGTCATAGTCTCGTCTGACTTGGAAACCAGATTCATAAACCAAAAAACGCAGGCATTTACGTTGAACTCCCTCAAGACTCTCGATATCGCAGCGGTAGTATGGAGACCAAATGATGGAGCCATACTCTAGTATTGACCTACAAAGCCAACAATATAGTATTCTGATAGTGTTGGGTGAGAATATGGCAGAGTTGCGGATAATGAAGCCCAGCATCTGGTTAGATCTGGAAACTACACTTCTCAAATGTTCCTTGAAATTAAGACGTACATCGAATATCACACCAAGGTCACGTACCGAATCTACTCGAGTCAACATGTGATCTTCCAGATGATAGTCATGAGAAATCGGAGAACCGGATTTATGAATAGAGATGATGCTGCACTTGCTCATATTAAGTTCCAAACAATTCGTTTCAGTCCATCTAACAAAAGAATCAATTTGAAGCTGGAAGTCATCACCGCCTGAGATACAATCTACTGCAGAATATATCTTCATATCATCGGCAAACATCAAAAAATTTACATCAATGGAACCCTTGACATCATTCATGAATAAGTTGAATAAAATAGGTCCTAAGTGCGAACCCTGGGGCACGCCCGACAGCACTTCAAAGTCTGTGGAAATGTAGTTCTTATATCGAACCATTTGGGTTCGGCCACATAAGAAACTACAAAACCAACGATACAGAGCACCATGCACACCCCAGGACTCCAGCTTAGCCAATAATAAATTCAAATTGACCCTATCGAACGCTTTCGAGAAGTCAGTGTACACAGCGTCCATCTGGGTACCAGATTCAAAACATCGAATAATATCGCTCAGGTAGAGCACCAAGTTTGAGATGGTAGAGCGTCCATTTCTAAATCCGTGTTGCTCTTCGATCAAAATAGCTTCACAGTTCCAAGATAAAAAGCTGCTCATAAGGCAATCAAGTAATTTAGGTATTGCCGACTGTATGGATATACCCCTGTAATTGCTTATTAATGACTTATTGCCAGATTTAAAGATGGGAACCACAAAACTTTTCTTCCATAATGAAGGAAAGTGACCCATCCTGATGGATGCATTGAACAAATCAGTAATTGGAGCAACCAGTGTGCAAACGCATCTCTTCAACAAGAGTTGATAATGTTAGATAAATGTTACAGAATTAAATCGATTACGCTTGAAATTGAAAGTGAACAAGAACATTGTAGCAGAGCTGGCTATGTGAAATAGCGATAAATATGAACAATGCGATGTTTCCATAAATTTACATTCATTGTTCATAATTTACTGATGGTTTTTGTACGTACATAACGAATATTAATTGAATAAATAGAAAATACTTATTTCATGTATTGAAATTGTGATATTCATGGAATGTTATTCAGTGAAACTTTGATTTTTTTTTAATCTTGTAAACTGTGTTATTGATTCATCATATATATTTTTGAAATACAAATTTGAGTATTTTACAATTAAATTAATCATTGATTTTTGAAATTTCATCATTATTCCCACAATTTCAATCAACTAGTGAATTGTTACATTCTGCAATATACACATTGTCATGTCGTTTTTTCATAGAACATTTTAGCCTTTTTGCGAGTAGAGCTCCAGAGTGACGAACATCCGATAAGAGAAGTCAAGCTTTAAAAAACTGAAACAGAATACTTGAATACCCACCGTTAGCATTCGCGTAAATTAATGGTATAAGTACATATTTACACATATCTAATTATCCAAAATACTCTAAAAAACCGAGGCAAATTTGCTTCAAATGTACACTGACTCTGCAATGGACTGCCTTAGTCTGACGTCATACTGACTCCAAACAAATGAGTTTATTACTGTAAAATCCCATAAGAATATGTTAATTTTGTGTTTTCTCATTTTTGGTGATCATATCCATTTTCACCAAATATGAGTGAATTTCATTAAATGATTCGGCTTGAAAACTTTTCTTTTAAATGCAAGGTTTCAAAACAAAATATATAAAGGAGAAATCTTATTGTATCGCCAAAAATTGGAAAACGCTGATTATATTTTTTTGGTACATTACCATTGAAGTTTGTTTCGAGCCAATTTTCGGAGCAGCCCCCTTCTGTGACTGACATTACGACTTAGGCAGTCCATAGCGGTAGCCAGCAAGCCGAGAGAGCTGGAGTGGGTACCAAATAGGTCCGGATCTGGGGGATCCGTTATTATTTAGGTTTCTGTTGTGGTTATAGTAAAATATTTAACCGAAGGATACCTAAAAATAATATTAGTTCTGAAATAATTTCAGAAACCATAACGCAGGAGAACATGGCGGAAGACGAAGACCTAGTAGCGGAAGAACACAAAGAAGAGATGGCAAAAGACGACTCCCTCTTCGGCGTGTTGACAGACATACGATTCAGCGGTCCCGGTGGAGAACCCCATCTGATGTCTACATCTTTCAGCGAAAGCAATAACGATGAAAAGGACTGGGACAGTGGTTCAGACACCAGGTCCAGTTCCAGCGGGGAGTTTATATGGAAGGTATAGTTTTGTCATCTTTTTTGCGTTGCTTTAATTTCAGATTCTCGATCTGGGGAAGTTTGACAATTTATAAATTATTATATATGTATAAATATACAATTATAAATATATATATATATATATATATATATATATATATATATATATATATATATATATATATATATATATATATATATATATATATATATATATATATGTCCTGTGGGCGTTTCGAAAGTCATCCATTCGTGATTGATTGATTAACTACGGACTGATGATTCATAATAATGATGAGACAATTGTATCATACTAGCTTTGTTCGCGGTAAGGATTCTGAACGGATTCAGAACTATTCGCATGCGCAGATTGAATTTTGCATGTTACAGTTCTGTGTTCGCGGATAAACTGGGACTGGTTTGAAATCGATTCGGAATTGGTTCTACCAGTTCGAAGGATCAATCTAGATCTGTAAGTTCGGGACTTGCATAGTTTGGCAATTGGTATCATAGAAAATTATTTCTATGATTTGTTTATACATGCCACATGGTAACGAAACGGAAACTAACAGTCCGTTCACTTAAGTATCCTGTATTTCACTTGGCTGGACTTACCATTTCTTTTGCAATTTCTTCAAACATTCTCTTGAAGTTTTTTAATTGCATCGATCCGACATGGTCCCTGTATTTTTCATACAATTCCAAGAGAAGAAGAGTGTTTTGGTAGGTCCATTTATAACTATCTTCTGGTTGTTGGGACATTTCTGAAATCTTACTATCACTAAATAAGTAAACGTATCTTGCTATATTGTGCTTTCGGAAATAAATAAATTGGAAAATGGTTCCTTACTTATAAGTCGAATTCCATGGAATTATGTGTTATTGTATTGTTCTTTGATTAGAATGACAATTGCAAGCGGTATACGCACAGAACATACCCTTAATTTGGTATGTTCTGTGGGTATACGGCATATTATTCGTTCGCGGTTCGAAATAATTCCGAACCAGTTAATAACCGAGCATGCGTATTAAATCAATCCCGAATCAGTTATGTATTAGTTCTGAATCGGTTCAGAATCCTTACCGCGAACAAAGCGATTATCATTACACAATCAAAAGATCTTATGATTTTTTCGAAGCGCACTTGATATTCACTCTCGAAAGTGATAATTTCGTTCTCATTGACAACATTTGTGTAGACAGCTCCCTGAGAGTTTTATTTGAAATATTACTATTAAGAGCCTCAGTATTTACTTTAGGTTTTTACGAAGAAAATGATATGCTTCTGAAGATTTTCGGGTTTGCTATCGCAACCATGGAAAGTCGTTGTTGACAGGTCGATCAAGAATAACATTTCACGTACAGCGCAGCGAACACAAGATCGGGTGGGCGGCGTCCTCTGACATTTGACCGCATCATCCAATCAGGAACGTCGTTAGAACTTGCGAGAGCGAAAGCTATAAATATGAGTCGCGAAACGCAAATTACTTAGATTCGAGGACGAGCAGCCGTTGGAGACAAACACGTGTTCAGGAGCTGAATTACAGAGGCGAACAAGTAGTCTAACCACGGTTATCCTGGATGGCCTTGTTCGCCTCATGCAGATGGGAGTGGACATGGACAAATTTTTAGACCACCTAATGCGGGAAGTTAAAACAGCCAATATCGAAATGAGAAAATCCGCCAACAAGAAACATCTAGAAGAGCTATATGATCTAGATTCTGACGATGAAGAAGATGATTATGAGCTGCCCAAAAAGACGGCGAAAAATGAAAAATCAACGAACAATACACCCGCAACAAGTACACAAAATCAATTCGAAATTCATTAAGAAGAGGAAAATTCTATGGAAACCAATGAACCAATGGTTTCATTGGAAGAAAATAGCCCAAAGCAATCGAATAACAAACAGAAAACTATAGAACCGGCGACACAACAACAAAAAATCAAGACAAACCGGGCGAAGAAAGGAAAAATGGTTCCACTTATCATCTGTGAGAAAGATAAGTGGAACGAAATCTCGAAAATCGCGAAGCAAAAGAAAATTAACTACACGAAAGCTAAATTGGTCCGTCAAGGCATACAAGTCGAACCAACCACGGAAGAAGATTATAGACGTATGTTCCACCTACTGAAGGAACGGAACACAGTTCCATACATTTCAGCTGAAAAATGAAAAACAGCTGAAAGTAGCCATCAGAGGCGTAATGACTGAAACAGCTATAGAAGAAATAGCAGAAAATCTGAAAGAACAGTGATATCCTGTCACGAAAGTGACCAGGATGAGAGGGAAGAAGGGATTTCCCGCTCCCCTAGTCCTAGTGAAGATCCCGAGGGAATATAAATCAATTTATAATGAATTGAGGTTTTGCTGCGGACTCTCCGTCCAAACTGAAAGTTTGAGGTTGAAAAACGAGGTAGTTCAATGCTACAAATGTCAACTATTTGGACATGTACAGAGGAACTCCCACGCCGAGCCGAAATGTATGAAATGCGGGGAAGCACACAACTCTTACGAATGCAAAAAAGCAAAGACGACCACGCCTAGGTGCCCAACTGCGGCGGTCAACACCTATCAACATCCGTGAAATGTTTCGAAAAAAAAATCCGTGAAAAGAACCCGAATAATTTCAACACAAAGCCAAAAACGACGGGAAGATTCAAACCAGCTCCGCAGCCGACGGAAAACTTCTGGCAAAAGAAAGCCGCAGAAGCAACATCTCAACAAAGCACGAAGCCACAGTCAATCCCGAAAGAGACAAGAAAAACAAATAATACAGAAGACGAACTATCGACTATTCTAGGCGGAATGATGATCGCGTTTAGTAGTACTAATGCGACAACAGCACATAAATTTTAATTTATCAATGAACAGGATAAATTGGTAAAACTGTTTAAGAATGAAGCTTAAACAGTAAAAATCACAGTAGAAAAAAGGCTAAACAATGACGAAGAGGCAAAGGATATAAATCCAGTCCTTATCAAAAGTCAGTGCAGACCTAAGCAAATTGCTTAGTCTGAGTTCACGATTCTTAAACAATCGACCGGCTAGATAATGACAAATGAGACTTAGTCGAAACGTCGCCCTAACAAAGATTTCCAACGAAATCTGCGAAACAACACACGGAAGCAAACCCGAAAATCTTGCATATATATATATATATATATATATATATATATATATATATATATATATATATATATATATATTGTTTGTAAGCAGTTTGCTTTATGTATTCTTTCTTTAATATGAAAATATTCAATCAGCAATTTGTCCTGTCAAGGTCATTGCCTTTGTTTCGACTCATGTGTCAAAGGTAGCTTTTCAAAGGAAATTGTTAATTTATCTGTACAATGATTTTTTTTTAGAACAACAAAATTTCTGAGATTCATGTGAATAAACCCAGCTGGATATTTCGAATGAACTGATATTATTTTACAATTTTCCTCTATTGCAATTTGAACTAAAACGAAAATTTAAATAAATTGAATTTATATATATATATATATATATATATATATATATATATATATATATATATATATATATATATATATATATATATATATATATATATAATGTATATATATTATAGATTCATCTAGATATATTGTAGATTATGTAGATAACGATGCGATAATTGCTCGAATTTCAGTGAGTATTGTCGAAAACTTCAAACATAAAAACTATTGGATTTGAAATTCATTATTTAAATATTTGCCACTTTTCATTCTTGATGATTTAGATATTTTTGATACATTGAATAAAATATATTCACTTCTTATCATACGATTCAACTTAATTAGAGGGTACACATACTATAGCATATGACTATTTGTCTCAAGAAGCACCCACGAAATAGTATGAAATAGAAGGAGTAAATATTCAACTTCAGCTCTTGTGTACCGTCTGAATGATGGTCCTAAATTCTGAATATTCATTCGGACTCTTCTGAAATGTCTTATAAATAATGCTAGTCATTCTATGAATAATATCAATCATATGTGCTTAAGAGAGAGACTTGTCTAGAAATGAAGCTTTCTGGAAATTATTCGTCTATAAGAGATTGGCGGTAGTAATGAACAGTGTGTAAAAATGGTCTAAGTGGAAAGAGTGACATAATCAAAAATGGCCCCTTAAAACTTATTGACAACGATATTGTTGCATTCGCATACTTCCGCAGAACGATCGGAAAAAAAGATTATTAATGAAACTCTATATGATGATATTTCAGTCAATCTCAGTTTGTGTTCTATAAATTGCATTACATTACTGTTAGCTTGTATTTTATAAAGTGCAACTCGGTGTGGTTTTCGAAGTTGGTTGTTATAGATTGATATTGTTTTTTGAACGTTTCATTTGCTATTGAATCTAATATATATATATATATATATATATATATATATATATATATATATATATATATATATATATATATATATATATATATATATATATATATATATATATATATATATATATATATATATATATATATATATATATATATATACATCCCACCATCATTACGAAGACCATACATTTGCGTTTTACCATCATTATGAAGACCATGGAATTACGACGACCATATACGGTCGTCGTAATTACATGCACTGTGAAACGATTGCAAATGTTATGAAATGTCGTCTAAAGTTGAAAACTCAATTTTTGTTGTGGTCGTCATATTGTTGATCTGATGTATTTTTCGTATATTTTTAGTTCACAGTAAATACGTAGCTGGCCGGGTGGCGTTTTGAGAAGCCGTATAGTTTGCTGTATAGTTCCTTTCAGTTCACCGACTTTATGACGACCGTTTTATTCGATATTAGACGCGGCATTTGGCAACATGTTAAATTCCTGGAAGATGTGAACTGTATCGGCGGAATGTTTTATTAGCATCTAACTTCAACAATATCTGTTCGTTGCGTGAAACAAAGAGGCAGTAATTCATCTTTTCTCAAATTCATTATTTCGGATCTCTTGGTCTCAGAAATATAATTATTGAAGTTATACTCTATATTCGAATTTATCAAATATATTTTAAGTGATGTTTTATGAATTTGATGTTTCATTTTGATTCATCTCGGTCTCAAAAATATATTTTATATATTTATTTTCTTCGTTGGATATATTTGGAATTTTTAACAATTGGGGTCATCAATTCTTTTCTATTCTAGATCTAGTCTATTTTGGCTCCTTTTGATCTCAGGAATACATACATTCATTCTATTTATTTTCTGTAAAAATATATTTATGACTTAGCATTTCATATATTTTTAGTGATTTCTTTATGAAGCTTGTCCTATTATTTAGGTTCTCTCAAATAAAAAATACATTCTTCAATTAATTCTTTATATTTATACGGATTATGCACATATCGAGATAGTTTTTTTGATAATGTTGTTTCCTTTTGAAAATTTCGTTACATTTTTACGATTTTACTCATACAATAGATAGAGCGAAAAAGTTTTCACAAATACAATCAGCTACACGTTTTCTTCAGGAATTATTGCTTGACCAAATATAAGTTTTTAGCACCATATTATACTTATCGTGAATGCCATTTCTCATGATGAACTTTTCAATTAATTTCGAAGTGAGTACCTACTGGTAGACTTGAGCTAGCAAAATTGTCCTTATTATAGCATATTATGAATAATTGCAATTGTTTTTTCCTTGATGGGTTGCGTACTTACGTCTTTTCGACAATACGCGCTCTCCGTATTACCCTAAATATTTTACACAAATATTTTTTCTGTTTCTGAGATTGATTCATCTTTCATAGTAACGAAATTTGATTGTGAATATCGCAGAAAAGTTCATTAGTATAAGCGAAATTGAGACGAAATTTATAACCGAAATCAAATCATAATTGTGGAAAATAATTTTTGGTTTTTCGGCCTTTTTTTTCCGGGTTTTTCGGTACTCCGAAACAAGTGAGTTGTTTCCGAGACCTATGAATACAAATGTTGGATAGGAAACAAAGAGAAATGTTTCGGTGGTGCAAATTCATATCACAATAATTATGAAATAATATAATCTAATATTTAAGGACAAATTGTTCCAAGTTAAAAAACATTATTTTTCGGGTTAATTATTTCTGCTGATTTTCAGAATAGAAAACTTCTTTGAAATGAGAATGAGGATGGTATATAAAATTGCCCCAACTAAGTCTCAATAAATTTAAGCACTAAAGGTACTCGAGTTCCATTGGAACGTTAACCAAAACTGTAACGAATTTTTTTAATCAGTAAAATTTATTTTCACCATTCTGGTTGGCGTTTTTTTTGCCAGAGTCGATGAAACTTTCACTATTTTTTCAGAAATCAATTTTATTCAAACCATTATTGGTAGAATTCTCAATAGAATTTCGATGGAAAATTTCTTTCTCTCTAATTTTCACAGAAGATATCTTTCATAATATCTGAAGGAAAGTAATTTCGTTTCGACGTTCCGCAAACTAATAAAGACGCAATATTTTCCAATCTAGATATCTAATAATAATATGACACTGAAAATTTCCAAAATCTTCTCAATTGTATTTTCCAAGGTTTATTCGTAAAATTTCAACGACTCAAATACATTGGTCACTACCAATCAATATATTATCGACTTGGCTACTTCAGGTTCATCTTCATTATAAAAAGTTTCAGCCAAAACCAGACGTATGCCGAGTTGTATGCAACATGATTTGTATGCCCAAGATAACGGGTTCAATTCCCGGTGAAGTCCTAAAAAATATGGAGCGATATTTCTCGAAAGGCAAACCACCAAAAACGTTCCTTTCAATAAATATCCTCGAAAGTTGAAATAACTTCCAAGTGACTCTGCCACAGTCATTTGGAAGAGTGATGTTAGCATTCTGCAAAATTAATGTGATAAAGGAATGTAAACTAGAATTCTGAACGAGCAAAAGAAGCTGACGGAAATCTTCAGAATGTGGTTGTTTATGGACAAGAGAAGCAATAATAAGAGTATCAGCAAGATAAGTAAAATCAGACAACCTTTTTACTAAGAACACAAAATCGATGTCATGATTCTCTCGGAAACACAAATGAAGATGACGAAAACTACAAACTAAGAAACTACACATTCTACATAACGAAAAGTACTAAAGGAAGAGGAAGACAAATCGTGATCGAAGTTCAGAGTAGAACAGAACTGAAAATGCTGAAATTAAAACAGAAACTCAATACGAAATATAAGGAATTGAAAAAAACAGATTAAATTGCTTGCATTCACATGTATACACGTATAATAAAAACGAAACAATTTTTGGGAACTTTTACGCCGAAAGGTCCTCAAGAAAGCAGCAGGGCACGTTGCTGGAAGAACACGGACTGAAATTGCAGAACAAAAATTTACATTACGATGAATCTAGCAATTATTATAGAAAATAACGAGATAAAGCCTCCGCGGCACAAACTCAAGATTCACCGATATATTGGATACAGCCCTGATGAAGAATATGAAGAGAAATTACGAAATAGAACCAACATAAGATAAAAACCTGATCAAACTGAAGTGTCAAAAGAAATAAAAACAGCAACGAACGTGCTGAAAATAATAAATGCACTGCATTAAAACGCAGTAATTGTCAGGATTTGCAAGGAATTAATTGAAACACGGGAAACGCCAATACGAAATAGGTTGTCAGAAGCAATTCTTTACTGAAAAACAGTATAGAATGCCCGGAGAAAACTCAAAAAATCAACTCCACAGCAGAAAGAAAAAACTCAGAATTAGATAATACTGAGTGATAAGCTGATGTACTAGAAGGAATACAAGAAAACAAGGTATCCTGAAGACAAGAGGAAACCAAATAATGAAAGACTTGAAGGAAGGGACACCAAAATAAAAGGAAAGGAAAGGAAGTACTTATGTACAACGGATAAATAGTCTTTGCTAGAGCAGATGGACAAAGCACTTGTAGGAAGATCGAAGGATAGGAATGTACCACAAATAAAATACTATAAGACACTTACTATGTCTTTTTCGCCAGAAAGAAACAAAAAGGCTATATGTTAGAACAAAAATTCAAATCCAAAATTAGAAATGCAAAATTCAAATTCAAT
Source organism: Henosepilachna vigintioctopunctata (assembly GCA_030704895.1). Classification (NCBI taxonomy): domain Eukaryota; kingdom Metazoa; phylum Arthropoda; class Insecta; order Coleoptera; family Coccinellidae; genus Henosepilachna; species Henosepilachna vigintioctopunctata. The sequence continues at coordinate 1,150,805 of JARQZJ010000136.1, read as the reverse complement.
ACAACTAGGCTTGTTTACCTGTAGCTTTTTTTTGTGAAATTTTTCAATAGTCTCCGAAAATAACGAGAATGGTGTCATTCGATTAGTATTGTTACCTAGAAAGTTTAAGGAAAGGTCCGAAAATGCGCCGAAAAAATTACAAGAGTTATAAACAATAAAGTGAGAAAAAACGTAGGGGTTCGATTTTTTTCAATACCTCAGGAAATATTCAAAATTTTCAAAATTGCAAAAAAGTTTCAAAAGGATGAATACATTTTCTAGAAAAAAGCTGGAAATCCCGAAGCTGTAGCTCTAATATTTATAATTTTTACTCGGGTTCCGCGCACGTTGCGCCACTCTGACACAACAACGAATAAAATTATTCAAATATATCAAATAATTATATTGAGGAAAAATAAAATTAATGGAGTATTGAGATACATAAATAAACAATAAATAATCAGCGGTCAAAAAAAATTTGTCCCAATTTCAACATAAATTATGCTCTTGTTAATTAACTATTTTTTCTGAGCTGACAGTTAATATTAGAGCCCAGATAATTATTAAACTAATACCCTAGAATTTTTTTTACTTAGTAAAGTCATTCTTAATAGTATAAAAAAGAGATGACAATAATGAAAAATTTTTATTTTCCACTTTTTTATTAACAATTGAAAGTTGCAAAATAAAAATAGTGGATAAGAAATTTTTTTGAAAAATTTTTTCATCATTTTGAAGCCTAATCGTTAAGAGCTACTTAAAATATATTTTGTTTTACTGTTATTGTTTAAATAATTGTTATTAACAAATGAAAAAAAATTTCTTATTCACTATTTTTTATTTTATAACTTTTATTTATTAATAAAAAAGTGGAAAATCAAAATTGTTTCATTATTGTAACAACGGTTATTATTAATACCGTTCTTACGAATAATTTACGACTTTATTACGACGAAGTAAAAAAAATTCTAGGGTATTATGTTAAAATTGAGACAACATTTTTTTGACGCTGATTATTGTTTATTTATGTATTCCAACATTCCATGAATTTTATTTTTCCTTAACATCAATATTCAATATATTTAAATAATTTTTTTCGTTGTGTCAGAGTAACGCAACGAGCGCGGAAGCCAGAGTTCCGGCATTCGGCTCTATTTTCGAGGCTCATAAATACAAGAGCTACAGTTTCGGGATTCGGAATTTTTTTAAGCAAATTTTCTCAACTTTTTGAAACTTTTTCGCAATTTTAAATATTTCCTGAGATATTGAAAAAAAAACGAACCCTTCTTTTTTTTTACTTTATTGTTTATAGCTTTTGCAACTTTTTTCAGCGCATTTTTGGACCTTGCCTCAAACTTTCTAGGTAACAATACGAATCGAATAACACCATACTCGTAATATTCGGACTCTATTGCAAAATTTCACAAAAAATGTTAAATGTGAACCAGACTAAACCATGGTCCGGATAGGAAAAAGAAGAGAACAAGAAAGGAAGATAGAAAAACATAGTAATACGCTGAAAATACGAAAAACCTCAAGAAGATATGGAATAACTAATCGAGCACTTAAGAACCTAAAAGAGGAAACAATGAAGGCGATAGCAAATCTGGACTATTGAATGACTTAATTTGAAGCACTGCTCGAGAGTATGGAAAAAACTAGAAGCAATAAAGATGAAACAAGGCTGAAATATCCAGATATGAATAAAGCAGTTATAGATCAAACAATATACAAGCGGAAAAAAACAAGATAATCTAAAGCATGCAGAAGAGTGAAGCTTCATTTCACGACACCAATTTCGGTTCAGAAATCAACACGCCACAGAAAATAACAAGGAGAAGATTTTACTGAAGAAAAAAACATAGAGACATAGAGATATATTAATATACACAAAAGAGCAGAATTCCAGAAAAAAATAGTGTAGTTAATAGTATCTTACTTGATCGAGAGGACAAAGAGAGTAAGAGTCGTAGAACTGACTGTTGCCTGCAGAGCAGGAAAGAGAAGAGGAGCAGCAGGGATCTTTCAAGAATCAGGTCTTGGCTCCTGCTGTTAAATATCTCAATGGGGGACAAATCAAAGAGGAAATATTTCGAAATATCTCGGTTTGTGAAGACACAGCGATCTAAAAGCCGGATTCGGCGAGAGATGCAAAAGTCACCAGGGAATGATTGAATAAATATAAAAGAATATTACAGGAGACTAAGATCAAGAATGGACCTTGAGAAAACAGTGACAGTTCTATTCGACGAAAAAAGAAGAAGAATCAAGAAGGTCCTAGAAAGTATAAAAATAGCAGTACGAGACATATCAGGAAAACCTAAATTACAATAGGCAAATTGAAGACAACTCAAATATAGCGAAACAACTACATGCTGTTTCATATCCAATACAGAACAGAGAAAACTAGATGTTGAGGCAAAATACTGAAATCGAGAAGGTCAACCGGATAACCAGCAATTCGAATCCCCCAATTGAGAAAATGCTGAACGAGTTGCAAATTGCGAGAACTGAAGACAAAACAAACAGACAAACCAAGAAGTTTATAGAAGAAATAGAACAGCACGGGAATGAAGAAGTGAGACGAACCATAGAAATTGAGTATGAAAGGATCAACAAAAGACGAATATTGAAGCAAACGAACAGAAAAGATGAAGGGACTATTGAAACGAAACATAAGAGGAAACATAATCCACAATATTCGTCACTAGAACCGAATCCTCAGAGAAGATCAAAAGGCTCCCTACTAATCCTTAGGTTTAACTTTTGAAAATGGTGACACACCGAACAAATTGTCAAGCAGTTAATATGTAATTCTGTGAAAGTAGAGAAGTATTTTCACAGAATATAATTCTGTGAAACCTATAATTCAAATCAAAAATATTTTTCAACGGAATATCAATCAATTTTATTGAACAAAATTGTTAATTTTCTCATTACCTCCAATTTCATACGCTATGTCTTCCAAAAATATTCATTTTTCGCCGCAAATTGTGAAACTGATCACGGGATTTTTATTCTACTGAGCAATTTCTGGGTGTTGGAGTACCTATATAAATTCGAACAGCATGTATTTCAACCAGAAGTTTTTTCGGTAAAGAATTTGTAATTGATTTCATTTATATTTGAGCATGAAATCGTGAATTTACTGTAAAATCATCCAATTCTTTTTTCAAATATAGAGTTCTTAATTAAAATGAATATAATTGCAAAATGGGCTATATAAAATTTGTACAAAATGCGTACTCCGAAGTAGTATCAATCTCAAAAGCACTATTTAGTGTCAAAGTTCAAAAGTCAAAGTTACTCAGAACAGAGTAACTATATGTGACGTATTTAGATTTGAATTGAGGGAAGTTTCCGAAAACATGTCAACAACGCTGGCCGCTGTAATGTTCTCCTGAAAAATAATTCTAAACTATACGGCTGTTGTAATGATGTGAATCTGTATTTAAACGTATATTGCGGTCTTCATAAATACTGGTTCTATAAGGTCTTCACAATGTTGTTGGGATGAAAAAAATCCAATAAAAAACGGTTATCAACTGAGGTCGGATTTCAGTATAATAATCAAAGAGAAATGATTCTTGCGAAAATATACACGTGTATACTCACTAGTTCTACCGGCTCTCACAATTCACGTCAATGAAAGGTCGTCGTAATGATATCGGGATGTATATATATATATATATATATATATTGGCATTCATCAAAATACTGCTTTCCTGCTGTGATGTGCCATTTCTGTTTCTTCATAGGAGGGCGAGCATGAAGAGTCGCTTAAAGCTCTACAAGCTCTTCCACAAGATTCGGTAAGTTTTCTTTTGTATGAACGTAAGTTGAAAACTAATGCGACAATTGTTGTGGCAGTGTTGATAACGGTAACCGATATGATTGATTGATCACATTAGTAGCTCCCCGAAACCTAAAATTTAAAACATAGAGAAAACATGCACCCATGAATTGTATTTCAATCACCTCTCAGAAGTAATTTTGAGTATAGGTAGAAAAATGGAAGTTAATTTAGATTACAGATGTCACGAATATTCACCAACTATTCGGATAGGAATCATGAGAAAAAACTCACAATATTACTCTCAAAGAGGTTTTTCAACCAACAAATTGATATATTGATATTTAAGATTTGCCAGTGGTTAGTTATAATGAATGAAAGCGATTGCTCCTTTGTTCATAAATTATACCTGATTCCGATGCTTAGTATTTACCACTGTTGCCGGGAGCTCATTGATAAATCTTAGCAAATTGTAGAATAGTTGGATATTGTTTCGCGTTTGTTGACCACTTTTAGTCATTGTCTTCTGCCCGATTTAAGCGAACAGATGCCACGTAAAAATCAAGTTCATTTGCAACTGAACTTTCGTTCTAAACCACCATTTCTAAATTTATGTTTTTTGCAGTTACTTTTTGGAAACTATATAAGAAACGGATTTTATCACTTTTATTGAATTTCTTTCTCTTTCGAAGAGGAAATGCATCATCATACAACTTCTCTTCAGAGTATTAAAATTTTTTTTGTTTTGCTGTTTGTGGTTGAACTATACCCAAGAAACAAGTTTTTAACAGCGGCCTAGAATAGTGGCATGTAGTTATTTATTTTCAATTATTATCATTATATCTGAGGCGTGCTTCAAATACAGCTAGAAGTGAAGCTCTCATTCTTAATAAGTTTGATGTTCTCTGGGCAGTGTCATTTTCCAATTATTTGAATAAAACTTTCATCCCTAACGTACTACTTCAGCGATGCAAATGTAGACTCAAGCTCGTGGCGAATTGTTACCTGGGAAAAATAACTCTCTCTATAATAAATCTCTAATTTTGATTCATTCAAGTCACCTATTTTCATTGCCTATTTTAACTGATTAATTATGGTGGTATTTAATAGTGTTGCCGTTTACTTGGTGTAAATCTATTATAATTGAATATAAACTTAAATTGGAATACTTGAACTTATGATTTACACTTTATTGACTACATACCATGCTATGTAGTCAATAAGTTCAAGTGTTTGAATTTAGGTTTATATTCAATTATGGTGGTGTTTGATTTTCAATTTCGTATTAATAATTAATCATTTTATATGTACTATTTGTTTCCATATGTATGATATATTACTTCATTCATGTTACTGTATTTTTGTTTTCAAAATTGATGAAATTAATTTTTCTTGAATAAACTATAGTTCTCATAAGTATTAGACAAAAATATTAATTTTGCTAATTTCGGTATGTTTTCTACTTCACATGTTTTCTGGTGGTCAATTTTTTTTTTACTTTTAGTTGGATGCCGAGCCGAAAGAAGGACACCTGGAAGAAACTTCTGGTGAAAGCAGTTGCAGCGACGATGAAGGGGAATGTCCGGAATTCATCCCTAGCGCATGGGATAAATACGCAACTCCCACTAAGTCCGCCATGAGGTCACCAGAAAAAACTTTAGAAAAAGAAGAAAAGGTGCGTTGTCGAGTAAATTCAGATACCATACATTAACTATTTATAAAACGAATAATGTTTGAAATGTGAAATATATATTACTAAAACCATTCATAATGAACTTGAACTTCAAAATATAATCAATTGAATAAAAAGAAGTTCAGGCAATTCAAAACTCCACTTCGAAAAACACTACTTTATTATTATTTCTGACAATACAAAAATATATCAAATAGTGGAAATGGTATGATGTCTCCTATCATGTATTTCTTTGATACTCGTATATAATGTCTTCTTTTCATTATTTTTAATGAGAATTTCAATAAGGCTCATCCAAAATTTCAATTTCAACTTTATCAAAAACAATACTTGACTTAAACTTTAATAAGTTTGTTGTGTTGTGTTTCATTCGCTTCTAGTGAAACAGGACTGAAAGTCAGCTATCGCAATGTAGATATTCATCATTGCTGCAATGATATTACTATGTAATGTTGCTGTAAAACGACCAAATGAATTAAAATCACTTTATTATATTTTTCAACCATAATACCTCTCTAAATTTCATATTTCCGGTCATCATAATTATTCAAAACTTTCAGTTTGAAGAATTATCAGTTTTCTTACATAATATGTGTTTAATATTGTAGTTCATCAGTTACATAATATTCGATATTTCACAGTACTTTTTCATTTATTTCAATTACTTATTTTTTCTTTGGCCGAAAACACTTTGCATGAATTACGCTTAATTTCGTGGGTTTGAAATATGTATTCAAATGTTTCTCTCCCACTGTTCAGTTTTCCAATTCATAAAGCAGTGTTTAAAATACATCATTTTATTATTACATTTGCTTGTGTATGTCTATTTTCTATTCAAACATGCTTGCATTACATTTCGGTTGCTTAATTTTGTAATTGTATTTCTTGCTTTATTTATTGTTTTTCTTACGTTCTCCTTTTGTTTGCTAATCGTTTTGTGTGATATATTTATTCACCATTATTCGTTAATATTTATATTTTGTGACTGGTTCTTTTGTAATTTTCTGTTCATTATATGTATATCATTGCATAACTATCCTTTCATTGGGAAAATACAAGTTTAGTAATTACTAAATGATGATGTACTCGTACGCGGGAAATACTTTGCACTGTTTTGTTAGTCCAGAAAGCAATCATTTTAATGAATTATCATTTATTCGAATAGCATACTCAAATATCATACATAATGTAGATCAAAATCTGTGACAACATGATGATAATTCTTTTCTCCTAGAAGAAAGGAGTTTGGTTTAAGAAGCAACGGTACCACTGCGTCTACGAGTACCCTAGAGAACCCGAAAGTCCAGTGCTGCAGAGTTTCGACCTGTGGAATAACACGCCTCCGGCAACTTCATATACAGGTCTGTTGCATTCGCTTAAAGCTGATCTTTATAATACTATTATACTCATTGAATGAGCGATAAAATGTAAGTGAAGTTTAATGTTCTATATTTTCTATTTTCAGATTGGTATTTTGACATTGATTCCGGCTCCGATTTTAGTGAATTCACGGGCTCCAATTTACAAGATACCGATACCTTGTCCACGGATTTCAGCATTGGTAAGTTCCTATTGGATGTAAAAACCAATCCACATGATATGTTTATCACATTCTGCAATATTTTCAGGTTTTAACGATGAATTCTACGTCACCAGTTCGGCCACACCCTTCGACATGATGACCGGCTCTACCTCTCAATTCTTCCCTGGCGATCATTGGTCGGATGCGTCAAAGCTTACCGAGAACACTACCCCCGATAGCGGAGTAGAAGACGCCACTCCTGGCAGTTTAGAGAGAATTGATCTTGCAGGAATAGAAACGTCGTCGTCGGTCGAGATTCCAAGTTTGAAATTGCTGGCGGAAGCTGTCCATTCGAAGTCTAAACTGGCTGAGGAAAGTCCTTCGAACGAGATATTGGGCGGTCTTAGACACACGAGGGATAGACTAAAGCTGGATCTGCCAATTAGTCCCAATAATTTTACTGCGAATAAATCATTTAGCTTAGAACCGGCGGCCGAGCCTGTCGTATTGAGAGAGAGGCCAAGCTTTACTACTTTTGGTAAGAGCAGATTTTTAGTACAACACGTCGACACACCAGATAGAGACCCAGCGGGAAAAAACGTCTGTTTCGAGGCACTTCCATACAAACCGCTAGAGACGCAACCAACTATAGACAACCCGTCAAAGAGATCGAAAATAAGCGAGGAAATGGGAGAAGCTAGCCTATTGGATAGCGCCGACGAAGATAGCGGTATAGAATCCAGCACCCTGGAAAGAAGATCTGTGAACGTAAACGCCAAACTTATTGACGACCTGTAAATATGTATCGTTTTTATTCTTTATTCGTTACACAATCTGTAAATTCTGTTATTTTTAGATCTATTAATATATTGTTCATTGTGTTTTTATGTTGAACATTTGGAAAGGTTTATTGATCATTCTCTTTCAATTACCGAGATTTATTTTGATTGTAATGGTTCTTTTTTTTTGAGAAATTCGGGTATCTCTTTTGTGGTTAAACGACATATCATTTCTTGAAATGTATATTTTGGTTACATGTTACTTGTGTCTTTGAAATATTTAAACATCATTAATATTTCTTAGTTCTCAGTGAGTTCAGACAAGGGAGTGAATCAATACTCGATGGATTTGTTACCAAATAAAAGTGATACTAGTGGTCTGATTTCGATATATTAAAATTATCAATTTCGCTATAAATTATTTTTATAAATCTTTATATTTATATTTCGATATAACATTTTTTAAAGTCAAATCCAGTATTAAAATGGTCATGACATATTTCGAATGTTTTTGTTTAGATGCCTATATAAGATCGGAATTTAAAAATTGCTTCCTTTATAGAACTATAGTGCATACCTTGAAGTTATTACAAATATTTGTTTAAAAATGTATTATGTTTATTATTGCAGCTGATGAGTTTGCGACAATTCTTGAAAACACAAAATTATTAAAATAATTTCCAAATATCTAATATACTCCAATATCCAAATTCATCATTGTTTATTTATGTTCATATTATATTTGTCTTAAAATTCTGTTAATATAAATTTTAATGTGTTCTTTTGGTCAACGATTATGTTCACTTTAGATTAGAACTAGTTATAGTTTGAGACAATCCTACATAAACCTGCTTACAGTAATTGTCAGATGTAACAGATTTTATGTCTCTAAAACATTATCAATTACAGTATTGTAAAGATTTTTCAAAACAATTCATTTGTGTTGCAAGTCTTGTTATTTACTGAAATTAGTACAAGCAGTGCCAAAGAAAAGATGAAATCGCTGTTAATCAATTAGCTTTGTTTTTATTATTGAAATCATTGTGGGAAAGGAAAAGTGTAGAGAACAAATTTTATTAATCGATTGGGCCGATGCTTGATGAAAATCTAAATACATAATTTAAATAAAACTAAGTAGTTTTCTATGATGTTGATGATAAACTCAGTTTATCATCAACATCTGATGAAGCCACTGTGTTGGCGAAACAATATTGTCATGTTTGAAATTAATTATAGTGAAAATCAGAAAAATACTTAGTTTTCTTTAAATTAGAACAAATTTTGATTGAAAATGTGAAAAATGAAATTTATCCATTGTAAATCAGTGGTCCAGGCTGAATTAAATTTCCCACTGAGCAATCTGTTTATTTGTGCAAATTGTTGAACTTTTTGAATTTCAATATTATTTAACCAACTTCTTAAAAATATACCAATTGCCCCTCCCAAAACTCTGATTCAGTGTTTCTGATACTTTCTCAAGAATATAACAGACCTGTTACATAAAACTATACCTGTATAGTTTTTTTATTATCAAATATCTGAGAACATTTTGTCTCAATATATATTTCAATTATTTTCAACTTTGCAGCATTTCTTATAGTAAATTATTCAATGAAATGCGTTTTCGAAAATTCAATTTGAATTTTATTCTATCATTAACTTACTTTTTTTTCAATTTTTTGCACATTATAATAATTTCTTTCATTACATTCACCATTTATGACTTTTTTCAAGATTTCACTTGAAACCATGGTTGTAGCTACTATTTATTGTACGTTTTACATCTTCTTTTCTTATCTCTTTTAGATAGGAATTGAATCACAACACACAAAAGAAAACACAACTAGAAAAATGAATACATTTGGAAAAATTTTTTTGGACAAATATTTGGAAACCTTTGTTTGGAGCTTACTTCAAACAAGTGGTATAGAAAACTGAGATTTCAGTGTGGTGAACAGTAATACCCCAGACTTAATCGACAAAGGAATCTAGCGATAACCGTATAAATCGAATTTTAGTACGCTTAGTTTCAACTTTGCATGTCAAATATTTTTAATCGGAAATAGAATCTGAATATAATATATAAGATAATAAAACAAAGTGAATTGAAGTTGTTTCGATGTCGAAGGCTTCATATATGCTAACAATGTCTGCTGACGAGTCAAATTTTTCTTCTTCTGACCCATTATTTTGCGTGTCACAAATTTTCTAATGGTTTTATAGTGGAAAAGCGCTCTCAGGAATTTATTGTTCCTGTCATTTTAACCCCCTTTCAATCGACCTGAGGCCTTTTGCTTCCATCTCGATTTAATTTTGTTTATTCAATTTAGTCTAAAAAATCAGTGTTTTCGAATGTCATGCTTATGTTCACGCACTTCAGTAAACTCGTCAATTGATGGCTCTCGATTATCTAAATCTAGTAATTCTGAATGTGGTAGGATTTATGCTATCAATTCGATCAGGATCTGAGACTGATTCTCCTGGGTGTCAGTGGTGAAAACAATAATGGACAAGTTTATTTCAGCGTGAGTTCCAAGATTTTCTAATAATTTTTACAACATATCAAGCATTCTTTTGCTTCTTAGAGCCTCGGGCATAAATCTCTTTGTTTTTTCTATTGCTTCATGTAGATATGCAAATGTATGAGCAAAAGCTTCAATGACCCTTTGTATCATCGGTTGAAGCAAAATAATAATGTTTAGTTGCAAAAATATAATTCCAATCGTGAATTGAAATCAATTTGAGTTGAAGCATCACCTTAAATATAATTTGTTTCAATTGGCAATAACGTTTGACTTTGGTAATAAAATGATGACAAAACCAATCTTCACAAAAACAAGCATTTACCCAAGCTTTCGCATTAAGCATCCAAAGGATGGGTAAAAAATCTCGAGTTTATTTTTTTGAGACTTTTCTGAACGATAAATTAACCAAGCATTACAAAGCTGTATTCACAATATTGACGACTTTGAAACATTCTCGTCATGCTCAATAAAACAAGAAAAATTACATTCGTTTACATTGAAGATAGTGGCGAGTGTAGCCATTATATGCTATTATTTTTTTTGATTTTACCGTATGAAGAGAAAGTTTCTTTACCAGCGCATCCTACCTTCCGCTTTCTGTGATGCAATGCCAATAACAACTACTTTTAAATCGTCGGAACCATCCGTTACTAGCTTTAAACATTTCATTTTTGGTCACCTCAAAAAATTTTTTTTTTTTTAAATCTTTTCTTTTCATTTTTAGTTGTCTTTCACACCACGCTTATAATGTTTTCATGAGAGCAATATTACCATGATGTTTACGAATCTTTCACAGATTCCATATTATTTTATGTATCTTTTATACCAATTTACAAATTTTTATTTCTGCTTTACAGATTTTGATCTGATACAGATAATACTCCACATATGGTGTTCTTCTCTTATTGTTAGGTTTGAATGACTCATTTCTTGTTCTTTTGGATGAGATAATCACCAATAAAACATGATTTTTCATTTGATATCAATAAAACACACTGTACACGAAATACAATATCACGCGAAGGCAAGTCAACTTGTGGTAAATCGCTCCGACCGTGAACTCCACAAAAAAACCGCGTAAATCAGGGTAGGCTAAGTCGGCGTATTACTGTTTTTCAACTTATATTGACTCTTCTTGAATATTATCTCTGTGCTACTTCGGTGTTAGTTCATTTATCTTTTTTTTTTAGAAGGTCGAAGGTATTGTAGTTTCACTCCGTTCTGATATCACATTCACTCCATGTGATAACTGTTGAAATTAGAGGACTAAGAATTTAGAAGTAGTCCCATTTATACGATTTAGTATTTTTGTTACATACCCCACGTAAACTTGAATCTTCCAGGTTGAATGTTAATCTTATGCGGTGTATCCTCATGATATTGTGATTAAGACTTTCAAAATCTCGTAGGTAATTATTAATTGTGGTATATGTCCGTATCGGATTAATATATTTGATTGGTTAAATCTTTCTTGTATCTTTAGTGATGTAGGTTAGTAAATTATAATAAATGTTTATGAAACATCTAAGTCTTTAATTTATTATTTGACAATAGATTCATATTTTATATCTGCTTCAACAACATTTTTTTGCTTTTGTTTTTTAAATTGTAGTATCAATAAAACTTTGATTTCTTATTTGACAAAAAATTCATAATATAATAATTAAAAATAGTACCTTATTTTGAAAAAAATTCTGTCTTGATTTTTAAATTATAGTTCATTTCTCAAATATAACTAAAATGTTCTCATACTATACGAGTAGCTAGAAATACATGCTACTGTTACTATTTTTTGACACAAACTAGTAACGAACTCTATCAAATGAATTACTTAATAAAGGGGTCTAGTTTTTGAATCATTTGTAATTTATAACATTCAATTCAAAAAGTGTATTTGATTGATCGCAGGACTGGAATGCCATAACTTCCATGTCTTTACTAAGTATGTGAGGCTCACACCTAAGACTTATATCACGCAGACATATTTATAGTCCATTTTTTCAAGCTATTGCATAGCTTTTATCCCGAGCTTAGAGCGCGGCAACCGAATCAAGAAATTCCGTAACGAAAATAAAACCGCGGCAGAGTCTCCTAGTGCCACATATTTTTTTCTTTTGAATTTAACTAAGGGTAACTCTCCCTTTTTAGAATAGCAGCATAGGAGGATTATTGGAGCAGTATTGCGGGATCCACCTGTGATAAAAGTCCCCGCTGAAAGGAAAAATTTTCGAAAATTCGGTAAAAAATACTCGAAAAAAGAATTGAAATTTGAAAATTCATGAAAAAAGTAACTTTGAAACATTTAGAAATCGAGACCATCATGAAACCAAAGTTCATAATACGACATTGAAATAGGCAAATCGTGACCTTGAAATAGACAAAGCGCGACCTTACAGAGTTCATTGACCTTGAAATATAAAATTACCATTTTGACATTACTACACAAGTCGTGACCTTCAAAAGTTCGTTAACCCCAAATTGGCAAATTGTGACCTTGAAATGTAGAACTCATTAACTTAAGCGAGTCTTGACGAGGATATCAACCGTGAACAGCCTCACTCTTATTCCCACCTCCCATATATATTTTACACGTAGTGTATGCTGAAAATCATTTGTTCTGTACTCTTCAAGTAAATATTCAGTTTAATAATAGCATCTAAATATTTCAGTTAATTTTGTGGTAGCCAAAATTCTGTGTCAGGTTTAGTTAGTGAACCTCATGGCGAACCTGCGCTTAGTTCAATACAGAAAAAAGTACCAAGTCCTCGAGTAAGTTTACTTAGAAACGCTCTGTTAATTGAGTAGTTCTGGGTCCAGCGGAGGTTAATAGATTCAACACTAGTAGATATAATCCGATTTATTTCATTTTCATTATAAACTTTGAGGTGTTTACGACAAATTTCTCATCCAAGATGCTCATACTTGAAGAACACTTGATTACCACAAGACAACGTACCGAAACTGAATCGTCACTCTAGCAGAGTCACGGTGAGCCCAGTAAATAAACTATTGTATCCATTCTTTGCCAGCCAAGAAATTTATATACCTACTCTCCAAGTTCCAAAAAGACATTTTTTTGACGTAAATATCAATATGAACATACACATATTCAATACCACAATTTCAATTCAATAATAATTCCTGTTCAACTTTATCCATTGTAGGTGCTTTTTCTAATAACAATTAAGTAGGTCACTTATCCGCTTGAAGCATAAAAGCTATTGCTTCACAAGCCTTTTCGAAATAGTATCGGAATTATGAAATCAATTGGAAATTTTGTCGAGTTCTTGAAAAAAAACCGAGTTTCCAAAAAATAATATCGTAAAAAATTTCCTGAAACACGATGAAAAAACGATAATGTGCGGGACCCATTGCATTGAAAATCATTATATGTGCTTAAGATTCTAATATGTTTTGAGGCGTTTCTAAGAAGGGGAAGTCCTCTAGGAGCAAACTATATATTTTGTATATATATACCTGTATATATATATATATATATATATATATATATATATATATATATATATATATATATATATATATAGGGTGAGTCAAGGTGGACGCGATGGTCTCTTATTACGAAACGGTTAATTTTTAAAATAATACGACCACGCAGTCATGTAGGGATTCATCAAGGCTACATTCTAAAAATAATTTGATACATACAGGATGTTCCAGAAATGTGTGACATACCAAAGTTATGTTTTTTCTTATGGAACGCCCTGTATTTGACTACGTTTTTGGGTTTTACGTAAAAAATAATATATACTTTCTTCAATATGTCATATACCTAACAATTATAGTCTTTGAGATATTTCGATTTTTCGGAAATTGGAGAGTCCACAAAAAAAGATAACATCTCCGAAACAATTGACTTTAGCGAAGTGAAATTTTGTGTGTGAAAATACCATGAACTGATTTTCATCATCATCGGTGACTGGTTTTGTGAATGTCTTCATTCGATATTTTAAGCTTCCTGTAGCTCTGAAGGTTTCAAATAGTTTTTCAAGATTCCTCTAATCAGGATGTCGCCGATTAGGGTACTTCTATGCATACACTCGTTCTGCCAAAAAACAATTCTCAAAACATTCACCGAGTACTAAAATAATGTCAATTCTTTCTTGTATTGAATAATACATTTTTACATCTTTTGTGGATACTGGTTTAGACAAAACAAGTAAACGGACTGAATAAATTTAAAAACTGATTCACTTTCATTGACAGCAGCCTACTTCAGAAAAAAAGCAATAACTGACAGCCTACTTCGAATTTTCAAAAATGCCCCTTGAAAAAGATAAATACTCAAAAACTCATTAGTGATCTAGAGCCCTTCAAGAAACTGATGAAACATTGAGAGGTGAAGACGGTATCAAAAGTATAGAACATTCATCTTTTTTTGAGAAGAAACACTCATCCTTTCGCATATTAAAGTGACAAAATACATGGAAATAAATGATAATTTCACAAAATTGAAAATAATTCTAGAACTAATAGAAATAGACATATAATACCTTTATAACTTTTCAAAGAGAATGTAATTTGGTACATGATGGAATTGAAAAATACAGTGTGTCCCATTTAAAAAAAAGCATGATATTGTAGTTTAAATATGTTAGCAGAGGAACATCAAATTTTGGTCACCCTGTAGAACCTTAAGTGAATGTGAATCCATTAAAAGTTTTTGTAACCGCTCTTTTATTTACACACAAAATTTCACTTCGCTAAAGTCAATTGTTTTCGGATTGTTATCTTTTTTTGTGGACTCTCCAATTTCCGAAAAATCGAAATATCTCAAAGACTATAATTGTTAGGTATATGACATATTGAAGAAAGTATATCTTTTTTTTTACGTAAAACCCAAAAACGTAGTCAAATACAGGGCGTTCCATAAGAAAAAACATAACTTTGGTATGTCACACATTTCTGGAACACCCTGTATGTATCAAATTATTTTTAGAATGTACCCTTGATGAATCCCCACATGACTGCGTGGTCGTATTATTTTAAAAATTAACCGTTTCGTAATAAGAGACCATCGCGTCCACTTTGACTCACCCTGTATATATATATATATATATATATATATATATATATATATATATATATATATATATATAATGAGATTGAATTCTCGCTTAACTCTTGGTGAAACATAATTGAATATTAAAATAAATTAAACTCTTGGCTTAATGTTTCACGATTTATTTAACAATATGTATAGTCAACATGTTTCGAGCGTTAGCTCATTTTCAAGACTAAACTGAGACTAAACAGTTTAGAGAACCTGCATAAGAACTAGTGGCGCCTCTGTCGTTAACTTTGTAAGTTCATATGTGAGCACGAAGTGTTTATAAACATGCATTTTAATACTATTCACAAAGCATGTAATTTTGTATGAATTATTTCTTGGAAATATATACGAATTAAATAAATACGTATTTTACAATAACTTATTGTTATAATAAATATTGTTACAGTAAATTTTATTTAGTGACTATGACTGGGAAAATCGGTGAAAAGAAATCAAGATCTGGTAACACTGGATGTTGTGTTGCGTTTTGTCACAATACTTATAGTAAAACTGAGCCGAGTATAAAATTTTATTCGTTTCCATCAAAACCCCATTTAACAGATCGTCATCAGAAGTGGATAAAAGCAGTTAATCGTATTAAGTAAGTGTATATGAGTGGACAATAAATTATATATTTATTATGATATTAATTTCATTATTTTTCTAGTCGAGATGGTACTCCATGGCAACCTACAAATAATTCAAGGATATGTAGTCATCATTTTGTTGGAGGAAAGAAATCTGAAGATCCTCGTCATCCAGCATATAATCCAACAATTTTTCCGTCCAATTATAAACGTAAGGAACCTTCAAATACAACTTTAATTCGTTTTGATCGTTGGAAGAAAAGGGAACTAGTGTCTGAGGTTTTATCTGGTGCTAATGATGAACAAGAACAAGTTAATTCATCAGTTGAAAGTGTTCAATTAGAAACTATTAATAATCAAATAGTCCGAAAATCTGATAAATCAGTTCAAGTGGTGTCTTTTCAATCTACTAGTGATGACTTTATTTTCTCATGTGACTTTGATCGTGGGTCAAATAATGTTTCAACTCAAGCAACAATATCCTCTACTAAAAATTTAAAAGCAGAAATAGTGAGAAAAGACAAAAGTAGTGGACCGGACATTCCAATTTTACTGTCAGGATTTCGAGGATACTCTTCAATAAAGTATTAGTAATAAAGTATTAGTAAACTTACAACCCCTATTTTTAAATCGGAAGAAAATAAATGAAATTATGTTGAAAATTTTTATTTTTAAGTTGTTATACAACAGTCCGGGTAAATTTTGTAATTTTTCTTATAAAATTCTGACATGTAATGAAAAATAAACTGTTTTAAGTTAACAAAACATTTCTTTAATAAAAATTTATCTATTTAAATACCATACTTACTAATTAACTTGCTAATATATTTTTTATAGAAATTAACATAAAATATTTTATCAATATAATAAAAATTCTGACATGTAATGAAAAATAAACTTTTTTAAGTTAACAAAACATTTCTATAATAAAAATTTATCTATTTAAATACCATACTTACTTATCAACTTGCTAATATAATAATTAACATAAAATATTTTGTTATTAATATAATAAAAATTCTGACATGTAATGAAAAATAAACTTTTTTAAGTTAACAAAACATTTCTATAATAAAAATTTATCTATTTAAATACCATACTTACTAATTAACTTGCTAATATATTTTTTATAGAAATTAACACAAAATATTTTATCAATATAATAAAAATTCTGACATGTAATGAAAAATAAACTTTTTTAAGTTAACAAAACATTTCTATAATAAAAATTTATCTATTTAAATACCATACTTACTTATTAACTTGCTAATATAATAATTAACATAAAAAATTTCTAATTTAGGTATAAATTGTGATAAAAAGGCTTCATCTCGCGCTATTGTTAATAAACTATATTCCAAGTTTGGAAAATAAACGAAAAAATCACATTCAAGAAGACCAGTACAATACATCAATATTTGACATTGTGTATAATATGCATGAGATTGTTTCAAACTTTGCACTTTATTTTCATGAAATTCAAAGTACGGATGTGTCAATTTTCCTTGCTTATTTAGCACTTGCTTATTTTGTATTGAAACTGGACATTTAATTTCCAAAAGTTTTTTAGGTGCACCATCTACAATGACCACCCCATCAGGACTCGCACACAACCATGGTTGACTAGAATGAATTACTAAGCCACATTCTTCAACATCATATCCAGTTATTTTTTTATAAAATTCACGAGCGTTTCCCTCATTTCTCTTGCCATGCAATACATTTTTTAGTCCTTTGCCTTTCATATGTTTTTCTGTTGTCATAGCATCAGCGAGTTCATGGAATTTAGATTTTCGAGCTATAATTGTGTGAGCTCTACTTGCTGATATTCTTATTGCACGTTCCGCAAACCATATCTGACTGTCTGATTGCCCTCTTGTATTTACACAAATAGAGTCCAACTCATTTAATGAGATAGTTATATTGTTTTCATAAAAAATTTCATGGAGAATTCGTTTCAATGGCACACTGCTAACATATATATTTAAACTATTATGGTAATTGTAGAAGTGACGGTATAAATTTAAACAATTTCTAGTGCATACTTTATCTACTACAGTATCAATTAATTCTCGAATTATAAAGTTGGCTGTTTTGCTTGATTCTGTCGCTCTTGCAGATTTCAGCATACTACTTAGTGAACATACAATATTTATATTATCCAATTCAACTGGCTCATACTTTTTTTGATAAGCCTTCTTAGGAAATAATTCTTTTATTTTTCGTCCTTTCGAATAAAGTTCGCTATTTTTAGACACTGAAGGAACATTCCACTGACACCGCTGACTAGTCTTAGACTCAGCATTCTCATTATTAATAAAATTAATTACAGCAGCAATATGTTTACAGTTTTTGCCCAAACCAGCTGGGCAATTGCATCGCCGATCTGCGACACTTCTGTTGACATCTATCTAAATATTAAAATATAACCTTATTATAATTTTCAAATGATATGCATAATTATAAGAATAATGATAAATTATTAAATCTTACTTCAAGTGTTACATCAAAATGTTGTTTAATATTAGTTTGACGTATAACTTGAGCTTTTATCAAACTAGTATCTCCAGTCTTCCATTCTTCAATATTTTTTACATGGTTACTTAGGAATAAATTTTCACCTTTTTTATCTGACGATTGTCGCAGATCCTGGACATTTATTTTTTGGAATCCACTTTTAATTATTACTATGTTAGACATTTTTAATCTTGATAAATAATTTATTATTACTGTAGTGACAAGTACAAAATTCAATTTCTCTCACATAATAAGTGTTATATTTGGCCACCATGAGCGCTAGTCTCTATAATCAAAGTCACGCAGGTTCTCTTTAGTCTTGAAAATGAGCTAACGCTCGAAACATGTTGACTATACATATTGTTAAATAAATCGTGAAACATTAAGCCAAGAGTTTAATTTATTTTAATATATATATATATATATATATATATATATATATATATATATATATATATATATATATATATATATATATATATATATATATAAATTAATCCCTATTTCCCTTGGTCACGCATCACGCGTGAACGGATGGACCGATTTCACAATTTTTGTTGTTGTATTTGTTATTGTTGAGAAAAAAATTTAAAAAATTGCATGTAAAATTATAAAATTTGAGAATACTAATAATATAAGTGAGAAATAATTATTAATTCCCAAAAAGAGGGTGTGAAAATGTGAGTATCTTATCATACATCTAGGTTATTTCAGGGTTATCACGACTAATATTAAAACTTCAATTTAATATAAAATTTTGGTAAGTTTGAATAGACTAACATACACGTTTCTAACATAGCACGTGGTATATTCAATTATAAAGAAAAATACATAATTTTCATCAATATACAGTTGAAATTTCGTTTCTAAACATGCTATCTGTACATAATACTTTATGTACAAACTTAAGTCGCAGAACTCGCAATGCAGCAAGTCAAAGATATAAAGGAGCAACTCAAACTGACGAGCATCGCGAAGCTAGGAATGAAGTTGAACGGAGTCGATGAAATCGAAATTAACAATATGAAGAGATTGCGTTCAACTCCTATCGACCTGCATTCAATTGTAACGTTGAAATAGATTACAGTTCACAGCAAATCATTGCTATTGGAACAATGAACGTTGTGTTTCAATATTGCAAGGCAAAGTTTAATTGTTATTGATAAGAAAACACTACCAATGATGCGACAAAATATTGCGCGAAGAGTCAATTCAAATAGGCGCTATTGGTCCAGCCACTAGAGTCTGCTCCCCGGCTCCACACGGTATAAATATTAAAAACAAGATAGTGTAGCATAAATATTAACCCTCCGTCGGGCGCGGCTGATCTGTCAGGCACAGCGATCGCGTTTCGAATCATCTCTCTTCAGTTCCGCATATGACACACCTAATTCTTTCAGTAGCTTCCCAACTTTGATTGTGAATCGTATTGCTGAAAAGTGTTTAGCGTTTTGTTATTCCGTATTACGTCTAGGTTCTTCCTGATCTATTAGGCTCACCGCGCCCGAACTCGTTCTGTTTTTGGAGGTACGTATGTAGTTTTTTTCAGTCAGAACAGTTGAGATTAGTCATTTTATGAATAAATAAAACATAATTGAAATTTAGTTTGAAGAGTTACTACGTTTGATGCCCTGTGCCGCTCAGGCACACCGCGCCCGAACTCGTTTTCAAATGTACTAAATGAGCTTTTTCTCCACTTCTGTTGTAGAATCTAACCAGATATGGAACGTAGGAATTATGATCTGAATAACCCAACCCACGTTCAAGAACTCATGACTTTTCTAGAGGATGATGATTCAAAAGACCCTGCAGATTACGAAGATTTGGGTGAAGAGAGTGATGTCGACGAAATTGATGAATTGGAGCAACGTGAAGGCGATTCATCAACCGAACAGGATGGTGAGGATCAATCATCTGATGAAGAGGATTCACATACCGAAACTGAATTTAATCTAGGACGAGATAAACAGACCAAATGGTATAAAAAGCCACCATCAAGTAAACAGCGTACACCATCTCAAAATATAATGGTGCACCTTCCTGGTACCATAGGCAATGCGCGCAATGCTGAAAATGTTTTAGATTGTTGGAAAAATTTATTCACCGACGAAATTATCAATATTATAGTCAAGTACACAAACCAATATATAGACATTATCAAGCATAAATTTTCTAGGGAAAGAGATGTTAGACACACTGACATGATTGAAATATATGCTTTTATTGGTTTATTATATTTAGCTGGGGCTTATAAATCTAATCGTCAATATCTGAAGGAACTCTGGGGACAAGAAGGTGATGGTATTGAGAAATTTGGACTAGTTATGAATATAAAACGTTTCAAGTTCCTTATTCGTTGCTTGCGTTTTGATGACCGAACAACAAGAAACCAACGGAAAACATTCGACCGCCTTGCTCCAATTCGTGAAATTTTCGACAAGTTTATCATAAATTGTCAGAATTCATATTTTCCTGCTGAGAATATTACCATTGACGAGATGCTTCCGGGCTTTAGGGGTAGGTGCTCATTTCGCCAATACATTCCTTCAAAGCCCAACAAATATGGAATAAAAGTTTTCGCTCTAGTTGATGCCAAAATGTCATATACATTTAACATGGAAATATACGCTGGAACACAGCCGGAAGGTCGTTTTCGTGTGAGCAATAAACCTGCTGATGTAGTGAAAAGATTAGCAGCTCCATTATTTGGATCAGGTCGAAACATAACTGCTGACAACTGGTTCACTGATTTCAACCTCATCAATGAATTGAAAACGCAAAAGTTATCATATGTTGGCACAGTCAGAAAGAACAAACGGCATTTGACGGCCTACTCTTTCATCAATGGCAAGGAAAGAGCACAATATAGCAGTTCATTCGGTTTTAATAACGGAACGACTTTAGTTTCATATAAGCCAAGGAAAAAGAAAATTGTTATTCTTGCTTCTTCGCTTCACAATGATGATACCATTGATCCCAGTTCAGGAGATAAAAAAAAACCGGAGATTATAACTTTCTATAACTCCACTAAAAGCGGGGTGGACACTGTAGATTAAATGTGCGCTAATTACAACGTACACCGTAATATAAAACGGTGGCCAATGGTAATATTTTTTGCCATGCTGAATGTGGGAGGCATCAATTCTCAAGTAATTCATCTGTGTAATCAATTAGGGCCACTGAAACGAAGAAGGTTTCTGAAACAGTTGAGTCATGAACTGGTAATTGAACACATGAGACGAAGAAGTCAAATGTCGTCAGGACTACACAGTAGTATTCAAGTTCGTCTAAAGCGATTTTTCCCTATTCCCTAGGGATGATCGTGAGAAATCACCAGAAGTTCCCCCTAAGAGAAAAAAATGCAAGTACATGTAGCTTAGAAGGAAGTAAAAGAAGATTGTCGAGTTATTCGTGTAGAAAATGCAATAATCATATCTGCCTGGCACATGCAAACATGATATGCAATGCTTGCTTTCCAGAGTGTCAAATATTACCGCCAAATGAGATTCGGACAGAAAATAATTGAAATAGGATTAAAGTGTGCCACTATATTTAGTTTAGACATTGTGTTATTTTTTTTTCCAATATACATGCAAGTTTAAAAATTTTCACTTTCCCATATTCTTGAAAAAATTGTATTTCGATTTGATACTCATTTATATCGATAAATGACTTATTTTTCACTGTTTCTTTGACTATTTCGATAGAACACATCCTTTTGAAGACAACTTATTCATATTTTTGACATACGATATTGCGAAGTGTATTTAATTGACAATTTTCGGAAATGTGCCTCTCAGGCACACCGCGCCCGACGACGTTAGTGATCGAGGCGCGCCTGACAAAGGGTTAAAGTGAAGAAAAAAATGTTGTCTCTATTCTATATTTGAATTGGCCTCAGACCAATATTCTTGGGAGTGAAATCGACATCAGAGTAAGTGTCTCTCAGTAACGTACTTTGAACTGAAGTCTGCTTTGAAAAAAAAGCTAATTCATTCAGTAGACTGAAAAAGTATATACATATCGCTGTTCCGGAGGAACAATGACGTAAATGTAAATTTTTGAGAAATTAGAATTGCAAATAAATGTTTGGTTCCAAGTCTGTTAATATGAAAATAAAGAATGTGTACTGTACATATACCTTTGTCATTATTTTCAGTCACTTGATTTATTTTCACAGTAAGCATTTCGAATAATGTATTAACTTCTTTTCGGTCTCTTGTAAAATTTCCAATTTAACAGTTACGTCATTGTTCCTCCGAAACAGCGATTTGAAGTTTTAGTCTATACAAGATGAATCTCATATATCACTTTGCAGACACATACACTTGTTGTAAATAGGTCCAGAACATTCATTTTTTTATCTTTAGACTGGCTTCTATTTTTCTTAAGTCCGGTCGTTTTATACTCGGTTAAATTTCTGGGTACAGAGTGTTTACTATAATTAGAAGTCAAAAGGCGCAAAAATTATTGTGTTTGCTCTGACCTGATATACTCATAATCTTAAAACAAATGCGTTTCTCAATGATGCTTCTTCGAGTAAAACAACGTGAAATTCTTGTGTCCAGAAACATTTGAAAAAGTAGCCATCGGTAGGGATTTGCTTTCATTTCATTTGCACCACTCATTGCGAACAAGCTTCTACAACAGCTTTTAAACTATGCGTCTAACTTTGTCAGGAACCTTGAAATGAGAGTAATGGGAATATTTTTCCGAAAAACTGTCCTCAGTCCTCTACAAATTCCTTTTTCTTTTTAAGAAAAATGGATTTAACCAACATTGGTTAAATCAACATTCCATTGACAATGAAATATTAACCACTCGACTTGATATCGTTTCCAAATAACTTTTTTCCTACTACATTTTCCAGAATCAGTGGTAGATTTGTTAGTCTTGGCCACCTAAAACTATAAACTAAAATAAAATTGACTAGTGCGTAATAATCTCCGATGTTTCAGAATTTTGTATATTTAAATGAATCATTTCACTGGTTTTTTCTCATACATGATCATATTAAATGAGTTACATAGTTGACATAAGTGTCTCTTTGCATAAAAAGAGGGTTCGTAAACCTGAAGAAATTATATGTGGATTCACTGTATTTTATATTTCTTGTAATCATTATTCGAAATATAATACGTTTCCGTTCACCTATATTAACATCAATAAAACAGTTACACATAGCAAATTAATTTATTTAATATCAACACAGCTAAATATAACATTTTTCATTTATTATGTGTTATATATTTATTATGTGTACATTAAATGAAAAATATAATACTGATACAAAAATACGAATGAATGGTTCTGGTTTTTTGTACAGAGAAAATCAATATGTTCTGTCGTAGGTAAGGCTGATATAATCGATTACGAAAATATTAATGCCAGCTAAAATACTGTAATCATGATGAGATAATATTTGGCAACTATAAATAACAAAACCACACCTAACAATTCTTTAAATCCTCATCATCGAGCTATATTACGAGTAAAAATTTTTGAATTATGAAGTTGGAACTCTTAATTTTTCTTAACAATCACAAGCCAAAATACCGTTACCTTTTCAGTTTTGTTGTATTACATTGATTTGTTTGTGTTTCTTCGGAACAAAAAAAAACTTAAAATAAGTGTCAATTGTCAGAAACTTGTTCAACATTCATGATAAAATTTTTATTGTAGAAGTAGACGATGAAAAATCAACGAACAGTTTCTTGCCATTTGAAAATTTTCACAACGCCATAAGTTCATAACAGATCATCAGCAGCAAGAACGGAATTACAGTTTTAGCGAATTCAAGAGCACGATGAGAATGTGAGAACTTTACAATATTATAATTGTGGAAGTCTAGATGTATAGAAAGATATTTGTTATACTGACCAGAGTCATTGTTTCTGTAGTTTTAAGAGACGACAAAGTGATTAACTTCGTATTTGAAATTTTATCTTTTTAGTTATTATTGATAAATTATTTTTATTGAAAATATTTTCAAGAGCGTAAGATCTGTTGTTGAAGATTGATCTCCTGAAGAAGCCGAATTAAGGAGAATTAAAATTGTATTATTTACGGACCGCAAACCCGATAAATAACCAAAAATGATATACTTGGTACGGTCCATGAATAGTTTAACAATATATAATATATATATATATATATATATATATATATATATATATATATATATATATATATATATATATATATATATATATATATTTATAGTAATTTACTCATATAAGTTGGTTTCTCTCTCATTTATATCATATTTAACTCGTGCATGGAATAAATTCCACTGAGATTTTAACAACACCATGGCCTACAACAACCTTTATTTACTACCACTTCTTCATCCAGCAGCTGTTTCTTTGTAAACGTCAGAAATACCTGTAAAAAAACTTTCGTGAGTCCTCTTGAAAAACATATGTCGGAAAATGTTCGTTTCAATCATGAAAAGAAACACAAATAGGTAGTATATCCATTGTGTCATAGATGATACGATATTGATTAACTCTCCAATGGAAGAAAACTACGAACCTGTTCCAAACTGGCCTGTCCAACTGAATAATCTTCAATGCCTAAGTGGCCTTTGGCCATCTCCAATATTCCGAATAATTTTGACCACGTTACATTTTCATCTCTGATGAAATAAGCCAGCAACTCCTGATGCTTCTCTCTGAGCTCAGCTGCAGGAAAGTTCTGTGCCATGAACTGTTCGATGTTAGTTGTGTCTGTGTGTTCGAGACCTGCGCTATTGTCTGGCTTTCTGACTTTGATTGTAACAGAATAACCCTCGGCAAATTTGCTCTTAAGATGTTGCGTTGATCCGAGACATTGGAAATTGCCATTGACCATAATGGCGAGTCGGGTGCAGAGAGCCTCACATTCCTCCATGCTGTGGGATGTGAGTATTATGGATTTTCCACTGTCTCTTATTTTGGTCAGGCTGTTCCACAATTGTCGCTTCGTAGCAGGATCCATTCCTGAAATATATCATTATAAGACGAAATATTTTCGCTCCTAAACTCCGGAATTAGTTTTAATATGGATGATAAAATACTCAGTTTATATTTATCACATTATACTGATTATTAATGTACACTTACCGGTTGTAGGTTCGTCCAAAAATATAATGGGAGAGTCTCCCACTAATGCTATCGCCGTACTCAGCTTCCTCTTGTTGCCGCCACTCAACTGTCTAACTTCTTTATCTAAATGCTCGGTAAAGTCGAAGTCTCTGGCTAGTTTCTCTGAAGTGAGGTTGCACTCATTTCTTGGGATTCCTCTGATCAAGCAGAATATTTTCAAAGTCTCCCGAGCGGTAAGGTTATCCAGCAGTGCATCAAATTGAGGACAGTAACCGATGAAACAGTTGACCTGATCAGAATAACATAGTACAAACGGAAATCCACGTTAGAGGATATAAAGACATGGTGAAGGCTTCTTCAGCTAATATCAAGGGTTCCAAAGTTTTAAAACAAAAGTTACTCAGATTCGCAAGCTTTTAATTAAGGTTTGTGAAAAATGATGGCCTTAAGTATATAACTGCGTTATATACTTGGTAGCTATCAATGATAGCACTTATTTTCTTTAATAGCATTTATAATTTGTCAGAAATGTTACTGACTCAGCAGAAGAGTAGATATTTTATAAATGTCAATAGACATAGAGCACTAGCTAAACAAAAGAGTTATAATGATAATTCTCTAAATCACCTTTTTCATTTCCTTCGAAATACTGTAACCGTTGATCCAACCGTCTCCAAAACTGATCATCTCGTCTCCGGTCATCATCTTGAATGTGGTTGTTTTTCCCGCCCCATTGACTCCTAGAAGTCCAAAACATTCCGCCTTCTTCACAGTCAAATTCAAGCCGTTCACAGCTGTCATTCGACAGTAATGTTTGGTTAAATCTCTCAGGATGAGGACATATTGAGACTGCAACTGTTCAACAGAATGGGTCTTAACGAAGTTATTTTCCTCCATGACGTCGACGTCCACGTATTCTGGAAGTTGTGGGGGTTTTGCCATTCTTTTTAGAATCATTTGGACTAGATTGGCGAATAATTTCAGATCAACAAGAAGAATTAGCAGAAACGTTATAGCTGCTACTAAGTATAACATCATTAAGTTGTATCCAAAATAGCTCATCATTGTACCTGGAAATGTATAGATGTATAGTATCAGAAATATGGTCAGTAAAATATTTGTCAAATATCTGTCGTGAAAGCTGCAAACATTGATGTGAACATTCATAATAGTGGGAAGTTGAAACATCAACTTATACATATATATATATATATATATATATATATATATATATATATATATATATATATATATATATATATATATATATATATATATATATATATATATATATATATATATATATATATATATATATATATATATATATATATATATTTATAATGTACATCAGGTGTGGTGTCGATTTCAATATTTCTCTAACATTATCCCTTGAAGGATAATGGAGACATCACATCGTACACGTTCACATATCTAGCTCTACTATAACATTCTCTTGGTTAATTTGAATTTTTCAAATGAATATTCTAGTGTTCATTTCCTTAAATAACGCATTTCAATAAATTTCATTCAGTGCAATTTTTTTTTTAAATGTTCGTTGAAGTCCAAGGATGGTTTTTACGGCGAGAAAAATTCGAATAATTGCCGGGAAAACTCTAAAAATAGCCCTCTCCTTTTTTCCATACAAACGTTTTTTAACTAAAATGTAGTGTCAATTTGAACTTTATTGAATAGCAATTAAGCATATTAAATTACAAGTACTCACTGTTGTGAATGATAATTAATGTAGGTGTGTTCCTAAGACCAATAGTCAATTTGCACTTTATTATCTCAGCAGGAAGTTCAAATTTAGTCATATCTATCAAAACAGTGTGCGTGTGCGCGTTGGAGGATCTAATGTTGCGTTCCGAAACTTAACAAAAGCGATAATATCGCGACCCCGACCAAATTGAATAGCCACTAAATGCAAGAGCTATAGATCACGAGTACTGATTTTCAATTTTCAATTCGATCGGCTTCGCGATATTATTTCTTTTGTTTTAGTTTCGGCACGCCACATAAAATGCATCAGTTTTCACGTCATTACATCAGTCAAACACAAACCGCGTTACCAAAAGTGTTTTATTATTTTCAATTATCAATTTAAAAGCCCTATCTGTACAAAATTATTTTCCCATGGTGCAAGGGTCCCAGGGCAGCCAAAGTTCGTGAAACCGAAGATACTTTGGTCACCCTAGCTGCACCTCACACACCGCCCTATCACCAGGGTGACGATTCTGTTCAGGAGAATTTTTGCGCCAACTATAAAATAGGTAGGAACAAAAAACTGTCACATTCCAAATATTTTTTACAGAACGAAGTCTGTCGGGTGCGCTAGTATATATATATATATATATATATATATATATATATATATATATATATATATATATATATATATATATATATATATATATATATATATATATATATATATATATATATATATATATATATATATATATATATATATATATATATATATATAGTAAATACTGAGACTCTTAATCGAAATATCGAAATATTTCAAATAAAACTCTCAGGGAGCTGTCTACACAAATGTTGTCAACGAGAACGAACCCCTCACTTTCGAGAGTGAATATTAAGAGCGTTTCGAAAAATTCATCGACCTTGTTGAATGATAATAGGATACAATTGTTTCATCATATGAATCATCAGTCCATATTTAATCTATCAATCAAGAATCGATGACTTTCAAAACGAACATAGGTCCCATACCAAATTAAGAGAAGTTCTAGTGAGTGAAATACTCACGTAGGCTCCCTCTATCGGCGAAAGGACGTATAAACACTCCCTATCGTTCAAGATTCCTACTCATGACAACAAGAGTGCGAGTGGAAGGCTTTGTAGATATTTCATTCGAACACAACAGAAAATTGTCTGAAATGTGTACGAATGATCCCATGCCTAATCGCTCCAGATCACGCCCAGGCGGGCAAAAGTGTAGCTAGTTCAAAGATTCACAGGTAATTCAATACTAGTAAATACTGAGACTCTTAATCGAAATATCGAAATATCGAAATATTTCAAATAAAACTCTCAGGGAGCTGTCTACACAAATGTTGTCAACGAGAACGAACCCATCACTTTCGAGAGTGAATATTAAGAGCGTTTCGAAAAAATTCATCGACCTTGTTGAATGATAATAGGATACAATTGTTTCATCATTATTATGAATCATCAGTCCATATTTAATCTATCAATCAAGAATCGATGACTTTCAAAACGAACATAGGTCCCATACCAAATTAAGAGAAGTTCTAGTGAGTGAAATACTCACGTAGGCTCCTCTATCGGCGAAAGGACGTATAAACACTCCCTATCGTTCAAGATTCCTACTCATGACAACAAGAGTGCGAGTGGAAGGCTTTGTAGATATTTCATTCGAACACAACAGAAAATTGTCTGAAATGTGTACGAATGATCCCATGCCTAATCGCTCCAGATCACGCCCAGGCGGGCAAAAGTGTAGCTAGTTCAAAGATTCACAGGTAATTCAATACTAGTAAATACTGAGACTCTTAATCGAAATATCGAAATATTTCAAATAAAACTCTCAGGGAGCTGTCTACACAAATGTTGTCAACGAGAACGAACCCATCACTTTCGAGAGTGAATATTAAGAGCGTTTCGAAAAATTCATCGACCTTGTTGAATGATAATAGGATACAATTGTTTCATCATTATTATGAATCACCAGTCCATATTTAATCTATCAATCAAGAATCGATGACTTTCAAAACGAACATAGGTCCCATACCAAATTAAGAGAAGTTCTAGTGAGTGAAATACTCACGTAGGCTCCCTCTATCGGCGAAAGGACGTATAAACACTCCCTATCGTTCAAGATTCCTACTCATGACAACAAGAGTGCGAGTGGAAGGCTTTGTAGATATTTCATTCGAACACAACAGAAAATTGTCTGAAATGTGTACGAATGATCCCATGCCTAATCGCTCCAGATCACGCCCAGGCGGGCAAAAGTGTAGCTAGTTCAAAGATTCACAGGTACACATTTGTGTAGACAGCTCCCTGAGAGTTTTATTTGAAATATTTCGATATTTCGATTAAGAGTCTCAGTATTTACTAGTATTGAATTACCTGTGAATCTTTGAACTAGCTACACTTTTGCCCGCCTGGGCGTGATCTGGAGCGATTAGGCATGGGATCATTCGTACACATTTCAGACAATTTTCTGTTGTGTTCGAATGAAATATCTACAAAGCCTTCCACTCGCACTCTTGTTGTCATGAGTAGGAATCTTGAACGATAGGGAGTGTTTATACGTCCTTTCGCCGATAGAGGGAGCCTACGTGAGTATTTCACTCACTAGAACTTCTCTTAATTTGGTATGGGACCTATGTTCGTTTTGAAAGTCATCGATTCTTGATTGATAGATTAAATATGGACTGATGATTCATAATAATGATGAAACAATTGTATCCTATTATCATTCAACAAGGTCGATGAATTTTTCGAAACGCTCTTAATATTCACTCTCGAAAGTGATGGGTTCGTTCTCGTTGACAACATTTGTGTAGACAGCTCCCTGAGAGTTTTATTTGAAATATTTCGATTAAGAGTCGCAGTATTTACTAGTATTGAATTACCTGTGAATCTTTGAACTAGCTACACTTTTGCCCGCCTGGGCGTGATCTGGAGCGATTAGGCATGGGATCATTCGTACACATTTCAGACAATTTTCTGTTGTGTTCGAATGAAATATCTACAAAGCCTTCCACTCGCACTCTTGTTGTCATGAATAGGAATCTTGAACGATAGGGAGTGTTTATACGTCCTTTCGCCGATAGAGGGAGCCTACGTGAGTATTTCACTCACTAGAACTTCTCTTAATTTGGTATGGGACCTACGTTCGTTTTGAAAGTCATCGATTCTTGATTGATAGATTAAATATGGACTGATGATTCATAATAATGATGAAACAATTGTATCCTATTATCATTCAACAAGGTCGATGAATTTTTCGAAACGCTCTTAATATTCACTCTCGAAAGTGATGGGTTCGTTCTCGTTGACAACATTTGTGTAGACAGCTCCCTGAGAGTTTTATTTGAAATATTTCGATATTTCGATTAAGAGTCTCAGTATTTACTAGTATTGAATTACCTGTGAATCTTTGAACTATATATATATATATATATATATATATATATATATATATATATATATATATATATATATATATTATATATAAATAAAATTGATTTATTGCCTGTTTAAGATATTTTATTTTGAATGTTTTTAGCAATAACATTTTAACATAGGCTTCTTTTGATATCAAAAACTTTATTTCTGTTAACGTTTCGTTGTATGTCACAACTTCGTCAAAACTAATGAATAATTGAATTTATGAGTTACTATAGATATCAAAAGGTCAAACTTATTTTTTAGAAAAATCAAATTAGTTTTTTTGTTTTTTTGTATCTTCACTCATTGATTTTCATTATCAGAGGAATATTTCTGGCTCAGCATTCGCTTCTGAAGTTTAAGTCTTCTTCACCATGAGGAAACCTCTGAAAAACTCATGGTAAGCCAGGTGATTCTAATAAGTGTGATTTATATTTACATATATATAATCACAAATAGTTTTTTATACTAATCCAGAATATGTATATTGTTGTTTTATGTGTGTGAAACTGAATACAATTAATAATAATTAATTTATTTATTAATAATTAATATTAATTAATAAATTAATAAACCTTACAAATAACACTCATAAAATAAACACACAACAATCACCAAATATCACATCTCAAAACTCATTTTTGCCTGAGCTGCCTTCAGTTTCACACACATAAACCAACAATATACATTCTGGATAAGTATAAAGAACTATTTGTAATTATGTATATATATGTAAATATAAATCACACTTATTAGAATCACCTGGCTTACCATGAGTTTTTCAGAGGTTTCCTCATGGTGAAGAAGACTAAAACTAAATAATTAAGCAGGTGAAATGCCTTCTTATAGATAATAAATGTCATATATAGAGGAATTGCATATTCATTGCAACTTGATATCACTTGGCGGATGGTGAAAAGATATATATATATATATATATATATATATATATATATATATATATATATATATATATATATATATATATATATATATATATATCTTGAAATTGATTTATTGCCTGTTTAAGATATTTTATTTCGAAAGTTTTTAGCAATAACAGGCTTTTTTTGACATGAAAAAGTTTATTTTTGTTGACGTTTCGTTGTTATATTACAACTTTGTAAAAAAAGTTTCGACAAAGTTGTAATATAACAACGAAACGTCAACAAAAATGAACTTTTTCATATCAAAAAAGCCTGTTATTGCTAAAAACTTTCGAAATAAAATATATATATATATATATATATATATATATATATATATATATATATATATATATATATATATCACCATCCGCGAAGTGATATCAAGATGCAATGAATATGCAATTCCTCTATATATGACATTTATTATTATCTATAAGAAGGCATTTCACCTGCTTAATTACTGAGGATAGGAATACCATCTTGCTACACCGAGCTGATCCAGAATATATACGAACATACCACAGCAACCATCAAAATAGACGAATACTCGGAAAAATTGCCAATAATGAGAGGCGTTAGGCAGGGAGATCCGTTTTCTCCAAAACTGTTCTCAGCTGCTTTGGAGTGTATGTTCCAGAAGCTGGACTGGAGCGAGAAAGGCATCAAGATGAATGGCCGCTACCTTAGCCACTTGAGGTTCGCTGACGATATAGTCCTGTTCTCCAACGATGCTCAGGAGCGCATCAATGAACTGAACATCGCGAGCGAGGAAATAGGCCTGGAAATAAACACCGCAGAAACAAAAATGATGCTGAACTCTTTCTGCACCAGAGAGCAAATGGAGATAGACGGATCTCCATTAGAAATAGCAGCGTCTTACACATATCTGGGACAAATTGTCACGGGAGACGGGGATATTACACTGGAGATCATGCAAAGAACCAGAACAGCTTGGGGTACAGTTGACCGACTGAAACACATCATCAAATCAGATATGCCACTATTCTTGAAGAGCAAAGCGTTTGACCAATGCGTGTTACCAGCGATGACCAACGTGAGCGAAACTTGGACCCTGAAATCTGCTTACATCCAGAAGCTTCGAACAACTCAGCGGAGTATATAAAAATACATGATGGGCCTAACCATATGAGATAGAATACGCTGCAGCTGGATAATAGGTCAAACAAAGGTGAAGTGGAGTGTGCAAAAAGGTCAAAGTGGTAATGGGCAGGCCATCTATCCCGAACAAAAGATGAGCGTTGGTTAGTTGTGGTTGGTGATTGGGAGCCCAGAGACAGGGTAAGACCAAGAAAGCGCCCTCGTGATCGATGGAATAAGGAGCTTGTGAATTGGCTAGGCGTTGCCTGGAAGAGAGAGACTGCCAATAGGGAATCTTGGCAAAGACAGGGGGAGGCCCTGTCTTCACTTCGTTCTGCAGTGAACAGACAGAGGTTGATCATGATCAATATCATCATATTATTATATATATATATATATATATATATATATATATATATATATATATATATATATATATATATATATATATATATATATATATATATATATATATATATATATATATATATATATATATATATATATATATATATATATACACATATGCCACACATATGCTATATAATATATAAATATATATATAAAATATGAAAATTGGCCAAGATAGTACTTGTCTTGAAAAATGGTGATCGTTCTGTTGTAAACAACTACATACCAATATCCATCTTATCAAACTTCTCCAAACTTTTTGAAATTGTGTGCTATAAAATTAATAATATATAAATTAATGCTGGATATATAGCATAATAAATTAATGCTATATATCCAGCCGTCAGAAATAGCATCAAGATTGAGCAACATGGATTCATGTCAATGAAATCTTGTTCAAGCAATCTAATGCTGTTTTCACAGTACGTTTCTGAAATACTAGACTCCACCGGTCAAGTTGATGTGATCTACACAGATTTCCAGAAGGCATTTGATAAAGTTGTTCATGCTCTGTTGGTCCAGAAATTACGCAACAAATTTGGATTCTCTGATAGTCTCACCAACCTGTTTCATTCTTGGTCTCTTGATCTCTTCTTCCGACTCACGTCGGTCAACCAAGTAAGAATGGTTGGAGTTGGAGGGTATAGAGTAGTCTGAGGTCATACCTACGTCTGGAATTCCTCAAGGGTCTAATCTTGGACGACTGTTATTTATTCTGTTCGTAAATGATCTGATGGATAATATTCATTCTCCACATTTGATGTTTGCAGACGATTTGAAACTATATCATGAAGTTAGATCACAGGACAACTGTGTTCAAGTTCAGCTCGCGCTGGACCATGTTGCTAGTTGGTGTGAGGGCAATTATTTGAATTTGAATGTGTCAAAGTGTAATGTTGTTTCTCTTTCACAAGGAAAAGAGATCGAATTGATTGTGATTATAGCGTCGGTGGCCAGGTTCTCTCTCGTTCAGATAAGGCGAGAGATGTTGGTGTAGTCTTCGACCAGAAGCTTTCCTTTGTCCCACACATCACCCAACTTATTTCATCTGCTACGAAAATATATGGATTCATTATACGTAATGGCAAATATTTTAATAATTCTTCAACGTTCATAGGACTATTCAATACCCTAATCCGTAGCAAGTTGGAGTATGGCAGCACGATCTGGCATCCCATTTACACTTGCCATCAACGCCATCTTGAGGCTATTCAGAGAAGGTTCTTGAAATTCTTAGTTTGGAGGGAGGATAAAGTTTATCCACAGAGAGGAGTCAATCATAACGATTTATTGAGTCGATTTAGTTTTATCTCATTGCAGAGCAGGAGAGAAACTTTATCACTCAAATTTTTGTACAAATTACTGCACAATAGTATTGATTGTCCTCCTCTCTTGTCCGCTTTGAAATTTAGTGTTCCTAGCCAAAATTCTCGAATACAGAATTATTCCCCTAGAGACGCCAAGGACCAACTCCCTAATGCAATCCCCCATTTGGTTGATGGAGTCTACATTCAATAGAGTTGCCAATAATTGTGACATTCACTTTGACTCCATAGAATTTATTATCAGGAGTTATGTGAACAACGAAAATTGATTAAAATGAATTGATTTAGATTGAGTTATTTGTAATATTTCATTGAATGATATAATGTAGTTATAAGTTACTATTTTTTTTAGATTAGATTGAGCTCTTTGTTGAATCTTTTTTAAAAATTATTTAGTTAAATCTTTTTTCTAATTATTTGGTTATGATTTAGTTATGTATTCAACATTGTTATTATTTTCTGTAATTGGGTGTTATACCTGTTGAGAATAAAGAACTTATTATTATTATATACCCACACAGAGCAGTAGGAAGACTGCTTGGGGAGTGACGCCCTCACGGATCCGAGTTACCTAGGTCACCGAGGGTAACTCGTGACACCCCCATGAAAATGGGAATTCGAAGTGGTAAACGCCTCGGAGAAAAGTCGCTCCCTGGAGTTCAGAGAGCATGTCTGCAGCCGACGCTGAACATGACAGCATGCGGGATGTCGTTGGCAGGAGGTTGATGAGGCCGACCCTTGTCGCACAGAAAGCTACTTGATGTAAATCCATTATAATTGAATATAAACTTAAATTCAAACACTTGAACTTATGATTTACACTTTATTGACTACATAGCATGACGCGTTTCGTCGTTACAAACGACTTCTTCAGATGCTTACAGAATAATGATATTATTCTGAAATATAATTCTGAATAATAATTCAGAATAATGATAATGAAATTATTCTGTAAGCATCTGAAGAAGTCGTTTGTAACGACGAAAAGCGCCATGCTATGTAGTCAATAAAGTGTAAATCATAAGTTCAAGTGTTTGAATTTAAGTTTATATTCAATAAAGAAATGAACTAAATAACACGAAGAAGGTACATCCCCAATAAACGACCAACTCGTGCCACCACCCAAATTGAGACAACTACCAACATTGGCAAGAAAAGAAGTACCTAAAGAAGACCTACCCTACAGATCGAACAGGCTTTAACAAGGATGCTTCAGGGTGAAATGACGAAAGTAATGTTGGAATTTCGTAATACAGATCCCCTTAGCAGCCCAGTTTTACCCAAGCTCAATTCTTCTGAAAAATTGGTCAGATTGTTAACGCACTTAATACAAGTGTTGTGCTCGAGTTCGTTGATGGTGCTCTGTGTTTGGCGTTCCTACATACAATCATCTACTGTGCGGATGTCTCACTTGACACAATACCACGCAGGAACAAGAACACGAAAACTGGAGAGAAGCATTGCATCCATAAAAGCGACAAATCGAATTCATGCACGTCATGATAATGAAATCATGAACGCTCAGCAATGCCTAGTCACCCTTCGACAAAAACTATCCGTTTACACGACTCGATTTAAGAGTTACAAGGAAAGCAAGAGGAGGAAAGTGGACAATGCGTTATTTGTGAGATCCGAGAGATCCTTTTATAGGTCATTAAACTCCAAAAATTCGGCAACCAACCAAGAAGTCATTCAACTTTTCTGAAATGAATAGTTAGCTTAACCTGCTTATTCAAATCGTGATGCGGAATGGACAAACAGAGAAAAAATTACCGCTAACACTTATAATTATATGAGACAACATCCAGTCACTCTAGAGGAACTCAAAGTTGTTATCAGAAATAGTTACAGCTGGGAGCCATCAGGACGTGACGGCCTACATAACTACTGGCTCAAAAAACTGTGGTGTACTGAAGCAAAATTGACAGTGTTTTTCAATGATGTTCTAAGCGATTCACAAACGATGGCAGTTTTCCTTACACAGGGTGTTACATACCTACTGCAAGAGGATTTTACAGATCAACGGAACCCTGCCAAGTATCGTCCAATTACCTATCTTGTAACGCTATACAAAATCATTACGTCTTTTTTTGCTGATAGAATCTTTGAGCACTGCGTGCGAAATAGTAATATTGACGATCAACAGAAGGGACGCATAAAAAGCGCTATAGGTTGTAAGAAACAACTCATTATTGACCCAGTATTCTAAAACCAGGCATACTCCAAGAAGACGAACCTATTTATAGAATACATTGATTACAAGCATTTGATTCTGTTCTTCATGATTGGTTGATTCAGGTGATGAAAATCTACAAAATTGGCACCTTTAACTCTAACTAACTTCCTAGAGCATGCCATGTCTACATGGAAGACCACAATATACCTAAATGAATTCAACTTTAATATATCGACCGTTGCCATACGAATATAGAGAGGAATATTTCAGGGAGACTCTATGAGTACTCTTTGGTTCTGATTGATAGAGGATTCATCGTGGAGATAGAATT
The DNA here is from genome assembly GCA_030704895.1 of Henosepilachna vigintioctopunctata. Taxonomy (NCBI): domain Eukaryota; kingdom Metazoa; phylum Arthropoda; class Insecta; order Coleoptera; family Coccinellidae; genus Henosepilachna; species Henosepilachna vigintioctopunctata. Next base: position 1,113,815 of record JARQZJ010000136.1, on the reverse strand, counting down.
TTAGCAACAACGGATTTTCCATCCAACATAACAATACGGAAGCCATCAAAGTCAATCATCCTCTGTATTATAATTCCTCCGTATTATATACGGACGAATTGAAGCTAATGAAAACAATTGTATCAAATGCTTGATATTGTAGATCAATTCTGCAGCGATATAAAAATGCAGTTTGGTATGGATACCTAAATGTCGCACCTTAAGCGTTAGAAGAGGCAAAATACAGCATAAGGATTTTCAAATGCGAAATGGCGACCACATCGAGTCAACGCACGAGGGAAAGACGTGTGGCGGCTCATTTTCGTCTCTCAATGAATGTATCTCAATGAATTTCATATTTCAGCTTTTACCTGCCATCTTTTGGCTAATACAGCTCCCGCTGGGGTGCACTATTAAAGGGTCGGTAATAAAACTATTTATAACTGATTTGCACGTCCCGTCTAATAGGGTACCCTATTTAAGTATTAAATTCTTTGTTATTCGTTTCTCAGACTCGTTTCTGAAGTGATCTATAGTATTGTAAAATATTGCATTTTATGTTCTAATTGCAGTAACTTCTCCGAATATCCTTGGTTCGGATTGGCAATTCATAGTTCAACTTTTACCTCCCACCGGGGTAAGTTATCGAAGGGAACAGTAATAAAACTTGTAGTAACTAACTTGCACGTTCCACTTAATACTGTACCCTCGTTAAGTAATAAACTCTTTGTAATTTTCATTTTTCATTATGTACAAATCTTATGATTCTTGAATCTGTAAATCTTGAATCCTGTCAAATTGTCACGTAGATTTCCATTGTTGAATACTGTTGAAAATGTATAAAAGCAGAGACATGGAAAGATTCGGGAGAGTTGAGAAGAAACGAGTCTAGAGTACAGTGCGTCCTAATAATTCATATCCAACCATATTAATAGTTCTAAAATAAAGTTATATTTAAAAGTTCTTCGAAGTGTATTTCAATTAAACCTTCCCTCACACATCAGATAAATAAACAGGCGGTAGTGTAATACAAGTTCATCGATTAATCTATACACACAACCCCGCCAAATTGGTGACCCCGACGTGATCTGATCGTGAGTGGAAGAAGTGATACATTAGTGATACGTTATTTCAAGTGAACATATTTCAAAGTGCGGAAATATATAAAAGAAGTGAGTATTGTTCATTCAAATTTATATTCAAACTGACAGTATATCTTTTAAAAATGCATACTAACATGACAACTGGGAACGTCGTGAACATCAGTGAAGTGAATCCCGTGCCTAACCTTCCCGATTTTGATCACACAGTTCTCAACTCTCTGAGGTAAAAGGAGGACTTGGTACGATAAAACAAGGTATGCAAAATTCGCGGGAATCTTACCGCTCCAGCAATTCTCCCAGATCGTTTCCTCGTACACGTTCAAAATCACCCTCTATTTCTCATGAGCCGCGTTCTGCTGGCTTATGTTGGTACCACTGGCGGTTCAAACAAGCTGCAACTAAATGCACTGCACCCTGCTCGTGGAATCAGGGAAACTAACTGGGCCGTCATTAGAAGCGGCTATTGACACCTGCCCTAAGAAATCACGCCGCTTATTCGTTGTTGATAAAGACAGCAGACTTCAATTCCACGCCGACACTGGAGCTGACGTAAGCATATTTCCACTTAAACATATGAATGGAGCACCCAGTAAAGCGGCCTACCAATTATCAGCAGCGAACAATACACCCATAGCAACATACAGATTTGCTACACAGGTACTCAAGCCATTAATATACGCTGTTAGCCATAAGACCACGCAGACATCACCACGTCAGTTCAGATATTCAGACTTCATAAGCCAAACGCAGACATCACCCCGGCAGTTCAGAATCCTAGACTTCATAAACCAGTTCACTATGAATATAAGGCACATAGCCGTCGGTGATAATGTAGAAGCAGATGCTCTGTCTAGAATTGAAGAACTACATACATCAGTCGATTACGAAGCCTTAGCAAAATCGCAGCAGACTGATGACGAACTTGCTAACCTGATAGAAAACAAAACATCAAGTCTAAAGCTCAGGTTGATCAAAATTCCAGGAACCACCCACGAATTGTGGTGCGACGTGACCAAATCTGCACCAAGACCCTATGTCACAACAAGTTTCCGAAAAATTGCATTTGACAGTGTCCACAGCCTTAGTCATTCTGGTATGAAAGCTACCAGGAAGTTACTAACTGAGAGGTATATTTGTCATTTCATCAAGGAAGATAGCAGAAAATGGACGCAAACATGTGTAGTATGTCAACGCTCAGAAATCACACGTCACGTGAAGAGCGCTGTTGGTGCATGCATCCGCATTTTGCCAGGTTCCATCTCGCAACTAGCAGATTCCATTCAACCAGAACAACCTCCGCCATCACCACCAGACTCAGATCAGCCACCAGAGGAAGCTCATGCTCCTGCAGAACTACATCATCCTCCAGGTCGACCACCAGACTCGAATCAGCCACCAGAGGAAGCGCATGCTCCTGCAGAACTACATCATCCTCCAGGTCGACCACCAGACTCAAATCAGCCACCAGAGAAAGCTCATGCTCCTGCAGAACTACATCATCCTCCAGGTCGACCACCAGATCAGGCAGACGTGTCCACTTTCCTGATCGTTACCAGGCTGGATTTTCGTGATTCAAAATCACTGGCAGGGGGGTGCTGTGGCGGCTCATTTTCGTCTCTCAATGAATGTATCTCAATGAATTTCATATTTCAGCTTCTACCTGCCATCTTTTGGCTAATACAGCTCCCGCTGGGGTGCACTATTAAAGGGTCGGTAATAAAACTATTTATAACTGATTTGCACGTCCCGTCTAATAGGGTACCCTATTTAAGTATTAAATTCTTTGTTATTCGTTTCTCAGACTCGTTTCTGAAGTGATCTATAGTATTGTAAAATATTGCATTTTATGTTCTAATTGCAGTAACTTCTCCGAATATCCTCGATTCGGATTGCCAATTCATAGTTCAACTTTTACCTTCCACCGGGGTAAGTTATCGAAGGGAACAGTAATAAAACTTATAGTAACTAGCTTGCACGTTCCGCTTAATACTGTACCCTCGTTAAGTAATAAACTCTTTGTAATTTTCATTTTTCATTATGTACAAATCTTATGATTCTTGAATCTGTAAATCTTGAATCCTGTCAAATTGTCACGTAGATTTCCATTGTTGAATACTGTTGAAAATGTATAAAAGCAGAGACCTGGAAAGATTCGGGAGAGTTGAGAAGAAACGAGTCTAGAGTACAGTGCGTCCTAATAATTCATATCCAACCATATTAATAGTTCTAAAATAAAGTTATATTTAAAAGTTCTTCGAAGTGTATTTCAATTAAACCTTCCCTCACACATCAGATAAATAAACAGGCGGTAGTGTAATACAAGTTCATCGATTAATCTATACACACAACCCCGCCAAAGACGTAAAATACTTGGGAATGAAGTAATTCAAAAGAATCGATCATCGTTCAATGAAGTAAGAAATTTGCACTGAATTCACGAGCTTCATTAGTCTTGATAATGAGCTGACCGCTCGAAACCAGGGATGTAACGGAGGTAAATTTATCGGAACCGAAGTCGAAGTCGGAGTATTTAAATTTGATTTATCGAAGTCGGAACCGGAGTCGTATGCAGAGTCAGAAGTGGTGGCAAGGGAGTCTTCATTAAGACAAAGGACAAAGAAAAACATTATTTAGTCAACATTGTTTTTAAAACAATATTTAGAATTTTCTCATAATTTAATATAAATACGCATGACGACGTTTCGAAGTACTACTTCTTTTTCAAATGCTGGATTAATACTAAATGAGTATTAATTAATGAGTTATAATGAGTGTATTAAAAGGAGTATTAATAAAGTATGAGTAAAATTAAGTAAAAATATCAATGAGTATTAATCCAGCATTTGATGAAGAAGTAGTACTTCGAAACGTCGTCATGCGTCTTTATATCATATTATGAGAAAATTCTAAATATTGTTTTATTATGGATATTAATTTTCTCCAAGTATCGTCCTCATCAATTATCAACATGTTTCTAATTAAAAAAAATTAAATGAAATGAATTACTTAAATCCTAAATGATGATACTTATTATATTTAATAAACAAAAATTTTGAAACCAATCAAATCAAATGCATTGACTCCAAAAGTAGTGTATTATACTTCACAAACAAAAGCTTTGAAGCCTAGTCTTCATCTAATCTTTTTCTTAACGGGTCATGTAACGTAGAAAAGGCCAGCGCCACTAAAAAGTTGTTCGCTAGCTACCGAGCCTGGTGGACACGACAAATATTGGCGGGCATTTGATTCAAGAGGCTGGAATTTCGTATTTCCATTTACTTTCCACCACAATAAGGGATCGTCACTAATATTAATACGTTTTTATTTATTGTACTCATTTAGTAAACTTTTCATTATAAGAAATTTGTAAAGAACTATTTGTTTTTCGGATGTGGTATTGTCCTCGTCTTCATCGCTACTTAACAATATAATCGACAAAACTGTTTGGACATTACTTTTGCTAGCTTCTGCTGGTAAATCCATCCTTGCACGTTTTTTCACAGGAATGTCTTCAGCCTCATTTTTAGACGTATCAGCATCACCAAGTAATTTCGTTAATTCTGTTTCAACCTTCTCTTTAATCACTTCATTAAAAAAATCAGATTTATATCGAGGATCCAGATACGTTGCTATTGCAGAGGAATTTTTTGATTGAAGGTCGTCAAATCTTGAATTTAATTGGTCAATGGTACATTTTATTAAAGTCTCAAATTTTTCATTTGTGTGTGGTTTACTGTGTTCAATTTGTTATGAATGCTTTAGCGTGTGTATAATTGGAATAACTGATGAGATACTAGTGTATCTCATGTGTTGAAGGCTGTACTGTATTTTTCTTTTCAGTTTCTAATTTTATTAATTGTTATCCCGCATGTAGCGAATTCCCAGCACGACAAGCATGAAACCTGTTCGCAACGGTCGACGTCGGCCACCGATGTTATCTGCTATGCTTCGACCTCCGATTCAAAAGTTTCGGAGCCGAAGTCGGAACCGAAGGCGTAATAATAATCGGAAGTTCCGACTTGTCGGAGTCGAAGTTCCTAACATCCCTGCTTTGGATGGACATCCCATCCTTGGCTTAAACATTGAGCCAAGAGTTTGATTTGAATTTTCATTATCATTGTTTTATTCGAATAATAACTTTATTTAGCAATGAGCTATAAAAATATATTATCATCAAAATGGAAATATTCACACTCATATAACTCATAATATTTCAAGAAAAATTTTCCAAAATATATTGTAGGATATTCATATAAATATAATGTAGGATGCAGGATATCATAGATTTTCTAAAAAATAATAATTCGCGCAGGGCTTCATAGACATTGACAAAATATTAAATACAATCAAACCTCTATCCATTGCAGATTTATACATATATGTGATGTGTATTACATATATCCACCCGAAAATCATTCAGATGTCTAATTTCGTAAAATAAAGAGCAAATTCTATAGATGAAGAGAAAACAGAAAATGAAGAACAACAGAGAATGCTCATATATGTTAACAAGAATAGCGCAGATTCAATACTTTTGAAACTTTAAAATAAAATTGAAGTATAGTCTCTAAAGAAACTATGGGTAGTAACTGAAGACATTATGATATTATTGAGAACACTCGAGAAAAGAGAACAAATTTGTAATTGCAGTGTGAGTACTGAAATAAAAATAATGAGAATAAAAATAATGAATTAGTTCAAAAATATTCAGGAAAAAAAGTGGCTGAAGTGCATACTCCAATCTTCATTGAAATTTTAGTGATTTATTTTTATCCAAATGTTGAATTCGAAATACTACAGTGTTAGGTCGAACAACTTACCGCAACAATTTAGCTCGCAGAGATGTTTTCTACAGTCATTCTCAGTGGAAAATTTTAAGCATTCCTTCGTTATTTTTCTGCAAGAGTATGAAGTAACTACGGTATTTGCAGCTTGTACAAAATTGTAATGAGGAAAAATTCTCATGATCCAGTTTGCGAGCGATTCGTACTTCCATTTTATCACATTTAGAATAAACATAATCATCACGACAGGAAATCCTGAAATTAAATAAAGAGTGAGAATAATGAAACAATATTCAAAATTTTCTCATAATTTTATTACAAATACGCAAGACGTCGTTTCAAAGTACTACTTCTTTATCAAATGCTGGATTGATACTGCTGGATTGAAGCACGTATTAATCTAGCATTTGATGAAGAAGTAGTACTTCGAAACGTCGTCATGCGTATTTGTATTAAAATTATGAGAAAATTTTAAATATTGTTCCATTATGGATATTAATTTTCTACAAGTTGTGTTAAAGGTGAAGTTTCGAGTTAAAAAAGTCATGAAAAAGAGAATATTAATGAAGGTGTATAAAAATAACTGAATAGGATTTTCACAGATTTTCTGTTCAGAAGTTAATCTTAAGAAATTAACTGTTCAGTTCAACTCTCAAAACCAGGTAACAAGTCCTAAGAATTGTCAAGTAACAATATAACTCGGTGGAACTAAGCCAAGTGTCTTTTATTCATTTTAACTTTTCAATACAGAGCAACACTCCGGAAAAATTGTCAAGCAACATATGATTCTGTGAAACTAAGGCAATTGCTTTTGAGCCATATTGCATCAACATATATCAGCGAGTATCGAATCAACTTCGAAAATGAAAATTGGTCATTGATTCTGTTAATTAAATTTTTTATGATAGAAATAGAGTCTGAAATCATAACTGACATTGAGATCGTTGATATAAATTCAAACCTCACAACGAATGAAGATGACGAGTGAGGTTCAAATATACATTAAATATATTACTACAACTTTACTTTTGAACTAAATTTGTCTTTGTAAAACCTACCTGTGATAAAACTCAGGAAAAACATTCTGGAATAACCGGTCGATGGAATGGTGAAAAAGAAAGAAAATAGATACATCCAGGGCATTACAGCTACTCCAAAGCTGAAGAAAAATAAGGCAAGAGTACCTGAAAAACAGTTGAGAGTTACAAACGCTCCAAATTGTTGGATAATTTTGATATTGAAACAGTTGTTTTGAAAATATGCCCAATTTTCATAAATATTTCTCTGTCCACTTAACACTTCTCGAAAAAAACTGCGTGTCTGTGTAATTCACACATGGCAGAAGTGAATCTTCACAAAGTTAGTCTAGAAAAAGATATGAGTGAAGAGTATTGGGTGTATAAGGTTTATTGTTTTTATAACATACTAAATCTAAACTATTCTATATTTCAATTTGAAACATTACAGCTCATATACTCTTCACATTCCCAAGATATTTGGAATTCTGAATCACAATATAATAATATATCTTGAATAAACGCATACTTTCTTTATTTCAAGAATTTTTTTGTTTATTAATCAAAACAGATATCAAATGTGTCAGTTTTCAGTTTTCTTTTGTTGAAAATTACCTCGAATATCGAAGTAATTCTCGAGAACATCGAGTTTTCTCCTGCTTCTTATGTAGATCTTTTCCTTTCTGATTTCCAAAAGAAGCTGAGACAGATGGTTGGCACAATAAAATGTGATAATTCAATATTTGGAAATATATGAAATTAATTACATATATATTAAGATACAATTAATATTATCAGGAAACAATCGTCTCAAATATAAATGATGATTCATCGAGTTTTCAACGGTAAGGAATGATTTTTTGTGCTGGTAGAAGATGAAGAAAGTGATAGCTCATGAATGACGACAAAATATGGTGCTCAGTGGACTGCGACAACAAAAAGTGAATTTACAGTTGGAAGGCGTAATATTGTGCTGAAGAAATGTGGACTTAATAAGATCTTCGTCTATCGAGGGACAGTAACACACGAACGGATCGACAGTCCAGGTCCTTCAACTGAAAACTACCAGACAAGAAACCAAGAGGATCATAGTCTATCAAGGACAGTCATACACAGAAGGATCCGCAGTCCAGACCCTTCAACTGAAAACTACCAGACTAACAACCAAGGGGAACATCAGCGTCTAAAGAGGAGCATCACACACGGAAGGATCTACATTACGGATCCTTCAACACTTGGACAAATGGACACTGAAATTAATACCTAGTCATTGACCAGATGGTTGATTAGTTTGAAATTTTTGAAACCATTCAGTTATTTATAGTGCTAAAATAAAAAGCGGTAAGAAAAATATAGGATGACGGAAACCCAAATCAGACTAATCCTGCAAATAAAAGAATGAAAGAAATAAAGAACCGAGTAGGAATTACTATTAACAATAGATACTCGCGAGTGAGCCCAGACGAAAATGAAATAGAGCAGAACAATAGAAACCAACAAAACACAGCATAAAACTAAAATTCTACCAATGATAGAATGAATGAGCATAAACATGTGGTAGATCAAACGGAAATTTTAGTATCGTCAGGATTAGAGACACCGCAGCATATACTACAAATTAACATTTGTAATTTGTGCTCCTCTGTTGTACGACAGTTTTAAACTGTCTGTTGAGTGAGCCCTTGTATGTAAACAAAAAACAATTATTAAGGCCGGATCTGAACAATATTTGTCGATTTCAACGGAACACATACAAACTGGAACTGTAGAAGAAATAACAGGAAAGAAAATAGTCTTCACGAATTTCTTATCGAAAATGACGAATGTGCATCTCTATTCACTGAAGAGCAAACGGAAATCATGGCATGGAGACTACCTTATACCATATTTTATATAGAATATGATATTTAATGAGACGATATTTGACCTGATTTGTTTGTCTGTGTTGAAAGGTATGTAACACCCTGTAAGGAAAACTGATATAGTATGAGGATCGCTTGAAGCATCATTGAGGAACAATGTCAATTTTGCGTGAGTGCACCGCAATTTTACAAGCTTGTAGATATGTAGGCCAACAGATCTTGATACTTTCAGATGTGAATCTTTCCAATATGTCGCCATGGTGTTGGCGATCATCTTGTCCTGTTTAATCAATTATGCATTACGATTTGAGTAAGCAGGTGAAGCCATTCTGGAAATACTGAAGGGCTTATTTTGTGGGTACTTCCGCTGAAGATAGTAGCCGATTTTTCCTCGTACCTCTTCTCAAACGACCTTCGAAAACAGATAGTTTTCGTCGAAGGGTGTCAAGGCATGATGTACAGTGATGTTTTAATTATCATGACGTCAATGAATTTGATTTTTCGCTATTATAGATGCAATGTCATTCTCGAGTTTCTGGTTTCGTCCCTGCTTGGTATTTGGTAAGCTGGAAAATGTGTTCTCAGTTCTGAGAAAATGCATGCTCCAGTGAGTTAATTATGTTATTAATTCAAAGAAGCCAGAATCTTCAGAATGATAACAAATGCACCGTAATACGTTTCGAATCAAACTCTACATGACTCTTTACTTCACCCACTAATTGAAATTTAAGATCATCTGAGACTCATCTGATATTTGCAAGCAGACCTCGAAGAGTTTTAAAGAAGAACTGCCATTGTCCATAATTTCATACCGACACTGGAGATCACTCAGAAATAAAGCTTGCAAATAAGTTCGAAGATTGTGTTGATTGCTGTAATTGTATATATAATAAAAAGAGATTACGATAGTAATCTTCATCAGAAATTATTTAGTTTTGGTCATGTAAATGTTTGATATTTACGTAATTATTGTTTCCGGTGTTGGGGTTTGTACGATGTATACCCAAACTCTGTTCAGTATGAACAACTTTATTTAACATAACTATTTACAACTAAATACATTTAAGTGCACTAATAATGTTCGTGAATAACAGTCATGTTGACTGTTTGGCGGCTAGCGCCGAAGTCTACAAGATCTTGTTATATTCTCCTGAGGTTGCGTACCGAGCATGCGCAGTAGTCTTTTCTTCTTCTTCCTTGCTGTGACTAGTCTTTCGGTTGGTGCATCCAGTGGCAGGATGTGACTGGTTGCCGCACCGGTTAGGTTACAATTGTTGATAACATAATCAGTATATTGAGAATGATCCTTTTGCATTGGTTTTAATATTGTTGCAAATTAACATGCCATACAAGGAGCACAAATTTGGCATTTCTGAAAATAATTGGCTCAAACTCTTGTGGAGTAGGCGCATATATGTTCATGAGTTTTTACCATTTGTCACCTTTCTATTATATGCTCGATTGTCTCTTATGTCGCTCCCTGTTGGGCATTTTAGGTATATTTTAAGTCATAACGGGTTGAAATAATCTCATCTTGAATAGCTAGGAGTATGCATTTTATTTCGAGAAATATTCTGCCTGAGAGCAACAAGACATTTTCCTGTGCGGTCATTAAAAAAACCGTGTAAGGGGTTGTCCCTCAAACTCCGTAGCTTCCGTTGTTGTATTGATAATATTTCGGAACCTGAACTTCGCCAAGTTTCAGAGGAGTGGAGTCATATATTTGGCAAATCACTATGTGCAGATGCGAATCAGCAGACCTTCTATGGAAATAGTCACGGGGATTCCATATTTGCCGATCCCTTCAACAAAACTTTTTGAGTGGGTGTTATTAAACATAGTTAGCAGTGGCGTTATCTTTCGCGACAGGTTGTCAACATTAGTTCTGTTCCACTTCACGATTCCGAATGAGTAAACAAGAACGGAACGGGCGAAGGTATTGATTGCCTTGAAGAGATATTTGCTGTCAGGTTTCTATTTCGGCATCTCTGTCACTAGCTCTGTGAATTTAGTGAATATATTCCACGTAGAGATAGCATGCTCAAGAAAATCAATTACAGAGAGTTATTTTTGTAGATTTTCATTACCTGAATCAACCAAATCATGAGGCTCGAAATCAAATGCTTTATTGTATTCAATGCATGCCATAAACAGGTTTCTCTTCTTTGAGTATGCCTCGTTGCAGATTAGAGAGTCTATAATGAGTTGTTCCTAACAACCCATAGCGTTTTTTGTGCATCCATTCTGTTGCTCGGTAATGATATTATCTTGCCCGCAGTGCTAATAGATTCGAATAGCAATACAAGACGTTATCATTCTGTATAGCGTTGGAGAACAGGTAATCGGTTGATACTTGGCAGAGTTTTGTTTCTCTAACAAATTCATGAGGTAGAAAGTGTGTTACATCTTCTGATAGTGAAACTGGCATAGTTTGAGGATCCCTTAAAACATCATTAAGAAGCAATGTCAAATTATTCGTAAGTTGGTTTTAGCCATCAGTTATGTCGGCCGTCAGGCCCGGTCTCCTTCGCCATCCATTCTGCATTAGCATTTGAATAAGTAGGTGAAGCTGACCCTTTATTGTGAGACCTACGAAAGGTTCACTCAGATCTGACAAACAACGCATTGTCCACTCCCCTTCAATTTTTTTCCTTGTGCCTGTTCAAACGACCTGCCTAAACGGATAGTTTTTGCCGAAGGGTGTCAAGGCATTGATGGGCGGTGGATAGTTTTTATTATGCATCGTTTTTCACGAAATTACATGTTCTTGGTATTGTGTGGTAAATGCGTTTTCTCAGTTCGTCAAATTTCTTCTGCAACCTGACTTGCCAGGATGGTATGCGGTTTTCTATCCTTGTTTGCGCGTCTTCTTCCCTTGTTCACATTGACTTCCGTACTCCAAAAACACAGCATCATCAACCATTAACCTCTTAAGTGGCTCATTAAACTGGCTAATGAGTCATTAAGGGGATCGTCAAACGAAATGCGCTCCTCAGTGGCGAGTTTTGTTATCCGCTAGCGTATATATACGTATTGGGCATAGTGTTACAAAAAATGAAATAGTATATTTTTCTCTGAAAAAATGAAATAATATATTTTCCTCTTCCTGAACTCCAAGATCCTTTATAATCACTTTTGTCGCTTGTATTACTCTGTGCCTTTCTTTTGGCCATGATCTACATATAAAATAATAATAACAAAACAACAAGTTTGGAAACAAATCCATAATTTTTTACCGTCGTTTTGATACTGACAGTATAAAAATAATGTTATAAACCTAAACATGAAACAGGTCCAAACTCGCGAGCACAAGCACTGATCCGATCAATGTAAGTGTTCATGACCACCCCTGCCCTATTCTTCCAATTCAAACGCAACGAATTATGTCCTAAAAACATATATTTATACGTATATTATGCGCAAGCGAACATATTCGTTTTGTCCATAGTGGTACACAATTTGCTGTAATGCGAATATATTCGTCTTAGGCGTTTTGTAATGCATATGTAGATGACGTATATATCCGTCATAGCCACTTAAGAGATTAACAATCTGACCTAGTATTTTCGCTATCAAGAGCTGAGCTTGGGCAGAATCGGCCCAATAAGGTGATCTGTAAGGCTTATTCATTCTGAAGGTCTTCTTCAGGCCCTTTCTGCATTGCTTATGTTGGTGGTTATCTCAATTCGGATGGTAGTTCGAGATGATCTCTTGTTGGAGGTACATCTCCTTCGCTGTTATGTTCATTTATTTCGCGTGATATATCATGCTATATGGTGCTTAGCCTTGCATTGACACGACTCTGTTTGTCACATTATTTTCCGGGTATGTCCTGCAGAAATCTTCATGAAGGTTTCTCCTGTAGGCAATAGTTTCTTAGATTCATGACTCGAATAGTAGCATCTGAAGAAGTCGTTTGTAACGACGAAACGCGCCATGCTATGTTGTCAATGAAAGTGTAAATCAAAAGTCCAAGTGTTTGAAATTTAGTTGAATATAAACTTAAATTCAAACATTTGAACTTATGATTTACACTTTATTGACTACATAGCATGACTCGTTTCGTCGTTACAAATGACTTCTTCAGATGCTTACAGAATAATACGTCATAATACAAGTTTCGTCAACATAAGTTAAGTGTTTGAATTTAAGTGTATATTCAATTATAATGGATCAAGTGAACGCCAACACTATTAAATGTTAGAATTTTAGTTTATATTCAATTATAATGGATTTACATCAAGTAAACGCACTATTCAATATTTAACATTGTATAATAAAAGCGTGATAAGAATTCATTGTATTCGGAAGAGTAAGGTTGGGCCATGAAATATCAGGAAGGCTGAAATCACCATGAATAATAACTTTTTTGAATTCATTGGCTAGAATGGAAAGTTCCTTAAACAGTGTGATGTTGTTTTGATGAGTAGTGGAATGAGTGGGCGGTCTATATACAACAGCAAAAATGAAAATAACGAATTCTAGGCAGAATTTCAAGCACATAATTTCATTGCCAGGAGATTCAATGAAGTTGGTTGATTTTGCAAGATGACGAGCTATTGTTGTGTAAGAACACGCACGTAGCTCCACCCTTGCGCTCTAATACTGTGATGTTCAGATTACTTACGTTATACGTGAGGTAACCATACCACAGAGTGGTATATATTTGGGTGATATTACTAGTATTATTTAAACATTCTAATATCGGATGATTTTATTAGGAATGCAACAAACTTTGAACATGCACCGCATAATTTTTTCGATTTTTTTCATATAGGCATATAGGATACCTACATATAAAAAATTTTCCATTTTTAAATTTCCATTATTTAAAGTAATATTCCACTATAGTTTCATGAAGTCCTTTTTCCATTTTTCACTATGATAACTCTAAAAATATACTATAACTATAAAATATTGAAAAAATCATCAATTCATATTGAGATATCGAAAAAATTTCCAGTGATCCTATTTCTGATACAATAACAGAAAATGTTCCACAATTGGAACTTTTAGAATCACCTATCGAACAAAATAATAAACAATCATCGAAAATAGTGAAATATACTCACCCAGTTCCTCACCAGATGACATCCCAATTGGTTTTATTATGGCAAAGGCGATCAAGATAGCCACGCACGGCAAGGAGAACGTTAACATGTCACAAACGAGTGAAACCAGCCGGAAAACGAACACGTTTACGCCAGAAACGAATTGCAGATGTTTAGCCTGAGATATGCGCTCCTTGATGTTGAACAGTATGTAGAAAGTCCCGATGTATGCCACAGCGAGTGATAAACTTATTATCGTAACGCTGCCACTCGAATATGTGTGAAACAATGTTTCCTGTTGATTAAAAAAATGAAAAACGCATCATATACAGCAAATGGAAAAGTAGATAATATATATATATATATATATATATATATATATATATATATATATATATATATATATATATATATATATATATATATATATATATATATATAGGGCTGAATGGAAGATCAGACTCCAAACTGAATTCGGTCCTTTTGAGAGCATTTCTCTTAGTTGTAATTATTTATCAATTGAAATGAATGTAATATTTTACTATGTAAGGAATGTTTCTCAATAAAATTATTATTATTATATATATATATATATATATATATATATATATATATATATATATATATATTTATTTCTTGAAATTGATTTATTGCCTGTTTAAGATATTTTATTTTGAAAGTTTTTAGCAATAACAGGCTTTTTTTGATATGAAAAAGTTTATTCTTGTTGACGTTTCGTTGTTATATTACATCGTTGTTATATTATATCACAGTCAAAACTAATGAAATTAAATGTTATTTGTTACTTCACAAATAACACTCGTAAAATAAACACACAACAATCACCAAACATCACATCTCAAGACTCATTTTTTCCAGATCTACCTTCAGTTTCACACACATAAACCAACAATATACATATTCTGGATAAGTATAAAGAACTATATGTAATTATATATATGTAAATATAAATCACACTTATTAGAATCACCTGGCTTACCATGAGTTTTTTAGAGGTTTCCTCATGGTAAAGAAGACTAAAACTTCCGAAGCGAATACTAAGCCAGAAATATTCCTCTGATAATGAAAATCAATGAGTGAAGATACAAAAAACTAATTTGATTTTTCTAAAAAATAAGTTTGACATTTGATATCTATAGTAACTCATAAATTCAATTATTCATTAGTTTTGACAAAGTTGTAATATAACAACGAAACGTCAACAAAATAAAACTTTTTCATATCAAAAAAGCCTGTTATTGCTGAATACTTTCAAAATAAAATATATATATATATATATATATATATATATATATATATATATATATATATATATATATATATATATATATATATATACAGTGTAGACACCATGTAACGTCACTCGATTTAATAAAAAACTCCTAAAACGTTGAAATCACTCGTCTTTGGTTGGTTTAGCTTGTTTTCAATACATTGACACACTCCATATAGTATTACACCCTATCTCAATAACGACAACATTAAGTAATAAAAAGTACCTTTTAAGTTGCCAAAATTAGTGAAATCCGTGAAGGTGTGTACGTTCTTTTGTTGCTTTATTATCCTAGCATGTAATAAACTCGACTTTCGGCATCATGCAAACCTTTCTAAGAAATTCGTTCTTTTTTTTCACTAATTGGGATTGCACGTGTAGACTGGTGTTGACCATCACCAATAAGTAGTAGTCATGGACTAATACGTTATCACATTCTTATTGCTCACAAAATTTCAAATTGTAAACATGGCGAGTAAAAGAAAATCACTTTTGACGAAAAAGTTTAACTGATACAGATACGAAAAGTACTTCCTCTATCACCAAGATGCCTGAATATCGCAAGACGTGAATAGAATAATTTTAAAAATACAGAAAAATTACTGGTATAGAAAAAGACGTCCAACAGAAATAACAGTATATACGCAATACCGTTCAAATAAGATTGTTTTTTTATGTACATTAATACTTTGAATGAACTTTTTTTTCATAATTCTGATTTTTCTTCTATCCGTTCAACGACAACTCTCTATAACGTCATAAAATGTACAGTCCCTTCAGTGTCGTTATATAGAGTTTACACTATATATATATATATATATATATATATATATATATATATATATATATATATATATATATATATATATATATATATATATATATATATATATATATATATATATATATATATATATATATATATATATATATATATATATATATATATATATATATATATATATATATATATATATATATATATATATATATATATATATATATATATATATATATATATATATATATATATATATATATATATATATATATATATATATATATATATATATATATTTAGTATCTCTCATTTTGTAAAGTTTTTATTACATATAGCCCTTCTTATAGTCCTAATTATGTTCGTTTACCTTAAAACGGTCAAAATTGAATTTTTATGCCATTACGAGCACTGCAACCCGTGCCAATTTGGGCGTTATGTGTGCGGAAAATAGCGTTTCACTTACTCTTATTTATCACGAAAAAAGAATATATCGAGCTGGGGTCCTTAGGGGATGTAAACAAGTAGTAAGCAGAGAAGAAAAAATTAACAAGGGGCATAAAGCAGCTTCCACAAATGTTTTCCAAAAAGCACCAAGTTTGTAGTTCAACAGAATGAGCTAATCGATTTTTTCACACTGAAGAAAGTGTGAAAAAATCCTCACCTCCAACATCTCAATATGTGTGTTCTATAACTACTTCAAATAGAGCGAGGGATGACTCCCCTCAGACCCTCGCGTAAGAATGACTGATCAAATGAGAAAGTAGAGGGTGGAAACCATAAGATTTCACTTCCAAATTAACCCTGATTTAGTAAACACTGATTGGGAAGAAAAATTTTTACTATGCATGGATGAGGGCAATTCTAAAAAAGAACGCCTACCAATTCGAATCTTTTGGAAGAATGAAGCAACTTCTTGCTGTATCAAAAGTTCTTCAAGTGAAAACTAGAAACTACAGCAGTTTCGAATGAGCTTTTTGAATGGGAGCTCGAATATAATGTACAGATTAGTTATGAAACGACTGTTTTTGATTCATATATTTCAAAGGGGGTCTGTGTTCTTATAAAACAAAATCTCGAAGGAGGATTGTTACTCTCAGCTTATCGACATCATATTCATGAATTAGTGCTTAAAATAGTCCGAGCAGTGGAGATATTCCATTAATCTCTAAAGCGGACCTGTCCAAATTCAGTCAACAATTCTGGCATTATAAGAAAAAGTACTTATGAGTCAGTGATTTTGATAATACGAAGGAAGATGATATAAGCGCTAACCTAAGAAGAGAGAAGATGCACCATTGTTCAAAGAATGAAAAAGTGTCCCATTCCTTTTACGGTGGGTAACAGTTTTGTTTTATCGTTATTTCCAATTTTTATACATAAAAATAAACTGAAATTGAGATACGTGACTTAAGTTTCACTGAGTGTCTCAACTGATGAAACTTAAGCTAAGTATTTCAATTCTAATTTATTATTCAACACAATGTTTCACCAAGCGTCTTTGTCTAAACTTATTGCAAGTCTTATAAGAATTATATCCGAAATCTAAGTAGAGTTAATATCCAAACCGCGCTTCATATTCAATTCGATGAGTAAGTCGATAATCCCAAAAAATTACAACTATGGCAAAATTTGTTAATTTTGAATTTACTTGGTAATATGAGAAGATAGGTATTTCTCAAAGTTGAAGAAAAACTCGTCGAACATTATAAATTAGACCCTTCGTTCATAGAATGCCGTTTCAAGATGTAATAATTATTAACTTATTCCATATCCACATCAGATAGATCATAAGCTTCTAGTTACTACAGATAATTATTATTTACGAAAACATAGACGCTCTCAGTTTCAAAGTGAGAAAAAACATATTCGAAAATCGATCTAGCTTTTACTTACATCAAAGCTAATATTCTTCGGTAGAGGATAATTCACGAAATTAAGATTGTAATTCTTGCCCAAAATCGACTTGTATTTCTGCTGTAACAATAACTGTAAAGATAGTGGAATAGAATGGTATGGTTCGCCGCTAAACCAAGCGTACTCCCTGTTGATTTCGAAAGAAGCTCCCACGATGTACTTATAAATGACCGATGAAGGAGAAGCTCGAGTCTGAAAATTGAGAAACCTCATTTCTACACTTATAGGGGTGAACGTTAAATTCATTTCAGGATTATTAATGGTTTTAGCCAAAATTCATTCAATATAAAACGTTTCAGATTAACCATTCGGGTTGCTTTTTATTCAATTTATCTACTTTTCATTAGGTATCAATTTCAAATCTCTAACATCTTCATTGATTCTACATAAAATTTATTTCAATTATCTCATATTTCTAGTCATTTCAGTCATTATAGAAATTTTCATAGTTCTTGTCATTTCATAAACGTTGAGTTTTTGACTATATATAATCTCTAATATTGACTACGTTCAATAAAGTCACTAAAATACAAAAACTTCTGAGATATATAAGTGGTTTCTAATATTTAAGTTTTTAGAACTATGTCCCTTCATTAAAAGTTTGACTAAATTTATTGATTGAATCGAAATCTCCCTTCATCTTCCACTACAATTATTTGCAGAATAGCATTTTTTTCATCTTTTCATTCAACCAAAAATTTACCTTGTTTCCGAATTTTTAATTTGAGTTAATTAAGAAAATCGTAATTTGACTCTAAAACTATATTTGGATAGTCATTGGAAATATTCATTATACCAATTCAAGGATTCTTTGTGTCATATTTGATGTTATCTCCACCGTTTGCTTCATGTCGCGGACAAAATCGACGAAAGATTCTTGCAGATGACCATTCATTTCTACCAACGTAACTGGCTGATTGTACTGGTCCAATTGGAAAGATCTAGAAATATAGAATGTGTCTTCGACGACAGATTCTTCCGAAGATAGCACTAAAATTACGTAAAGGACTGGCAGCACTATCTTAAACAGTTCCATACCCCACGAACGTTTCACAGTAAATATCTTCTTCAAGGCGATAGCGAGGGATTGGTTCAAATAGAGCGTCATGCCTTGCACCGATTTACCGATGTCCATATCAACTGTAAAGTGATAACAAATTTATATCGCAAAATGAATATAAAGGTTGGAATATAATGTAGGTGTGGGTTCTTATAAGTTAAACTAACCAGCTCAATTGGTGTGTGTTTGAACATTGCATTTTTTCAAGAAACAGTTTAATATTTTGATGATAATCCGAACATTTTATCAATATTTATATTAACTTTATAAATATACATATCATATAGTATATGTATGATCAATACAGAATTTAATTCACATGCTTGACAAAATGATTTATCCCATAAATCATTAGTATATGCGACAAGGAAAGCTTAGTATCCAAATGAAAATATGTGAAAACAGGCAAATTTTTTTGGAATAAAGAACCAAGGTAGCAGTTATGTTCACTTTTCGTTTTACCGGATTTTTACTCATTTTGTTCAAAAGCTGTATCGAATATTATTGGTATTTACTTGGTGCAAATCTATCATTACTATAGGATAATTCACGCACTTGAATTGAAAAGTGTGAATCGAAAGTGTGAATTTTACTCACACTTTTATTGTCATATCATGACGCGTTTCGTCAGTATAACCGACATCTTCAGACATTAAAAGACAGAAATCATATTCTAATAACGTCTGAAGAGCCGGTATTACCGACGAAACGCATCACGTTATGATAATAAAAGTGAAATCAATTGAATGAAAAAGTGAATCAATTCAAGTGTTTGAATTATTCTTTAGCGCTGCTTATAGTGCGTGGAAAAGAATTCGAGTTGCTTACTATTTTCTGCTACTTACCCATCATTATTCATGTTCTCTAATAGTTAATCGTGTTCATTAATATAGAAAATATAGTTACAATTATTTATTAGAGTGCTTTAATCATGGAAAATGTAGACATTGTTCCCACACTCGATAAAGTCGAAGAGGCGAAGGCTCAATGAAATTTCATCTTTGTTTGAGATGAATGGGTAAGCATAGGACAATTCAAACATTTCAATTCCATTCAAACTTTTATTGTCAGAAGGTGACGCGTTTCGTCAGTATCACCGACTTCTTCAGACGTTAACAGAATATAATTTATCTGTGAAAGAAATCATGACAAATACCCGTCACGTTATGATCATGAAAGTGTTAATCAAATTCAAGTATTCAAGTTTTTCTATAGTTATAATACATTTTCACCAAAAAAATACCAATACTACTGCTTCAATACGAGTATATGAACAGGCAAGTTCTCTTCAGATTAAGTTGTTTTATGTATATACACCACGCTGTATGATACTGTTTTTTCTGGTATGTCTCACCAAATATCGTTCGAGAGGAAGAAGAATAGAATTTCTAATAATAAAATTTCTCTGAAGATGGCCGAATTTTCAGCCTCTTCAGAGACTGAAGTCTATTTCGTTAAACAAATGTTCTTCATAATAAATGAAAAACTCACAGTTCATAGTATATGTCTGTTACTCAATTTTTTGAAAATTCGATACTCACTGTCGATACCATTGTTCGTCCCGAATTCATGTGTATTTTTCAATTTAGCGTATTCCTTTCCAGTTCCGCTAGAGCCAACCCTGAAAGATTGATTATATATATATATATATATATATATATATATATATATATATATATATATATATATATATATATAGTAAATACTGAGACTCTTAATCGAAATATTTCAAATAAAACTCTGTCTGGGAGCTGTCTACACAAATGTTGTCAACGAGAACGAACCCATCACTTTCGAGAGTGAATATTAAGAGTGTTTCGAAAAATTCATCGATCTTGTTGAATGATAATAGCATACAATTGTTTCATCATTATTATGAATCATCAGTCCATATTTAATCTATCAATCAAGAATCGATGACTTTCAAAACGAACATAGGTCCTATACCAAATTAAGAGAAATTCTACAGAGTGAAATACTCACGTAGGCTTCCTCTATCGGCGAAAGGACGTATAAACACTCCCTAGCGTTCAAGATTCCTACTCATGACAACAAGAGTGCGAGTGGAAGGCTTTGTAGATATTTCATTCGAACACAACAGAAAATTGTCTGAAATGTGTACGAATGATCCCATGCCTAATCGCTCCAGATCACGCCCAGGCGGGCAAAAGTGTAGCTAGTTGAAAGATTCACATCTGGAGCGATTAGGCATGGGATCATTCGTACACATTTCAGACAATTTTCTGTTGTGTTCGAATGAAATATCTACAAAGCCTTCCACTCGCACTCTTGTTGTCATGAGTAGGAATCTTGAACGCTAGGGAGTGTTTATACGTCCTTTCGCCGATAGAGGGAGCCTACGTGAGTATTTCACTCTGTAGAATCTCTCTTAATTTGTATAGGACCTATGTTCGTTTTGAAAGTTATCGATTCTTGATTGATAGATTAAATATGGACTGATGATTCATAATAATGATGAAACAATTGTATCCTATTATCATTCAACAAGATCAATTAATTTTTCGAAACGCTCTTAATATTCACTCTCGAAAGTGATGGGTTCGTTCTCGTTGACAACATTTGTGTAGACATCTCCCTGAGAGTTTCATTTGAAATATTTCGATATTTCGAATAATAGTCTCAGTATTTACTAGTATTGAATTACCTGTGAATCTTTGAACTATATATATATATATATATATATATATATATATATATATATATATATATATATATATATATATATATATATATATATATATATATATATATATATATATATATATATATATATATATATATATATATATATATATATATATATATATATATATAAATGTTTAACGACTGTAGATATGTATTTTCAGTGTTTAATTGGGATTGCAGTCTAGGACAGGAAAATCAGTTAACTCTTTAGTATTTTCCAAGCTTTCGAAAATGTTTATTTTCTTCTTCAGGGCTAAAATAGTACAAAAATTAACAGTTTATATAGCAAGGTACTATCAAAAGTTTTTTCTTACAATTACTGTGAAGTTATTCCGAAAATACATTAATTTTTTGAATTTTGAAAATAAGTACAAGTGTTCCCAAATGCATTGGGTTGGAATATTACTGCATTCTACGTGTAGGGTAGTCGAAGGAAGCGACGACAATGACTGTATTTCTCAATTTCGCTTTTCAAGTGGAGTGTTCCCAGATGTTTTTAAGGGCGTTTCTTAAAATGCATAACGTTGGCCGAAGTTTTATGACTAACGAAAAGAGAATGAATTTGTTTTGTGGATTTCACCGAAAAATCCTTTCTAAATACAAAAAATTAAGCAAATTTAACAAAAGAATTACGCTTCCTTCGACTACTCTACACGTAGAATGCAGTAATATTCCAACCCAATGCATTTGGGAACACTTGTACTTATTTTCAAAAAACTAATGTACTTTCGGACTAACTTCACAGTAATTGTAAGAAAAAACTTTTGATAGAGTCTTGCTATATAAACTGTTAATTTTTGTACTATTTTAGCCCTGAAGAAGAAAATAAACATTTTCGAAAGCTTGGAAAATATTAAAGAGGTAACTGATTTTCCTGTCCTAGACTGCAATCCCAATTTAACACTGAAAAAAAATATAAATATATATATATATATATATATATATATATATATATATATATATATATATATATATATATATATATATAACATTAATCAGAAGGAGTATTGCCTGGTAATTTAAATGTAATTGTTTGGGTTATAGGCAAATGAAAGGCCACTATGAATAGGTTTCATTCAATGTGGATGCCTGGTCTATATTTCGATTGTGATTACAATCTTCATCAGGACTCTGAAAAACATTTACATACAATTATACTTGTAAAAAATTGTGTTTAACAACTTACGGCAAACTAAGAATAAAAGGTATGGCCAACAACTTTAAATAACATATTCGTGTTGGATGGTTGTTGGCCATACCTTTTATTCTTAGTTTGCCGTAAGTTGTTAAACACAATTTTTTACAAGTATAATTGTATGTAAATGTTTTTCAGAGTCCTGACGAAGATTGTAATCACAATCGAAATATAGACCAGGCATACAAATTGAATAAAACCTATTCATAGTGGCCTTTCATTTGCCTATAACCCAAAAAACATTACATTTATATATATATATATATATATATATATATATATATATATATATATATATATATATATAGTAAATGCTGATACTCCCAATCGAAATGTCGAAATATTTCAAATAAATTCACTATCGTGAATATTAAGTGCGCTTCGAAAAATCATCGAACTTGTTGAATGTTAATATTATACAGTTGTTTCATCCTTATAAGAAATCATGAGTCATATTTAATCAATCAAGAATCGATGACTTTCGAAATGCCCTCAGGTCCTATCTCCGAATGAGGAGAACTTTAGTTCGTAAACTATTCCCGTTAGCTCCCTCTATCGAAGAAAAGACGTATAAACTCTCTCAAGCATTCTAGATTCTGCCTCCTGGCTTTGTAGACAATTCACTCGAACATCCCAGAGCATTTATGGTCCCGTGCCTAATCACTCCAGATCACACCCAAGGGGGTGTAATCTGGAAAGATCCTAATTTCCAGACACACGAATGTTTCATACTTAGTCAATAATGAGGTTCTTAATCGAAATATCGAAATATTTAACATGAAACTCTCAGGAGTTGACCAATGTTCTCAACTATATATATATATATATATATATATATATATATATATATATATATATATATATATATATATATATATATATATATATATATATATATATATATATATATATATATATATATATATATATATATAGTCAATATGTTTATTAAGGATATATATATATATATATATATATATATATATATATATATATATATATATATATATATATATACCTATATACATATACATATTTATATTTATATTGGTTACTTACTTCATGAACACTTCTTCGAGATCTGTTAAAGATATTCCGAAACTTCTGATGCCCAATTCTGGCGAATTATTTTCCAGTTCCTCCAATAAATGGGTAAACTTAGAGGCATAATTTTCTGATAACAAATAGGTCAATTCAGTGCCGGCATTGGATTCGATCTGAAAATGTATTGTTCTGTTAAAAAAATGTTAATTCTCAATTTCATCATTCAAAGAAACACATTGAAACATGATACAAATTCGAGGCAGGTTGGGCATCTAGTATTATCTATTCATTATAGTGCCGTGTGGAAATAGAATGCAGTGATTTAGTTGTTGACAATTTTGGTAACAGTCCCTTTCGTAAATATCCGCAGTTTGTATTGTAATGGACATATTTTCGATTAAGTATTATTATTATATTATTATTCGTCACTCGAAAATGAATGCTTATATTGTTTCATTAATGTACGTTGTCAATTCGACGCATCTTCTGATAGCTGGTTGTTATAGTACCTGATCAGCACCTTCGATAGTTCAGGTAGGAGGTCTTGTAAGACTTCCGTGTTGGTGTTGGTGTTTTGGTTGAAACGTTATTATTATGATCAATAATATAAGCCTTGTTTATAGTCATTTGAACTATGATATTGTAGACTGCCCTTCAGAAATAAATAGGGAATTTATTACTCACAAGCGAAATATTCATCAACGTAAGTCTGTCTTCATTGAATATGATGTTCTCACCTTGACTTGTTTCTACATTTATGGTTGTTTATTGCATTGAAAAATTGAAATACGTTTGCCAAATTGAATTGTATCCATTAATATTCAACAATGAACGGCAGTGAACGATTCATTCATAAGTATAAAACACCTGAATATGAGTACTCACTTTATTGTCAGAGAACTGAAATCTCCCATCATTCATCATAGAATTGGAAATTATTATTATTATCATTTACTTAGCAATTGCTTTCACATCTATACTGGAAGTATAGGTGTGAAAAGTATTTTTTGTTTTGTAAAGTCTTCACTGTTAACAAAGGGCATATTATGTTTTGGCAGAATGTTTTGATTATCCAAATGTAGTTAATAATGTATAGATCATTTTTTCAACTTTATTTCTGTTTAGTTCGGCTTTATACAGACTCATCTTTCAAAAACAGCCTAAAAGTATGAATACATTTCTATTATCAGTAATACTATTATCGATTTTGTGTTTCTATATACTTATAATTTTTAAGCTCAATTGTCTATCATAAATGACACCATTAGCTTTCCAAAGTGTCATTTTTGATTCACACACCACAATTTTTCGATTCTTAGTGGAAAGAATATATTTGATATCTTTTCCCTTTCGATTTCTACCAGCTAGCTCACTGTTTTGAGCTAGCTGGAATAATTAATTAATTATACCTGGAATCAATCGATTGATATTCAGCAGACTTTTAAGATTCCCCACAGAGGATTTTCAAAAATTCCCTTCTCAGAGATTTGAAACCACTAATCGCTTATGTTTTCTCACTCTAGGACACACTAATTTGGGGTTAGGTATTTTTTCTCAAACGTTAGCTCTCTAATCTCTTATGCGATTACTTGAGGCATCGATGCTGAAATGAATTCTGACTCCTTTGTTGCTAAAACTTTAGGTTGATTGGTTATTTCAGATTTTTTCTTTCATTGTATTTCTGCATAGGTACAGGACAATTATTGTTGTTGACTCTCCATTTCTACTCCCTTCAGAATCAAATTGACTCACATCCAATCCGTTCTGCTTTTTAGGAAAATATTATTTGTGGTTCGTCTTTACTAAAGACTATGAATGATAGGTGATGATGGACGGAATATAATATATTTAGTTCACTTCATTTTCATTATTCCATTAAATTATGCATACACTTTATACTTAACCAGTTCCATGGTTTACAATACTACCATCCTGAACACCTTATTTGGACTATGTGATGAAACCGAAAATAAAGTAATGCAGTACAAAACGTCGATAGATACGGTTATATAGTGAATTACATTAATACAAAACGTACATCGTTTATTACAAAATATATAGTGCCTTACTGACTTATTACGGCGAGTGACTACAAAGGACACTTCCACATCGTCCTAGTTGCCCTTGCAAGTCTCTTTCTCTTTCCTGGAGAACCCCGGGGTAAGTGGAGTACCGTGTGTACATGAATTATATTTTTTCATTACTTTCCTTTGTTTTATTCATTGCATTATATTACTTTACATTTAAACATATTTATTCTCAGTACGTTGTTAGACGAATTAGCTTGTCATTAAATTAAAATACCGTCCACTTTCTACATATTCTACTTACACGATTACAATGCAATTTGTATTATATATTATGGAAAATTTTTGTTTAGTAAATTCCTTAAAATTTTTCTGTACCTTTTTATAATAATTTTTTTCCGTGAAGAATCAACGGAAGCTGTTGTATCTACCTACTTATTTTAGTTGTTAGTGTAACTTAATTTATGCACCACTTATTGTATATCAATTTTCTTTATATAGTTAACGAATATGATATAGATGATTCTATACGTTCATATATGATTCCTCTGCAGGTAGATGTTTCAGGTTACACCCTTGACGAGTTGGTCCCGGATTTTCATATCATATTTTTTCATTCATCATAAAATCTTCTGTTCATTTCTATTAATCTTAGGAGACGTAGATGATGAGAAATCCACTGCAATTTGGTACATACTAATGTTACTGTTGTCACTTTCATTTGGTCCACTTTTCGTCGTTGAACATTCGTTTTTCTAGCAACACTAGTTGCTAATTCGTTTTGTACTTTCAATTGTAATTCGTTTGAAAATTTCGTTAATTTCACATTATTTCTCGGCTCCTTGTACAGGCCGATATTCAATGAGAATATTATGCCAAGGAAACAATGCAAAATCCAATAATTGTTCATCTTCTTAGAAAAGACACTCGGTAGCCAAGCAGTGAAGGGGCCATATATTTTTTTCAATTCACTAATGTTTGTGGGTTACATTACCAACATGTTTTTGGGCCGATCAGAATGTTCTGCTTGGCAATGAATCCTTTATGTCACAGATTGAACTATACCAACATCGGATTTTCGATTAAATATAACAACACGAAAGCAATCACTATATACGGACGACCTGAAGCTCATGATACTGGCCATTAGTAACAATTGGATTCAAGTAACGATTGGATCAAATAATTGATACTGTTGATGAATTCTCCACCAATATAAAAATGCAATTTGGCATGGATGGATGTCGTACTCTGAGTGTCGGAAAATGAAAATACAGAAGGAAGAACTTCATGAGAAAATGCAAAGTGTAAACACCTATAAATACTTGTGAATGAAAATATTCCTAACGACGAACTCTCCTTCGAATTCACGGAACGAGTGAAAGAGGTACTGAACACGGAAAATGACAGCAAACAAGACAATGAACACCTACGTCTGTTTCGTTCTTGTTTACTCATTCGGAATCGTAAAGTAGAGTAGAACTGACGTTGACAAGTTGCAGCTAAGTACCAGAACACCGCTAACAAAGTTTAACAACCACCCAAAAAGCGCAGATGAAAGGACTACTCTACCATGACACGACGTCGGTAGAGAATTGGCGGATATCGGTAACTAGTTGTTCCAGCAAATATGGAATCTCCACGACTATTTTCACTGACTCACAGCTGCACAGAGTGATTCGGCAAGTTAATGACTCCACTCCGCTGAAACTGAGCTAAGGTACGAATTATCATCAATAAAACAACGGAAAGCTACAGAGTTGGAAAGGAAAGAAGCGCCGAACTACCAGTTGGTCTCAGGCAGAATATTTCGCGAAACTGAGTGCACAGTCCTTTTTATTGAAGACCAGAGTTTACTCCAACACGTGATTATCTGAAATATATCGTATAAGTCCCAACAGGTATAAATACGGATACCACACATCAGATATAATCCAACATTTTTATTATCCAACGTTATTTCCTGAAATACATAGTTTTAGACATAGGTTGTTCAATCTCCAGAACGGGTAGGGGGTACTTGTAAATTCAATTGAAACCAAACCACAAGTCAGAAAAATATATATATATATATATATATATATATATATATATATATATATATTAAATTAATTGGCAAAGATTATATTTTCCAAATGAAATCGGAAACTAGCTGTCACGCGTGTACACATCTCTCCGGAAATAGCGGCCATTTCGGTGCGGATGTTGTGCTTCAGTTGCAGTAGAGTTCGTGGTTTATTTGAGTACACTTTCTGCTTAAGGTATCCCCACATGAAATAATCAAGGAGTGTCAGATGGGGGCTTCTCGGAGGCCAGTTAATGGTTCCTCGACGAGAGATCACTTTTTCTGGGAAAAGTTGATTGACAAACGCAAGTGACTGGTTTGAAGTGTGGCAAGTCGTCCCATCTTGTTGAAACCATGACTCCGCATTAAAACCTTCAAACTCAAGTAATTGTGGAGCCAAAAAGTTCCGCAACATGTCGCAATACCGCTCACTATTTACCTTGAGTGCTCGCCCTCGCCGGTCTTCAAAAAAATGGAGCCCAATGATGCATTCCCCAGACATGACAGCCCACGCGATAACCTTTGGACTATGTAGTGGTCATTTCTCTCTCGGATTTTCGTTGGACCAGAAGCACCAGTTTTGTTTGTTTACGTGCCCGTTTAAGTGAATATTCGCTCCATCACTAAACAGGATGTTTTCAAACGTTTAAGCATTTCATTTGCAAAATTCAGCCGAAGAGGATAGTCGGTAGGTTTCAGTTCCTGCATGAGTTGAATTTTGTAGGCTGTAAAAATTGAATATTTCTTCAAAATAGTGTGCAACGACGATTTTTTAATGTTAAGGCCTTGACCTCGTTTGCGAACTGTTTGAGACGGATTTTGACTCACTGAAACTCTCACTTCTCAATGATTGAGAAGGATGATTATGAGATATCTCTAAATATCGAGATCTTTCTAGATTAATAACGAACTATCGTCCGATATCAATTTTAAGTGTTTTTTCCAAGGTGTTTGAAAAGATAGTTCTCGGCAGAATGATGTGTTTCCTCAATAAATTCAACTTGATAGATCGTGTTCAGCATGGTTTCAGAAGTGGACACTCAACGCAGTCAGGTTTTTTGAATCTGTCTACGAGTGCCTGGACAGAAATTTGTTCGTGGTCGGTTTATTTTTTGATTTATCCTCGGCATTTGATACACTCTTTTTCGATTTTATACTTGGGAAATGCTACAATTTGGGTTTTCGAGGGATATTTCTAGATTGGTTACGTAGCTATCTGAATGAAAGAAATATGATTGTTAAAATAGGTGAGAGTTATTCAGAAAGGTTAAATATTGGCCTCGGAGTTCCTCAGGGTTCCGTACTGGGACCGCTTATATTTATATTATTCATAAATGATCTGCCTGCGAGGTTGGCCAGTTCATTGGTGACCCTATTTGCAGATGATGCCTCGGTGGTTGTTTCTGGAAAGAGTACTGGTGAACTCCTGGAGGCCTGTGAATCTATAATGAAGGAGTTCGTGAGCTGGTGCCGATTGAACAATTTAATGGTGAATGTTGAAAAAACTGTGTGTGTTTACTTTTGTCTAAAAAACAATGAAATAAAATCATTTACTGTTGAATGTGGTGACAACACTATCTCACCATCTCGGAAAACTAAGTTTCTGGGAATTCATGTTGACCGAAATTGAAGATGGTCAACTCACATTGATGTGTTGTGTAAGAGATTGAATAGTTCATTTTTTGCAATTACTAGAATCAAGAACATTTTACCTATGAGTTGTGTTATTAATGTATATTTTAGCTTAGTGTATAGTCATTTGTCATACAATATTTCACTCTGGGGTAGTAGTACTGACCTATCAAGAGCATTTGTAGCACAAAAACGAATTCTACGTGCAATATTTAGCGTCAGTCCATTGCAATCGTGTAAATCACTCTTTATTGAGAACAAAATATTAACCCTACATTGTATATACATCCTCAAATGTTTAATTTATGCTAAGGAAAATAATAACAACTGGATAAAATTGTCGAATCATCAAAAATATGTTACGAGAAATACGCAAACTTTGTTGTTACCCAAACATAGGACCTACAAATTTGAATGCTCTCCATTATACCGAAGTAGCAAGCTATTCAATCACTTACCAACCTTTATAAAATCATTGAAATTAAAATTGTTCAAAAGGGAAATCATCTACTTTTGAAAAATGGCTTCTATTCGGGAAATGAATATCTGTGTAAACCCTTAGTTGTTTAAGTTCATTAAATTTGTTGACTTGTCCTATACACAATGTACTGTCTAAAGGGATTAAATAAATTATTATTATTATTATTATTAGCAGGCCCGTGGCAGGGCTCCCAGGAACTTCCTGATAGTTCGTGCTGTGGCAAGTAGCACCGTTTTCTGTAATTTCTTATAGAGATGTTCGCTGAGTCATTGCTCCCTGATGTTTTTGATGAGATTTTTCAATTCCAAGATGATTGGAACTGTCTTGACTACGTTGACGTGCGCCACTGCATCTGCACACTCAATCCGAGTTCTCAATTTTTATCGGCATTCTTTTGACACTCTAGGCGCGACATTTATGCTTACCAAAATACATTTTTATATCGTTGGAAAATTGATAACAATATCAAGTATTTGGTCCCATTGTTGCTTGCTGCTGGTCGTCCATATACAGTAGGTGATTGACTCAAACGCCTTCCGCCTTAAGTTTTATTGAAATTGCGTTGTTGATAAAGTTCAATGTGCGTGATAAGGGATTCATTGCCAAGCAGAACCGAAGAGTACTCAACACGAGTCTCCTTGAAATATCCCCCTCCTAAATGGTATAGCATCTGTCGATATATTACAGATGACTCCATTAAGGTGTTTTGTGACTATTGTCAATTTTGAAGGTTTTCATCTCGTCAACCCTGAGGTACGGAATCAAATGCTTTCTCATAGTCAATGTAAGCCATGAACAGTTTTTTTTTCTTGGAGTAGGCCTCGTTACAGATAACATAGTCTAGAATGAGTTTTTCCTCAAAACCCATAGCGTTTTTTGTGCATTCCTTCTGTTGATCGACAATAACATTATTTCGCTCGCAGTGTACATAGATTCTGTCAACTATACAGGACGTAATAACCTAGTTTTGTTTGTCTGACAAATCCTTTAATGAAAGGTCATGTAACAGCCTGCGTTGAAAACACATTGGAAAATACTTTCAGTTTTGCGCGAATACACCACAGTTTTTCAAGCCAGACGTTATGTAGGTTGTCAGGTCGATTGCTTTCCAGTTGTAAGTATTCCTAATGACAACGTTAAGTTTCTCTAAAGTGAGTGGATGCTACCTCATCTCATTGATATCTTGGCGCTTATGTTCTCCTCCACTATCCATTCAGTATTACGATTTAAATAACCAGGTGAAGCCTACTGTTCATTCCAAAAATGCTGAACGGCTTCTTTGGTGAAGTACTTCCCGTCGTTGACTGCCGATTTTTTGGCGTTGAGAGACCTATAGACGGATCTCTGGGATCTGACAAATATCTCATTTTCCACTTTCCTTCTATTACCTTGTATCTCTTCAAACGACCTGCATAAATAGATTTCACTGATCGTTGTCAAGGCATTGATGGACGGTGAGGTTTCCATTATCATGACGTGTGAGAATTTGATTTGTCGCTATTATGGGTGCAACGTTTCTCTCGAGTTTTCGAGTTCTTGCTCCTGCTTGGTATTGTATTAGCTGGTCAATGTGGTTTCTCTGTTCATTAATTGTCTTCTGTGATCTTCGCTGCCAGAATGGTGCGAGTTTTTGTCTACTTCTTTGGGTCTTCCTCCCTCGTATTTTGGTCTCCCTACACCTTTATGCTGATACAGATACACAGTAGATGACTGTATGTAAGGACTTCATACAGCGCTATCAACGAACTCGGACATAATGCTTTTATTGAGCCAGCTAGCAATCTAGCCCAGAGCTGAGCTGGTTCTCCTCAGCTTGGGGAGATCCAGCCTGCTAAGTGAATTTGTATTGCTATGATCCAGCATCGATTTTCTCTTTTCATCATGAAGCATCATTTGCAAAGCCTGTATGTTCAGTTGGTGTTATTCAGGCATTTTCTGCCTCTATAATGTTGGCAGTTGTCTCAAGTCGGGTAGTTGTTCGATATGGTTATTATTTTTATTATTACGTATAAAGTTCTTCAAGTTCTGAACCGAATGCATTTCGAACTCATTTGTTATTATCAATATCATTGTTCTAAAAGCAGAGGCCAGAGACCTTTGTAGCACTGATTGGATCTACAGTTTTACGCAAATTCCGAACGGCCCAAGATTATATTTATAATAATTATAATAATGAGTCTAACCTGAAAATTGTATTGTATTGTATTTCATAAAAACTATGTACTCACCTCAACATTCGGAATATATTTTCTGATAACGTTGGTGATACTGTTCGGATTACAGTTCGGCATTCGATCTATAATTAGGTGATATCCAGTTCCGTATTTCTTTTTCAAGAAGAAGCTACTACCGCAACATTGCAAAACTCCATCAGACATAATGGCTATTCGGTCGCCGAGAAGATCGGCTTCGTCCATGAAATGCGTGGTTAACAGTATCGTCTTATCTGAAATGTTGAATAAATGTTTAGGATAATTATGAATTTGAATTGATTTTACTTCGAGGGCTCAGTGAGAACAACCAAGTAGCTGATAATTAATAGAACGAGACTTGAAATTTATGCTGCAAGTTGCTCGAAGCTTTTGATGTGCAAATTTCACGTTCATGATGATTTCGTCTTTATTCTGATACGTTCTGATTACTTTGCATTCATATTTCCAGATTGTGAGCCCCAAAGTACACCAAGAGTTTTATTACATGAGAATGTTCGAAGTATAATCAAATCATTCGAGTATTGTCCATGGCACCTTTGTTGAAAAATGTTCTCGCTAGTCGTTTATAAGAAGTTCTAGGAACTGAAACTTACTCAAAAACTGAAAGACATAAAATTGTATTAAATTTTTATAATCTATTTTTTAAATTGATTGTAGCTCATCGAATTAAGAAGATCAATGGAGTAAAGGATGATTTTGCATGATAACAGACTTTGAATTGTTCAACAACGGAGGTTGGAATAATTTTTGACCAGATTCGTTTTTGCTAACGATATCCAGATGAATGAGAACTTGTATGGAAGAAACCCTTGCAACGATTTGATATTGCCTAGTGTATTTCGATGAGAACACCGTTTGTAGGAGGTGGGCGTTATGGTATAGGGAAGTATGGTATAGGGAAGTAGGGAAATTTCGTATTTATTTATATAGATTCATCCGTGCCTCATGCTGCGCTAAATATTATGGCAGTTCATGTTTTTTGGTGGCTTAAATGTACTCCTGACATAAATCCATTCAAACTGTATTGTATATTTAAGGACAAAAAATTATGCAGAGGCAAACGTTTCAAAAACTGTGAAGAGCTTCGAAGAACGATTGGAAAATTGTTCTTCAGATTATCTTAATATAATAGTTCGTTGATTTGACAACGTTGGTTATTTGTCATCATGGGATCAGTTTCCTGGGCTCCTTGTGATGGGTAACAGTCTTCTAGTTCGGAGATTTTGGTTTAGGTCATAGGTCACCTATGTACCTATGCTTTTGTGTGAATTATGTTGTCTTCATAGTATTCAAACAATGAACTCAAACGATTACATCCACAAGCAGACATATCCGTGTTTTCCGAATGTGGATAACTTTTTGGGGAGAGCGGGAAATCGATATGTGAATTTGGGAAAATGGATTATTTGACCTACATATTCCAGTTTCACGTTCATTTGAGAAATGGCGCTAATCTTGTACTTCAAGTCGCGTATGAAAATCTTTTATTGGGCATTTTGAACCGTAGAAAAATGGAGACCGTAGAAAGAAATCCCAAGAGTATGAAAGGCTTCAAATGATCTGGAGAGTACGGCAAAACCATCATGCAGACTGCCACTTTTGCCTCATGACAACACACAAATGGATATACTTTGATTTAGATTCTCCAAGAAAATCAGATCAGCATTAGGATATCTTTTCAAACTTCCGAACCATTCAAACTCTAGAAGGGTGTGATAACAAACTAAAGCCACATGAATTTCGTAGAATTCGATCAATTGTAGTAGATTTTAAATAGATCTAACAAATCCACAGTGTTTCATTCTGAAATACAGTTGAATGAACTTAACGATCTCATGAGAAACCTGAAATTCGCAAGGGAATCAGAATTCTCTTCGAGCAAATTACAAGAGAACTTACTTCATCTTCTCGTTAATTTGATTGACATCAAGACAAATGTACTAACTCATATGTAGTCATTTGAATGACTACATTTCAATTGGTTAGTCTCATGATCGACCAAAGTCCACGCAAGATATTGAAACGAAAAAATTTCTCGGTTACTGATTATATAATCTAGGTGAACATTCTTCTAATAATAAATAGTATTAGTCAGAGTTATAGTAATATTTCGACCTAATGTTTCAACAGGCATTATCAATAGCTCACCTGAAATGTACGAAAGTTAATGAGAATGGTGTGTAAATAAAGCCTGTCAAAAAACAATTCTGACAAAATATGAAAGCTTTTCTGAATAATGCACCTAAAGATTAATCCAGAACAGCTGAATAATTGTAGGAGACCAGCTGTTGTAATTGTAGTCGGCTTGTGTAAGTTTTAATTTATATACGTCATCAAGAAATAAGAAAAGAATCGGCACAGTCTGTTAATAAAGATAAACGTTATTTGTATTCAACTCTTCAGGTTCGTTAAAGTTAGTGATTGAGAAAATATATCATATGTTGGAGAGCACTGACCTTTTTTCTGTTTCTGAAGGAATTCCCATATGAATCGCCTAGCCGAAGGATCCATCCCAGCTGTCGGCTCGTCCAGCATTATTATCTTCGAGTTCCCGCAAAGTGCAATTCCGACACACAATTTTCTCTTCATTCCTCCCGATAAGCAAGATGATCGTTCGTTTGCCTTTCGAATCAGTAAAACAAAATTACACAACTCCAACAGGATATAACGAAAATAAATTAATGAAAAATAAGAACACTCGATCATTTGTGAAAATTGAAATATATTATCATTCCTAGATAGAAGTTTAATCTATTGAGTATTCTCATACAGGGCACATAAAGTCGCTAGTTCAGATTTGTCACGCGCCATAGAAAAGGAAACAGGTCCGGGGCCTGAGTTAGTCAATTTCTTGGCTAACTGAGTCAGTTGCATAGTAAAAAGATGAATGAGCAGTGCAGGCGCGCCACTTTTCTGAACTCCTTATGCTTCTTAATCTTTTCTGAACTTTTCATAACGGGTGTTTTTTTTAGAGGTACAGAACTTTAAGTTGGCATTACTATTGAAGATGGCGACCGATTTAACAGCTGAGAAGTGATCTATTCTCAGTTTTTATTTGGCAATTCATCATGAATAGATTCACGCCTGAACAATGCTTGCAAATAGTGCAATTTTATTTCGAAAATAATGGTTCTGTGCGGAATACGAATTGCGAATTTCATAAGCGAATTTTATTTAGCGATGAAGCGCACTTCTGGTTGAATGGCTACGTCAACAAACAAAACTGCCGCATTTGGAGTGAATATAAGTTAACGGTGTTTTGACAAGTGTATGTCAAAACACCGTTACATCCAGAAAAATTGACTGTTTGGTGCGCTTTATGGGCTGGTGGAATCATTGGTCCATACTTCTTCGAAAACGATGATGACCAGAACGTTACAGTCAATGGTGATCGGTATAGAGCCATGATTATTAACTTTTTCATTCCTGAATTGAACAACCATGATGTCCAGGAGCTGTGGTTTCAACAAGACGGCGCAACATGTCACACAGCTCGTGCCACAATCGATTTAATGAAAGATACGTTTGGTCATCGCCTAATTTCACGTTTTGGACCTGTGAATTGGCCTCCAAGATCTTGTGATTTAACACCGCTAGACTAATTTCTGTGGGGCTATGTAGAGTCATTGGTCTATGCGGATAAGCCACAAACGCTTGACCATTTGGAAGACAATATTCGCCGTGTTATTTATTGCCGATATACGCCCACAAATGTTGGAAAAAGTCATCGAAAATTGGACGTCTAGATTGGACTACATCCGAGTCAGCCGTGGCAGTCATATGCCAGAAATCATATTTAAAATGCCACAAGATTATCTTTCGAATAAAAAAAATTCTTGTCAATCGAATGATCCATTGTTGTTTTATTGCAATTTAAAGTTCTATACCTCTAAAAAAACACCCTTTACTTATACTGAATCTTCTGATATTAACCATGTAGGTTTGGATAGATAGTTTTCTGTAGCAATTTTGATGGTGGAAAAAGACGGTAAAACTATCTGTTATTAAAAGGAAATAATTTTCTGAAGACTGAGTTATTATTGTTTTCTTAACAATGAAACTAAGTATTTTAGTACCAGTAAAACTGGCACTCAACTAATGATGTTTCTGAATCGAACCGGTTTGTTTTCAAATACATGCATTTTTATACGGACCTTATAAAGCCAACAAAATGAAAATTTCAGAGACATGTTAATATTTTTCATTATGTTTCTTTTTTAATTGGCTACAAATCATACATCATTGCATCGTTGATTCATCAGTTGAAATTATTGCTGTGCTTTCTCTATACGACGTCAGGTTATCACAGGTCAATTGTCTTGCAATAAGAAAAACAGCTTCTGGAATTATTATTATGAATTATATTCTAATCATATTAAAAAACGAAAGATTTATATCAAAATTGATATAAAATATATAATAAAATTGATAATGAATAAAAAATTTAAAAGATATACATTGGATTCCGTTTCCACAAATTCAAATATTATTCTGTCATTAGTCAGTATCTAAAAAAATAGGCCTCGAAAAATGATTAGCATAACTATCTTCTGCATTTTCGACGTTGTATCCATGACTTCTAGTAACTTGTCTCAGAGGTAGTATAGTATTCATCTTATCAACTTCTGTGCTCCATGATCAAAAGAATCATTTGACAAGCGATGTCAATATCTAACATAACCGGACCTTGTAATTGACCTGTTATTCGTGAAATATTGTTTATTAACACACAAGTTGTAATCAATTTCTGTGAGCACATATG
Organism: Henosepilachna vigintioctopunctata; assembly: GCA_030704895.1. NCBI lineage: Eukaryota > Metazoa > Arthropoda > Insecta > Coleoptera > Coccinellidae > Henosepilachna > Henosepilachna vigintioctopunctata. The sequence continues at coordinate 1,076,846 of JARQZJ010000136.1, read as the reverse complement.
AAAACAGTTTTTTACATGAGGAGGAAGTTTCATCTGGAGGCAGCATTATTTCATTTTCATCAATTCTTTGTAGACAACTTATCGCCAGTATTTCTAACTTGGCAACCAATATCGTCGAACATGAAATCGTTATCGGCGTTTACTAATAGCATAAGCACTTCACTTCTTTTGTAAATGAGATACTTCGACTAGTCGTTTAATAGAGATATGACGACTGAATATTTCCCGTCTTCGAGGCCTAGCGAAGCGATAATAATTCACATAAAAGTCTCACATAAAATTCGCGCGGAGTTTGCACAATGAGGCTCCCCTAATGCTGATCAGAGGGGTGCCTATGTCAAGGATTGCTTAGCACAACCTAGATGGTTGGAGGTTAATAACCTACAGCCGACCTTTGAGAGGGGAACGTCTATTTCACATATCGATGTGACTGTGTGCAGAAGGACTAGCAGGAAGGATAAGGGAATGAAAAGCCGAGTTACTCAAGCCATTTACGGACCATGCACACATAAGTTATATAGTGCATGGCGATGGTGGGAAGGTTAGGAACATGAAAAAAGGATGGATTAACCGCTTTAACGGAAATTTATTTATAGAGGGATTGAAGGGGTTGAGAATAGAACAGAGTGGAAACACAAGATATAAAAACATAATAGAAAATTTTGATCGGGCTAACATTAGAAGCGAAACACCTTCAGACGACATGCCTTACTGGTGGACCAAGGAAATGGCAGACATCAGGAAAAGATATATTACAAACAGAAGAGAAGCTACAAGGACCAGAAGAAGAGGAACCTCAATCTGAGAGAGAAACTAGAAGAACACAAAACTATCGGGAATGAGCTCAGAAAAGCCATACATAACACGAAGAAGAAATGGAATGAGGTACTAGAAGAGGTTGAGAACGATATATGGGATGAGAGTTACAAAATAGCTACTCGTCGACTACGCCTGGGAAATGTACCTTATACATTAGCTAAGGCAAACGTGAAGGAGATTGCGAGAGCCTTATTTCCAGTAGGTGAAGCAGACATCCGTGAAATGGGTCCCGTTATGGGGCACCACCCTTTGTCGTCGAGGCGGAACTAATGGAGTCGGTCTCAGAAATCAGTTTGAGTAAGCCTTCCGGCCCGGACGGCTTCACTCCTGAGGCCGCGAAGATCTTAGTCGAAGAAAATAATGCATTGGTGCTCCAGGTCATTAACGAACTATTGGCTACGCAAAAGTGGCCTGTGAAATGGAAAACTGCGAGGTTGATATTGCTGCCGAAGACGGAAAGGGATCATGATACGCACTCAGGATACCGCCCGCTCTGCCTGAAAATGTCTTGACGAAAGTATACTGGAGGATGGTACTTCGCAGGATCCAGGAGGGACTTGGGGATCTGAAACACTATCGCTGAAGCAGCATGGAAGGCGCATTCAACAGTTACCGCGATTCTAGAGCTTCGTGGGATCGTCAAAAACTCTGACTCTAAATGGGTGATTTTAATCGGCATTGATATAAAGAACGCCTTTAATACGACTAGGTGGAGACACATAGTACCTACGATGGCAAAAACGGGATTGAGCGATTACCTCATAACCAAGATCAGAAATTATTCAAACAAACGAATGATAAGGATCAGAGGAATGGAAATGCAGTGTTACATGGGAGTTCGGCAGGGGTTAGTTCTAGGTCCCACTTTCAATTATTTCAAAGTAATAATATTCACACACAATTTGGAAATTAAATTTGTATTGCATTTTCAATGAGTCACAATTGAAAGAGATAACATTGAGAAAGACGCAAAGACAACAAAAGTGAAATATTTGATCTCCACACAATTTTTCAACGAGGTGAAAGTAAGCTAAACACTGCTATTCTCATTTCACCCACATTGATTCTGGAGCGTTATTTGTTCTTGATTACTTCTACAGCTGAAAATCCAGCTTCACATCAATATGATTTTGCGAAAGCAACGAAAAGCTCAAACTTTGAACCTAAATTTTTATATTTTTCTTTTACCGTTACCAGAATTCCACCAAAGGGGAAATGGTGAATCGTTTTCTGAGGCTTTCACAACAAGAGAATTCGATGCAAATTTAATTAAGGATTTAAAATAGACTCTATTCTTCTCGTGATGAAAATTTTGGCGCACATTGTGCATGGAAGGTACCTTTAGAGGATTTGAGCATATTTTTCGACATTATTATCAACAAAGTATTTCTAAAATTATGCGATGAGCCTGAATTAGGTGTTCCCTGAAAAGAGCCATACCGTCTCGTAAAAAAACCAGTTCGTTAAATGTTGTATATTCAATCAATTGTGGAAGGCAAACTCGAAAGCCACATTCCTTATTTTATCATTTCTCAATTGAGGTATAGATGAAATATAGTTTCTTTCTAAACGCCTCTGCTAAAATTCAATAATGTTGATGTTGCCTTGTGATGACAGATTCGATTGATTTAATTTATCAAATATATCTTACAAATATACAGCAATATAATATAATATATAATTCAATATGATACAGCAATAAAAAAGATCGAAATTCAACAAAAATGGTTGATGAAAATCCTTCATAAAAAAGATATCAGATATCCTACTGACTTTCTGTATAAAGAGGCTGACATTCTGGATATACGACAGCTGTTTGTTCAATCGCTGCTTATCTTCACGAAAAAGAAAATAGACAGTAGTTACTTTTTAGAACATAGAGTAAATACTAGATATAGCAGGAACTCTTTATCAATTCCGCAATACAGAAAATCTATATGTCTTCGTAGCTATTCCTATTTGGCACCAAGAATCTATAATGAATTGCCATTTGAATTAAAAAATATGATTAACATTAAAAAACTCAAGTCTGCCATAAAGAACTGGATGAAAACAAAGGACAGATGTATGATTCATCGACTGGTGAACATTTAGAAAGCTAAAATGGTTGTAAAACAATATATGATAGTGTTACACATTTTTATAATATTGATATCCGCTTCTCCCCAATATTGTTATCAAATTTTCAGATTAATAAGTTTTTTCTTAAATTATTAAAATAGATACCTTGATATGTATGTGAGTATTAAATATAGCAGATAATAATAAATAGACATTATTCGTACTCACCACAGGCTATGGTCTATGTGAGAAAATTATTATCTTTGTTTAGGAAACATAATTGAAAAGATAGATCTCAAAATTAGAATAGTTACTATTGTTTTATCTGTATAATTGTATTACGAGAACCTTAAATAAAATTATTATTATTATTAATATGCAATAGTTCATTGAAATATTGGACGATTTCGTATCCAGTGGGATCGAATGTTGAGCCCCCATATACATGCATAGTTTTTTGAAAATTCTAACTCTTAGCGGAGCAGGTTTGAAGCTATTCAATGCACCGATGATATATTTTTGTACTTCACGGCTCATTTACTCAGATTTCATATGTATGATGCAGTAGGAGCACATAGCATTCAATGATTTTTTTACGAATAAGCGTGTGTAATACCATACACACATTCCGACGATGAATCAGGGTATGTACGAGTAGGTTCCGACGAGAACGCTCAAAATATTGTTGGTTTATACGTAACCGTGGAAACTTATATCCTTATGTCATTTAAATTTATGGTTTCCGATAATGACTGAGGATCGACTCACTGCGCCCCTCTTTACTTTTTACGGCGACAAAGGGTGTTGCGTCGCATAGTTTGGGAACTTCATCTTCATCTTCATCCTGGACTACAATGAATGAAGCGCACAGCAAAGGCGCCAATGGCGCCAATACAGATTGTTTTATAGTCTCATCATTTGTTTTCCCTTTCAATACTATGACTTCAAATTTCTGCAATAAGCTTGATACATTAGAGCTTCATTTACGATGTAACCTACCAAATCCAATGGATAGTTATCTTAATTAACGTTTGCTCACGATTCAGTATTTGATGAGTCCTCCGACACGGCGTGGGAAGAATGGGAGATGGTTACTAAACCTACATAAATTACTAGGTTTGTTTTTGACTGCTCATTTTCAAATCCCTCAACACTGTTCCATTTATTCAAAGCCCTAGTGGAGAGCATACTTGCGTATGACTGTCTTGTTTGGCGACCAATATATAATTAATAATAATAATAATAATAATAATAATAATAATAATAATAATAATAATAATAATAATAATAATAATAATAATAATAATTTATATTTTATTGTGAAAAAAGAACTACAATCTTTCTAACAAATAATCAGACAAAAAACAAAAATTATTCTATTCACAATAAATAAGATCGTATTCAGTTGAAACTGAACTTCCATACGACCTTCTCACCACAATCTTAATCAGAAAAAGGAGAAGTTCCATTAATCTGACATGCTATCTTGCCTCAACAAAAGGGAAGAAACCAAAACAGAAAATCAACAAAAAATTATCGCCACCGTGCTTTATCCGCCAGACCTATTGGCTATGAGACAAATAGCTCCTCAATTCCGCAGCAAATCTTACTAAAGATAAGCTCACTTTAAATTTCTGAGGCAAAACATTTATAGTCCTGCATATGTCGTATGTAAAGCTCTTCTGAAAAATGGCAGTACGGTGTTGTGGGGGCGGTGTTGAGCAGTCCTCTGCTTCTTACATTCAACGTATGCACATCCGAAAGGTATCTGATTTCATTATAAAGATACGGAGGTGTCTTATACTTTATAATTGCAAAATACAACATCGCCGAATGTAGCCTACGCCGATTCTCCATGGTGAGTTATCGAGATACCCGCAGTTTATACGTCACTCTGTCAAATTTGCGTATACCCCAAATGAACCACAAACAGCTACGCTGGATCATCTCAACACTTCATGACCAATTTCTCGTTTCAGTGCATCATTTTGCCACATCCTCGTTATCATTCTCGGGAATTCCGTACAACCTAAGTGTTTTCTCTTTAGTTTTTTGTTCCAGTGAATCAGCTTGTTCCTTCAACTTCTTATTCTCCTTCCTCAGTACACCCATATCTGATTGCAGCTGTTCTATTTTTTCTTCTAACTTACGAAGTTTATCTTCCAAAGTCTTCGAAACATGTTCTGCATTCTTATCTGCAATCCTGTCAAGAAAATGAGACTCCCCAAGATAAGTTTTTACAACCGAATTGATATCATCCACTTGTTGCCTTGTCAATCTCATGTCTACTTAAGATTACGAAAATTGATATTATCCCTTTTCAAATGTACTAATCACAAATCCTCAATTTAACAAACCGAACACTAGAAACGTGCCGAACTATCATACAAAATTTCACAAAAATATACGGTGCGCAAATATAACTTTTCAAAGACTTAGCACGAGAGGCGGAGAAACACGTCTTACTCTCGCGGCATATATCACATATCCTGTCACATATTGTTACATAAACCGCTTGGAGGCAACGCAGATGTGGTTCTTGAAATGCCTTTCACTTCGAGATTATGATTTATATCCATCTAAGAGTTTTGATCACGTTTGTTTGCTATTGAGGTTCGACACGAGGGGCCTCCACACCAGGAGAAGTTTGAATGTATTGAAATTTTTATTCAATTTACTCTATGATAATGTCGACTTTCTGAGCTTCTGCACGAACTTGATTTCTTTTTTCCTCAGAGGTGTACTAGAACAAGTCAAACATTTTACTTAATTATCTACAGAACCGATTTTCACGCAATCGCCGCTTGGCTTTGCATGTTCTATTGCAAACCAGGTATCAAGCTGCCGTAATTTGCAGTAGGATTCACTTGTTTCCATCATTAATGTACATATATTCAAATCTCAACTATTGAGGTATCTTGATTTCTTTCCGGTTGGAGTTCTGACACATTTGTTTCCTTGTTTAGTTATTACTCATTGTTTAGAATTTTAGTTAATTAATTAAATATTCAGCTACTGATGTTGCATATTTATGTATTTTATAATTATGTATTTTCCTATAATTGGGTAGTTACCTTTTGGAAATATATGCTAATCATTATTATTACATGTTTCATATAAGTACATACAAAATTAAACAACGCTATCCAGCAGTTTTATTGAACTACTCAAAGTACTCATTATTGCAACTGGTTTTTAGTTTCAATAATTATCTCCATACATGATCTCAGCGTTTCAATAAAATTCGTCCTATTATAACGTACACGACAGAAGAATTCCAACTAGTTTTGAAGTTAGTTTATATAATTAATTCATAACTCTTTATGTTTTCAAACAACTTGTGAAACTCTGTTAAGTAATTTCTGGAATCCACTGAATATTGATTCCTATTTGAACAAAATGGAACGCAATTTCATTTCGATCACTTTGAGATGAAAGAAAAGAACAGAGTCAAGTAACTGCTTACAAATAAATGAAAGGTGGTGTTACTCAGTTCACACAGTCACTGACCTTGTCCTCGAGGTTCAATAATTTCAGGAATTTCTCAACGTCCCTCTCCACTGCGTCTCCTCTGCAACCTTTCAGCGTGCTAAAAATATCAGATGTTCTCTTACAGTCAGGTCGTCAAACAACACGTTATGCTGGGGACACATGCCCATGCTGTCCCTCACAGCCATTGTCTGCGTCCTAACGTCATATCCGTTGATGATAGCAGTTCCTCTGGTAGGCGGGAACATCCCTAACAATGAAACAATGATTTAAAACCATCAGCTGATAACTTTAAAACATATAAGTGTATATCGCAGTTCACTTATAACAATATGAAGGTCAAATGAGAAACGAAAACAGAGACTAGTTCAAACCGAAAAAGTTTTTATAAAAGATTGAAGCATTTTGGAGGGAAATTTATATAAACATGATTATCCAAACATTTTATGAATGGCAGCATTCTCAACAATTTTTCTGTCCAGCAACGTTGATAAAAGAATGGCTTTCTGGAATAAGTTTCGAGTTCAATGATAATACTAGGGTAGTTATGTTGATCCTCCTTTACTGAATTCGATAACACTTATCTTCAACAACATGAAATGAATTGTGAAAATAATTGGAAACTCTTTACGAATAATTCAAACCGCACAAGTAAGAATCCTCAGTATAGGATATACTTGACAAATTATATTCCTTCCAATTTAGCTTGAGTGTGAAAACAAGAAAATACTGAATTTTCAACTGAAAATCCAACTTTTAAATTGATTATCACTATTATTAATCAATTTCTTCGAGTTATATTTCCTTATATATTGATTAAATATCATTTCACTACGTTCAATACTTTCGACTGTCTCACAACTTTCAGAAAGTGGAATTATTTAGAAAGTGACTCATCAGCATGGCCGCCCTAAGCGGGCGTGCAAAGCGTGCACCGCACGCGGGCACGCCAATTGAGCGACTTCTCACGTACCTAATTCAAGTCATTGTCATAATATCTATTGTTTAAGAAAATAAATATTAAGTCATAGCATTTTTTAAAATCTGACCGAATTACGTTAACACCACCATCTATTGGCATCCATCAAAACTAAGATGGAACACCAAACGTGTTTCTGCCATTCTATGGAAAACAGGACTGTTGATGTTGGGGGAATCCACTTTGAGCTTCCTCTTCAATTCGCTCGCTATGGTAGTATAGATAAATAGAACGACCGGCACAATGAAGTGCAATTATTTTGTTAATAGTCCTTTCAGGTGGGTTTCGGCTTAATTTATTGATATTGAAACTTGTCTAGTGTGATTATAATTCAATCATCCGTCAGTATGAAACAGAAGTGCAAATGAATCGTAATTATTGTAAGTATTAACCTACCTTTATTCATAGAGTTATTTATCACAATAATTACTGTTCAAGTAACATTATAAACGTTTTAGTATAAAAAATTTGTCTTCAATACTTCTTAATTTCGAAAATTCATGAGTAGGTTATGTTATAATTGAAATTGAACCTATTTTTACAAAATGTAACGTGGTATCAAAACCTATTTGTCTAACTGAACTTTTCCGCCATATTATTGTATAAAAAAAATTACTTAAGTGAAAAAATCTTACATACACAATTAATTTCAGGAACCGCAGAAATGGAAAAAACTTTCGTGAGCGTAATTTCGACAGCAAAATTGAGAAAAAGAGGTACACAAAGAGGAAATGGCGATTCTTTACGGAAATTTTGTGGCAAGACAGATAATAAGGAAACGGAATGCCACGAAGATATCGAGGTCGCGAGCTGCAGCACAGCCTTAAATCAAAGAGCTATGGGCGTAACTGAAGAGAAAGATATATGTTCTTGGGAAGAACTAAACTAAAACAAGAGAAGGTACTACTGAAGAACCTAAGCACTTTATCTTCAAAAGTAACATGCAGCACTTTTCATTATTGTGATGATCCTGGTTTGTGGCCTGCAAGTATGAGTAATGATCTTGTTCATATTTTGGTTAATCGTAGCCCGGTAAAGGCGCCCAACTGCAACTTTCTTATAAGTGATGAATGAAGAAAATTCACAAACAATTATTATTATAGAAATCTCCCCCGCGGAGAAAAAATTAAGAGAGAATAGCTTATTTACTCTATTTCGAAATATTCAATACATTGTTTTTGTCGTCAATTATTTGGTAAATCTGCTAGTAGTTTGTCTGCTTTGAGCGGTTTTTCTGATTGCAAACATTTATCATTAACATTGAAAAGGCATCAAACAAGTGTTGTTTTCACAAGCGAAAATGTGAAATCGCGGATAGAATTAAATGAAATGTTGAAAAATAAAACTACTGTACATCAGATGAAACTGAAACTATTAGAATCGTAAAAATAGCAATGTATTTATTTGATCAGTGTCTGGCATTCTGAGGGTCCTCAAAAACATTACATGATCATGATAATGGTGATTTTTCAAAAGCAATCGAAGGCGGCAACACATTCACAGAATTCAATCGTCGAAATCAGATTCCAGTCGTATGAGTCACTATTTAGGAGATCAAATTCAGAATGAAATAAATGAATTGCTCGCCAAGACTAAGTTTTTTTAGCAATAGTTTGAACATGAAATTTTAAATAGTTTGGACACAAGAAAGTTGATAGGAAATTTCTCAAATTTAAAGGAAAGAAGAGTACACTTTTTGTAGATAAATAGAAATAGAAAACGTAAGTTCAAAATTTTTCATATTAGTGGACAAAAATAACAAATTAATTGTAGAATATTATATTGAATTAAGAATGAATGTTCTATCTTCGTTTAGTTTTTTTTTCCTCGCCATAATAAAGAAAATGTAGGAAAGAATTATCTTTTTTTGACAAAACTCTTATAGTCGGGCGGCATAATCGGAATTGCACGCGGGCGACGAAGCAGCTAGCGGCGGGCCTGCTTATCAGCTTGATACTGACATGATTTTTTCAAAAGCTTCATTTGGTGGATTAAATATTCAGTTGAAAGTAATTTGGGCTCAATCAATCGATAACATAACATTCTCTCAATATTATTTCATCTGAGATATAAATATTGAATAATGTTGTATTTGAGGGCAGTACAAATGAGTTCTTCGGAAATTGCTTCTCAAAACTGCATTTTTCCTTCGCAGATACTTAGGAAAGAGATGAGTTGTCTTTCATTGCATTATAATAACATAATATGTGCACCGTACCTGCCAGCATGGACATCGTTGTAGTTTTGCCTGCGCCGTTATGTCCCAGTAAAACCGTTATTTGATCTTCGTATAGATTTAACGAGATTCCCTTGACAGCATCATTGGGGCCGAAAGATTTCCACATATTTCTTATCTTGATACCAGCCTTTAGGTCGAGAGGATCGTCTTCGAAATATTCCGTGTTATTTCGATTCAATAGAGATTCGTCTGCAATAAAATGAAATCTTGAAAAGTCCATATAATAAATGAAATAATGGTGTATGGAAGGAAAGTTACAGACAAGTATGACATCAAGAGGAAGCAGAAAGTTACTGTGACAGTGCAAAAACTTCATGACAACAAATTTTTGGAATGATGTTCTCGAATGCTCGAATTTCTCAAAACTGTTAACTCAAAATACAAAGCAATTAATATTTATTATTATTATTATTATATATATATATATATATATATATATATATATATATATATATATATATATATATATATATATATATATATATATTATTATATATATATATATATATATATATATATATATATATATATATATATATATATATATATAATCCGACCGCAACGTTATTTTTGAACACTATCCATCTATCATCTATATATCTATCAGGTGAAGAATCATAATGAAAGTACAATCCAGAGCCATAAAAACACTAAATAAAATTACAGTAAAAACCATTCATTTCCACAGTTGACTCATGTTTTTGAAACTGAATGACATTTTTAATCTGTAATATAATAATGAATCGCAAAATGTGTTGGTAAGCGCATAACTCAACAACGCTTGGACCAATTTTGTCAATTCTTTTTTTAAATGTTCGAAAAATTTCCGGGAAAACTTTGAAAACAGACCATTCCTTTTTCCCATACAAACGTTTTCAAACTAAAATGTAGAGTCAACGGCTGGGCCGATTTCACATTTTTTTGTTATGTTTTGTTGTGAAGAATACTTAATTAATAATATAAGTAAGAAATAATTATCAATTCTCAAAAAGAGGATGTAAAAAAACTGCTTATCTTATCAAACATCACGGCTAGTTCAGAGCTATCACGAATAATATTAAAACTTCAATTCAATATAAAATTTTGTTAAGTTAGACTAACATACACGTTACCAACATAGCACGTAGTATATTTGATTATAAAGAACATTACATGGTTTTCTTTAGTTTACAGTTGAACGGAATCGAAGGAATTGAAATAAACAATATGAAAAGGTTGCGTTTAACTCTCTTCGACCTACCTTTAACTATAACGTTGAAATATAATACAGTTCACAGAAAATCATTGCTATTGGGCCAATGAACGTTGTGTGTCAATATTGCAAGGCAAAGTTTAATTGTTATTGATAATAAAATACTACCAATGATGCGACAAAATACTTCGAGAAGAGTCAATTCAAATAGACGCTGTTGGTACAGCCACCAGAACCACTATTTTAATAGGTTTCCGGGAATGGACTAAATTCTGAACATTTTTTGACTTATATCCAGCAAATATCTCATACAATTAATGATGAGATATATGGGACAAATACTTGATACGAAATTAGGAACATGCCTTGCAACATGTTGAACGGACAGGTTAATAACTTTCAATACGTCATACGTGTTAATATAGGAATTTTTTGATAATTCGACTGATTCCAAATAAATAGGAGCACAAATAGTTGGCTCAGTTTTTCAAAAATATTCAGAGAAAAATAAATGGGCGTACAAAGTTTGGCGGGTCAGCTAGTAATAAATAAAATTATCAATTTATCAAGTTGTGAATAAAAAGAGAGTAACATAATGAATCAATAATAGATTTTACTCACCTGTTACTTCAAGAGATGAAGCTATTTGGAAACACGTATATAATTAAAATTGAACAATAATATTTTTCAGTGACGTGAAATAATTTCTTCACTTAATATCATTCAATTATTGCATTTTCAATATCTTTTCACACAGTAACACATATTCATGTTACTTTTCGTTAGATTATATATATATATATATATATATATATATATATATATATATATATATATATATATATATATATATATATATATATATATATATATATATATATATATATATATATATAAATTCTCAGGGAGCTGTCTACACAAATGTTGACAACGAAAACACAACCCATCACCTTCGAGAGAGAATATTAAGTGCCCTCAATATTCACTCTCGAAAGTGTGTATGAGTAACTACACTAGATATGGGGCAACCTTTGACATGTTGTGGGCCAAACTTTAGTGGGCCGCGTTTAGAAAGTACATAGTGCATTTTAAAGTCGTGTTCATAATTTTTAGTGATATATAGGAGACATGAAATAATAGGACGATGTTATTTTAATACAATATATTAAAATAAAAGACTGAAATGAAAAAATAGGTAAAAACATTATAATTGAATTGTTAAAAATTCGGAATTACTACAAACTACTATAATTACTCGTAAATATAGCGACAGCGAAATCAATGAGACACTTTGGCTTGAATTTGGGAAACTAACCGATCGATGTCTGGATCAATTTCATTGATACAAAGACGTTACGAATTTTCCAAATTATCGTCAGTCAGTACGATTATTGGATTCATTAACTTTCATCAATTCCATTCTTATTCTCAGAACAAAAAATACTGAAAACTTCAAACATACACTTCTTGATGAATTCTCCTTCGACAAATGGTTTTAATGACTTTGCTGATTTTGAACTAACTATAAAACTAGGTTTCATAACATTATCAAGTTGTGTTCTTTGTTTATGAAACATTTGCTGCTGTTTTTCCAAATTTACGGTAAGCTTCTGGATTTTGTCGTTTCCTATTTGTCCTGTAAGTGAGAGCAGCGTAGGATGCTTAGTTGATTATTGCCTATTTATATTGAATTCTTTCATCACTGAAATAGATGCATTACACAGCAAACAAATAGGGCTTACCATTGTACAAGATGAAAAAAAATTCCTCAATGCATTTTTCTTGAAACTGGCGACCCTATACATTTACTTTTCGTTTCTTTCCACTAAACATCATGTTCGTTCCTTTTTCGAAGGAATGGTTTAGAATCGTTTAGTACAGAACCTACAATACAATTTCAAAGCAATCTTTTGTTGCGCCGCCAATGAGGCGACAAACATTAAAGGCTTTGATGTTTGCCGCCCTACTCTTTGATGATCGTCGCCACCTGGTTTGCTAGCTCACTTCATTCCGTGAGTATGAATACGTAAGTAGTGTAATATTTTTTATTGGGTTTTTCAAAATGTCTCAAATTCCAGGATAACTCAAATTTGTTCAAATCAACATATTTCTTCTTTGGTTTCTCTAAACTAGATGGTTCTTCTAGATGGGCCGGACCAAATCTTAGAGCGAGACGGGTGTTGCCCACATATCAGCTCCACAGAGCCAATGTGGCAGCCTGGATGTGAGCAGATGTATTCAGCAGGGTGTAAGTTTCGCTGGCGTAAGTCATCGCTGGTAATAGGCATTGGTGAAACACTTTGCTCTTTAAGGATAGTGGCATATCTGATTTGAAGAAGTGTTTCAGTAATCCAACTGTACCCCAAGAGGTTCTGGTTCTTTGCATGATCTCCGGTGTAATATACCCGTCTCCCGTGATGATCTGTCCCAGATATGTGTAAAACGCTGCTATTTCTAATGGGATCCGTCCACCTCCATTTGCTTCCTGATGCAGAATGGGTTCAGCATCATCTTTGTTTTTGCGGTGTTTATTTCCAGACCTATCTCTTTGCCCGCGATGTTCAGTTCATTGATGCGCTCTTGAAGATCGGTAGCATCGTGGGTGAACTGGACTATATCGTAACCGAACCTCAGGTGTCTAAGGTAGTTATTTCTTGATTCTAGGTAATTTATCTTGATTCCTTTTACGCTCCACTCCAGTTTTTGGGGAGAACGGGTCTCCCTGTCTAACGCCTCTCATTATTGGCAATTTTCCGAGTATTCGTTTATGTTGATAGTTGCTGTGGCATATATAATATATATATATATATATATATATATATATATATATATATATATATATATATATATATATATATATATATATATATATATATATATATATATATATATATATATATATATATATATATATATATATATATATATATATAGTTCAAAGATTCACAGGTATATATATATATATATATATATATATATATATATATATATATATATATATATATATATATATATATATATATAAATATAATATAAATATTCATTTTTTATTAAACCCTTTGGTTTATTTTAAATTTGCAAGATTGCCAGGTTAGGTGTCAATGACATTAGTCAGTTCCTTTTACTATTTAATCCTCAACATTTCGTCTCTTATTTGGAGACTTCTTTAGGAGGTTCTACAACATAAAAGTACAGAACTAAAGTCTTATATTATTCCGAAATCAAACAGAAACAAAAACAGAAATACTTACAAGATGGAACTAGTCACAACAGTTAAAATATATAAACTTTCGACACATCGGTGAAGCGGAAAAAGCAAACAAGAACAAAAGGTCTGGCGTGCCGAACGAGAACTACGGAAAAACTGAGATAAAACAACACAACAGGTGTACTGCACATACCATCATCATCTCAGACGTTTAACAATATTACAGTAAATATAACTCGTCGTGTCCGTATCTCTCTTAAAACTAATAGAATTAACATTCTTATTAATGTGGAACATTTCAAGAATAAGCTAAATTTATACGTGCTTTCATGTTCCAAAATTTTAACTTCATACAAGGAATTTTATAAATAACATTATTCGTGTTTGACTTTTGGAAACACATAAGAGGTCGTTAAAGGGTTATACTTTGCCAATCTGTTCATGTATATAAGGAATCTTTTTAAATTTTAAATTGATACGAGTTTCCTCAGTAGGGCCATCATAAAATTGTGTGCTAAAAATTAAATTTTGCAGAATATGTTTTGGATATCCGTTATTCTGAAAATGGAAAACAGTTTCCTCAAATTATCTCTACGGAATCTTTCATCACAAACTCGCAAAATTCTATTCTTCATAGCAGTAACCAAGTTCAATTTTTGACTTGTTGAGTGGTTGAAATAATAATTCAAAAATCTTTCCGAAGCAGTAGGTTTTTGGTACCAGTTTAAAACGAGCCTATTATCATCCATCATCCAGTCTTATTACCAATGTATCCAAAAATGGCCCACTATAGTTTTCCAAAGTAACAGTGAACTGTAAATGATTATTGTAGAATTAAAAATCTTTAAAGATGTTGCAATTTCCGATTCAGGCACAGCGCAAATGATATCATCTACGTATTCGTAAATGAAGGCATTTCGAAATGTAAAACGTTGAATAACAATATCCAACAAATAATCAAGAACTATCTTGGCCAAAATTGGAGAATAGGTGATCCCATAGGAGTACTAAATATTTTTAAGTAGAACTTTTTTTGACAAGGAAAATAGGTGTTCTCGAAAATAAACCGGATCAACATTAAAAAGTTTTACTTTGTGATTGAACTGTGACCTTCAATTAATTCCCATTTCTGTTCAAACTTTCAATTTTTTGATGTCTTTCAAAAGTCAAGGACCAAACACCGGTCCACTACACGAATACTGTTATTTATAAAATTCCTTGTACTGGTTGTCTTGGGGTATATTAGACAGACCAAACAGTGGTTGAAAAAAAATCGGATGACACAGCACAGGAGTGACATTCGTATAAAACAATTGTCTTGCGGTGTTAAAATTTTGGAACATGAAGCACGTATAAATGTAGATTGTTCTTGGAAATGTCCCACATTAATAAGAATGTTAATTCTAATAATTTTGAGACAACCACGGACATGACGAGTAATATTTACTGTAATATTGTTAAACTTCTGAGATGATGATGGTAGGTGCAGTACACCTGTTGTGATGTTTCATCTCAGTTTTTCCCGTAGTTCTCGTTCGGCACGCTAGACCTTAATTGTTATTGTTTGTTTTTTCCGCTTTACCAATGTGTCGAAAGTTTATATATTTTAACTATTGTGACTAGTTCGATCTTGTAAGTTTTTCTGTTTTTGTATTTCGGAATAATTTAAAATTTTAATTCTGTACTTTTATGTTGTAGAGCTCCTGAGAAAGTCTCTAAATAAGAGACGAAATATTGAGGATTGAATATTAAAAGAGACTGACTAATATCATTGACCACTAACCTGATATACTTGAAAATTTCTTATATATATATATATATATATATATATATATATATATATATATATATATATATATATATATATATATATATATACAGAACAATGATAAAAGGAGTATTGCCTTGCAATTTGAATAGAAATGTTATGGGTTATAGGCAAGAAAGGAGGTCACTATAAATAAATTTTAACCAATTTGTTTGCCTGGTGTATATTTCAACTGTGTTTACAGTCTTCATCAGGACTCTAAAAACATGTTTAAAAAAGATGTTTACACAGATATCATGATAACATTCAGTTTAAAAACCAACATTTCTATATATATATATATATATATATATATATATATATATATATATATATATATATATATAATGAGGGTTGAATGAAACACAATTCTCACAACTCCAAAATTTGGTTCAATTAGCTACCGGTTTCGCGAAGTATTATTCGCATCATCAGGCTTCAGAGGGAGTAGACCACACTAGTCAAGTATGAGGACATGTGGCTTGTCATTCAATTTCCATCATGTCTGACATGTGAATTTTGAACTATATTTCATATATATATATATATATATATATATATATATATATATATATATATATATATATATATATATATATATATATATATAATTCCTGATTTTTGGGACATTCAAATATACCTATTGTACCTCTAAAACACAAAATGAACGTTTTTAGCTCAATCAATCAAGATATCAGTGGATTCATTTTGAATAGGCATCGAGTCCTTGCACAAACATTCGTGAAAATTTTCGAATGATTGTAAAACTAAGGAAACTAGACGAAAATCTAAAGAATTGTTCGTTACACTAGATCTATGTTTTGGGGGACTTACCTACCTAATATCAACAACCTAATATAACTGAGTTTTATTCAACTATTAGTTCAGTGTCATCAATTTGTCACATTCGAACGAATATAAATACCTGTATTCATAGCATTGTAAAAAACAGACCAATGGTGTCAAATACCACTGACGATATGACCAGATTGAAAGTCCATTTTTTTCATGAAATTATTAGAAAATAATTGTTTCGAGTAATTCAATTGAGAGTAATATGGCTTTTTTTTTGATAGAACGTTGATAAAACATTTTCATGTATTTTTACCGCTCAACGATGACACTAATATGTGACAGGAAGTAATGTGTTTCGTTCTTTTTTGAGTCTTTCCATATAACGCCCATGCTAGAACAACAGGAATTGTTCAGGTTTCAAAACCGACTTTGCTCGTTATTCAACCTATATAGAATGTACGAGTTCTGTTACAATTAAACGGTGAATTTGAAATGTTTGCGAAAAGTATTTATTTATTCATCAATATCCATTTTGTCCGCTTCAAAGTAATCTCCCTCAGATATAATGAACTTTTACCAGCGCTTCTTCCAATTCTCGAAGCATTTCTGAAGGGCGCTTTTCGGTATGGCCATCAGCTAATTCTTCGATTCCGACTTTATCTCTTCAATTTAGGCAAAACGATTTCTCTTTCATTGGTATCTTCAGTTTTGGGAATAGAAAAAAATAACAGGAAGCAAAATCTGGGGAATACGCTGGTTGAGGCATGATGACGGTGTTGTTTTTGGCCAAAAAACAGAAACAAGCATTGATGTGTGAGCTGGTGCATTATCGTGATGCAGAATCTATGATTTGGTTTTCCACAATTCCGATCGTTTGAGCCGTATTGCTTCACGCAAACGTTGCATACGTTTCTTGTAGTATTCCTTATTAACCGCACGACCTGTTGGTAAGAACTCATGGTGCACCACGCCGTTGTAATCGGAAAATTCAAAGTTTCTTTTGAACAGACCCCGTATATCGAGAAAAAAATGGCGAATGTTCATCGCATTAAAACGAAAATATCAGTCTGATCACTGCATCTGAAATACCGGAATATTCAAAGGTGTAGGGACTTGAAGATTCCACAAACACTGGGGCAATAATATAAATTAAAAGTTAGACGTTTGTAATGAGTTGTGAAATTAATTATCACCGTTAAAAACTCCGAAAAGTATATAAAGTAAATTAAATTCGCTTAGTTCTATTGAAACGTAAAAAAATGTATCACCAATTCTGCTGCGAGAAATCAATTGACAGTTTCAATGCATAATATTCTCAGACGTTGGATGAAATTTTGAAAGCTATATTTGATAAATTAGAAAAAAAAGAGTAGTTGTGTTAACTTACCTTCATATGGACTACTAAGGCACCAATAGTCTCTCGTAAGGAAAAAGTACCACTTCTGAGGAACGCCAAATTCTCCTGGATATATAGCCTCAACATACAAAGCAATCAGAAGGTAGAAAAACAAATCGAAGTACATCATCAACAGGATGCCTCCGAAAGAAATGTTCATTTGTTCGTTGGAACTGAAGAGATTACTCCAATCAACTCCTAAAATGTTATAAAATATGAATATTATACCTCATAATTTCCAGATTTTCAATAGGAGGTCCATAACCGTGACTTATGCAATGGTTTGTTTATAAAGGTTTGTTAGTATAAAGGTTTTGAACGTCTGAATCGACCACAATAATTTTTTGTATTGGTTAAGTACGAGTATATTGAGTAATATCTGAACAGGGTTGAAGATTTCCCAACATTTAAAGGGTAAAGGGCTAATGATTGAGAATATTCTACATTATTTATGCTGGTGAAAAATGTCAACCGAAAGAGCGCGACTAAAATTTATTTAATTAAATCTAATATCGCAGATCTTGTCGACATTTTCATGAATTGTAAAATTTTTCAGACCGTTTTCTTTTTTTTTTTTTCATTCTGAGAATGTGAACATTTCTTATATAGATATTATTAATAATAATAATATGTCTTTATTTAGCATCCAGGCACAGCCATATATCAACTTATATATACATAATTCAAAATTCACAATTTCAATTATTTTATTGAAAGACAATCCTACAAAAAAAGATATAGCCAAAAGATATTGCCAAATCTTGTCAAGTATTTGGCTCAGAATACGAATTCTATTTTTCTGTCCATCGCCATTTTGAAATTTCGGAAAAAAGATATTAATTCGGGGAACAATTTTTTGTCATCGATATCCATTAGAAACTTGTAATACAAAACCTGAAAGCATTTATTTCTTGTAAAAACCCCGGCTCCTCTAAATTTCCTAGTTATCCTAGTTATACTAAGGTATTGTTGTTGAACGAATTATTTTGCGATATGAATATAGATGTCTAAAAATGTGGTTCATTCAGACTTTCGAACTAAAAAAGTGATCATCCTCTTTCAAAACTGTCAAATACAAATAAATGAGAAGTGTGCTTTAGACCAAACGACTGAAGTGAAAAGAGTTTCACCTCAGATACAAGGTAACCGGTTCAACACTCAACGAGCAACTGGAGGTTAACAACTCCTCACTAGTTAACCTTAAGTTAAATATTAAGTTGGGTAAGGATATATGAATAAAGCTATTTTATTTTGAATGATAATATGATACACTTTTTTCACCCTTATTAGGAATCATCAGTCATATTCAATTAAGCAATCAAAAATCGATGACTTTCGAAACGCCCCCAGGTCCTATATTCGTAAGCGGAAAACATTATTTCGTGAACTAATCACGTAAGCTCCCTCTATCGAAGAAAAGGCGTGTAAACTCTCTCTAGCATTCTAGATTCCTCCTCCTGACAACATTAGTGAGAGGCTTTGTAGACATCTCACTAATACACCCCAGAGCTTTGTCTTCAATGTGCAAGTGTCAAATTGTCCGCAATGTGTACGAATGATCACATGCCTTATCGTTCCATATCACACCCAGGAGGGCAAAAAGATGACTAGTTTCGAGATTCACGAATCATTGTGTAGACAACTCCCTGAGAGTTTTTTTTGAAATACTTCGATATTGCGGACACTCTATCAGTGAGTGAATTTGCAACCCGTCTATCATATATATTCCGTAGTTATCTTTCAGATTAAGTCCTTTTGTTGTACTAGTCTGTGATTAGTGAACCACCATCTTTTCTGATTATTGTCTTTTTCTGTTATTTTCTTCCATTTCATTCGTAAACTGGTGCCTATTATAATTCGAACTGAAGTCTCTATAATTCTTCATCTTCGGGATTTTTCGTAGTTATGCAATCGTCTACATATCTCTCAAAGAAATTTGGTTTATTCCGTTAATTATACCCTACTGACGGTTCTAGATCTTCTAAACTAAATTGATTATTAATGAAGAGGTTGGCGAACCCATTTCAGGGCCATATATTTGTGAATTAAATGAAGTTTCAAACCTAAAACAAGTCGACCTTAAGCAAATTTGGTACAACAAAAAGACTATGTCAGAAGGATATCTAAACTACGATTCGCTTGTACCTGTGAAATATAGAGAACGTGTTGTAATATGATGAACGTAAAGCAATAAACAAAATTTAATTTAAAAAAATTTAAACTTTCAAGGAAAATATTGAAAAAAAATAACAAATATGTAAATGTTAATATTGAAATTTTCTTTTACAAGAATACACCAGCTTTATAATTGAAAATATTGAAAAAAAAAAAATAACAAATATGTAAATGTTGATATTAAAATTTTCAAACTAATTACTCAGGAAAATATTGATCAAAAAAAAATAACAAATATGTAAATGTTGAATATTGAAATTTTCTGAAACTAATTACTCAGGAAAAGAATACACCAGCTTTATAATTGATCATATCAAGTAAATAATAGTAATGATAGTGAAGTGAACTACAAAAGAATGCATTTTATACATAATATTTCCATAAAACTAGTAATGTCGTGAAAAATATAATATAATGATAAGCCACAGACCGAACAACATAAAAGGCTGTAAATTTACTAATATGATAACAAAAATTGTACAACGAGATGAAACATAAACTAAATACGAGATAACTCGCATTTGCAAGCTGTTGTAAAAAATATAATCGAGCAATTACATTCAACTGATTCCAATGATACAAAAATCATCAAAAGTGAAAGGCGCCATTGAAAAAGAATAATATTAGGAATGAAAGTTATTCAAATAGAAGGAAAAAGTCAATGAATTCAAGAGCAGACTTAGAGAACTTGGAATAAATTTTATAACATTATCATTCAGCGAGACAACAACTAAGAAGCGAGTGAGATATAATTTTATCATATATTTGTGATTGTTAGGTTATTATTCACATTATTTTGAGTATGACTATCGCCTATGTCGAAACTGTTAGTGATATTTGGTGCCCACTTAGTTTAGGTTGGCAACGCGCCTGACACATGTCAGTAGTAGTGAAGTAAGCGTATATAACAAATGGCGTTTTTAAAAAGTTCTGTATCGTATACACTGTAAACACTATTAACCTTAAGTTGTACTATTAATATATTATATTGCTTATTAGAACAGTTGTATTAATAGCCCACTCAACTCTGACAGAAACACGTGAACATTTTTCCTAAATATTTGTGTTTGTGTAACCATTGATTCAAATATTTCACTCATCAAAAAACATTATTGAAAATTACTCATTTAAATATATAGAACTATCACACTCCAAATATTCACCTTCTAACAAACTTTATTCATTCACTCAATGTATTAACCTAGTCAAACATTCTTGAAGAATTTCAAACTGAACTTTTACCTTTCATTTGTGCTTCATACATGGCAATAATATCAAATCCGTAAGCCATTGCACTGGTTACACTGAGTGAAGTGAAGTACTTCAGGAGGCTGCTTGATTTTACGTAATTTCCATTTCTTATCACGATATAGGGTACAAGGGATATAACCCATAAAATTCCAGCAATGGAAGCTGCTCTGTTAGCTGAAATAAATGCCGAAATGTTCCAAATGAAGATTAAAAACATAAAAGAACAAGTTCATCTTCTGAAAAATAGTTTATCATATTTGTTTTTTTCAAATTAATTTTAATTGGAATTATTTATACAAAAAAAATCTACACACCTCTGGAGAAGAATACACTCAATGCGAAACAAAACGTTATGATACAGGAAACGTAAAGAAGAAAGAAGATAAACAGCAGTAGCCAGTTGGTGTGTTGAAATATCGCTCCCGTAGATGTCTTCCATTTCATCATCACTACCATCACTATGGCGATAATAAGGAAAGGAACCATCATTTTGCAGAACCAAGCTGTCCAATGGAGCCACGTTGGCAAACCCATCATTTTCATGGATTCCTAAAAGAATCAATATTTTAAAGCTAAAATTAACATTTATTGGATGTATTTTTTAATCCAGCTCATGGATTTCTGGTAGATTGATATTATACACAAAAAATTCTTAGATATATTATTATCTGTCGAAAAACATCTACCCTCCTAAAAAGAGACATACATTTCACTTTGAAACTAAGATTCTGTTTGAGCTTTATGTGTTGGGTTAATTAATTCTGCTGCCATTATAGAAGGAAACAGGTTTATAACACCAGAAAAAACTTCTTTTGAATTAGGGGTAATTCGAATACTTTGAAATCGATGTTGGTAAGTCTGAACTTAAAAATTCATTTATTTTTTCATGGTGAATTCATGTGATACACAATTCCATACATAGGGTAATATTTTTTGTGAATTTTCAGAAACACTTATAACAAAAATGATCTGGAATTCATAAGCGTGATAATAATGGTTTGATATTTTGAAACTTGATTGTACTGACATAGTTCGATTCACACCATTTCAGAACATTCCACAAGTTCTTGGAAATTGAAAGCATTAGTATGAGAGCTGATTCGAGGCACTTTGAAATTGTGTTCGACACCCAGATTTCTTGTGTTATTTGTGCACAAGGCTGATACCTAGCCAGAGAGTTGTGGAAGTTTGCCAACCCCTTATTTTTTTTGAAATTGGAATTTGAAAACAAAGAGAAATGTTGTAGCGTTTAGAAATTTCAAAATGATTGAGTTGAGTCTTAAAACCACTGAATTTATGGTAAATACGACAACTTTCGAGTATTACGGTATTATCAAGTAAAATAGGCGAAACTAGTTGTAGTTACAATAAATTCTATGGTTTTAAGACTTAAAGCTTATTGAAGTTTTATTTAAAATGAACTGCCACACAGTTAACATTTTATCTATCAATTTTATTAAATATTTAATGTTATTTCATGAGCTACCACCTGCATTGAGACCGCCAGCAACATCATCAAGGCAATAACTGCCTTAAGAAGACCAACAGAACAACAAGGATGCTTCATGATGAAATGAGAAAATCAATGCTGAAATCCAACAAAACATATCACCCTAGGAAGCCGATTTTGTCCAAGCTCAGTTCTTCGAAAATACTAGGTCAGATTGTTTACGATCTTGATACAAGCGTTATGCCCGAGTTCGTTGATGATGCTGTGTGTTTGGAGTCCCTACAAACAGTCATCTACTGTGTATTGAAGCCAAAACACGAGCGTGAAACGAAGGCAAGGAAAAAAGAAAAGAAAACCTCCTACCATTCTGGCAGCAGAGATTTCTGAAGAAAATTGACGAACTGAGTAAACACATGGACAGCTAACAAGCAGAAACAAGAACGTGAGAATTCGAGAAAAATGTTGCATCCATAACAACAAAAACTCAAATGAATACATCACCGCCGTCGATGCCTTGATACTCAAAAAGTATCCATTTACGCAGGTCGTTTGATGAGGTGCTAGTAAAGCAATAGAAGAAAAGAAGACAAAAGGGTTGTTTGTGAGATCCGAAAAATCTTTTTGAAGAACTTTCGTTGGCAATTAATCTGCAGCTAACAACGCCAAAAAGTACTCCACCAAAGAAGCCATTCATCATTTTTGGAGTGAACACATGCTTATTCAAATAGTCATGCAGGAAGAATAGAGGAGGATAAAATGTACTACAACACTTACAATGAGATGAGTAATTCACATTCAGGCACTATAGAGAAACTTCAAGTTGTTATTGGAAATAGTCACAACTGGAAAGCGCCCAGACCTGACGGCCTATATAACTACTGGCTCAGAAACCTGTGGTGCACTCACGTAAAAATGACAATCTTTCTCAATGACTCAATTCTCAAATAACTCCAGTTCTCCTGATACAGGTAGAATATATCTCCTAATATGTATACTCCATACATATTAAACGATTTTTCAGACGAAACGAAATACAAAGTAATTACGTCTCACCTAGTTCACAGAAAATACGAACACTTCGACCGAAATGGTATCATTGCGGGATATCAACACAAGGGATGCACAAAAAGCGATATGGGTTGTGAGGAACAACTCAACAGACTCTGTGATCTGCAACCAGGCCTTGTCTAAGAAAAGGAACCTGTTTTTGGCATCCATTGAATAATAATAATAATAATGATAATAATAACAACAATAATAATTTATTGTGAAACATTCCTCATTTGTACATATTACATTCATTCAATTAATATGGTAATTACTATTGAAAAGAATGGTCATAAGAAAACCGAATTCAGTTTTAAATTTGATATTCCATCCAGTCAAAAATCTTTGTTCAATTTTAAATGGAATTCACTATGGTAATCAACGACATTCGAGAAAAGAAAAATGACCTTAAAAAAATTAATCCTTCAATAGAAATTCATCACCTGAAGGATAGTCGTAGTCAAAAACTAAACAAACATATGATAGATAAACTGATTCACAAGAATACATAGGAATTCAAGACACAATTGAACACAAGAAAGCATTTGATTCAGGGCCTCATGAGTGGTGAAAATTTACAAAACTGACTATGTACGTGGAATACCACAATACACACAAATGAAATCAGCTGTTATATATCGACATATGCCATACCAATACAGAGGGGGATATTTCAGGGAGGCCCATTGAGTCCTCTTTGATTCTGTTCTGCATTGAATGGTCTATATGGCAGATTGAACTCTACCAACAACGTATTCTCACACAAATATAACAATTCGAAAACCTTTAAAGTCAATCATCTACAGTATATGGAAGACCTGAAACAGGTGAATATCACCATGAAACAATTGGATCAAATGTTTAATTTTGTTGATGGATTCTCCACCGATATAAAAGTGCAATTTGGCATGAATAAATGTACATTGAGAGTCAGAAACCGACCAAATTCATCCGGAGCAATTTCAAGTAGGAAATGAAGTTCACATCGAATCAATGCAAGAGAGAAATACCTATAAATACTTAAAAATGCAACAATCCAAAGAATAAATAATCGTTCAATGAAGGAAAAGATCTCCATTAAATTCACGAAGCGAGTGAGAGAGGTGCTGAAAATGAAACTTGACAGTGAACATCTCTCAAGGCAATCAACACCTACCCCCTTTCGTTCTTGTGTACTCATTTGGAATAGTAAAGTGGAGCAGAACTGATGTTGACAACGTGTAGCGAAAGATCAGAACTCTCCAAACAAAGTTTAATAACGACCATCAAAAAAGCGTATTAAAAAGATTACCCTACCAACACATGGGGGCGGTAGAGGATTGACAGATTTCGCTAACGTCACCTCTTAAACTGAGCAAAGGCGAGGTTACAGGTTTTCATAAAATCAATAACGAAAATCTACAGAGTTGGGAAACCTCTTGCACGGAACGCACGCTAATGAGACTGCGAAGGAAAATGTCGACAGAAGTCGAACTACTAGTTGGTCTCAGGCAGAATGTTTCCCGAATCTGAAGTCACACTTGCTATTCAAGACCAGGTGGTTCTTACCCGTAATTACCTGAAAAACGTCGTTTAACACCCAACCGAGTATCTTGGGAAAATTTATGATTTGCCCCAAAATTTAGTAGGGATCCCGACTTCATCATAGTAACCAATCGGCGCTGTCGAAGGTCACAAATGATATTACACGTTACACGTCCTATAGACGACTCTTCGAAGACATTTTCGGTACTCCTAGATCAAAGTAAAGCGCTTGATTAGGTGACGCCATTGCTTTTCCTGGCGAAGCTCAGATCTGTAGGTACCTCTACAAAAACTTGCAAATGGTTTGAGAGTTATCTCACTAATCGACACCGAATCTCGAATTACAATACTAAATTTTTAATAGTGTTGGCGTCCACTTGATGTAAATCCATTACAATCTGTAAGCATCTGAAGAAGTCGTTTGTAACGACAAAACGCGTCATGCAATGTAGTGAATAAAGTGTAAATCATAAGTTCCAGTGTTCGAATTTAGGTTTATATTCAATTGCAATACCAAATGGTCACAGAAACACTGGCTCACACTAGTAGCGTAGTGGGTTTCATCTTTTTCTCAATATAATCTTCTGATCATCCATCCATAGTTCGAAGCGACAGCTATCATCTCTATGCCGATGACTCACAACTTTATAGCTCTTCCGGAACCAAGAGTTTTAAACTTGTATCGTCGCAATAATCTCAAAGATATACGACGCAATTAAGATTTTTTTTGTAATAGTGCAGCAAAAATGGTCTTGGTATAAATTCCAGTATACCCAGAATATTACCATAGCTAATTTTAGGAATCGAGAAGTTTCGTCGATGTTACAATTCATGTGGTATATGAGTTAAAAATGAATGACTATGACTTGGAGTACTTGAATAACACTAATAATCTTGGAGTAGTTATAGATGACTATTCAAATTTCGAAGAACAGGTAAATAAGATTGTTCAGACCTGTTACTTCTGAAAGCTCTCTACTATGTGGGAACCCATTTTGCTTCTGATGTAAAACTCAAATTGGTTCACAGCTTTGAATACCTATAGATCGACTACTACAACTGAAGTATTCTATACCTATAGAAGACATAGTCTTCTATAGGTTTTTTAAACAAGATAACAAATATGAACAACAAAAATACAAAATGTTGGAATGAGATTTGTTCTCGGATTCTGGAGGCGAGAAGATGCGACACCGTATTTGTCTGTGACGTCTGAAATGAAAATCACCTTAAGAGTTCATGACACGTTTCGAATGTTCCCTTTTTTCTAATGTCTGAATATAAAAATAGCTTTTATAACGCGTGACATCTCTAGTGAACAGGATGTTATTCCTTTTCTGAGTGAGTATTTGGCCTTAAATATCCGTTCGTATTAACTTCAGTTTTATGTTATGTATATATTCTAATTCATGTAAGGGTGAAAGAATGCTTCGGCGAAACCTTACCTTCGTGTATTTGAATGTTTGAACTCACACTATAAACTCATTCATTATTGTTATTACTGATGCTTGCCAATACACTTGTACACTTGTGCACTTGATTTGAATCGTTTGAATCACTTCCACCGGACTTCCACTCCAGACAAAAGTCTGAATGGAGACTTTCCATATACTCCTCCAAGTTCAGTTTGTAACCTGTGTTGCTTCATAATGGCAACCGTCTACCTTACATTCCTATTGGCCATGCGGTTCACATGAAGGAGAATTATGCAAACTTCGTAGACCTCCTAGATTCATTCAACTTCCTGGAATATAAGTGAAAAATCTGCGGGGGCTTCAAACTGATTGCTGTACTCTTAATGATGCAATTAGGGTATACGAAATACTGATGCTTTATGTATGTGGGATAGTAGGAATAGAAAATCCCATTATATTCAAGCAGATTCGCCTGCAAGAAATCTTAACCCTAGTGAGAAAAATGTAATTACCGAGTCACTTGTAGATCCAAAAAATGTTCTGCTTCCACCGTTACATATCAAGCTGAGCTTGATGAAGAATTTTGTCAAAGCCATGAACCGAGAAGGCTTTCAAATACTTTATAGACAAATTAAGTCATGCAAAGGTCAAGGAAGACATCTCTGTTGAGCCACAAATACTCCAACTTGTAAAGGACATTGGATTCGATTCAGTTTTGGAAGGAAAGAAAAAAAAGCTTGGGAAGCTCTCGAGGAAGTTATACATGGATTTTCACGAAACAGAAGAGATGATAACTACCTCCAATTGGTTACCGAACTTCTACAAAAATACCACCAACCCTGCTGCAATATGTCCCTAAAAATCCATTTTCTCCACTCTCATCTTGAACTTTTTCCACCCAATTGCAGAGATGTCCATAATTGTTTCATTTTATGAAACTTTATTTCTATGATAGAAAGAAAATATCAGGGCCACTGAAATGAAGCAATGCTTGCAGATTACTGCTGGTTTAAATGTAGAGATGCTCTAAGGAGACCTACAAGAGGAATGCTAAAAGTTCGCGATCAAACGAATCAGTTTAATATTCGTAGATCTAAACAACTAGAGAGTGTTTTTTGAAGAATTTTGAATTTAAATATCATGAATTATAGTGTAATTACTCATGTTGTTAGCATATGTAATTCATGTTTACCAATTTCTTAAAAACAATAATTTACATTACGTTCGTTACAATCATTTACATAGCGAAAAATGTAGAGCAAAAAAAATTTTTTGTCATATTCGTTTTCTTAACAACATTAGTAAGAATTGACTCATGAAGTAAAGGAAGCGTTCATTTTTTTTGTTACGCAGTGTAATTTGCAACAATCCTGATTATGAAAATGCTTACACAATCAAAAAGTACAACAATATGGCGAATTTAAAAACAAACGCACGAAATACGGAAAGATGAGAAAAGGTTACATATTAATATCAGAACGGCAATTGACTGTTTTGATGAACTTTACTGCCTATAGAATATGATATTTCAAACTCGGACAAAAATTTTTGAGAAACAATTTCGCTAAAAGAACTGACCATAAAAACATTGAAGGGAGAACAACATTTTAGTATTTCATTTGATATTCTCTACTGGAGTTTACTTCGATTGAAATTTATTATTTGAAACAAAAAAGTAAATCACATATAGCTAAAAAGTATTCAACATTTCGCCACTTTTGTATCCAATTTCACTACTAACATTACTGTTTCACCAAAGAGCTTTATAATCCTGACTGAAGAGATCATATGATATCGAATATTTTCCGACTGATTCCATTTTATTCTCCATTATAATTATTCTCAAACAATTTCACGTCTGCGAAATTACTGAGAATGCAGAAAAAACGTTATCTCAAAAACTACCAATAATCTGAAAAATTTAACACTTAGAACTGAACTTTGTTTAGAGAGTCTGTCTTATAAATTGATAAACTCTAAATTAATTAATTTAAAAAGACAAAACTCTGTTATTTTATGATAAGAAATTAACTTTGAAAACAAAGTATACAAACTTTGATGAAACAAAACGAAAACTAAATCTTGGATATATCGAAGTAAATTATCACATTTTATACGATAAAATATCATCCTCTGATAGAAATCATATTTCAGTAATTTTTTTTGACTTTGTAAATATTGAGTAGATATGTACTTATCATACTTTGACTATTCTGCGTGTAATATATGACTCACCTTGAGTTGCTTTTCCTTTTCGTAGGTCACAGATTTTGTCATATTTGTAGTAGCGTACACGAAAGCCGACATGAATAGATACGGAAAAATTGAAACAACAAATTTGAAATATGCATCGTCCATATAATGAGGATATGGAAATCTCTGCATATAGATATCGGGTAATCTCTGAGTTTTTCCTGATTTTTCTATCAGTCTATTCGTGATTACGTACATAAGTTCAATGAAGTGTCCGCTGTAAGCTGAAAATAAGGTATCAATTTGAGGAAGTAAAACTATTTATAGGGGTATTAAAATAAATTAAACTCTTGGCTTAATGTTTCAGGATTTATTTAACAATATGAATAGTCAACATGTTTCGAGCGTTAACTCATTTTCAAGACTCAGCCTTGAAAATAAGCTAACGCTCGAAACATGTTGACTATTCATATTGTTGAATAAATCGTGAAACATTAAGCCAAAAGTTTAATTTATTTTTATATTCAATTATGTTTCACCAAGAGTGAAGCGAGAATTAAATCTCAGTTATTTATAGGGCTACTGAAACTACAATTACATATAGATATACAAGATATGTCGAATTCATGTTGAATATGTTACTTGGTGCAAATTATTTGATTTAAGAAAAATGAAAAAACAAATATTTCCTAGATATACTCATTTTCAATTTAAACGTAACCAGAACGAGACTAAGTTCCTTGTGATTGACAATATTGACTTCATCAATGATGAATGACGAAATCCAATATTTAGCCTTTTGGTCTTGCAAGAGCATTGTGAGAAGGTCACGTGAAATATAATTGAAAAAACAATAACTTAGTATAATGCAACGATGACATTCGACTTCGTAACAGTTAATGTTACGTTGTTCCTCTGATAATGAAAATCAATGAGTGAAGATACAAAAAAACTAATTTTATTTTTCTAAAAAATAAGTTTGACATTTGATATCTATAGTAACTCATAAATTCAATTATTCATTAGTTTTGACAAAGTTTTAATATAACAACGAAACGTTAACAAAAATAAACTTTCATATCAAAAGAAATAAAAACTTTCGAAATATCTTAAACAGGCAATAAATCAATTTCAAGATATATATACATATATATCGATATCATTTTGAACGATGCTGTCCTATGCGTGAAGTATTTTCGGTAGATCGAAAGAAAAGATGGGTAACAACTGAGATTTTTCAAGGTAAACGTAACCTATCTTGCCTTCATCGACTACATAAAAATACCCGTTCGGAATGTGCCCTACTAAACTATAAAAATGCCGGAAATCAACACAATATGCTTATCAAAAATACGAAATATACGTTTTATAGTTCAGCTATTGATGGTTCATCGAACAGAAATAAAACGATTTGGAATATTGTTAACGATGTTTCTGGGAAAAGTGGCGGTAGGCGAAGTGATGTGACCTCAAACTTTGAGGGGGAGGTGTTTGACGATCCGAATCAGTTAGCTGATATTTTTGCCGAACATTTTTCCACAATGGCTAGTACCAAATCAACATCTCGATATGGCAATAATCTATCTCGGATTTGCACATTATCACCCATGGTGAACACCAATTTTTACTTCTACCCTGTCACTAAAGTTGAAGATGAGAATACCATTAGAGGCTTAAAAAATAAAAAAAAGCGTCGGTGTTCATTCCATATCAGCCAAAGTTTTGAAAGGAATTAGTAGAATTATTGACGAGCATTTTGCATATCTTATAAATGTTTCCATCACTACTGCAAAGTTCCCCAATATCCTTAAGCAATCCATAGTAATTCCAGTATTTAAGAATGGAACAGTGAGTGAAATTACTAATTATCGACCAACATCCTTTTTGAGCGTGTTTTCCATGGTAATAGAGAAAATTGTTTTCGCCAGAATGATGAGTTATCTCAATAGATTCAAAATAATTGACTCCGCGCAACATGGATTCAGAAGCGGCCACTCAACTCAGTCAGCTGCGGTTGAGTTTTTTGAATCCGTCTACGAGTGTTTGGATAAACACTTGTTTGTGGCGGGGTTATTTTTTGATTTATCTTCCGCATTCGATTCACTATACTTCGAATTTTTACTTGATAAATGCTACAATTTAGGTTTCAGAGGTGTGTTTCTGAATTGGTTACGTAGTTACCTTGAAGAAAGAACAATGGTAGTGAAAATAGGCGAGAGTTATTCTCAGAGACATGATATTGCTCTTGGGGTGCCGCAAGGCTCTGTACTCGGACCTCTTCTATTCATATTGTTCATAAACGATCTGCCTGCGAAGTTGTCCCGGTTTTTGGTGACACTATTTGCCGATGATTCATCGGTGGTTGTTTCTGGCAGGACTCCTGAAGAACTTCTGGAGGCATGTGAATGCATTGTGAGGAAGTTTGTAAGTTGGTGTCAAATGAACAATCTGATGGTGAACGTTGACAAAACTGTATGTGTTCAGTTTTGTCTGAAGGGCAATGGAATTAGTACCTTGGATGTTAAATATGGGGACAACACTATATCATCATCCGAATCAACGAAGTTTCTTGGAATATATGTAGACAGAAATTTGAGATGGACATCACACATTGAGGTCTTATGTAAAAAATTGAGTAACTCATTTTTTGCAATCTCTAGAATCAAGAACATCGTACCTAGAAACTGTGTTATGAATGTATATTACAGTCTTGTATATAGTCATCTAAATTATAATATTCTGCTGTGGGGCTGCTCTACAGAAATAAATAGGGTGTTTATTACACAGAAGCGAATACTTCGATTAATATTCAATATTCATCAGCGAACATCTTGTAAACCTATCTTCATTAATAATTACATACTTCCCTTACCGTGTTTATATATTCATAGATGTTTGTTATATGTTAAAGAAAATGAAGATAGGTTTATTAAATTGAATAGTAATCATGAGTATTCAACAAGAAACAGGGATGTGCTACTTATTCCTATGCATAAAACAGCTAAATTTGAGCACTCTCTCTATTGTCAGAGCATTAAAATTTTCAACCATTTACCATCGAATTTGAAAGTACTGAAAGCTCATTTGTTTGAGAGCAGAGTTAAATCTCTGCTCTTAACAAAGGCATACTATAGTGTGTCAGAGTACTACGATGATTTTTTGTATCATATATTTGTATATTTTCTTAACACAAATGTTCTTCACCATGTGAAATTGTCTCAAATGTTTAATATCTCTGAGGAAATTTTTATTTTTTCTTTGCTTTTCAATCAAAATTGTATATTATTGTAAATATGAATTTAAGCGAGATTTTTGTTTGTACCAATATTTTTGCTCGAGAGCTGAATGGAAGATCAGACTCCAAACTGAATTCGGTCCTTTTGGGAGCATTTCTCTTAGTTGTAATTATTTATCAATTAAAATGAATGTAATTTTACTATGTAAGGAATGTTTCTCAATAAAATTATATATATATATATATATATATATATATATATATATATATATATATATATATATATATATATATATATATATATATATATATATATATATATATATATACGAATTCTCATTTGTTAAATAAACCGCACTTACGAGATCCTCCATCCGCACTATCAGAAAATCGATTTCCAAAACCTATGCTGTAAGGTGGATAAAGATCCGCCGTATGCCAGTTAGTTGATTGACTGCTAAAGCTAGAAAAAATATATAAGGATTCAAATATAGAAATTAGATCAGAAATAGTTAGAAATTGGTTAGAAATCTCTAGACTAAAATATTTTGATTCCTGAAAAGAAAAAATCATCCAAAAGATTCATAACAAAGACAACAAAAATTAATATATCGATAACACCCACAAGAATAATACATTGCTATGTACATAATAATATGTACATAGCAATTGAGAGGATATTAACTAGATAGCATACAGACTGCAGTTCCTGCCTGACAACATTGCAAACTATAACAGTAATATCAACAATTACTCCCAATTCAAAAGGATACGCTTCCAATTTCACTATGCAATGTTGACTTTTGATTTTGTCGAACTTTCCAATATTACGTATTGAGGGATGGATACTCCGATAATTAATTCCGAATAATTTGCTTTTGTCATAGCGTTTGTTGGCTACAACTTGATAATATCCATTTATGAGAGTCTCAAAGATCTCTATCACACTGAGCAATTCAAAATACAATACAAAAACAAATTGAAGCAATGGAAAAACACCAAATAAGAACTGCCTATTGTATGTACTCATCCATGTTATATTCTTATCATGAAAATACGACCGTTTTTTGGAGCATTTCATGTTCTATCTAATAAATCAAAATAAAATTGGCCCTTTTCAGTCACCTTTTAACATTTAGCCATATTCTGATTGAAAGCGTATCTATTGCAAATTGAAGATAATCTTATCACTTCATCTTGTTGTAATTGCCACCTCTAGTACACGTTATCAAAAAAATTTTATTGATATGATTCATAATAATGTTCTAATAATTTTTGTCTAGTATGAATAAAATCGCCATTTTTATCCAACTTACTGCTTAAATAAGCCATGTGAAAAAAATTCAGTTGGTGATACAGAAAAACAGCTGAGTAATTCACTCCAGTTCCATTTTGTTTCGATAACCATACATTGTGTCCTTGTATCATTCAATTTAATTAGATTTCCTTTAAAACCTCTTTTATGACAAAATAATTTTCGTTTTTATTTTTCTCAATATTTCGTCAGACTTGCATTGACTTTCTCATATTGCCATTGATAATTCTCATTAACGAATTATATTAAATGGAAAAGAATATGAAAACTTTATGTTAGATTATATCAACAAAATATGCAGTGCTGCCATCTTTGTATGGGTGTGGAATTAAATGCCCCACTCCTAGTGTGTTTAAACGAATTTAAACTTTATAATTCCTAAAGAATTATAAAGTTTAAATTCGTCTTAAGCATTATCTTCGTTATTGCAGTTGCTTGTAGTGTATTAATAAAGAAATAGTGAAATAAAGTGATATAGCTCTAATATTGTGTACATGTGTGCCTGGTTACTGCTGAATTTGTTCAAATTATGCGAGTAAAGTGTTGTGGAAAATTTTGTAACTTGTATAAACGAATTGCCAAAAGATGGGTGAATATACTTAGAAACTATTTTCGCAGATTTTCTGAGCAAATTGAGTAAGAAAATCCAAAATCTGTGTAAATCAAAACCAAAAGCATCATAAACAGTAAACATATAATTATCCACAGGTGTTCAGTGAAAAAGTGCATCGCATACGCGATAAGCCGATGCGGTCTCTGTCTCTCTCTTTGAATTGGAAAATTGAAGTGGAAACCCGTCTATACGACAAACTTTTTAGAAACTTGAAGGAAAGTGTACTGGCGGAAATAAAAGAGAAGACTTTCCCTCCAACATCGAACTAAGGTAAACCAAAACAATAGGATCACACATTCGAAAGAAAAATAGTCCCCGAACACTTGCAGGGCAATCACGCACTATCCGGGAATATACAACCGCAAAACAATTGCCCAAAAATCATCGTCACAGAGAATAATTTACTAGCAGAACAAGAACACTATATGAATGACATTATAAATCTTGATAACTCCGCTAGTCATAGAAGAAAATTCAATACATTTGCCGCAGTAGTCGAAGGAAACCAGCAACTACTTTCCGCATGCGAGGGCCAGGCGGACATGGCGACGACAGATTCACAACACGCTAAGAAAAAACTGAAAAGCTGGAATACTATTAGTAGCCGGCAAGAGCCAACAAGCCAAAGAACTTGAAATTCGCCACAAAGTCAAAACAAAGACGTTACGAAGACTATAAAAAACAATGAAAACCTAACATCGAATAAAAAACCCAGATTACCACCTATCTATGGAAGCAAAACTGGTTCAGGGCACCTAAAGGCGTATATACCAGTATCAAGTATACATATTTCTAAGGTTCGTCTAGAGAACGACGATAAAGACATAAAAGAATACATAAAAACACATATCCCTCATATCGCTGTATCTTGCACTGAGCTCAAGGTTAAAAGACAATGTAGAAGCTTTAAAGTTGGCGTGCCGGCAAACATTAGCTCACAAATACTTAACAGTAACTTCTGGTCAGAGCACCCCGTGGTTAAAAGGTTCCTAGAACCTAAGGAAAATTTTCGGGTGACGGGCAACAACACACAAAAAAACTAGCTGAGCTAGAATCACGTAAGATTCGCAAAATCAAGATAAGGCCTACAGGGTTGCAAACATAAACTTACAATCGTTAAGTAAAAAAATCGATCAATTCTTCCATTTTCTTGATGATAAGGATGTAGATATGGTTTGCGTGACGGAACATTGGCTGTCGCACCATATCTTGGATAGGATCCATATTAACGGTTATGTAGCTGCAGATGCCTTCTGTCGGGCTTCCTCCCGACATGGAGGTAATGCGATATTTATAAAGGAGGACATTTATTTCAAACCAATGCCAGAAATAAAAGCACTATCATAGGAAAAATCAGTAGAAATGTCGGCGATACGAGTTCATAATATGAAAATGGTATTAGTCTCGATATACCGACCACCATCCGGAGATATATCTGTAATTTGTTCCTTTCCTGGACAGAGCTCTCAAAAATGTACAAGCATACATGATAAGAACATTATTGTGGTAGCAGGAGACTATAATGTGAACTTCATGAAACCATCAAGGGAAAGAAATAACGTAGACTAGCTATTTGAATTTTTAATCTCAAACAAATATTTACGGATCCAACACATGTGAATAAACTCTCCGCAACCTGCATTGATAACATTTTTTCAAATATAGATCAAGCGAACCTGGACGGTGCTACATATGAACCTCATCTCTCCGACCATCGTTCGCAATTACTTAGACTTCCCCCAGCAGCATCGCCGAAACCTAAAAATGAACCAAAGTACAGATACACACGCCTTATGAATGGGAAAAATACTCACTGGTTCGTATCAGCTATTACCTCATTCGATTGGACAACGATTCTAGCACCGCAGGCTGAAGTACAATATAATAACTTCAACAATACATTAATGAAAATTCTTGAAGAGTCTTTTCCTGAAAGGAAAGTTGAAGTTATTAAAAGGAAAAAATATAAATATAAGAAATCCATTAAACAACTAAAAAATAAAGTTGATGCAGCGGGAACTATATATCGAACCAAAAAAGATGACAACAGCAAGAAGCTATATGAAGCACTGAAAAATAAATTGAGAGAGGGTATAGCAGAATCGGTAAAGTCAGGAAATGAAAAGTTGAAAAAGCGGTAAATGAGCTACAAGGAATATGGCAGCTTATTAAACAAGAAACCAGCAAAAAATCTCCAGAAACGACAGGAGCTACTATAACCGCAGATGAAATGAATGACTACCTAACATCCATAGAAAACAGGATCCAGGATGCAGCTCAACATTCCCCTCATGGATCAATCGATTTGTTGAAGCACACCAATATACATGTAACAAACTCTATGTATTTGAACCACGTAACTAAGGACGAAGTTAAAATTAAAATAAATTAAACTCTTGGCTTAATGTTTCACGATTTATTTAACAATATGTATAGTCAACATGTTTCGAGCATTAGCCCATATTCAAGACTAAACTACTATAAGAGACGTACAACGAATTTATATCTACAAAATGGATGTGAGTAGGGAGGATAGTTGAAAATCTAATTGTTCATTTACAATTTCTTCTTTTCTCTTCCAAGAACTGCTAATTTCAATTGCTTCCAGAAGGTCTAAACGTTTACCTTTATTACCTGAGTGTAGGCATTTAGTTTTATCAGAATCTATGAAGTGATTAGAGCTAATACAATGTTCTGAGAATCCAGTTTTATTAACATTGTACAAAATCGACCTTTTATGTTCATCAACCCGAGTTTTTATTATACCCGAGAGAATGTTGACTATACATATTGTTAAATAAATCGTGAAACATTAAGCCAAGAGTTTAATTTATTTTAATTCAATTATGTTTCACCAAGAGTTAAGCGAGAATTCAACCTCATTAAGGACGAAGTTATTAGGATATCCAAAAAACTGAAAACCAAATATTCGAGGGACATTCATGGAATGACGGTGGCTCTGTTGAAGTAAATTATTCCGCATATATCACATGTCCTCTGTCAAATTCTTAACGATTGTATCGATCAGGGCATATTCCCGAACGTACTGAAGCTGGAAGTGGTTACTCCAATTCATAAAAAAGGAGACCCAGAGCAATGTTCCAATTACAGACCAATTTCGATCGTACCTACAGTCTCAAAAGTGTTCGAAATGGTCTTGACACACAGACTGGTTAAATTTTTGGAAAAACATAATTGCTTTCACGAGTCGCAACATGGATTTAGGCGAGGTAGGTCTACGGTGACTGCGATGCTAGCCGTCCTTGAAGGTATAATCGAAGCGTACAATAACAATGAAGACCTGGAACAAATATGTGTTGACCTGAGAAGGCGTTTGATAGTGTTCACCACGAAATCCTGCTAAATAAACTTTACCACTATGGAATTCGAGGGATTGCATAAAATTTATTCACTTCCTACCTAACAGATAGATTCCAGCGTACCAAATGGAATAATACACTCAGTGGCTTTAGCAGGATAACTACAGGAGTACCGCAGGGTTCTGTTCTCGGTCCGGTGCTATTTATACTTAACACAAATGACCTACCCTACAACATTTCATCAGACAGGATGGTGAGCTATGCGGACGACACATGCATCCTCAGCAGTTCTAGTCGACAGGCTGTAATACTAGATAAGTCCACAAAATCAGAGAAAGACGCATCAAACTGGTTTTTCGCAAACGGTCTTCTTATGAACAACCAGAAAACCCAAAGACTTCTCTTTACAAACAGAGAAAACAAAGATCAATCTCTGACATACCTTGGCACTGAATTTCACTCCTCCTTAAGCTGGCGAAACCATATCGATACGCTTAGCAATAAATTGTCAACCGCAGTGTTTCTAATCAGGAGGATGAGGCAGGTAGCAGGAGTGAAATCAGCAAAGCTCACTTACTATTCTACTTTCCATAGCCAAGCCACATACGGTATAATCCTTTGGGGTCAGAGCGCCGAGGCGGAGAGAATTCTTGTGCTACAAAAGCGGGCGATAAGGACAATCTATTGTATGACGAATGCCGAGAGCTGCAGAGAAGTTTTCAAACGTGAAAAGATACTTACCACCACATCAATGTTCATACTTACCTGCTTGAATCATGTACATCACCAGCAGCATATATTCACCAGGAACCAAGATTTACACCAATATAATACAAGAGAGAGAAAGAAAATTTCCATTCCATATTCTAGGATTGTGAAGGCACAGCAACCAATAAAGCATACAGCCATAAAACTTTAAAATAAACTACCGGACCACATTAAATCAATGCCACCAACAGCATTCTCTAAGAAGGCAAAGAAAATCCTGATTGAGAATACGCTGTATAAACTGGGTGAATTCCTCCAGTGAAGATGCCTTGGTATTCAATCTTTTTAACATGACAAGCCATGTAAACTTGATGATGTTTTAACATGCATCGGATAGGTTGTTTTGTGATATATCAACTTAATTTCATTAGTTTGTTTCTTTTTTATTTAGTTTGTTTATTACCTAGTTGATGTTGATTTTATTATGTTAATTGTGTCTATTTGTTATCACTGATTTTAAATAATATTGGAATTTAATTTTAATTTCATCAATCGACTTGTATAACAAAATACATTGTACATTGATTGCATGTAATAATAATAATAATAATAATAATAATAAAAGAAGTTCTTTACAATAGTATTTTGCTGATTACTCGCGATAACTTTATTTTCAACTACCGCTTGCGTTAAACTCTATACTTTATTCACTAAATCATTAAATGAGAGTATTTTTCTTATAAGAATCGCTTTATTATGGTTCTAAGCCTTACAATAATTTGTTTTTGCATTCTATTGAGAAAGTCAATGAAACTTCGACGAAGTATCGAGAAACAAAAGAAGTAATAGTTTTTTGTTACCAAACCCTATTCCAGTATCACTTACCGTATTCCGTATACAGGGTTAGTTTAAAGTATGGAAACATCTGAATATCTCACAAACGAAAAAAGATAGAAATACGATCTTAACAGGTGTTGTATGGTTGCCATAGGAGCATATTTTCACCTTAAAACAAAATATACAGGGTGGTCCTAAAAATCGTAATGACTGCAATGATGGATTTTTTAAATGGAATACCCTGTATATTATAACAGTTTATGAATTCTTTTGACCTCTAGAATAACTTTGATACAAGGTACCATATGCCTAAATTCTATGGTTACGCAGATATCGGCACTTTAATTATTGCATACCCAAATTATGTCTGCCATATGGTTACGCAGATCTAATGAACGGCAGACATAAAGACATCATTTTACACATATTGCAGGGTTGCCAGGGAAAATAAAACAAACGGAGGGATAATGAAAAGCGTACCGACTACGCCTCAAAACTTTTATTCCATTAATATTATAACTTAAATCCTAATAATAACAATAACCATCATTTAAAGAAATGAAAAAAAAAATATCAAACAAATACTACAATAAATGTTCAAAGTGCGAACCATTTACGATTTGACAGTATCCAAGTCTTTTTCCAAAAATGTTCGATTGAATCACTTAGATATGTTTGTGGCATCAGATTTATCTCTTGCAAAATACGAGCTTGTAGGGTTTGTAAATTTAGTGGTTTATTCTTGTAAACTTTATTTTTAAGATATCCCCACAAGAAAAAATCTAAAGGAGTCAAATCCGGTGACCGTGGCGGCCATTCTATTGCTCCTCGACGTCCTATCCATCTCTGTGGAAACACTGTATCTAGGTAATTACGTACAGCCAGGGTGTAATGAGGGGAAGCACCATCTTGTTGATACCATATGTCATCAGAAGGTAACATGGGATTGTTGGGATGGGGAAATATGGCTGCTATTGCTGGCACAATATTATTCCTTAACAGGTTCAAATATTTGTCACCATTTAAATTACCTTCTATGAAGAAAGGTCCGATTATGTGGTTATTAATAATCCCTGCCCAAACATTTATTTTCTGCGGCCATTGCGTGTGTCTCTCCCTCATCCAACGGGGATTACGGCTAGACCAAATCCGGCAATTATGTCTGTTCACTTCACCGTTGAGGCAAAACGTTGCTTCATCAGAAAATACAATTTTTTTTTCAAAATTAACATCAACATTCTTCTTTCCTTCAACTAATTCACAAAACTGCAATCTGCGGTCTGGGTCATCTTCTGCAAGTTCTTGATTGTAGTGAATCTTATAAGGTTTCATTTTTTCTGACTTCATAATTCTTATAACGGACGTCTGAGCGATATTGTTGTCTAGCGCTAACTGGTTTGAAGATACTTGAGCATTCTCTTCAACTTGGAGTAGCACATTTAGTTTCGTATCATCATCTGTAGCAGTTTTAGGCCTGCCAGATTTAGGACAATTTTTAACATTTCCAGTATCTGTATATCTCTTGATAGTTTTGCAAACGCTTGATCTATTAATAACGTGTTGAGGATTCAATTCATTAAATATTCGTGTAACTTCTTCATGCGTTCTTTTCTTGTCACCAAAACCTCGTAAAATTAGTATTTGTATGCGTTGTGTATCGCTAAGGTAAACGATTGTTATAAAGTGATTGACACTAAATAATTATGACAGTTCACTAATATGTAGTTAGAAACCATAGCCACCTTTGTCACAATGGCTTATCTTAGCGATACACAACGCATACAACTACTAATTTTACGAGTCTTTGATGACAAGGAAAGAATGTAAACTTACACGAATAATGGTTCGCACTTTGAACATTTATTGTAGTATTTGTTTGATATTTTTTTTTTCATTTCTTTAAATGATGGTTATTGTTATTATTAGGATTTAAGTTATAATATT
This sequence comes from Henosepilachna vigintioctopunctata, assembly GCA_030704895.1. Taxonomy (NCBI): domain Eukaryota; kingdom Metazoa; phylum Arthropoda; class Insecta; order Coleoptera; family Coccinellidae; genus Henosepilachna; species Henosepilachna vigintioctopunctata. Next base: position 1,035,834 of record JARQZJ010000136.1, on the reverse strand, counting down.
AATGGAATAAAATTTTTGAGGCGTAGTCGGTACGCTTTTCATTATCCCTCCGTTTGTTTTATTTTCCTGGCAACCCTGCAATATGTGTAAAATGATGTCTTTATGTCTGCCGTTCATTAGATCTGCGTAAACATATGGCAGACATAATTTGGGTATGCAATAATTAAAGTGCCGATATCTGCGTAACCATAGAATTTAGGCATATGGTACCTTGTATCAAAGTTATTCTAGAGGTCAAAAGAATTCATAAACTGTTATAATATACAGGGTATTTCATTTAAAAAATCCATCATTGCAGTCATTACGATTTTTAGGACCACCCTGTATATTTTGTTTTAAGGTGAAAATATGCTCCTATGGCAACCATACAACACCTGTTAAGATCGTATTTCTATCTTTTTTCGTTTGTGAGATATTCAGATGTTTCCATACTTTAAACTAACCCTGTATAATATCTTGAAATTGATTTTTTGCCTGTTTAAGATATTTTATTTTGGATGTTTTTAGCAATAACAGGCTTCTTTTGATATGAAAAAGTTTATTTTTGTTAACGTTTCGTTGTTATATTACAACTTTTTCAAAACTAATGAATAATTGAATTTTTGAGTTACTATAGATATCAAAATGTCAAACTTATTTTTCAGAAAAATCAAATTAGTTTTTTGTATCATCACTCATTGATTTTCATTATCAGAGGAATATTTCTGGCTCAGCATTCGCTTCGAAAGTTTTAGTCTTTTTCACCATGAGGAAACCTCTGAAAAACTCATGGTAAGCCAGATGATTCTAATAAGTGTGATTTATATTTATAGTTTTTTATACTTATCCAGAATATGTTAATTGTTCGTTTATGTGTGTGAAACTGAAGGTAGATCTGGAAAAAATGAGTTTTGAGATGTGATGTTTGGTGATTGTTGTGTGCTTATTTTATGAGTGTTATTTGTGAGGTTTATTGAGTTGTTGTAAATAGAATTAAGATGTTTAATGTCTGTTCTTTCATTTACTGTGTTTTCTAAATTTTTACGAATGTGTAACATTTCTAAAATTTCTCTACTTTTTTTGTCCCTTTCAGTTGCCAAAATTTTCGTATTTTTGTAATGAAAATCGTGTTTTTCTGTTATTTTATGTTTATGTAAGGCTGTTATTTGAGTTTTTGCGTATTTATGCGCTTTGATTCATTCTTCGATATTTTGAGATGTTTGTCCGATATAGCTTTCATTGCAATTGTTACACGGAATATTATAAACTGTATGAGTTTTTTTCTGAGTTACAGTTTTACTTTTTAATTTTGTATATATTTCTTCGATTTGATTTTTTGCAGTATGTGCTATTCTTAAATTATAAGGTTTCAATATATATATATATATATATATATATATATATATATATATATATATATATATATATATATATATATATATATATAGTCATTACTGAGACTCTTAACCGAATTATCGAAATAATTCGAATAAAACTCTCAGGGAGCTGTCCACACAAATGTTGTCAACAAGAACTAATAATTTTCCAGAGTGAATATTAAGTACGCTTCGAAAAATCATTGAACTTGTTGAAAAATTGTATGATGCGATCGTTTCTCCTTATTTGAAATCATAAGTTGTACAGCTGGAGGGTATACAGTCGTCTGAGTTCATAACCTACATCCGGAATACCTCAAGGGTCTAATCTTGGACCACTTTTATTTATTCTGTTCGTAAATGATCTGATAGAAAATATTCACTCTCTACATTTGATGTTCGCAGACGATTTGAATAGAAATGATTTGAGTAAACGAATATCATGAAATTAGATCACAGGACAACTATGTTCAACTTCAGCTCGCGCTGGACCATGTTGGTAGTTGGTGTGAAGGCAATTATTTGAGTTTGAATGTGTTGAAGTGTAATGTTGGTTCTCTCACAAGGAAAAGAGACCGAATTGACTGTGATTACAGCGTCGGTGGTCAGGTTTTTTCTCGTTCTGATAAGGTGAGAGATCTTGGTGTAGTCTTCGACCAGAAGCTTTCGTTTGTCCCACACATCATCCAACTTCTTTCACCTACTACGAAAATGTATGGATTCGTTATACGTAATGGCAAATATTTTAATAATTCCGCAACATTCATAGGACTAATGAATACCCTAATCCGTAGCAAGTTGGGGTATGGCAGCATGATCTGGCATCCCTTAGTTTGGAGGGAGAATAAAGTTTATCCACAGAGAGGAGTCAATCATAACGAATTATTGAGTCGATTTAGTTTAATCTCATTGCAGAGCAGGAGAGAAACTTTATCACTCAAATTTTTGTACAAATTACTGCACAGTAGTATTGATTGTCCTCCTCTCTTGTCCGCTTTGAACTTTCGTGTTCGGCAAAATTCTCGTAATACAGTGTTATTTATTCCACCTAGAGACTCCGAGGACCAACTCCCTAATACAATCCCCCATTTGGTTTATGGAGTCTACATTCAATAGAGTTGTCAATAATTGTGACATTCGCTTTCGACTCCATAGAATGCATTATCAGGAGTTAAGTGAAAAAAGAAAATTGACTAAAATAAATTGATTAAGATTGAGTACTTTGTTATATTTCATTGCATGCTATAATGTAGTTATTAGTTACTATTTCTTTAGATTAGATTGAGCTCTTTGTTATATCTTTTTCATTTTAATTATTTAGTTAATCGAATCGAGGACATTCAACACGCGAATGAGGAGAACATCAGTTCGTGAACCATCTATCGAAGTAAAGACGTTTAAACTCTCTCTAGCATTCTAAATTCTTACCCCTGACAACATTAGTGAGAGTACGTAGAGGCTTTGTAGACATTTCATTCAAACACTCTGTCTGTAAGGTGTAAGAATTGTCCCATGCCAATTCGCTCCAGATCACACCCATGCGGGCAAAAAGATAACTTGTTTAGAGATTCACGAATTTATACTTAGTCAATATGGCTTTTAATGGAAATATCGAAATGAACTATACTTTTAATGGAAATATCGAAATATTTCGAATAAAAGTTCACTCAATAATCACTCTTTTCTCAAGTTCGTCTTCATTGACAACATGTCTAATGGCTTGAACAACATCATCACAGTCACTCCTGCTTGTGTAAAAACTAATGTGCAACATCAAAACAAAGCAGAACATTACTATAGATTTCCGCTCTAGAATTGTTAATAACTTGATCTCATCGAAAAAACAAGGTTATATGAAATTATATGTCCCACCTAGAGATATGAGAAAGTCTATCACACTACTTCTAGTAATTGTGATTACTTAAATTTAGCTTATAAAAGAATGGTCAAGATAGTTATTATTAGGATTTCGATTTTTTGACGTGATAACGTCTTATAAATCGATGAACGCTCTCGTCACGTTCATCTGAGCCGAGCGTGCATGTGAGAGAGCGAAACCAGCGATATAGAGGCACTGTTGTCCGAAGCATTTGGTTTGTAATTGTGACACGTCTAACAGATTGTTGTTTTTATGTACTTGATTCAAGTCAAAAAATATGTGAATAGAGGAGTGCAAAGAAATATTATTTTATCGAAAAAATTGTTTTTCACATTTATCTCCTTTTTATTAAAAGAAATAATGATAATTCATTGATAATTATTCAACTCTTTTCATAAAAACATTCAATTTTTCGTCAATTTTCTCTTGTGATGTTATCAGGTATAATTTTCTGCAAACTTATTTCACAGACAACGAATATTTTCATTTTAACATGTTTTTACAATCATTTAACACTGAATAAATATCAATGGAATTGTATTAGCATTCTATAATATCTGTTGTGGCCACTTTAAGTTGTCCTGATATCTTCATTGTTTTTATGTTACCTTTTGGTAGAAAATAATGTCAATGTTACCTTTTGACAAAAAAGTTTTTAGATAAAAAGCTTTTTCAGTAAAAAGATGAATTTACTATGAAGTTATCGAAGTAGGACCCTCACGCAGTCAATATAAGCGATAATATTGACGACATCATCTACAATCCTTATACTAGGTACGGACCAGTAATAGATGTAGTACTAGGTAGAAGTAAACGTGTCATCATGCTTTGCAGTCAAGCATCTTTTAACCTATAATAACTTTCTCAGCAATTAGATTTTGCAATAAAAAATCATTTAGGTGGTAATTCCAGATTAACCCCATTCCCAGGTAGTTCTGGAGTTTACCACAATTAAACATTGTTACAGATAATATTCTTAAGATGAGTCAAACATCGAATCCATAACTTCCTAGAACGAGATACATACCGAAAAGTGATGGTAATATTATTAGGCAACTCCTGAGGTATATGTTGTTCGAACTGAATCCCCATCACCGAGTTTCCGGAGTCTGATTTCGTCAAGTATTCTTCCATTTCTTTCGCATTAGGAAAAGATTTCGCTCCAGAAAATGGTGTCATCAAATCATTGATTAGTTTGTTATCGTGTGGACAGTAGGCCCTGCAATATTTTGATCACATTTCAATGTCTTAATGTAGAATTGGTAAGTAATTTGAAGACTTACTTCACAGCATCTGCATAGTCGAAGTTAGAGATATCAACCTGGACGGCGTGGTATGATTTCTCGCCATTTGGTTCTTTCATTATGATTGACCTGATTACCACAAATATGACAATAACCAAAATGGGGATCAACACTTCAATCAAGAAGGAAATCGGACGACGGATCTGCAGTTTCCAATTTTTCCACATCAACAACAGAAACTTGTCCCAAGCCGCCATCTCTGCACTGAAAAATATCAGTAAAATAATTTAATAATAGAATATAACAAAAAGGTATATAACGATGAATATAAACGTAATAATTAACGACGCAAAATACGTTATATTAATATTTAATGTATATAATAATTATAAAGATATATATATATATATATATATATATATATATATATATATATATATATATATATATATATATATATATATATATATATTGAAAGTTTTCAGAAATAACATAAATAAATAGGCTTTTTTTGATATGAAAAAGTCTATTTTTGTTGATGTTTCGTTGTTATATTACAACTTTGTCAAGACTAATTAATAATTGAATTTATGAGTTAGTATAGATATCAAATGTCAAACTTAATTTTTAGAAAAATCAAATTAGTTTTTTTGTATCTTCACTCTTTGATTTTGATTATCAGAGGAATATTTCTGGCTTAGCATTCGCTTCGGAAGTTTTAGTCTTCTTCACCATGAGAAAACCTCTGAAAACTCATGGTAAGCCGGGTGATTCTAATAAGTGTGATTTATATTTACATATATAGAATAGAATAGAATAGATGTATTAATCTCACAAATTATCTACATAATTAATTGTACAAATAAAAATGAAATAAGTCATAAAATACAAACAGAATTTATCTGAGGCTATAAGCCCTAAACTCCTCAACCGGGTACGGTTCACACGTCATTATGAGTGACTGAACATTTTTCTTGAAACGTTTATGATCCGAAATATCCTGCAGACGTCTGGGCAAACCATTAAAGAGCTTGATTGCCATGTACTCTGTACCTTTCTCGCGAAGAGAAGATGAATGCATTGGAAGAAAATATGGAATTAATTGTCTGGTTCTGTTGGTATTCTTATATTCCTCAAAGTAATGCTGATTCTTGTGAAAGAATACAAGTAATTTGCAAATATAGAGCCCATATACCGTGAAAATCTTGTGCTTCCTGAAATGACCGCGGCAAGACTGTCTATAATCAAGTCGCAGTAATGATCTCAAGGTCCATTTCTGGGATACAAATATACTACCCAGATGAATAGAACCTCCCCAAAATTGTATTCCATACGATAAGATCGACTGATGATTAGCATAGTAAATAATCTTCAGGATATGTAAATCAATCTGCTCCCTAAGCATAAGAAAGGTGTAAGAGACTGAGTTAAGCCTCTTTATAAGTTTCAAAATATGTATATCCCATTTCAGATGTTTATCCAAACTAATACCCAGAAAAATCACATCATCCTTTACTGAAATTTTGTTTTCCGAATCACCAACATATTTAGGATAAAGCTGTCTAGATCTATCAGAACAAAAAAAAAATACTCTCTGTTTTCGAAAAATTCACCATCAGTTTGTTGTGGAGACACCAACTTGAAAGTTCTTTTATTACAGACATTGCTGAGGACAATACGGAGTTCATATTCTTAGAATTAATGAGAAAATTGGTATCGTCTGCGTACATAATTGCTTTAGATCCCATACCTCAACAACTACCGGGCAGAGAATTAATGAAAATTACAAACAGAAGGGCTCCAAGGATACTACCCTGTGGAACTCCTTTCGTGATGATATTATCATGTGATACATAAGTTATACCATTCTTTAACAAAACCACTCTCTGTTTCCGGTTACTGAGGTAACTGGAAAATAGATCCATCTGTTTATCTCTTATACCGGATGCTTCTAGAAACTGTAGAAGTAGATTATGATCTATAAGATCAAAGGCCTTGGATAGGTCGAAAAAAGACTCAACGTTAACTCACCTTTATCAAGGGCAATGAGAATATCATTAATTAATTCAAAAACTGCAGTCTCGGTTCCTCTAATTGGCAATCACCTCAAATTTTCTGAAAAAACTGAGCATTCTGTTAGCAAGAAGTCTCTCAAAGATTTTTGTGAAAGATGTCAAGAGACTTATAGGTCTCCTTATAGGTCTCCTATAGGATAATTGCACAAATCCTCTACATTCCCCTTCTTATGAAGTGGCTTGACTATAGCTATTTTTAGCGAATCGAGAAATATACCCTCTGTAAAAGAGCGATTCATTAGGTGGGCAATTGGGTCAGCAATAATATCAATGGATTCTCTAATGATGTTTAAGGGCATCATAACCACAGGAGTTCTTATTTTTGAGTGAGTTTACAACAGATATTACTTCTTCTCTAGAAATTTGAAAAAAGAAAAATGACTCTTTTACTCTGGGAGGCTTTATACTATTGCTGAAAGAATTATTAGAATGAGGCTGGGTACTGCTGGAAGCAACATCAATGAAGTAGTCACTGAAAATGTTTACCAATCACAGGGTTCGCCCGACATCATAGGAGTACTCTTCGACTTAGCAGAGATCCTGGTTATAGAGTTTATCACTCGCCAAACCGCTATCGATTTATTGGGAGAACACGAGATATAATCACCCAAATGATTTTTCCCTCATAGCAATTTTTAACAGATTTGTATACTTCCCTAAGTTCAGGCTGAACAGAACAAGCAACAAAAAGAATGTCGAGCTTTCTTTTCAGAGACACTATGACTGGAGAAACCCTAAAATTCAATTTTTGTTTTTGAGACCTAATGTGTATTTTAGGAAAGCACTCATCAAAAATATATTTGAAACGAGAAAAAAATAAGTTCCACAATACATTTATGTCCTCCTTCCAGGACAAAATATCACTCCAATCTATTGTTGACATCCTAAGTAGAAAACCTTCTACGGATTTCTTGTTAATTTTCCTTATCTGAGTAATTACTGGTTTGGGTGAGTCAGCAGGCAGATCACAGGTTGTAAATTTTAATGCTGAGTGATCAGAAATGTGATACTCCAATACTACAGTGGTACTCATACAGTTAGTAAGAACATTATCCAAGCAAGCACCAGATATTGAACGAGTTGGAGTGTTGTTAGTAATTATAATATTAAATTGCTCCAGAATAGACAATAAGGCTCTCGCATCGCAATATATAATTACATATAGTTTTTCATACTTATCCAGAATATTTATATTGTTGGTTTATGTGTGTGAAACTGAAGGTAGATCTGGAAAAAATGAGTTTTGAGATGTGATGTTTGGTGATTGTTGTGTGTTTATTTTACGAGTGTTATTAAGTTGTTGTAAATAGAATTAAGATGTTTAATGTCTGTTCTTTCATTTACTGTGTTTTCTAAATTTTTACGAATGTGTAACATTTTTAAAATTTCTCTAGTTTTTTTGTCCTTTCAGTTGCCAAAATTTTCGTATTTTTGTAATCAAAATCATGTTTTTCTGTTATTTTATGTTTATGTAAGTTTGTTATTTGAGTTTTTGCGTATTTATGCGCTTTGATTCTTTCTTCGAGATTTTGTGCTGTTTGTCCGATATAGCTTTCATTGCAATTGTTACACGGAATATTATAAACTGTATGAGTTTTTCTCTGAGTTACAGTTGACTTTTTAATTTTGTATAAATTTCTTCGATTTGATTTTTGGCAGTATGTGCTATTCCTAAATTATAAGGTTTTAATATTTTAGCAATGTTTGTACTTAATTTTGGAATATATGGTAAGGAATGTAATTATTTTCGTTAGATTTACTTCTTTTTGAATGTAAAGTATTATATAATTCATGAATTCTGTTTTTCATGATTTTGTTGATTAAATTTAATGGGTAATTATTTTTCATGAGAAGAGTACGAACATTTTTAAGTGTTTCATGTCGTAAACATGATGATGTTAATTTTAGTGATCTATCTATTAAATTAATTATTATACCTTTTTTCTGGGAATAGTGAAAAAATAAAAAAAATACATAAAAATAGTGAAAAAATTTCTCTACTTTTTTTGGCAACTGAAAGGGACAAAAAAAGTAGAGTAATTTTAGAAATGTTACACATTCGTAAAAATTTAGAAAACACAGTAAATGAAAGAACAGACATTAAACATCTTAATTCTATTTACAACAACTTAATAACACTCGTAAAATAAACACACAACAATCACCAAACATCACATCTCAAAACTCATTTTTTCCAGATCTACCTTCAGTTTCACACACATAAACCAACAATATACATATTCTGGATAAGTATATAAAAAACTATATGTAATTATATATATGTAAATATAAATCACACTTATTAGAATCATCTGGCTTACCATGAGTTTTTCAGAGGTTTCCTCATGGTGAAGAAGACTAAAACTTCCGAAGCGAATGCTGAGCCAGAAATATTCCTCTGATAATGAAAATCAAAGAGTGAAGATACAAAAAAACTAATTTGATTTTTCTAAAAAATAAGTTTGACATTTGATATCTATAGTAACTCATAAATTCAATTATTAATTAGTTTTCACAAAGTTTTAATATAACAACAAAACATCAACAAAAATGAACTTTTTCATATCAAAAAAATCCTGTTATTACTAAAAACTTTCGAAATAAAATATCTTAAACAGGCAATAAATCAATTTCAAGAAATATATATATATATATATATATATATATATATATATATATATATATATATATATATATATATATATATATATATATATATATTTTTCAGTGTTTAATTGGGATTTCAGTCTAGTACAGGAAAATCAGTTACCTCTTTAGTATTTTCCAAGCTTTCGAAAATGTTTATTTTCTCCTTCGAAACGCTCTTAATATTCACTCTCGAAAGTGATGGGTTCGTTCTCGTTGACAACATTTGTGTAGACAGCTCCCTGAGAGTTTTATTTGAAATATTTCGATATTTCGATTAAGAGTCTCAGTATTTACTAGTATTGAATTACCTGTGAATCTTTGAACTAGCTACACTTTTGCCCGCCTGGGCGTGATCTGGAGCGATTAGGCATGGGATCATTCGTACACATTTCAGACAATTTTATGTTGTGTTCGAATAAAATATCTACAAAGCCTTCCACTCGCACTCTTGTTGTCATGAGTAGGAATCTTGAACGCTAAGGAGTGTTTATACGTCCTTTCGCCGATAGAGGGAGCCTACGTGAGTATTTCACTCTCTAGAACTTCTCTTAATTTGGTATGGGACATATGTTCGTTTTGAAAGTCATCGATTCTTGATTGATAGATTAAATATGGACTGATGATTCATAATAATGATGAAACAATTGTATCCTATTATCATTCAACAAGATCGATGAATTTTTCGAAACGCTCTTAATGTTCACTCTCGAAAGTGATGGGTTCGTTCTCGTTGACAACATTTGTGTGGACAGCTCCCTGAGAGTTTTATTTGAAATATTTCGATATTTCGATTAAGAGTCTCAGTATTTACTAGTATTGAATTACCTGTGAATCTTTGAACTAGCTACACTTTTGCCCGCCTGGGCGTGATCTGGAGCGATTAGGCATGGGATCATTCGTACACATTTCAGACAATATTCTGTTGTGTTCGAATGAAATATCTACAAAGCCTTCCACTCGCACTCTTGTTGTCATGAGTAGCAATCTTGAACGCTAGGGAGTGTTTATACGTCCTTTCGCCGATAGAGGGAGCCTACGTGAGTATTTCACTCTCTAGAACTTCTCTTAATTTGGTATAGGACCTATGTTCGTTTTGAAAGTCATCGATTCTTGATTGATAGATCAAATATGGACTGATGATTCATAATAATGATGAAACAATTGTATCCTATTTTCATTCAACAAGATCGATGAATTTTTCGAAACGCTCTCAATATTCACTCTCGAAAGTGATGGGTTCGTTCTCGTTGACAACAATTGTGTAGACAGCTCCCTGAGAGTTTTATTTGAAATATTTCGATTAAGAGTCTCAGTATTTACTAGTATTGAATTACCTGTGAATCTTTGAACTATATATATATATATATATATATATATATATATATATATATATATATATATATATATATATATATATATATATATATATAATATAGTTGAATGTTTAACGACTGTAGATATGTATTTTCAGTGTTTAATTGGGATTGCAGTCTAGGACAAGAAAATCAGTTACCTCTTTAGTATTTTCCAAGCTTTCAAAAATGTTTATTTTCTTCTTCAGGGCTAAAATAGTACAAAAATTAACAGTTTATATAGCAATTCACTATAAAAAGTTTTTTCTTACAATTACTGTGAAGTTAGTCCGAAAGTACATTAGTTTTTTGAATTTTGAAAATAAGTACAAGTGTTCCCAAATGCATTGGGTTGGAATGTTACTGCATTCTAGGTGCTAGGTAGTTGAAGGAAGCGACGACAATGACTGTACTTCTCAATTTCGCTTTTCAAGTGGGGTGTTCCCAGATGTTTTTAAGGACGTTTCTTAAAATACATAACGTTGGCCGAAGTTTTATGACTAACGAAAAGAGAATGAATATATCCTATTCACCGAAAAATCCATTCTAAATACATAAAACAAATTCATTCTCTTTTCGTTAGTCATAAAACTTCGGCCAACGTTATGCATTTTAAGAAACGCCCTTAAAAACATCTGGGAACACTCCACTTGAAAAGCGAAATTGAGAAATACAGTCATTGTCGTCGCTTCCTTCATCTACCTAGCACGTAGAATGCAGTAACATTCCAACCCAATGCATTTGGGAACACTTGTACTTATTTTCAAAATTCAAAAAACTAATGTACTTTCGGACTAACTTCACAGTAATTGTAAGAAAAAAACTTTTTATAGTGCCTTGCTATATAAACGGTTAATTTTTTTAATATTTTAGCCCTGAAGAAGAAAATAATTATTTTCGAAAGCTTGGAAAATACTAAAGAGGTAACTGATTTTCCTGTCCTAGACTGCAATCCCAATTAAACACTGAAAATACATATCTACAGTCGTTAAACATATATATATATATATATATATATATATATATATATATATATATATATATATATAATATATATATATATATATATATATATATATATATATATATATATATATATATATAATATATATATATATATATATATATATATATATGTATATGTATATATATATATATATATATATATATTTCTTGAAATTGATTTATTGCCTGTTTAAGATATTTTATTTTGAAAGTTTTTAGCAATAACAGGCTTTTTTTGATATGATAAAGTTCATTTTTGTTGACGTTTCGTTGTTATATTACAACTTCGTCAAAACTAATCTTGTTAATTTCAGGAATGTGGGGCATATTTCATTATGCTTGCATCTAAGTAAGAATATTCTTCTTGATTGTAGGTTTGTTTGTTTTTTATTTAAATTGGAGAGGCGTTTAAGTTTTATTTTGGCTTGATATCCATATTGTTCTTCTATATTCTTGAAAAAATGGAAAATTCTAGACATAATGTTTGAAAGCTATGAAAATTGCTTTATTTCAGCTAGCAATTATTACATTTCTTGAAATTGATTTATTGCCTGTTTAAGATATTTTATTTTGAAAGGTTTCAGCAATAACAGGCTTTTTTTGATATGAAAAAGTTTAGTTTTGTTGACGTTTCGTTGTTATATTACAACTTTGTCAAAACTAATATTATATTAGTTTTATAATATAATATATATATTAGAGCATACAATGTTACTGTAATATTGTGTATTACAATGTATCCTGTTTTATTTTTATTTTTGAATTTATTTTATTACTAAATTTTTTATTTTATTTTTATTTTCATTAAAATTTCACATTTTTTTTCGTCTCCTGACATGCAATGTAAGTTTCAATTTCAAAATAACATGAAATATATGCTGACCGATTTTCATGTCCTAAATTCCCAGAAGAATGGAGACGCCGCAACTTATTGATTGTGCCGCTCGTTAGGTCGCGGTTAATTCACAAATACTTAAAATTAATGTGGTCCAATGATGCCTCTTCCGTAACCAATATGCATTGTATAATATAAAATATTTTGAGTTGACTCGTTGACGTCTCTTCGTAGTTCTGCAATGAGGTGATATTCGCTAATTGTGCATTAACTCCGAACATAATGTATAATTTTGTAGAATATACATATATATATATATATATATATATATATATATATATATATATATATATATATATATATAATATATATGTATTTATATATGCATTTAAATTACCAGGCAATACTCCTTCTGATTAATATGAATATATATATATATATATATATATATATATATATATATATATATATATATATATATATATATATATATATATAATATATATATATATATATATATATATATATATATATATATATATATATATATATATATATATATATATATATATATATGAATATATATATATATATATATATATATATATATATATATAACAAGAAAATTCTTCATTCCTTATATATATATATTTATATGTCAGAAATTCACTACAAGAAAAAGAATTCTGTACTTCTCGTGATATATTACACAGGCCAACACACATTTTGGTGCCTGCGATTTTTTAACTGTTCCTGAGTAATTTTTGGATGCAGAATGTAAAAAAGTTCTCAGATTTTGTCTATCAGATCTAGTTTTTGAGATTTTTTAAAAAATTGTGTATATAATTTACGTTATAACTGTTATAATATATAATATCACTATTGACAGTTAAAAAAAACAAAGACACATGGATTTAAGTATTTATTGCAAAAACTTAATTTACATAATTGCATTAGTTACTACTTTTCTTTTATACGATTTTCTAGAATGGAGTTTACTAGGGCAGTCTCGCTGAAGGCTCCAGCAGTAGTCCGCCATCATGTGGCTATCCCATCGTCCTTGATAACGATCTTCCATAGTTTTGATATCCTGGTGGAATCTTTCCCCCTGTTCTTCATTACAATCACCTAAGTTTTCTGGAAAACGATCTAGGTGGCTGTGGAGGTAGTGAACTTTTATACTCATGTTACAGCCGAGAATATTAAAATTTGAAAGCATAGTTTCCACCAATTCTACGTAATTCTCTGCTTTATGATTGCCGAGAAAATTTTGTACTACTTTAACAAATGAACTCCAAGAGTTAGATTCAGTCTCGTTCATTGATGTGGTGAATTGTGGATCTTTAACAAGTTGCCTTATTTGAGGACCATCAAATATACCAGCTTTTAGTTTTTCCGTGCAAATGCCAGGAAATTTACGTGACAAATACCCAAAACAATTTCCATCTCGATTTAAGGCCTTCACAAATTGCGTCATTAGGCCTAGCTTGATATGCAAGGGCGGAAGTAAGATTTTTTCTCTTGAAACCAAAGGTTCGTTGATCACGTTTTGTATTCCTTGAATCATGACATCTCTTGAAGGCCAATTTTTGTTAACCCAGTGCTCATTTTTAGCTCTGCTGTCCCAAAGGCACAAAAAACAACGATATTTTGTATAACCACTCTGCTGTCCAAGGAGGAAGTTAATCATTTTTAAATCAACACAAATTGACCACTGATGTTCTTCGTATTTAATTTTTCTCAAAACTAATGCTATTGTTTCATATTCTTCCTTCATGGTAGTAGAATGACCAATAGGAATTGAGCCATATTTGTTACCGTTATGTAAAAGAACACATTTTAAACTACGTTTTGAACTGTCAATAAAAAGGCGCCAATCATCTGGAGTGTATTCAGGCAAACCCATTTTTTCTAAGAGCCCTTTTATATTGTTACAGAATACCAAGTCATTTTCCTGAGTGAAAAAAGGCAGCAGATCCTTATCTCTTTTACGATAAAATGTAATATTAGTACCTCGACAAAGTAGATTTTTTCTTTTAATCTGGATGCAAGTAAATCAGCGGATTCCTTTGAGAGATTCAGGTCTCTTATAAGATCGTTTAGTTTTTCTTGATTGAAACACTGCGGAGTTGCTAAATCTGCTTCAAAATCGCTGTCGTTTTCTGATTGAAGTCTTTTAACTTCGTCAGACGTTGATGTTTCTGTATCATCTTCTGTCAGTTCAGTTAGACTGCTGAATGATGAAACGGGTATTTCTTCCGAATGCACTACAGGCCTTCTTGCAGAATCTAGATCAGGATATGTCCATTTGTGTCTATTGTTTTTATTTATGCCTTTAATATTAACGAGACAAAAATAGCAGTCGTCATGATGTTCCGCGGTTCTCTCCAAACCATTGGTACACCAAACTTTAGGCACTTCCTCTTTCCAGTGGTCCACTGTCGCAAATGTTCAACACATGTTTTACATATGAAATGTGGGGCCCAAGATTTATCTTGATCTTCTAAATGAACGCCAAAATAGGCAAGATAAGCTCTTTTCACAAAGTCAGAAATCGTTTTTCTGCTCTCTTTCAAAGTGTATTTACCACACACATAACAAAAAACATCGGGATGATTCACACAGGTACGTCTGCTTGTGGATGCCATTGTTTCAGTTTAGTGTCTTGATACTACAAAACGACCAAAATTTACACAAAATGTTAGCACAACTTTACTTGGGAAAACTCAGTAATATACTAAATCAAGTACAGCCAAGCAGGTATCATATTGCACTTGTAGATAGTCGTTATCAAAGTACACTATAACTTTCTTTGGATAATTTTTCTGACAAATTATTCAAAAGAACATAATAGCAGAGCTGGCTATGTGAAACATGAACAATGCGATGTCTCCATTGTCTTTTTAGGGAGCAATGTTAGAGAATATTGGAATCTCCATTATCCTTCTAGGGATAAAAGTTAGAGAATCTTGAAATCGATGCCTACATTTATTGAGAGCGTGAGACAGTCACTGTTTCGTACTACAAGGTATTCATCAGTCACGCCAAGTTCAACAAATGAAAGGCCACGATTTCAATCCTCACATACCCTCTCATCAATTGTACGACAGAAATATAGAGTAAGTGGTATGCATATATAATGCATAGTTTAGTGTATATCTCAAATTTTAAAATCAATGAAAAGCACATGAATACATCTACATTGAAAGTTTCAAACGTCCTTATCAATTAAGATACTTACAATAATTTAGATACTTAAGATAACTTTTTTGGAACAATTTCATTTAATGAGTAATGACTGATGAGTACCTTGTAGTACGAAACAGTGACTGTCTCACGCTTTCAATGAATATAGGCATCGATTTCAAGATTCTACATTGATCACTAGAAGGACAATGGAAACATCTCACTGTTCATGTTTCACATAGCCAGCTCTGCTTTCAAGTTCTCTTGAATAATTTGTCAAGAAAATTATCGGAGGAGAGTTATATATACATATATACAAAGTCAATACTGATACTCTGAATCGATATATTTCAAATAATACTCATCACTTTCGAGAGTGAATATTGAGTGCGCTTCGAAAAATCGTCGAATTTGTTGAATTTGTTTGTTGAGATACATTTGAGATTGTTTCATCATTCATTTCATTCAATTTGTTGCATTGATATGATCTTGTGTTTTTTTTACACAAAAACCGGTGCCTACTCTTATCATCAATTTTTTTTTTATTCAAAGAGTAAACTATTGTAAACAAGATGAGAGATAAATCTACGCAACAGATTAGAATGAATTTCATAAACTGAATTTTGTGGAATATATTTGAGCATATAACCTGGAGTTACAAGTTGAAGATTCCACCAAATCACTGGTGACTCTCTGGGATTGGATTCCATCGTTTACGTCTTATTTGAACAACTGAGAAGTGGAAGTAGAAAAATTTTGATCAAAAAGATTTTTCAACGGATTTAAAGCTAAGAGAGATCTTCAATCCAAATTTTTTTTCTATCACTGATTTTTCTTCTATATGTTCTTCTCATTTATCAGTTTTTATCAAATTCAACAGTTTTTATCATAAATTTGTAATCTTGAATCGAAAAGCTTCTCAATAGAAATTTTAAATAAAATTATTTAGTTTCAATGTGTGTGCACATAAATTAGATGAATTCATAAAGGGTGTTTTTTTAGACGTATAAAACTTTGAGTTGGCATTACTGTTGAAGATGGCGACCGATTTAACAGCTGAGCAGTGATTTATTTTCAGTTTGGTTTGGCAATTCATCATGAATAGACTCACGCCTGAACAACGCTTGCAAATAGTGCAATTTTATTTCGAAAATAATGGTTCTGTGCGGAATACGTATCGCGCACTACGTCCATTTTATCGTCGACAAAATTGTCCATCAAAGCAGTTAATTCGATTAACGATGGAACGTTTTCGCACCACGTTTACTCTTATTGATAACTCACATCCCCAGAGACGCCGTACGGTGCAGAAGAAGCTATTGCTACTATGGAGCGTAGCATTGAGGAAGACCCGAATGAGTCCATATGCCATCCAGCACAGGAATTGGATCTGTATCACTTTATATTCACTTTATGGAAGATTTTGCGGAAGGATTTTGGTTTGCGTGCTTACAAAATCCAACTCGTGCAAGAATTGAAGCCAAACGATCATCAAGCAAGGCCTAGATTCGTCGAATGGGCTCAAAACGAGATTGCCGTTGTTTCCGATTTTCATAAGCGAATTTTGTTTAGCGATGAAGCAAACTTCTGGTTGAATAGCTACGTCAACAAACAAAACTGCCGCATTTGGAGTGAAGATTATCCTCAAGTGTATGTCAAAACTCCGTTACATCCAGAAAAACTGACTGTTTGGTGCGCTTTATGGGCTGGTTGAATCATTAGTCCGTTCTTTTCAAAAACGATGATGGCCAGAACGTTACACTCAATGGTGATCGATAAAGCCATGAATACTAACTTTTTCATTCCTGAATTGAACAACCATGATGTCCAGGAACTGTGGTTTCAACAAGACGGCGCAACAGGTCACATAGCTCGTTCTACAATCGATTTATTGAAAGACACGTTTGGTGACAGCGTAATTTCACGTTTTGGACCTGTCCAAAAGGCCTCCAAGATCTTGTGATTTAACACCGCTAGACTACTTTCTGTGGGGCTATGTAAATTCATTGGTGTATGCGGATAACCCACAAACGCTTGACCATTTGGAAGACAATATTCGCCGTGTTTTTGCCGATATACGGCCACAAATGTTGGAAAAAGTCATCGAAAATTGAACGTCCAGATTGGACTACATCCGAGCCAGCCGTGGCGGTCATATGCCAGAAATCATATTTAAAATGTAATGCCACAAGATTATCTTTCGAATAAAAAAAAATTCTTGTCAATGGAATGATCCATCGTTGTTTTATTGCAATTTGAAGTTCTATACCTCAAAAAAAAAACACCTTTTATAAGTCCTTCAAATTTTGGAGCTAGCCTGTATAACACTAAAATTTTACAGGGGAGTACGTTTATACTCTATACAATTATAAAATATGGTCGAAATGGATGATTTCAATTTCGACTGAGCGATGAGCGTTGAGCAAAATTTTCATTTCATTAATTCTGAGAGATGTCAAAAAATGTAGTCAAAATATTTGAAAATGGGTTACGTAACTTACGGAAAAGAAATACGAGGACCACGTTCGTTTCTAGGACTGGCTGTTTATAAACGACCTGAAGAGGGATATAATCAATAAGAAGCGGCGCCTCTATTCTTCTGGCAATATATGACATCAAAATCGGTCAGGATAGAATTAATTTTTTTGAAATTGAGGATACGATTTAATTGTAGTAGATGGACCGTTAATAAATATAAATATATATATATATATATATATATATATATATATATATATATATATATATTGTATTCGTATAGTAATTGTATTGTATATCGTATATTGATTGATGTATCGTGTGTGAAGATAACGTTATAATTTAGCGCTCTGAGAATTCGATAATTCTGAAAGTAATTTGCGACCAAAAAGTTTGTTTTGCAGGTCCACTACTTGATACTGAGGAAGTTATTACCAACTATACTTCTAATCTGAGAAGTTGATTTTGTTATTTGCTAGTTATTAATTAATAATCATCTATAATATTATCTGTGTGCTAGAAGAGTAGTGCGGTGTTGACAAGATGTCGGAAGTATGCGGAGTATGTAAGAAGAATGTTTCTGACGACCAAGATGCGGTCCTATGTGAAGAGTGCAATACTTGGATACATAGGCAGTGTATAAATATGTCTCAGAAGACCTATACAAGGATTAGCAAATCCCAAGAAGAATGGAAATGTCTAGCCTGCATAACGAAACCAAATACGCCTAAAGCATTAACAAGTGTAGGCTCTCAGCGTTCCAGAGAGTACACACTAGCAGACATTATGGCAAAGTTGGAAGACATGGACCAGAGGTATAAAACTCTTCTCACTGTATACAAAGAACAGGTAGGAGTGAATGAAAAACTCCAAGAAGAGGTGAAACAGATTCGTAAACAGCTGAATAGAAGAGACCAGAAAGATTTGGAAAATAATATAATTATACACGGCGTCCCATATGAAAAAGGGGAAAACTTAGCTAAACTTGTGAAGCAGATTGCCACTGGACTATCAGTTCCCTTGGATAGTGATGGTGACTTTATTGTGTTCCGACCAAAGATGCCTAAGATGGAACATGCCCCAATTAAAGTGAAATTCCACAAATTATCACATAAAAAAGGTATCTTGAGTTCAACCGACAAGAAGAAACTTACAACTGGATCATTGGGCTATCACATAAATAAGCCTATTTTTCTGTGTCACGATTTGACAAAAGAAAACCGAGAGTTGATGAAGAAAGCACAGATCTTCAAGAAAGAAAATGGATATCAGTAGGTATCTATGGATAAATGATGGAAAGATATTGATGAGGAAACAAGATTCCTCAAGAGTAATTTTAGTGGAGGGGGAAGATGATTTAAAAAACTGATTACGATTCCTGTGATAAAAGTAGTGTATATGAATGTGCAGAGTGTGAGGAATAAATTTGATGAACTGAAATGTTTCGTGAGAAGTTATGATTGTGATATGTTAATACTAGTGGAAACATGGCTGAATGAGGCGGATGCTTGTTTCTATGTTCTTGATGGTTATCAAGATTTTCATTCCTGTCGCATTAAAAAGGGCGGTGGGTGCACAATATATGTAAAAAATGGGATTAAAGCTTCCTTGATAGAGAAAGCGGATCCGGAGGACTTAGTAAGCTGGCTGTCTCTGGAGGTGGGGGAAGATAAGTTCAAAATAAGCTCAATATATAAACCTCCCTTCTATAATAATCAAGATTTCCTTTCACTTTTGGATGGTAAAATATTCAATTCAAAAAATCATATCATTGTTGGAGATTTCAATATAAACCTTTTGAATGCTGAGTCCACAGTCTATCAAAATTATGTTACAACGCTAAAGCAAAACAACTTCCATATAGCTAATACGATATCTGAAGAAATGGCCACTCGTGTCACGGATACTTCTAAAACATTGATTGATCACGTTATTTTTGAGAAAGCGTCATGTCACTTGGGCTCTGTAATAGTTGAAGAACACCAGTGTACAGATCACAAATATCTGATGTTTGAAATATTCAAAAGGATAAAGGTTCAGCAGCCAAAAAAAAGATACGTAGAACATTTGTAGATCACCATAAACTAAAAACGATATTTGAGGATAAGATATCTGGAACTCAGGTGAGCACTTTCAATGACCTTATTCAATTGATAAGTGAATGTAAAAAAAATTGTCAATATTATAAAACTTTCAAATGTCGTTCGAACAATGGCTGGATAACAAGTGAATTATTGAATCTGATTAAAAGACGTGATATCTTATACAAAAAGAAAAATTCTAACAAACAAAATTCAAATCTGATCGACGAATTCAAACAACTAAAAAATAGAGTGAATAATAAAATAAAATCGCTAAAAAATCAGTATTTTAGGACCGAGTGGGCCAGAACAGAAGGTAATTTAAAAAAGCAGTGGAGGTTTATTAATGGATTGTTTGAGAGGCGAAAATCCGATTTTGCATGCATAAATAGAATAGTTGTAAGTGGGAGGGTAATCGCGGATAAGAAAGGTATTTCAAACGAGCTGAATAAACACTTTGCAAATGTAGGTGAAAACATTGTTTCCGGGCTAGAAGAGGAGATGGGTAGGATTGGCAACATTGTGAAATTTCCAGAGGCCTACACTACCAAAAGTATTGTCGTTAAACCGGTTTCTGAAAAAGAAATCGAAGAGATTATCTCAAAGTTAAAAAAAAACTCGGCACCGGGACATGATGGCATATCTGTATTAGATATCTATAATCTTAAACGGGACCTGATACCGATACTGATAACTTTGATAAATGATGTTTTACGAACTGGCAATTTCCCAAGCGAATTAAAATTGAGCAGAATCACGCCGATATACAAATCTGGTGAAAAAGACTCCGCGAGTAATTATAGGCCGATTTCGGTTGTACCGGTACTTTCCAAGATTTTGGAAGCGGTATTGAAAGGAAGAATGTTGTCATTTATAGATAAATACGTTGAGTTGGATAATTACCAATATGGCTTTTTGAAAAATAGCAGTACACTCAGTGCCATTGTAGATTTTATAAATAGGGTGTCGATAGCACTAGATGAGGGAAAAATTGTTGTTGTAATATTCGTTGATCTTAAAAAAGCATTTGACGTTATATCTTTTTCTATATTGCTCAATAAGATGAAAAATCTAGGCCTTAGGGGTGTGATGCACGACCTCCTCAAATCTTACTTGACGGAACGGAAACAATATGTTGTTGTTAATGGGGTTGAGAGTGACTTAGGAACTAATCGCTATGGACTGCCTCAGGGTTCAGTTTTGGGACCACTCTTGTATTCTTTGTACGTACTGAGTTTGAAAACATGTGGAATCAGGGCGGATTACTTTACATTCGCTGATGACACCGTATTATTGTATACGGGAACAAATGAGGTTGAATTAAATGAATTAATAGATGAAGATCTGAAAAGATACTCGGATTGGTTAATTTTCAATAGATTAAAAATGAACATAGACAAAACGAAGTACATGCTGTTCAAACAGAGAAATGAAGATATTGAAAATCTCAACATTCGTATCAACAATGTAGACGTGGAAAAAGTTGAAGTAGTAAGATACCTGGGCCTTGTTTTGGATTCCACGCTGAGCTGGAGACAGCATATTGACCACTTGAAAGATAAGATCGCTCCTATGTACACAATGCTTTATAGAACTAGAAACTATTTATCTGCGAATACTAAGTACAATATATATAATGCTTTTTTTCTCTCAAGTGTGAGATATCTGATTGCTGTGTGGGGAACATGCAACAAATCAAATTTTGGTGAAATACAGATTCTACAGAATAAATTTATTAAAATACTGTTCAATATCGATAGACTGACAAGTACAAAACAAATCTACACCGATCTCAAACTATATGACCTAGCTAAGCTAAGAGAATTGGAACAAAGTAAACTCATTTATAAAATAATTCATGGTGAACAGAAGTCGAATACGGAATTTAGGTTCTTAAAGGATATTCATTCTTATAAGACCAGACAGTTATGTAACATATATTTAACTAATGTAAGGACGGAATATGGACTCAACAATCCTATCTCGAGGGCATTCACAATATATAATCAGTTACCGAGCTCAGTGAGGGAAACGAATGGAATTAAAAAATTTGTTAAAAATATTAATAACTATCTGAGTATGACGTAATTCAAATAATGTGATGGATCCCTTCTCTTGTTCTATTCGAAATTTACCTCTTGCCTCTGTTAATTGCTGTATGTTATTCTGGATTAATTCTGTTATATGATTCTTTATGTTTGTTTTTTTTAAGGAAAATTACGTTGAGTTTACCTAGGGTATTTTGTGTTGTTGTTTTTTACATTTATAATTATGTTGGATTCATTTGGCTTCATACACACTATATACTGATCTACTTCGATACCAGCGCTATCAGGCACTGCTTAGAAGTAATATTTTGACTATGTAAAATTATGTATGAATAAATAAATAAAGGATATTTCAAAAAAAAAAAAAAATGGAAAATTCTGAAGGAAATCGAACAAAATATACCGTAACAACTATTAGGTATTTAGTTGATGATATAAATAAAATATTTTTTCAATGTGTTACTCTGAGATATTGTGAAAGAACAAAAAGGTTTATGTTTCTTGGTTGTTTTGTATTTATGTGAAACAGTTATTGGGGCATTTGCGTATTTTTTAGCTTCTATTCGTTCCCATGAATTTTGGGATATTCAACCTAAATAAAATCCATTAAAATTTGTACAGAATGTTTTCATGTTTTCACATCAACACATGTGTTCACAAGGTATGTGTTTTCCCTAAAACTCATTGCTTTACTTTCATATCAATTGAAGGAATGAAATTTTTTATCAAAATCATATTTTTTTGGTTATAAACTATTATGAAATTTGTGAATTTCATTCTTCATTATTTTCAAACTTTTACTTTCCTGTTTTGGCAATCCCATCAAATTAGATTAGCAATCACATCAAAACACAATTTTATGTAGAATAAATAAGCTACATACCATTACTTGACTCACTGTTGGTTTTTCGAGATTTTATTCTCGGTGAAGGAGGTTCAATTCTTATGCCAATGCTAAGCCAATAATATTTGATAAAAAAACAGTAAAATAAACTTTTCATCACTCTTTCATTTTTGCCTCTTCAGTCATAATATTTAATAAAAACACTATAATTAACAGAATTATTTTGTTATTTGACAGTTGTTTCGGGTTGTTGTCCTGTTTTCAAGAAATCAACGCTTTAGTTGCAACTTTTGAAAATGGGTAACCACTCGAGATAATTGTCAAGCGACCATTTTGCAAAAAAACAACCAAGTGCTTTTAAATTAATAATTGATGAGGCCGATACTTGATGTAAATCGATAAACATAATAAAACAATTGTTAAACTGATTTACACATATATTAAAAATAATACTGCATGACGTACGTTTCGATGAGATTCACCTTTTTCAAATGCTACGTGCAGACTAATGACATTTCTCGAATACATACAATGTATAAACTTAAATACAGAGAACAGGTAGATAACAGGTAGAAGGGATGAATTCATACTGAACTACTATATAGGAAACTAAGTAATTTTGAAAAGATTGAGAAGGGGGCTTGAGGTATGATCGATTTGGCTGTTCAAAAGGTTGCCAGAATATTTGTATTTATTAATTTGAAGTGATTCTAACAAATTAAGCTTCATTCCCTTGTTTGCGGTAATATAAAACAGATACAATAAATTGGGTATTTCCAGAACCGATTCGAAAAGATCTTTACTGTTGGAAAGCTACACCTCCCTGGGTGACATTGGCTATATTATATTTTCCAAATTAATTAGGCATCTGAAACTGAAACTCCAATAATGTAACCCAAGGTGTGAAAAAATTACCTACTTAACATTTTCTTTACATCGTGAACGATGCGGAAATTATTGATCATAAAATAAAATTAGATATTCCGTTATTGCAGAACACACCATTATTCACAAAAACTGTCACGAGAGCGAATTTTTTTTGAAAATTCAATTGAAATGCCGCCGCTCGAAAAGGCTCTCCATTTGTATCTTGGAATTGATATCATGAAATGAATTACTTCATATTTAAGACTGCTTCAATACCTTCACATAATTTTTTTAATTAGCCAATGCTGACATTCCGTTCGAAATATATCACGAGTTTGAACATGTAAGCATTAAAGTAAAATTGCGGGGTCGCCGCTTACCCGCGTCGGTTTGGTAGATCTACGGAGTCTGTGGCAACTGAAATGGTAAGTTTGTGTATAGTTGTTTAGATGATGGAACTATCGTGGCCGGGTTATTTTTTGACTTATCTCGTGCATTCGACTGCTTAGGCTTCAACTTTATACTGAATAAATTGTTCAATCTTGGTTTCAGGGGCGTTTTCCTCCAATGGATTGAAAGGTTAATTGCGCGGGTGGGGCAACATAGCTCAGGAAGGTACCTTGCAGAAATGGGGGTGCCCCAGGTTTCAGTCCTGGGATCACTATTATTCATTATTTTCATTAATGACTTAACTGACTATATCAGGAGTCATGTTTTTGATTTTCTGGGTGTTAAGATTGTATTGTTTGCCGATGATACTTCATTTATAGTTTCTGCACAAACCTTTAGCGAACTTAGGGCAGGTTGTGATCTACTAGTCGGATACTTCACCGACTGGTGTTCCAGTAACTCCCTTGTATTGAACTCAAACAAGACTGAGCTCGTCTACTTTCAGACTAGGGATTCTGATCCCCAGCTAAGCCTAAATCTTCAGTCCGTTGAGTTGAAACCTTCTCAATGTATCAAGTTTCTTGGGATACATGTTCATAAAATTTAAATTGGAGAGATCATGCTGATTATGTCTGTAAAAGACTTAGTAGTATATTTTTCGCTTTGAGACGTATAAAACTTATATTACCACAGGATTCCTTAATGAATGCCTATTATTCAATGGTGCACAGTCACCTCAACAACAGCGTAGTACTTTGGGATTACTCCTCTTTTAGTAATTCGGTATTTCTTGCCAGAAGAAGATAATCCGATTGATTTTTAACTTGAAACCTGAGAAGACCTGTAGACCCTCTTTTATCAAGAACAAAATAATGTGTTTTCCATTTATTCATATTTTTGGCTGTCTTTTGTACACTCGTAGAAATGTGTCACTAAAGTGTTCGGAGTTTCATGAGACACAAGACACAAAGAAACGCTATGTATTCCAAAGCATCGAACTTCTAATTTCTAGCGGTCACCTATGTACAATGGTATCAAATTTTTTAATCATCTGCCCGATAGACTGAAGGTTTTGGAATACAGTGAATTTAAGAGGAAAATTAAAATGCTGCTCAACGAGAAGTGTTTTTAAAATAAGGATGAATATTTTGATTTCAATATGAATTAGCATATAACTAGTTATTTGATGTTCCTTTGCTTCTCTTTTTCTTTTATTTGGTATATTTATATTATGTTTCATATATTTGCTATTGTCATTGCTGTTACTTGGATTACTTGTTTTTGTGTATTTTAGAAACGTGTCCTATACAAGTGTTTTTTGTCTGAAAGGATGAATAAAGGTTATTATTATATTATTATTATTACCCCACTCGGCTAGCTAAGTAGCACTAGAGATAAGCGATTTAGTCGTACATCGATGTTTGTCGAAAAACACTGAAC
Organism: Henosepilachna vigintioctopunctata; assembly: GCA_030704895.1. Taxonomy (NCBI): domain Eukaryota; kingdom Metazoa; phylum Arthropoda; class Insecta; order Coleoptera; family Coccinellidae; genus Henosepilachna; species Henosepilachna vigintioctopunctata. Next base: position 1,010,106 of record JARQZJ010000136.1, on the reverse strand, counting down.
TTATTAAATCGATGCATCGAATCCAACCGATGTATTGTTAATTGTTCAACATCGGGTAAATATCGATGTTTTTCATTCTATTCATCGAACAAAGAACCTACTTACAACTTTCATTTTACAACGATTTGACAAGTCATGTCGGAAGACTCAATGATAATTCCATGGAAGGTTTGAAATATTATAAGATAGAGTTTCCAGTGCTGCATAAAGTTCCATATTAATATCTGACAATCTGAAACATCGTTTCTTTCCGAAAGACTTTTGTCGCTAACGGCACAGATGATGACACAACAAAGAAATAGATTGAAGGGCAGAAGATTAGGCCAACTTTTGTTCTTTCAAAGTATCAGGATATTCAATATATATCATGATTATATTGCATAATAGGGCTTTTTGAATAAATGCTTGTTCCTTTTTTTCAGAACCACATACATAACCAACTTGAAACTAGATAAATAATGAATGTATGGCAAACATCTATATATTTTTTGATAAATCAATATAACATCGATGCAACGTTTAATTAAAATAACATATTTCATGTTAATACATTACATCGAAGAAACATCTAATTCACATCCAGATCACAATTCACTTTATGAAGCACTAATTATTGTCTATGCTGAAAAAACTAATCAAGAAAAATGTTAAAAAATTATTGAAATAAAAATCACTCAAGCACAAATCACTTCTCGAAGAAGTACAAGCAAACACAAACTAAACTACGCATCACAAACCGTCTCGTCAAGTCATCGTCACTATCAGAAGATATCAAGAAACGCATTGTAAGGACGGAGGCTGTACTATCGAGGCTGTATGGTTTACCGAAGATTCACAAGGAAAATGTTCCACTGAGAACAATAGTTAGTGCCTCCGGATCGCCAACTTACTATCTGCGAAACACTTGGCATTACTGCTCCAACCGCATGTGGGGAAGGGTGCCAGTTACATTAAGGACTCCGCCGATTTCGTGCGTAAAATTCAAGCTATCAACTTAGGACCCGACTAACTTCTTGTGAGTTTCGACGTCGTCCCACTCTTCACTAAGGTACCCCTGAGGGACCTGGTAACTAAGATATTTCTGACCGACATCTGCAAGCTTTTTGAAATTTGTCTCACTGGAAGCTACTTCGTATGGGGTGGGAACTTCTACAAGCACGTCGACGGAGTTGCAATGGGAAGTCCACTTAGCCCAGTTATAGCCAACCTAATCATGGAACAGTTCGAAGAGAGAGCGATTGAAACGTCGAAGCACAAACCAACTACATGGTTCAGATATGTAGATGACACCTTCGTGCTATGGAGTGCCGGTATGGACCCAGCATCCAGTTTACCATGGAAACAGAAAATGATCAACAGCTACTCTTCTTGGACGTCCTAGTGAGGAAACAAGTTGGGCCATATGGTGTACAGAAAACATACACATACGGACAGATACTTACACGCCTTATCTAACCATCACCAAAGTCAGAAATATGGAGTCATCAGAATCTTGACGGAACGAGCTCGAAGAATTTGCGAACCAGAGAACCTTCAGTCCGAACTGAAATACTTAAGAACTGCATACGAATCAAATGGTTACAGAAGGAGGGACATCGAGAGATCAATGTGCGTAAGAACACTTGGACATAAAGAAACCGAACAGCGATCGACGATTTCACAAGCGTATCTTCCCTACATTCCAAGAGTCACAGACAGGATCGGCAGGATCTTGAGAATACACGATGTCAGAACTATCTTCAATCCTACACAGAAGATTCATCAGATCATAGGATCAGTGAAGGACAAGAGGGACCCACTTTCGGCTGCAGGAGTCTATCACATACCATGTTCTTGCGGAAAAGTCTACATTGGGGCGACCAAAAGATCAATGGGAACGAGACTCAAGGAACACAAGGCAAGTTGCCGATTAGGACAAACTGAGAAATCTGCAGTAGCCGAACAGAACTGAGCGACAGAGAACACAGGATTAAGTTTGAGGATTGTACGCTCTTGGCATCCGTCAACGGCTAATAAAACAGGCTGGTCAGGAAAGCTATTGAAATCCAGAGGCATAGCAGCAATTTCAACAGAAAGGAGCAGACACGAGTGATACCATTGGATATCAAGATACCAACCGAAGCAGAACGAGCTTCCCTCCCGACCTCCACCGAAGCGGAACAAACCACGCTCCCTATGCCTCGATATAAATACAACTGCGTACGAGAACTCGCCCACGTAATGAATAAGCCGGCTACAGACGCAAAATAATTCATGTAAACTCAAATAAGTATATGAAACATTTTTTTTGTTTGTATATGAAAATAATTTTTTGTTTTTTTTGTATCACATTATATTAAAAAATACAGAGTTGAAGAAGGTCGCGAGACCTTGTAAATTCCCATTTGTAATTGTTTATAAAATACCATGAAATGTTATTTACTAAATTTTCAATAAACGTGATTGATTTGATTTGTTTTGAGAATTCGCCAGAATTTCAAATAAGAAATGCGACAACCTCAGAAGAAGCTCACCACTCGGGCTAGCGAAACGCTAGGAAGAAATTCCAACCGACGACGGTCCTTAGACCCGAACTAGGACAACACTAGTTCAACATTCATCCACTCAATATCCAATATCTGCATGATGATAAAAACCATTTCTGGCAATCCCCAATGGCCAGAATAGACTACCCGAACATTTCAAAGACTTAATTTTGTTATATCAGCAGTCACGAAACTTTGGGAAATTATATCAAATAATATTTCAAATCCATGAAAATTTGACAGGATCGGTGAAGGAGTGCGTTTTGTCTTTGTCTATAATTTGAGAAGATAAAAAATGATTGAATGCTGAGAAAGGTACATAAATTATAAGTCTACTGGCCGTTAGAAACCGGAGTTTAAATGAAGGTCCACTGAATTGAAAAAAGGATCGTGTGTATACTCTTAATCATATTATGTGTTTTGCATTGTCAACTAGGTATATGCTATATTGATCTATATGTGAAAAGATTCCTTCGAAATTATATTATTTGTGAATTATTTTCTATATTTGAGTATTGTTGGCACTTTGTATTTGATACTGTGATACTTACTGAGTGGTATTTATATATTAGGTTAGATTAATATACTAAGTGGTACAAATTGTAGTAAAAAGTTTCCTATTTCATTGCTTGCTGCCACGCTCCAGTTTGCATCTTCATATAGCTTACAACTTTGATTTCACTTCAACAAAGCTACCGTAATAATAATAATGTTTTAAAATTATGTTCAGTGGTTGTCATTATTAACCATTCATATAATACGCAACATCTGACTTGTTTAAGACAAATACTGTATTATCATCTTGGATATTACACGATTCACTTTGAACGTGTGGATTAATGTACAATCATTTGTACTATAGTAAGAGGGATCATCCCTGTATCCACTTATATATGTATATGTACTTCAAAAGGTTTCAAATAGATTTTAAATTCCTAATGAAGCTTATTCAGACTAGTGCCAAAATATCGCTAATATCCTAGATCCCAATTGAGCCCTTCTCTTCACTCAGTTAAGGAATGAATTAACAGACAATCTCATCGGTTTATAATCAAACCTGGCACCCTAGGCTGATTAAAGAGTGGTACAATAATCACAGGCAATCCAAGTTTGAGTTATAAATTGGCCCCGGATCAGCGACTCTTTTCCGGTAACTTTTGTGATTAATTTTCACAATTTGTTGTATATATTTTTTTAAAAGTATACTGTTCATTCCGTATTTTTCATTTTCAACCTTTATAACTCTCTGTTGCATATTTGGTTTCAATGTAATTATGGTGGAAAAGCGATGAGTTATCATGAGAACTTGAACCTAGAGATTGTTTTATTGGCGAAACATAACAAGAAAAACGATTCCAATTGAGGAGAGCACGTAACTCCGACATGGCGTTAGACCCAAGAGAAGACATTAACCATGCACAGGAACTTGGCGTATGCAATGACGGGATGAATAACTCAATGGAACTGGAATTTATTAACGAATTTGATTATGATAATCGTGACAATGAGTATCAATCTGTTTGTCTGTGCGTTTGTACATGGTAATCTCATAAATAAATAATCCGATTTGGATGTAATAATATGTTTCAGGGTAATTTATTGTGAGCTTCACTTAGTATTAATGTTTGTTTCAGCTTAATCGGTCCACTAGTAGAAAAGTTATACTGATTTAAAAAATGACGTCGAACATTTTCTAAACTACCTATATATATTTACTCTGTTGAGTACCATTGACTGAAACTTCACTAAAGTTCATTATAATAGGCTGTACAAAACTATGATTACACAATGAATAGGAGGTTGAAGCAAGCAATGAAGAAAATTTCGGTTAAGCAATGTAAGTTGATCTCACATCAATATAATAGATCTCTTCAATAAGGCTTCAGCTTATCCTGGACGTTTGAAGATTGTACACTTCTGCGTGGGTAGGTATATAAAGCGTGCTGAGAGTTACGCTGCTAAGAAATACGAGGTTTGTTCAACAGAAAAGATGAAAGATTGATGAATGAAAAAATTTATTCAGCAATATCCATTCTACCCCTTCAAAGTAATTTCCCTCAAAAAATGCAGTTGTGTCAGTTATTCTTTCTTTGCTTTGCCTCAATTGCTATCTTGGCGTCTTCAGTTTTGGGAACAGAAGAAAGTAGCAGAAAGCGACACCTGCGACAATACTGTATTTGAGACATAATTACGGTGTTGTTTTTGGCAAAAAAATCACGAACAAGCATTGATGCAGAATCCATGATTTTTTTACACAATTCCGATTGTTTGCGCCGTATTGCTTCACGCAAACGTTGCATAACTTCATTGTAGTGTTCCTCATTAACCGTACGACCTATTAGCAAGAACTCGTGGCACACCACGCCGTTGTAATCGAAAGAAACAGTGAGCAAAACCTTCACATTTGATCGAACTTGGCGTGCTTTTTTCGGTCCTGGATCTTCTGGCCGATTCCATTGGGATCACTGGGGCCTTGGCTTCGACATTATAACCATATACCAAAGTTTCGTCACCAGTTATGACTTATTCGAGCAAATGCTAATTGTTGATTTTGCTCTAAACTAAGCAATTTCGGAACAAACTTCACTGCCACACGTTTCATGTCCAAAAAATAAGAAAAAATTGCATGGCATTATACGATAGATATGCCAAAATCCTCTGCAATTTCCCTAATAGTGACTCGACGATTTTTCAAAACCATTTTTTCGCTATGTTCCGATATTCATGTTTCGATATTTTCTTCGCTTGCTGATGTGGTTGCAACTCCAGGACGCTCATCGTCATCAACATCTTCTCGGCTTTCTGTGAAGCGCTTGTAATAATTTTTTTTAGCAGAGTAGACTCGAATGCCACTGTCAACATTTTAATTGCGTTGGAGCATGTTATTCCATTTTTAAAGCAAAATTTGATACAGATTCTTTGATACATTTTTTGACTAAAAAATGAAGACGTGACTAACGTTTTCAGTTGTCAAAAACAAACAACTAATCCAAAATGGCAGATAATTTAGCATGGGAGAAACATATGTCTACCAACATAACAAAAAAAAATTCGATAATCTAATGTGCACAGCCTGCGAAAATTCAAAATTCACCTTTTCTTTTGAACAGACCTCGTATATAATTTTTTGCTCCTCATTTCTTGTATCACTCGATTTTATTGATTCGATTCGCCTATACATTTGAATCATTCGCAGCCAACGCACGTATTAGGGAAGCCCATGGTGCTACAGTTACATTCGATAACACTGATTTTTGTTTATATATTTCATTTATTTATATTGTAGGGCTCATAAAGTTTGTGTGAAATATATAAGTACATGCTGTAAATATTTATTATAGGCTGGGCATTCCTATTCTTGTTTTCTTAATTTTTATGCGTAATGGTGATAAGTACTTATTTTTTTTAGGGTTTATAGAGTTAGTGATAAACTAAACATTATATATTATATATATTCAGTATTGTTTAATTAACAAACACTGAAGTAATGTTTAGTGTTTGTTAACTAAGGTGAGTCGTAGATCGAAAAAAACGGATAACTATTTACTCACAGTTAAGTCCTTGTAATAAGTATAGGATTGATAGCATAGGTTAGTAATAAATAGAAAAAATCTGCGGACGAAGTCGCGGGCGTAGTTACTGTTATATACCTATATAAAGTATTATATTGTTATTCGCGATTAAATTGAATGACTGTGAATGATATTTGAAAGACTTCACAAAGTGATAATCGTGGTTGATGATACATTCTAGGATGAGTCGAGTTAATTTATCTGCGGTTTGTGCTTAGGAAAATAATTATTTTCCTAATACTTATTGAAATAATATACATATACATAATATTATTATTATGTGCGTATAGACCCCGTTGGATCACGCAAAGCATCCTGATTCATCTAGTAGTGTTCTTTCTGTTCTTCCACACTTCTCTCATTTTTTCCCTATGAATTTTCTTTCTTTCTTCGGTCCACCTAGTCCCTGGTTTTTTTAGGACTTCATTCTCTGGCATCACGTTCCACTGGTGTATCTTATTTCTGTACGTGTTTCTGTCGTGAACATCGATTTGATCTATTCGTGCCTTTTGTAGATCAATTTCTACTTGTGTGATCCATGGTGTTGTAGATTTGACCCCTTTTATATGTTTGAGGATCCTGTTAGCGATTCGTGTCGGTGGGAGTCTACTGATATGTCCGTAAAATTTTAGCCTTCCTTTTCTTATATCTGCCGCTATGTTGGACATCTGCTGTGTGGTCTTCCTCGAATGTAACCTGTATCCTTCTTCAGTGCGTTTTGGGCCGAGTATTTTTCTAATAATTTTGCGTTCTTCTTTAAGGATGTTTTCCATATCACTTTTTGTAAGAATTGTAAGTGTCTCGCTTGCATATAACGCTTGTGGTTTGATTACTGTGTTGTAGTGTCTGATCTTTGTATGTATAGACATGCATTTTTTATTGTAGATATTGTGTGTTATACCGTATGCCCTTTTCATTTTACTTAGTCGAGTCTTCTGAGCGATCTTTTCTCCTCCTGTGGGTTCAAGGATTTCACCCAGGTATTTGAAGTGTGTGACTCTGTTTATCTTGCCGTACTTCGTGTTCAATTTTTGTATGTTTAGTTTAGAGCAGAAGAATTCTGTGTTTTGAAACGAGATTTCCAGGTCAACTCTATCTCCACACTACACTCCTTCAGAACCTCTATCTGTTTCGTAGCTGTTGTTTCATTATCCGTGAGTATTGCCAGGTCGTCTGCGAAGGCTAAACAAGATATCTCTAAGTTGTCTTTGGGTCGTCCAAGTCTTGTTGGTTTCCAATATCCTTGATTTCTTAGCTCTTTTTCCCATTTCCTGATGACTTTGTCCAGCACCAGATTGAAGAGAATCGGGGATAACCCGTCCCCTTGGCGTACCCCAGTTTTGATCAGAAATGGTTCTGAAATTTCGCCCATGAATTTCACTTTAGGGGTCGTGTCTGTCATAGTTAGTTTAATCAATCGTAGGGTTTTGGGGTCTAGTCCTTGTTCTTCTAGAATAGTAAACAATGATTGTCGATCGATGGTGTCATATGCTTTCTTGAAATCTACGAATGTGCGTACAATTGGGGCATTCCTGATTGCTTTGCATTTCAGTGTTGTTCTCAGGTTGAATATTTGTTCTGGACAAGAGCGACCCGGGCGGAAGCCTGCCTGGTATTCGCCAATTTTGTGTTCTAGTTGTTCTTGAGTTCTTTGAAGGAGGCATGCTGAAAGAATTTTATACGCGACCTGTAGTAAGGAAATTCCTCTGTAATTATTTACATATACATAATATTTTATACCGCATTGTGTAAAATAGTTCACACAAGGCGGTTTAAGTTTTATATCAGTTTTTTCAAATATTTACAAAACATCATTATTCAATATTTTTAATATTCATTTATTTGTTCATTCACAAGATGAAACATAACACTACACCTACTACGATTTTCGACAAAAACAATTGATTGGAATTTTGGAAATTAACTCACTTCATATATTTATATGTTCGGTAACTACAATTCGTAAGGATCGATTTCTTTCAATACTGGATCTTTCGCAGGTCTGTCAATGCCCATCGTTACTTCCGTTATATTCGAATTTCGACAAAATCTCAATAAAATTTCGTTTTTTTCTTATACTAACGGTTGAAGATGTGCCGTATATTAAAAACAATCACAAACGTTGGCTTTTATCGTCTTTCAACAGGGCTGGTGCTATCACGTTTTTCATCTGATTCATTCATGTGATTATAGCTTCGATGTTCAGGTTCTTTATCATTCTGATAGGGTCAAAGATCTTGGTATTAGTATTCGATCAGAAACTTTCCTTCAGAGTCACACTTCACCACCTAACTTATTCCATAAAATACTTGTATATTTTCATATGCGAAAATATACGAATTCGTTATACATTATGGCATATATTTCAATAATTTCTCAACATTTATAAGACTATTGAATGCCCTAATCCGTAGCAAGTTGGAGTATGGGATCCTGCTTTAGCATCCTAATTATACTTGCCTTCAATACAATCTTGAGGCCACTCAGAGAAGGTTTTTGAAATTCTTAATTTGGAGGGGGGATAAAGTTTATCCACAGAAAGGACTCACTCATACCGAATTATTGAGTTGATTTAGTTTAGTCTCATTTCAGAGCAGGAGAGAAACATTAACACTCAAAGTTTTGTACAAATTACTGCACAACAGCATTGATTATCCTCCTCTCTTGGCCGCTTTAAAATTCGTGTTCCTAGGCAATTCTCGTACTACAGAATTATTCCACCTAGAGACTCCAAGAACCAACTCGCTAAGAACGGGAGATATTTTAAGAGTTAAGTTTTTCAGGTTGCGACACTGGTTGGCATCCAAACGTAATCTGTTAAAGTGAAAACTTTTCAGTATACTCTGCCATTTTATCATGGAAAGACTTACGAACGAGGAACCATTGCAAATTGTTGAACTTTACTATCAAAATTCGTGCTTTGTGAAAAATGTGTATCGTTTGTTACGTCCATATTCGACCTGGTTAATCAACGCATTAACGGTCGCATCAAGTTTACTTTGTTGGACATGAAACCATTGTCTCGCATGCGTACAGTGCGTACTGAAGAAAATATTGCAACCGTAGCGTACAGTGATAACGCAGATCGTGAAATGTCATTTCGTCGCCGTTCTCAGTAATTGGGCATGAGTCAAATTGGACCTTCCGAATGGACCATTGGATACGGAGCCGCGGACAACATTTATATGAAGTTACCTTCAGAATATAAATGACAAAGGCCAAGTTATCAATTTCAATAAAAATTTTGTATATTTTAATATACAAAATATATTTTTATATTTCAATACCAATGATGCAAATTGAGTTTTTATACGATTTAAAAAAAACTACGCTTAAGAAATTACCCTATACAATCCCCAATTTGGTTTAGTAGCCTACATTCAATACAGTTGCTTATAAATGTGCCATTCAATTTGATTCCACTGAAGTTATTATTAGGAGTTATGTACAAAAGAGAAAATGACTAGATTGAATTGAATTGAATTTTGAGTTCTTTGAATTTTCATTTAATTTTATTATTTAGTTATAAGTTACTTTTTTAGTTTTTTTTAATGAGATTGAACTCTTTCTTATATTTCTCTTGATATAATTCATTTATTCAACATTATGTTATTATTTTCTGTAATTACACCTGTTGAAAATAGAGAATAAAGAATTCGTTATTATCATCATCTGATCGCTCATTCGCTATCCAGAATTCTTGCTCTTTCAACATCGACTTTGTTCTGAAGAAACGATTGTGTCTCTAGTCTCCAGTAGATATGTACCAGATTCGCTACTGAGTGACTATTTGCAACTTAAATAAATTATACTTACACAAATACCTTTTATCAGAAGTAATCGATGACTATAGGTATGTGTTACGTAGAAATGGTTATAAATCAACTATCGATACGACACCACAAATATTGATAGATTGGACTAGTCAATATGTTATAATTCAGACACGGAGGTTTCCTTATCTCTTGTGAATCATTATGTTAACAACTATAAAATTATAAATTAACACACTTGATTTAAGTTTCACTGAATATATTAAAAAACTCTACATATTTTTCGGGTGATTAACCCATTATCAAGAGCTATCAGTATAGATAATATTGTATACTTTTGATAATGGGTTCATCCATCTGTTTCAGCTTGAGACGTTTCTACTACAGAATGATCATTTTCATAAAGCTTATTTTCCTTATTCAAGTAATAAGCAACTGGCATATTCAGATTATCACTACTAAAACCTGTGTACTTTTTTACTGGGGTATTTGAATTCTTGGCTTCAATCAGAAAGTTTTCTTACATAAATGACCACTGATACACATTTATGGGCCTGCGGGGCCCCCAGGCGGGGCGCGCCGCGAGACCGACTGAATGAGTTGTCCTTGCATCTCAAATGATAGCGCCCATACGCATTACCGCACGTACACCTACTTTATTTACGGAGTGGCTTTGATTGAAACTACACTCATCGTTACCCCAGACAAATTTTTAGGTAAGTACTATATTTATGCTTTCACTATTGATTACGTACACGTATAAAGAATATGGCTTTTTTCAACAAAAATTCTAACTTTATGTTTCATACTAAACTTCGAAAAGTCCCTCAACTTTGACGAACAACTGTCACCACACTTTTTTTCTCAAAGGATCTTTGTATTGCTTTGTTTGCAAGTTGTTTGGTAACAAATCCATCGCCACAGCGCCGAGCCAATTTGCAGCTGACGGATTTAGTAATTGGCGCAACGTAATTGCAATTGAGCACCATGAAAATAGTTCAGCTCATAAGGACTTCATGCTAACTTATTTGAGTCGAAGACAAGGTCTAGGGATCACCAAAAATCTACAGGCACAAGTGAAAGAAGAAAGAAAATATTGGCAAAATGTATTGCAACGAATTATTGCAGTTATACAAACGCTTGCAGAACGTGGTTTGGCCTTTAGGGGACATGATGAGTCTTTTGGATCTATACATAATGGGAATATTTTGGGTTTACTTGAACTTGTGGCTCAATTTGATCCATTTTTAGCAAGCCATATTGCAAGATATGGAAATAAAGGGAAAGGCAACCCCCTTTGGCAAACCCTAAAGGAACTTATCGATTTAATGAGTAATAAAGTTCACAAAGTGATTGTCGAACAAATACAATCAGCTGGGTACTTCAGCCTCTCAGTGGACTCCACGCCTGACCTATCACATACGTATCAACTAAGTATCATTTAGAGGTACGTATCGCCGTCTGATGGAACGCCCGTGGAACGATTTCTGAGGTTTTTAAATTTAAAAAGTCATACCGTAGAAGAGATGGCAAATATAGTACTCAGTTATCTAGAGGGTTGCAAAATAGATATTGCAAAGTGCAGAGGACAATCATATAACAATGCTGCTAATATGTCAGGACGATACAAAGGGATGCAGCAAAAAATTTTAGAGCTCAACAAATATGCTGTATTTATACCATGCGCTGCACATACTCTAAACTTGATTGGTCGCAATGCTGTTGATTGTTGTACGATCGCAGTGAATTTTTTTTCGATTGTGCAGTTGTTATACAATTTTTTTTTCAGTTTCTACTCATCGTTGGGCAGTTTTAAGAGAATTACTCAATAGGAAACGATAGCGTTCTGAAGTCGCTGTCGGACACTCGTTGGGAAGCTCACGCTGTAGCTACGAATGCAATATTACAATCCTATCCGAAAATTTTGGATGCTTTAGATGAAATTGCTGAAGACACAAACCAGAAAGGTGAGGCCAGGTTAGAATCACAAAATATTTCAAACAAAATGCAAGAGTTTGAGTTTATATTTATGCTCACCTTGTGGAATGATATTCTACAAGTTTTTCATCGCACCAGTAAAGGACTCCAAGAAGAAGGATTAGATCTTAAAACGTGTTCCAATTTGTATCATTCTTTATCGGGTCATCTCGTTGAAATGAGGAATCAATTTGAAAAATTTGAAGGCGAGGCAAGAAAAATTTTTCCTAATGGGGAATATAAGCAATTTCGAAGACGAATTAGGAAGAAACAAGTGAATGATGGAAATGCAGAGGAACTTGATTTGAATCCTAGAGACAAATTCCGCATTGAGACTTTCAATTTAATGATTGGCACACTTAATGCTCAAATGCAAAGAAGAGGTGATGTATACCACGAAGTTTCACAAAAGTTTCCATTTCTTGCGGATCTAAATAAGTCATGCTCAGAATATGAAAAAGATATTCAATTGCTCTTAGAATCTTACCCAGAAGACTTCAATGAAAACTTCCTCGGCGAATTTAATCATTTTCACAAATATTTTCGAATAAAATGTGAATCTTCAGAAACAAAGGTCACCCATTCTGATGTATATGAAATGATTATTAAAGATAAAGTAAAGTGCGTATTCCCAAATATAGAAGTTGCGTTCAGAATCTTTCACAGCTTAATGATTATTTATAACTGCTCTGCTGAACGATTCTTCTCACAACTAAAAAGATCAAAAAACCCGCAAAGAACAAAAATCCGTCCAGACATTATTTAAGCTTAATTCTTTAGCATTAATGTGTATTGAGGCAGACATACTTCGTCAGATAAATTTCGACGATGTAATCTCGGAGTTTGCTCTGATTAATGCAAGGAAAAAAATGTTTTAAGTTTTAAATTATACCTACTACACTTTCTCGTTTGATGAACTTTCATTTTATACTTTCTACCTTCCATTCCATTCCTTCAATTTCTATTTAAGCAGTAGAGGGCCTACACAGGCTATGCGCTTAGGGCCTCGGATACACTAATCCGCCACTGCACATTTAGTTTCATTATTTTCGTAAACATCGTGAATGTTTTCATATTTTGCTGTAATCGCTTATGTAGGCCGATTAGCCGCGAATGTGTTTAACAACCTCTTTTAAAAATTTTCGAGTTATTTATTCAGTTATAATAAGAGAGCTGAGTGAAATTTCTGAACAGGTATATCTTAGAAATAAGGCACCTTGATATGTTATATAAGGCATCTTGAAAATTTGTTGAATACATTTCCTGTGATATCTAAACACAATGCAGACATTTTTCTGTAGAGTTGTGGATCTGGCCACGCTATTTATTTTTGAAATTGCAATTTCAAATTTCAGAGAGGAAAACAAATTCTTGAGTTAGTTTGAAATCTTAACACATTCGAATTGAATTTATAAGAAAATGGAAAATATGGAGGCCACACCATTCTAATGGGTTTAATATTCAGCCAGATATTCTTGAAATATTTTTTCGGAAATTCCAGAAAATATATTTCAGAGCCTTCCAGATTTAACCATAACTAACGTTAGTGGATCCGACAGACGTTGTCCTGTACACGTCATTAATTCTAAAATATCGAAAATTTTTCAATGAGCCGAAACAATTTATGAACGAAAATCTAAACTACTCTCGAATCCACCAGAGGATACACAAACAATTTCATTTGTCGTTTTTTTGAACAAGGAAAATGAATAGCACAAAATTTTTTGGGCTATGTTCTGATATACGAAAATTAGAATTAGCAGAACTCTATTTCAGGCCAACTTTGCGGGTCCAACTGCTATCTGAGCGAATCCACTTGAACACACACAAAAAGTTTCAATAAAATCCGTCTAGCTGTTTAGAAGCAATTCAGTGACATGAACAAGCACGAAAGAAATAAATATATAAAGATATTTAATTTGTAATCATAATTTAGTAATTGAAGTGAGCCAGTTGATTTGAGTGGATTATTCTACCTGCCAGACCACAGAGAATGTTATACATTCTCGGTGTACATTTAAACACAGGCGATGAAAAGGGGCGTCCGGCCCTGTTATCAAATTTGAGATGGTGGTCTAATGTCGTACTCGGTTTTCCCAAAATTTCAAGCATTATTTGAACTTATTGAACCTTTTGTGAAAGGAAAAAAATTTCGGTATTTTATTGAAAATATTGAATATTATATTAGGTATTGTACGCACATATTTCATTAACGGAAAAAGTAAAGCTGCTTAGGCAAATTTATCAAATTATTTGAGAGAAAGGAAACTCTAAAGAAACTCTATATGTATTATTAAGTTTAATTACTCACCTATGTATAGATAATTATCATAATTTTGATAAGTCCAAGCAACGACCTATTTAATTAATTTTTTAATTATAAATATAATTTTTCAGTTCATTTTTTGATACGATAATTTGTCATTGGAAATAATTCTCATTACGCATTTTCTGTTTGAGAACACCCATTCAGTTTTAATTCGAAAGGTAAAATCCAACTTGAATGATTGTTCAACTGAAAAATGAATTTTGTTTTTATCTGAACCCATTTCAACCTTCCAAGAATCAGAAATAATTATTTTACTAGATTAATGAACAATTAAATATTGAAAATTGGCAATTAAATCTGACTGTTCAAAAATGTTATTTGAATAATGATTGCGAGCTAAATTATTTCTCAGCCTTTCCTCTGGGCTTTTCCTAGGTGAGGGTATATTACCTCTCAATAATCTCGATCTTTTTGGTATGCTTATAATCCCACCAGGTGAAACAAATTTCTTTTCCCTGATGATATCGGTATATCAGGAAAATTCAAGACGCAAACAATTGAATATTTTGTTGGGGCCCAATTATTTATTTATTTATTTATTTAAAAATACACCACTCAACAGCTTGGGCCAAATACTGAGTGGGAAAATACAATATAGTTTACAACTTAAGAAAAAAAAATAAACCAGAAATAATATTGATAATGTACAATCTATCTGAACGAAAGCTCTGTGGGCAAGCTGACATTGAAGCTCACTCACAAGATATAGGAAAAACTAATATTTGAAAAACTTATAACTAAAACTAAAAAACAGTCAGGCGAGAGGATATCGCCAGGCACGCATGCAAATATGTCGATGACGTCATGAAAAGGCTCAAAGTCACCACAAATTTTGTGAAGTGGTGAAAAAGCCAGAACATTAGTACGAGCCAGAGGTGGATAAAAAAATGTTCATATTTCTACAAGAAATTCTCGAAACACGGAAATTTATGAGGGAAAGAAGAAACGAACAATCAACAGAAAACCTTATCAGCTTGTATAGGAACATTATTCCCAAATATTTCCTACGTGTTTCAAGTGATGAGACATTAAAACTTGTAATAAGTATTTCGTTCTGGATACACACTATTTGCTTTATATTGTGTTATACACGTTAGGTTAGTAGCTGTTGACCTGCCGGAGGTGAAGCCGTGTTGGTCATTCGTTAAGTGGGTCTTCACGTGCGAATACAAAATATTACGAAGAACAATTTCAAAAACTTTACTGAAATTGTTTATGATAGTAATAGGTCTATAATCTTCAACGGAGTTTCTATTCCTTTTTTCAAAAATTGGACAAATTTTGCCCTCTTTCCACACATTTGGAAAGTGAGCAGTTTTCAAGGCCAAATTGAAAATAAGAGCCAATTATCTCGTATTATATATTTAATCCATTCAGCCCTTCAAACTTCATTTTGAAAGAATCTGCCTTCATCCACCCGCTTTCAGGGTACTGTTATCAATCGATTTACAACCAGGAATACAAGTTTTCGTTGAGGTGAGACAATATTTTAATAGAATCATACTCATTCCAAGCTTGAAACTCACCAAATCACTTACTCAACACTTTACAATCTACTCCACAAAAAATTATTTGTAGGTATCCATATTCAAAATCCAACACAAAATTGATTTCGATGGAAATCGGTACACACAATTTCGTTTTTAAAATGTGATGTAATCTCCACAAATTTTCATCACCAACACATGTATTACACTATAAAAAATCAATTATTAGAGTAAAAATCATATTGAAACTGTAAAATATTCAACTTAAAACTAGGGAAGTCTCAAACAACACAAATTTGATTGTGTTGAAACACACAAACACTTTGGTTTTTATGGTTCTCATGTTGTGATAACAAGAAATTATCAACGTCACTTGTATTACGCGATAGACAATTGAGAAATATAGAATTTATACTAAAATTCCAATTAATTTAACTTCAAACTTCGAAAATTTTGAGGGACGTCTTATTTGCATAAGTAATGCCTAAGGGTGTAAAATTACAATAGTCCACCCCACCCTGTTGCCGTACTTGTCTGTTTCATGACCTGTTCAAAGTTGTCTGTTTCATGGCCGTGGCACTGGCACGGCCGACTTTAAACAGGCATATGAAGGTTAGTCCGGCGGTGTTGCCAAAATCGAGTCGTTGGTCTACTATCTTTTTGGTTATTCCCAAAGTTTCGAGCATTATTTCAACTCATTATTTTTGTGCATTGCGAACGGATGGAAAGTTTTATTGGTGTTTATAACATATTGAATATTATATTGGGTATTATTTCTGTAACAGAAAAATGTAAAACATTAGCAAAACAATGATTTTTTCGATAAAGCTCAGCTGAGTAAAAAAAACTTCTATTCTTCTTTTAAAAATACTTCTACTTGTTTACTTTTAGTGGGAGAATTGAAGTAATTCTGCGTTAAATCATCCACACAGGGAGAAACAGTGCATAACATTAAAGAAATAATTATGGTATCAGACGGGTATGTTTTTTTCTTTGAAGTAATAATTTTATTTGATCAATTAAAATCCGTATATAATTTCAATTTGAGCAAGTATCCGTTTTTGAAAGAGTGTATTTTATGATTATGATATTATTATGTATTACTTCTGTATTTTTAGTGACAACTCAGTATTCCTCCCAAAATTTTGAATGATCTTATATTAGAGCTGGCAAATTTACCTCTCGAAATTTGAGGAAAAGTTTTGGCAAATTTAGACTGTTAGGCGGTTCTAATTTCAATATTGGTTTTACCAAGTCATCAATGCAGAAAAAGAAATTTTTGAACATTCATTCAAAACATTTTTCTGTACTTTCCATGATAGAAAACCGAGCAGAAAATTGCTTCGATGGGTATAACTTTGACTGGAACTCATGTGGATTTTTTTTTACCTATCGATTATTTGATCGAATGTGGTATCACTGTGTATATGGTAGAAACGATTTTAATATTCTTGTATGATATTCTTGGTTAATATTCTGGATAACATATTATTCAATGGTCACATCAAAACGAAAAATAATGTATATTATTAATAATAATATTACAAGAAAAACGGATCTTGAAACAAACGAAGGAAATTTAATATTTCATTAAGTAGGTATAAGGTTTAATTCAGCAAAATTATAATAATTATTTATATGTAACTTAATTTCAATAATATATATAATATTTTAGAAGATTATAGTATAATCGAACTATTTGTCAAGCCGTGAGGCTTTAGAAGATTATATATAAAGATAGAAGATTATAAATAAAGAAGATATGCTATAGATACCAACAATTTTTCCAACCCGTTAATATTATACAAAAACAGTTGAAATAATCATAAACGCTCAAAAATTTGGGAGCAACGGGCTAGGAGATCCGACCACCTCTCAAAATTTGGCAACACTGCCGGACCACCCTTCATGGCTTGTTTAAAGTTGGCCATGGTGAAACATTTTCGGCGGTCTAGACGTAGAAGAATTCTCTCAAATGAGTTGACTTCTTGAATTATCAATTTTTAATCTCAGAATAATATGTATGAATCTTGAATTGCCTCAAAATATGTTTTGGGATTGAAAAAAAACAACTTTCAGAACGTCAAATTGGATAATGCACCCATTGAAATGGTCTGGTTTCTATATTGTATGTTTTATATATTCAATTGGAACATATCGGAATTTGAAATTCTCTCTGCTTTTCCGAATTTCATTTCAGAAATATATGGCTTGCTCAATTACTCTATAACCAGGCGTCGGCTTTGTGTTCACATAACACAGAAAATGTATTTAACATTACTCTATAACCAGGCGTCGGCTTTGTGTTCACATAACACAGAAAATGTATTTAACGAATTCTCAAGGTGTCTAAAATAACTACTTAGAAATGTCTACAATACTAGATAACAAAAATTGCCTGCTCCGACTGTCAAAAACAATTGTATGGCTATTTTACCTCAAGATTAGTTTTATCTGCAGCTAACAGCAGCATTCCACTCATTTAGTTTGATTATATTCGTATTGTTGAAGAGCTAAACGTTGGTTTACTGCACTGTGTATGAATGATGATAACATAAAGTGCATGATTTTCCGCATGAACTAACTATTTCAAGTTGACTCACGCCTCACGTCGAGGTCACACAATTAATCCATTGCTGCTAGGCTGAGTAAAAGCATATTTATGCTCCGAAGCTGGGCGGCTGTGTGTCGAGTGGAGTTCTTAATTTGACATATTTCTTCTTGTTCGAGTCTGTGCTTTGATATGGCTTCTTCGTGTGAGATCATTGTTGTGGAGCTAAGCAGGCCATATTTAGACCACAGAGGAAGGCAGTTCGAATAATTTCGATTATAATTGATGGAAATATTTATATACAATTTGTTCATAATTATTGTAAAAAGAATTACATAGAATTGTGCAAACTATCCTACGCAGTTTTGATGTTTTGTTTGCTAATTATGGGCTTACGAAACCAGAAACTCTAGATCTATAGGCGGTATTCACTACTATGATGCCAATGTGAATCTGATAGTCACAACTAGAACCAGAGATGTAGAGACTTCAACTGTGACTCAGGCGCATGTCTGATCGATTATTATCAGAAAACATTTGATCTCGTTCAACGACATAAAATTTTTAACATCCTGAAAAGGACGGACTTAAATATCATTAGATCCACTAAGCATGCTTAAGACTTGATGGAGATTGAACAGAACAGGTGGAAATAATAGCGGCCAGACAATAATCTGTCCATGCCTTTGATATTCAAGTTGTATTCCAAAAAAATTTTTTAAAAATCTCTCAAAGGAATTGAAGAAGATAATGTTTCAACAGCAGTCCGACTAAATTATATTCGATACGCCGACACAATGGTGATAGCAGAAAGCTAAGCATTGGTGTTCATTGTTGAAAAATGTTCCTCCCTTTTAGATTCTTCTGTTCTGTATCATTGTTTCTAACATCAGGTCAAATAGTACTGGGGAGGGCGGGTCCTCTTGTGTCGCTCTAGCTTGAAATTCCCGGATTTGCTTTTCCTTCCTGAGTATTTGTTTTTGTGTCTTCCTTTAACATTTCAGCCAGTCTAATAATTTTATTTGGTATGCATAATTGTTTTATCGCCTAGAAAAGCTTGCCACTTTCCATTGTGCGTAGTCTTGCTTGAAGTCTGTGAATAAAGTGTGAACGCTGGTTTTACCAGCGTTCATACCAAAAATTACCAAAATTCATACCAGGTATTTTGTATTCCTTTCATAGAGAAGATTTGATCTGTTACCGATCTTTTGCTTTCAAATGATTCTTGATACCCTTTCAGGATAGTTTCAGCATAAAATGGAGAGCCTGATTTTCATTATTCTCATTCAAAACCTCATAACATGTTTTCATGTGAGGCATGTTATGAATAAATATTGATACTCCCTATTGCAAAACATTGGAGAGATACGGGATAGAAAAGGACCCAGTAGAATGAGAAACTCTAGGTTGTGAAACTTGCGGATCTGATTTTAGAAGAGTTCAACAAGTGTTTCGTGCGGGTACAAACAAGATTATCTTTGCCAACATCTCAATCGATTAGGTACCTGACGAAGATTATATATTTTATTGCAGAATACAATACAAAATTTCCCCACACTAGCAAATGAGGACATGGAGGAAGTGGAAATTGAAATCGAAGGGTACTCCTACGGTTAAAGTATCAATTTGAAAGTGAGAAAATTTTTTTGTCATAATTCAAAATTATTGATGTTTACTGCAGTTTTGTATTGGGGACCTTAATTAGACGCTTGGGTGTTTATACCAGTTTCCATCGAGTTCTGATGCTGTGTTTTTGCAAGATTCCGACAACTTATGTGATGCCGGTGGTGTCTGTGGAATTCGGTGATTTTTAAAATCGACTCTTTAGGTTCCAGTAGTTAAGCAGGTAAAATTAATTGTATTTCTGAACTATTGCACCACCCACTGGTGTCTGAACCTATGAGAGTCAGAGCATGGCTGATGAACACATGACATGTGTCCACCACGTTCTGGCTGGCGATTAGGACTCAGATGTTTAAAATTCTGGTGCTTTATATCATTATATCATAACGAATACTGAAGCTGTCATTGATAGTATTGCATCATGCATAATTGCACATCTTCAATGTGTAATTAGATAGTCGAGGGGTCTCGGTTTGATAATGAGCTAGTACGAGAATGAAAACAATGGTTACAAATGATTTACAATTCATGAGCTTAAGGCGTTTATAAAGAGAGGTTGAATAGGAGCTTGTCTAAACAATCAAAATCAAAACCCAAATAAAGAAAAACTTTAGTACCATATAGCGTTGCTCAAAAAGTCTCGCAGTCTTGGTCTTGCATTTTTGCGAGACCAAGACCAAGACCTAATTGAATGCAAGACCAAGACCAAGACTCACCTTGCAAGACTTACGCAAGAACAAGTCTGAGCTGCAAGACTCTCGCGGTTTTGCAGTTCAATAAGACTTATTTTGAGTTTTTCATATGACTTTGTAATATACATAATATTTTAATTTTAGTTTTGTTTCATTTGGTTACTTCATATCACTATTGCAATTGATTTTTAATTTTATTTTCGTTGAATCCATCAACTACATTTCGTTAACTTCTGTTGACTAAGTGTGACTTTGTAATAGATTATATTTTATTTTTAGATGTTCCATTTAGTTTTTAATTATTATTATTTCAATTTATTTTAATTCTTTTTGATCTTTTTGAATTATCTATAATTATATTTAGAATTTATTGTTATCAAATCATTGTTATTAATTTCAATTTATAAATAGAAAAATTAATTAGGGGTATCATAGGCTAGTTTTCGCACTGTAAAATCTGGTTCATAAGAATTTGTGCTTTCAATAAGGACATTTTTATCCGTTTTTTCTATTATTAATTGAAATTTTGTTCCGATTTTTATTATTATCATCATTTATGTCTATCTAACGTATAAATTTTGGCCGTGTTACAATGACCGAAAATCTAAATTGAAATTTTTAATAAAAAGTACAATTTATCAGGTACTTGCAAGACTGCAAGAATGTTGCAGCAAGACCAAGACTATAATTGCTCGCGCAAGACCAAGACTGCCTAAGTTTCGTAATGGTCTTGCTTTGGGCAACACTGCATAACTTCATTGATCAATGCTCGACAATTCTAAACTCATGTGGAAAGAATTTCGGGATTATATTGAAGCCTCAAATTCAGTTTTCTCATGCCAAAACCAACATGACACGAATGATACGTCCATAATGATTGCCGAAAAATAGGATGTAGTCCATAACTCCAACCGCAATTTTGTGGATAGACAAAGACATTAATTCCGAACAAATATGTGCTTCAAGAATTATCTTGAAAGTTTTGTTTAATACAGCTGTTTATGTAATTGAGAATTGCATCAACACTTCATTCAAAACGTTCCAGGAGCGTTAGCATTCAATCAGCACTGTTATACGATTCGAAAAGTTAGTGGAAGTCAAAACACAAGCTGATTCAGGAATATAAAAATCTGGCTCATATTGTAAAAGCTGTTGGAACTAACAGTGTACGAACTTCTTGAACATGTTAAGAAATACTGAAATTACTTAGCAATCAGTAGAGTACTCGTGAAAATTATTCTTGTCAGAATGTTCATGCTTACATACTCCAGCAGAGCTCATGCTCTGTAAATTTAAGATTATATTTAATGAAAATATGTACATTTTAGTAGTGCTATTGGTTTCACAGAGCAATTGAAACTATCATCCAGAATATTGCGTTGCAGAAATTGAAAAGATGAAGTTAACGTGCTCATGCCTTTTTCAGTTTCAAGGACTATTGAGGTCCGTGAGGTCTCAAAAGGTTTGAGTTTTTCATAGTCAATCTACCAAACAAGATATTAGTATGGGAATGCCACGGCACGGTCTTGGGTTCTATGCTGTCTGCTCTGTATAAAAATGATTTGTGGCTAACTCTGACTTGATATTTTTCTGATATGTTTGAAAAATAATCTTGGCCAAACTATCGATATGATGAACGCATCTTTAACTGAGGTTAGTAATTATTTGACTTCTTATCGGATAAAGATCAATTTGATGTAGACGAAGGCAATTATAACATCCAGACAAAAACTCGATTATACTGACAATAGCATGCTGAATTTGAAGGTAATTGTAAATGTATTTGGGCGTTTTGATCGATAATTAACTCTCCTTTCATGGGCAAAAAAGATTTTCCAGATGCTTCATTTCGTTTTGGGAGTCTCGATCTACTTTTCTATTGGGTCAAAGATTGAAGAGTAATAGTTGATTATTCAGCTTGATTTCGATTTAACTATGTTCATTGATTCTTTAACTCTCAAATATGGGTGAAAGAATGATTTTCAGTAAATGCTGTATCGTGGTATGCGCACTGTCTTGAATTGTGGTAGATATAAGCCCACATAATGAATGTTTGGATACTTGAAATTATTAAATATTCAACAGATACTTTATTACGACAAAATGGTATTCAACTTAAAACCTTTGGATGTCACAGCGCCACCTCATTCAACATAATTTGTAAGGTATTACTATAATATGCATAATTATTCTACTAGGGCTTGCAGGGATATCCACGTTATTTCAGTTTAATCTAAGAAGTTGGTTTCGATCTTGTGTGAAAGCTCTGTTTTTCAGAGCTTCCCCTGGTTCAGATAAATTACCTTATATTTTTAAGACTAGTTCTAATTTGGCGTGATCTACGAAAAATATTCTTTCACATTCAAGACTGAAGAACAATCAGTTCAAACATTCTGATTTTGTAATTATATTTTGTGGTGAAGTGGTATGTGTCCTTCTTCGTAATTTTTTTTGTATGTTAATATCCATACATATTTTAGTTTACAATTTTATTTCGAAATATATATTTTTAACGTAGACGTTACCATCGTTAAAGTCGTCTATGTCGTGTTTTCATTATGTTTTGAGTCTTCTACAGGAGAAATTGTGAACAAATCGTTCTGTAGCACATCGCGAAGTTCCTGAAATTTCTCACATATTGATTTTCAGTTCATGACAAGGTCTGTGAAATCAATAATGGTAAATTCCAAAACGGAATTTATAACTATATAATACCGTCAGTATTTATAATCACAATAAAGTTGTGATAAAGTAAGCAATTTATCACTAATATAATATAGTAAGCATTCAAACGAGATCAATGATCATGTTTGTAGACAGCTTGAACAGGCAGACATCTTTCACAGAGAGACATAGTAAAAGATGAATAAGTTCAGATAAAGTTGAAAAATTCTTGAGAAATACAACATGCTTATTCGGAAAAGCCTTCATCATTCACATATCTCGAAAAATAAATCTTTCTCATGTTGCATCTAGAACGTACAGATTTTATAAAACGGTGAAAGAAAATTTATTCCTCATAAAATGAGGTCTTTAAAGAATTCAATTCAAGTTTCAGAGAATAAAAAGTGAACAGGGACTAATAACATGTCTGCATGGATTCCGAAGCATATTGCTGTGCTGGAGGTTAAGCATCTTGCTCGCCTAATTAATAATTCCAAAAAGAGTGGTAAGTTTTCATAGATTGTGATGGTAGAAACTGTTTTGTCGATACACAAAAAAATTATTCTAATACAATTATTAGCGGTTTTTTTTATAAAAGATGTAACTGCATCCGATAAAATAATGAACTATCTCAACAAACTTGAAATAATAACCAACAGCGATAGCTTTAGTTCTGGAAGAGCAACCAAAGCAGGATAAATCTCCAGTATGTCCTCCAGGTTTCAAGTTTTTTTTCATCAGTCACGCGCACTTGACTTCTTTATATTAAGATTGGTACTGAATAAGCTATGCAACTTGATTTTCTGGAGTATCTTAATGACGTTGGTGAAATTTGATCATGACTGGCTGGGTACATTTATTGGGAATCGTTCTATGATTTTAAGGGTGCAAGATTATCTCGTTGATTGTGACTTTAGCATTCAAGATACTGATGCCATTTTTTTTATCAACATTCGTCATGAAATTGTTCAATCGACACCAATTTACAATGTCTCACAATGCATTCACATGCCAACAAAAGTCCCTCAAGTCTCCAAAAGCAACCATTGATGAGTCATCGGTAAAAACGTTACAAAAAATTAATAACTTCGCAGGCAGATCGTTTATAAATGATATAAAGACAAGAGTTACAAGTACAAAACCTAGAGGAACACCAAAACCAATATTATATTTCTAAGAATAACTCTCACCTATTCATACTATCATCGTTCCTTTTCCGAAGAAACTACTCATCCAATCCAGGAAAATACTCACTACTCAACCCTAAATTCTATCATTTCTCAAGTATGAATTCAAAATATAGTGAAAAATTGATTCAAAAAACATAACTGGTACTGACTCGGTTGAGTTGCCGCTTCTAAAACCATATTGCGCAGGGTATTTTAAAACTATTGGAATAACTCATAATTCTAGTGAAAACAATTTTTTAAATTATATTAGAAAACACGCTCAAAATGGAAATTGGACGATAATTCGTTATTTCACTTGACCTTCCATTCTCGAATACATGAATTACTATGGATTCTTGTATTCAAACTGATTCGGATCGTTGAACACATGCTCATCAAAGTTTGACGTCACCTCATTTTGTCAACCACAAATTATTTCACGAAGATGGTTAACAATATTTTACACTGTTTTATTTCTGTTCAGTGTACCATCAATTGCTGATATTGGCGTTAACATGGTGCGAATTCATTATAATAACTATATATTTATAATAACTATATTCAAACACTGGAATTTAATTCACACTTTCATTGTATATAATGCGATTTGTCGAATTACCGAGAATTACTCAGAAGTAATACTTCAAGTGTTTGAATTATCCTATAGTCATCACTAGCTGACCAATAGAACTTATATATTTTTTATCACAAATTGCGTTGATATTTACCTTTTTATAGTTTTTTAAAGTACGTGACGAGCAAATATTTTTTAAGGAGCTGATGAAGGTAAGGCAGGTTACGTTTAATTTGCAATATTTCAGTTGGTTCCCATCTTCTATTTCGACCTGCAGAAAATAATTTACGAGTAGTACTGCTGAAGCAAATTTGTTGAGATAAACGATTCAGATAACAAGAAATTATTGATGATATCGTGAATAATATTTTTAGAGTAAGTTGTAACTTCAGCTTTGAGCGGTTTTTTCAAAATCTGTCTCAAGTAGAATGCCCCTGTGGTCACTAATATGGGTTCGGAAACATCCACTTTGTAATGTTCGCAATCAATATTTGTAATAATGTATTCTCTTTTGGAAATACTGGTATGAGTATTGCTATTAGTGACATTCAATTCGAAACAATCTAATCAATTTAACATTGTTCTTCAACTCGCCACATAAAACAAAAGAATTCATATCACAATTATGTGTCCACTATTTTGTGATTTGATTAAAACACAAAATACTCGATCAAAAAAGAGATCATGGTAAATATTGAGGATGGCTCAATATTGAGGATGCCTCAACATTGAGGATTCGAAATAACATCGCAGATTTCAACATGCATCTCCTCAAAGAATTTCGAATTCATTTAGTTTTTTACCTTTCAGATTTGCT
This sequence comes from Henosepilachna vigintioctopunctata, assembly GCA_030704895.1. NCBI lineage: Eukaryota > Metazoa > Arthropoda > Insecta > Coleoptera > Coccinellidae > Henosepilachna > Henosepilachna vigintioctopunctata. The sequence continues at coordinate 984,353 of JARQZJ010000136.1, read as the reverse complement.
ATGTGTACCAGATAGGATCGACCGTGTTTCCTGTCCGTCAAAAACAATCTACTCGAACATAATCCGGAATCAGCATGGAATCAACACTATATGCACTACACCAATACTCTGATATAACTACTCCAAATATCAGTATTCGTTTCCATGCATTCCATCCATACTGTGTATTAGTACAGTGCATTAGTTTGAAATACATTGGTCATTCAACTGCTTCATTCCCAAACACTCAGGACCTGTAGGGACAGTTAGTCCACTTAATTTCGAGTCAACCTTTCGTCAAAAATATGATTCACACTCATTTTATCTGGACAACTTGAAGCATCGAGTGCTTTGCTATATTCCATACTTTAATTTACGCATTTCAATCGACGAGTAGGAATCGTACTTAATTTTTCACATAATTGACATCGAAACATTTGTTCTTCGGGAAATTCTGAAAATTTCTGACATTTTTGTCGAATTTTAGTTTAAGGAAATCTTTGAATTCGTTCAAGACCTACTCGTAAGTATAAGTTGAGATTTCTATAGGGATTTCATAACGAAGTATAAAAGTGTCTACTATTGTATTATCATCACATATGTTTCTAAGAATTTCGTTAATTCGCACAGTGACGTTAGAATATAATCTTCATCCAGCCACCCTAATAAATCTAAGTAGACTTTTTCGAAAGCTGAAGAAGCTGTTGTGGTAATTTGCATAGGTACCGCGGTGTGTCTTGATCTTACTCCTGCTTGCCCCTCTGTCTCAGGCTACTTATAATTGAAATCCTGAATGTATATTCCCCCAATTCTGTAGTATATTTAGAAATTAATGGAACCTAGTCGTCTTCAAGTTGTCAAATTCGTCCTTGTTCAAAGGTATGAGTTTGGACGAAGACTACAGCACTTCTATTAATTCCACCATACTGGGTGTACGAGAGCCTCTTTGTCACCGGCTTTCGCGGTTTCTGTCCTATTCTATTGTTTTCCACCTGCAAACGTGGACAGTCTGAATATGTTAGAGTTGTCAAAATTTGGGAAATCGAGTATTGGTTTTCTCTGTAGTGCTCCTTTCAATGTTTCGAATGAATTTTGTGTTTCTCGTGTCCAAATGAAAGATACCTCTTTTTTTTGTCAGATGGTTAAGTGGTACTACGACTTCTCGTAATCTTCGAAAAATGTTGTTGAGTACATATTATGTTGTTTCCAAGAGTGATTATGTCGTCCAAATATATAAAGTCCGATTCATAATTCAATCTGGCGATTGAATTATGATACAATGGCCGCCCTGCAAAAGGTCTTGTCATTGCTGAAGGGCTAATCGAGACTCCTTGGGGTAATCTTGTAAATTGATACCGACCCCTCTTTTAATGAAAGCTGTGCAATGTCTGCTAGCTACATCCAGTTCAACCTGGTAGTAGCCTAGTGTCAGATCTAAATCTTCAAAGAGGCTTAGTGGCCGTACCAGTAATTGTGGGTTCAATTCCCACCGTAATCTTGCGCCGTTCGGAAAAGGCGTTAAACCGTAGGTCCAACGGAGCTATATAGGCCTCTGACTTCGGATCTTAGTAAAATGACAATAATTATAATATTTCGGTTATGTCCGGTAATGGAAATGTGTCATCCTGTATCTGCTTTGTTAAGATGTCTATAGTCCAGAACTATTCTCTATATTTTCGTTTCCTGCGTTGACACTTTCTGGACTAAAGAATTGGAGATGAATATTTTGAGCTTGTCTCCTCTATGATACCGTGATTGAGCATTTCGTCTATTTCCTTTTGAATTTCTTCTTTTTGAGCAATAGGCAATCGATATGATTTAAATAACACTGATTGTGATGGATTTTTCAAAGGTATAGGCTGCTTACATATTTTAAATACGGCCAATTTATCATCCTTCAAATGAAAAATATCGGAATATTTGTCACATAATTTTTCCATACTACCTATCAATGAATATAACTCATGTGGAACGTCTCAACTCTCCCAGATTTTGTCTTAAAATATTTAAACTTTCATTTACATACAATGCAGTGAGAAACTATAATGGGGAGAAATCCATTTTCCCAAAGAATTTTAAAATCGCATTGCTTCATATTCAGGATATTAAGATCACTCAGGCTGGTTGATAATTTTAATTCAGATCATATTTGTTATCAAAGAAAAAATAAAAACATGGTTGATGTCACAATTATACCTTTCATTTAATTGCACATTCTATAATTTCTGTTGTTTTTTTCTATTGATTTCATTTTACTGTTATTTTGTTTACTATTAAACTTATATATCTTCCTAGGGTTGAGTAATAGTAGCTCAAACTAGACTTCGTCCTGTTTAAAAGTCATTGATGTACGAATTTTACATTCAATAAATGCATATTGTTATCATTATTATCTTGTCGTTACGCAAATAATTCAGTTTCAAACATTCTAAAACTGAATCCGTTGGTTCTATTGACAAGTGATTAACTTTTTGTTGTTTTCATTCATAAGAGTTTCTTCAGTTTTCCAAGGGTTCAGAAATATTCTTGGAATTTTCCAAGTGGCCTCCAGGACTGTTGTGATTCCCGATGATTGACCGGATGACAATCCGGTGATTGAAAATTTCTTCACAAGTTTGATTCTGATATGATTGCACAATCTCCATTCATATTAGTCGTAAAATATTCAATAATTTCCTACCTACACGGTTCTATATCGCATCGGATGTCAAGGTCGATATTTGTAGTGCAAAGCTAGTGTATATGTTTCGTAACTTATTATTGCTTGAAATTTGGTAAAGAAACCAGATCCTAGTGCACCTTGAAAATTCGCATGGAATTTGTTTGTTATTATAATTCATTGAATTCTTGATCTTATAGTAGATCTCTATCCACTTAAAGTATTTAACTCACTCACATACCCCTACTTGCTTAGTTTATTTAAATATTTAAATTTAATTTATTCAATTTATGGTTTATTCAAGTCTCATGTACAGGTATCGTAATCCGAAAAATTGTGAATAAGTTGCACCCCAGACCAGAGAGACAAACTCAGAATAAAAACCACTGATATTATCACAAATTTATTATACAAAAACATTGATATCTCTCACACTAACAAGAAAATAGACCACAAGTCTGTTGTGGTCTGGATGAACACAAGTCATCACTAGTTCGCAAAATCGCAATGTATCGGTTATAATAAAACTGAATAGAAGAACTGAAGGCTTACCTAAGGTTCATAAAGATGGTGTTCCATTGAGGCACATAATATCAGCAGTCAATTCGCCTACGACACCAATGGCAAGCATATACCTAACATCTTAAGCACCTCTTCCGAACAATACTACATATACTCGGTAAAAGACACATTTGCATCGGAAATGAACCAACACTAGATGTGATATCCCTTTACTCTGGCTCGCATGGTTGTGACACATCTCATCAGAAAATTCATAGTTAAGTTGTCCTTCCAACTTGACTTTATCTATCAACACGTCGGTGGCCTAATATCAAACATACCAACAGGCGCAGGTATACACTTCTAGAATTTGTAAATAACTCTAATGAATAGCCCAAATTTACAATTGAAGAAGAAAGTCAACATTTTGTTCCTTTCCTAAATACAAAAGATAACAAAGGATACGATAAAATCATCAGACTTGATTGGTATCAGAAAGCCACAAAAACCCCAAAATTTTCCATGCAATCAGGAAAGTATTCTGAATCATATTACAGCCACAAACGAAAGATTAAACAGTTTGATGATGGAGTATGGTTAAACAAGGCAATTCCTAAACAAACTGTTACACTGGGGAACAGCAATTTTGTTGTCTTAGATCTGTTACTTGTTTTTGACTAAATTTTGGTCTCTGAATTCAAAAATTTATAAATTTTCTCCATCGCGTTAAGTTTTCAAACTACAGGATACCCTATCTTTATCCTTAAAGTCATACAAAATTTGGTATACAGAGGTAAATAAGGTGGGTACTAATCAAACATATTAGAATATTTTATTCATACGAAGGTTATATATATTGAAAGTCAATTGTGCTCATAAAAAATATAAAAAAGGATATTAGGGTAAAAATTTTCGCTTATATCTTTTCCGAGAATGTTCAATCCGGGGACATCGCACTTGAAGTTCTGACGCTTTTTTGAATAGTCCCAAATTTCGTACCAGGTCATTCAGCTCGTGCTGATTGAATTATATACGAACAGAATCATCGTCAACTTTAAAATCTTTGTCGCTGGGGTCACTTCGATCGTCGCTCAACTCATCTTCTTGTATTTCTAAGGAGGTTCTTGAAAAACTGGCACTAGAATTTCAGCTGAATGCGACACAGGCCGTATAGCTGACGGTAAACTAGGATAATCTATTTTATATTTGTTTTTTTTTGTTATATCCTGCAGTTTTTACTATACAAAAGTGACAATCATTAGAGTGGTCTTTGCGTTCTCGCTAAATCATTGGTATACCAAACGGAAGTTTGCCACGTATTCCTTTTGTCCATTCTCAAACACTCCACACAGCTTACAGACTTTGTGAGGGGTCCATGATTTATCTTGATCGCCAGTTTTTACTTTACAAAGCAGAATGCTTGCCTTACAAAAGTACTGATGTTTGTCCGTTGACTGGGAATTGTAAAACTGCCACATATATAACAAAACGAATCGGGGCTGTTTAAGCACTTACGACGCGAAGTACCAGCGGCAGACATAAAGAAATTTTTTAGTTTATGTATAAATAAGAACGAAATACTGCTAATCTTGTGTGAATACAAAATCTTGCACTACGCGTCGGAAACCGGCTTCACTATTTTAGAGCGACAAGTACACCTGTTTACTACAGTGTCTCATGCGTAACTGACCAAATTAGTCTAGACAATACGAATCTAAACCTTTTGCGCCGCGTCATTACACCCTCCAGTCATTACTGGAAAAATTTCCGCCGACAGGAGTGCAGTAGGGCTTTCTGTAATTCGCGTTCAGTTCCGCGAAGCGTAATAGTATGCGCAACAACTGTAGAAAAAATCTTGACGTGATAGAAAAAACTGATTAAAGTTTTGGAATCAGCATGTCATTTACCTCTAAAACAGCCTAAAAATCGAAATCAACAGAAATTATGTTATGTATGTTAACAGAAAAATTGTTCCCCAGTGTTATATAACACAAACAGAAGTGCAGACGATGTCCTCGACTACCTAGAGGATATACCCCTCCGCATCCGCTAGCGTGCGAGATAAGTGTTGCAGTGCGTGAGAAATCCCGTAGTGCGAGTTCAAAAGAGCACGAGTGAGAGGAGCGTGATCTTCCAGCTAGCAGTAAACAATACATTACCTATCAAAGTTTAATTTTCAGGAATATTACATGTTAAGTACGTGTGAAAAGTTTTCTGTGGTTTCCTTTACCATCAAATGTCAGATGAATTGAAAGTCTGACATTCGACCAAATGGCACGTAATGAAGAAGTCGGCCACAGCCGTACCTTTAGGCTATAACCTATAACAAAATTTAGAATGTTTTTTTTTTGTACCAAGATAATTAAGTTGCAGAGGGTTGAAGAAGGTCCCAAGATATTATAACTTCCCAATTTGTATAAGCAATGGAAAAATTAAATGTAACTAATCAAAGCACTTTAATTTAAACGTCTTTTGTTGTTGTTATTGTTACAGAAGGCAGACCATTGATAGATGAAATTGTACAACTCAAGGAAAATCAGGGGCCAAAAACAGAAAAATTCGGTGAAGAGCAGCAAATCATAGAGGCCATTCTACCTCACATAGAAGGTCTTACAAGCAGCCCATACAGCGTGTTCAAAACAATGAGGAACTTAAATAGCTTAAGATACCTTAGTCACTAATGGCATCCTTTTCAAGATAAAGAAGACCATTCAAAAAAAACTGGACATGTCGGATGTTAGTTATTACTTTCAATGTAACGAACGTGTGACAGACACCTCAACATCTAAAGAGAAGAGAAGAGAAGCAGTTCACTTTTTTAATGAGTTTCCGTTGTAGTTGCACAGTAATATCCTGCGAAGTTAGTCCAACAACTAGGTGAAATATACAAAAGTGAGAGTGGAAAATCAGTTGAAACAGCAAAAAAAAGGAAATTTTTTTAATTATTGTTAGAAATATATTCGTATATATTTGGTATATCTGGGTATAGTGCTCAGCAATATTTTGCGTAGTAGGTAAAAGGAATAAGTGACATTAAAAAAAATCCTTTAAAAAAGTGATGTTTCAAAATACTTGAACTGAAAAAAAAGAAACGTAACAATAAATGACCGCAATTGTGAAGCTTTAGCTGACTACTTGAGCGATGAAGGCACACCGTTGACAACGCTGGCTACAAAGCGGAAATTACCATCATATTTGGCAAAATCTTCAAGATATGCAACAGAGAATTTTATCAGCCAACACGATTTGATTAGATGCACAAAGCAAGATACATAATGATTTATAATAATTAAACTAATAAACCTCATAAGCCCACATGTGCATGCTATAATAGAAGCATAAGTACAATTTTGCATCGATAAGTAGAACTAACAATAATAATTAAAATATTGCATTGACCAAGTATGATATTGATATATCTTCCTATTTGATGTCAGAATGGTAGCGTATTGTATCAATGCGTATTGATATTCGAGTGATATACAATATTGATGACAGAGAAATGTTTATCAAAGTTAGCAGTGCTCTAGAAGTTCGTGCAATGTTACACTTTTTATAATGGAAACCGACCGAACGAACATGGCAACATTAATGCAAAACTTACGGATGTTTTTCCTCGGTCAGTACCACTGGCTGTACGCATGACACCACTTTGCACGTCACATAGTAGTCAATTTATAAATTTACTTGAATGTACTAAACAAAAACTAAGAGCTCAATGCTATCTATGAAATTGAGAAGGACATAAAGCTATTGAGTGTCAACAAAAGCAATTGAACGCATTATCCAATAATCACACTTTAAAGGAAACTCATCCGAGCCTTGTACAAAGTGCAAAAAAAGAGGACATTTGTACGACACCTGCTGGTTTACTATAGATTTTCCACCTTGAAAAAGTTTAAATTTGCTAACTTCATGATAAGATGAAGTGTTATGAATGAGAACTAATAAACTATGAATGATAAACCTGAGCAAATTAGTATGAGTTGAAAAATAATTTGTTGAACATTCTCTGTGAAGAATGCCCCTGAACAAATTAGTACGAATGAGAAAATAATTCGCTGAGCATTCTCTGTGAAGGATGTGCTTGAAGATGAATATAATTCGTAAAATTATTTGTTAAACATCCGGTGTAAAGGTTGTCTCTAAAGAAATAGGTATGAGTTCGAATATTGATAAAATAATTATCAAATGTAATGAAACAAAATGGCGTTTTGAGTTTAAGAAGTAAGTAATGAAAATATTATCGACTGTAAGTGAAAGTGCTGACAGTGAATGGTGAAGGTATACAAAACTTCGTTAAATATGAGGCACGTTTGATGATGCGCTGTTAGGGTCAAAGAAAAATTTCAGATTACATTGAAATATTGGCACCTATTGGTGTTATAAGCACTTTTTGATGTATTCATTCATAAGTAAATAAATCTGAACTATTAATTCATCAAATGGATGTGAAGGCAGTAATTCTTAATGGGATTCATAAAGAAAACAATTAAATGTGGAAATTGGAGAACGTTAAAGTTCTAAGAAATTATATTGTTTGTGAATGAAATAAATCTTTGTGTGGTTGAAAACAGTCAGCATGATGTATAAGCATTCCTCGAGAAGGGATTCATAAATTCATCAGCTGACCACTGTTTATATTTCTTGTACAGAAAAGAAGTATTGAATATCTATATAGTTTCACTAGTGTGTAGTTGTAGTAAGTAAATAATAGTGGATTATTCAATTACTACAACTAAAGATAATATTGCAATGAAGAATTTTAAATTGTTTTGAGACGAATAAATATTTTCTAGGTAGAATAAGAATTAATATGTCGACTTCAATTGCACTTGATGCACTTGGCTCTCAGCATACTGTTGCTAGTCAAGAGCAACTTCGTTCTTGGCCTAACAAGGCTAAGAGAAAAACGACAATCTTAATCCCGTACGCCCCCATTTGATCTTACTTGATCCCAAATGGCCCCCTAGGCGAAAAACCCCTTTTGATTTTTTTGAATAAACCATCTAAGGACGATAGAACCCATATGTTTTTGTTTTATAGGCCGCCTGTAGAGACGAGAGAACCAATAAAGTTTTTATTGTATAAGTCGTTCATAGAGACGAGAGAACCATGATGAATGTGTTTTAAAAGTCGTCCATAGAGACGAGACTCAATAATGTTTTTGTTTTAATGTTATTTAATGTGTTATTTCAGAAGCCATTTATAGTGACGAAAGAACCCATGTGTTTTCGTTTTATAAGCCGTCTGTAGAGACGAGAGAACCAATAAAGTTTTTATTTTATAAGTCGTTCATAGGGACGAGAGAACCATGATGAATTTGTTTTATGAGCCGCCCATAGAGACGAGAGACTCAATAATGTTTTTGTTTCAATGTTTTTATTTCAGAAGCCATCTATAGTGACGAAAGAACCCATGTGTTTTCGTAAGCCGTGTGTAGAGACGAGAGAACCAATGTTTTTATTTTATAAGCCATCCATAGGGACGAGAGCACCATGATGAATTGGTTTTATGAACCGTCCATAGAGACGAGAGACTCAATAATGTTTTTGTTTTAATGTTTTTATTTCAGAAGCCATATATAGTGACGAAAGAACCTATGTGTCTTCGTTTTATAAGCCGTGTGTAGAGACGAGAGAACCAATGTTTTTATTTTATAAGCCATCCATAGGGACGAGAGCACCATGATGAATTGGTTTTATGAAACGTCTATGGAGACGAGACTCAATAATGTTTTTGTTTCAATATTTTTATTTCAGAAGCCATATATAGTGACGAAAGAACCCATGTGTTTTTGTTTTATAAGCCGTGTGTAGATACAAGAGAACCAATGTTTTCATTTTATAAGCCATCCATAGGGACGAGAACACCATGATGAATTGGTTTTATGAAGCGTCCATAGAGACGAGAGACTCAATAATGTTTTTGTTTTAATGTTTTTATTTCAGAAGCCATCTATAGTGACGAAAGAACCCATGTGTTCTCGTTTTATAAGCCGTGTGTAGAGACGAGAGAACCAATGTTTTTATATTATAAGCCACCCATAGGCACGAGAGCACCATGATGAATTGGTTTTATGAAACGTCTATGGAGACGAGACTCAATAATGTTTTTGTTTCAATATTTTTATTTCAGAAGCCATATATAGTGACGAAAGAACCCATGTGTTTTTGTTTTATAAGCCGTGTGTAGATACAAGAGAACCAATGTTTTCATTTTATAAGCCATCCATAGGGACGAGAACACCATGATGAATTGGTTTTATGAAGCGTCCATAGAGACGAGAGACTCAATAATGTTTTTGTTTTAATGTTTTTATTTCAGAAGCCATCTATAGTGACGAAAGAACCCATGTGTCTTCGTTTTATAAGCCGTGTGTAGAGACGAGAGAACCAATGTTTTCATTTTATAAGCCATCCATAGGGACGAGAGCACCATGATGAATTGGTTTTATGGACCGTCCTCAGAGACGAAGAACCCATAATGTTTTCATTATGTACTATGTATCCATTAACGTATTTATTTCAGAAGCCGTCTATAAGACGAGAGAACACATATTATATGTTTTTAGCTGTTGAAAAAGGATAAAAGAAGCATTAATCATAAATTCCTTTTATTGCTAGTTTCCAGATCGATGATAATGTTATTTAATGATTGATTACAAAGACGAAATAAACCGAAATATTCTCCGTTTCTTAGGAACGAGCTCTATAAAGATTGGTACTTTGTGATTGAAGAAACTGTCCACGGACGAGAGAAAACAGTTTTTTTTAGGAGCCACCTCGAGTGCGATCTGGTAGCAGAAGGCCGTGTTAGATATTGTTAAATATCTCTTGTTGATGATGTCATATATGAAGAAGCTATGAGTACGATGCTTCGCTGGAATCGAGGGAACTCACAAATATGTCAACGACGGCGACGACCGTAATATCAACATGTCTTTAGCCATAACATCTGTAACGATCTAAGAGTAGAATAATCCCCAAATAGTATACCCATATATCAGATACTTGAAACTGTTAGTTCAGTAATAAGTTAAATTCCACTCTTTGTAGAAGCCAGACTTACAGACTGAATTTGGAATATTCTTGTGTTTCTTTTATTTCTTACGAAATTGATTAAAGGAAAAGAAAAAATTAATAAAAGTCTATCACTCTAAGGCAATTATATCCGATATAGAAACTTCAAATTTAGTATACAATTACTTTGTAATGTACAAATCATAGAAAAAAAAATATTTCGTAATTTCGGTACAGATTTCTAGATACACCAACTAAATCAATAAATTTGTTATTTATAGGATTATATTTGCAGTGTATGAATCAATGCATCTCTATAAATATAATGTATTTGAATAGAAGATGTAGATAGGTATACAGATTGTAATAATTTTCTACCAATTATACATCTTTGGTACACAGATTGTTATCTTTGATTGTGTTCAAAGATGTGGAACTTGTGAAATGTTCAACAGAATCTAAGAGCAAGAATGAGAAATGCCTTATGAAGGCTCACCAAAATCCTGCACAGTATTGAGTAGAAAAAATTGCCACGAAGGAAAAATCAACAAAACATAACCATGGCCGTCACAGAAAAGCGACCATGTTCTTCCAAGCAATCTTTGCGTCTTACTGCCATATTGCAGGAATACACACAAACCACGTCTTTTTTATCTTACACACATAATATCAGTCAGTATGGGTAAAAATTTCAATATTCTTTGTATGGATGCATCGACAATATTAACAATGAATGAGAGATATCAATTTTACAATAGGATTAACTTCAAATTAGGTTAGGCGACTACGGCCCTAAATAATACTGACTAATGCAAAGTATAATAATAAAAAGAACTATACTTAACTTCAAGAAGTAGTACAAGAGTATGATTACCTAAAAAAATAAGAAAAGCTCATCAAACGGAGGCTGGGCTTTAAGAATATCCGTTGTTAGTATTCGAGGAGTAGAAGGTAGAAGAAACGAGATGCAATCAAAAACAAAACGTGTAAAAACACCAAGTCTCGCAAATCAGTAGTTTTACCGCAAAAAGTTCTTATAACACCTAATAGTGACCATATATAAAAATCCTTCATGTTCTAAATTCTAAATAAATGTACTGACTTGGCAATCGCAGTAAACAATCTCATTTGAAATAATATGTATACTTTGTGAGATACATTGTGTTCTCATGCAATGGCTAAGTCAATCGAATTTATCATAAAAGATTATATATAAAAGATTTTTCAAATTGAAAAATAAAATTTGAATTTTGGTAGTTATACGATATTGTTAGGTTAGCTCAATATCGATAAGCATCTCCAATTTATTGTAGCGATAGGAATGCTGGGGTCTCCATACGGTTTATGTGCAAAATATATGCATAAAATAGTCCTAAAATCCACTGCATTATATGAATGTGGGGACGTTGAAACATTGGAACATATGCTTCTGAATTGTCCAGTTCATTTGAAGTAAAGACAAGTCATGTTACATCATATAATACACGAAATAAAAAAAAGTTAAAACGTTCTAGTAGACGAAGTCATTATGGCATAATGAAGATTCTCATTAACCAAAGCAACATTCATTCAAAAGTGGAACAAAGTAAGCCAACGAACTGAATGTTAGCTTCCAAGGTAATCATTCACGAGGAAAAAAGTAGTTCGCCTAATTTCTCAAAAGATATCCAAAAATTATTTTCAAAACGAACTCAAATGTGACTTCGTTCATAAAGTTCGTTACATAACATTGAAATATAAAGAAAATAATTGTTAGTGTTGTAAGTTGAAGAGAATTAATCTGTAGCTGTAAAAATTTACGTATCTAGCATATCGATGAATCAAATACTGTGTAAAGTTGATACTCCAAAGCTAAACACTCGGAGAAAAGGCCACTTTGCGATTTTCCAATACCTTGTTAGATTCTTGAAATTCAATAAAAAAATTTCATTACATCTTTACGTCATCACTCATCGTTTTCTTCTCTTACGAAACATTTTCCTTATTAACTAATTAACTTTTAACGATCAAAATACATCTCATTCCTAAGTGTCTAGCAGTGGGACTTTTGTGGTGTCGACAATTGGTACATTCGTAATTTAGTGTGTTTACTGGCACATTTCCTTCAGCCTGCCACAAAAATTTATCTCTTCCCTATTTAATTCATAACAAATTCAGATGCTACATGAAGTGCTCAACTTATATGTGTAACAGTTTCATTATGAATTTAAATTTCCAGGATTCTGCTTAGAAATAACTGAATTTATGTGCTTAACGTGTGGAAAAATGTGTCATTTAAATTACTTGTTTTCATTTTAATTTGTTGAATTTAATATTACAACAGAGTGATAAATAATTCAAAGTTTCAATTTGTAAGTCATAATAGGTGATATGAACTAAGTCTCATTTTTCGTAATTGTGTAGAGTTATTCAATAAGAAATCCCGAATAGTCGATTTTACTGCCAAAACTGACATAACATTTTTGTTTAGCAATTTATTCATTTCAATGTATAATTTTTGTTCAAAGTCGATGTCAACATTAGTACTTTAAACTTTTCATCTTCACATTCCTAACAATTACTATAATTAGAATTAGTTCATTATATTTTTCGTGAATGAACTTGCAACTCTTACACGTTTTGGATGAGTTAACAGCAACTATTAGCGAAAATTGTTCTCGCCGGTTTCCAAAGCGATTCCACTTCAACAGTATCACAAACACCTACTTTTCAAGAAAACAAAACGTAGATTCATAAATGTGTTAAGAATGAAACATTTTTTACAACATACATATTATCATTCATCAAAAAACTGAATTTTGATTATTTTTTTTCGGAATCTATTTTCTACAACGTATCACAACACTTTTAACTTCTACTGAATGCTAGTGCGACAATGATACAATGCTTTCAATATTCTCAGAATCCTCCCTACTACAAGACAACACGTGTATAGTCGAAAAAACGAAGCGTTACGTTATTGAACCATATACAATGTTGCCAAGTGTAAACATATTCTTGAATTTTCTGCTAATTTTCTGAAATTAGGACTTGAATATGTATTTATGAAAAAGTTTTCCTTCTCTTTGGAAACATTCAGTGCAACTTGTGTTTCAAAGCAAATTTAATGCCTTTGAATAAGTAACTGATTTTTCTTTTCAGAAGAAAGAAAATGACATTTGAATATGCACAATGGCAATAATTGAAAACTCAGAAATAAGTGAAATGTTTTTTTGATGTTTTGCATGATAAAAACGAGACAAATTTGTTTTCAATAATATACAATTTTAAAATACGGCTAGTTTATCGAGCATTTTTGCAGTTATCAATGTTTTCTTTTTTGTTTTGGTCAAGCATTTGTTGTTTCATAATATTAACTATTAGTGTTTCTCAAAATATAATTTTGAAAAAGTGTGTCATCTGGAAAAACCATTTCAGGTTTATTGTGGGGAACTGTTATCAGTCAAGGTAGTGCGATTTTAGTAGAGTTTGAACTGGTACTTTCTAAAGTTCACTCTAACGGGTATTATTTAGAGGCATAGAACTTTAAATTGCAATAAAACAACGATGGATCATTCGATTGACAAGATTTTTTTTTATTCGAAAGATAATCTAGTGGCATTACATTTTAAATATGATTTCTGGCATATGACCGCCACGGCTGGCTCGGATGTACTCCAATCTGGACGTCCAATTTTCGATGACTTTTTCTAACATTTGACCTATATCGCCAATAACACGGCGAATATTGTCTTCCAAATGGTCAAGCGTTTGTGGCTTATCCATAGATCAAGATCAATGACTTTACATAGCCGCACAGAAAGTAGTCCAGCGGTGTTAAATCACAAGATCTTGGACGCCAATTCACAGGTCCAAAACATGAAATTAGGCGGTCACCAAACGTGTCTTTCAATAAATCGATTGTGGCACGAGCTGTGTGACATGTTGCGCCGTCTCGTTCAAACCACAGCTCCTGGACATCATGGCTGTTCAATTCAGGAATGAAAAAGTTAGTAATCATGGCTCTATACTGATCTACATTGATTGTAACGTTCTGGCCATCATCGTTTTTGAAGAAGTACGGACCAATTATTCCACCAGCCCATAAAGCGCACCAAACAGTCACTTTTTATGGATGTAACGGTGTTTTGACATACACTTGAGGATTATCTTCACTCCAAAAGCGGCAGTTTTGTTTGTCGACGTAGGCATTCAACCAGAAGTGCGCTTCATCGCTAAATAAAATTGTGCGTAATACGTATTCCGCACAGAACCATTATTTTCTAAATAAAATTGCACTCTTTGCAAGCGTTGTTCAGGCGTGAGTCTATTCATGATTAATTGCCAAACCAAACTGAGAATGAATCACTTCTCAACTGTTAAATCGGTCGCCATCTTCAACAGTAATGCCAACTTAAAGTTCTATACCTTTAAAAAAAAAACCCGTTAGTTGTAGTAAGGCACCTTTTCCTTGTGTAAAACATGTAATTTGGATGGTAGTTCTTGAAGCATAATCTTTTCTACGGCATCATGTCTCTCTTTGTATTCCGTTTGAGCAAATGTTTGACATCCCCTGCTAGGTGCTGGATTTTCTCTGATGTTTGGCATCCCTATCAACACCTGTCGTCTGTCACTCTAGGGTCTTCAACTTATATTTCAGGTACTTAGGGATTTGAATAACGAGGTATTGGATAGCTAGGAATGTGTCTTCCTCTTGAAAAAATATTCTACGTGAGAACCAGCCGTTCGATGCGTCGACATTTTACTTAGTGGCCTTATTAATGGCCTCCTGTGCAAGGCTTTTTCTTCCAACTCTGTAGCTCTTCGTTGTTGAGTTCATGATAACTTTCAACCTGATCTTCGCTCAGTTTCAAAGAACCAGAGTCAAAAATTTGACTATCATCCACCAGACTAGCTGTGGATATAGTCACGGAGATTCACTATTTTCTGGTTCAAAAAGTTAACATCTGCTTACCTCTATCGCCGGTAGAGTATTGGTAGATACTTTCAACTGCACTCTTTGGGTGGTGATTGCGCTGAAGAGATGTTTGCTGTCAAGTTCAGTTTTCAGCGGACGTAACTTCCTTCAAATTGGGATGTCTTTTCCCACTGAGAAGCTACTCTACTTGTAAGCTTTACAGTTCATATTAAAGGTGCTATTTGAGAAAATCTCATCTTTTGCTCCAAATGTTTACTGCTATAATTTAGACTTGGGTTGGGGGTTAGACTTCATGAGCAGACATCAATCCATTTTCGGGTAATAATAATAATAATTTTTCTTTATTTCAATTAAGAGAATTACACAGAAATTATGAAACTCCTCGAAATGAAAATTGCGTCTAAATAACTAAATTCTAAAGCAACACTAAATATGAATAGTCTTTTCACGTACATGTACACGGCAATAGTCAATGAACTCCCCAATATTTTAGGGTTCGTTGTCAACAAGCAGCTTGAACAGACTCGACTTGTTCACTCTTGTAATACAAAAAACTTGTATTCACTCAAGTTTCTTTGCGACCTTACACTCAGGGGCAAAGCATTATAATAGCTTACTCATGAGTACTCTGGACCTTTCTCTGTATGAGTAAGGCGATGTTTAGGGTACTTCAAGAAAGTTGTTCTGATGTTATACGCACTGGTAGTATTTTGTTCAAACTGTTGGTAATTTTTGAAAACAAAAAGAAGACTTTCCTGTATATGAATCGCAGTAGCTGTAAGTATGTTCATTTCTCTAAACTTGCCTCTACAGGAAGCATCATACCTCAATCTTAAAATGATCTTCAATCATATGTAGTCGATTAGAGCTGAACCAGCGCTGAGCTTGCTGAATTGTGATATCAACGACTTCCGTCAAATTCAGCACGTCATCACTTCTTGCTACAAGGCTCGTGTCATGTGCATAATTTTGGACAGAGATATGTTTGCTGCTCAAACCAACACTCAGGTCATTTAAGAAAATAATGAAGATTAAAGGTCCCAGTATTGAACCCTGGGGTACTCCCAGATTTATTGGTACTCTTTTCGACAATACCTGTTTTACTCCATCTCTTAAAACCACTCGCTGACTCCAGTATGATGAATGAGATTCAAACCATTTTAGTGTAGAATCTCTCATTCCATAGCTCCACATTTTCTGCAATATTAATTCATGATCCAAACTGTCGAACGCCTTAGATAAATCAATGAATGCCGATGACAACATCCCCATCCTCAAGTACATCCAAAATGTTTTTAATGAATTGGTAGATTGCCGTTACTGTTGATTTACCTTTGATGTATCCGTGCTGGGCTGTAGATAATAAGTGGTGTTCATTGAAGAATTTTACTAATTGCTTACTGACTATAAGTTGAAAAATTTTGGAAAATGATGGTAGAATACTAATTGGTCTGTAATTTTCAACTGAGCTTTTCTACTTTCTTATAAATTGGAGCAACAATTGCAGACTTAAACTGATGCGGAAATATCCCATGCTTCCACGAGTTGTTAATGATGTGAGTTAAAATACCCATTATCGACTCCAAGCTTCCTTTAACAGCAACAACAGGGATTTTATCCTCTACACAACTTTTCTTGTTTTTGAGTAGTTTGCAAATTTCTTTTAGATCTTCCGTTGTCACTGCTTCAAAGATAAAAGTGTTGCCATTTGGTGGTATATTATGTTCGAATAAATAATTGCAGGTATGAGTGTTCATCTTGGCTGAGCTTGAAAAGAAATCATCAAATCTGTCTGCGATATCCTTCAACTCTCCAGGCACATGTACGTTATTACTACTGTCCTTTCCTCTGATTTTGTTGACCATTTTCCGGAGGATTTTACTTTTATTGTCCGAGTTTAAAATGATTTTTTCATAGTATTCATATTTTCTGGATTTGAGTAAAGTATCATATTCCTTTTTAGCTTGTTTGTAAGCAGTATCAAAGATCTTGTTTCTCTGCTTGCATCTATACATTATATCGAGGCGTTTTTCACATTTTAGAGTTTTTTCATCAATAAGATATGCTTTGTTATTTCCCTTACGTCCACATTTATTTCTTTTTTTATGGACAAGCTATTTCAAACTCTCTTGTATAAACTCCAATGAATTTGTTCCATTGATCAACTTTCTCAGAATCAATATCGATTACGAAATTCCAATCTACTTCAGATAATCTTTGTTTTAATTCTTCTAGATTATTATCAAACAACATCCTTTTGAACATAAATTTCAATTCTTCTAATTGCTTCTGAATAGTGATAATTTGTGCTGTATCGTGATCAGATATATTTGTTTTTAAAGTCTTAGCTTTGTGAGGGATAATGTTAGTTATGATGTTATCAATGCATATGCTACTGCTTGTAGTTGTTCTAGTTGAAGAGGATATTTTTGCCTGGAAGCAACAAATGAGTTTAGGATACCATCAAATACTAACATGTTTTGGTCTTTTAATAAGAAGTTCAGATAGAAGTATCCACAAATGATTGCTTCGCTATTATATAAGGCTCCTAATAACTCAAATTCAACAAAGAACAGCTTTATATTTCCTGGTGGTCGGTAAATATATTTTATGGTAATGTATCTACTATCACATTTTAGATCCATGGAGGCAACCTCCATGACTCCCTTTTGTGACATTTTAACTAGATCATTTCTATGAAGTTATCTAACATTTTGTTTTATGTATATCGCTGAGCCACCATGAGCCAAACACGGGTATGTTGGCGTGAATTCAAACCATAATTTTGAAAAAGCGTATCTTCTGAAAATTTCATTATTTATGTCGAAATTGAATATTTTTTTAAAAATAGAATATACTTTACTATTATGGGATAATTTATGAAATTTAGTAATGTGGATTATTTTTAGATTGAAGGTATTTTCATAAATGTTATTTTATTTCGCATTATACGAACTTTTGGCATAACCTTGGTTTTTTTTGGAAATTATAGAAGAAAACATAAACAAAACAAGAACATAAACACAATTCGGGAAAAATTTAAATGAAATCAACTTGAAATAGATTTCTATAATTGAAGAGAACATGATGCTGCATAAAATAAATTAAAGAAATGAAAATATAAATTAAAGAAATAAGACATCTCCATAAAATCAAAACCTTTACGTATTTCATGCAGGATAACCTAATTTACTATGTTGTTCTCAATTCAGATGGAAATGAAAGAAAGAGGAAGAAAAAATTCATTTAGATTACAAGATCACAGACAAATGGATGTCATAGTAAATCAATAAAAAACGATATATGATATATGTGAACTAGGCATATTTAGTAATTTATTTTTGAGAATTGATCGTTACGATATCGTAGCGACGGTAGTTCAATTGATTGTTATTATATTTTATTTTTGTAAAGAATTGCGATAAACAAAACAAAGTTTCTTCATTCTCATGTTATCCAACAACGTAATTAACAGTGTTAAAGACGCGGCATTAATCTAAACCAGTGCGAGAAATTAATATTGGTGAAATATTGCTTGAACAATAAAACTATTGATTTGATATGAGAGGCAGAGTAGGAAGACGGTGTGTAAATGGAATTGAATAACTCATACGTATATTCGACTTATTACATTATGTACATGTAATGTATATATTACGTTATATACATTACCCAAGACATATACCTAACACCTACCCATAATAATTTAAATATTGAATTGATTAACTCATACGTATATACGTATATTCGACTTATTGAATACATTACCAAAAACATATATCTAACACCTACCTATATTAGTTTAAATATTGTGTGTTATGGTATTTGAAATCAGAAATTTCAAATGCTAAAATTTAAAATTATGATAAACAACATTAGGTACAATTATTCATCTGATTTCATGTCTATAGTTCAAGGAGTCGTGACAGAGGTAGAAGATCAAGAAGCCGTGATAGACCTTACAGAGGAGAGGGACGAGGTGGCGGTGCTAGGAGAAATCAAGCTGGAGCTAATTTACGTAAACCTAGATGGGACCTCAGCCGATTAGAACCCTTCAAAAAAGACTTTTATGTTCCTCATATAAATGTTTCAAATAGACATGTAGAAGAAATTGAAGAGTGGAGAGGACAAAAAGAGATTTCCCTGAAGGGTAGAGATATACCTGCTCCAGTTTTAAGTTTTGAAGAAGTAAATTTTCCAGGTAAGTCTACTAAATGCAATATTTTACAGTTATCGAACCGATATGATTCCAAGAACCAAACAGCTTTCAACAGTGTTTTCATAAATCTGGTACATTTGACTACATTTGACATTTTCAAATTTTTTCAAGGTATTATACATACAGTGGAAACCGATATTTTCAACTAAAAAGCCTTTTTCAAATTTCACAATTTTCTCCAAAAAACCAGTTTTCAAAACCAGTTTTTAAAAACTGATAAACTCTACTAGTGATAAATATCAACTTAAGAACATAATATCCATATTATATCCCCTGGCAGCATTTACTTGCTGCTGCAGTGCACACCAGAAGGAAAAATATATAATGGAGAAGTATCTTAAAAGTTTGTTGGTAGTATATAGCAGGTCAGGTTTATGGGTTAACCAACTACATTGCCCAAGTAGATGAATTGTTTTCTAATTGTACAACATTTGAAACCAAAAACCAATATTCTATATTTGTTATTGTTTTCAGCTCAACATCGTCTTCAGTATTGCTT
This sequence comes from Henosepilachna vigintioctopunctata, assembly GCA_030704895.1. Taxonomy (NCBI): domain Eukaryota; kingdom Metazoa; phylum Arthropoda; class Insecta; order Coleoptera; family Coccinellidae; genus Henosepilachna; species Henosepilachna vigintioctopunctata. The sequence continues at coordinate 964,556 of JARQZJ010000136.1, read as the reverse complement.
TGCTTTGGGCATTTTTTTATAATATGTATGTTTCTAACATTTGCTGGTTTAAATATTTAAAATCATTTGATAAACAAACGTACATCTTAAGATATGCAAACAATATAGCCTTAATAATTCATAGAACACATTTTACAAATCTCATGGAAATATAATGCCCAAAACACTTTTAATATTCACATTCTTCAATTAACTTCATAAACTCAAGATGAACTCTTGAAGCATCAATTTCAAGAACTGCATCTTTTTGCCGGAACTGAAAAGCATTAAGGTTGAAAAGCCTTAACCTGTTAAAAGCATTAACAGGCATTATGGTTGCATCATGTTGCAGCAAGATCAATCACCAGATTTATATCTACTTGGTTCCATTCACCTAAAATGGTGCAAAGGCATGCTAAACTGAAAAATTACCAAAATGGGACATTAAAATGACTCTTTACAGTCCACAAGATCCTACAAAACTAGCAACTATATTGTGAATGAAAATTCAAGCAACATTAATAAGATTCTGTGGACTGAATATCAAATTCATTCATCACAGAAATCTCACTGAGAGCTATTTATTAAAAATTATTTCATGAAATTCTAGAATATAGTGCAAATTCTTGTTGACTAGTTAAGATTTGTGTGATATACTAATGCAACATACTCATAAATGCTTTCACATTGATCAATATTTTCTATAATTTAAATCAAATGTTATCAGGCCCTTTGGTAACATCAATGCTTATCATCTCACTCACTCTTTATATTGTGTTTTCAAACTAGTATGTTGAATTATTGACATGTTTTATTGTCAGGCTTTGAAAATATTAAAATAAGTGAAATATTTTTAATTGAATTACGAAATTGTAGTTATGAATGAAATAATATAGTAATAAACCACACAGTGTATTATTTCTTATTTATAATTGTAGAATATGTCATGGCTGGAGTGAAGAAGATGGGCTTTAAAATACCTACTGCTATTCAGGCTCAGGGATGGCCAATTGCATTGTCTGGCAGGGACATGGTGGGTATTGCCTCAACAGGATCTGGAAAAACATTATCCTACATATTACCGGCCATTGTGCACATCAATCACCAACCAAGACTACAAAGGAATCAAAGTGTTAATGATGGACCAACCAAGACTACAAAGTATGAAACTAAAAGATTTAGAAAATATTCTTAAAATTCATTTAAATTATATTGAGATGAACATTGAGACAATCTACAGCTACTTCACTCTACTAGAGTGGTATTTCACATATCGTGTATTGTTAATTTTTGTACATAGATGACTAAATATTGGGATAAGAAAGTTCTGAAACTTAATTTTATAATGAATAACGTAATTGGTGGGCAAGCAGCAGATACAGCAAGTATGTTGAAACTAAGATTTAGGAAATATTCTTAAAATTAATTTAAATTATATTGAGATGAACATTGAGACAATCTACAGCTACTTCACTCTAATAGAGTTTGAAAATTTGTATTTCACATATCGTGTATTTTTAATTTTTGTACATAGATGACTAAATATTGGGATAAGAAAGTTCTGAAACTTAATTTCATAATCAAAAACGTAATTGTTTTTGTGGGCAAGGAACATAAGTTTTCGTGTAACAAATGCCTGTTATAATACATTTTTGAAAATTCTAAATTAGACTCCTGGAATTCTTTTTCGGGACTTGGACATCATCTAAATTTTTAACAATTATATTAATTTGTTTAGCCGATATTCAGTTTGGTTGTAGAAATGAATATAGTCAACGATATAAAAAAATTTTGAACCACGATGCATCCCTGGTGGGATCAAACAGGTCAGCATTAATTCTATACATATCAGTAGTTTGTTTTGCCCTTATATGATTAACTATATCAAGTAATTCCTCATTCGTTGTTGGAGACATAAGCAGTGAAACAGTGTAAACAAATACATGAATAAATTAAAAAACTAGCACGCTAAATTGTGGGGTATACCATTGTATTGTTCCACTGTAAACAATTTGTGAAATTCAGTGTGATATTCACATCAATCATTGTTATGTTGAAAATTATTTTTGGAAACAAGTTTTCAAAAATAATTGAAGCTGTTTTTCCCATAATAATTTAAGGAAAAACCTTCATCCGCATATTTAGTAAACAACCTATGTTATTAATTTTTTTTGTTGAATTCCATAAGTTAGAACAGTTGTAAGCTTGACTCTACAATGTATCGTTTTCATTTCGAGGTTGCTACAGATTTTGGACAGACGTCGAAGATACGCAACACTTGCATATTTGGCGGAGCCCCCAAAGGCCACAGGCGAACGACTTGATGGACGGCGTCGAGATAGTGATTGCCACGCCGGGCCGCCTAATCGATTTTCTGGAAAGCGGTCGTACGAATCTCCGCAGATGCACATACCTTGTGCTTGACGAAGCCGACCGCATGCTGGACATGGGATTCGAGCCGCAGATAAGGAAGATCATAGAACAGATCCGACCGGACAGACAGACTTTGATGTGGTCTGCTACTTGGCCGAGGGAGGTGCAGGTAAGAACCCAATTAAAGCAGATTGACCGATCATTTTTTTCCATGTATAACACTTGAAAGTAATGAAACTTGCCATTCCCTCCTGCTAGCGAAAAGTATTGAAAGATTTCAATTATTGAACAAAACTGAACTTTGGTTTTTTTTGATTGATTGATATTTTTGTACAATTAGTTCAGTTATTGTTAGTATCTTTAAAAAATGGTCAATATAAAAATATTAAAACATACATAATTCATTCTTTCATACATGATATATACTTGTACTAAATAAAAAAAAAAAAATTACCATTGAATATTTATCCTAATATATAACTCTCATTATTTTTAGAGCTATTCAGACAAAATTCATCATCATGTCTCAGCTCATATATTTTCACCTGTAAAAACAGATTATTTTGACCAAGTGGGTTCAAGTATGTTTATTTAAATTGAGTTTATTCAAGTTAAAATCTTTTATATAACCATTATTTATATCGCTAACAAATTATCATTTATTTAAGAAGTTTATTCATTATTTTGTATGTACATGTACATTTTTGTATGTGAAAACTGTTGTATTGAGGGACAACATTTGGTTTTACGCTCAGTAAGTTTGTATTGACATGCTGATTTAACATGCATGTCTACTAATTCTGAATTGATATTTTGTGCTTCAGTCTGTTTCTTCTTGAGAATATTCCAGAAAGGTTTTTTTTTCCAAAAAAAAAATTATTGAAATAATTAATATGACATACAGAACAGCAATACAGTACACTATTGGGAGTAATATTGCTCTGAGGTGATACTGTTATGTTTAGATTCTTCTAAATTTCCCTAGTGTATACATGAATATCGTGAAAGCTACACTTACGTTTGAATATAAGTTCTGGACATTTTTTCAATTGTGACAGTGATATTTTTTGACGCTGGATGCCTTTTCTTTGGACAAAAGATCTTTGAAATGTAGACATTTCACAACAACAGAAGGAGCTTCAATGTCTGTTGAGTATAACTCATGAAAATACGTTGCAGCAGATGTAATTTTATAGGCATTTAGGTGGCAGAGGTCTGACAAGAATGATTATAATCATTCTTGTCAGACCTCTTTCAGATCACTCACAGATAATTATCTGTAAATTAATCTGAAATTCGTTGTAAATGGCAATTCTTCTTGCTTAACTCAGACAGAAGCTTGTAAGTTATAACTGCATAGCTTCTTTGAGTTGGTCATTGACGTTTTTTCTCTTTTTCAGCTCTCTTTTCTCTTTAGAATCAGAAGAATCACTTTCGTCAAAAATATTCTTTTTTCTCCATAATCACGTCGGCTGATCTACAAAATTCTGCCTGAAGTTCACCATCATCTTGTTCTGAGTTCAGTTTCTTCTCCCCTTAAGACTTTAACAAATTAATCGTTCATCTTAACTCACCGACAAAAGCGATAAACGACCTGTACAATCTTACAACTGTGTTCACATTAATTTTTGGAATTTGAACTTTTTCACCTACAGCCTTAAGCTCATGTGAAACATATTCCCCAAAGCAGTCATAAATGTCGTTTTTTGTCACGAGCAATTTGAAAAGTTCTTTGTTTTTTCCATTGATAATCGCAATATTTTACTCGTGTCAATGATGCTTTTCAATGCCTTTTTAATAATAGGTTCAAAATCTCGGTTTGGGTTTTTCAGGTTCCTTCTCTCGTCGATCATGTAGTAATACTTGTTGAATGAAGAGGCATGTTCTTATCCTGTGGTTTGAGATATGACTCAAGTGCATTCTACCTGTGAGTAGAGGAACAAAAAAAAGTTTTAAGGCAATATTATCTAACTGAATTCGAAGAATGGACTGACAAGGCACATTAAATATGGAAGGGTTGACTTCTTATTATCTAACATTCTTGGTTATAAATCTGAATGAATTCCCAACATATTTGAGGCGTTGTCAAATAACTGGCCAACAATTTCAAAATTTTCTCTAGTTTAGATAGTCCTGGGTTAATTGAATTAATAGTAACTAGTCTCACAGTTTTATATCTAATTCAAGTAATTTTTAGCTTTATCATAATTATCAGTTTTGAGAAATATGCGTTCATGTTTTCAGTTTTAATAGGGTTTATGTCATTAGTAGCAGCTATGTACGTGTCATTGTTGCATGTTGCTGCATAGTAAACTAAGCAATAAGAATCTGGTCTAGGTACTAAAGTGACAATTCGCTAGTGAATTTGTAATAAGTTAAACTGATAATGAATTAAATAAACAGAACAAAATTTCTATGAGTTACAAAAGAGTATTGAAGAGATTGTATTATTTATATATGCAGTTATTTCTGAAAGTAGCATAATTTCAGTTTGTTTTGGAGAGATGAATAGTGTATACATTTACCTATTCACGAGGAACTCTTATGGAAACAACAGACGAATATTTGTTGTATGTATTAATTTGAAGATGTGCTTAGTGCTAATGTATATGTATGATACATATCTAATTTACGTTAACTTGAATATTGTTGACATTTTGCAACTTTCAGTTAGCAGCTTAGAAAAACTATTCTTATAGCTCCAATTCTCAACTTAAATCAAAACATATTATGCAGGCCCTAGCCACCGAATTCTTGAAAGACTACATCCAGATTAACGTCGGCTCGCTGCAGTTGTCTGCCAACCACAACATTCTGCAGATCATCGACGTGTGTCAAGAATACGAGAAGGAGACCAAGCTCAGCACGCTACTAAAAGAAATTATGGCCGAGAAGGAGAACAAGACAATCATTTTCATTGAAACAAAACGCAGAGTGGACGATATCACCAGGAAGATGAGGAGAGACGGGTAACATTTTGATATTAAAAATTTCAAATTCCTGATAACTTTTTCAACTATTTTTGATAATGTATTCGAAAAGCATATCAGACCTCTTTGCTGCTCTGCTAAGGATAGTGATTATTATTTCTCAATTTTTGGAAAATATATCTGTTTGTAAGATAGCATTCATGACTTTTACAAATGTCAATTATTATGCTGAACATTTGGAGTGTGTGTGTGTGTGTTACGCGCTAGCTCTCTTTCACTCTATCTTAAATATTTACCATCTTTAATAACCAGCAACCTTATTTGCAGCCAGATTTAATTAAGCAACCTTATCAGAGTCTTTATGTATATTGCCGTGAAGTGGACGATATTTTATTGAAAAAACAAGCAAATGAAATTTTTTTCAAAAATCAATTAGCAATAATTTAATTAAAAATATTAGCGGGCATATGTTGATAGGCAACTTGGTAGATATATATTCTCCTAATCATAAATATGCGTAAAAATTTGGTTTTTAGCAAACTCTCAATGAATGCACTAATTCTGCAGTCGGATCTTGTACTATTACTTTTAAACAAGTAACAGGAGTAATTTTTTTCCGAAATAAGTATATAATCAAGCATATAATATCAAAAATAACTGATCTGAATGTGAAATTGCTTTTTATTCCTAGAATATAATTTTTAACAAGAGTTATTATATAGACTTGCTTGACATTGTAAATATTTCAATTTATGATGTACTACTTTATTAGTAACAAAGTTAATAACGAAAATAGATGGTGTTTTCAAATTTGATAATTGAAATATGTGAAATTGATAAAATCTTTGTTACTATATTTTCCAAAAAATTCCAAGTCCAGTCATGAAATATCTTTGTTTTTTTGGCCTAGCCTTAGTTTGTATTTAATTTTTCAATATCTTAAGAGTAGATAACAAAGACAATGTATATACAAGTATGTGTATATGAATAGAAATGCACTAATTCTGTTTAAAAGAAGAGAATTGTTTAGAGAGGTTCCCAAACTTTTTGTATCACGCTCAATATCGTTGTTTCGATGCCTTCCACATTCTGCCTGTTTACACAATCAACTTAGATATAAAGAAATAAGAAATGGCATTTACTATATTATTTACAAAACATTTATTCTAGTCATAAAGACATACTGTAACTAGTATGTCTTTTATTGGTTGTATTTCCTTGACCTCAGATTGTTAGTCCCTAACAATCTGAGGTTTATTTCTGTAATAAGTTTTATTTATGAAGAGAAAATAATTTAACACTTTTATTAATAAGTGCTTCTAAAAGCTAAATATTATTAAAGAGCCTCCTTAGTTACAGTGAAGTACACTTCAAACTATTAATATTTGAAATGATATTTTGTCAAAGTCATATGTTCTAGAGGGTTTTCATTTCAAACCTTCCTGCAAGACTGGTGCTTCTATGGTTAAAAGACATTCACAAAAATTTCTCTCCATATGGCTAATTACCTCATTTTCCCGTGGCTCTCAATGTGTTTAGAAAGAGGTAGATTTATGGGTTGAGTTTCGAATGTGTCTTACACCCAATTTGATTTGCCTATTCCCTTATTCAGTTTGGGAGCCATTGATTTAATAGAAACGTCGATTCTTCATTTTTCGAAAAGGGTCAAAGGGAAATCGAAAGATACCTTTAGCTCGTTTTTTTTGTTTTAGATGGCCAGCTGTCTGCATTCACGGCGATAAATCCCAGCAGGAAAGAGATTGGGTTCTGCAAGGTAAGTTGAATTCATGTATATTCAATGGCTAGCTTCAAATTTTACACTCAGTTTTAGAACCATATTATGCCTGTTATATATAGAACAATCTACTTTCTGTCTCGCATATATTTAATCGCCTGGGTTTTAAACCTTCAAAGCCTGGCAAGTGCATTTATTGAACATTTTTTGCAGAGAATCCTATGCTGTTATTTTTGTAATTAAATTATTTTTCTTCTGATACCAATTCTCATTTGTTATCATATCGGTAAAGTTATCTCAATGAATTATCTGTTCATACAGGTTGCCAGGTAGCTATGAACAGAAATCAGTATACAAGCCTATCAAAGCACATTCTCTATGATGAAAACTATCTGTAGAGGCTTGGCTATCAAAAGCGTGAAGATGATGAAAAAAATGGATTAAAATCAATTTAATTGAAGATAGTCATCAACAGTTTTAGATAGGCAAGCAATCATAGTCGTGTTAATAAATCATCAATGTTTCATTAAAAATATAGATCTCATCTGCTTATTAGATGGGCGAAGGTTGAGCCCCCACGGGCTCACCTATTATATTCATCAACTAATACTAAAGCATGTCTTATGGTTTCTGTGAAATAGTATAAGTGGTAAATATTATAGTGGGAAATGCAAATTGTTTTTGTTATTTTGGCTTTAGTTTTTATTGATACCGATTAATTTCCTACGAAATGCCCTTTAAAGGGCTAGGGATTGTCCATTATCTTATTTACCCAGTTCTTCGAAAAATTATCAGGGGGTTAGTACTTTTGGTACAAATAAACGAAAATTAATTGTATTATCAGTTAATAACTAAGATAAACCAGCGGTTTCAAAATTCGATGCATAAATAACATATTGCGGATGTAATTATTGTGATGAAATTTATACCTATATGAGAAATTGTAACTAACATCAGCACAATAAAGAACATATTCAATCTAAACTACAGAAGAAACGATGGAAGAAGAAAGATCATATCAGCATTGAGAGATGGAATTTATATATATATATATATAAAAGAAAGTCGTGTTAGTTACACTATTTATAACTCAAGAACGAGTGTACCCACTTGGCTGAAAATTGGCGGGGAGATAGCTTAGAGCCAGGAGACGGGCATAGGATACTTTTTATCCCGTTCGACAGCGTTCCCGTGTGATTTGACAAGAAACGTCAGCCACTATGTAACCTTGTACGAGTCGTTGAATTTGTACTTTTTTAGCTCAAAGTATCGAGCATCAGTGGTTCAGTGGTAGAATGCATGACTGTCACGCGGGCGGCCCGGGTTCGGTTACGGCCAATCCAAACTTACCTTTTTTTACTTCAATGACAGAAGTTATCACTAATTTCATTCAAACATATGTATTGAAGTAGTGTATATAAACACCAGTTCTATGAATTACCAATTACTATGCATAATTATAAAGCAGTCGAATATTCAATTCATATAAAGAACAATTACTGTATTAAAAAAAAACACATTATATTCTTTCAAAATATATTCAATTAATTGTTAAATTTAGGCCAATGACACTTCTGAGGCTTTTCTTTGAAAATTTTCGCAAATTTTGTCATTAATATTTCTATATATAAAAGAAAGTCGTGTTACACATTTATAATTCAAGAACGGTTGAACTGATTTGGCTGAAAATTGGCGGGAAGGTAGCTTAGAACCAGTTCCCGTGGGACGTATAACAAAACGGATATACCACAACAAGGATAATTATGTCGGAAGGCATTTTAGATCAAATTCGTGTCAGTACAAAAAATCCCGACCTTCAGATGAATGAGTAGGTAGATACATAATCAGGCTGCTTCGATAATGATCGAAGACATGTGTCACCTCATCTTCTGTAATTTATTAGTCAGTTTAGGAATGAAAGCGACAAATCGTGAAATGAATGACGCATTTAATCAAGAATTTGAACGGGAACTTTTCTGTTGACTTGAATATGATCAGCAGGAATTAGATTTAATAGTTCAAACGAATGTACCTACCCCTGTTGAATCACCAACAAAAGGATGATACAATGATGAACGCCATTGATGATTGAAATGGTGGTTAATATTTCCTGGATGCTCCTGATGTCCTGGATGCTGTTCGTGCGAGATCCAACATTGAGGTTGCAGTTGCTTCTTCTGGAATAGCAGCCATATTACATTGTTGGAAGGATGGCGTACGGATGACTCATTCAGCATTAAAATATCCGTTAAATCTTCAAACTATTGAAGAACTAACATGTAATATTGCAAAACACTCCGCAATTGCCAAAGTTTTATTAGCATAATAATCAGCATCTGGGATGAATTCCAAAAACACATAAACGTGCATTCTAATCACCGAACATTGAAAGATCTACGCAATTAATGGAGATGTTTTGGAGTTGCATTGCAAAACGATACATCTGCTTAAGATTTCTCTGAGCAATTACTGACTATCGGTAATGGTCGAGTACCTGCCGACGAATCGAGCGGATTGATTTCATTTCCTCAGAATTTCTGTAACTTTGTCTCATCAAAAGACGATGGCCAATCATTAAAATACAATACTTGTATTTTTAATTTACATTAATTTTCCAAATAAACAATCGACCTTGATAAAATCGAAAGTCTGCTCATTTATTTCCTCTTAGGTGGAACAAAGTTCGCCGGGTCAGCTAGTTAAATAATAAATAAAGGTTTTTAGGAAAGAATATATTTGTTGGAATTTAGATACATTTCCCCAAAGTATACCGTATTTTGCCTCATCTTCTAATTCAGGATGTGTTCAAAATATTGTTTCGAAATTTCGTATTTTGCTGTGGGAATCTGGGAAATTACTGGTTTCTTCTTGAATAAAAAAAATTCATCGGAAAATTTCCGATCTTGCATCTACAGAAGTGCAACTTGAAATAATTAAATGTTGCAGTTTTTACAGAAACATCTAAAGAACTACAAATGGGACTTAAATAAATTCTAAATCATTGTAATGACTTCAAAACTTCAATGAAGTCATAAAATAGATGAAAACCGGTAATTGTGGATAGGTGGGGAAATGTTAGAACTCTTTCAAGTAATTATTCAAATCCCAAAGAACCTCAATAATATATAAATTTAAATAAGTGGTTGCTTAAGAAAAAGAGATAAAACGAAAATTGTAAACATTATGGATTTTTTTTGAAAGTGCTATTTGATTTTCGGAAGGCTATCATCGTCTGTTCTAGAATGTTGAATCAACATAAAGATGCTTAGCAACCATATCTACAAATTACGGGGATAAGGTTTTATCCCCGTGAATCCCAGTGAATCAGTGAAAGTATAAAAAATTTAAATAGTTAACACTGAAGTAAATTGAACATTATTTTAGCATTCTGCATTTCGAATTGCTTAACTTGTATACGTCTTTTTAAGAGACTGCTCATTAGAGTTTTGTTAATTCAACAATTAATTTTGTTCTCATTGTCAATAACGTGATGTGCTTTCAGATTTTCGTTCAGGAAAAGCTCCTGTTCTTGTGGCAACTGATGTAGCAGCTAGAGGATTAGGTAAGTGAAAGAGTAAGATGTTTGATGTTTATGATGATTTTTATGTATGTATATATATATATATATATATATATATATATATATATATATATATATATATATTCTTATTTTTCAAAATTTTCTTTTTTAAACATTATGATGGACAGACTCACGTCATGAGTTTTATTTTTAAAGATTTTCGAGAAAGTATTCAAATAGTTTTTTGAATACTTCATCACAGAATATACATACCCTATATCAGTATTATGATTTCAAAAAGAAAAACCATTTTTGCAGTGACCACGATCTGGTTCAAAGATTCGAATTTATTATAATTTTTATGAAGAAATATTTGGTGTGGAATGAAATAGACTCAACATTTCCACAAATGAATGAATTCATATTTCAGTGAAATTATTAAGCTGTATAATGTCCATGAATCTTTTCACTTTTCAAGTTTCATTTCAGATTCGAATTTGTAATTATATTTTGATATACTTAATATATTTTTGCTCAAAGTTTTGTGTTAATAGTGAACTGAATAAATATCGTCAAAAAAACTCAGTTGATCTGTTCATCAAAATGTGCATGGGACGATGCTCCAATCAGACAGATAGTAAAATGGGACGTACTTTTTTTTCCAGAGGCACTAGCACTATAAAGCAAAATGACATACACCACAGTGTTTTGTTGTCATTCTGGCTGTGCCTCTATACCGACGAGACAATGCCCCTGCCGGACCGAATCTGGCCTCGGGCAGCTGCCTCCCCTCGCTCTCTCGAAGGGGGCCTCTGATTGCCAGCCGGGTCACGGGACCCGCCAGTGTCATACAGTCTTGCCAGGGCAGGATGCCACTGCGCACGCAGAATAAGGGCGGGGCAACTCGCCCTTCGCCCACATGAGACGATGCGCATGCTTTCTGTGCGTCTCTCCTTCTCTTGGTATGCATTAGTATTAACTTCAAGCAAAAACAAGTATCTATATCATTCTCGACTTATTTGTCATCCAAACGGCCGGCAATATTTTCGACTTGTGATGTCCCTTTGCTTACATTAAAACAATCTTATCTTACTGTGTTACTTTCGTTTTCATTTAAGGCAGCTTTAACTCGATATTTCGCCTATTGTCTGAGGTTAATATCCTCGTGTCATGGCTTATGTGCTGAATTTTCTGAACATGACACGTCCAGAATTATGTCTTACTATAGTAATAAAAAAGTTTATATATAGGTATATAATTTCATTTCGTTGACCATAATATTATTCAAAACTTTTGATTATAGTTGCTGAATAATTATTTCGAGTGGAATTTCAAACCAATAAATTAACTTCTACCGTGCTTGGTTGGCGTGGTCTATATTCATTGATCTGATATAATATCTGTTTATTGTTATTTTTCCAGACGTTTACTTAGCAGATAATATCAAAAGCTAAGAGATTTTTCGACTAACGCTGAAATCTGAGCAAGTTGATAAGATATCAAATGACAGCTGTCAAATTTAAGTTGCTTCAATTTTTTATAATCAATTATGGAATTCATATTCTATTAAACTAATTTTATCTTTTTACATCTTGAGCTCACTTATATTATTTCTAAGTTTTGTAGACACTGCTGCATTTTATCTCGACATTATATATCACCATGTGTCTCATAGTGGATTGTCTATTAGACGTTTATCCTGAACAGAGCACTTTTTCATTATGAAAAGTTATAATGAGTTTATCGAATATGAACTATCTTTTTACAATATTTCGAATATGATACTGTTTCCGGTTGTACGAGCAGCTGGTACCAACTTCGTTGTATTTATTCTTATATCTTATATGTTTGTTTATAGTTCGTTCGCTCTTTCAATTTTACGTAATTTCATCTACCACATATATTATTTTCTCATAAAATTTTGATAAAAGACTACATTACATTACATGTACATTACAAGCGTTTCCCTCCTTTAATTTTCTGATTCTCGTATTGCTCACTGTCTAATATTTAATATTTTTTCTATAGCAACATCGATTTTTTAATGATGTTTAAATCGATAGTTGTAAAAATATTGAAAGAAATTAGCATTCTGATTTTTTCAATACACCGCCGATTTCTGCTACTAGTTCAGCCCATTATGTGACCAGAAATAACCCTAGGCTGCTAGAATATCATACTCATAAATAATTCTTCAAATTGCTTTTCAAATTCCCTTCGAATTAATTCACAGTGTTTCTCGCTAAGCTTCTACTTCTAAGTACAGGTAAAAAGAGTACATTCTTCAGCGATGAAACATTTTCATTAATTTTAAATAATTTGTAATAACACAATTGAGAAAATTAATAGAATTATCCAAAGAATAACAAGAAATAACAATCACAATTATAATAAAAAATCTGAAAAAATGAAGAAACGAATTTTTGACATCAATTTTTAACTTGAATTCTAGAATTTAATCTCAAAATATTTATGATGTAACATTTCCAAGTTCTTGTGGCTTGATTGTTATAGACACTTGTACAATGTAAAATGCTGCTTTCTTTAAATTGATGTCGATCCAATATTCATGAAGTTCACTTTCACCTTTTGAGCCTATATATCTTCCTGTCGCTGAGGATATACAAAATATTCGAAATGTCCAACCATCAAATTAATTTCAATTTGTTGATAACCATCTAATTTTGATAAGTTCAATAATTTTCAATAAAAGAGGTCAATTATATAATCAAAACATTATAAGTCAATTAATCAATAGCTTCATTTGAATATGTTGATCGTGTAACTCTTTGTGAGAACGTTTGAAATATTTTAATGTTTTTCGAGACACAATCGTCTCTGACAATGATAATTCCATACCACCGGCGCGGCGGAAGTGAACTATGGCAACGTATATAAATTAACTTGGCCATTGAATTATTTTTAAAAATAATCATTTTAAAGACAGAACTATTAATTTCACATAGTTGCAGTTTGAAACAAATTATCTCCATTGTATTGAATATTTTTTCAAACTCTTGATTCCGAAAAGTCAGTTATTGAAGACTACCGTTAGAGCATTATCTTAGTGTTCAATATTTGAAAATAGGCAGTATATGAATTATATAATTAATGCAAGATCGTTATGTGCCCCACTCCGTAAACTTTCCATGAATTTTGTTTGTAACTGAAGAGAGATACAAGGAGATATATCGAAGAAAGGAAGAGAACATAGTAATTCACGTGGTAGGTCAACTCCATAAACTTTCCATGAATTTTGTTTGTAACTGAAAAGAGATACAAGGAGATATATTGAAAAAAGGAAGAGAACATGGTAATTCACGTGGTAGGTCCACTCCATAAGCTTTCCATGAATTTTGTTTGTAACTGAAAAGGGTACAAGGAGATATATCGAAGGAAGAGAACATAGTAACTCACGTGGTAGCTCAAGTTAATGTTATATTGAAAGAACAATTGAATTATGTGTAATTTTAAATAACTAAGTTTAGATCACCTTTCAGCTCAACCGGAAGCATCATTAATTTCGTAATGTTTTATGAACGTCATTCTGATATATTGAATAAAAAATACTTCACTTGTTTTCACAATAATTATATTATATTTAATAGTGTTGGCGTTTACTTGATGTAAATCCATTATAATTGAATATAACTTAAATTCAAACACTTGAACTTATGATTTACACTTTATTGACTACATAGCATGACGCGTTTCGTCGTTACAAACGACTTCTTCAAATGCTTACAGAATAATAACAACATTTTGAAAAATACAGGTATATATATCAGGGAATTTTGGTGTTCTATGGTTTTGGGTTTACCTAAGATATTCCATTCTGAGAAATAATTTCTATTACCTGAAAAGGTTAAACAAGGGTGAATTGTTTAATTTTATCTGTTCATTGAGCAAGTTTCCAGAAAAAATTCTGAACAAAAAACTCTATCGGAAAGCTCTACGATTAGTATTTCCTTATTATCAGCCGGAAAGAAATCGTAAATATAACAGGTTAACATACTTTAGAAACGTCAGTCAAAAAGTCAAAACCTTTTTAAGTAAACATAATTTTAATATTTCATTTAGAACGAACAACAATTTATCGAGACACGTTAAGAACAATAAAAACAAAATTAAAAGAGAAGACAAATCAGGTGTTTACCAATTGAATTGTGGAACATGTCCCGGTATATATATAGGTAAAACTAGTAGAAATTTCGGTACTAGAATACAGGAACATAAATATAGCTTCGCCTATAATAAAAGTAATTCGAATTATGCTAACCATTTATTAACAGAAAACCATACTTTTGATACGAATTTCAAAATTCTACACAATATAGAGAGAAGTAGTCAATCAGATTATTGGGAAGTAGTGGAAATAAATCGGCTTAAAAATTCTGGAAACTTGCTCAATGAACAGATAGAATTAAACAATTCACCCTTGTTAAACCTTTTCAGGTAATAGAAATTATTTCTCAGAATGGAATATCTTAGGTAAAACCAAAACCATAGAACACCAAAATTCCCTGATATTTATACCTGTATTTTTCAAAATGTTGTTATTATTCTGTAAGCATCTGAAGAAGTCGTTTGTAACGACGAAACGCGTCATGCTATGTAGTCAATAAAGTGTAAATCATAAGTTCAAGTGTTTGAATTTAAGTTATATTCAATAATTATATTAATTGCATGACAATTGTTTCGGGGAGTTTACCCAAGAGCTAAACTTCTCTCAGCAATTAATATATTTTTTAGCGAAGCCAAGGCATCAGCGAACATTCAATCAACTTGGTAGTTCTGATAGTCACAGCATCGTATTCTTCAGAACTCGAAAGAGTCTAACAGGCTGCCTACCTTGGAACTGCTAGTACCAAGGTAGGCTGCCTTAATACATAATAAATATTGACACATAAGCTCAATAAACTAGACTTCAACAATGTTATAAGCTCAAAACTTTTATTTTTCTGTATCATCAGAAGTATGCTCATCATGAGGGTATCGTTAAAAAAAAATCAAAGAAACAAACCGAAGTACTATCATTTGGACTTTGTTCGGCATCAATATTGATAATAATGCTTATGTAAAATTATTGTTGTTTTCAGTTTACAGAATCTACACTTGATGAGATGTACGATTCAGTGACATTTGTTTCAAATTATTAAACTTACACGCTTTTGTGGCTTTGTATTTTCTCTCGAATCACCTACTTCACATGAATTTATAACTTCACATAGATTTGTTATTGCATAATTATTTTTCATTTTTATGTATTTTTTTCATTGAATATTTTAAAGCTTCCAGGTAAGTGTGGCTTTTACATTCTATGCACATTAATTTGCTTTTTTGTAGAATATATTGTACTTATGGTAGAATTTAAGTGATAGAATTACAACGGTGAGAATTGAACTTGATCAGAAACTTTGGGAAACAATCAATAAAAATGAAGAAAAATTGAATAAATTTAAAATATCGATAATTTTTATTTTGAAATCGGCATAATTTTGCTGCTGGTTTCATGATAAACCACTAATGTGTCTTTTTTGCTTTTCGAAAGTAATCTATTTTGTAATGAAATAATGAATAACAGAGTGGAAGATGAAGCAGTCTTTCAGCGAAAGGTTGTTGGAACAACTTGAAAGGACTAACGAACTGAAATATTTTGAGCTTCCGTAAGAGGTTCTAGAATTCACGGGCACTTAACTCTTGATAAACTTTTTTGCTTTTAGTGCCGATCCTGTTTCTGAAAACTTTCAAGCCCAACTTGGAATTTTCTTTTTACCTGACTTCCATTGCGTTACACAAATTCATATGACTTTTCACCAATTTCTGAATTAATTGTAGTCACTCTCGGCATTTGAAAAAATATGTGCAAAGTGGTCATGTCATGTCTAATCCTGTGAATACGGTGGGTAATTGAACCCTTGTTTGATCAAAATTAATTGAAATTACAAGGTTGTTTTATGCTTTAAATTCTAATCTTTTTCAGAATAAATTTTGACATCAGCTAGTCTAATGATTTTCAATCACATAGTATTCGTATAATATAAAATTGTCTTTTATAAGAATTTTCTTTCATTTGTTGTACTGATCTCCGCCATTTTAACTCTATCACGGCATGTAGCAAAAGAAAAGGATATTTGGAATATTGATTTCGAAATACTTTGTATGGTATAAGTTTATAAATATAGATAAAAATATTTCAGATATCCAGAATAATATGACATACAACGAAGAAAGTGTAATGTACATATGACATATTTTTAATCATTTGCGTGGTATTTTTTTTTCAGGTCACATGTTCCAAGCCTTATTTTTGGATGGTTTGTATTGAAGGTTTGGTAATTTTTCATATTTATGTTAACTAATTTACACGTTATAAATCGGAGGCGCTAATATATCGAGTTAAAGTGACCCAGTGTTAAATTCGACATATCCTGTTATATTAATTGAAGGCAATGTTGTTGTCTCAAATAATGGAAATTGGGCTGCAGTTTTTTGAAGCTCGAATAATGCAAAATTGCAATTTTTCCGCATTGAATGATGCGCATTGTTAAATACAAGCATACTGACGTCATTTGCTCATCTGTTTGTGAAGATGTGGATTGACTAGACATTTTTGTCTAGTCAATTTTGTCAAAAACTGTCGACTGGACAGTTTTTTGTATCTTTTTTTCGTTGTTAATTTTCGAACTTGAAACTCCTTTATATATATCCTGATAAGGATGAAGCAACTGTATGGTATTTTCTTCAACAATTTCGATGATTTTTTCGAGTCGCACTTAATATTCACTCTCGAAATTAATACGTTACGTTCTCGTTGTCAAAATTTCATGTGTTTTGAATGCTGCCGGAGAATTTTATTTAAAATATTTCGATTAAGAGTCTTAGTATTGACTAAGTATGAAGGATTCATGAACCTGAAAATTGTATATATATATATATATATATATATATATATATATATATATATATATATATATATATATATATATATATATAAATCCATTACAGAGAAAGAATTCTGCAGTTCTTATATTATCGCACTTGTAAATATTCGATATTAAAAGTATACTATAACTTTCTTTCGATAATTTTTCGACAAATTATTCTAAAGAACAAATTATTATAGCAGAGCTGGCTATCTGAAACATGGACAATGCGATGTCTCCATTATCCTTCTAAGGATAAATGTTAGAGAATATTGAAATCGATACCTTCATTTACTGGAAGCGTAAGACAGTTAACTGTTTCGTACTACAAGGTACTCATCGGTTACGCCACGTCCGTATGTGTGGATTGAAGTCGTTTCTTTTCATTTGTTGGACGTAGCGTAACTGATGAGTACCTTGTAGTACGAAACACTTAACTGTCTTACGCTTTCAATGAATGTAGGCAACGATTTCAATATTCTCTAACATTTATTCATCCTTTGAAGGATAATGGAGGTATCACATTGTTCATGTTATAACATAGCCAGCTCTGCTATAATGTTTTGAAAAAATTAATATTATATTTTAACATCATATATATATATATATATATATATATATATATATATATATATATATATATATATATATATATTAATTTTCTGTAAGTGACGAATATCTACTCAATATGAAGAGGTTTGACGTCAGTTCGGATTCATTGTAATTTGAGACTTCAATATTGACCACTCTTGACTTTCTCATTTTGAAAAGCATAAACGTTCGATGATGTTGCAGATGTCGAAGACGTGAAATTTGTTATAAACTTCGACTACCCATCGAATTCCGAAGACTACGTGCACCGTATAGGACGTACAGGTAGATCCCAACGTACTGGCACCGCCTATACTTTCTTTACGCCCGGCAACTCTAACAAGGCAGGCGATTTGGTCGCCGTACTCAGGGAGGCGAAGCAAGTGATCAATCCAAAGCTGCAAGAAATGGCCGATCGATGCTGGAATGGCAACAGCGGACCGAGAGGTCCAGGTGAGTAGCTATAATTTGATTCGAATCTTTAAGACTCAATTAATTGGGCCCTTCAGCTAGGTGTATGTAAACAGTAAATGAATGTTTGAAAAGAGAAAGACGATTTCAACCGTTAGTAAATTTTTTCAGCGAGAAAACCATGGGGAAGAGGTCGTGGCCGCGGTCGGTCGCCTTCACATTCTCCAATTAGATCGAGGTCTAGATCACCCCGTCGCACCACTCAAAGACTTAGGAGTCGTTCGAGGGAAAGAAGCAAATCTCGCGACCGTAGCCGCTCTAGGGAAAGATCTTCTAGACGTCGACGCTCACCAACCTATTCGCCCACACCGCCACGTTCTGCTCCCTTGCGCAAGGATAGAACACCACCAAAAGCAATTACGATGCCGCCATTAAACAAACCACCCCCGCCCATTCCCTCTGGCCCGCCTCCACAGCCCCTAATACCTCCTCCACAACCAAAAGTACCTCTTCCATCTATAAGAGTGCCTCCTCCTCAGCCAAGCGGACCTCCACCGTCGCAACATCACGTAGCTGCTCCTTCAGCTAGGGCTTTGCCGATAGGTCCTCATCAACAGGCGAGAGTAGTTCCATCCCAGCTTCAAGGACCACCACCGCAAAGGATTCAACATCAAGGTCTTCCACCGTTGCAGCAAAGACCTCCACCACAACCCTCGCAATTACAGCCGCATTCTATGATTAATTTGATGCATACTCAAATGCCCCCTCCTCAAACGAGAGCACCACCTCCTCAGACACAGTTACCGCCACCACGAATTCCACCTTCAATGCATCAAGCTCCGTCTATGCACCAGGCTCCGCCTCCACCACCTCCTCAAACTTCACAGGTAAAATTTGCAGGTTTTTAATTCTTTTTCAAACCATTTGGAACTAAAATCGATTGCGTAACGTAAAGGGAATACTACAATCGTAAATGATTTGATTTAAAGAAATGCGTTGAGAAATATTACTATATTAGCAGTTTCTTGTGATGAAGTGTCATAAGGCGTTCTAGGAGAATGTTAAAAACGTAACTTAATGCTTATATTTCAGATGCAACAACAATCTCAACCTTCACCACAACCTATGATGACGTATCAGGGCATGCCACCTTCTAATTTCGGCAGCTATCAATTCCCCAGTGGTGCCCTCATCTTCAATTCGCCGCCCCCTCCTCCGCCAAGTCAGGGTGTGAACATGTACTTCCCGTACGCTCCGCCTCCGCCTAGCAGATAAATGAAAAAAGAGGGAGATTCCATACCCGAGAATTGATCATATGCCTAGAGGGTAAATTTTTTTCCCTTTCTTTGACCAAAAAAACATGACCTGAAAATCCGACCGAAGTTAGTATGTGCTAAGTTCCTTCAGATCTGAACACTACAACCTGAAATATAGATATGAATCTTACTCAATTTTTGTTTCAGGTTGGCGAAGTGAAATTGAACGATTTTCGTAATATTTCTCTAGAGAGTAAGTGAAAATAAATGATGACATTCGATTTTGATATAATGTAAATAATGTCTGCGAGTCAAAATGAAGTGAAAAAATAATAACCTAGAACTATTTTTATTTTTATTTTTCCTGAAACATATCATGGTCAGTATTCTGATAAGTATAATGACTAATATACTCGTCACCAGAACTTTCAAAGTTCTCCAGTTCTTTCAAAAATCCTCCAAAGATGGAGGATTTTCTTTGTTGCACTGCACAAAACATAAAAGTAATTTCCGAAATCTTCAAGAGCTGAAAGAGCATAAGGGAAAATAGTTCACTACACTAGTTGGTAGCTTCTAGTAAAGGATTTTTATATGCAAATCAGTGATTGTGCCTATATGAGCTATTGTTTCGTTGTGTGGTTTGAAGCAAGCATCAAATTCTGTTACAACGGAGTCGATATAGCCAATACACATTTCGTCGGAACCAACTTTCACTAGGAGGTTACAATACTGTACTTGGTTTGTCTCCTATCACACGCAGAATAATTATATCACTGGAATTTAATTGTTTTTCTTTCTTAAACATGTTTTTAAAATTGTTATGTTAACTTTTTTTACATCACTGCCAGTGTTTTTGGAATAAAAAATAATATTGTCCATTGATATAGTTTGCTATGAGAAGAAATTCCTGAGAATTACTATGCAAAAAATTAACTTAATGCTTTCTATAGAAAATTATTTTGAATACAAAGTTGGGAAGCTTACATCCATATTTCTTCTATTGGTGCCTTGAAGTTCATGTTCATTTAGATACATATCGTTTTTCATACAGATTCTATTTTATATAGCATATTTCTGCGCCGCATTTTTTTCTGCAAACGTATCTCGATGTGACTCAAAAAAAGTTCACTATATTGTTCCGTTTCAATTGCAAATAATGATAATGCACTTGAGTGTGCCAAAACAGTGAAGGGAACAACCTTAACCTTGAACGACCTGCACTAACTGTGCAGGTGGAATTGATTCGATATAAATGTTCTTATTCCTCTTGAATGGTCGATCATCTTCGCAGCTTCATCAAACGCTTTACACATTTCTTTTTTAGATAGTAATTTAACACAAGTTAAATTTTCTCATATATTGAATAATAGGCAAGACGTGAGCTTCGAATTACAACTCTTGTCTTCATTCTCTTCAGATGCTGAATTAACGCTAGTACATTTTCAAAAATACGGATGTATATTCACATTCTAGATATATATATATATATATATATATATATATATATATATATATATATATATATATATATATATATATATACAGGGTGAGTCAAGGTGGACGCGATGGTCTCTTATTACGAAACGGTTAATTTTTAAAATAATACGACCACGCAGTCATGTGGGGATTCATCAAGGGTACATTCTAAAAATAATTTGATACATACAGGATGTTCCAGAAATGTGTGACATACCAAAGTTATGTTTTTTCTTATGGAACGCCCTGTATTTGACTACGTTTTTGGGTTTACGTAAAAAATAAGATATACTTTCTTCAATATGTCATATACCTAACAATTATAGTCTTTGAGATATTTCGATTTTTCGGAAATTGGAGAGTCCACAAAAAAAGATAACATCTCCGAAACAATTGACTTTAGCGAAGTGAAATTTTGTGTGTGAATAAAAGAGCGATTACAGAAAGTTTTAATGGATTCACATTCACTTAAGGTTCTACAGGGTGTCCAAAATTTGATGTTCCTCTGCTAACATATTCAAACTACAATATCATGCTTATTTTAAATGGGACACACTGTATTTTTCAATCCCATCATGTACCAAATTACATTCTCTTTGAAAAGTTATAGAGGTATTATATGTCTATTTCTATTAGTTCTAGAATTATTTTCAATTTTGTGAAATTATCATTTATTTTCATCTATTTTGTCACTTTAATATGCGAAGGGATGAGTGTTTCTTCTCAAAAAAAGATGAATGTTCCATACTTTTGATACCGTCTTCACCTCTGAATGTTTCATCAGTTTCTTGAAGAGCTCTAGATCACTAATGAGTTTTTGAGTATTTATCTTTTTCAAAGTGAGGCATTTTTGAAAATTCGAAGTAGGCTGTCAGTTATTTCTTTTTTCTGAAGTAGGCTGCTGTCAATTAAAGTGAATCAGTTTTTAAATTTATTCAGTCCGTTTACTTGTTTTGTCTAAACCAGTATCCACAAAAGATGTAAAAATGTATTATTCAATACAAGAAAGAATTGACATGATTTTAGTACTCGGTGAATGTTTTGAGAATTGTTTTTTGGCAGAACGAGTGTATGCACAGAAGTACCCTAATCGGCGACATCCTGATAAGAGGAATCTTGAAAAACTATTTGAAACCTTCAGAGCTACAGGAAGCGTAAAATATCGAATGAAGACATCCACAAAACCAGTCACCGATGATGATGAAAATCAGTTCATGGTATTGGGGTCGGTAATTGAAAATCCGAACACTAGCACTAAAGTTTTAGCAAGAGAGAACGGATTAAGTCAGTCCAGTGTGTCTAGAATTTTGAAAAAACATAAGTACCATCCCTTCCGCATCGAGATGCATCAAAGCCTGTATTGGATAGACTTTCAAAGACGACTAAATTTTTGTTTATGGGCATTGGATAAAGTTGGCGAAAAAATTGATTACTTTTATAATGTACTGTTTAGCGATGAATCGACTTTTCACAATAACGGATTGGTTAATCGTCATAATTTCCACTACTACGATACTGAAAACCGACACTTGTTCCACACAATAGATCGTCAGAACCGGTGGAGTATTAACGTATATGGAGGAATTATAGCCGACCAAGTTATTGGCCCGTATTTCTTTGATGGTCATTTAAACGGACGTAAATTTTTGAGATTTTTAAAAAAAGATTTCTGGGAACTTTTGGAAGATGTTCCAATCAATATTAGAATACAAATGATGTTGCAATTAGATGGGACTCCCGCACATTTTTCAGTTAATGTGCGAAACTATTTAAACAGAAAGTTTCCTGACAAATGGATAGGGCGCGGAAGCCCACATGCTTGGCCACCTAGGTCCCCTGGACTGACTCCAATGGACTTCTTTTTGTGGGGTTATATTAAAAACAGAGTTTACAGCACTCCCCCGACAACAGAAGAAAATATGAAGCAAAGAATTAGAGAAGCTTTTGGAACAATAACCCCAAATATGTTACGAAATGTGAGAAATTCTTTTGAAAACCGAGTGGCACTGTGCATTCAACAGGATGGTCGCCATTTTGAACATTTGTTGTAATTGTGATTGTTGGAATATCATTTTATATTTGAATATTTATATACTTTTCAATTTAAGTTAAGTAATTGAGTGTTGATTTTACATATTATTAAATTAACAAGGTCGGTCTCAAGTTTCTGAAGGTGATAAGGTTTTGATAATAGTAACAGAAAAATTCTCAGTTTTGCATACTGAGGTGACAAAATAGATGAGAACAAATGATAATTTCACATAATTGAAAATAATTCAAAAACTAATAGAAATAGACATATAATACCTCTATAACTTTTCAAAGAGAATGTAATTTGGTACATGATGGGATTGAAAAATACAGTGTGTCCCATTTAAAATAAGCATGATATTGTAGTTTGAATATGTTAGCAGAGGAACATCAAATTTTGGACACCCTGTAGAACCTTAAGTGAATGTGAATCCATTAAAACTTTCTGTAATCGCTCTTTTATTCACACACAAAATTTCACTTCGCTAAAGTCAATTGTTTCGGAGATGTTATCTTTTTTTGTGGACTCTCCAATTTCCGAAAAATCGAAATATCTCAAAGACTATAATTGTTAGGTATATGACATATTGAAGAAAGTATATCTTATTTTTACGTAAAACCCAAAAACGTAGTCAAATACAGTTCCATAAGAAAAAACATAACTTTGGTATGTCACACATTTCTGGAACACCCTGTATGTATCAAATTATTTTTAGAATGTACCCTTGATGAATCCCCACATGACTGCGTGGTCGTATTATTTTTTAAAAATTAACCGTTTCGTAATAAGAGACCATCGCGTCCACCTTGACTCACCCTGTATATATATATATATATATATATATATATATATATATATATATATATATATACATGACATATTTTCTTAGTGAAACTTGAACTAATATATGAAAGAATTTATGTAAAGTATTATTATCAAGATGGCTAAATTTTGGTTGATATTCCTAAAGTGGACACTCTTGTCCACTTCCGGAACACATGTGTTTTATTGCTCCAATATTGGACATGTCGTAAACTTTATTTATTTACAAACCATAAAACTGGTTTTATGGTTTGAATATGGAATAAAATGGTCATTTGGTTGCTAAGAAGTATTTTTGGCGATTCACTATCAGTGATTCACTAAATAAACTGAGATTCGCTCAATGGCACATTTACAACTTCACTGACTGCAAGTAGAGACGGAAGAAAGGTAGAATGACGTTAGCTACAGCGTATATATACTTTCATAGTGTTCCCAGACGTATCGGCACTTGAATGTGGCCCATTTAACTTAATTTAGCATTTTAATTTCTGTCCACTACTGATTACTTTATCTTATGCCCAAAAGTTTCTCGAATTTAATTCTAGAAGTTTCCATACTAAGACATTAAATATAAATTATATATATATATATATATATATATATATATATATATATATATATATATATAATTTATATTTAAATAATTTGCAGATTCGCGAATCTTCCATAGATAGTCAATACTAAGACTCAATCGTAATATTTCAAATAGAATTCTCAGGGGGCTGTCTACACAAATCTTATCAACTGAAACAAAACTATCACTTTCAAGAGTTGAGTGTGTTCCGAAAAATCATCGCTTTAGTTGAATGGGAATAACATAAAATTGTTTCATCCTTATTAGAATTCTTAGTGATATAAAGTGTGTTTTTTTAGAGGTATTGCAACTTTAAGTTGGCATTACAGTTGAAGATGGCGACCGATTTAACAGCTGAGAGGTGATTTATTTTCAGTTTGGTTTGGTAATTCATCATGAGTAGACTCACGCCTGAACAACGCGTGCAATTTTATTTCGAAAATAATGGTTCTGTGCGGAATACGTATCGCGCACTACGTCCATTTTATTGTCGACAAAATTGTCCATCAGAGCAGTTAATTCGATTAACCATGGAACGTTTTCGTACCACGTTTACTCTCATTGATAACTCGCATCCCCAGAACCGCCGTACGGTGCGTACAGAAGAAGCTATTGCTACTGTAGAGCGTAGCATTGAGGAAGACCAGTGATGGATTTAGGCCTAGGCCCATGAGGCCCGGGCCTAGGGCGGCATAATTTGAAGGGCGGCAAAATTTTTGAAACGCCAAAATTTTAGAGGCAAAAAAAAGTAAAGACAGTCAATTTTAAAAATTGGTTCAGATTTATTTTTATAAAAAATTTTCTATAGAATATTTTATGATTCCATTAATTAATTTACTTCTCAATTTGTATGGGTAAGATGTTAATTTTTTAACAGATCAATTATAGTGTTTATCAAGTAATATTCTTTACTTTCTGTTCCTTTAGTGACATTAATCTCACGTGTATGAAGCGTTTTGAAACTACTAAATCTGAATAACTTCTCAATTTATTTTTAGTGTGAAATAAAAATATCGTAGATTTGCATGTATTGAATATCATTTTGATATTCATTCAAAACGGTCAGAACATTTAGTCAGCAAGCATAGGCCAAGAGAGACTTAATGCTCTTGCATTACTGTCCATTGAAGCTCAACTAGTCCAAGAAATCAGTTATGACGATATAATCGACGTTTTTGCGCGGACCAAAGCCAGGAAAAAGAAACTTTCAAATCGATTAATATTAAAAAAAATATTTATTATTTATCGGTCTTAAGTTTATAACTTATTTATTTGTAATAATGTTTATTAGTTATATTAAAAATTTTTATTTCAATAAATAAAGTTATTTTTAAATAAAAATATTGGATCAAAATTCCTCAAGTGTATATCAAAACACCGTTACATCCAGAAAAACTGACTGTTTGGTGCGCTTTATGGGCTGGCGGAATCATTGGTCCGTACTTCTTCAAAACGATGATGGCCAGAACGTTACACTCAATGGTGATCGATAAAGCCATGAATACTAACTTTTTCATTCCTGAATAGAACAACCATGATGTCCAGGAACTGTGGTTTCAACAAGACGGCGCAACATGTCACATAGCTCGTTCTACAATCGATTTATTGAAAGACACGTTTGATGACCGCCTAATTTCACGTTTTGGGCCTGTGAATTGGCCTCCAAGATCTTGTGATTTAACACCGCTAGACTACTTTCTGTGGGGCTATGTAAATTCATTGGTGTATGCGGATAACCCACAAACGCTTGACCATTTGGAAGACAATATTCGCCGTGTTTTTGCCGATATACGGCCACAAATGTTGGAAAAAGTCATCGAAAATTGAACGTCCAGATTGGACTACATCCGAGCCAGCCGTGGCGGTCATATGCCAGAAATCATATTTAAAATGTAATGCCACAAGATTATCTTTCGAATAAAAAAAATTCTTGTCAATCGAATCATCCATCGTTGTTTTATTGCAATTTATAGTTCTATACACAACCTAACTCTACTTACAAGCCATGAACTAGGAAATCAGGCAACATCCAAGCAAGACCCATAATAGAGATGCTGTAATGGCGTGGCAATGGTTTCTGCTCATTGCTGCTGAATAAATCGCTATTTAACGAGAGAAATAACATTCATATCCAAAAATAAGTTGTGAAAAGTGCTATTGTTTGAAGTTGTGGAGAACAAGCAAAAGAAATTTCCCGCAAATTTCGTATATAAACAGGAATATCTGTTGTTTTAAGTTGTGCTTTTTTTGGTTATACTAGGAGAGGTAGAAATAACACCTAACTTTTTCCATCTCATAATTGTGTAAAAACGAAAATCCGCGTTTTAGTTGTGCTATTATGTGATGTATAGTGTGTAGAAAGTGCTACTGTGTTTTTTCAGCAATACACTAAGGAATAACTTTGAAAATTGTATGTAAATAGCTACCGATTACTGATGTTTTGACTGAGTAGTTCAGATATTAACAAAAGCATTATTTGCTAGAATTAGTTGTGAATTAACTAATCTCTTATAGGTCTTGTTCTTGATAATAGCACAAAAATGCCAAGTCGTTGCTGTGTGCCTGGAGGCAAGTGGAACTACAAAACTTACCTCGAGTCTTCTGTATTTCTTTTCGATAGGATGAAAATCTAATGAACCAATGGCTAAAAAATATTCCTAGGGCATCATGGACCCCCACAAAATATTCTGTAGTTTGTGTCCAACATTTTCCAGAGGGTACATTTATTAGAGAAGGTATTCATCGTTTGCCAGATGGATCAACGAAGGCAATATCTTCTCAAGTTAAGCTCAATTTAAATGCAGTGCCAAGTATTTTTCCAAATTTACCCCTACTTATCAAAAACAGTCTACGCTCAAAGAAAAGATCCAGCTGCAAGAACCATAGCATTGAAGGGACGTTGTGAGAAATTAAATGAAGTCTTCGAAAACTCTGATTCAATTTGTAATTTTGTTGATTTAACATCCAATTATAAATTATTTTAATATGTAAATCGTGGAATATAAAATTTTTTGAAAATAACAGCATTTTTTCACTCTAGATTTTCCATCAAACGTAACTGAGTGGTCACAAATAAAGAGTATACAAATAATTGATCAGATTTTAGTAGATTCAGATGTGCATGTAAATGATTTTATGAATAAAAATAAACTGTCTCCTAATAATTTAAAATGGATTTTGCAACTGAAATTAACTAGGTGGCCTCAACTGAAAAATTTGCTTGCTCGTTACAAATATGATATCAGAATCGTTCAACCATACAAATTACTGTACAATAAAGGTTTAAAGGAATTGACATGTGCATTAAACTTACTCCCACCTGAGAATGAAATGAAATTTATAATGAAATCTATAGCATATTGTCAATTCTAATTGATAAAGTGAACTTGTTAGTGTACATACTATAAAAAGAACTTTTGGATCGCTATAACTCAGACAGTTCTTCTAAGAAAAAAAGTGTATTATTAATTTCTATAGATAATTGTATGATCTACAATTTTTTTTAGAACTATTTTTTTATCCAAATTACCGTTTCGCTGAAAAGTTTTCTGAAAAGGCAATTATAACATGCAGTAGACCGATGTTCGAAGATCGATCGGTCTACCGGAATGAGCTGATGCGGTGTTGCCAAGTCTATGTTCATAGCTTCAAAGTAGAGTTAGGTTGTGTTCTATACCTCTAAAAAAACACCCTATATATGCAAACAATCAAGTTTCTATGGTTTTTCAAACGCACCCGGGTTTCATCTTTAAACTGAGAAGAGAGCATTTATGGTCATTCTGAAGACTGTTTTTGCTACCTTGGATCTTCATCAGGTCTCATTCGCAACACTCCTGCACTTTGATATTTTTGTCAATATTACAATTTATCAGCAAAAAGTTTTGACCGCGACGAAGATTTAATTCAAATTGAAAATGAAGATGTCCTGTTCTTTTAAATAATTTTCGAATTCTTTAGAGTTAAGTCCTGGATATTGATCTGTTAATATTCTAATACTAATATGCCAAATTCTAATGTATTCTCCACTATTTTTATGAAATCATTTGCAGCTTGAGTTTTTGACGTTAATATATAATATATAAATGATCCACTAAAAGGTGGAGGTATTTTTTCGTTGACCATCAAATTCACCGATCGTATCAATCGACACTATCTTGAATGGCTTTGTTGCTGGTCCTAGTTGAGACATTAGTCCATATTTTGCTTGACCTCTAGATTCATTTTTTATTACAAATATCACATGTCTTGCATGTTTTCTTTTAATGCTTTTGAAGTATAGCATGGGCATATTCTATTAATCATTTGATTTATGAAAATATGACACCTATATTTTTATCTGTCTTATAATATATATCTGTCTATTATAAGACAGATACAAATATATGTTGTATATATGTTGTATCTATAATATATATCTGTATTTTCTATTAATTCAATACTCAATTTCTCTGATAGTACTATCTTCTTTTTATTTTTACTTTGTTCATAAATTACACCATGTTTATCTATTGTTTTTCTCTTGAGTTCTTTTAGTTTAATGTTTTCATCTTGATCTCTTTTTATTTCTTGAATTTTGATTGTATCAACTATCTTTAATGTTTCTTGAGTACTATCTATTGCTTCTAATACCGGGTTTCTGCTAGGACAGTCTGCTTCAGTGTTGAATTTTCCTGGTATGTATGTAATACTGAAATAAAATTGAGATAGGTAGTATGTTAGATCACCTAACTCTTCGTCTGTTCTTGCTTTTATATTTAGGTTTCCAGATGTTATATCAGAGGTATATCTCAAATTTTCTACCAATTAACCAGTTCCTTATATTTTACTGCTTCTTTGATTGATAGATATTCTAAATATATAGCTTTTTTCCGTTTCATTTAATTTTCTTGAAAAATAAGCTACTGGCTTTCCTTTTTCATTTCTTTGTGTCTGTTTTAATATTTCACCCAAACCTTCTATTGAAGCATCTGTGTATATTTTACTGGGTAGATTTTTGTCAAATATCTCTTAATACTGGTTGATTGCACAGTAGTTTTTTATTGAATATAAACTTAAATTCAACACTTGAACTTATGATTTACACTTTATTTACACTTTCAATAAAGTGTAAATCATAAGTTCAAGTGTTTGAATTTAAGTTTATATTCAATTATAATGGATTTACATCAAGTAAACGCCAACACTATTAAATATAAAAAAAAAGTAGTTTTTCATTTCTACAAATGATTTTTCGCAATCTTCTGACCAATCAAATTTAACGTTTTTTATCTATTATTGGATTATATTAGTGGATCTAGTATTGATGAGATTTTTGGTATGTATTCATGCTAAAAGTTCTTTTTATCTGAAGATTGTCTAATGTTCATTTGTGTTTTTGGAGTTGGAAAATTCTGTATTGAAACTAAATTATCTTCAATTGGTCTTACTGTATTATATTCTTTTATGTGTCCAAGATATTTAATTGATATAGATCCAAATGTGCATTTTTTGAATTTTATTCTAAATCCTTCTTTTATAATGGCTTCTAAAACTCGTTGTATGTGCATGATGTGCTCTTCAAAAGTCTCTGAAAATATTAATATGTCTTCTATATAGTTTTCTGTGAAATTCTTGAGATTATTTTTTCGTAAAATGTTTGATAAAATTCTTTGGAAGATTGCTGGTGCTGTTTTGAAATCGAATGGTAGACAAGTCCATTGATAATGTCCTTCTTGAGTTATGAAGCCTGTTTTATTTCTATCTTCTATTCTTAGTGGTATAGACCAAAATGCTGAATTGATATCCAGTGATGTAAAATATTTGTAATTTCTAGCTTTAATTATTATATCAATTAACGGAAAAGGTTGCGCCTAGGTTGTCACAATTTTATTTAATCCTCTAAAACCGATGAATAGTCTTTCCTTCACTTTTTTTAATGCTAAAGTCACTGATGTAGCAAATGGGCTATATGACTCTTCAATTAAATTTTTCTCTAATAATTTTGCTTTGCTGTTCTGTCTTTCCTGTCACTTGCTACAAAATTTGTTCACTAAGAGATCGATTCTTGTTTCATAATCTTTTTCTGTTCTATGTTTTTTCATAATCTTTTACTGTTTTTTCATCCTTATAAAATCTTCCTCTTTAATATCTTCGACTGTACATCTGTATGGGTTTTTACTACAAAATTTGTTCACTAAGAGATCGATTCTTGTTCCATAATCTTTTTCTGTTCCTATATCATATTTATCTTTAGCAAATATTGTTTTTTATTTTTCTATCAATTGCTTTATTCTGGATTTTTTTCATAATCTTTTACTGTTTCCATATCATATTTATCTTTAGCAAATATTGTTTCATATTTTTTTATCAATTGCTTTATTCTGGATTTTTTTTCATCTAAATGATCTAGATCTATTATAAAATCTTCCTCTTTAATATGTTAAAGAGTAAATACATTAAAATTTATTTCTACTATATCTTCTCTTTGGCTTATAAATAGATTTTCATCTTGCCTTGTGAATGAACACATCTATTCCTTTTTCAATATTGAAAATTTATAATTTTATTTTTGTTAATCCCTTTGTGATTGACACACTACTAATTGTTTTCAATTTTATTTTATTTTCATCTATTTTATTAGTTATTTAATAGTGTTGGCGTTTACCTGATGTAAATCCATTCTAATTGAATATTAACTTAAATTCAAACACTTGAACTTATGATTTACACTTTATTGACTACATTGCATGACGCGTTTCGTCGTTACAAACGACTTCTTCAGATGCTATTGTTGTTATTGTTGATATGTTTTTATTGGTTTGTTAGCATCTGAAGAAGTCGTTTGAAACGACGAAACTATGCAGTCAATAAAGTGTAAATCATAAGTTCAAGTGTTTGAATTTAAGTTTATATTCTATTTTATTATTATTATTCAATTTAATTCATTAGTATTCAAAATTTTAATTAATCTTCTATTAATCAATGAAACTTGTGAGCCTGAGTCATAGACCCCTTCTATCTTTATTTTATCTTCTAATAAAATATTTAATTTAATTAGTGGTGTTCATTCGTTTTTTGTTTCATCATAAATTTCCACATCTAGGATAGAAAATTTAGATTTAGAAGTTGTAGATTTTTTTCCCGTTTTCTTCATTTTTTTTCAACCAACATTTTTCATTGGGATGGTATCTTACACATTCACCTAAATCTTCACACGCTTTACATGGTTTCTTTTCTTCATATTTTATTTCAGATGTTTCATTATCTTTTATGGAAAATTTTTTTATTTACTAGACATTCGAGTCGTCTCAATTCATTGCATAAATCTGTTGTTTCTTTCAACTCTGCCTTCAATTTTATTCAGTATAAATTCTGGTTATCCTACTGCTATTAATGTTATAAGTGACTTTGTATCTATATCTTTGTTAAAGTTCAAAAGTTTTTCTTTTTTCAAACCATAGTCAGTTAGCGAACCTTCTTAATATTGCATAGGTTACGTAAGTCCATCCATTATTTGTGAAACATTCTAAAAATCTTTGTTTTATAATGGATGTTATAGATTAACTTTGCTATGTATTTGCTATTCACTGAGTGATCTCTCTATTCTTCTTAGTTATTGTCTAGCGAGAGTTAATTGAAGGACGCGCGTATTATATAAAGGGCGGTAAATTTTAATGAAGGAAGTACTTTCATTACATATATATATATATTTTTTTTTTTTGAAAGTTTTTAGCAAAAAAAAACGTTTTTTTGACGTTTTTTTTTTGGACGTTTCGTTGTTGTATTGCAACTTTGTCAAAACTAATGAATAAGTTTTAAACTTATTCATTCATAATTAATTATTATTAATTAATTATTATTATTATTAATTATTATTATTTATTAATTATTCATTAATAATTCATTAGTTTTGACAAAGTTGTAATATAACAACGAAACGTCAACAAAAATAAACTTTTTCAAATCAAAAAAAGCCTGTTATTGCTAAAAACTTTCAAAATAAAATATCTTGAACAGACAATAAATCAATTTCAAGAAATATATATATATATATATATATATATATATATATATATATATATATATATATATATATATATATATATATATATATATATATATATATATATATATATATATATATATATGATAAAAACGCAATTTTCGGTATAGCCCGCAACTCCATTGGAAGCAGCCGATGACACGTGTTTCGAGCTTATGGGCTCTCCTCAGAACGGCGTAGCCAAGTTCAAGGTGTACGAACCTGGAGATGGAATCAACAATAAAAGAACACTCCTGTAAGGGAAGTCTCCACTACTAGGCTTCCACGTGAACTCTCCGGATTTGGAGATTTGGTCAACGTATCGCCAATGTGGCGACTATTTATCCTTTAAGGAGTCTTCAACCGACAAAGTTAACAACGAATGAAAATTTTTCTTGCGGTGAATAGTACAAATGACAAAAATTTTTTATAGCCCGTAAATCAATTAGAACCCGAAATTTTTTTAGCTCAAATTCTTTTATTGTTATATATATATATATATATATATATATATATATATATATATATATATATATATATATATATATAATATATATATATATAGATTTCTAGGGTCATTCCATCATATACAAGAAATCTAATGATAAGCCATTATCATATCATTTCAAGTAATTTCAAATTCACGAATTTTCCGACTCAGGTATACTTTCTCATCATGGCAACAAACATTGGTAAATTGCGTAATTAAATAAAATTTTCCTAGAATGGCTTATTTATGACGATTATATGATGTAATATTAACAGCATGAGCTGAAATTCCCAGAATCAACCGATGGTGTCACTTGAAAAAGACTAACATTTACTTACATTTGAAATTTCTTGATGTAAATGTTTTTTGTGATTTTCAATCATGTGGATGGTGGTATCAAAAGAGAAATAACATACAGCAACTTAAGTATAAAATTTGGAGTATTATTTGAGTGAGACTAAAAGTGTTCAAATTATTTGGATCAAGAATCTCTGTAGGTTTTGATGTCTCTGAATGAAATTATTAGATGTAACCAATGACTTTTTGAAACAAATTCGGTCGAACATTGATGAAAAGTATGGCTAAATTCTACTTGATACAACTTTATAATAAGTTAGGGTAATAAAGTGTATCAGATATTTTGATAGAATTGAGTCAAACCTTTCGATATATACTATTATAGTAATTCTAGCTATCAATACATCAATGGATCGACACTTTCATAGATTGGGATACAAAAACACTTGTAGCAGTGTTCCTAAGTTGAAAATACTAAGAATATTCTATAAATCGTGATAGCTGGCATCCATGATTGATTCATTTATAATGTTCAACTTCCGTTATGATCGAGGGTTTGCTAGCCTTACATTTGAACATGAATCATTTCTATTTATCGTCCTGAAATGCAGGGTAATGGAACTGTATAATTCTATGAACCTACTACCTCCTTCAATTACTTTCTGTAGTTTAATGACAACAAAAGTATTATTGCTATGGAAACGTAGCTACCGAAACATCGGTCAACTGAATGTGGTAGCAAATAATTCGTTCGAACGTGTTGTTATTCTTTGCATAGAAAGGTGAGATTCTATACTAATTATCTCAACGATATATATGTATATATAATATTATCATCGTCATTAGGTTTATATTGGACATTCATATTGTGATAATAATTGAAGAGCAAATTTAATCATTTCAAGGAATATTTGGAAGAATAACTATGTGAGTAGCTTCTTCATTAAGTGGCATTGTACCTATTGAATGTTTGGTTATGTCTAACACTATTTCAATCACTGATGGTTTAGGTCGTTATCTATTTGATAATGACATTACTATTAAATAATCAATTTTCACTGTTTACTCAAAAATTAAAAATGCGACTACATCTGGGATTTTATTCAAATTCAGAGAATTTCAATTTTATTCGTTGTAATTTCAGTTCAATGCTAAATTATGTGCCTATAAACATATTGACACTAAAAATTAAATTAAAATTAATACGTCTTCGGATCCCTATCAAAACTTATTTGAATACTGTGATCATTGATGAGTAGTGCTGTCATTTGGCATTACGTTTTACTAATGTTCACTGAACATTCCATAGAACACAAACACGTCTGAATCATTTTCCTGAAGAAACCATTGAATATTAATGCATAGAAGAAATCATGTTGAGTTTTTCGGTTGCTCGGCACGTTTTAGCTCTTATTTTATTAATTTGTGGATATGGTTTTTGATTTTCAAAAACTGTTTTGTCTTTTTGTCTTTGTAATACTTTCCCAAAATTCCAATACCTGAATTTTTTTGATAAGGAAAAAGGAGAAGATCTTATGTATATCTTCATTACAGAGAACGGATACATTTATATATATATATATATATATATATATATATATATATATATATATATATATATATATATATATATATATATGTGGGTGTTTTTTTAGAGGTATAGAACTTTAAATTGCAATAAAGCAACGATGGATGATTCCATTGACAAGCTTTTTTTTATTCGAAAGATAATCTTGTGGCATTACAATTTGAATATGATTTCTGGTATATGACCGCCACGGCTGGCTCGTATGTAGTCTAATTTACGATGACTTTTTCCAACATTTGTGGCCGTATATCGGCAATAACGCGGCGAATATTGTCTTCCAAATGGTCAAGCGTTTGTGGCTTATCCGCATAGACCAATGACTTTACATAGCCCCACAGAAAGTAGTCTAGCGGTGTTAAATCACAAGATCTTCGAGGCCAATTCACAGGTGCAAAACGTAAAATTAGGCGGTCACCAAACGTGTCTTTCAATAAATCGATTGTGGCACGAGCTGTGTGACATGTTGCGCCATCTTGTTGAAACCACAGCTCGTGGACATCATGGTTGTTCATTTCAGGAATGAAAAAGTTAGTAATCATTGCTCTATAGCGATCACCATTGACTGAAAGGTTCTGGCCATCCTCCTTTTTGAAGAAGTACGGACCAGTGATTCCATAAAACGCACCAAACAGTCACTTTTTCTGGATGTAACGGTGTTTTGACATACACTTGAGGATTATCTTCACTCCAAATGCTGCAGTTTTGTTTGTTGACGTAGCCATTCAACCAGAAGTGCGCTTCATCGCTAAACAAAATTCGCTTATGAAAATCGGGAACAACGGTAATCTCGTTTTGCGCCTATTCGACGAATCTACGCCTTGCTTGATGATCGTATGGCTTCAATTCTTGCACGAGTTGGATTTTGTAAGCACGCAAACGAAGATCCGTAAAATCTTCCATGAAGTGGATGGACACATCCAATTCCTGTGATCGATGGCGGATGGACTCATTCGGGTCTTCCTCAATGCTACGCTCTACAGTAGCAATAGCTTCTTCTGTACGCACGGCGTCTCTGGGGATGTACGGCGTCTCTGGGGATGCGAGTTATCAATAAGAGTAAACGTGGTGCAAAAACGTTCCATGGTTAATCGAATTAACTGCTCTGATGGACGATTTTGTCAACAATAAAATGGACGTAATGCGCGATACGTATTCCGCACAGAACCATTATTTTCGAAATAAAATTGCACTATTTGCAAGCGTTGTTCAGGCGTGAGTCTATTCATGATGAATTGCTAAAGCGAACTGAGAATAAATTACTTCTCAGCTGTTCAAATCGGTGGCCCTCTTCAACAGTAATGCCAACTTAAAGTTCTATACCTCTAAAAAAAACACCTGTTATATATCAATATATATATATATATATATATATATATATATATATATATATATATATATATATATATTATTTTGAAAGTTTTGAGCAATAACAGGCTTTTTTTGATTTGAAAAAGTTTTTTTTTGTTAACGTTTCGTTGTTATATTACAACTTTGTCAAAACTAATGAATAATTGAATTTATGAACTCATAAATTCAATTATGAAATATTATTTTATATAATCTTTTGCGCTCTATAAATTCCACAGTCAGAATGATGAAATAGTTAGACGATTACCGGATTTATTAAATTCAAAACATTTGCGAACAGATATTCAAAACCTAATACTGAAAATGCTTCATAACTACCTGGTCAGTCTGTGAAATATCACACCAGAACAAAGATGAGATCAATGCAAAATTTTATAATGTCCAGAAAAACATCCGAAAGAAATTCAAAATCACAAAAAGGATTTAGTTGAAAAAATATACTTGGACCTATATTTCGCACTTCCAGTTGTCATGGAAAAAATAATCAAAATAAGCTCAATCTGGCGAACAAAAATAATATATGGAAATTGATTATTTACAAACGAATAAAAAAACAAATGCGACAAATATCCGATTCCATAAATAGATTCCAGGAGGCAAGATTAAAAAAGCCTAAATATTTCTGGGATATCAGAGGTAGTTAGTACCGGTTTTTCGCCATGTAAGTAAGATGATGTATTTGAAAATCTTCATTTACACTCACTAACGGATATTTTGAATTGCTAAGAATGCCATTTGGATTAAAAAATGCCATAACTTGCTTAGAACATTGTAATGGACATTTCTCGACTCAGATCAGGCATTAAAACGCAAGGATAATCCAAAATAAAAATATTCATTATTATTTTCGATTTGAATATATATACGAAACAATAATTCCACCAAAAATATATTCTACTAACGTAGTTTTCCGTTGATAACCAGCAACAGTGCGATTCGCATATGCTCTTACCTTTCGGCCATTCGAAAGCATCCCTCGCTGCTTCGCCGACCGCCTACGTGGGTCAAACCACGACCTTCAAAGAAAACGACGTCGTCCGGAGTGAACACATAAGGACAGATGGGCGAGGGACAAGAAAATAAGCCGATCAACACTCGGCTCACGGAGAAGCTCTTCGGAGTCAACACCTCCGAGAGAATCAGAAAAAATTTTTTTTTAAATTCTCCTGACTCAAACTTTTATCTGAAAGTCTGCGTGATATCCGGGATTTTTCGTTACTTCGTTGTATAGCTTGCTTACCATATGCATCCTTCTTCTTTTATTAGTAATACCTCATCGTTGCACTCTGGGATGCTTCGTGATTGACGAGAAGGCGCATCTGCCAGGTTATTGAGTGCTTCTTTTCGATAACTG
The DNA here is from genome assembly GCA_030704895.1 of Henosepilachna vigintioctopunctata. Classification (NCBI taxonomy): domain Eukaryota; kingdom Metazoa; phylum Arthropoda; class Insecta; order Coleoptera; family Coccinellidae; genus Henosepilachna; species Henosepilachna vigintioctopunctata. The sequence goes on along the minus strand of JARQZJ010000136.1, from coordinate 926,811 downwards.
ATTCCAAAGTCGTATTGCTGAAGAACGAGGTTCCAAAGAACTAGACGTCCTGAAGGGTTCTTCAAATTTTTCAGCCATTTGAGCGAATGATGATCGCTCATAACTTTAAAAATGATAGCCCTCTCTCTACGCCCTCAAATCCTCTACTTTTCTTGTAGTTCGAAATTTTGTTTTCGACACTCTTCAATTAATTCTTCTTTGTTGAAATGAGATATCCACTCTATGCCTTGTGTACTAACTGCATCTGAGTCGCTGTCCGAATCCCTAAGTGTTATGCAGAGTAACTCAATCGGTTCAATTTTTGCTCGGGCGACAGTTTTGTAATGGACTTTTCTCGTCGACTCAGATTAGGCAGTAAAACACAAGGATAATCCAAAATAAAAATAATCTTTATTATTAACAAATTAAATATATGTACAAAACAATAATTCAACCAAAAATATATTTTACTAACGTAGTTTTCCGTGAATAACCAGCAACGGTGCCTAGACGGTACGATTCATATACACTCTTACCTTCGGCCGTTCGAAAGCGTCCCTCGCTGCTTCGTCGACCGCCTACGTGGGACACACCACGACCTTCAAAGAAAACGACGTCGCCTGGAGTCAACACCTATGGACAGACGGGCGAGGGACGAGGAAATGAGCCGATCAACACTCGGCCCACGGTGAAGCTCTTCAGAGTCAACACCTCCGAGAGACCCAGAGAAGAATCGATCAACACTCGGCCTCAAGGAGAAGCCCTCGGAGTCAACACCCAGCTTTCTGGGAAGAGTTCTCTGAAGTCAACACCTTCAGTGAACTGACGTTCTAAGCGTCGTGCACCTGATTTTATACTCATCAGTCCCTACCCTCTCTACTCAATTTATTCGTACGGTGGCACGGTAGGGATATGCGCGGTGTTCACATGTTCATCTCACATTTTGCGCTCGCGTGTTCTTCTACCGTTACAACGTCTTATCAACAACATTTCACAAAATGATATTAGAAGAAATTGTTATGTTTACATGTTATATTAAAGATATAAGATATTACTGTACAAGATATTAAAATGTTTTCGAAATCAATATTCACATTCAGTGGACATACATATGTTTCAAACGCTAGAAAAGAGAAATCCTGAAACATAATTGGAGAAATCAATTTTTGTCAAAATTGTGATTCGGTTTTCAGGCCATATCATAATAATGATCATAATAAAGTCCTGAAGACCGATGGCAGCGGCTTGTTAATTTGAAAAGTTCCTGCACCGAGCTTAATAATAATATTAATTTATTCAGCCAGTAAATAATAATAATAATGATATTCATTTCAAAGGATGCTCCAGTTAACAAACATAATGCAGCAAATGAAATAACGTCAGAAAAAAGAAACAAAATTAGCATTTTAACACATATTCCAGTAATCATCCAAGGAGTATGGTTCCAATTCAATTAATAGTTTTTTAACACTATTTTTAAATGAACTCAGTTTTTCAAATCTCTTCACACTATCCGGAAGCTTATTGAAAAATCTCACAGAAGTGTAATACGGATGTTTCTCAGAAGCAGTCAGTCTATGCTTAGGAAAGCGGTAATTCAAGCTACGTGTGCTGTAATTGTGCATTTCGTTGCATTTATCAAATTTCTCCCAATGTTTGTGCAAAAAAATGAGATTTTCCAGGATGTAATGAGCATATACCGTCAGAAAGTTATTCTTCCGGAAATGTCCTCTGCAAGATTCTCTCCATTTGAGTCCTAAAACTGTTCTGATGACTCGCTTCTGAACGCAAAAAGTATCCTTTATTAGTGAACTGCTGCCAATGAAAATGAGCCCAAATTTCATCAAACCTTCAAAGTTTGCATAGTAAAACACTTTCAAGGAATTCCCATTGAGATATCTACTTAATATCTTTATACTGTACGATACTGAGTTCAGTTTTTTTCCAAGTTCAATTATATGGTTATCCCAGTTCAGATGTTCATCGATGTATATTCCTAAAAACTTTATGGAATTTTCTAACTTATTTTCACTATCTAATAAACTGATAGAACTCGGTGTATCAATTTTTTGTTGTTTTATCCGAAATAGTACAGTTTTTATTTTTGCCGTATTGAGAACCAAACCATTTCTCAGAAACCATCCCCGAACACAGTCAAAAGTAGCTTCCGATGACCGAAGCAATTCTGGATAGCTCGAATCAGCAACCAATATGTTGGTGTCGTCCGCGTAGTTGGTAAGATGACCTCTAACATTACTTATTTTAAAAACTTCTGCTATGTCATTCATAAAAATTATAAAGAGCACTGGTCCCAAAATACTGCCTTGTGGAATGCCAAATTCAATCTATTTCATTTCAGATTTCGATGTTATTCCTTCTTTACAAAATTTAACTCTTTGTTGCCTATTGCTTAGATATGATTCGAACCATCTCAATGCACTGCCCCTTACCCCGTATTTTTCAAGTTTACGCAATGTAAGCTGATGCGACAGACTATCGAATGCCTTAAAGAGATCCAAAAACATTCCAAGAAGAATTTCGTTTTTTTCAAAAGATTCCATTATTTTGCTTGTGAATTGATTAATTGCGGTTATGACAGACCTGCCTCTGACATAGCCATGCTGATTATCATTAAACAAGTTACAAGACTCCATAAAACTGACCAATCTATTGCACATGGCCATCTCAAACAGCTTTGAAAAGGATGGTAAAACATTTATTGGTCTATAGTTTTCAAGCAACGTCGGATCGCTTTTTTTGTGAATTGGAGTTTTAAGTGCTAACTTCAACTGTTCCGGAAATATGCCAAACTGGAATGAGTTATTCATGATGTAACCGATCACTTCTGCTATTTCTTTGATACATTTTCTGACTAGACTTATAGGTATTTCATCGTCTCCACAAGTGTGTTTAGCTTTGAGTTTTTGACCTAACTCATTAATTTCCGTTTTAGCCACAGGTGTTAAAAATAGGGACTTAGGGTTACTCACCACACTACAATCAAAATTCACAGCATCTCTATTCCTTAATAGATTTGGAATTATATCCAAGAGAAACTCATTATATCTGTTTGCTATGTGTTCTGGGCTGCCCTCTAGTTCTGAATCTACAACATGACCATCTCCGATTAGTTCTTTGTAAATACCCCACATAGTTTTCATTTTATTATCTGAACTATTTATTTTTTGATGGAAAGTTTCTGCCCGTTTTTTATTTAGCAAATTATGATAGTCTTTCTTCAAAATATTATACTCTGCCTGAAAGTCTGGACGAAACTTCAAATGAACCTGCGTCGCGCTTAATCTATTTCTGTACTCTTCCACCTCCGGATCATTTTTGATAGCCTTTATTTTATTTTTGGTGTTCATTGGCTGAAGAGGAAAACATTCATAAAATATTCTCAGAAAATCATTGATAAAACTATTCCATTGGGCATCTACATCTGTTACATTCATATTCAGTACGTTTCAGCCCAGTTTTGTTCTTTCAGTTTATTCATGAAACATTCAATGTTTGGTTGTGAAAATATTCTTACATACTTCAATTTGGAACTGATCTGTTTACCTTCAAAGAAACTCATTTTTAAGCCATAATGATCAGAAATTATGGAATGCAATATATCTACAGTATACGGCCTATTTGTATTAGTAAATATATTATCAATACAACTCTTAGTAGCTGAAGTAACCCTTGTGTACCTGTTGTTTGTGAAAACGAAACAAAAAGCATTGAGAAGAAAATTCAGTTCAGTTATATTTTTAATATTGTCTTCAAGTTCAATGTTAAAATCACCTGCTATGAAGGCCACCTTTTGTTCACTGACTATAATTTCTAACATTTGTTCAAGTTTTTGAAAAAATTCCTTCAAGTTTTCAATGTCTGGGGGCCTATATACACTGGTGACAATAATGGTTTGATTATCAACTTTACATTCTACAGCTGCACATTCAAACACCCTAGACTTAGATAACTTATTAAGACTAGATTTTACCTTGTATTTTGTCCCTTTTTTAACAAATATAGCTACTCCTCCATGCTCGCCTGTTTTCCTGCAGAACTGTGAGGCCATCGTGAATCCTTGTATTTTATAGTTCTTCAGTTGTGATTCTGTTTTCCAATGTTCTGCTATCGATAAAAAACGACACTCAGGATTTTCTCCGATCAGAGCATTGAGTTCTTCTATACAGTTACCGATGGACTGAACTAATGTTATAAAACAATTACAATTGTGTTGGACAAGTGAATGTTAACAAAAATGATTTCAAATATGTATGCCTGCATAAAACAAAAAAAGAAAATGCCCTAAACTTGAATAAACCATAATCTTCTTAATGTTAGTGTTCAAATAATCATCCACACTGTAAAAGGCTTGTACTAATAATAAATGTTCAATATATTTCTTGAATAAATATAATTTGAGCGATCTCACTGTCTGAGGAAGTTGATTAAAACGTCTAATGCCCTGATATGATGGTGAAGATTCATACTTAGCGAATCTATGCTTTGGTTTGCATAAAATTCGCTCACTTCTGGTTCAGTACTCGTGTTATTGCGAAAGTTTAACGAATTTGTGTTCGTTTTCTTTCATGTGTATTATATATATATATATATATATATATATATATATATATATATATATATATATATATATATATATATATATATATATATACAGGAAACAGGCAGTATTCGTTCACATACCAATAGACATTTACAAAAATCCGTAGGCTTGAGGTTGTAAATCCACCGACGAGCACGTTTTTGAGCTAAAAATACATTATTTATGTCAATAGAGTTACCACATAAAAAATATTACAACCAACATGACTATAGAATGAGCTATAGTATATGTTTATAACAGCATGAATAGGCAACAAGTCTCTAATTCTATATATGGCGTAACAGACCTGATTCGGCATCCCGCACAATAAATCAACATGTCTGCACCATCTTAACTCACTATCAATTCGAATTTGACAAAGAATTTGAATTAATGCCTCTAATATAATCTGGCATAAGTGAAAATTCATTTAATCCATTCAAGATTCCATGAGTACAATTTTTTCTTGATGGAGGAAAGAGGCGACGTTCAGTGTCAAATACATTGTATTTACCCTACCTAGTCCTCCACTCAATCCTTGATCAGGGCCTCGCCAAGCTATGAGAGCGTCATCATGCAAAATTAAATTTTACGAACCTTTACCCTTTTGAGAAAAAATTTATATATATGAACTCAGGTTGGTATCTACAAATGAAATAATTGCTTTTACCACTCTAATAACATACTCTAATAATATTCAGGAATAATTTAAGAAATTCCATTAGTATTTTGATATTATCTGTTTGATGTACTACATAAAGCTAAAACATTGACGACATAAATATTTGAATATAAACTTAAATTCAAACACTTGAACTTATGATTTACACTTTATTGACTACATAGCATGACGCGTTTCGTCGTTACAAATGACTTCTTCAGATGCTTACAGAATAATCTATTGATTATTGACTTTCTATCGACTATCTATTGATTATTGATTATTGACTTTCATTAATTGTCTTTCACTTTGATAATATATTTGATAAGTTTAACCGAGATCAGGATTTTTTCATGAGAAATACACCCATACTTCAATATCAATAGGCTTCGTGTCTGTTGACAACGCTTGCTTCAAAATCTGAACACCCTTTCCTATTAGACCAAATGGTAAAAGAATTTTTTTCTCCCTTTCATCCACTTTCTTCTTTCTTTGATGGTGGTAGTCATAATCCTTAATAGTTTCGAAAAATTATGAGCAGGGTGTGTATTCGAAATAGCATGTTGATAATTTGTCAAAAAATTGAGTTCTGCGTCTTAACATTACGACACTTATTGTTCAGAATCTTGAAGATGTTAAACATATTTACATTGTTAGATACATAGGAAATACTTTATAATAATTGGACAGTGAACATGTTAACGCAACTATTGCGAATATCATGGGTTTAGCGAATAAGCGCTTTTATTCTATTCATAAATTCGGTAATATTTTCTCAATAAAATCAGTTGTCCATCAGTCGTCAACTCATTCACCTGACAAGCAGTGAGCAGATTGAGGCCTTGTCAGCTCATCAAAGGGTCAGTCAGATTGACCCTTTCATATCGATTTCACATCAGTCGGCAACTAATCAATCTCCTGACAAGGAGTAGGCAGATTGAGGCCCTGTTACGGGGAAATTTACTTGTGAGGAAATATCACTCCATATTTCCATATAAACCATTCGGTTCAGAAGAAAAATGGGTTTGGTTTTCGAAAGGTATCTCGAAAAAATAATTTAAAGTTTAGAAATGTGGAGAAATATTGGAAAGCAGAAAAACATTTTTTCAAGAAGAATCCTGTGTAACGGAATTCCAATCAATATTCATACTTTTCCCAGAAAAATTCCTGAGAAATTCTATTCTACCAATCTACTCAACGCCAATTTCATTTTATGTGATAAAAATATATTTTGAAATAGGAAACTGAACAAATTAGTTCTCAAAAAAATTCTCAATGCCATTGATGGAGAACAATAATCCATCGGATAATTTTTTTTATTGCAATCCTTCAGTTAAGTCTGCAATTATTTGATAATTTTTATACCGATTGAGCAAATATAAGCATACACACAGCGTATCTGGCTGAAAGTTTCTTACTCTGAATGTAATATTCAGGAAGTTACGAACTTAGAGTGTTGAAATATTTACAAAAGAAATATAAACTCGATAAAATGTTATTAGGGAATATTATTAATACAAAATTTTTTGATGGTTAACAATTATTATTGAACTGATAAAAGGTTTTTTTGGGCATTTCGACAAACGTTTTTAACACTCTTTCTCTCATCTGTCTCTCCAAATGGGTTGTATAATTGACGGTGATCGGTTCAACCGAATTCACATAACGGGATGTTTAATAGATATTCAATTCGGAAATGCCAAATTAGGCGGTAGATCACAATGTTGATCTACCGCCAATGAACCTTGAGTTTTGGACACAAACTGGTTCCTAGAGAATTTTCAGTTTTTATGGCACTTTGGTAGTTGCTTGTTCTATGAACTTGGCTTCTTGTGCTGAAGTAAGAAAATGATAGATATTCACCCGGTCAAATGGAATATCCAACAGTTTGTCATAGTGTTGACATTTCTACTTTTTCAGTTTCTCTCTGTTGACTGAACCATCTTCTGATGAATGTAAGGAATTGAATCATTCAGGTGAGAGTGAAAATGCTTTTTTGATTAACTTCAAAATCCTATTCTTTTGTTGCTACCAAAACCTGTCGCTTTAACAGGCGCGTTTCTTCTCATATTTTCGATTCGAATGGAATCTTGTTTGTATTGAATAACCATGTTGGAAAATTCCTCCACAGTTGATCTTCTTTGAGTTTACTTGCACTGATTCATAGTTCGTCTGGGATATTTCAAATACTTATGTGATTTTTTGCTGCATAAGGAATTAGTTTTTCTTCTTTTGAATTGATTTTCCTTCTTTATCTTCCATATGTACCATGGATTTCTGATTTAATTTTATTAGTACCTGGATTATGGACCCTTTCGTGTGTGACGACCTCTAGTTAGATCTCTTGTAGTTTCTAGTTGAAGGACTGTGGACCCTTCGGTGTGTGACTGCCCCTCAATAGACGCTGATGGACCTCTTAGTGCCTAGTCTTGTAGTTTGTAATTTTAAGGAGGTGAACTGTGGATCCTTCCCTGTATTAATGCTCTTTGAGAGGCGATGTTGGTCTTATTGGTTACTAGTCTTGTAATTTCTATGTTGAAGGACCTGGACTGTGGATTCTTCCGTGTATGACTGCCCCGTGGTAGACGCTATGGTTCTCTTGGTTGCTAGTCTTGTAGTGGATCAACTATAGCTCGAAGGACCATGTATCGAACTATGGAGTGCTATTTCCATACACACAAATCTATGAATGTTACTGGAAGTAGAGATATTAGTACTGTACAATTAAGCCGAATGTTGGAAATCGACATGAAAGGTTTCGGTGCTACAACTACCCAATCTGCATTCTCCTGGTCAGATGCTGATGGATTGCCGACCAGTGAACATCAGTGAATCGAGAGCACCTATTCTCTCGATTCGTGGAAATCGGTATGAAAAGGGTCGCTGCTGACAATGCCACAAGGCCACAATCTGACAAGGAGTACCTTGTCAGGTGTTGCTTGATTGCCGACCAGTCGACACTTAATGTAGGGCCAAATTCTCCTGATTAATGGAAATCCTCAGGAGGGGTTCGGTGTTGACAAGGCCTGAATCTTCCCACTCCTTGTCATGTGAATGAGTTCACTACTGATGCCCAATTATCCTGATTTCTGAAAATCCTCATGAAAGGGTTCAGCGCTGGCAAAGCCTGAATCTGCATACTTCTTGTCAGGTGAATGAATTGACGACTGATGCCCAATCCTCCTGATTCCTGGAAATCCTCATAAAAGGGTTTAATGCTGACAAGACCTGTATCTGCCTACTCCTTGTCAAGTGAATGAGAATACGACTTATGCCCTATCCTCCTGATTCCTGGAAATACTCATGAAAGGGTTCAATGCTGACAAGACCTGAATCGGACTACTTCTTGTCAGGTGAATGAGTTGATGATTGATGCCCAATTCTCCTGATTCCTGGAAATACTAATGAAAGGGTTCGATGCTGACAAGACCTGAATCTACCTACTCCCTGTCAGGTGAATGAGTTGACGTCTGATTCCTGGTTCTCCCGATTTCTTGAAATTCTCATGAAAAGGTTCGGTGCTGACAAGACCTGAATCTGTCTTCTCCTTGTCAGGTGAACGAGTTGACGGCTGATGCCCAATACTCCTGATTCCTGGAAATCCTCATGAAAGGGTTCGATGCTAAGAAGACCTGAATCTGCCTACTCCTTGTCAGGTGAATGAATTGCCGACTGATGCCGAATCCTCCTGATTCCTGGAAATCCTCATAAAAGGGTTCAATGCCGACAAGACCTGTATCTGCCTACTCCTTGTCAAGTGAATGAGAAGACGAGTTATGCCCTACCCTCCTGATTCCTGGAAATCCTCATGAAAGGGTTCAATGCTGACAGGACCTGAATCGGACTACTTCTTGTCAGGTGAATGAGTTGACGACTGATGCCCAATTCTCCTGATTCCTGGAAATATTCATGAAAGGGTTCGATGCTGAAAAGACCTGAATCTACCTACTCCCTGTCAGGTGAATGAGTTGACGTCTGATGCCTGGTTCTCCCGATTCCTGGAAATTCTCATGAAAAGGTTCGGTGCTGACAAGACCTGAATCTGTCTTCTCCTTCTCAGGTGAATAAGTTGACGGTTGATGCCAATCCTCCTGATTCCTGGAAATCCTCATGAAAGGGTTCGATGCTGACAAGACCTGAATCTGCCTACTTCTTGTCAGGTGAATGAGTTGACGACTGATGCCCAATCCTCCTGATTCCTGGAAATCCTCATAAAGGGTTCGATGCTGACAAGACCTGAATCTGCCTACTCCTTGTCACGTGAATGAGTTGATGACTGATGTTCAATCCTCTTGATTCCTGGAAATCCTCATGAAAAGGTTCGATGCTGACAAGACTTGAATCTGCCTACTCCTCGCCAGGTGAATGAGTTGACGAGTGATGCCAAATCCTCCCGATTCCTGGAAATTCTCATGAAAGGGTTCGGTGCTGAGAAGATCTGAATCTTCCTACTCCTTGTCAGGTGAGTGAGTTGACGACTGATGCCTGGTTCTCCGGATTCCTTGAATTTCTCATGAAAAGTTTCGGTGCTGACAAGACCTGAATCTCCCTACTCCTTGTCAGGTGAATGAGTTGACGTCTGATTCTTGGTTCTCCCGATTCCTTGAAATTCTCATGAAGTGGTTCGGTGCTGACAAGACATGAATCTCCCTACTCCTTGTCAGGTGAATGAGTTGACGTCTGACTCCTGGTTCTTCCGATTCCTTGAAATTCTCATGAAAAGGTTCGGTTGTGACAAGACCTGAATCTCCCTACTCCTTGTCAGGTGAATGAGTTGACAACTGGTGCCCAATTCTCCTGATTCCTGGAAATGCTCATGAAAAGGTTCGTTACTGACAGGACCTGAATGTCCTTACTCCTTGTCAGGTGATGGAGTTGACAACTGATGCCCAATTCTCCTGATTCCTGGAGATACTCATGAAAGGGTTCGATGCTGACAAAAGTTGAGTTTGTCTACTCCTTGTCAGCTGAATGAGTTGAGGTCTGATTCCTGGTTCTCCCGATTCCTTGAAATTCGCATGAAAAGGTTCGGTGCTGACATGACCTGAATCTGCCTTCTCCTTGTCAGCTGAACGAGTTGACTTTTGATTTCTGGTTTTCCCGATTCCTTGAAATTCGCATGAAAAGGTTCGATGCTGACAAGACCTGAATCTGCCTTCTCCTTGTCAGGTCACTGAGTTGACGTCTGATTCCTGGTTCTCCCGATTTCTTGAAATTCTCATGAAAAGGTTCGGTGCTGACAAGACCTGAATCTTCCTACTCCTTGTCAGGTGAATGAGTTGACAACTGATGCCCAATTCTCCTGATTCCTGGAAACACTTATGAAAGGGTTCGATGTCGACAAGACCTGAATCTGCCTTCTCCTTGTCAGATGAATGAGTTGGCTTCTGAATGCTGGTTCTCCCGATTCCTTGAAATTTTCATGAAAAGGTTCGATGCTGACAAGACCAGAATCTCCCTTCTCCTTGTCAGGTTAATGAGTTGACAACTGATGCCCAATTCTCATGATTCCTGGAAATACTCAAGAAAAGTTTCGATGCTGACAAGACCTGAATCAGCCTTCTCCTTGTCAGGTGAATGAGTTGACGTCTTATTCCTGGTTCTCCTGATTCCTTGAAATTCTCATGAAAAGGTTTGGTGCTGACAAGACCTGAATCTCCCTACTCCTTGTCAGGTTAATGAGTTGACAACTGATGCCCAATTCTCCCGATTGCTTGAAATTCTCATGAAAAGGTTCGGTGGTGACAAGACCTGAATCTCCCTACTCCTTGTCAGGTTAATGAGTTGACAACTGATGCCCAATTCTCCCGATTCCTTGAAATTCTCATGAAAAGGTTCGGTGGTGACAAGACCTGAATCTCCCTACTCCTTGTCAGGTGAATGAGTTGACAACTGATGCCTTATTCTCCTGATTCCTGGAAATACTCATGAAAAGGTTCGATGCTGACAAGACCTGAATCAGCCTTCTCCTTGTCAGGTGAATGAGTTAACGTCTGATTCCTGGTTCTCCCGATTCCTTGAAATTCTTATGAAAAGGTTCGGTGCTGACAAGACCTGAATCTCCCTACTCCTTGTCAGGTGAATGAGTTGACAACTGATTCCCAATTCTTCTGATTCCTGGAGATACTCATGAAAGGGTTCGATGCTGACAAAAGCTGAGTTTGTCTACTCCTTGTCAAGTGAATGAGTTGACGTCTTATTCCTGGTTTTCCCGATTTCTTGAACTTCTCATGAGAAGGTTCAGTGCTGACAAGACCTGAATCTGTCTGCTCCTTGTCAGGTGAATGAGTTGACGACTGATGCCCAATCCTCATGAAAGGGTTCAATGCTGACAAGTCCTGAAACTGCCTACTCCTTGTCAGGTGAATGAGTTGATGACTGATGCCCAATTTTCCTGATTTCTGGAAATCCTCATGAAAGGGTCCAGTGTGGACAAGGCCGCCTCAATCTGCCTACTCCGTGTCAGGCGAATGAGTTGACGACTGATGGACAACTGATTTAATAAGGAAAATATTCACGAATTCATACATATTCATCAAACTCATGGGAGTGTGGTGAACCGATGATTTTCGCAATGGTTGTGTTTACCTACTTATTGTCTGATACATTATTATAATAACGTATTCGATCATCCAAACTGTCATGAAAAATCTGTTCGAAACCTTTGATATTCTGAGTACCATATATTTTCACATCATGAAGGGCAGAAGTCATAAAACCAAAATAAAAAATTTCTATATTGAAAAAAATCTCTTTCACAAACTGCTGAATAAATAATTCATATGTTTGATTATAATCGTAAATTTATGCCAAATTCCGCTGAAATCGCCGAAACAATGACAAAATACTTGAAAAAAATATCGAAAGAGTCTCTTCAGATATGGAATACGAAGAATCATTTTCCGTATCTGAAGATATATTGATCAATCATCTAATATTGACTTAACCTGATTTCTCAGAAATGTTCAATTTGACTACTCGCATATCAAATTTTGACTTAGAAACAATTTTAAGTCAAGGTAGCGCACCTCATACTGGTTTGGCTATCGATTACCGAAGTAGAACTTACGCCAGTAGAAATTGAATATCTAACTATTGAACTATTGAAACATAATTAGTACCAATAGTTAGGAACCAAATTTATCATTTATACGGACTTAATTGAAATAAAACTGAGTAGTTTTTCGATTTTCACTATAATTCATTTGAAAACATGACATGACATGTTTTTTATGACATGACATTCATGACATGACATGACATGAAATAAAACTAAGTAGTTCAAAAACATGACAATATCGTTACGCCAACACAGTGGCTTCATCAGATGTTGATGATGAACTGATCAGTTTATTATATGAGATCAAAAATGCATTAGTTTTGCATGTCTGAATTCACTACATGGAATGTTTGCTTCTTGCGAAATTGAATGAATTAATACACAAAGGAAAAATGTTACCTGTAAAACATTTAACAGATTATTATGCAGGTTGTACCTACATACTTCAAAAGTTTTCATGAAAGTTCATGAAATGATAATGTCATTCAGTGTAACGATTCCAAATTTTGTTTAATAAGAATATGACCTTTTCAGAATATGTAATTTTCACCTTTCCAAAATAACAAATTCCCTAACCTGAATCCTAAGTATTAACTCGTAACGAAGAAGTTATATGAGATTCAGAGATAATCCAACAAGAAGGCCCCTACATTAGTGAGCAGAATCACCTTACCAAATCTCCAGAATGCATTGGGCTGTTTCTACAAACTTTGTGAAATTTCAATCGAAGTGAGAACAAAATACGAAAGTATCCAACCAAATCGAAGATAGAAGTATCATTTCAGTTAACAACAACATCGAACAGAAAGTACATACATAAAAGGTTGAATCAATCTCGCATCACATCCCTCTAATATCTTAATTAAATTCGAATTACAAAATCAATAACGGGTTCAAGGTAATTTATCCATGAGAGACGATCAATGAATACACTGGGGTAGAGCTAACTCCTAGTGAAGAAAACTAGATCTATGGTTGAACGGAAATGAAAAATCAACAGAGAGCAATTCCTGAACTAGACGATTTTGAGCAATCATCATCATAACTTTCATTATTATCAGTAAAATTATTTCAATAAAATTCAAAATTCATGTGAAGATTCGTCACCAACTTTCTCAAAAAGAGGAGGAATTTCTAGAGGACGAAAGCTACCGATAATATTCACTTTTGTTTTTATATTTAATAGTGTTGGCGTTTATTTGATTTAAATTCATTATAATTAAATATAAACTTAAATTCAAACATCTGAACTTATGATTTCGACTTATGATATTGAATACATTGCATGACTCGTTTCGTCGTTACAAACGACTTCTTCAGATGCTAAAGAATAATAACAAATTTGAAAAAACAGGTATAAATAAGAAGACAATTCGAGATTCTATGAAATTGGGTTTCACCTAAGGTACTCCATTCTGAAAACTAATTTTTATTTCCTGAAAAGATTTAACAAGGGTGAATTGTTTAATTCTATTAATTCTGTTCATTGAACAATTTGTCTTACACAAACAAATTAAGAACAATAAAAACAAAACTAAAAGAGAAGACAAATCAGGTGTTTACCAATTAAAATGTGGAACATGTTCCGGTTTATATATAGGTAAAACAGGTAGAAATTTCGGTACTAGAATCTAGGAACATAAATATACCTTCGCGCATAACAAAAGCAAAGCGAATTATGCTAACCATTTATCAAAAGAAAACCATATTTTCAATACGAATTTCAAAATTTTACGTAATATACAGAAAAGTAGATAATTAGATATTTAGGAAATAGTGGAAATAAATTGGCATAACAATTCGGAAAATTTACTCAATGATCAAATAGAATTGAACAATTCACCCTTGCTAAACCTTTTCAGGTAATAAAAATTAGATTTCAGAATGGAATATCTTAGGTAAAACCCATATTCATAGAATCTCAAATTGTCTTCATATTCATACCTGTTTTTTCGAATTTGTTGTTATGATTATGTTGCATCTGAAGAAGTCGTTTGTAACGACGAAACGCGTCATGATATGTAGTTAATAAAGTGTAAATCATAAGATCAAGTGTTTGAATTTAAGTTTATATTTACTTTTGTTTATGTTTATGTTTTCAATACTGAGACTCTTAATCGAAATATTTCAAATAAAACTCTCAGGGAGATGTCTTCACAAATGTTGTCAACGAGAACGAACCCATCACTTTCGAGAGTGAATATTAAGACCGTTTCGGAAAATTCATCGATATTGTTGAATGATAATAGGATACAATTGTTTCATCATTATTATGAATCATCAGTCCATATTTAATGTATCAATCAAGAATTGATGAATTTCAAAACGAACGTAGGTCCTATACCTAATTGAGGGGAATTTCACCTAGTGAAATCTTCAAGTAGGCTCCCTCTATCGGAGAAAAGACGTATAAACTCTCCCTAGTGTTCAAGAATCCTACTCATGACAACAGTAGCGCGAGTGCAAGACTTTGTAGATATTTAATTCGAACACTACAGAAAATTGTCCGCAATGTGTACGAATAATCCCATGCCTAATGATCTGGAGCGATGATTCACAATAATGATGAAACAATTGTAGCCTATTTTCATTCAACAATATCGATGATTTCTTCGAGGCGCAGTTAATATTCACTCTCGAAAGTGAAAGGTTCGTTCTCGTTGAAAATATTTGTGAGTTTTATTTGAAATATTTCGATTTAGAGCCTCAGTATTGCTCAGTATATGCCTCAGTATATATATATATATATATATATATATATATATATATATATATATATATATATATATATATATATATATATATATATATATATATATATTCATATATTTAAATTCATATCGTACTAACTACGATATGAATTTAAATTATTTCTTTATTTTGATAGCGTAAACACAGGAGAAATGTTTTTTTTCCTGATGAAAAAAACATAATTTGAATTCAGTTGAATAGTAAAAATTGGGTTAAGTATTTCGAAGAATACAACTCATTATGTTTCTGTCTCAGTCTGAAAATGGGCGCTTGGAACAAATTCTTGTTGTTAATGTGGAAAAACTGGAAACTGCAGCGAAGACGGCCCATTTCCTTCTTGATTGAACTTGCAATTCCACTTCTGATTACTTCTGTTTTCGTAGTCATTCGAAGTCGTGTGAAGAGAGAGTCCTATCCCGTAAAAGTTTACGATCCTTTCTTCATTGAAACTCCTGATTTGGAATCAATACGGTAAGTTTGACCTGCACATAATCATTTCACTTCTTGACTATTCCTAATTCTATCATTTCCAAATGATTAGGAACACAATGAAATTTCTTGAAGTTCAACTAATGGACCAATATAGTTATAAATTTTTAAGTCATAAAATGAACTTTATGGATAAAATAACTATATACATATTCGAAAAGAAATCACGAATGATAAATGTGCAGGTTGATAATATATATATTTCTGTAAACGGAGAAGAGTTGATAATATATATATATATATATATATATATATATATATATATATATATATATATATATATATATATATATATATATATATATATATATATATTTATATATATTTATATATATATATTTATATATATTTATATATATATATATATATATATATATATATATATATATATTTATATATATATATATATATATATATATATATATATATATATATATATTTCCATTGTTCACGATGAACATATCAAATACTTGGGTGCAATTTTGGATTCGAATTTAAACTTTCACGCACACGCAGATTATATCGAGAAAATTTTCGAAAAAAGTAGTATTCTTATCACGAATCGGCAAATCTTTGTCTATGAGTACAAAGTTGTCACTCTATAAAGCCATTGCACTTCCTCATTTACTTGTATTAAAAAATACAAAATAGGGCTATCAGATCTATATCAAAATGTAATAGATATACACCTGTCAAATCCATGCTTAATGTGTTAAATATGTTATCTGTTAGACAAAGTTGTGTTTAATGTACAAGTGTTCATTTTTAAACTGAAAAGAAATATGTTACCAACCTACATTAGTGATAGAGTTCGATTATTTGAAGATGTACATACGAGATACGAGATTCAAAACAGACTTAATCCTTGGAAAATGTAACACTACACAAATGCTAAAATATATTTCGAATAAAGGTTCAATTGAATTTAATGGACTTCCTGCACATATAAAAAACTGTGAAAGTTTAAACGTTATTCAAAAGACTTTTGAGAACGTTCATCTCAACCAAATGCAATACAGTTTGAAGTCACTCAAGTTCAATTGGGCTTTGTTTCCGCTAGTACTCTAATTGATGTTTATAATGTAATATTGGTTAGGTGCTAAGTATAAGTTTTTGTTTTTCTGCTATATTATGTTATTTATATATATATATAAGTATATATATATATTATATATATTTTTATATATATATATTATATATATATTATATTATATATATATATATATATATATTACTTAATATATACCGTATTTTACTTTTTACTTTTCATTATTTTAATTTTTAATTTACTTGTTTTTACTATATTCTGTATTATGATGCAGCAATTCTGCTAAATAAATACATTATTCTTATTATTATAAATATTTGAGAGCTTTTTATCGGCGAAAAGTTTGTTTCTCTCTTCTCTAGATGTAGATTTGAACTGTCACCGAGTGAATGTCACTAATTCTATGCTTTTGTTCAAGTTATGATTGTTATTTGGTAGTAGATTATTAGTTTTCTGCCTTAGTGGCACTGTAGGTTTCATTTTCCTCCAAATCTCTGTTTACAGTTTTTATATGATTAGGAAGGGTGCTCACAATTTGGTGAACTTGGGAAAAAGAAGATATTATATACGAGTAAATAATTATTAACAGACAATTTAAATTTTACAGAGGTATTCTTTTTGCGTATAATGGCCCAAAAAAATTATTTTTGTGTGGATAAATCATTCAGTTGATAGAAATTTGTTATTATAGTTCAAATGAAAGTAATTTGTCGAATATGCACTTGTATTTACATTGTGAATTCCAAGTCTAATAATTTAAAACTATTAAATTTTTTTATGTTCAGATACATAGACTATGCGTTCGTATACAGAAGGAGGTATACAAAAAAATTATGTAACTCCTTCGAAAAAACTACAGTGTTAGTGAAATGCTGTCTCATTATTTTGATGATTGTGTCAGATTATAGTCTTCCCTTGACGCTGTTAATTTGTGGTGTAACAGCAATTGGCTGAAACTGAATATCAGTGAATGTAAAGTTTTATCATTTTCTCGAGAATTGACTCCAATTCATCATAGTTATACATCGGAAGGTCAAATTCCAGATAGATGTGTTGAGTTTAAGGATATGGGGGTACTTTTCGACTATAAGCTGTCCTTCTCTGAACACATAACTTGTATTCTTTTCTGGCTTCTGCTTTCAGGATGCTGAGTTATTTGGTTAAAAATTGGGACAGCTTGGTTAATCTTGGCACAATGAAAACGCTGTACTACTCTTTCATTCGCAGTAAACTGAGGTGAAATAATACATTTTATATCGCTTACAGCAGATCAAATGTTATGTCACGTTCTTCTATCAACTGTATATGTAATCTTTATGATGTGTGTTGCGGTCTATGGGATATCTATTTTGATCAGCTATCAGTTATCTTGGTATGCCACTCAGAACAGCCCAATGGGATGTCGTGATATTTTCCTGAACTTCTGTTGTCTACATATGACTTTGACATTCGGTCGAATGCCAAATTTTCAATTCATCTGACATTTGATGGTGAAGGAAACCAGAGAAAACTTTGCCCACGTAATTAGAACATATAGAATTATTACAATTATATTTATAATATTGTTACAGTTATTCTTCCTACCGTAACAATATAATGAATATAATTGTAATAATTCTATATGTTCTAATTACGTGGGCAAAGTTTTCTCTGGTTTCCTTCACCATCAAATGTCAGATGAATTGAAAATTTGACATTCGACCGAATGGCACGTAAAGATGAGTCGGCCACAGCCACACCTTTGAAATATGATGTGAATATATATAAAAAAAAATTTTTTTTCAAATATAATTAAGTAGCACAGGGTTGAAGAAGGTCGCGAGACCTTATAACTACTCACCTTGTAATTGCAAATAACAATGAATTTTAATGTAAACAAAAA
This sequence comes from Henosepilachna vigintioctopunctata, assembly GCA_030704895.1. Taxonomy (NCBI): domain Eukaryota; kingdom Metazoa; phylum Arthropoda; class Insecta; order Coleoptera; family Coccinellidae; genus Henosepilachna; species Henosepilachna vigintioctopunctata. The sequence continues at coordinate 908,341 of JARQZJ010000136.1, read as the reverse complement.
TCTCAATAAAACGTCTTTTCATTCATTCATCCATTCATATGACTTAGTTATATATATTATTGCAATTTTAGTTGTTTCATTTGTTTGCTACATATTACTTTTGCAATAGATTTTAATTTTATTTTTATTCATCAAATATATTTCGTTACTATATGGTCAACTTCTGCTGACCATACGTAACTTTGTAATAGACAATATTTTATGGTTTTTTAGTTATCTGGTAATTGTTGATGACTATTCCAATTTATTTACTTTAATATTTTCATTGTATATATTCGCTTTTATTTTGTTTTTTTGTGTTTTTTCTCGTTAATTTTTTCTTATTTATTATTATTTCTGTACAATTTATACAATTCTGTAATTGGATGTATATCTGTTGAGAATAAATGTATTACTATTATTATTATAACTGAAAAAAAAATTCGAAATATGTGTTTGAATAATTTAGGATGTGAAAAAATTTTTACATTTCATAGTACGAGAACAAACAGAATTTTAAATGAGAAATCTAATTTCAAGAATTTTAGTAAGTTTTTTGTTTCCATATGGATAAAAAAATTTGTCAAGTGTCAGCCGCATCAATCATTAACCTATAATATAAAAATAAATTGCAAAATGTGTTGGTGAGCGCATAACTTTACAACGCCTGGACCAAATTCTTTTTTTTTTTAATGTTCATTGAAGTCCAAGGATGGTTTTTAAGGCAAGAAAAATTCGAATAATTGCCGGGACAACCCTAAAAACAGCCCATTTCTGTTTCTCATACAAACGTCTTCCAACTAAAATGTAGAGTCAACGGCTGCACCGATTTCACTATTGTTTTTGTTTTGTTTGTTACTGTCAAAGAAAAAATTCAAAAAATTGCGCGTAAAATTAGAAAATTCAAGAAATCTTAATTAATAATATGAGTTGGAATAATTAATAATCCTCAAAAAAAAGATGTAAAAAAATAGATTATCTTACACACACACATCTCGGTTAGTTCAGAGCTATCACGACTAATATTGAAACTTCAATTAAATATGAAATTATGGCAAGTTTGAATAGACTTACATACACGTTACTAACATAGCACGTGGTATATTTGATTATAAAGAAGAATAATAGTTTTCTTCAATTTACAGTTGAAATTTTGTTTTTAAAAATGTAGAACTCGCAATGCAGCAAGTCAAAGATATAAAGGAGCAAGTCAAAATGACGAGCAACGCACATCTCCGAATGAAGTTGAACGGAATCCATAGAATCGAAATTAACACTACGAAAAGGTTGAATTTAACTCCTATCGACATGCATTCAATTATAACGTTGAAGCAAGTCGTTGCTATTGGACCAATGAACATAGTGTGTCCATATTGCAAGTCAGTTCAAATAGACAATATTGGTACAGCCACCAGAGCCACTATATTCATTGGTTTCCGGGAATAGACTAAATTCTGAACATGTTTTGACTTATATCCAGCAAATATCTCATATAATTAATGATGATAATTAATTATATGGGACAGTTACTTGATACGAAATAAGAAACATGCCGTTCAACTATAGAACGGACAGGTTAATAACTTTCAATACATCAAACGTGTTAAAATAGGAATTTTTCGATAATTCGACTGATTTGAAATAATAGAAAGTATTGCAGGCCCTGCGCAAGTGAGTGAGTCTCTGGCTCCACACGGGACGAATATTAAAAACAGAATAGTGTAGCACAAATAGTAGAATATGTATTTCTGGCTTTTTGAAAAATATTCAGAGGAAAATAAATGGGCGTACAAAGTTCACCGGGTTAGTAATGAAATAACATAACAACATCTTGAAATTCTCAAGTAATTATTAACGACTCAATCAAGCATTGCACAAAATTTTCGAAAATTTCTATTTACCTGGAAAAATTTTCCGTTCGAATGTAAATTGTTAATCGATTTGTAGCGCTTATACCCCGGATGATAATAAATTCATTAACGAATTGATGACTTCATTTGAAAATGCAAAGCCGTTTGCGGATACGAAAAAAATGGAAGAATATCTAGCTGGTCCGAATTTCGAGAACATGAGCGACTACTCATTAATAGGTTTGCAGTTTGAACAGCAAGCCCTGCAAGATTTGCCCAAAAACATCACTATTACTATTCGGTAAGTCAATTTTACTGTGTTTAGGTTTTTTGCATATTTTTTGAGAAGAAGAGAAAGCTAATATTTTTTCTTTTTCATTATGCAAAGATGTGGCAGTAAATATGTCGACTGGCACACTGGGGAACTTTATCCACCATTCGGTCTCGAGTTGAGAAACCGTGAGTCAAGTACTGGTGGAGATCCATGTAAGTATCCGAATTTTTAAGCATCTTTATCTAAGCTTAAGTCTAAGCTTACATCTAATAAGCACAATGATGATTTTATATAATTATCGAAATAAGTCACACGGTATTCAGTGAGCCTGTGATGTATGACCTAATACATTTATTGACCTTGGCGTAACCTTTGATTCTCAACTAACTTTCGTGCCACATATCAATGCTACAGTAACCGCTGCCTGTAGAGTATATGGTTTCATTGTTCGTGTTGGAGAGGAATTTAGCAATATATTAACTCTGAAAACATTGTACTGTGCTTTCGTAAGATCTAAACCCGAATACGGATCAATAGTCTGGAATCCTGGTTATCAGTTACACATTGATCAACTGGAGTCTATACAACGAAAGTTCCTGAAAATTTTGAGCTTCAGAATTGATGGAATATATCCACCTATAGGCATACAACATGAAACGCTTTCAAGTCGACATAATGTGAACACATTCAGTGCGCCAGTCAAGGAAATGCCATGCAATAATCTTCTTGCATAAAATAATTAACAATAAAGTGAAATGTCAAGAATTATTGCGAAAGCTTAATTTTATTGTTCCAAGAGTTTATTCCAGAAGCGCATTCACGTTTTACCTTCTAGCAGCTAGAACGAATGTTCATGTGCGAACTGTTAGAAATAAATTCTATTCTGGAAGCTTTGTACGTTTTACAAGTATTAAAAGGAACACTTAACTGTAACATTTATTCAAACTTGACTTAATAATAATAATTTTGGAGAGCGTTACAACAGTATATTGGTTAGAAATATAGAAGAGCTTACATAGAACGCTTATAAAATCCGTGTTAGCAACATAAAATATGGGGTTGAAGCAATGTTGTAAACATTCCAACACCCCCACTGTTGAGACATTGCTTAAACATATACTAAACCTAATTTTCTGCAAAAATAAGAATTTTTAACATTGGTTAAACCTTTAGTTAGAATATCAGCAACCATTTCATCGGTGCTTATATATTGGACATCAATCAGTTTTTGATCTACTCAATGTCTAATAAAATGATGTCTTACATCGATGTGCTTAGTTCTGCAGTCATTGGATTGGTTGGCAGACAATTTCCGGGCAGCTTGATTGTCATTGAAAACAACAATCTTGTCTTTGAAATGAAAAAGCTCAAAGAGCAAATTTTTCAAATATATTGTCTCCTTAGCTGCTTCACTTAAGGCCATGTACTCTGCCTCAGTACTGGACAAAGCAACTGTCTTTTGTTTTGTGCATTGCCATGAAATGGCACCTCCAGATAATCTGAATACAAAACCGGTATAAGACCGTCTGTCACTTTTATCATTTGCCCAATCCGCATCAGCAAATCCACGCAAATCAATATCATTCTTGAAGTATTTCAATTTAAATTTTTTTGTTTGTTTCAAATATCTCCTCTTAGCGCTTTGCCAACGTATGTTAGTATACTTGTTATTGTATTGACTCAAGAAACTAACTGAGAATGCAATATCTGGACGTGTTAAAATAGCCAAGTACATGAGACTTCCAATCAAGTTCTGATATGGAATATTGGGATCACAAACATCCTCATCAACCTTATTGAAATCTAAACTAGTATCTAAGGGTGTTCTCACACCTTTACATTCTGTCATTTTGAATTTTGACAATAGACTATCAATGTAACTTTCTTGATCTGAATACAAACATCTGGTCTCTAGTTATTTTTACACCTAAAATTTGTTTGGCATGTCCTAGATCTTTCACCTTGAATTTTGACTTCAAGCAACTTTTCAAATTAACAGACTCATTGATATCATTTAAAAAAACAAAAAAATCGTCTACGTATAGAGCTATTATGGTAATGGACTCATTTTTTCTTTTATAGTACAAACATGGTTCATGTTGAGACTTTAAATAATCTAATGACAATAAAATTTGATCTACTCTTATGTACGAAGCTCTATAAGCTTGCTTCAAGCCATACGTAGCTTTTTTCAATTTGAATACATGGTTTTCAAAACCCTTTTTGATAAAACCTTCTGGATGTCTCATATATACAGTTTTTTCAAGAAAACCATTGAGAAAAGCAGTAGTTACATCTATGTGAGTAATATCTGAATCTAATTTAACTGATAAACTCAGAAGTAGTTTCATCGCAGAGTGTCTCACTACAGGAGCGAAAGTTTCTTTATAGTCAATATTTTCCTTCTGTGTGTAACCTTTCGCCACTAACCTCGCACGGTACACTACACTATTGTCATTTTCACTCTTTAATTTATAGACCCACTTGCTCTCAACAACAGTCTCTTCTTTCGGTGGTTTCACTAATTCCCACGTATCATTTTCTTCGAAGGAATGCATCTCGTCAAGCATGGCTACCTTCCACTTTTCTGCATCAGGGCTCGATAATGCTTCTAGTACGGTTAAAGGAACATCTTCCAAGATTGTCTCTACATAACCTGGTGAACAAAGATATGTGACATGATCAGGGTATATTTTGGTTTTAGGCTGTCTAGTTGATCGTCTAACTTGTTCGACATCAAGTGTGACATCTTCAGGGATATAATCAGCATCTGACTGGTCATTTATCTCTGCACTGAGTTGATTACTTTCATCAGAACTTGAATTCCCCACTGAACCTTCATGTTCGAAGAGTTCATTACTGTGTTCTTGGATGATCACTTTAACCTCAGGTTGTCTCTCATCGATAGTCACATCTCTGCTGGTTACTATCTTTCTTGTAGTCGGATCATATAGACGAAAGCCTTTTATGTTTTCAGGATAGCCAACAAATATCATGCTGGTAGCTTTCTTGTCCCACTTTCGACGTTTCTCCTTAGGTATATGCACCATAGCTTTGCTACCAAAAATTCTCAATTTTTCAATATTTGGTTTCCTACTATGCCAAACCTCATAAGGTGTTTTGTTATCCAAACATGATGTTACTGACCTGTTTATCAGAAATACTGCTGTGTTAACAGCTTCTGCCCAAAAAAATTTGTCAAAGCCTACATCGAACAACAAACGTCTACTCTTTTCAATTATAGAACGGTTCATTCTTTCACTTAATCCATTTTGTTGTGGTGTAAAGGGATTTGTCTGCTGATGAATAATTCCATAGTGTCTCAGGAAATCTTCAAATTCAATGTTTCAAAATTCACCTCCACCATCAGTTCTCAAAATTTTCAGTTTTTCATTCTTCTGATTTTCCACTAACATTTTGAATTCTTCAAATCGTTGGAAAGCTTCATCTTTGCTTTTTAGGAAATACACAAAAACCATATGACTGTAATCATCTTCTTAAAGTAGAAAGTACTTACTTTTTCCAAGTGATAGCGTTTCCATTGGCCCACATAAGTCTGCATGTACTATTTCTAAGAAACCAGTTACTCTATGGCCTTTGTTAGAGAATGGTAATTTGGTTTGTTTACCTTCACAGCAAACTTCACAAAATTTCTTCGATACATTTCCATTTATTTGTAAACCATCTACAGCAGCGGTTCCCAAACTGTGGTACGCGTACCACTGGTGGTACGCGTACGCGAGTGAAGTTCGAAAATTGGTATACTCTACTAGTAGCGTGAGGGTGAGCGAGCAGCGGATGGAGGGGTGACAGTCGGAGTGGGAAAGATTGTGAGGGCGTGGAGGGGAGCACTATCTACTACGTAGCTCCGTAGAAAACCTAACCTGCAGTTTGACGTGTTGTTGTTTATATAGAGTTTGTGTCTATCAGTCAGTGAGAATAACATTGTTGGTAAGTGTTAGCTGTCGAATTGAAATGGATAAGTTTTTGGTAAGATCTACGTGTAGTAGTTCTAAAAAGCAAAGAACTTTGTCACCGGAACAAGAAAAGCCTATTGCAGCAGGAACAGATGCTGAGCAACCAAGCTGTTCCTCTACTTCTACGCCTTTGTTACAAACTTGTGAAAACAAAAAGAAATCAGGTTAACGTAAATATGATGAGAAGTATTTATCGTTTGGTTTTACTTATACTGGAAATTTCAGTGAACCTGTTCCACAATGTGTCATTTGTTTAGAAACTTTGTCAAATCATTCGATGAAACCATCACTTTTATTGCGTCATTTTAATACAAAGCATATCAATCTCATAAACAAGCCATTAGAGTTTTTTAAACGGAAGGAGTCTGAGTTAAAAGTGAATAAAGGAGCAATCACTTCATTTACGGGGTTAAACACTAGGGCTGTTGAAGCTTCATACAAGGTTAGTCTGACAATAGCACAAGAACTGAAACCTCATACTATTGGAGAGACTTTAATTTTGCCAGCAGCTAAAGACCTTGTTTCCACAATTATAGGTGATAAAGAGGGAAAACAGCTCGATGTGGTTTCCTTGTCTGATAATACTGTTTCAAGAAGAATATCTAATATGGCTTTAAATGTAAAAGACATTTTACTCAAGAAAGTGAACAGTAGTAAATACTTTGCGATACAAGTGGACGAAACAACAGATGTCGCAAATTTGGCTCAACTGTTATGTTATGTTCGCTATGAAGAAAAATACTCAGTTGGTGAAGATATGTTATTTTGTGAAACTCTTTCAGCTCATACTACTGGAGAAGACATATTTTATAAAGTAAATGAATTCGTGCTCAGGAATGGAATGGATTGGAAGAAATGTGTTGGTATATGCACGGATGGTGCGAGAGCCATGACAGGAGCTCATAGTGGATTGGTAACTAAAATAAAAAATGAAGCTCCTGAGGCACAACATATTCACTGCAGCCTTCACAGAGAAGCGCTTGTAACAAAACGCTGTCCAGCACAACTAAAAACTGTTTTGAACGAGGCTGCAAAGACAGTAAATTTTATTAAGAGCAGAGCCTTGAATTCACGCCTTTTTCACAACTTATGTCAAGAAATGGACAGTATTCATAAACAACTACTGCTCCACACAGAAGTTAGGTAGCTTTCAGGAGGAAAGATGCTGACTCGCGTTTTTGAGTTACGTCACGAGATATTGATTTTTTTAACAGATTCTGATTTTGAGCTACGAAGTCGTTTTACTGATGAACTATGGCTGTGTCGACTGGCTTACTTAGCTGACATTTTTTCAAAACTCAATGATGTGAACATGAGTTTTCGAGGTACTTCTAATACCCCGTTTCGAGTGTGTGACAAAATTAATGCCTTGAAACAAAAAATCACATTTGCAGATGATGAAGCCAAGAAAAGCAAGGTTTCTTTTCTTCCTTCTCTCAGCACTTTTGTTGAAGAAAATGAGCTTTCACTTAGTAAGACAGTTCTTAGTGATATCAGTGACCATTGTAACATTTTGAAGGAAAACTTCAGCATTTACTTCCCAGAAAACTATAAAGAACATTTGTGGATGAAAACCCCGTTTAGTGACATTAAGAAAATGACAATCCCAGAGAATCTCTCATTAGCCGAAAAAGATCAACTGTTCGACTTAAATTGTGACTCAGATTTGAAGGAAGTTTTTGATAAAGCTACCCTGATTGACTTTTGGATTCAACGACGCCAAGACTACGGTGAAATCGCCAACCGAGCAGTCAAGTTTTTACTCCCATTTTCAACATCCTACTTATGTGAAGCTGCGTTTTCTTCTCTTTGTTACCTTAAAAACAAATACAGAAATAGGCTGGCTTGTGTTGAAAATGACTTGCGTTTGAAGCTAAGCCCAATAAAACCAGACATTGCAACTTTAAGCAAATCGCTACAAGCTCATCCTTCTCATTAACTTGTGTGTACCTATGTTTGAATTTGTTGTATTGTTTTCCAAATACAGTTTTGTTCTACACCTTAAAGTTTATTTATATTCTTTCATCCTAATTTTCATTTCAAAATAAGCATTGGTTATAACTATGAAAAGTTTAATTTTAACTAATTTATTTACAACTAACTGCAAAGAACTAAATAAACATTGTTTTGAAGTAAAGTACTTAAAAGGCTAAATGTTATTTTTTAATTGTTATTTACAAACTTTACTATGTTGGCAATGGAATGATGATTAATCATTTTTATACTGGTGGTACATGAAAGGAGGACTTCATATTAGGTGGTACGCCATCAAAAAAGTTTGGGAACCGCTGATCTACAGTATCTTTATCGTTCATTATTTGCAAGTATTTGTAATTCATATGTCCAAACCTGGGGTGCCAAGTCTCACCATTAACTGCTAGATTTACAGAAGCACTGCGACAACTTTGCGATATTTCTTTTTCAAAGTTCAATTTGTACACATGATCCAAAGAATCCGCAGTAGCCACTACCTTTCCCAGTTTATTGGTGATGACACAACCATTTTCTGTAAATTCCACTTTATTGCCATTTTTGATAATCTGACCTGCTGACAAAAGATTGGTTGTTATACCTGGGCAATAATAAAAATTATCTATCTTAATGCTATGTTTCTCTTTCTCAATAACTGTTTTGATATACACAGTACCATAAATTGAAGTTGTCATTTTCGATTTATTAGCAATTGTTAATTCCTTTACTTTTCCATCTGTTTTGATGTTTTGTAACCAATCCTTTCTAGCAGTGAGATGTACACTCGCTCCAGAATCTACGTAAATATCACTATCATCGAACTGTCCACTCATGAATATCGCATTGAAAGCATTCATGTCTTCTACAGTTGAAGTTTTAGACTTCGATATTTTTAAGGTTACTTTTATGTCTGTTTGGGCATTTTGTTACACAATGACCACGTTTCTTACAACCATAACATATTACGTCATATTTATTTGTTTTGTTTTGGAACTTTTTGTTACCTGTGGTACCCTCTTTTGGATATTTTCGGATAGTTCCTCAAGCTGCGAATGCTCCGTTTGACGGTCCGCTACTACTACCATCTGTCTGCATGTCTAGCAGTTTAGTTTTGATGGAATCGGTAGTTATATCCAAACCATTGTTTTCTATAGTCATTATCATTGGAGAAAACTTTTCTGGAAGACCTGCTAAAAGAAGTGATCCTACCCATTCATCATCAATCTTGAAACCAGTTCTTCTTAATTTCTGAGAAGTTTCAATAACCTGATTGATGTACGACTCCATTGAATTGCAGTTGTTTAGCCGAAAGTTGATTAGGGATCTCAATAATCCTATTTTGCGTGAGAAGCCCGAATCTTCGTAAAGGTTACTTAATTTATAACATACTTCCTTCACGTTTCTTGTTTCTTTCACGTGAATGTTTAAGGAGGGATCAATTGTAAGGATCACTTTTGCCTTGGCTTTGGCAACTAACACTGTGTCTTGTTCTGTTCCATTTAAAAAATTAGTTAATCCTTCCAATACAGCTACGTTTTCAATCGCGAAACTCCATTCATCATAGTTCTCGCTTCCTAAGAGTTTGGGAATGTTGTTGAAATACGATACCGCCATTTTGACTTGTTGCACGTGCACGTTTCACTCAACACGACTTTACTGACCGAATTTCACACTCAGCTATTTAGTAAGTTTTAAAATTCACTACTTATTTTGCCTGGGTCCATAACCTGTTAGAAATAAATTCTATTCTGGAAGCTTTGTACGTTTTAGAAGTATTGAAAGGAACACTTTTCTGTAACATTTATTCAAACTTGACTTAATAATAATAATTTTGGAGAGCGTTACAACTGTATATTGGTTAGAAACATAGAAGAGCTTACATAAAACGCTCATAAAATCCGTGTTAGCAACATAAAATATCTACAGGGTTGAAGCAATGTTGTAAACATTCCAACACGAACAATGTAATATTTTGGGAGCTAAGGTGGATATTTTCAACTTTTCTGTTAATGATAGTAAGGCAAGTTTTCTTGATATACATAATCTTTGATAAAACAATTATTTATATGTATTCACGAACAGAATTCATATTATATACTCATATAATTATGTGTGTATAAGTGTTAATATGTTAATGTATAGGTATTTGTGTGTTTAAATTTATAATATGTATGTATAAGTTTGGTCAGCATTTAAGTTTTTTTTTATTCCTATAATTATTATATTTCATTTCATCAGTTATGATTCATATCGCGTACTCTTTCATTTAAGATGAGAGTACAAAATTGAAACTTTCGTACTATCAATTTTGTTTTTTGAGTATGTTGTGTTTCCTGTTTTGTAATTAGGACCTGTCCTGTAAAACAGTGTGTATTAAATGAATAAAATAAATGAACAAAGCTTCAGAATAAGGCGATAGAATGGATATCAATGAAAATCAATTTTGTTATTTCAGTACGTACTCTATACAATCACATAAATTTACAGGCCGTAATTCATATTGAATGTGAAAGTTTTCGTAACACAAAAAACTCAGAACACTGGAGCTAATTACAAAGACTGCAGTACAATAGCCACATAGAAAAAGAAAGAGACAAAACTTGATTATATATACAACAAACAACGATATATCCATTGGCGCAAATAAGTAGAAGAGGAATATTCATCTAGTATTGCACGCCTACAAGGCTTGCTTTCAAGCTATTCCAGGAATTACATGGATAGCACTGCACACGAAGGTATAGCTTCTATCACGAAAAAATTATAAATACTACGAACTATTCGAATATGAAGAGCAAGAGAAGAAGAATATGTGCTAAATTATTTCATCTCCAGCGATATATAGTGAAATACATCAGAGAATTGTATCATGAACGTCAGCTACGGTTCCTCGAGTGGGATGAACCGTGGTAGCCTCTCACGCAAAAAAATAATGTCAATCATTACCTTTCATCTGAAAATTCGTCAAATTTTTGCTGAATCACTATCTCGAAAGAAAAAAACAACTAGCCCACTACAATATGATAACAAGACGGGAAAAAGTTCATTCATTCATTTATTTTCTCTCAACTAAAGTGAATTTGATGGTAGCTGATAACCTGTATTTGTGTCCCTAATTTAACTGTACCTGATTCAATTTGTTCTTTCAAGGAACACTCCACTGCGCAGAAGCTCTAGCGCAGAAGCTCTAGCGCAGTGAAGGAAAAGACTCGTACAATGTTATTCTAAAGGTACTTTTCCTCTCTCTGTTTCAAAGCTTCAAATTATAACATTCAACATTTAATTCGGATTCTACCGTTTTTACATCGTGTTAAACTCACGTGTTCAACAGTGGTGTAACATTAGAGTGTAAAGTAAACTCTTTATAACAATACTCAAGGAACCTAGAAGTTCTTGCGTTGTAGAGAGTCTTCGTCATATGGAATGAATACAAAAAATACCCTTATTAACAACAATTTTCAAAATGTATTCGATAAAATAAATAATCAAATTATTCTTGAAATAGATATTTAAGTTTATTACTAAATCGTTTTAATTGAGTAATAAAACATTTTCTAAATTTAAGCGGCATCGAGTGCTGGATAAATGGTGTGATTCAGAATTATTCACTTGATCATTTTCTTTATCTTCATTCAGTTTTTTTTTCTACTAGTTGACACAATATCAAGAATTTCATCAGTACGTGTACAGGTTATGGCCAGTCTAGGTCTTCTTTATCCATTCTCGTCATATATCCGTTTGTTTGTATATATTCTTCAATTTTTTTCGTTATGTTGAACTGTTTTATCCACCCATTCAATGGTAGATGGTCTTCAATTTTAAACCGATCCGTTTCTACTGTTTGACCATAACATAGTCCCGCTTGACGGAATAAACGCTGTAGCTGCTGTTACCTTTTTTCAGAATCTTGATTCACTGCTTGTAACATGTTAATGGAGGTTTCGCAGTGAGTACCTGCGATATTTTTATAGGTAATAATACCTATAAAAATACTAGCTATGTCTAAATATAAAAAAATTTCTTCGCTGTAGAGAATGCCTGCAGCGTTGTTGTGAGTTTGAACAATATGTTGGTTTTAAGGTAAACCAACAAAATTATAAAATTTGGTTATAGGAAGTTTATCATTATACAGAATAACGTTATAAAGAGTTTTCACTGTACTACTAAATAAATAATATAGCACAACGGTTATACATTATTTATTTTCCTAGAGTAAAGGAACTTAAATTTCAAAAAGAGTTGATAGAAATATCCTCAAAACAAAACATACTTCTTCGACAAATATTCAGTAGCTTATATGTAAATATGGATGAATATAATAATGTCAGAGGCCTGTACTGTAATAGCACTGCCAAGACAGACATAGACCTCTGCATTCATTTCAAACAAGCTGAAAATCTTGCACGTAAGGAATACTACTCTAATGAAATCCTGCAAAGCCCTAAGCGATCCTGTGTGAGAAAAAATTTTTATTCGAAGTCAAAGGTCGTAAAAGTATGTTTTTGGATTTTTAGGACAAACGGTTAGTTTAACGATTTAAATAGATCATACTGAAACTTAAGATCACTATATTATCTACTCTTACTGTCTGTATACCTGAGAAAGAGCCATTTTTTTATACATATAATATAAAGCTATATAAATTTTTTATATAGCTTTGTCAAAAATTTTAAATGAATAGTTTTCTAAAGAAACTGTCCATTTCATAGATTTGATACATCTACAATTTGTTGCAAAACGTTGAAACGAAATGAAAATTTCAATTTCGAGATCTGTTATTTGCTAAGAATATATATACATTTTTAGTGAAAATATAGTCAGACAAGAAAAGTACTAGAAAAATGATTATTTATTTTTTGAGTTTTTTTCATATTCGTGAGAACGATCTCCTGTCACCAGAATGGAAAAAGAACAGTTATTTTTATACTTGTTCGGCAATTATTGTAAAGCCTTGTAGTCTATAATATTCAATATTTTACGTCATATAAATCATTTTGTTATTATTCACAGCATACAGATCCAACTTCATTCAACTTATGTATATGATGACAGAAAAATTGTTGAACAAATCAGGGAAAGCAGAAAAATTACCAGACATGTATCTTCAGAGATTCCCCAATTCTGCATATGAACACGATAATTTCCTCGACATATTTAGTCAGGGTTCATTTTTCGCACTGTTTTTCATGGCTGCATTCGTTTATGGCTGCACAAATATGACAAAATCTATTACTAACGAGAAGGAGAAGCAACTCAAGGTGAGTAATTTTTTGAGTGATCTCAACTGCAATAGAATGAAATCAATATTTGATTGTATAGAGTAAAACTAGGGCGAATGAGTCATTAATAACAGTTATGATAAAAATGAAACCTCTATTACTGTGTAATACACAGAATTATTGTGTAACAATTGCCGAAGCAAATATTTTGTGATTATCAGGTATTCAAGTTAAGAATAATATCCAATATTTTTGAATACTCCATATTCAACCTTTCGACTAGCGATCTGATTTGGTGACTGTTCAGGTAACACTCACTTCTTAACTTCTGTTTGCTGTTTTGAGAAGGACGATTAAACTCAAAGACTGATTTTCGTTCGATGCAAGGATCTTTGAAAATTGGCAGATCAGGTTTTTCGACATCACTAAGCTATGAATCTATATCATCGAACAATAAAAGTTGATGTAGTTGAACATTTTCTCCTTCAGATGGGGTTAGCAGTTGATGTAGAGGAATTAGGAAATCTGCCAAAAGTGTGTGCGTACCAGTTGAAGCCGAGAGATATTGAACGGCGTTTGTTTGCTTGTGAACAGCTGCTAGCAAGGCAAAGACGGAAAGGATTTCTGCATTGCATTGTGACTTGGGACGAAGAATGGCGTCTCTAAGATAATCCCAAGCGCAGAAAACCATAGGGATATCCCGACCATGTTTCCATGTCGACGTCCAATCCGAATATTCACGGTTCCAAGGTCTTGCTCAGTACTTGGTGGGACCAGCTCGGCGTATTGAATTATGAGTTGCTGAAACCGACTGAAACAATCATAGGCGAAGGAAAATCGAGAAACAATCGTTATCGAACGCAATTATTGATGTGTTTGAGACGAGCATTGAAAGACAAACCTCCGCGATACAAAAAGAGACATGATAATGCTTGACCCCATGTTGCGAAAGTGGTCAAGACATACTTGGAAACGTTAAAATGGGAAGTTCTACCCCACCCGCCGTATTCTCCAGTTGCTTCCCGGACTATCACTTGTTTCGATCAATGGCACACGACCTGGCTGACCAGCACATCCGGTCTTATGAAGAAGTGAAAACATTGATCGATTCGTGGATTGCTTAAAAAGATGACCAGTTTTTTCAACGTGGGATTCGTACGCTACTCGAACGATGGGTGGAAAGAAATGGCCAGCGATGGACAATAGTTTGAAACATAAATGTATAGCCAGTTTTTTCAGTAAAGCCTCGAATTACGAAATATGCGGCGGAAGCACAGTTGTAAACCACTATTTATAGAAATTCAGAATTTTAAAGTCATATTATATGTACATTACTATCTTACATTATTATCTTACATTGTTCGGTTGATTTGAATTTATATTGTTCTTGGCATATCATTATGATTATGTTGAAGTATCATCTACAAGTCGTTCAAACTCTTATTTCTTTCGAAAATTCCCGCATTTTGCAATACCTGCATTTTTGTTACTCGTTAACCTCCGTCAGAGTTGGATGTCAATTGTCATCCATCAGACACAAATTGTGGTACAAAGAGATCATATAAGTATTTTGATTTATATGCAGGGTGTCTGTAATGTTTCGATTGAACACTTTGATTATTAGAGATTAACTTTATACTTTTCCTAACGATATTTATTCATATATAAATACACACTGAATGATTCCACATATAAGTGCTCAAGGAACTGGTAAACAGGTGTTAGGATTCGCACAATGCGCTGATGCCACATTGTAACCTCTTTACCTACTAAATAATAAACCAATATATTACAATGTCATTATGCTCAATGTGATCAATTCACGTCTTTATTCGTCAACTTCTCATGAAGTTATTTACTGCTTTATTGGTGTAAGTTTCTGAAGAATCGATCAACTGTTACTACTTTAACTAATTTGGCATGACTCAGTCTTTGTCAGAAGCATTAAATGACCCTGGTCACATGGATGTTATTTACACAGATATTCAGGCCTTTGACCAGAGAGATCATAGAATATTGGTGTCGAAGTTGAAGGACATAGGTTTTTTATTTCAATGGTTAAAATTGATGCAGTCTTATTTTTCGGATCATTTAAAAATGTTGGGCATGGTGGTAATGAATCTGCACTCTATCTGCCTCGTCCGGTGCGCCCCAGGAATCCATTGTTAAGTCTAATATATAACAATAATCTTTCTTCACAGCTTTCTTCAACTGCATGCATATGCTTTTTGCAGATGATAAAAATATATGTTGATCGTCACGATTGCGTCAGATTAGAGGCATCGTTATATGCTCACTATTTGTGGTGTACCAACAACGAACTAAAACAGTTTATCAAAAAATGTAAAGTTTTATCATTTTCCCGAAAGTTGACTTCAATCCACCAACTATACTTTGTAAGGTCAAATTCTAGATGGACCTGTTAAGTTCAAGGATCTAGGAGTGTTATTTCGACTATAAGCTGTTTTCCCAGAACACTCAACTTGCACCACGGCTTCTCATTCTAGAGTGCTGGGTTCTTTGATCAGAAATTAGATCAGCTTTTTGAATCCTTGTAAAATGAAAACGCTGTATTACTCCTTTATTCGTAAGTAAGTTGGAATATGCGTCTATAATTTTATGTTTTCTGTACAACAATTCTATTGTCGACTCAGAAGTAAATCAGAGGACGTGTTTG
Organism: Henosepilachna vigintioctopunctata; assembly: GCA_030704895.1. NCBI lineage: Eukaryota > Metazoa > Arthropoda > Insecta > Coleoptera > Coccinellidae > Henosepilachna > Henosepilachna vigintioctopunctata. Next base: position 892,394 of record JARQZJ010000136.1, on the reverse strand, counting down.
AAGTATAGGTATAAACTTCGGAGGTTATGGGTAATATCCCTTGAGAGGCTTCGACCATTCCTTCCTAACCGATAGTCTGGGAATTGAATTATTGAAATTCACGCATGAACGGTTCGGTCTAACGTTTCTCTTCAAAATTTTGCACAATACGATTGACTTGCCATTTCTTTTAAGTAATATGAATATTCGTGTATCACGATCTGATCTGAATAATACATTTTATGTCAATTGCAGCAGATCAAATGTTATGTCTCTTACTCCTTTCAACTTTATATGTAATATTTATGATGGGAGTTGCGTTCGATGTGATGTCTATTTCAATGAGCTATGTAATTTTGACACGCACCTCAGAAAAGCTCAATGGGATGTCGTGATATTTTCATGAACTTCTGTTGACTGTGTATGACTTCTGTTGACTATATAGTAATATTTAATATTTCAATTTCAGTTTGTTTCATTGAGTTATTGTTTATTACTACTGAAATTGATTTCAGTTTTATTTCCGTTGATTTTATCAACTATATTTCAGTAACTTCTGTTGACTACGTTTTACTTTGTAATTGATAATGACAGCAATCTTCTCAGCGTCAACCTTCGCAGCGTTTAATTTCCGTTGAATCCCAAAAACTTCAGTCATTACTCCGGCTAGTAGTACCGAATTCTGTAAAACTTCATAGAGAGTCCTAGTTATCCGATGTTTTTAGGGGTTTTAGAAGATCCCAAAATGATTGGAATTGTCTTGAAGACGTTCATGTACCACTGTCTTTGGAGTTGCGCTTCAAGTTCTCGCTGTTTAGAGATTTTATGGCTTTTTTTTCAATTAGATCGCCCGCCTTTGCAATGGGCGCATCAATAAATGCAGTTTCGCTTGTTAATTGTTCTTTTGTCAACCAGGACCAGGTCAGACCTATTGTGGGAAACTGTCCGATCACTCAAGGTAGTGCGGTCCCAGTTGAGTCTTAACTAGTCATTTTCCAAAATTCTGTAGTATTTGTAGTAAGGCATCTTTTCCTTCTGTAGAAAATGTAATTTCAATGCCAGTTCTTGATGCACAATCTTTGCTACAGTGTAATGTCTCTTCTTATATTCCGTTGATGCGAATATTTGACATCCTCCTGTCATACTTTGGATGATCTCCGATATTAGGCATCGGTATCAGCACCTGTCGTTCCCCACTATTGTCTATTTAACGATGTGGTCAGGTTATTATAGGTTGGAACAACCTAGTCTCGAATAGCTGGAAGTGTGCCTGCAGTTTCAGGAAGCATTCTGCCTGACACCAAACAGTACTTCGACGCTTCCTTGTCTACATTAGTCGTTTCATCAATCTGCTTCTCGTACAAGGGTTTTTCTGTCCAACTCTGTAGCTTATCATTGATAGATTGATGATAACTAGCAACCTGGTTTTCACTCAGTTTCAGAGAAGTGAAGTTTCAAAGTAATTGCCAATTTGGCAATTACTTTGTTCAGTTTTGATTCAGGAGACTTCATGTGGAAATAGTCGAGTAGATTCCTTATTTGATGGTCCAACATGTTACCGATGTCAGTCCTCTACCGCCATCTTGTCTTGACAAAGTAGTCCTTTCAACTGCGCGTTTTGGGTTGTGGTTATTAAACTGTGATAGCAAATTGATATCTGATCTTTCGCTGCTAGTTGTCAAGATCATTTCTGCTCCACTTTACTTTTCCGGTTGAGTAGGTAAATAAGAACTGAACATGCATTAGTGTTGATTGCCTTGAAGAGATGTTTAGTGTTCACTTTTGTTTTCATAACATCTCTCACCCGCTTCGTGAATTTATTAGAATTATTCTTCTTCTTCAAACAATGATCGAATCTTGGGGTTCGACTCATTTCCAAGTTCTATTATTAACTGCTGTTCTCAAGTTATCTTTCACAAATCGGCACCACAGAAATTTTCAAATACAATGTAAAAATCTAATTATGACTATATTAAGAAGATGTAAAAAAGATATTAATAAAATAAATATAAATGAGAATACATAATTTCAGATCATTTACGGATGTTCACTCAGCGTGAGGGTAAAATCACTCAAATCGTGATTCATCACAGGCTTGTGTGATGAAAATATTGGGGCATTCTACTCTGTCCACTATGGTTACTCAATTTAATGACACGCTAATGAAGATATGAATAAATGCAAGAGTAGTGTCGTTATTGAAAACCAACAATAATATTGATCATTCAGTTGATGCAGAATAATATTTTTCTATTTTTATATTGGTCTGTCAGGAAAAATAATTTTCGGTTCCTTAACTGTTTTCATCTCTCTGCAAATATTGAAGCATAGTGGTTTGAATCCAATAAATCTAGTTGTTTCTTCAAGAGAAAATCCGAAGCAGTGCATGAGAACTACTTTCTTTGAATCTTAAACTCCTCAAAAATGAATGTTGCACATCAAAAATTTAAACGCCGAAATTTATTCTTACCTTACATGAATTTTCTGATTATGAATTAATTATTTCAGATTTCCATGAAAATAATGGGTTTGCCGACGTGGCTGCATTGGACAGCTTGGTTCTGCAAAATGATGGTTCCTTTTTTGATTATCGCCATAGTGATGGTAGTGATGTTCAAGTGGAAGACGTCTATGGGCGCGATATTTGAACACACCAACTGGCTGCTGCTGTTTATCTTCTTCCTCCTTTATGTATCATGTATCATAACTTACAGTTTTGCTTTGAGTGTGTTCTTCTCTAAAGGTGAAGAGAACTTTGAAAAACCGTTGCTTAAGTTACCTTTCGCGGTAGATACATATAAGAGATGCTCGAAAACAGTGGAATATTTTCATATATTCAGTCTGTTACTTTTATGTTTATGTACAAGGTCTGTTCAAAAAAAAAAGGTGAATCATGAATTTTCCTGCGCTGTGCACATTCGATTATTGAAATTTTTTTGTCTTTATGTTGGTAAACATACGTTTCTTATATGTTGAAACTATCAGCCATTTTCGATTAGTAGTTTTTTTTCGACAACGGAAGAGGTTAGTCACGTTTTTGTGTGTTCCTCGATTTCTTACTTTTGAAAAAAATGGATCGAAGAATTCTTAATAAACGTTGCTTTAAAAACGAAATGAAGTGCTCTAACTCACTCAAAATGTTGACTGTGGCTATCATCGAGTCTACATTGTCTCGAAAAAGTGTTCATAAGTGGCAAAAGCGCTTTACAGAAGAGTCAAGACCGAAGAAGTCACTCCAAGTTCGATTAAATGTGAACGTTTTGCTCACTGTTTTCTGCGATTACAACAGAACTTTCTGCCACGGGTCTTACGGTTAATGCGGAACACTAAAAAGAAGATGTAACGTTTGCACGAGGAAATCCTGCTCAAAGGATCGGAATTGAGGCAAAAAATTGTGTATCAGGACAATGCACTAGCTCACACTTCAATGCTTGTTCGTGATTTTTTGGTCGAAAAGAAAACCGTAATCATGTCTCTAACTCCGTATTCAACAGATTTGGCTTTCCTTGTGACTTTTAACTATACCCAAAACTGAAGAGACCATTGAAAGGAAAACAGTCTGCCACAATTGGTGAAATAAAGTCGGAAACGAAGAACGAGCTCATGGACATACTGAAAAACGCACTTCAGAAGTGCTTGAAAGAAGCGTGCATTATATCCGAGGGGGATTACTTTGAAGGGGACAAAATGTATATTCATGAATAATAAAATACTTGTCGAAAAAATTCAAAATTCAGGAATTTTTGATTCACGTTTTTCAACAATCCTCGTATATGTTTCTGATGAAAGAAGGCATTTGATGATTTCGAATTTGATGAGAGACAAAATATTCATGTCTGAATATATTTATAATGAAAAAATCATGTAACTGTCATGACATGTAAAAGCCATATTACTGTGACTGCAGTTTTGACACTCGACCCTCGAAGTTTTCCGCAATTGTGAAACGAGAGAGCGTACGAAAAATTCACACTAACAGAACTTCTTTTTTTTTTGAGAAATTCACTTGTAAAATACGTTAGTTTATCTTCTTTTTGCATTCAATTGCTTCTGTTTGAATTAATTTCGCTATTTTCCAAATCAGCTAACAGGGCAGGCTCTATAGCTGGAATTTTATGGATTATATCTCTAACACCATACCTCGTTATAAGAAGGGGAAATTATGAAAAGTCGAACAAGACCCTGAAATATCTGTCTTCATTGAGTGTAACTACTGCTATGGCTTACGGATTTGATATCATCACTGTTTATGAAGTGCAATTAAAAGGTGAACATTTTTTCATATATATTTACTAGTGGATAAAAAGATCATTCTCGGTTTATGCTGTTACCGTGTGCACGAAATTTTTTCTATTGTTGGCACAATTATATCTTTTAGCACATAAACATATTTTCACTAATATTGACTTAGTTGATTTCCATAATTTGATAAACTTCTCCGTAAATGACGAATGACCTCCAGAAGTTACAGATACTTTATTTGAGTAAACCGGGCCCTTCACCATTGTGTGAAGGAAGTTTCACGGCCAGCTTTACTACAGGCCATAAACAGCGTAGTCCGGCGGTGTTGCCAAATTGACTTGAGTGGTATACTCTTCGAGTCCGTTGTTCCCACACTTCTCAGCATTATTTGAACTCTTTTTGTATATTGCGAACAAACAAGAAATATTATTATTATTCACAACATATCGAATATTATATTGGGTATTGTGTGCACATATTTCTGTAACGAAAAGATGTAAAACATTTATCATTTCAAGAAAACAACGTTGTTTTCGATAAAGCCCCACTGCGTAAAAAATACTTCTATTACTCAGATTAGATTTATACACATGAAAAAATGCCTAACCAAATTTATTGAATTATTTGAGAGAAAAGGAACCTTGAAGGAAACGCTGTAGGAATTACTCAAATTGAATTATTTACTTAAGTATAAATGAATATTATATTTCTGATTAGCGCAACCAACAAACTACTTCTTGAAAGTATTGAGCTTTCTTCGTTCATTTTTCGATTCAGTTTTCTCGTGTCCTGCTTCATTATTTTTTTTTGTGTAGTCATTCAATAAGATATTAGAAAAAGTGGAAGACAGCATGTTCAGAATATTTTTATTGTCTTCACCACATGAACAGCAACAATAATAACTTTTCAAGGACTCATTCAATGATACGCTTAAAATAGTGAGATTAAAAAAATTTCTTTCTGGTGTATATTATTCAGAAAAGCCCGTTCGGGAGAAATGTCATCAATAATTTTTTCAAATATGGCACACATGTGACATGAGACATTTTTAACTGAATCTGTAGGTTTATTCAGTCCTCCCCGTTACAAAAATATGAAACACTATAAATAAAAGCAGAGCTTACAAATATTCTGTTTTGAGGAAAGTTTGGATTTTGAAAGAATGAGTTATTGTTAGTTATATTTGTGAATAGCGATCTGGCGATAAATCGGTTAGAAAATATACTCATTAGAAACTCACCTAACCCAAGCTTGAAACTAACAGAATCATCTAAGGAATACCTATCCTTTACAGTATATTACACAAAAAAATTATTTGTAAGTAATCCGTACTCAAAACACAACACAAATTCGATTTCGATTCGATTAAATCGGTTCAGACAAAACAATTCGTTTTTATAATTTTATGTTATGTTATCCACAAATTATGATCACTAGCACCTATATTACACCATAGAAAATTGATGAATAGAGGATTAGAACTGAAATCGTAAAATATTCAACTTCAAAAGTCTCAAACAACACAAAATTGATTTCGTTTCACTGAAATTTGTGAACAAACTAAACACTTTTTTTTTAGTTTTATGTTGAGATTTCAACAAATTATCAACATCATCACATGTATTACACTGTACACAATTGAAAAATATAGAATTCATACCAAAAGCTCGAATTATTTAACTTCAAACTTCGAAAGTTTTGGGAAGCTTCCTATTTGCATTAGTATATCAGCTCAACTAATGGCGTGATTGTTAGACCACTTCTATTCTGTGACAGATATTCATTTCATGGCCTGTACTAAAGTTGGCCGTGGAAGTTCTTTCTAATTATGTATTTGTGAAGTAGTATGCTGAATTTCCAGAGGCACTTGATTACTTCAGATGTAATTTCACTACATAAATTTCGAAATTAATTTTTAGGACAATATTGAATCAAAACAGTATTGAATTCCTCTGTAGATACATAAGGAAAAATTTACTTTCTGATGGATTTCCCCGATAATATAATAATTCAAACAAATTTCAGGCGTTCATTGGGGAAATCTATTCAGTTCCAACGATCAACTAAACATCACTTTTGGCGGAGTTCTATTGATGATGTGTTTCAACGTATTTTTTTACCTTCTGATTGCCGTTTACGTTGAGGCTATTTATCCTGGAGAATTTGGAGTTCCACAGAAGTGGTATTTCTTCTTGACGCGGAACTTCTGGTGCAAAAATATTCGAGAAGACGGTAAGTGTCATTAGATGTGATAGAAAGTGTTCAACTTTAGGAAACTATATTAGAATCTCTGAATTTTATTCATTTCCTATATTATATTTATCTTTTATTTAATTCATTGAAACAAAGACGCTTGGCGTGCGTTTTAATATACAGCGAAATTCGGCAGCAAAATTAATAACCCATTCAATTTACAGATAACAGATATCTACAGATATTCTACAGTGACAGAATGAAAAAATAATGTAGGCAGACGACAAAATCATAGAAATCAGATAATGAAATATTTACACAGCATGTAAAAACCTACCTGAAGGTAACCCTTCCTATCCACTACCTGAACAGTTTCCATTGAAAATGTTGAGTGATGGGTTATAATTTAAATTGAACTTACCAATTAGTATAAGTTCTGTGTTTTGAAATTTATTAATTTGCAGTGATCCTCAATGAATAAATGACAACCTTCCGAGTGGTTTCTATACTCAATGCTGTGAATCTTTCATTGTCTGATTCAAAGTTTCATTGGTATCACTCTGATTATAGCCATTTCCTTCTTTATTTCCTCACTTTATTCTCGGAACTCTCGACTATAATTATGGAATGTTGTTAGTGTCGCCTTTTGATATCGTGTCCAAAGAAGAAAAAGTACATTTTCTTCTTCGGACTTGTTTCAAATATTGAAACAATTTCAATATTGAGTTATCGATGAGTTTCATTTTCTATACACATCTGAAAACTATTTCACATTACTAATGGTCAGTATTTATTAGTTGCATATTGTATGCAGCGATCTTGAAAACTAATACATATTTGAAATTATCAAATTTATAACAGATATTCTAATGATTTTACATAATGTTGTGCATACTATCTAGCAGGATTGCCATTAGAAGTTTACGGTGAGTAAAATATAATATAAATTGGTATTTCCGTTTAACTTTCATTTCTTGTTTATGGGCGTGTTTCTGCCATCATCACTGTAGCCATTTCTATTGATTTATTTATCAAATGTGGTAGTTACTTTCTTCTTTCATATATCTATCAGACAGCTTTCAGAAATTAATGCGCATGATCTAACAAGTTTTGAAAGCTGAACCTCACAATGATAGTTGATGTTGTTTGTAATCATCAACGACATTTAAGAAATGTTTGGTAACGTGTGAGACGGCCTTTATTTGTAATTTTATCTCACTTGTGTTGAAGTTGGTGATTTGCTATTTTGTCTGATATACTGCCTAATGAAGCTACCATGTCCATGTCCAGTAGAATTGTCACCGGAGACTTGTGAGCTCATATTCTCTATATATTACCTCAGTTTCCTTGCATTCATTCTTGAACAGACGTTGAATATATATATATATATATATATATATATATATATATATATATATATATATATATATATATATATCATATATTGAATGTTTTTAGCAATAACAGGCTTCTATTAATATGAAAAACTTTATTTTTGTTGACGTTTCGATGGATATCACAACTTTGTCAAAACTAATATCATTATTATTAGTTTTGACAAACTTGTGATATACAACGAAACGTCAACAAAAATAATTCATATTGAAAGAAGGCTTTTATGGCTAAAATTATTCGAAATATACTATCTTAAACAGGCAATAAATTAATTTTAAATATATATATATATATATATATATATATATATATATATATATATATATATATATATATATATATATATATATATATATATATATATATATATATATATATATATATATATATATATATATATATATATATATATATATATATATATATATATGAAAATTGTCGGGTCTCTCAAGGGGCTCCTTGGCTAGCTGTTGGGGTTTTGAAATCGACAGATAGTTTTTTTACGTCGCGGCAGAACGTTTGAAGCATTCGGTGTTAATCTTATTCTTCGCACTTTGGTTTTCCTCAGGAAGTGCTGCGATGCTATTCGCCATACTTGATTGTGGCCGAAAATTTTGAATATCGACTAAGTCATTGACCTTGATATTTATCATAAGTGTCATTGATCAGGCCTGAAACTGCTTCATCCTGAAGAACGGTACTATTGGCGCGTTTCAGATCCTCCATGGCGTCATCTGGAACTATTACCATTGGCTGTTGTTGAAGGATTACGGATTCTCGTCCGGAACAGAAGATGTGATAAGTAGCCAACCACAAGTGACATTTAAGTAATTTTCATGATTCGGAAGAAACTCCGAAGTTATATTCATTCCATCACTCTTATCTATTGCCTTGGTATATCATTGAAGCTATTGTATAGAAATTCGTCAGATATCGAGTTGGTCGTGATAAATGAAAACATTTGGAGATAATTTTCAGGTCAAATATACTCCCAATTTCATGTTACCTATACGTTCTATACCCTGAAAATGATTCTCTAGCACGATTTTTAGTACTAGACTCTTCGATGTCTTCAATATCTTTTCCAATTATTTTAGTTACGATATAGCTTAGTTCGTCCCATCTGAAACAATTACTTGTGAATATATTTATCTGTTCATGAATGATTTCTCAAAAAAAATTGTCTAACATTCAATTCTTGTGTTGCAGATGAAATGTTACTCAATGGAATCAATAACCAATATTTCGAAGAGGATCCTAGAAATCTGAAGGCTGGAGTGAAAATAAGGAATCTATGGAAATCATTCGGACCTAATTATGCAGTCAAGGGCATAAACCTGAACATTTACGAGGATCAGATAACGGTCTTGTTGGGACACAACGGTGCAGGCAAAACCACCACGATGTCTATGCTGACAGGTATGTTTTTTCAAATTTGAAAGGATGTGAGAGAGAGAAGCGCACATCGTGCGGCATGCAGGCGGTCGTTGCGCGTGTCCACCGTACGAAAAGTCGAAGTCACCTTTAGTGAGCAGTCGAAGAGTATAAAATTGGCAGCACTGTCTAAACAACGTCAGATCCTTCAAGGTATTGACTTGAAGGAGCTCTTTTGGAACTGGGTAGGTACTCATCAGTTCCTCTGCCCTTCTGAGGTTGGTCATTGCCCAACCTTTTTTCCTGCTATTTGGAGGTATTGATTCCAGTGAACTTTCCCATCGCTGGTTATCGATCATTGTTCCCCTTACCTGGGTCTTGAGCAGCGTTCCCGAGAACTGGTTACTGCCAGGCTTTTACTTTTTTCCTCCGCAGAGAGGTATTAACTCTCGTCGGCATTTGCCTTTTTCTCTCTAGGTTGTGACTGAAAATTTTTGCCTTTAAATTTTCCTTTGAGTATCGTCGCTTAAATCACATTGTTCATCAATTTCCTTATCACCAAACGCGTTCCGTTGCACAGTTTTGGTTAGTTTATGTTTCGAAGCATGATTACTACGGAGCCAACCTTTAGTTGTAAATTTGGGGTGGTAATATCGGCACATCCAAGGAGTTTAAAAATTCAATTGGATAGTTGGTGGCTTCATCTTCATTTGTTAAACAATGAATTGATTTGAAAGAATGCAGTGTACCAATGATCTCGTTCTGAATTATGAAGTTTAAGTCATCTACATTTTTATTCTAAGCCGCCAAAATTGCTTGCACCCTCAACCATCCATTATTTTTGTGGTTAGTAATGATTTTTGGGAATACTTTGTTGATGAGTTCGTCTTTTGATGAGACAAAGTTACAGAAATTCTGAGGAAATTAAATCAATCCGCTCGATTCGTCGACAGGTACTCGACCATTACCCATAGTCAGTAATTGCTCAGAGAAATCTTAAGCAGATGTATCGTTCTCCAATGCAACTCCAAAACATCTCCATTGATTGCGTAGATTTTTCAATGTTCGGTGAAGTACTTTCAATGCACGTTTATGTGTTTTTGTGCATTCGTCCCAGATGCTGATTTTAGATGCTAATAAAACTTAGGCAATTGCGGAGTGTTTTGCAATATTACATGTTAGTTCTTCAATAGTTTGAGGATTTAACGGATATTTTGAAGCTGAATGAGTCATCCGTGCGCCATCCTTCTAACAATGTAATGTGGCTGCTATTCCAGAATTATTGCTTCTTCTCCAACATTGAGGTTGCAGAAGAAGCAACTGCAACCTACTGACATGAGGAATGTCTTACCAGTTCCACCAGGAGCATCCAGCAAATATAAACCACCATTTCCATCATCAATTGCGTTCATAATTGTATCATCCTTTTGTTAGTGATTTAACAGGGGTACATTCGTTTGAACTCAAATTTCAGCTTCCGTTCAAATTCTTGATTAAATGCGCCATTAATTTCACGATTTGTCGCTTTCATTCCTAAACTGACTAATAAATTACCGAACATGAGGTAACACATGACTTCGATCAATATCAAAGCTTGATTATGTATCTACTCATTCATCTGAAGGTCGAGATTTCTGACACGAATTTGATGTAAAGTGCCTTCCGACATAATTATCCTTGTTATGGAATATCTATTTTGTTATACCACGTTTTATGTCACGTCCCACGGGAACATGATAAAAAGTATTCTATGTCCTTCTCCTGGTTCTAAGCTACCTTCCCACCAATTTTCAGCCAAATCAGTTCAGCCGTTCTTGAATTATAAATGTGTGACTAACACGACTTTCTTTTATATATAGAAATATTAATGATAAAATTTGCGAAAATTTTCAAAGAACAGCCTCAGAAGTGTCATTGACCTAAATTTAACAATTAATTGAAAATATTTCGAAAGAATATAATGTGTTTCGTTTTCAATACAGTAATTGTTTTTTATATGAATTGAATATTCGACTGCTTTATAATTATGTTCAAAACATATGTATTGAATGAAATTAGTGAAAACTTTTGTCATTGAAGTAATAAAAAGATGATTTTAGATTAACCGGAACCGAACCCGTGCCACCGGCGTGACAGTCGTGCATTCTACCACTGAACCCCTGATGCTTGCTGAGAAAATACGAATACAACACACTCAAACAACCTTACATAGTGACTGACGTTTCATGTCAAGTCACTCGGGAATGCTGTCGAACGGGATAAAAATATCCTATGTCCTTCTCCTGGCTCTAAACTACCTCCCTGCCAATTTTCAGCTAAATCTGTAGTGTATGTAAAAACAAGTTCTATAAATTACCAACTACTATGCATAATTATAAAGCATTTGAATATTCAATTCATATCCAGAACAATTACTGTATTGAAAACAAAACACATTATATTCTTTCAGAATATATTCAGTTAGTTGTTGAATTTAGGTCAATGGCACTTCTGAGGCTGTTCTTTGAAAACTTTCGCAATTTTGATCATTAATATTTCTATATATAAAAGAAAGTCGTGTTAGTTACACATTTATAATTCAAGAACGGCTGAACTGATTTTGCTGAAAATTGGTCGGAGGGTAGCTTAGAACCAGGAGAAGGACATAGGATACTTTTTATCACGTTCCCGTGGGACGTGGCATAAAACGTGGTATAACAAAACGGATATATCACAGCAAGGATAATTATATCGAAAGGCATTTAACATAAAATTCGTGCCAGTACAAGAAATCCCGGACTTCAGATGAATGAGTAGATACATAATCAGGCTTTGATATTGATCGAAGACATGTGTTACCCCATGTTCGGTAATTTATTAGTCAGTTTAGGAATGGAATGAATGACGCATTTGAAAAAGAATTTGAACGGGAACTTTCCCGTTGACTTGAAATATGATTACCAGGAATCAGATCCAAGAGTTCAAACGAATGTAGGGGAAAAAGGGGTAATGGGAGTCACTTAAGGAAGAAATTAAATAAAACACAAAATTTTTGTATAAACTTTATGGAAATCAACACTTAAGATAGCATTATGATTGAACTCTCAGTCTCAATTAGTTTCATTACCTTTGGAATGATAAATTACTAGCAATCAAACTTTTTAAAAAAATCAGCTTTGACCACAATTGTCCGCACATGAGGGTAATTATAGTCACTATGCGGACAATGGTAGTCAGACCATCCCTAACAATTATCACATACATATCCATGTGATGAGTCCCACCCAGTGCAGTCTTGGTGTGCCCACAATCCGCAAGAGGTGCACCTGTACCATAGTTTGTTACTGCGACCAAATTCATCGCATACGAGGCATTTATTTAAATCATCGTCTTCGTCGTCATCGCAAATCTTGTTAAGAATGATGTCTGATTCCGAAGAGCTGTTTGACTCCTGCAGCACGCGTTTTGGCCTTATTTGCCACTTGTTTTTTCTGTTTTCCTTTAGCTTTCGGTGCTGCTTTTTTGTCTTTTGATGGTTCAGAAGATTTTACAGTTTTTGCTGCTTTTGTCGCTTTCTCATTTTCTTTTTCTATGAGACTATCTTTAACGGGTGTTGATGTTGAAATCTTTGCGTGTTGCTTCATTTGTCCTTTCCTTGCGAGTCTTTCACGAGTTGTTTGGGTCGGAAATGGAAACAGATTTGCGATGTTTGATTATATATTTCCGGACGAGGTGGATGGCGTTGCATTCCTTACTGTGGAAGATGTAAGCAGCCTTGTATCTATTGTAGCAGATGATGTCAATGGCACAGGATCTATGGTAACAGAAGATGTCGATGGCGCTAGAATAATTGCATCAGATGATGTGGCTGTCATTGGATTAACTGAAGTAGATGCAGGTATAACCATAGATGAATCTTGAACTGTAACAGCAGGTTGAGCTTACACTTCAGCTGCGCTAAAATCTTCTTCAGTGAAATGGTCGGGGTTATATGGGACAATACCTGCCGCTCGGAATCCTGATTCACCTTTATTGATAGAAGCCACAGTTGAATATGCTCTGTTTAATATTGCAGCTACGTCGTATGGAGTTATTTTTTCTGCTAGGCGATTCTTTAAAAATAAATCACATTCTTTTTTGTATGTAGCTTTGAGCGGCCCAAAAATGGGAGATCTAAGGGCTGCATCCTGTGAGATGTGTGCGGAGGCAATGATAGCATATGAATGTGATTTTGTTTACAGAAATCACAAGCCATTAAAGACGTGTGACTGGCATGATTATCTAGAATCAATAAAACTGCCTCCTGTGAGGATGGTTTGGCATGATTAGCGAAGTGTTGCAGCCACTCAAAGAATAGATTTTCGATAATCCATCCATTATCTGATCATAATGCATTATAGCTCCTGCTGGACCCTCTTTTTCGAGCTGCGGAGTCATCCTCTTCCGAGGGAAGATGAACATAGGAGGAACAAAACCACCAGCAGCATTCATGGCACATAATAGTGTAATATTTCTACCTCTTTCCCAACTTGTTATGGAACCGATCCTTTTCATGCCTTTGGGTGCTAATATCTTACCAGGATCTTGTACTGTAGATATACCGGTTTCGACGCAGTTATAGATATTTTTTGGGGTGAATTTATGTTTGTCCATTATATCTCCCAATAATTTATAGAAAAGTTGGACTTCTTCCTTATTAAAAGCAGTTATTCTGTTGATACTTGTGACTTCTGGTTTGAAAATAGATATATTATTGCTTTTTAGAAATCCTTCCAGCCAACCACGTCCAGCCATTTGGGCACTCTGGTCAAATGTGTGTTGGATTTTAAGCTCTTCTGCATATCGGTATGCTGCCTTTCTTACTTGTATAGCTGTGACTCCATAAAAAATTGGAGATGAGTATTTAATACGGTCTGCCAAGATCTTTTCTGCATCCTGTGTAAAAACAGGAAGTCTTCCGAGACGTGGTTCTGATTGAATTTGTTGCTTTATCCGTTTTTGGAGGGTGGAAAAAGGAATACCCATGGCTTTAGCCGCAGACCTAATAGACTGGTTTTGGTTCACCAGTTCTTTGGCTTTTTCTAAAGTTTCAGACGTCCATTGCGCCTTATTGGTGTTTCTGGGTCGTATTTTTGGCATCTCTGAAATAAAAATGCAATTCGTAAGTAATCGACTCTATCATGAAATTTGCGGGCAATGGGAGTCAACTCTCATTACCCGAATCGCAGTGATTCTCATTGCCCGATTTCACCTACTGTGGTTACACTGACCACCATTACCCGCTGACTCCCATTGTCCTTTTTTCCCCTACCCCTGTTGAATCAACAACAAAAGGAAGTTTATGATACAATGATGAACGCAATTGATGATGATAATGGTGGTTTATATTTCCTGGGTGTCACTGGTGGAACTGGTAAGACATTCCTCATGTCAGTAGTTTTAGCCACTGTTAGTGTGAGATCCAACATTGCTTCTTCTGGAATAGCAGTCACATTATATTGTTAAAAGGATGTCGAACGGCTCATTCAGCATTACAATTGCCGTTAAATGTTCAAAATATTGAAGTACTAACATGTAATATTGCAAAACACTCCGCAATTGCCTAAGTTTTATTAGCATCTAAAATCAGCATCTGGGAAGAATGCACAAAAGCACATAAACGTGCATTGGAAGCACTTTATCGAACATTAAAAAATCTACGCAATTACTGGAGATGTTTTGGTGTCGCATTGCTGAACGAAACATCTGTTGAATATTTCTCTGACATTTACTGACTGTCGGTAATCGTTGAGTACCTGCGACGAATAGAGCGGATTATTTAATTTCCTCAGAATTTCTGTAACTTTGTCTCATCAAAAGACGAACTCATCAACAAAGTATTCCCAAACATCATTACTAACCACAAAAGTAATAAATAGTTGAGGGTGCGAGCAATTTTGGCGGCTTAGAATAAAAATGTAGATGACTTAAACTTCATAATTCAGAACGAGATCATTGGTACACTGCATTCTTTCAAATCAATTGATTGTTTAACAAATGAAGATGAAGCCAACAACTATCCAAGTGAATTTTTAAAGTCCTCGTATGTGCCGGGCACGCGTTTGGTGTTAAGGAAATTTATGAACAATGTGATTTACGCGATGATACTCAATGGAAAATTCGAAGGTGAGGAAGTTCGCATTCCAAGGATCCCAACCGACATGCCGTTTGAGTTTAAACGACTTCAATTTCCGATACGACTTGCATTCGCCATGACATTAAACAAATCACACCACCAATGCTTGAAAGTTTGTGGTCAGAATCTTGAAAATCCATGTTTTTTCCATGGACAATTACGAGCCATGAACATGCCACATATAGTGGCATGTTCGGTGGTCGGAAGACGATCAGCGTTATTTGTTCTCGCACCTGATAATAAATCAATTGTCTATCACAAGATGCTTCACTGAAGAGTGGAATCCATGCACTAAAATACATGACCAATCGTTAAAATACAATACTTGCTTTTTTAATTTACATTAATTATCGAAATAAACAATTGATAAAATCGAAAGTCTGCTCATTTATTGCCTCTTAGGTGGAACAAAGTTCGCCGGGTCAGCTACTATATAAATATATATATATATATATATATATATATATATATATATATATATATATATATATATATATATATATATATATATATATATATATATATATATATATATATATATATATATATATTATATATATATATTATTAATATAATATAATATTAATAATATAACATATTCAATTCAAATAATGACCCAGGGTTAGGTGGTCACAATGCGTAGGGTGAATATATCGTCATAATAAGAGATAATTGATTGAAGAGTGTCGAAATTCCGTTAGACGACAATTTAATAAAGGCATTTATTATTATTATTATCGCTAACTACCAAGAACAAGAAGAGAGCAAATATATTCGAAATCTTGAATCAAGTGCGAATATGGAATATAATATTCGATTATAAGAACAGGGACATAATTGTATTTATAGAAACGATTGAAGAGCTAAGAGGAAGCCCGTTTAATTTAATGAAGTTTCAGTTAGGTATTATGCAGAAAAATAACGTCAGGGTCACAACAGATTTGTGATGAGCTTCATCTGTTGACTCAGATCAGGTAGAACAAAAGATCACCTAACTCAACTATTTGTTATTTCACAATATATATGGCTGTCAATAAGAAATATCAAGGAAACAAGATTTGCTTCAAGCGTACAATACTTCCTTCCTTCTCTAGTAATAGTTCGATCATTCTGCTACCAGTCTATTATGAAAACGCTCGCCTACCTCTCCGCCTTTGCATTTCGTGGCTCGATACGCGGGTCTCAGTTTCAACATAAAAGAAGAAGGTGAACGCCCGCGAGTGTCAATACCTCTCTGCGGAGGATAAAAGGAAAACCGGCCAATACTCAGCGGTAGACAAGTTCTCTGCAGTCAACATCTCCAGTGGAGAGGGGAAACTGGAACAGGTGAACCAGGCAGTATCCAACCTCAGAAGGAGCTTGTCAGAATACAGTTCCAAGAGAGCTCCTTGAAGTCAATAGCCTCAAGGAACTCACGTTCCTATCAAATCAAAAATCAAAGCAAATACCTTTATTTATTTATTGTTTCGGTTTGGGATACACTTTTAGCCAATGTATTTAATGAAATTTGGGAAGCTATAAGTTTTTTTGACCTTCTTCAAACCGTGTGATTTCAATTTCCTTTGTATCTTTGACAATAGGCGAAGGAGCAAAAAAATATTCAACTACCTGTCGTTTTCTAGGTAATGCAGCCAATTTTAGACTCTTGGGCTCGCCATTTGAGGTGGCTCCCACATCTCGTGTGGTGAGGCATTCGCAGCGACTGGCTGCACGCCAAACGATGTGCACTCGTAATTTTCAGATCCTCACCAATCTTTCCTACAGCGCCAGAATAACTGGAATTACTTCTCTTCTGGATATTTAGTTTGTATTTTCCAGATATATTATCAGTAGTAATCCTCGGTCGACGATTATATGTGCTCGATGAAGGTTCCCAAACTTCCTCTTTATCGCAACGTTATCAATCAGAATGTTTTCCTTTATTATTGCAGCATTCATTGAGATTCACAATCTACTTCATAAAAGTATTGAGTAAATGTGATTTATGTTTTGTCTTTGAGGAAGTACTGAAATTTAATGCCACGTTATCAAAATTTCGATTTAGTCGTTTGGCCAGGTCCGTTTTAGTCTCCATTGGTTGAATTGATTTTCAATTAGTTGATCTGTTAGTTGGTTTGTGTGCCTTCTAGTTTCTGGTGGTATTTTCTTGTATCTCAGTAGTGAAATGTGGGACTTTTAAATCGTCATGGATAGTGAGGTTGGAGACATACCAAGGTGTGTTAACTATTGAGCGTAAATTTTGATTGTAATCTTTGGATAATTTTAATGTTTGACGTCTAAGCGCAACCCCATAATTGAATGCCGTATGAAAATATATGAAACCCATATTTTTAAATTTTTAATTACTAACCGGAAATGACAAACACTCTACATGTTCAAAAGGGTGTTCAAAGTATCATTTTGAAATCAACAAAAAGAAAACACTATGACTTTTTGTTGATCATCAGTTCTTGAGAAAGTACAGTTCTAAATTGAATATGAGGGAATAGCTTAGAATTCTACAATTTCTATATCCTATGAAAATTACACGTTTCTTTTAAGTTATCTTTTTCATGCAATAAGTGATTCAAGGTAGTGGCTTTGATTCAGGCCATGAAGAGCGTAGTCCGTCGATGTTTCCAAAATTAGGTTAGTGGTCTACTCTCCTAGTCGATTGTTCCCAAAGTTTCAAGCATTATTTCAACACTTTTGTATATCGCCATCGAATAAGACATATTATTTGTATTTATAACTTAAAGAATATTACATTGTCTATTGTAAGCACATATTTCTGTAGCAGAAAAATGTAAATCATTTATTATTGCACGAAAACAACGATGTTTTCGATATCACTGCGTATAAAATACTTTTATTAGTCAGTGGGCTTATGTACATGAAAAGTTGCTAACCAAATTCATTGAATTATTTGAGATAAAAGGAACCATGAAAGAAACGCTGTAGGAATTACTCAAATTGAATTATTTACCTAAGTATAAATGAATATAAAATTTCTGATGAGTGCAACCAACAAACTACTTTATGAAAGTATTGAGCTTTCTTCGTTTATTTTTTGATTCAGTTTTTTCGAGTTTGGCTTCATTATTTTTTTTCGGGAAGTCCTTCTGAAGCCCGTTCGAGAGAAATGTCATTAATAATTTTGTCAAATATGGCACACGTGTGAAATAAGACATTTTCAACTAAATCTGTAGGTATATTCAGTCCTCCCGGTTGCAAATAATTGAAATGTTCATTAACAGTAAAATTTCCTATACTTTCAAGCGAGATGTGTGAGGCATAACCGGATATATATTTTTAGCTGATTGATCTATTTCAAATTCTCTTAAATAATTCGTAGTTAAATAAAAGTAAACTCGTCGCATTCCGCATTTTGGGAACAAGATCAGTCTCATCACAACAATTGACTGTTCTCTTTTGTATATCTGAGAGTGAAAATTCATACCTTGATGCTCTCGCGAATACACGTTCGAGTCGATTTTTTTTTAGCATTTACAACTTCGTCGACACTAACATTATAATTAGAACCGGTTATATTTGCTAAACATATTGTCTAATTCTTCGGTAAAAAATTTTCGAGGTAAGAGGTAAGATATCTCGAACGTTTCAAAAGCATACTCTATTATATCTAAAAATACCGAAGTACTGTTCTCTAAATTTATCTTCCCTGATGATATCAGTTTCAGGAGAATACAAGGCACAAACAACTGAATATTTTTTTGGAGCCCAATTATCTCGTGGTATAGGTACATTTCATCCATTTACTCTTTAAAAATTGATTTTCAGGGAAACTGAAGGTCGATACTAGTTGCCCATTCGCCTGCAGGGTGCTGTTACAATTTGATTCACAACAAGGAATGCAACAAATTTTATTATTCCAAGGGAATATTATTATCAGAAACTTATCTATTCCAAGCTTGAAACTTACTGAATCATCTAGGGAGTACCTATCCTTTACACTATATTACACAAAAAAATTATTTGTAAGTAATCCGTCCTCAAAACACAACACAAATTAGATTTCGATTCGATTAAATAGGTACACACAAAACACTTCGTATTTATAATTTGATGTTATGTCATCCAAAAATATCTTCACTTGCACCTATATTACGCAGTAGAAGATTGATGAATACAGGGTTAATACTGAAATCGTAAAATATTCAACTTCAAACTTACAAAGTTTGAAATAATGAGTTTACAAGTAATGAAAGTCTTTTGATGAAGTCACAAAATGGATTTTGTTTTATTAAAATCGGTAAGCACACTAAACAGAATGTTTTTTATAGTTTTATGTTGAGATTACAACAAATTATCAACAACAACACATGTATCACACTATACACAATTGAAAAATATAGAATTTATATCAAAAGCTCAAATTATTTAACTTCAAACTGCGAAAGTTTTTAGAAGCGTCCTATTAGCATATAATACACCAGTTCAATTAATGGTGGGGTTGTATTATTCCGTAACCCACAGCGACCATGTTGCCAGATTGCCCTCATGTTGCCCTCATTTCATGGAATTGACTAAAGGTGGCCGTGGTAGTGTATATAATTTAATATCTGCTCCTTCCAATTTCTGTGTCCCTGGTTGTGTATAGGCACATCAAATTTCTACTGATGTTACGAATTTCTCATCCCTCGTGTTTTATACGTTGAGGACTGTCTGAAAAATTGTTTTGATAATTGAAAAACGATGGAAATTTTATGAAATTGTCAAGTCCTAAAAAATAACTACCGATCATTTGATCTATATACTTTTACTCCGTATGGGTAAATGTAATTATAGAACTCAGAAACACGAGTCAAACATTTTGTATATTGTGTTTTTCTAACTTGGAATTGAAATTTGTATATTGGTTGTATTCAAATAAAGTCATTTGTTAATACTTGTTTCTCAATATGAGCATTCATTTGATGCGAACATGTAACCTTGGTATAGGAGCCCGACGAACACTTCTCTCTGTTGAAATATGACCTTATATATCCATTTCCATGAATCTATACGAAAAAGATCACAGAATGAAATGCCAAACGAATATAGAAGAAATCACTCACTATACTCAGATCGAGGGCATCAGGAATTCCCTATCAAAATTATCTCTTTCCTGAAAAAATAAACACCAATGATCTCTTTGCGCAATTGATAGCTCATTCGATTGTGTATATGAAGAAAATCTTAAACCACATGTTGATAGTATTGTAACTTAGATTTCATTCGACTTCATGGTTATCCGTTTTTTTCAAAGTTTTCAAAGATTTTGAAAGGTCTTGTGATCTAATATTTCACTTGAAATTACATCTATACGTATAACAAAAAACGAACAGAAGCCTTCGTGTAATATATTGTAGAAATGTTTTTGAAGTCATATGATATCTTTATGACTATGTTCTAGTGGTATTTTCGCTTTTGCAGGAATGTTCCCCCTACCAGAGGAACTGCTGTCATCAATGGATATGACGTTAGGACACAGACAATGGCCGTGAGGGACAGCATGGGAGTGTGTCCTCAACATAATGTGTTGTTCGATGATCTAACTGTTCGCGAACATCTGATATTCTTCACCAGGTTGAAAGGATGCAAAGAAGACGCGGTGTCCAGAGAAGTCGAGAAATATTTGAAGTTATTAAACCTTGAAGATAAGGTCAGTCATTTGTATGGATGAAATTGCGACTGCAGAGTACATTTGTGTGACAGAGTTGCTGAATAATTTATGGAGCTTTTAATGTTTCAATTGTATATTTCAATGTATAATGTAACGATCTGGTACAGTAGAGTCTTTAGACGCTTTTCAATTTTTTGAGGTTAAAAAAAAATGTTTTAATGGTTAGCTCGGTAAGAAATGAGACTCGTTTAATTTCCAATTGACGATTGTACCTCATTTTCTACTATTACTTCGTTAAGTTGTTATTAGCTCTATTATTAGCTATTAGCGTTAAGCTCTTGGAGTCAGGAGAAAATCAGTACACGATAATAACTGATGAGTCGCATCAGTGCACATTGTCATGCAGCATACTGAAGGTTAGCTGCAGTGTAGTGGGTGAGATGGCCGGTAATGAAAAGTAAGTGGATGCACCACGAATATTGAAAATATTTTTAGTAATCTCATTTCATACTTTCAGTAATTTAGTCTCAACTAAAAATTACATATATATATATATATATATTTATATTACATATATATATTGAAACGTTTTAAGCAATAACAGGCTTCTTTTGATATGAAAAAGTTAACGTTTCGTTGTTTTATTACAACTTTGTCAAATTCTTATGAATAATTGAATTTTTGAGTTACTATAGATATCAAAATGTCAAACTTATTTTTTAGAAAAATCAAATCAGTTTTTTTGTATATTCACTCATTGATTTTCATTATCAGAGGAATATTTCTGGCTCAGCATTCGCTTCGGAAGTTTTATTCTTCCTCACCATGAGGAAACCTTTGAAAAATTCGTGGTAAGCCAGGTGATTCTAATAAGTGTGATTTCTATTTACATATATATAATTACATATAATTTTTAATACTTATACAGAATATGTATATTGTTGGTTTATGTGTGCGAAACTGAAGGTAGATCTGGAAAAAACGAGTTTTGAGATATGATGTTTGGTGATTGTTGTGTGTTTATTTTATGAGTGTTATTTGTGAGGTTTATTAAGTTGTTGTAAATAGAATCAAGATGTTTAATGTCTGTTCTTTCATTTACTGTGTTTTCTAAAATTTTACGAATGTGTAACATTTCTTAAATTTTTCTACTTTTTTTGTCCCTTTCAGTTTCCAAAATCTTCGTATTTTTGTAATCAAAATCGTGTTTTTCTGTTATTTTATGTTTATGTTAGGCTGTTATTTGAGTTTTTGCGTATTTATGCGCTTTGATTCTCTCTTCGAGACTTTGTGATGTTTGTCCGATATAGCTTCTATTGCAATTGTTACACGGTATATTATAAACCGTATGAGTTTTTCTCTGAGTTACAGTTTAACTTTCTAATTTTGTATATATTCCTTCGATTTGATTTTGGGCAGTATGTGCTATTTTTAAATTAGAAGGTTTCAATATTTTAGCAATGTTTGTAATAATTTAAAAATAGCACATGCTGTCAAAAATCAAATCGAAGAAATATGTACAAAATTAAAAAGTAAAACTGTAACTCAGAAAAAACTCATACGGTTTATAATATACCGTGTAACAATTGCAATAAAATCTATATCGGACAAACATCACGAAATCTCGAAGAGAAAATCAAAGCGCATAAATACGCAAAAACTCAAATAACAGCCTTACATAAACATAAAATAACAGAAAAACTCGATTTTGATTACAAAAATACGAAGATTTTGGCAACTGAAAGGGACAAAAAAAGTAGAGAAATTTTAGAAATTACATTCGTAAAAATTTGGAAAACACAGTAAATGAAAGAACAGACATTAAACATCTCAATTCTATTTACAACAACTTAATAAACCTCACAAATAACTTTCATAAAATAAACACACAACAATCACCAAACATCACATCTCAAAACTCATTTTTTCCAGATCTACCTTCAGTTTCACACACATAAACCAACAATATAGATATTCTGGATAAAAATAAAAAACTATATGTAATTATATATATGTAAATTTAAATCACACTTATTAGAATCACCTGGCTTACCATGAGTTTTTCAGAGGTTTCCTCATGGTGAAGAAGAATAAAACTTCCGAAGCGAATGCTGAGCCAGAAATATTCTTCTGATAATGAAAATCAATGAGTGAAAATACAAAAAAACTAATTTGATTTTTCTAAAAAGTAAGATTGATATTTTGATATCTATAGTAACTCATAAATTCAATTAGTTTTATATATAGTAACCCATAAATTCATTAGTTTTGACGAAGTAGTAATATAACAACGAAACGTTAACAAAAATAAACTTTTTCATATCAAAAGAAGCCTGTTATTGCTGAAAACGATCAAAATAAAATATCTTAAACAGGCAATAAATCAATTTTGAGAAATATATATATATATATATATATATATATATATATATATATATATATATATATATATATATATATATATATATATATATATATATATATAAGAAATGAAATTTTTTATGCTTATGGCACTGAATGAAATATTTAAGAAAATGAACACTAGAACATTCATTTGAAAAATTGAAATTAATCAAGAGAATGTTATAGTAGAGCTAGATATGTGAACGTGTACGATGTGATGTCTCCATTATCCTTCAAGGGATAAATGTTAGAGAAATATTGAAATCGATGCCACACCTGATGGAAGTGCGAGACATATATGTTTCGTTCTGCAAGGAACTCGTCAGTCGCACCACGTCCATCGAAGTGGATTATATTATAAGAATCACCTGGCTTACCTGAATGAGTTTTTCAGAGGTTTCCTCATGGTGAAGAGGACTGAAACTCCCGAAGCGAATATGTGTTCATTTTATATGTGTAAAAATCAGAAAAATCAATTTAATTTTTTGAAAAAAATAGTTCGACACTTTTATATCTATAGTAATTCATAAAATTCAATTATTGATTAATTTTGACAAAGTTTTGATATACAACAAAAATGAAGTTTTTCACATTAAAATAAGCCTGTTATTGCTAAAAACATTGAAAATAAACTGGGAATGAATCAATTTCAATATATATATATATATATATATATATATATAATATATATATATATATATATATATATATATATATATATATATATATATATATATATATATATATATATATATATATATATATATATATATATATATATATATATATAGTTGAGAATTTTTGGTATTTACCTGAGATTTACGTTTGCTTGTTTATTTGTAACAGCCGTTTACATATGCTTCAAGCTAATTGGCTCTCATCAGAACGGCGTAGTTCAAGTTATTAGATGTTCACACTTGAAAGTTGATTGAAAAGAAAAAACACAAAACAAAACAACACAAAATTCCACGTGAGGAATCTACATCATTTTTGGTTCAAAATTGAGTATCTTGACCGAGCTAATACAGCTCTATTCTATATGTCTCGGTCTTTTTAATAGCTCGGTCAAGATACTCAATTTTAAACCAAAAATGATGTAGATTCCTCACGTGGAATTTTGTGTTGTTTTGTGTTTTTTCTTTTCAATCAACTTTCAAGTGTGAACATCCGATAACTCGAACTACGCCGTTCTGATGAGAGCCAATTATCTTGAAACATATGTGAACGGCTATTACAAATAAACAAGCAACGTAAATCTCAGGTAAATACCGAAAATTCTTAACTCCATTCTCAATCTGAGAAACCTTGTTCTCATATATATATATATATATATATATATATATATATATATATATATATATATATATATATATATATATATATATATATATATATAGTTCAAAGATTCACAGGTCATTCAATACTAGTAAATACTGAGACTCTTAATCGAAATATTTCAAATTATATAATATTCAATGTTTTTAGCAAATACAGGCTTATTTGAATGTGGAAAACTTTATTTTCGTTGACGTTTCGTTGTATATCACAACTTTGTCAAAACTAATGAATAATTGAATTTTATGAATCACTATGGATATCAAAGTGTCAAACTCATTTTTTAAAAAAATCGAATTAGTTTTTCTGTATTTTCACATATTGATTTATTGATTTTTAGTATCAGAGGAATATTTCTGGCTCAGCATTCGCTTCGGAAGTTTTATTCTTCTTCACTATGAGGAAACCTCTGGAAAACTCATGGTAAGCCAGGTGATTCTTATTGGTGGGATTTCTATATACATGTATTTAATTACATTAGTCGAGTTTCATACTTATTCAGGATATGTATATCAATTGGTTTATGTGTGTGAAACTGAAGGTAAATCTGGAAAGAATGAGTTTCCATATATGATGTTTGGTGATTGTTGTGTCCCAAAATGCCCATGGCATGAGCCTTTTTCACAACTTCTTCATTAGTGATTTGACGATTTTCCAAAACCATTTTCTTCACGGTTCCGATGTTTTCTTCGCTTGTTGACGTGTTTGCAAATCCAGGGCGCTAAACGTCATCAACATCTTCTCGGCCTTCGGTAAAGCGCGGTACTCATAAACACTTCTTTGAGACAAAGTAGACTGGACAAATGTCACAGTCAACATTTCAAATTCCCTGTAGCACTTTGTTGCATTCTTAACTCAAAACTTGATACAGACTCCTTGCTCCATTTCCCTCAAAAATAACAAATTGAAGAACACACAAAAACTTGACTAACGATTTCAGTTGTCGAAAACAAACTATTTAATTCAAAATGTTTGATAGTTTCAACATATGAGAATGGTATGTGCATCAACATAAAGACCAGATAGTTTCGATAATCGAATGTGCACAGCCCGCGAAAATTCGAAATTCACCTTTTCTTTCGAACAGACCTCGAATTTTTTTTGTTTTTTCATTACCAGTTTCGTTAAACGTGTACTTGGCTACGCCGTTCCAAAGAGAGCCAATAAGCTCGAAAGAAGTGTCAACGGCTGCTTCTTATTTCGGGATATGTCGATAATATTCACTTATTTTTAAATGTTCCCACGCATTTAACATTATTCATGCATTCGATGAAATATGGAATTAATACCTTTCCAGTGCTTAGATTACTTGCCGCTCATACCACTCAAAGAACCGCAGCTGATCTTGAGGTGCTTTGATATTACTTTTGAATGCATTTACCTGAGCTTCATTTTTGTGTTACTATTTTCAAAGGCAAACGAACGATCCTCCTGCTTGTCAGGCGGAATGAAGAGAAAATTGTGCGTTGGAATTGCCCTTTGCGGGAATTCAAAGATAGTAATATTAGACGAGCCGACAGCTGGAATGGATCCTACGGCTAGGCGATTCATATGGGAATTCCTTCAGAAACAGAAAAAAGGTCAGTGATATGTAAATAATGTTGTTTTCTTTCAAAGAGTTTCATCTCTATTTCAGGTGATATACAATAATATCTATAAAATTGAAAATTAACACACATAAGTTTCACTTAATATATTAAAAACTCTACATACGTTTCGGGCGGTTAACCCATTATCAAGAGTATATAATATTACTAAAAGTAATATTCGGTAATAGTCAGTAATATTGTATACTCTTGATAATGGGTTAACCGCCCGAAACATATGTAGAGTTTTTAATATATTAAGTGAAACTTAAGTCGAGTATGTTAATTTTTAATATTATAGTTTTCAACATAATGTTTCACCAAGAGATAAGCGAAGCCTCCGTGTCATTTACGATAATATCTATTGAAACTATAATTCAGTGAATTTTGATATCATGAATTTTTATTCAAGAAATGACATAAATAATTCGAATTCCGATTAGTTTAAATCGTCAGCAATTATGAATTGACCAATTTTGTTCACGAACGATTTCAAAAAAGAATTACTTCCTTCTGAAGTGGGCACAAAGTAACATACTGATCAATTGAGCCGATACTTCAATACCATATTGTCCACTAACATGTGGACAATATGAATGATACTCATCTAACGCGTGTTTTTTTTAGAGGTATAGAACTTTAAGTTGAAATTACTGTTGAAGATGGCGACTGATTTAACAGCTGAGAAGTGATTCACTTTCGGTTTGGTTTGGCAATTCATCATGAATAGACTTACGCCTGAACAACGCTTGAAAATAGTGCAATTTTATTTCGAAAATAATGGTTATTTCGAAAATAAATGGTGAGTGAATTTTGTTTGGCCATGAAGCGCACTTCTGGTTGAATGGCTACGTCAACAAACAAAACTATCGCATTTGGAGTGAAGATAATCCTCAAGTGTATGTCAAAACACCGTTACATCCAGAAAAACTGGCTATTTGGTGCCCTTTATGGGCTGGTGGAATCATTGGTCCGTACTTCTTCAAAAACGATGATCGCCAGAACGTTACAGTCAATTGTGATTGGTATAGATCCATAATTACTAACTTTTTAATTCCTGAATTAAACAATCATGATGTCCAGGAGCTGTGGTTTCAACAAGACGGCGCAACATGTCACACAGCTCATGCCACAATCGATTTATTGAAAGACACGTTTGGTGACCGCCTAATTTCACGTTTTGGGCCTGTGAATTGGCCTCCACGATCTTAAGATTCAACACCGCTAGACTACTTTCTGTAGGGCTATGTAAAGTCATTGGTCTATGCGGATAAGCCACAAACGCTTGACCATTTGGAAGACAATATTCGCCGTGTTATTGCCGATATACGGTCACAGATGTTGGAAAAAGTCATCGAAAATTGGACGTCCACATTGGACTAGAATTGAGCCAATCGTGGCGGTCATATGCCAGAAATCATATTTGAAATGTAATGCCACAAGATTATCCCTCGAATAAAAAAAAATTCTTGTCAATCGAATGATCCATCGTTGTTTTATTGCAATTTAAAGTTCTATACCTCTAAAAAAAATACCCTTTAGTATAGTGGATTTCACTATAATTTTTCGGAACATATGAACTTGTTAAGTCAACACATTGGATAATTAAGCTATAGATAATACTTTCAGTGGATATAATAAGGAAATCATAAATGTGTACAGTTAGAAATGGTTAGATACATTGCATACACCGATGAATAAAAAAAACTTCATTCGATATTCTTTGATACTCTGCTACATGGTACAGAGAAGTGATATAAATTAAAATTATAAAAAAACAAATACAATTTTTGATTTTAGGATTAGAACAGTCACTCCGATCCTGGCGTTAATTATACAATACGGTGAATTATTCAATGAATTTTTACTGATATTTATTCTCAAGGTTTTTTGAATTTTTCATGCTTCATAAAAACCATTTTTCTTTCAATACCCAATGATTTCTGATGAAACGTTAACGTTAGAACAAAGGTGTTGAGAATACATTGGATAAGTACGAATAGAAGAAACAATAAAAAATAAAAAACGTTCTGCATAAACTTGATATGTGCTGAAATTTGGAGATACATATCCAAGCACTTCGCTCCTCTAATAAACATTTCATGATCAATCGTAGATCTTCTTAAATTTTGGTAATAGCTAGAGTAATTCTGAAATTTGAAAAACAAGGGAATCGTGTGATTAGATACCTCATTGAGCATTGTTTAAACAACAGTCACCACAGTTTTACATTTGACCGTTCGAACAATACTCCAGTTTTCGTTGTGAAGTACTAACATCCACCCATTTTTTACTATTTGAATTCAAATTAGGCAAGCCATATAACTTCGGTTCCTTAGGAATAATTCCGAAATGATTCTATCATCTCTCGCTTTATAGTTGTTTTAATTCCACGAATTTGGTCACCAAGGTTTAGCGAGTCAAATTGAGGTATCATCAGGGGTCTCAGCTTAACTATTCATTTATAATTCATATAATTATTTGTGAATGGCTCAGATTGAATAATAGGTACCGATACTTGTTGAAAATTGATTTCAAAAATAAAATGAAAGAAATTACTGTTTTCTAGATGAACACGCTTTCATCAACTTTCACGACTGAGGTACGTTTCACTCTAACTATATAAACGAATTAATGTTTATTCATTCACACAGGCTGTTAAATATTACTATTATCATTATCATTGGTTTACAGGTGAAGATTGTAGACTTAAATAGATCGATGAACCGATGAACAGTTTCACGCCTGTTCTGAAGAAACCAAGATTACGGTGAGAATCGAACCCACCAGTAATACTTAGTAAGCCGAGAGCGTATAGGGTCGCTATACAGCTCGGTCACAGAGCATCTTCAAATATTGGAAATTCATATCTCGAAAATTTATTTATGGTTTATATGTACCTACAACTGAATGCGTAAAGAGATCCAGGCAATATGAAAATAGGCTTCGGTACAATGTGATAGTTTGTATTGCATCTAGATGAAACCTGTACGTGCTAACTTACAATCCAAGCAAGCTTACATTTACCACAAGAAGAAACAACGTATAACAAGAGATTCATTTACGAAAGAATTGGAAACCAAGATTATTTATCTTCTTTACATAAAATCACAAAATACGTTAGAATAGATCTGAATGTCTCCCAATAATATTCTGAGATTTTTTCGAAATATTCTGATTTGCAGCGCATTTCACCTTTTTCTGTAATAAATTAAACATTTTTGGCGCGACGGTTGTTAAGAATTCTCGACTAGCCTGACGCCTACCTAAATGAGTAGTTGGCAACTTTATAAACGGGTGTTTCTTTTAGAGGTGAAGAACTTTAAGTGAGCATTTCTGTTGAAGATGGCGACCGATTTAACAGCTGAGAAGTGATTTATTCTCAGTTTGGTTTGGCAATTTATCATGAATAGACTCACGCCTGAACAACGCTTGCAAATAGTGCAATTTCAATTCGAAAATAATGGTTCTGTGCGGAATACGTATCGCGCACTACGTCCATTTTATCGTTTAGCGATGAAGCGCAATTCTGTTTGAATGGCTACGTCAACAAACGAAACTGCCGCATTTGGAGTGAAGATAATCCTCAAGTGTATGTCAAAACACCGTTACATCCAGAAAAACTGACTGTTTGGTGCGCTTTATGGGCTGGTGGAATCATAGCACCGTACTTCTTCAAACGTATTGGACTACATCCGAGCCAGCCGTGGCGGTCATATGCCTGTAATCATATTCAAAATGTAATTCCACAAGATTATCTTTCGAATAAAAAAAGTTCTTGTCAATCGAATGATCCATCGTTGTTTTATTGCAATTTAAAGTTCTATACCTCTAAAAAAAGCACCCTTTATATGCCAATACGGAGCATGCTGGTAGTACAGTGATCTCATGTTGAGCATTCATTTATTATGCAATAGATTTCTTTGATAGAATCGGGTTTTCGTATTAATTACTTTCCTTATTTGATTTTCAATTACATTCTGGGGGTGTGGAGTTTTTTTACAGAGGTCACATCAGAAAACTGAACTAAAGCTCGAAACAGATTTTACTAGTCTTTCACAAGTTTTTTTGTGGAAAATTTTCTCAGTATATAAAATTTATAAAATTTATGAAATCGTCTCAATTTGTTAGTCAAAGTGTTCACTTGTTGTGTCTATTTCAAGTTTTTGTCGATGATTGCTCCCAAGCATTACATTCTGTTTATAATAGTTTATATATGATATGTCGTATTCCAAACTGTCAACTTGTTATAGTTGGGTCGATTTATATCTGCTTAAGAGAACGCTGCAAAAGATGTTTAAAAAACATTCATGGAGCTTTCGAAACTGTATGGTTTCTTCTTCAGGAGTGCTACAAATTGAATCACAATCAATTGGTGAAGAAGCTTACGTCGTGAATATTACTTACGATAGTGAGATTCAAAATAAAAAGAAGTTCATTAAATTCTACTAAAATAAATTTTTCAGACCACATGACACAGCTCACATCCACTTGGCAATAATAATAGGTTATGACTGACACTGACAGTAGTTATTATGAAGCCATATTGATAGACGTGAACGTCAACGTCAACGTCAAACCTTGAACGCCCAGTAAACGTGAACTACATCATTAGTCGTGTTGTCTCACTTTATGATGTCAAAACGACCCAAACCGTTATCAACCACGTCATAAATTTACTATAAGTCGAAATTCACAAAAATACATAAAAACATAGACGTTTACAAAATGAAAAATTTTTTTTTTATAAAATGTCAAAGAATTACTGAAAGATACTCAGTCAAGAAAAATTATTGGTGAAATACACATGAAAAAGGACAACACCACGAAAATACTACAAAATACCATTTACAAAGCCACAGAAAAATATTACCACCCTTTAGGTTTTTCTACAAGATATCTATATAAAGTCTCATTTCAAAACAGACTAAGGCCAGGATGCAACATTATGCAATATCACATTAACCAATTCAGGCAACAAACATAAACATCTAAACTAAACTAACAATTGAAATATACAACTATATATATATATATATATATATATATATATATATATATATATATATATATATATATATATATATATATATATATATATATATATATATATATATATATATATATATATATATATATATATATATATATATA
Organism: Henosepilachna vigintioctopunctata; assembly: GCA_030704895.1. Lineage (NCBI taxonomy): Eukaryota > Metazoa > Arthropoda > Insecta > Coleoptera > Coccinellidae > Henosepilachna > Henosepilachna vigintioctopunctata. Next base: position 860,974 of record JARQZJ010000136.1, on the reverse strand, counting down.
TATATATATATATATATATAGTATAGTTAAGAGTTTACAGTATTTACCTGAGATTTTGCGTTGTTTGTTTATTTGTAACAGCCGTCGGCTGTTACAAATAAACAAACAACGTAAATCTCAGGTAAATACCGTAAACTCTTAACTTCATTTTCAGCCTGACAAACCTTGTTTTTAATATATATATATATATATATATATATATATATATATATATATATATATATATATATAAATTCTAATATAAGGGTTTTTTAGACCTTATGAGATATAAGTACAAACTCTTTTTTATGAAGGCAAGCTTTCGAATTTATTCAATCTCAGGGCAATCTACAAATAAAAGTATCTTACAGTTACAACCTAAATTCCAGAAATGGCAATCTACCTACATAAATCGGGTTGAGATAAGTGGCCAAATCTACATTGAACATTGAATTCTTGTATCACAATATATAGTAATTAACACAATATTTAAACGTAATCTCTTGCAGTTTATTAACGATCGTTGATTAAGATAAGTTTTAACTATTATCACCACGGTTTCAAAACAATTTTATTTCAAACGTTTAACCCTACTTCTACTTCTTTCACTTTTCTTGAAAAAAGGTTCTTATATATGAACCTATAAAATATATAGTAATATATTAAAAAATACATATATCATATATATTTTCCTTTGACAAAAAATCATTTGGCATTACTCGTTTTTTTTCCAAAGATCAGTAAAAATTCACTCTTTTTATCATTTCATATTTAATCATAAATAATAGTTTAAAGAGTCGTTCATTTCCATATTGTACATATAATTCATGTTATTGACTAAAGAGTGGTCCGGTCCTACACGTTTTCAACTTAATGGTGCTGGTGGGTCCTATTCCCACCTTCTTTGAACTACAGGGTTCTTTGACCATTCGTAAGCGTTAAACTGTAGATTCAATCGGAACTATATTGGCCTCTATTCTCCACTCTTTGAACATTCATAATAATAATAATAATAATAATAATACTCTCAGATAGGACAATACTGCTGACCACACATTTCATGGACGAAGCTGACTTGCTGGGCGATCGGATAGCCATCATGTCTGGCGGAGTATTGCAGTGTTGCGGAAGAAGCTTCTTCCTGAAAAAGAAGTACGGAACAGGTTATCACTTGATTATAGAACAGATGCCAAGCTGTAATCCGAACAATATTACCAAAGTTATCCGGACATATATTCCAGATATTGAGGTAATTTTCAGATATCCATGTTTCGCAGAACTCATTTGATTGATGTATTAAATATTCGAATATTTTCAATGAGGTTTCCTTCCATTTGTTTCTTATTTTTCATGTTATTTCTCGTCATAAAAGATAGTTGAGATTTTCACGATGTCTCTGTGACTATATTCAAATTGTGATTGATTCTGATAATAATCGGTTCAGACTTTTTAGTTGAATTACTTTTTCATGAAGAAGACATAACTTTTTTTCATTATATATTATATTTGAGTTTTATAAATTGTTTTGAATTACTGTCTTGTACAAAATGCGCACTAAACAAAATAAGTTGTTTTTCAGAGACATTTTTTTACATTCTGATAGGTATATCATATACGTCCTTAAGAAAACAATACCTCTCCTTTAACGATCGAGTAATATTATCTGATGGGACATAAATAAACTGAAAAAAATAACTAACATTTATTAATTTCAGATCAATTCAAATAGCGGCACCGAGTTGACGTATATTCTGCCGGAAAATTATTCTTCCAAGTTCCCCGATCTATTGGAGAAACTCGAGACAAGTTCGTCACAATTGGGCATTAGAAGTTTCGGTATATCGCTGACAGATCTTGAAGAAGTTTTCATGAAGTGAGAAAGCCTGCTTATCGATATATGTCTGTGACTTGAAAACGCTCATATATTATACGTATATTATATTATACGTTTTCCCGCAATCTAGAATTTGGTGAATTTATTCAGCTACGTAAGCTGTTTTCTGCACACCAAAACAGCAGAGCTAAAATGAATACCGAAAATACTAGTGTTGTCCTGGTTCGTGTCTAAGGGGCGTCGTCGGTTGGAATTTCTTCTTAACGTTTTGCTAGCACTAGTGGCGAGCTTCTTCTGAGGTCGTTTCATTTCTGATTCTGGAAGTAGACTGGCGATTCTCGTACGCAGGTTGTATTTATATCGCGACATAGGGGCCGTAGTTTGTTCCGCTTCGGTTTAGGTGGGGAACGGGGCTCGTTCTGCACTGGTTGGCACTTTGATATCCAATGGCATCACTCGTGTATGCCTTATGATATGATTCCAGATTGGATTGAGACTGAGGGTTTCCTTTCTGTTGAAATTGTTGGTATGCTTTCGGATTTCAACGACTTCCCTGATCAGCCTGTTTTGATAGCCGTTGACTGATGCCAAGAGCGTACAATCCTCAAAATGTATCTTGTGGTCCCCTTCGCTCAGTGCGTGTTCGGCTACTGCAGACTTCTCAGTTTGTCATAACCGGCAACTTGCCTTGTGTTCCTTAAGTATCGTTCCCATTGATCTTTTGGTCGTCACAATGTAGACTTTTCCGCAAGAACAAGGTATGCGATAGACTCCTGCAGCCGAAAGTGCGTCCCTCTTGTCCTTCACTGATCCTATGATCTGAAGGATCTTCTGTGTAGATTTGAAGATAGTTCTGACATCGTGTTTTCTCAAAATCCTGCCGATCCTGTCTGTGACTCTTGGAATGTAAGGAAGGTATGCCTGTGAAATCATCGATCGTTGGTCGGTTGCTTTATTTCCAGGTGTTCTATGGCCCATTGATCTCTCGATGCCTCTCCTACTGTAGCCATTTGCTTCGAACGCAGTTCTTAAGTGTTCCAGTTCTGACTGAAGGTTCTCTGGTTTACAAATTTTTCGAGCTCGTTCCGTCAAGGTTCTGATGACTCCATACTTCTGACTCTGGTGATGGTTAGATAAGGCGTGTAAGTATCTGTCCGTATGTCTAGGTTTTCTGTACACCGTATGTCCTAACTTGTTTCTTCGTTTCCTCACTAGGAAACGAGTTGAGTTCAACAAACCTTTCCTCGTCCAGGAAAGGTAGTTGTTGATCCTTTTCTTTTTCCATAGTAAACTGGATACTGGGATGTTGGCTGTTGAGGTGCTAAAGAAAGTCGTTTAGCTTGTCCATACCGGCACTCCAAACCACGAAGGTGTCATCCACATATTTGAACCATGTAGTTGGTTTGTGCTTCGACGTTTCAATGGCTCTCCTTCAAACTGTTCCATGAATAGGTTGGCTATAACTGGGCTAAGTGGACTCCCCATTGCAACTCCGTCGACCTGCTCGAAGAAGTTCCCACCCCATACGAAGTAGCTTCCAGTGAGACAAATTTCAAACACCTCGCAGATATTGGTCGGAAAGATCTTAGTTACCAGGTCCAGACTCTCCCTCAGGGGTACCTTAGTGAAGAATGAGACGAAGCCGAAACTCACAAGGAGGTCGTCAGGTCCTCAGTTGATAGCTTGAATTTTACGGACGAAATCTGCGGAGTCCTTAATATAACTGGCACCTTTTTCCACATACAGTTGGAGCAGTTATGCCGAGTGATTTGCCAAGTAGTAAGTTGGTGATCCGGGGTACTAACTATTGGTCTCACTGGAACATTTTCCTTATGAATGTTCGGTAAATCATACAGCCTCGGTGGTACAGCCTCCGCCCTTACTATGCGTTTTTTGATATCTTCTGATATCAAAGATGAAAAGACGGTTTGTGGTGCGTAGTTTAGTTTGCGTTGGGTTCTTCTTCAGGTGTTTGTGATTTGCTGGATCCAAGAGTTCCTTAATCTTTTGTTGGTATTCTACAACAGTCTTCTAAAGTGCTGTATCGTTTTCTTTGTTGGCTGGCAGTATAATGATGTACTCATCAGCATTCAAGTTCCGAAGTGCTAGTGCTTTATGTTTGGTTATATTGTTTTTTGGAGGTTCTGTCTTTCTGGGGATGTTCGCTGTCTCAATCCCTATAACTTTTGCGTCCTCGTTTGGTAACGGTTTCATAGCCGCCTCCGTACTGGAGATAATGTCTTCGATTGAAATGTGACGGGACGTGACTGCGAAATTTCCTCCTTTGGCTAGTATCGCTGTTTCATCCTCTGTTAGCACCTTCTGGGTCACATTTACCACGAGTAGTCCCTAATCAAGACTTGTTGTCCTAGGTGTTTGTTTGTTCTGGAACTTCTCGTATTTCTTGAATTGTTGCTTCTTGATGTGGTCAATTTCGTTCCTCATGTTGAAGTGTTTGATCTTTTTGCACAGGGCCAACTGTAGACTGAAAAGGTTCTCGTCCATCTTCGCAAGAGTCCTACGCGTGTGATGAATCCGTTCCTGCAGAAAGGCTTTCTCCGTCCTAACATAGATCCTGTTTTCTTGCGCTGACTGGAAATACGCATCACAAACCGTCTTTTCATGTCATCGTCTTTATCAGAATATAACAAAAAACGCATAGTAAGGACGGAGGCTGAAGCACCGAGGCTGTATGGCTTACCGAAGATCCACAAGGAAAAGGTTCCACTGAGACCGATAGTTAGTGCCCCCGGATCACCAACTCACTAAGTGGCAAAACACTTGGCATAACTGCTCCAACCGCATTAAGGACGCTTCCGTTCTTGAAATTCAAGCTATCAACTTATGATCCGACGACCTTCTTGTGAGTTTCGACGTCGTCTCACTTTTCACTAAGGTACCCCTGAGGGACTGTCTGGACCTGGTAACTAAGATCTTCTCGACCGACATCAGCAAGCTGTTTGAAATTTGTCTCACTGGAAGCTACTTAATATGGGGTAGGAACTTCTACGAGCAGGACGACGGAGTTGCAATGGGAAGTCCACTTAGTCCAGTTATAGCCAACTTTTTCATGGAACAGTCCAAGAGAGAGCCATTGAAACGTCGAAGCACAAACTAGCTACATGGTTCAGATATGTGGATGACACCTTCGTGGTTTGGAGTGCCGATATGGACAAGCTAAACGACTTTCTTCAGCACCTCAACAGCCAACATCCCATTATCCAATTCACCATGGAAACAGAAAAGGACCAACAACTATTTTTTCTGGACGTCCTAGTGAGGAAACAAGGAAACAAGTTAGGCCATAAGGTGTACAGAAAACCCACACATATGGACAGATTCCTATACGCCTTATATAACCATCACCAGAGTCAGAAATATGGAGTCATCAGAACCTTGACGGAACGAGCGCGAAGAATTTGTGAACCAGAGAACCTTCAGTCAGAACTGGAACACTTAAGAACTGCGTTCGAAGCAAATGGCTACAGTAGGAGGGACATCGAAAGATCAATGTGCGTAAGAACACCTGGACATAAAGAAACCGAGCAGCGATCGACGATTTCACAAGCATTTCCTTACATTCCAAGAGTCACAGACAGAATCGGAAGGATTTTGAGAAGACACGATGCCAGAACTATCTTCAAACCTACACAGAAGATCCATCAGATCATAGGATTAGCGAAGGACAAGAGTGACGCACTTTCGGCTGCAGTAGTCTATCGCATACCTTGTCCTTGCTGAAAAGTCTACATTGGGACGACCAAAAGATCAATGGGAACGAGACTCAAGGAACACAAGGCAAGTGGCCGATTAGGAAAAACTGAGAAGTCTGCAGTAGCCGAACATGCACTGTACGAAGGGGACCACAAGAAACATTTTGAGGATTGTACGCTCTTGGCATCAGTCAACGGCTCTCAAAACAGGCTGATCAGGGAAGCCATTGAAATCCGAAAGCATACCAAAACCCTCAGTCTCAATCCAATCTGGAATAATATCATAAGGCATACACGAGTGATGCCATTGGATATCAAGGCGCCAACCGGAGCAGAACGAGCCGCCCTCCCCACCTCAACCAAAGCGGAACAAACCACGGCCAGAAAACCTACGTCCAGAATAAGAAATGGAACTACCTCTGAAGAAGCTCGCCACTCGTGCTAGCGAAACGTTAGGAAGAAATTCCAACCGACGACGGCCCTTTGACCCGAACCAGGACAACACTATCTCAACGACTGGCCGCGAAAGATTCAACCAATTTGACCGAAATACTGCGAAATTAACCATTTGATTTGATATGATCGATGGCACAAACCTACGAGAGTTTAAACATCCACAACTCGATCAATGAGTTATATATGAGTTATCGGCAAAATAGGAGGCCCACTATGTATGAATTTCAATCAATTTGTTAACCTGGTCCATATTTCGATTATAATTATAATCTTCATCAGGACTTTATATAATAACAGATGTTAATAATCATCATGATGAAAAATTCTTACATTTTACGGCTAACTAGGTTAAATGTTTGACCAACACCATAGCCAGCAGTGTGTGTACTTAAAATATATATTTAATAGTGTTGGCGTTTACTTGATTTAAAATATATATGATATTATACAAAAATCTGGATATTAATACTAAGATAAAATAATTTTTCATAATTTTTATATCTTAGTATTAATATCCCGTTTCCTGTATAATATCATATATATTTTGAGTACACACACTGCTGCTTATGGTGTTGGTCAAACATTTAACCTAGTTAGGCGTAAGATGTAAGAATTTTTTATCATGATATTCATTAACATCTGTTAGTTTATAGAGTCCTGATGAAGATTATAATCATAATCGAAATATAGAGTAGGTTAACAAATTGGTTCAAATTCATTCATAGTGGGCTTCCTATTTTGCCGATAACTCATAATATTATTTCTGTTTGAATAAATTAGAAGGCAATACTCCTTCCAATATTGCTTTATATATATATATATATATATATATATATATATATATATATATATATATATATATATATACCGACAAGAATACCTCCGTATTATTACTATGTAATGTAAGGGATTGTTTTTAAGAAAGAAGAAGCATTGACATTTTGGTTCTTCGATACTCACAAGAAGCAAACAAGTTCAGAGCTAACCTTACTTATTCCGCCTTTGACAGACATAATTGTTTTGACTGTTGATGCTTTGTTGCTGTAAGTAATTGAGAGTTTTTTAGAAGTATATTCAGTAATGTTTGTATCCATTTTTAGTTATTGATAACATAGAAATAATTCATTTCTTTTGTTCCTTGCCATGTGGCTTATTTTATAATCTCAACTATTTGGTAAGTCTTGATCTTCAGTAATGATTTTTATAACATCGGCTCATATTGCAGAGTCCTGATGATGGTTACGATTGTTTAACCGAAACGTTGACAAAAATGAAGGTAGTACACTAAATGGCCTCTTCTTTAATCCGTTAACAATCCCTTACACTATATACATATATATATATATATATATATATATATATATATATATATATATATATATATATATATATATATATATATATATATATATATATGTAGAAATGCCTAAATTTTTATAGGGTTGGTGCTGCTGAAACCGGTAGAGGACTACCAAAGGATAAACCTGTTGATAATAAGAGCAATGGTTTGCACAGTGAGTTTCAGAATGTTCTTATTAAAATTCTCATATTCAATCTTATATTCATTACCATTTGAAAACACTTTTTCCTCTCTCCTCATTGTGTATTACTAACCTAAGTTAACTTTTGATGAAATTTCAGTTCCAATCGGCATCGGTAATTCTGTGCAGGGCACAGCTCTATATTTGAACCAATCTCTAGCCATGGCCATGAAAAAAATGCTTTCTGCGAAACGTTCCTGGGGCATGGAATTGATCAAAATAATAATACCTGTGATCTATATCGTATTGGTGGTTTCGACCGACGTACCCATGAACGAAAGTACCACGTTCAACATGAGGTCTTTCGATCTGAGTGATTACAACCATCCAGTTACAATAGTGGAAAGTCACGATCAACAGGATTATTACGTTGATTTTCTACACGGAATTAAACAAACAGCGGAGTTATCCTCAAATATTACGGAACGAATTCTTAATTTAGTAAGCAAGTTTTTTTCAATTCTAGATTTAAATTTTTATTGGAACTCAATTTACGATTGATTGCTCAATCGTACGAAATAGGTTTTTGTTAAGTTTTTTATGAAAAGGGGCAAAATAATTTCAGGAATTTCAACCATGTTTTTGGAGTAAAAATCTAAAATATTCTCCAAAGTTCGGTATATTAGGTAGAACTTCTAATGGGTACACAAATAAACGAAAACGGATATGCTTATAATGAAAGAAATTTTTTCTCCAATTATATATATATATATATATATATATATATATATATATATATATATATATATATATATATATATATATATATATATATATATATATATATATATATATATATATATATACTAGCTGACCCGGCGAACTTTGTTCCACCTAAGAGGCAATAAATGAGCAGACTTTCGATTTTATCAAAGGCAATTGTTTATTTGGATAATTAATGTAAATTAAAAATGCAAGTATTTTATTCTAATGATTGGCCATGTATTTTAGTACATGGATTCCACTGTTTAGTGAAGGATCTTGTGATAGACGCCATTTTTCGTTTTATTATCAGATGCAAGAAAAAAAACGCAAATGGTCCTCCGACCCGTGAACATGCCACATATACTCGGAATTGACCATAGGAAAACATAGATTTTTAGATTCAGACCACAAACTTTTAAGCATTGGTCGTGTGATTTGTTTAATGTCATGGCGAATGCAAGTCGGATCGGAAATTGAAGTCGTTTAAACTCAAACGGCATGTCGGCCGGGATCCTTGGAATGAGAACTTCCTCGCCTTCGAATTTTCTTTTGAGTATCGTCGTGTAAATCACATTGTTCATCAATTTCCTTATCACCAAACGCGTTCCGTTGCACAGTTTTGGTTGGTTTATGTTTTGAAGCATGATTACTACGTAGCCAACCTTTAGTCGTAAATTGGGGGGTGGTAATCTCGGCACATCCTAGGAGTTTAAAAATTCAATAGGATAGTTGGGGGCGTCATTCTTCATTTGTTAAACATTCAATTGATTTGAAAGAATGCAGTGTACCAATGATCTCGTTCTGAATTATGAAGTTGAAGTCATCTACATTTTTATTCTAAACCGCCAAAATTGCTCGCTCTCTACACCATTTCTTATTTTTGTGTTAAGTAATGATTTTTGGGAATACTTTGTTGGAGTTCGTCTTTTGATGAGACAAAGTTACAGAAATTCTAAGTACTCGACCATTACCGATAGTCAGTAATTGCTCAGAGAAATCTTCAACAGATGTATCGTTCTGCAATGCAACTCCAAAACATCTTCATTAATTATCATCAACTTCATTCCAATGCACGTTTATTTTTTTGTGCATTCGTCCCAGATGCTGATTTTTGATTCTTATAAAACTTTGGCAATTGCGGAGTGTTTTGCAATATTACATGTTAGTTCTTCAATAGTTTGAAGATTTAACGGATATTTTAATGCTGAATGAGTCATCCGTACGCCATCCTTCTAACAATGTGATGTGGCTGCTATTCCAGAAGAAGCAAACTGCAACCTCAATGTTTGATCTAGCACTAACAGTGGCTGAAACTTCTGACATGGGGAATGTCTTACCAGTTCCACCAGGAAATATAAACCACCATTTCCACCATCAATTGCGTTCATCATTGTATCATCCTCTTGTTGGTGATTCAACAGGGGTACATTCGTTTGAACTATTAAATCTAATTCATGGTGATCATATTCAAGTCAACGGAAAAGTTCCCGTTCAAATTCTTGATTAAATGCGTCATTCATTTCACGATTTGTCGCTTTCATTCCTAAACTGACTAATAAATTACCGAACATGAGGTAACACACGTCTTCGATCAATATCAAAGCCTGATAATGTATCTACTCATTCATCTGAAGGTCGGGATTTCTTTTACTGACACGAATTTGATGTGAAGCGCCTTCCGACATAATTATCCTTGCTGTGGTATATCCGTTTTGTTATACCACGTATTATGTCAAAAAGTATCCTATGTTCTTCTCCTGGTTCTAAGCTGCCCTCCGACCAATTTTCAGCCAAATCAGTTCAGCTGTTCTTGAATTATAAATGTGTAACTAACACGACTTCCTTTTATGTATAGAAGTATTAATAACAAAATTTGCGAAAATTTTCAAAGAACAGCCTCAGAAGTGTCATTGACCTAAATTTAACAATTAATTGAAAATATTTTGAAAGAATATAATGTGTTTGGTTTTCATTACAGTAATTGTTCTTTATGTGAATTTAATATTCGACTGCTTTATAATTATGTTCAATATATGTGTATTGAATGAAATTAGTAAAACTTTTGTCATTGAAGTAAAAAAAGCTAAGCTTGGATTAGCCGGGACCGAACCCGAGCCGCCCGCGTAATAGTCGTCAAGTCAAGTCAACAATCTTTATTTACAAATTATTTACAAAGGCAATACAAACACATATAAAATATATAAAGGATAATTATACTATTACACATGTTTTTATATGTTAGTCATTATATTTACAATTCCTGCTTTAAACAAAAGCTTATAATATAACTTATCTTATGGTGTAGCTCATTAGAGCCTTGCACAAATTGGTCTATTTTCGATTAATGGTTTTGTAACAAATTTACATAGTGTATTTACAGGAAAATAATCTTTGAAAAACCTGCTTGAGAGAATTGGGATATAATGTTATTAGTTTATTTTTTATTAGATGTGGAAGTTTAATCTAATATTTTGTCAAATATTGGAAGATTTTGATAGGGCAATGTGTGTCTATGTTCGGAGTCAATATTGTTAAATCTAATTCGGGTTATATTTTTTGTAATAGAATTGGCGTTTAACTGATTTTCATAAAAGTTGTTTGATATTCGATTTATATGGTCACGAATTGTAGCTACTTCCGCCAGGTCAGGAAGTTCACTAATACGAGTGTATAAATTTTTGTTAGTAATTAATCTCAACATTTTATTTTGGAAATATTGTAACGGCCTAAGGGGCCAAGGTTTAAGATGGCACCAGGCTGGTGATGCGTACGTTATGATTGGCCTGATTATGGATGTATATAACAATCTTTTATTCTTCGAGTTTAGTTTGCTCTTCTTGTTCATTAGAGAATACAGTGACCTATTTACCCCATACGCTTTGCCAAGAGAATTTGATATGTGTTTCTTGAAATTGAGTCTTTTATCTAACTCAATTCCAAGATATTTGACTGAATCTTTTGGTCTGATGATATGACTGTTTACTTTTAAGAGCGTAATAATTTTATTATTAGTCGATTTTCTACTAAAAACTATTTGTTCCGTTTTTTCTTCATTCATTTTAATTTTCCATTTTTTGTAATAATCCTGTATTTTAAGTAAATGATTACGTAACAGAAAATTAGAAGCTTGCGCATGATGTGAATGTGTGTAAACAGCCGTATCATCTGCAAAAAGGGCAATTTTGGTGTTAGGATATTCTGGAAAGTTTTGAATGAATATGTTGAACAGTGTGGGTCCCAGTACTAATCCCTGTGGTACTCCAGCTCCAATTTTTTTAAGATTGGAGAAGGATTCACCGATCTTCACTGAAAGTTCTATTTGTCAAATAAGAAAATACTAGTTTGATTATATAGTGCGGAAATTTGAGGTTTATCATTTTATACATCAGACCTTCGGCCCACACTCTATCGAATGCTTTTTCTATGTCAAGGAGGATCATAACAGTGTTCTTTTTTAAATTGAAATTTTGGATTATATCAGTAACAATTCTAGTTATTTGCTGTACAGTATTGTGTTTATCCTTGAAACCGAATTGATAAGGGTCTAGCATGTTGATTTTCTCAATTATTTTTTAACATCCAAAATTATTTTTCCTGTTAATTTACTGACCATCGACAACAGACTTATTGAACGATAATTTTTTGGAGACTTCAGATCTTTACCTGTTTTGGGTATTGGAAGAACTATAGCTTTTTTCCAACAGTTTGGCCAATGTTGAAATTTAAAAATTGCGTTAATGATATACATTAGTTGTACTTTGGCTTTTTTACTCAGGTTTTTAATAAGTTTGTTGTCGATTCCATCATAACCTGGCGCTTTGTTATTGGGGAGTTTTTTGATGAATTTTGAAAGTTCTGTTGGATTTGTAAACATGAATTTACTGTTCTTATCGTTTAGGTGATACTCATTCCCAACGAATTCGCGCACTGAATTTCTTATCTCTTTTTGGACCTCATCGTCATTTGCACCAATGTCATGAATATGCTCATACGTGTCGGATAACAATTCGGCCTTTTGTTCGTCTGTTACGTAATTAATTGTATTATGAATGAGAATGGGAATGCTGTAACGTTCTTTTCGAAGTATTTTACTCATTTTCCATAGTGTCGAGTTGATCGGACTAATTTTTTCTAATTTTTTATTCCAAGTAGTATTTCGATAATTACAGATTTGCCTACGTATTTCAGATGTTAGTGAGTTCATTCTGCGTTTGTCTGAGACGTCTTGACTATTTTGCCATTTCTTTCTGATTTTATTTCTACTTTTAATTAGATCAACTATGTCGTCCGGAATTTTGTCTGGTGAGAGTTCATATGTTATTTTATTAGTTGTTTTGTTTCTAGCATTGATGAGTGTTTTTGTGAAAATATCAACCTCGATTTCTAGTTCCTGTATTGAATTTATGTTATTATTAATATTTGTAGCATTGTCTATGAGCGACCTATATTTGTCCCAGTCGGTTTGTTTGTAATTGAAAAACGTTTTTTGTATTTTCTCTCTCGGTAATCCTCTGAGGCAGAATACAACTGGATTATGATCAGAATTCATAATGCGTAATAGTCGTGCATTCTACCACGGAACCACTGATGCTTACTACTTTGTGCTAAAAAACTATGATTTCAACCAACTCTTACAACCTTTCAGAGTGACTGACGTTTCTTGTCAAGTTACACGGGAACGCTGCCGAACGGGACAAAAAGTATCCTATGTCCGTCTCCTGGCTCTAAGCTACCTCCCCACCAATTTTCAGCCATATCGGTACAGCCGTTCTTGAGTTATCAGTGGAGTAACTGAAACGACTTTCTTTTATATATATATAGATATATATATATATATATATATATATATATATATATATATATATATATATATATATATATATATATATTTATATATATATATATATATATATATATATATTTATATATATATATATATATATATATATATATATATATATATATATATATATATATATATATATATAAGGAAATGAAATTTTTTTGTGCTTACGGCACTGAATGAAATATTTAAGAGAATGAACACTAGAACATTCATTTGAAAAATTGAAATTAATCAAGAGAATGTTATAGTAGAGCTAGATATGTGAACGTGTACGATGTGATGTCTCCATTATCCTTCAAGGGATAAATGTTAGAGAAATATTGAAATCGATGCCAATTTATATATATATATATATAATATATATTTAAAATTTATATATATATATATATATATATATATATATATATATATATATATATATATATATATATATATATATATATATATATATATATATATATATATATATATATATATATATATATATATATATATATATATATATATATATATATATATATATATATATATATATATATATATATATATATATATATATGGGTAGTTCCTCAAAAGTTGGGTAACTTAGTGTTTCAGTGTTATTTTATACAAATTTTCATTGAATAACCAGTAATAAGAATGTCTGCTATATGACATTATCATATTTTCACTGTGTCACCCACTTCTGCTGCAATCATTGATTTTTTTCTATAGAAAAAAGTCTTTTTCTATCCTCATTATCAGACCCTAGCCATGTCGCTTTCCAAAATAATGTTTTCGTTCGACTGATTTCAGTACACCTTGATGATATTTGAACTTTATTAAACTTAAACGCACTAAAAATTACATTACCTTGTTCATTAGATCTATTAAGTAAACAAAATTAAATATTTTTCATATTTATTGTAAGTCAAGTAGCGTCATCAATAATAATTATAGTCAGGCCCTTGCCACTCAGTAAATTTAAAAATACGCGGCAATCGAAATAAGCGGCCATTTCAAAATGAACGCGTTCAAAAGTGACAACGTGAAGATAGCCATTAGCGGGGGCCGTTCCGCTTTGGCGATCTTGACATTAGTGCGATCGGCGTCGATGCTGGGAAAACACGTGCTGTGCCAGTCACTCTCTCAGTCCTTAGGTGAGTTATTTTATGTAAAGTTAATTAGTGTTTTTCTCTCTTGTTTGTGTGTACATGTGATTTGTTTATTCTGATGTTGTTTTTATTTACAAGTCTCGGTATTCCTTTTTAAAAGCAAATTACGGATGATTTTGTTCTAATTCGTCAGTCCCTAGACCATCATAGGCCCTGACGAAATAGAAATAGAAGTTACATAGACGAAAATACGCCAGCATCATCTGACAAATGTCTAATGAAAATCATAAGTCAACAAAGAAAAAAGGCAACAATAACATAGTGATGGCAATTATTCACGAGTTTTATGAAGATTATCGCAATAGCCGATGTGCAGCAAGAAAGAAGGAATGTATAACTGTTATACAAGGGAATGTTACGTCCATTTTGGGTCGTCGAGAGGAATTTTACCGATCGTGACACTTGTGCTCGTGTAACCCATAAGAACGTTAACCTGAATCTGGTCGCATTGAAAAGAGTAAACATTTTAAATTTTGCGTTCCACCAAAGTGCTCTTCAAACGCTGTGCTGTGATCGCTACTATGAAAAATGTTTATCAAGAAATTGTGAAGGTTGCTCAGTTGAAAATTTACCCCATAACTAATTCGAGAACAGTCATGAAATTGGACAGCTGGAAGAGAGTGATCTACCAAAATTATCTCAACATAAAATGAATTGTGCACCAATACAATAATGAAATCTCTAAGAGTCACTGACTTGAAAAGATGCCATAATCCACATGGATTTCTCGGAAAACTACTCCACTAAATACAACCAGGAAATCCAATTGTATCATTTTGATGGATCTCGTACGCAAATTTCGCTACATACTGTGATAGTCTATACCAGGGCTTCTTAAACTGTGGGTCGCGACCCCCTGGGGGTCGCGAGACTACTGAAAGGGGGTCGCGAAGATCTGATACTTTTCAATCATTATGAATAAAATTTTAAAATTAGTATACACACTACGTACAAATATAAATACAAATAACAATCATACAAAATACTATTGTAGATTTATTTCAACTATTTTTTGAAAAAAAAAGAACAAAAAAAAGAAAATATGACGAATCATTTTTGCAGTATGGCTTCACATGCTCTTCTCACAACAATGAAGAACAACCAGTGTGCTTAATTTGCAAAGAAGTTTTGGCTGCAGAAAGCATAAAACCGTCAAAACTGCAACGACATTTGAATACTAAACATGCAACGTTATCAAAAAAGCCAATAGAATATTTTTATCGTCTTTTGCAAATATCAAATAAAGAAAAGAACACTTTGGAGAAGTATGTTACTTTGAATGATAAATATTTATTGGCATCGTATGAATTTTCGTATTTGATAGCAAAAACGAAAAAGCCTTTTACTATTGGAGAGCAACTTTTACTACCTGCAGCTATAAGAATGTCTGTTCATGGAAAACAGTATGCTGCTGAAATTAGTAAAATTCCATTATCAAATGACACTGTGTCCAAAAGAATTTCAGTAATTAGCAATGATCAATTTCAACAGCTTCTTATGAGGCTTAAAGACAGCTCAAAGTTTGCAATACAACTGGACGAGTCGACAGACATTTCAAAAATGGCACAGTTGTTACTTTTTGTAAGATATATTTATGAGGGAAGCATTCATGAAGATATACTGTTTTGTCGTCCTCTGGAAGGTCATACTCGTGGAGAAGATATATATAAAAAAGTAAATGAGTTTTTTGAAAGAGAAGGATTAAATTGGAAAAATTGTGTTGGTGTGTGCACGGATTGTGCTGCAGCAATGACCGGACAAGATCTTGGTTTTACAGAATTTGTCAAAGCTGGAAATGATCATATTACATTTACGCATTGTATGATTCACCGAGAGGCACTTGTTGTTAAAAAAATTGCACCAGAATTAAACACTGTGTTTTTTGATGCAGTCAAAATCATTAACTTTATTAAAAGTCGAGCACTTAATAGTCGATTGTTTGAAAATTTGTGCATTGATATGGATTCGGATTATACAAGTTTTTTTTATTGCTACATGCTGAAGTTAGGTGCCTATCAAGAGGTCGAAGTTTGAAACGATTATTAACTTTAAAATATGAAGTTCTTATATTTCTAACAGAGCAAAATTCTAATTTGCCCGATTATTTTCACGATAATTTATGGCTTCTCAAGCTGTGCTATTTGGCAGATATTTTTGATAAAATCAATGATATGAATTTATCAATGCAGGGAGTCTGCGTTAATATGTTTATGTAAAAAAATTAACTCGAGGCCTTTGTTAAAAAATTCTTATATGGAAGAACAGAGTGGAAAGTGGATCGCTCGAAATGTTTCCATTTACTGACGAGTATATAATTAGTAACAATATTTCAAAAAAAGATACTCCTATAACAAAAATTATAGTTAATCATTTGAAGGATATGGAAGTTTACATGCATAGGTATTTTCCCAATGATATCGATACACAACAATGGATTTGCAATCCATTTTCAATTGAAATGAAAGAAATTAATTTTTTGAATTTAAAAGCACAAGAAGAATTTGCCGAATTAACAAGCGATACTACCTTGCGACTCAGATTTGTGCCTGTGCATGAATTTTGGATAGATATCAAATCAGAATATCCCATTCTATCGGAAATGGCAATGAACAAATTACTGCCATTTTGTACAACATATTTATGTGAATTAGCCTTTTCCACATTAACTTACATAAAATCAAAATACCGTTCAACTTTAATAAACGTTGAAAATTTATTACGATCTGCAATAACTCAAATTGAGCCTAGATTTAATTAATTGTGTAAAAATAAACAATCACATCCGTCACATTAATATTGTTTGACGTTAATAATATGTTTTTATTAAAAAAATTGTTACAAAAGTTTATTTTTTCTATTGAATATATATATATATATATATATATATATATATATATATATATATATATATATATATATATATATATATATATAGTTTTATGTCATTCTATTTATTGTGTTTTATTACGACCGATATCCCGTCAACGTTTCCAATTATATATATGTGAAATGAATGGGTACGTATTCTTTAATCCTTATTTTATTTACATTGTAAAATAGTGCGATATTACATCTACATCTACGGTTAATATATATTTCATTATAAGGAGGAGGGGGTCGTTTAAAATTTCCTAAGCTTGAAGGGGGTCGCTATATAAAAAAGTTTATGAAGCCCTGGTCTATACGAATGACAAGACAACTTCGCATTGCACTGTCTCTTCAAATTTAGCTCATGGTGCTGGAGCTATTTGGTCTCATTTGAAACCAGTACTCATAACTTTGCCGTCAACTATAGAAAACCTGCATTTTTTGAGTGATCCAAACCAATATAGGAATAAGACAATGTTTTATATCTTAGGATGTGGGATTGAAGAGTTCTATCCGCTCGCTGTTAAGTACATACATGGAATTTAATACATGGAATTTTCTCGAAGCAAGCCATGGCACAGGAGCGCCAGATAGAGTTGGAGCCACATGTAAACGTAGCGCAGATCAACATATAGCACATAAAGGAGGCATATCAAATTTACACGACTTTGTTGGCGTACTTCGTGAAAAATGTCCAGGAATAAAGATATCTATTATGGAGGATGCTGATATTGGGAGGGTAAATAAAATTATGAAGAAGAATGAGGAAAAGCAGAAAGTTTTTAAGCTCTTTGTATACCAAGTGAGGGGTAATATTCTCATCCCGAATAAAGTTGAAATGAAATCACTGAGTTGTTTCTGTGATGATGACGCCTGTGACCATTGTAAATTAGGGATTTTACAATACCAGACCAATGTCAATAGCCTTCAAGTATCTGCCGTATTCTCTGATTCCAAAGATGTTATATACCTTTAGATACTAAAAGTATTTTAATACATGCACTGTACTTACTGAAAAAATTTTGATTTATGATATAAAAACACGTATAACAAAATTTGGACGAATTTTACCCAACTTTTGTGGAATTACCCATATATATATATATATATATATATATATATATATATATATATATATATATATATATATATATATATATATATATATATATATATATATATATATATATATATATATATATATATATATATATATATATATATATATATATATATATATATATATATATATATATATATATATATATATATATATATATTTATCGGCAACCACGAGTATCGGGACATTTTTTATCTGCAACCATAACTTTCGGGACATTTGGCACGTTTGAGGTCTGACCCCAAACATTTCCTGATCGCCAACCATGACTTTGGGTACACACTTATATTAAGACATTTTTCTGAAGGTTGGGGACATTCGTTCCAACTTTGGGGACATTTTGAAATAGAATAAGAACATGATCATTCGACAGAAGAACCTACAGAAATATGTGTTATTAACCGAATAACTGAAAATATTGCAAACATGCACAAATAATACGAGAAAAATCGTCATTTTTAACGGTATTGAACATTTCAAATCTTCAATCCCTAATTCAATTCGCACAGTTTTGAGTCCAAATCTCATTTGATCTGAATAACTGTTTGAAATGAAAATTCCAAATAACAGTACGATATCGTTTAGTTATATTGATGACTCCGACTCAGGTATTAAAACCTTCATTTGATGTCATGCGACAACTTGTGAATTGAAATTGTCAGAAAAATTAGAATGTTGCCATTTTGAGACATGGAGCATTCATATCGCCTGAAGATGTACATACCAGGTTTACGTTGCGTTTGATATGAAATATTTGTAGATAATTTGGTTTTCGAATAATGATAGTATAATAATAAATAAAAAAACATTGATATACTATAATAATTACTTCACGTAAATCAACTCCTCTTGAAGATTTCTACCTGTGGGATTACGGCTACGGGTCTGATTACTGTCAATCTGATATATGATATCTGTGATAAGTGGAAGTCCACCTATGAGTACTAGTGGAAATTTTAACACTAAAACTGGGGAATAATACTGGCTTTTATTAGCGAAGTTATTAACGTTACAAAATCAATATATGGATAAAAAATACATGGATCGAGTAGGTGACTATTATACTCTAATTATATTGATTCCCAAATAATATTACAGAAGTTGAATTCTATTCAAGAATTGCATAGACATAAACTTTAGATGGAATAGATAGAAAATTTATTGGTAGAAAAGACGAACCAAATGCGTTCTTGGCCTTTGTGTCAAAATAAAAGGGTATTATGTACAACACATAGGTTACACTTCCGGTAGAGGGTACCATGAATAATCGAAAGCATAAATCAATTGAAAGTGACTAAGATTACAATACTGGTCAATATTTTCACTGAATATTGCTTTTCTCTCATTTTTTCTATAAATAGATCAATTTGGTGAAATATGAAATGAAAAGATTTTTATAAACTTTCATACATGCCAGATGTTTTTTCTGTGTCTTGATTTAATAGAACTGAAAAACTTCAATAGGCTAGAGGTATTTTTTATTTCATATGATCTTAATGAATGTTGAAATCAAGTCTGCAATAACAGTACTATATGAATAATTTGGTAACATGTACTATTATATACTCAATACTCAAAAATGGCATTCTTAAACGTGCTACTAATTTCAGAATTTGAACAAATATTTGGATGACTTTTTCTCTGCTAAGATCTCTATTATCTATAGAAAATTAGGTTTTTTAAGGTTTTCGTATTGAAATATATGTTTTGTCTGTATTCAATATTTTTAAAGTGCATGTATTAAATTATCATAGATATGTACGAGGTAAGCGAATTATTTCGTGGAATAAATTTTCAAAAATGTTAGCGTCTCGATAGACAAGTCTTTTAGAACGAATGGTTCATAATCCATAGTCACGTACTTGCTGTTCCCAAAAAAACAACGAATAATTTTCCGAAATGATGATTGAAGATCGAGATACTGGTCGAAATATTAGTTACAAAAGTAATATGATAAGAATGAAATAAAACGATATAACATAAACTATGTACTTATGCATTGATAAAACACTTTGATTCACTAATCATTATTCACTCATTCATGAATCTTAATTTTAATTTTTGTCCAATTTGTATTTTTCTGCCGAAAGTGTGACAAAAAACTCTCAAACCCCTATGTTGAACTGTTACAAATCGTGAAATATGAGATGTAGTCTACAGGGCTGTACCTAAGAAAGCTGGCGCTAGACTTAATAAACAATGTCTAAATAGTTTAGAATGGGGCAAATGAAATTCGCTGCTACGAAACCTACAGATGAAAATGGTATTTGAAACCATTTTTTTGTTCTGGTTTTGTATTTTAGTAAAATATATGTTTTCAATCCAAACTAAAATCTGTATCAATCAAAAATATATACATTCTTCTTATCACACAACGTTATTTTAAACATTCAAAAACCTATAACATTCAATGTTCCCATTTTATTATTTCAGTCATTTGTGACTTAAACAATTCATTTTATTAGAATTCTTATATTTAACGTGCAGACTCATTGCTGTGTCAGTTCGGCACTGCTTTCTGAAATTATGTCTATATACTCGTAAATCTTTCACTGCAAGCAAGGAATTTCGGGTATCAGGTAGTTGGGGCCACATCTGTTTCAACAGATTGTACGTTCGTACTTTCGTATTTTCAACAAATCGTGTTTGCAAAAGTTGTCAGATAATTTCAAAATATGTAATATGTTTCCAATTTCGAATTAATAATAAATGAATAAATAAACAAATGAATTTTATACATTTCATACGCTCATCTATATGAGCGAAAAATTCAATTGATATTTTTCATTTAGCTTCACTTAAGAAGTGCAACGCAATAGAACTTCAGTTTCCTGAATAAGGTTTTCAATTGCAATTTACAGAGGTTTGCAAATTATTGAATCGTATTCAAGAAAAAGCAATTCTCTGTTGTATACATTATATTGTTAATTATCCATCCAATCAAATGCGTGTGAAACGAATAATCTAGCGAACATAATCTGGAATACAATTCCACAACATTTTTGAAAAATATTCAATCATTAATTATTGAATGTATTGTAGGACATTCATAGCATAACTCTGATTTTGGAAATCATTTTTAAGTGTAATGTGTATGTTTGTCGATTATGCCGAATATCATTTACGGATGACAGAAAATTTTGTGACTTTCGTGATATTTTCATTTGAAAATACTATCTCGATTATGAAATAACGGACAAATTGGTAATAGAAATACATGATCATGAAAAACCGGATCAGTAGAGAAACTAACACTTCAGTTCATGAATTCCATAAATTGAACACTTCGAATGATAAAATCGAGATTAAAACTGATTTAACAATATTGTCGACAAAAAATTCGCCAACAAATGATTTCTCGAATTGTTGTTTGAATTAGGACATACTTCCTGAAATATTGTTGGCTAATTAGTAGTATTCATTATAAAATATATAAATAGTATACAATAATATTATAAAACTACAAAGGTTTAACAAATCAATCTTCCGAATACATATTTTGTTTCAAATGTATCAAAAAAATTTCAAAACCCCATACCGGAATTTGCTCAAAAAGTTTTAGAACTCTAACCTAGACAATGTATTAATGCAGATATGAAACTTTTTTTCTGAGTTTCTATCTAAGAACAGATATTTTCCCTTCTCTAGACTCTCGATATGAAGACCGAACTCCATTGATCTCCTACAGTTTTAAAAAATTTTAGAAAGTGTGAAATGAGTTGTCAATTACAATTCCGAACCTTGGATATATGTGTACTTAATATGTGAAAATGTATATAAATATGTATTAAATGTGTACTCGAAAATGTACATTTAGTTCATAAGGGCCTAAATGGGTTTCGCTTCCACAAAACGTACATATGAAAATTGTATTTACCAATAATTCTTTGTTTCTGAGGTCTATATTTCTGAAGTCAATACTGATGAGGTTAATAATTTACATAACATTGAAAATTGTGAGATAATTCTGAGAAATACATTCCAGGTGGTTGAATATTCGTCTACCTAGTAGTGAAACATGCTGAAATATTAATTGAATGAAAACACTTCTTGATAATTGTATCGAAATGCCACCACATTTGCAAAGGTTAAACTTTACAAATTGAATCAATTTAATTTTTGGAACTCAGCTAACAGCCCTCACAACATCGGCCAAAATTATCATACCTTCATGAAACTGTAATAATTTGTTACATTCAATTCATGATAAAATCTTTTTCAATATTTCAAAAATGTTTCAATGCGTACTAGTTACTCCCAAACTTGGAATAAACTTTTAATGTTTGGCTCTGAAAAGAAAATTTCTCTCATGGTTAACGAAATCGTGTAACTTGCGAAGTAGAATGAACTCGAATCTACAGTCATTCTGTGGCTTTGTTCTAAAAGGGCCTAAGTCAAAATAGTTGAGATATTTGAGATTTTTGAGAATGACTTAGAATAGATCTTTCTTATATTAAGATTCCCATTATTATTTTTTGTATTTTTTTATTAATAGTATGAAGAAACATTATTTTATCATATGAATTTTTTTCAACTTGTTTTAACTTGAGAAAAATTGACATCAACTCTTATTATTATAACCAAGCCACAGAATTTAAAATATAATATAGAAGTGATATAAAACAATTGCATATATTTGTACCGCCCGATTTTTACAATCAGTGACTTTCAATGTTTTGCACCTATAACCATCAATGTTTTACCATTCTTGTCATATTGAATTTTACCATCTATTTTATTGTCAATTTTTAAACTTAACTTGCACCCCATTTGTAGTTGTATTTCGGCGCTGGCTCAACAAATCATAAATCTTTCACTTGAAGGGATTTCAGTATTCAGGTACTTGGGACATCTGTTTTGTCAGATTCTTTACTCGTATGCACCAAGAACAACTTTTTCACGAGTAATTTATTAGATTAGCGAATAATTCAGTTTATATTTCCATTATGTTTCACTTAATAAATTCGACACGATAGATCTTTACTAAATTGATTAGGCTGAAAATTATTCAATCATATTTAGGAAATAATACTTCGCAATTGTATACAATTGTTTGTACAATTATAATTTATTACTGCCTAATTGAATGAATGTGAAACGAAGATTAATCCAGCGAACACAATCTGGAATCAATACAATTTCCCAAAACACTTGAAATAAATTTGATAATTTTTATATATTATAAGACATTCATAGGAGAACTCTGATTTCGGAAATTTTTTTTGTGTTTTATTCGCATGTTCGTCGATTATACCGAAATATTCATTGTGTACTAATAACAATAAATCTTTGTGCCGTGAACTATAAAATACCAAATATAGTTAGCTTAGCATAAATATATTTAGCATATTTTTGATATTTAAAAACTTTTAACTCGATTATGAAAGAACGAGACAAATTGATCAATGAAATCAATGAAAAACCTGATCTGTAGAGAGAACTAACACAGTAGATGGTAATGACAAAATCAAGATATCAATGGATTGAAAAATATCTTGTGATAAAAACAGCAAGATTGTTTCTACCTATTGAAATATACCAATAGAAGAATTTTTCAGACAATAAAAGTGAAACAAGTGGACAAGAAGTATAAAAATCGTAACCATTTTCAACATTTTCTCTAATGAAGAATTAATATCCGATATTAAAAATTAAAGTCCAAGCAATATTATTAATATTGCTGAAATATATAATTGTGAAAAGTGTAGTTTTCACAATTAAAGTCAGGCGTTAGATGTGGCTGATTTACACAAATTTTTATTAAATCTACAAAGAGTCATCGTAAGAAATTTTTTCATTATTAATGATTTCTCAAGCAACAACTACAATAATATAAATTTTTAAATCAGACCGTGCGCCTTTTTTACAAGTAGAAAGCTAGCAACCACTGATTCTCCGTAAACGATTATAATACTCATTCATACTGGTATTAGTCTGGTTCCATTTTTTCATAGAAATAGATTATTCTTCATACATTTTACTCATAAGTTCTTCATTTATATTTATCCTATTCAGTGATAACTATTGATCTCAAAATTTGTGCCTACATTGTCCACTGTACACTGCATTTGTCCAGTCTGCATTCCAATGAAATCCAATTTTCTCTTTTATTATAATAAACTTTCTTAGGTCTCTACAGATAGGTATCTTTACAGATGTTATAAAAAATTGAACCTTTCAAAGCAATTGGAAGCTTAATAACAGATTTTCAATCATGAATACTTTTCATATGATTTCACTCTAACTGATATCACCAACATTTATGTAATATATTTAACTAAAAATTCAATAGCATAATATATAATGGAAACTTTGTCATTATTGAAGAATAAAACTTTTTCACTTATTGATGCTCTTCTTATATACCCACATGTAGCAAAGATCAATAAATTTCAAAATACCACTCATTCAATTTCATTCAACTTGACCTGATTATGTATAAATATTCTTTCTAAATGTATATGAGTGCATAAGCTCTGAAATGCGCCCATGAGACTTAATGTTGATTAACTGAGCCGAAATTATTTATTTAAATGAACTGAATTCATTTATCAAAGTATCTAATAGTAGTTTATATAGAAAAAAATAAAAAATTTCTACAATCTGCAATAAAAATCATTTCTTAGGTATCAGATCATAATTGATGTCCTATTTTGATATTTACTATGTATCTCTGAATATCATTATGGTCTGTAATACTATTCAACGTTTGAATACGCATGTATATATTCTCAGAGAACCACATGCGGTATAAAGATATACCACCATGCAGATATCTTTGGAGACAGTATAAACTCAAAAATACGTATCTACAACTATGACTTTCAGGACAGTATATAATATACTCGGTATATCATATACTGTTCCCAAACTTGCAGTTGCCGATAAATATATATATATATATATATATATATATATATATATATATATATATATATATATATATATATATATATATATATATATATATATATATAAATATATATGTAATATAACAACGAAACGTCAACAAAAATAAACTTAAGTAAAAGAAGAAACTTACGTTGAAAACCTACACATTTTTTTTTTTTTTTTTTTTATATAACAGCCGTTTACATATGTTTCAAGGTAATTAAGTAAAAGAAGAAACTTACGTTGAAAACCTACACATTTTTTTTTTTTTTTTTTTATAAAGTACCGTTTAAACATATGTAAACCTTGAAACATATGTAAACGGCTATATAAAAAAAAAAAAAAATGTGTAGGTTTTCAACGTAAGTTTCTTCTTTTACTTAATTTTAGTTTGCCTGCATTAAATATAATTCTTAGAATAATTATTTTATTGTTAAAAATAAACTTTTTTATATCAAAAAAGCCTGTTATTGCTGAAAACATTCAAAATAATATATATATATATATATATATATATATATATATATATATATATATATATATATATATATATATATATATATATATATATATATATATATATATATATATATATATACCTAAGAAGTAAGAAGTTATATTTAGAATAAACTACAACACAGTTAACATTTCATCTATTAATTTCATTCAAATAATGAGCTTAAAAAAATAGTAGTGATTTCATAATTTGAATAGAAGAATTGTACTCGTCCAAATTATTCTCATTTAACAAATGATATTTCAAATATAAGTATCAATCAACTTGCTTCAAATCGTCATTCTCAATCGTTCTGGGCCGTGTTCTTGATCGCATTTTCTAAATCATTCGCAGAAAGTTGTTGGTGAAACAGATGAATACTATCTGGAATATTTGGATATATTTGAAATAGTTTACTCAAAATTCTCATGATGCTGCTAATAATAATAATAATATAATATGATAATAATAATAATACATGAAGATAATATCTTAGGTGGTAATTGGTACAGCCGACTTCTTAACAGATATTT
Organism: Henosepilachna vigintioctopunctata; assembly: GCA_030704895.1. Taxonomy (NCBI): domain Eukaryota; kingdom Metazoa; phylum Arthropoda; class Insecta; order Coleoptera; family Coccinellidae; genus Henosepilachna; species Henosepilachna vigintioctopunctata. The sequence continues at coordinate 834,838 of JARQZJ010000136.1, read as the reverse complement.
TAAGATAACTGTAACAAAGGAAATCGACAAATTCTTCTTCTCCTTTTTTTTAAGCCTTCTACAATCTGGAGGGGCCGAGTGGGCTAGGTACAAAGGCTTTTGAGCCCAAGTGAGCCCAAGTCGATTCATCAGAGAGGTCATTGAGACCTCTGTCACCTGAGGTCTTGGATTTCGAATACCAGGCTCGTATAATAGTTGTTTGACAAAGTTAGAACAGATAGGATGTTTTAGAGAGTATGTATAATTGCACATTATCACAAATAGTTTAAGAATGTAAGGAGATACGAATACGTGTTACCACTTCGACGCTCAACGTCAGAATATCTTAATACGTTGAATGCATAACTATGAACATGACACCGAACATGAAAGCTGAATCCACAGAACAATGGACAACTTGAAATCACCTAGACTAGCAGCAATTTCCGTGTTAGCATCACACATGCATGAATATTATTGTAGAAATATGTGAATACTACTATATCTAAGTGGAAAGAAACCTCGTCGATTCTTGAAAAATTAACGGTCATAAATTGACGAAGCTAGTACGTCATTTATCGATCGAATGACGTATTACTATTATCATTATTAAGACCTTCGATCATTAATAATGAGCTGACTGCTCGAAAGATGTCGACTCAACGTTGTAATATTATTTTATTATTCAATATATTTGTGAAACAACCTAGAATTTGATTCAAATTTTTATTTAATAATGTTTCACCAAGAGGTAAGCGAGAATTATATTTCAGTTAATAAGAACTGGTGTTCTCACTAGTTGAACTGAATCAATTTTGTAGACTAATAAATTCTACTATTTTAAGAGATATCAATCGAAATATGAGAAAGCTTAGAGCTTGTATTATCCAATAACACCAAACTATGCACAAGCAGTATGAACTCAAAATTTTAATCCAGAATTGTAACTTATCGAACAGATCATATCAATATATTATACACATATATGTTCCAGGCTTTTGTATGTTACATTTTTTGGGCTTCATCATCTCCATGCAAGAGAGTGTTCTGCTGCAATTCCCAAAACGAGCTTTTGTACGATAGTTATTAGATCCCTTAATATATTAACACTTACTTCTTCGTATATATTGAAAGTAGACATTTTCTGGAGTCAAGACAATATTTATCATCAACATTATGAAACAAGAAATAGGAATAATCTTGTTAGGCAAAATTTTGAATTATGAGATAAGTTGTGCGACTATGTCTGGAACTATACAATAGAATAAGTACCAAGAACGAACTCTTAATACCCATTTTTGAATATAGATCGAGTAATTTTTTAGTCGATGAATGTCATCATAGTCTCAATGAGAATTTGTTATAATGATTCTTCTCGTGAGCTTTCAATGCTAGAAATTGCTGTGATGTGATATTGAGAAACACATGCTGGGCCTCCGAATGCATATTCTCATTGACCTGCTCTATAATATATTGTATATTCGACAGAAATGAAAGCATTCATCTACTTATATTTCTATAATGAGATTTCCATAAAAAAATAGATGTGAATTTTTATATGTATCCAAGAATTGCATATTCATTGATATAAACTTTAAGTACTATTTCATCTTCGGATGCTAAGATTACAATATTATCTTATTATCTGCGGATGAAACAGTAATTTCGAGCCTTGGATTTATTGTGTATGACATATTCAGAAAATGTTATTGTCTTCCATTTCAACATTAATACTGGTTTTCCTCAAGTAACATCTTCATTAATCATTGATATGTAATTTACATATAATTCAGATTAACAGTTCTTTCTCTTTTCCAGACAATTGCCTCGCCATCATCTGTAAAATACAATTACATAGTGGGAGCTTCTTTCAGAAATAACACGGCATACGCATGGTTTAATAACGAACCCTACCATTCTGTTCCCCTCTCCGTAGAGTTACTGTTACAATCTAAATATAAGTCAATTTTAGGCAGCGACTACAACATCGATTTCGTTAACTATCCTCTACCGAAGAACACTACTAGAACTGTGAGTTGAAAAGCGCTATAATAAATAAAGGAATCCTTATATTTTCATGTAATCTATCATAATATGAAAATATTAGGATAAACAACAATATATCATCTAATATAGACATATTCGTGTAATCAAACTGAAATCAACTGAAATATTATAGAGCACGAAGAGTAGAAGAACTAATACATCAATTGAATTATATATAACTGAAATTGTAACGGGTGATGTTTTAAGAGTTTAGTTTTTCAGGTTGGCGGCACTGCTTGGTAATGGCATCCAAACGTCACCTGTCAAAGTGAAAATTTTTTAGTATATTCTGCCATTTCATCATGGAAAGACTCAAAAACCGCCAAGGATTGCAAATTGTTGAAATTTACTATCAAAATTTGTGCTCTGTGAAAAATGTGTATCGTTTGTCACGACCATATTATGGGCGTCATAATCGACCTGGTGAATCAACAATTGGTGCTACAATTCGAACCAAATTTCGCACCAAGTTTACTTTTTTTGACATTAAACCATTGCCTCGCATGCGTACAGTACGTACTGAAGAGAATATTGCAGCTGTAGCGTACAGTGTTAATGAGGATCGTGAAATGTCAATTCGTCGCCGTTCTCAGCAATTGGGCATGCGTTACTCAACCACATAGAAAATTTTACGTGTCGATTTGGATTTGAAAGCCTATAAAATTCAACTTCTGCAAGAATTGAAGCCGAATGACCTACCACAACGTCTAATTTTTGGTGAATGGGCTTTTGAACCGCTTCAATAAAATCCTGTTTTATAGAAAAATTGTGTTCAGCGATGAGGCTCATTTTTGGCTTAACTGATATGTAAATAAACAAAACTGTCGCATCTGGAGTGATAAACAGCCTCATGCCATACAAGAATTACCGATGCATCCCGAAAAAACGTCACTTTGGTGTGTTTTATGGTCTGGTGGCATCATGGGTTCATTTTTCTTCGAAGACGACCGTGGAGGAAACGTAACCGTCAACGGCGAACGATATCGAGCCATGATACGCAACTTTTTTTTGCCCCAGATGGCCGAGTTAAACTTGGTTGACATGTGGTTTCATCACGACGGTGCGACATACCACACAGCTCGTGAAACAATGGACATGTTGAAGGATGAATTTGGTGAGCAGCTTATCTATCGAAATGGCTCTGTGAATTGGCCGCCAAGATCATGGGATTTGTTCCTCTAGATTATTTCTTGTGGGGTTATGTACAGTCATTAGTGTATGTAGACAAGCCGAACACGATTGAAGGCTTACAGGATAACATAACACGCGCAATTTGTGGGATACATGCCGAAATTCTCGAAAAGGTGACGCATAGTTGGACCTTTCGAGTGGACCATTTGATACGGAGTCGAAGACAACATTTACATGGAGTTATCTTTAAAATGTTATCAATTCCAATGGAAAAATTGAATATATAATGCAAATTGTGTGTTTTATTCGATTTGAAAAAACTACGCTTGAAAAATCACCCATTAGTATCAAATGATGCAATGAACGAAGACACGAGTGAATATTCTTTTACTCTTAACTCCATTTGCAATGGATTAACTCATTAACGTTCGTTATTTTTTGTGTCAACAGGTCAGAATAACCGAGTCATTTGTGTTTGGATTCTCGACTACGCTGACACTATCGGTTGCTCTAGCCTTCGTCGGTACTTTCTACATACTTTTCAACATCAAAGAGAGGATGTCGCAAGCTAAACATCTGCAGTTTGTTTCCGGCGTGAATGTATTCGTTTTCCGTTTCGTGTCTTTCTTTTGTGATCTTGTGACATTCGTCTTGCCTTGCTTGGCGATTTTAATCACATTCGCAATATTAAAACCTTACGGAATGACAAATGCCGAGGAACTGTGTAAGTATTACCGCCAACCCTGAAAATGGCAAAAAATTTCAATTTCATTCTATGCATTGATATGAACTGTGAACTTATTATTATATTATTATTACAATCAACTAGCTGACCAGACGAACTTTGTTCTGCCTTGATGGCAATAAATGAGCAGACTTTTGATTTTATGAAAGTTAATTTTTCATTTGGATAATCTAAATTAAAAAAGCAAGTATTTTTATTGATTCTTTATTTTAGTGTACGGGTTTCACTCTTTAGCACCTTGTGATAGACGACATTTTTCGTTTTATTATTAGGTGCAGGAACAAATAATGCAGATGGTCTTCCGAGCCGTGAACATGCCACATATAATTGACCATGGGAGAAACATGAGTTTTCTAGATTCAGACCACAAACTTTGGAGGATTGGCCTTGAGAGATGTTTATGGTCATGGCGAATGTAAGACGGATCGGAAATTGAAGTCGTTTAAGCTCCAACGGCATGTCGGTTGGGATCATCGGGATCCTTGGAATGAGAACTTCCTCACCTTCGAATTTTCCTTTGAGTATAGTCGCTCAAATCACATTGTTCATCAATTTTCTTGCCACCAAACTCGTTCCGTTGCACAGTTTTGGTTGATTTATGTTTCGAAGCATGATTACTACGGAGCCAACCGTTAGTCGTAAATTGTGCAATGGTAAGCCCGGCACATCCAAGAAGTTTAAAAAATCAATTGAATAGTTAGTGGCTTCATCTTCATTTATTGCAAAGTCAGTTGATTTGAAAGAATGCAGTGTACCAGTAATCTCATTCTGAATTTTGAAGTTTAAGTCATCTACTTTTTCATTCTTAGCTTCCAAAATTGCTTGCTCTCTCAACCATCCACTATTTTCGTGATTAGTAATGATGTTTGGGAATACTTTGTTGATGAGTTCGTCTTTTGATGAAACCAACTTGCAGAAATTCTGAGGAAATGAAATCAATCCGCTCGATTTGTCGACAGGTACTCGACCATTACTGATAGTCAGTAATTGCTCAGAGAAATCTTCAGCAGATATATCGTTCAGCAAAGAAACTCTCATGTTTGTTGTCAGCTGAAGTTTCTACTTATAGCGACAGAGATTCGATGATTTGAGGCAAGCGTTTATTTCGTCTGCAGTAGTAGATCTTGGAATTACTGGCGGAAACAGTGTTTGTATATATATATATATATATATATATATATATATATATATATATATATATATATATATATATATATATATATATATATATATATATATATATATATATATATATATATATATATATATATATATATATATATATATATATATATATATATATATATATATATATATATATATATATATATATATATATATAAGAAAATGAACACTAGAAAATTCATTTGAAAAATTCAAATTAAACAAGAAAATGTTATAGTAGAGCAAGATATGTGAATTATTTATTTTTTGTATTGATTATTCAAATATTTTCAGTGCCATAAGCACAAAAAAATTTTCATTTCCTCATATATATATAAAGAAATGAAAATTTTATATATATATATATATATATATATATATATATATATATATATATATATATATATAGAAAGCACCATATAATGTTTCGTTCTACAGTGAACTGATCAGTTGTTTCACATATAGTGCAAAATTGGACGTCTGTTCCGATCCTTAATAAAATTCTTATGATTCAAAAATGAAGTTATCAACTATTGAATATATGTTTAGAAGTGTTGGATACTGTTGATTCATCATTATATTGTCGGACTTCCATTGATTACACTGGGGAACAGTAATTTTGTTGTCTTAGATCTGTTACTTGTTTTCGACTAAACTTTGGTCTCTGAATTCAAAAATGTTATCAATTTTTCTCTAGCGCGTCAAGTTTTCTAACTACAGTATACTCTCTCTTTACCCTAAAAGTCATACTAAATGGGCGTACAGAGGATTAGAGAGGGTACAGAACATAGAAGATTTTATTCCTACAAAGGTTATTGTAATATTAAAAGTTGAATTGTGTTTATACAAAAAATGAAATAAGATACTAGGGTAACCATTTTCGCTTATATCTTTTCCTAGAATGTTCAATCTGGGGACATTCTAGCTTGATGCTCCAACAGTAGTCAGCCATTATACTGACATCCTATTCCCTTGATACTTTGCCTCCATGCCCTTCCAATCTTGGTGGAATCGCTCACCCTGTTCATCACTAACATTGCCAAGATTTTCTCGAAAGTTAACAGGATGTCTATGTAAGAAAAAGGTTAGTTTTTGAAAAACTGGCACTGGAATTTAAACTAAAGGACAATCTACTTTATTTTTGTATTTTTTATATATCCTGCCGGTTGTACTATACAAGAGTTACAACCATTGGAGTGATCTTTGGGTACTCGCCAAATCATTGATATACCAAACGGAAGTTCACACGTGTTCCTGTTTGTTTCTTTCTATTCTTAAACACTCCACACACTGCTTGCAGACTTTGTGAGGGGCCCATGTTTTATCTTGGTCACCAATTTTCATCTCAAAATAAGCAAAAAAGGCTTACCTGACAAAAGTACTGATGTTCGCCCACTTACTGGGAATTGTGAAACAAAACGAATCGGGACTGTTTGAGCACTTACGATGCGAACTACCAGCAGCAGATATAAACAAATTTTTTAGTTTATATATAAATAAGAATGAAATACTGTCAATCTTGTGAAAATACAAAATCTTGCACTATTCGTCGGAAACCGGCTTCACTATTTCAGAGCGACCAGTACTCCTGTTTACAACAGTGTCTCATGTGTAATAGACCCAATTAGTGTAGACAGTACGAATTTAAACCTATTGCGCCGCGTCAAAACTGTAGAAGAAAAACTTCTACAGTTTTACAGATTAAAGTTTTAGAATCAGCACGTCAATTTACAAATAAAACAGCCTAAAAATCGGAGTTAACAGAAATTATGTTACAAATTGTTCCCTAGTGTAATAGATTTAATTTTAAATTCTGAAACAAACTATGAAAATAATGTGAAAATTAATGATTAAACTCAAAAAAGATTAATAATAAATGAATGTCCTGAGAGCTGAAACATAAATATGAATTAAACGAAATAAAATAAAATAAATGAAAGTGGTAAGAAATAATTCTTACCACCGATGAACAGACGGATGGTTGAAAATAGAAGTCTAATTCAGACGACGTTTCGGTTAGAAAATCACTCCTGATCAAAATCAGTCTTAGCGGATCACGTCTGGACAAAACACTATAATATTCGATTGGACGAATTGTTCTCGATTGTTCATCGAGAACAGTTTTTATTACTTATTTCTTTGTATTTCTTCCATACAAGGTAATGAATAAGGCCCTTTTATTTCATTGTATCATGAGAAGCAGTTAGAAATATTTCCCAAATATCAATCGAAACTCAAAATCTACATTTCTAATGTTCACACGAGCAGAGATTGAGATAAGATTATTAAACTTGATTTATAATCAGTCCGGCACACAATATGCAAAATAAATATTTTAATTTTTAATTTTTGGGCATTCTGCAAGAGAACTCTTGTGATTACCTTTCTTGTTGAAAGGAATAGAAAGATGTCAAAATAATTTTTCAGTAGTTAGGTATTCATATCTAGGCATCCATTTTTGTATCTACTTGGATGTCTTTTGTCGAACAAGTTGGTATACATATAACAAAATACCTTTTTTCAGCTATTCTTGGGTTGTTACTCTTCAGTTTCGGAGTTGCTCTGATGCCTTGGATGTATCTTTTCTCCTTCTTCTTCAGCATTCCGTCCACCGGCTTTTCAAGAATGTTTTTTCTGAGCTTCATCACAGGTGAATGTACTTTATGAAATTATTTCTTATGAGTAAGGTGAATAATTAAAAAAAAACGGCGAAGAAAAAAAAACTGTATGAATAAAATTGAGATGCCAAATTATTAACATCATATAATATTCAAGTACCGAATGTTAGAAGCTTCATAAAAATATTACCCATCATTCGCATGATAATTTAAAAGTTTTGTATTCCCCCAGGATTTCCCTGCGTAATGATAATCCAAGTTCTGACAACTATTGAGTGGAGGTACGCATCTCAAACAGGTTGGATACTTAGGATTTTTCCTCACTACAATATCGTAGAGGCCGTGAGAGTTATCGTGAACTCTTACTTCTGCACCTTTATGATGGAAGATTGCGTAAAACATCTAAGTAAAGAACAATGCGAGAATCAGCTTTGCCAATATGACTGTTGTGGTAAGTTAAACTTTCTGTTAGTTTTATATTAAAATTCAGACAAGTTTGTCAGTAAAAAATAAAGAAGTCTCTTGAAAAGAGTGAAGACTATATTATCACATCAGTTCGTTGCATATTCGATCTTGAAATTGAGGGAAAAAAGGAGTTGTATGGAATGTATTTACTTCGTGAAGAAGAATAAACACAGAACATCGGTTGTGAATATCTTCGTTTGTGTAGAACTTATTCGAAACCCATTTGTACCATTCGAATTTCGTTTTGATCAACAATTTATATATTTTCGCTCTGTAAATTATTGGAATTTCGATCTTCATCCTTTCCGTTTGACCTTTCTTATGATCTTTCAATAAGTTATTATGCCCTTTCTTTCATACCATTTTTATTATACAAAAATAATTTACCAAACTTCCAACATCTTAGCAAGAAAATGAGACTGTCAAAATACACAGAAGTGATAAATTGAAGTATTTGGGTATAACGCTTGATTTCCATTTGCGGTGGGATGAGGACATTAATGATTTTACTGGCACACTGAGGTTATTACTCCATAAATTCAAATACTTCAGGAAAATTCTATCCGAGCGTTATCTCAGGGTTATTTACTTTGCACTTATTCAAAGTAAAATTTAATAATTTAATGTAATACTGCATTCTCGCATGGGGTGTCACTACAAAAAATCATTTGCGAAAGTTGGACTATTGTGCAGAAGAACATACTCAGGATTATCTATTATATAAAAATGAATGGCAAAATGTATTGGTAAGCGCATAACTCAACAACTCCTGGACCAATTTTGCCAATTCTTTTTTTAAAATGTTCGTTGAAGTCCAAGGATGGTTTGATATTCGAATAATTGCCGGCAAAACCCTAAAAACAGCCCATTTCTTTTTCCCATACAAACGTTTTCTAACTAAAGTGTATAGTCAACGGCTTGACCGATTTCACTATTTTTTTTGTTGTGTTTGTTATTGTCAGGGAAAAAATTTGAAAAACTGCTTATAAAATTAGAATATTTAAGAATACTGAATTAATAATATAAGTAAGAAATGATTAGAAATTCTCAAAAAGAGGATGTAAAAAACTGAGTATCTTATCACACATTTGGGTTGGTTGCCTGCTATCACGACCAATATTGAAACTTCAATTTTATATGAAATTTTGGTAAGTTTAAATAGACTAACATACACGTTACTAACATAGCACGTGATATATTTGATTATAGAGAAGAATACAGAGTTTGTTTCAAATTAAAGTTGAAGTTTCGTTTTTAAAACTGATAGCTATCTATATGTAAAAATTTAAGTCACAGAACTCGCCATACAGCAAGTCAAAGTGACTACCAAGGTAAAGCTCGGAAGAATGAAGTTGAACGGAATCGATAAAATCGAAATTAAGAGTTTGCGTTCAACTCCTATCGACCTGCATTCAATTAAAACGTTGAAATAGATTACAGTTCACAGCAAGTCGTTGCTATTGGACAAATAAACGTTGAGTGTCAATATTGCAAGGCAAAGTTTAATTGTTATTTATAAGAAAATACTATCAATGATGGGACAAAATATTGCGCGGAGAGTCAGTTCAAATAGACGCTTTTGGTACAACCACCAGAGCCACTATATTCATTCGTTTCCGTAAATGTACTAGATTCGGAATATTTTTCCACTTATATTCAAATATCTTGTATATTAATGATAAGATATATGGGACAAGTACTTGATACGCAATTAGGATTTCAGATATATGGGACAAGTACTTGATACGCATGCCGTTCAACTGAAGAACGGACAGGTTCATAACTTTCAATACTTCAAACGTGTTAATATAGGAATTTATTAACAATTCTAGCATTGCAACTATTGCAGTTTCTTGGTTTCTCTGGTCAAATGAAAATGATTTTCTAGTTTACTCCAAGAAACCTGTAGGAGGTTTATGCAATGCAATGTTATTATCAGTGATGATATCATCTGTACCAAAAGACGATATTCATCACTCTCGGGGACGTATATACTGACATATTGGTACAACATATCAGTATATACGTCCCCGAGATATATCACAGTACATCTCCTTCGATAATAAGTGCAATGACTCGCATTGAACTCAACTGGAAAATAAATTTTATATCAATAATAATACACAAAAATCTTTCTAGTTCATAATATTTAAATGTGTTTTGAATAAGTAGTAGTCCATAAAACAGATTTGTTTCAGGTCTTTCCGTTTTTGGTCATCTTAAAAACAACATCATCATGTTATATGTGGTAGGCGTTGTGTGCTTCATCTTTGTCTTTCTCATCGACTTCAAAATTATCACCAATATAATTTACGTAATGTTCAGGAGAGTTCGGAGTCCTCCGAAACCGCTAGAAAACGTAGATTCGGATGTAATGGCTGAAAACGTATACGTCCACACTCACTCAGTGCAAGAGATGCAGTCGCAATTCGCTGTTATCCTTAAAGATTTGACCAAGCATTACCGCCGAGTAACTGCAGTGAACGGTCTTAATCTCACTGTTAAAAAGTCAGAGTGTTTCGGTTTGTTAGGTGTCAATGGCGCCGGGAAAACTACTACGTTTAGGATGATGACAGGAGACGAGATGATCAGTTTTGGAGAAGGTTGGATGAACGGTTACAGCATCAAAAGTGAGATGAAGAAAGTGAGTTTGATAAAGTGTATTTAACACCAGAGTTAAGTTCAGTAATTGAGTTTTCAGGTGTCCAGCTGACGGTTATACTACGTCATATATTGGTTTCAATATGTCGGAATTGACGTCGTCTTAGACGTCCCACTGACCATGCAGTGACGTGGAAATATCACAACCTCAGTTGAACTGAATACTTCAGTGTGAACTGAACAAAATACGTTATGAAATCACTCTGAAACTACGTCAATAAATAGAGATAAATAGACCTCATTCATTGACGTTTTCTAGATTTCTTCTGATAGTTAAAACTTCAATAAGATATAAGTGTTAAAACTACTGAATTTATTGTAAATACATCTAGTTGCGCCCATTACGGCATTATAACATGACAAAGTAATAATGCTTGGGCTACCAGATATACGAACAGTCTGAACACTGATGTATCTGGATTAAACTGTAATATTTGTTCCGAAATTGTGATGATGAAAATGTGCATTCAATCATTTACCTCAATAGGTTCATCGTTTTATTGGTTACTGCCCTCAATTCGACGCATTGCTCGACAACCTGACAGCTAGGGAGACCTTAAAAATGTTCAGTTTGATCAGAGGTGTACCGAAGGATGAATGTAACTTTACTGCGGAGAAAATGTCAAGAGACTTTGATTTCACCGAGCATTTGGATAAGGAAGTCAGACAGTTGAGTGGCGGCAACAAGAGAAAGCTAAGTACGGCTATAGCGTTAGTGGGAGACGCGCCCATCATCTTTTTGGACGAACCCACAACCGGTAAGTGTTTATAAACAATGAAACGGAAGGGAAATTGAAGTAAAAAAATTTCATTATGTATGTATTATGATACTGTAATTGTTGTTTTGTGGATCGAAGGGATTAATTTAATTATTGGAGAAAGCGTTTATTCCGATATACATTGAGAACAAAAATACATTACTTGTTATTAATACAATACGACCTCAACTTAGGTTAGGTTGGACACACATATCAAAAAATATATAATGTCCATAGATTAACCATAGATAAATTAATAACATTAACACCCCCTCTCAATTCAAGGATTTTGACATCCTAAAGGGTTAACAAACTTATTGAATTGCTCTTTTGGCAAAGCCATCGTGAAATTGTCGGCTTCTGGGTTTTCTGAACATAAATATTTAAAAATAACTCGTTTCTTAAAAATAATATTTCTTATAAAATAATAACGAATATCTACATGTTTCATTCTCTTTACAGAGTTATCTACCCTAAGGATCGTTATACAATTTCGATTATCTATAAAAATATTGGTTCATAATCATCAAAATTGAAATTTAGATCAATCAATAATTTTTGCAACCATATACATTCGGTAATACAAATGCTTAAGGATATTAATTCAGATTCTATGCAGGATAAAACAACACATGTTTGTTTTCGAGAACACCAATTAATCAAATTGTCATGAACTTTTATAATAAATCCTGATGTACTCTTGCGATCAACAGTATCATTTCCCAAATCTGCATCGCAAATTGAAAGTTTTGATTGTAAATGTTCTTTGAAAGTTAATTTCATCTACTCTGTACTCTTCACATAACGTAGAATTCTTTTTCAATGAACCCAATTTTATTCAGTAGGGTTTATTGAAATCTGCTCAAATAATTTATGCTGAAACACATATCTGCTCTAGTAACAGTTAAATACGTCAAGCATCCTACAATTCTGTAAATGGTATTGTTTCCAATACCCTTTCCTTCTTTTCCTTCTTTTGATTTCAAGTTCACTTCCATGGAAGTTGACTGAGTTTTACAATCTTGCATATTGAATTTTTGGAAGAACTTTCTAATATATTGTAGTTGTCTTAAAGTTATTATTTGTTCTTTATTATTCCTAGTTAATTCTATCCCTAGAAAATATTTAACATCTCCTAAGTCTTTCATTTCAAATTCCTTTCTCCATTTACATTTTACATTTTAGATCTTGAATTTCTCGTTCATTATTGCTAATAACTAGTCAACATAAACTAATATGAAAATAACAATATTATCAGTAAAATTAGTAAACAAACATCTATCAGTTTCACTAATTTTGAAGTTTAACTTTCTCATTAATGTATATAAACGTTGATACCATTCCTTGGAAGATTGCTTTAAACCATAAATTGATTTCTTGAGTTCACAAGGTTTGTTTTCAACTATAAAACCAGGTAGATGGTTTATGTATGATGGTAGATGGCATTAAAAAAAGCAGACTTAAAATCTAAATTATGTACTGAATACTTTTTCTCATTTGAAATAGATAAAACAGTCCTAAATGTTAATTTTGAGACAGGTGAATAGATCTCATCAAAATTCCAACCTTTCTGCTGAAAACAGCCCCTAGCCACCAATCTAGCTTTATATTCATCGAGTTTACCTTCATGGTCCCTCTTGATTGTGAATACCCACTCGGAAGAATTATCCCTCTCTCCTTCAGGTAAATCCACCAAAGTCCAGGTTTAATTCCTTTTTAGAGCGTCCAATTCTTCCATTGCTGCTATTGCATTCTATTGTCTCCGGTAAATTATTTTCCACATAAGCTTCAGCATTAAGAGCATGCCAAATACGATTCATCTTCTTTTAAGTTAGAACCTTCAATTCCATTGTCGTTTCCAACTATATAGTCTTTGTGCCAAGCTGGTGGTTTCCTTTGACGTTTCACACTTATTGGATTTTTTTCGCGAGCATCTTCGGTATCATACGCATTTGCTTTTATTTCATCTTCTGTGGTATTTCCATTTTCCTCTTCAACATCTAAATAATTTTCGTCAGATGACTCTTCATGATTTATATTCTTTGTAATTGTTTCATCGAAGTAGGCATTTCCTTCCAAAATGATGTTACCAGTTTTAGGATAATAATGTCGATATCCATTATATATTTATTACACTTTTTATCGAATTCAATTCTCTTATGTTTTGGAATATGACAATATGCAGTGCCACCAAATACTCTAAGCTTCTTTATGTTCGGTTTTGTACCATACCAGATTTCTGCTCGAGTTATGTTCTTCTCGGAATGTCCAGATTTATTTTGTATCCTAGTCATCAAATATGCAGACGTCCTAATGAACTCTACCCAAAGTGTTTTTGGTGAACCACTTTCGATGATTAGAGCTCTAGCTTTTTCCACTATTGATATGTTGAATGTTTCACTCACATCATTTTGCTGGGGGTTGTAAGCGCCTGTGAATTCCATTTTTATTTCATATTCTTGACAAAGTTCTTCAAATTCATTCGATGAGAATTCTCCACCATCTGATCTTAAACGTGAATTTTTTCTTCGGAAATGTGTTTCTACCATTGCCTCGAATATCTTGAAGTACTTGATCACTTCACCTTTTGATTTCATAGGATAGATAATGACAAAATGACTAAAATCTTCAATGAATGTAACGAAGTATTTGTAGCCTTCAATAGTTGAGGGGGTTACTGGCCTACAAACGTCTGTATGTATTAATTCTAGTGGCCTTCTAGATCTAGGTTTTATAAGGACGACGACACATTTAAGCTTGTGTACATACTTCACAAAACGGAATGTCGTCTCTGTTTAATTTCGGTCCGCCTTCCAAAACATTATTTTTGAACATCTGTATTAAAGTATTATTATTTGCATAACTAAACCTCCTATGCCAAATAAGAATTTTCATCATTTCAAAGAAGATTCATCATTTGAAGTAACCACATTCGCAAAATTTTCTATTATAGCTACCTCAAATTGACAAAGTTTGCTCTTGTGAATAATTTTCAAATATAATTTCTTTCCTCTATGAACATGAGCTTCAAAGTTTTGAAAAATGCCTTTCAAATCTTCTTCTTCTAATTTTTGCACATAAATAAAATTGCATTTGAGATTTTTAACATACAATACATAACAAACTCTCATACTTTGATTTTCAACAAGCATTTGTATGTCACCTCTAATGGTAGCGTTTGTCCATTTTTAGTAACCGCAATTTCTATTGGTTTTGATAAAGTTTGATATTCACAAAAATAATTCATGCTTTTTACCATAAGGTCAGAAGCTCCAGAATCTAAAACCCAGCATATTTCTCCATTGTAGGATTCTTGGATATTTGAATTTTCATTCACCATAAAACAAATATCCTTTCCTTCATTATTGCACAGGTTTGCAGAATGCACTTTAGATGATCTTCTTGAAGTACTTCCATTATCTTGCTTTTGAAAATTTGATTTCTTGGGCTTGTACTTACATTCAGAACGTTTATGCCCTACTTTATAACAGTTATAAGCATTTGAATTGAAATTGACCTTTTTTGTTTGGTTTTGAATAAAAAGCAGTAGGTATCACTAGTTGTATTTGTACTAGCTTTGTTCCCGTCATTCATGAACATTTTATGTTTTCTCTAATTGAATGCATCAATCAGTCTAGATTTAAAATATTCTCTTTGTTGTTTTGTTTGGTATACCGTTTCCACCGCTGCTACTATGGCTTCATAAGATTTAGGAAGACTTAATGAAAGATGACAAACAGCATCTAGCTCTTCTATATTTTCTGCTGCTTCTTCTAATTCCTTAATACTTCTATCGAAGTTCAACAGGTTCATATTCATATTTTCATTTTCTTTGTTTCTAATCATTACTAATTTTTTTCCAATAAATAACTAATTTGATTAATGAGATTGAATTCTCGCTTAACTCTTGGTGAAACATAATTGAATATTAAAATAAATTGAACTCTTGGCTTAATGTTTCACGATTTATTTGACAATATGTATAGTCAACATGTTTCGAAGGTTAGCTCGAAAGCGTCAGTCTTGAAAATGAGCTAACGCTCGAAACATGTTGACTATACATATTGTCAAATAAATCGTGAAACATTAAGCCAAGAGTTTAATTTATTTCAATAACTGATTTGATATACTTGATCGTTCAAACAGCGATTTTAAAGTATAATTTTAAAATATTTCTTTAGATTCCGTTTTACTTTTAATGTATTCTAGTTCCGAATCAGGTATGTGATTAATAAATATGGCTTTACATTTCTTCTGCTGCTTTTCCATCAACTAATTCTTTCAGATCTGGTTCTATGAATTGCTTCAGTTCATATTGATCCGATAATGATTACCTGCGTTATTTCCAGCTTACAAAATTGTTTCCTGCGAATAAGCACAATTTCAATTTAATTTCTTTCATGTTCCCAACGTGGTTCGACGATTTTCTTCTGAATTCAGAAAATTTATGTTTGCACAACTAATCCTCTTGATTTTGAGTGCTCTGGGCCCATAATCTGTTGTTATATTGAGAACAAAAATACATTACTTGTTATAAATACGATACGAACTTAACTTAGGTTAAGTTGGACACACACATAAAAAAAATAGAATGTCCATAGGTTAACCATACATAAAATACTAACAATAACAGTAATAAATATTATATATTTATATATTATCAGAATAATTCTGAAGCCTTCGTACTGAAATAGGTGTGCTTTCTATTCTGAAGAGGTATGAGGTATTTAGGCACATCATTTGAAGTATAGACTATTCCTCTAGGATATTGAACAGTCGGTATAAAATAATATGGAAACGCTAAGGCTCCTGTTTTCCACAAAGTCCCGATAATTTCTTTCGGATTTCTGTTTCACTCTGGCTTTGGCACTGTGAATTACCTCGAATTCTGAGAAGCTAAGGTAGCATTATCAATTCCAGCAACCACTTATGCATTTTTTTGAGTTTTCACTCTGGTAATTGATATTGAATAATTCTAGTTTAAAGAAAAAGTTGATTGCTATGGTTTGTAATGTGTAATTTCGATTTATCTGATGGATCTGATATATTGCATGATTTCATGTATACCTCTCGAATGATTAGCCTCGATTATCACGTATATACAATTAATTGAAATTAGAATTTGCTGTTGACATAAAACATCGTTACGTCAGTACTTGGAGTTAGGCACTGTTCACTCAACAGTCGAAGACACTCTTCAACAATTTTTCGAAAAAGATATATTTATTTCGGAAGAATTAACAAAATTTTGTCTCTTTGAAAATTATTTTTTGAGATGAAATATATTTCAGGAATGGATCCTGCCACAAAGCGGCACTTGTGGAACAACCTAACCAGAATACGAGAGAGTGGAAAGTCTATAATTCTCACTTCGCACAGCATGGAGGAATGCGAGGCTTTATGCACCCGAGTTGCCATCATGGTGAACGGCAACTTTCAGTGTCTCGGATCGACACAACACCTAAAGAGCAAGTTTGCCGAGGGTTATTCGGTCACGCTGAAGGTCAGAAAGCCAGAGAATAGCGCCGGCCTAGAGCATGCGGACACTACAAACATCGAGGAGTTTATGACGCAACATTTTCCCAACGGCGACCTCAGAGAGAAACACCAGGAGTTGATGACATACTTTATCAGAGATGAAAGTGTGACGTGGTCAAAATTGTTCGCGATAATGGAGATGGCCAAGAACCTATTAGACATCGAGGATTATTCAGTTGGACAGGCCAGTTTGGAGCAGGTGAGTGAAGGATAATTCCTCAATTTGAAATGATTATAGAGAAGTTATTCATTTTGCTGCAAGAGGTTATCGGGGGATATTTCAATTTCAGGAAAAAAATAATTGTCCTGCTCAAAAAGAAGTAACTATATGAGCAGGCGTACACTATTCCGTCTAATAAGCATTAGAAGAACATGCTGCACCGTGTACCTACCGAGTGCAGACAGGTATCATTGACACCCTATTATTAATATTATTTACGTTATCTCACTTCACCAGTACGTTCATTTACTTCTTTGACATTCACTTTTGAGAATTGTAATTATTTCAAACATTCCGATTTTTCAGAATTTCGCGTTCTATTTATTTTCCATATCATATTATCTCAGTCAATTTATCTACACACCATGGGCGTAACCTTAGGTTACTGCGAGGGGTGACGGAGCCCCGAACCATGACGTCAACTTGGCGTCTCTTATTGTCCATTTTATCAAGAATATTTTTTTCTTCAAATGACTTTTAAAATACGATTGCTTCGATCCAATTACCTAAACAGCATTCGTGTTCAATGATTATTACTTAATCATTTTTTCATATATGAAACTGAAATGTATGTTAAGCTCAAATACACGGTAATATGACGTCACATATTTGTTTCAACATGCCAGAAGTGAATTGAGACGTCTCACTGGCCATGCAGTGACGTCGAAATGTCACAGAAACGTCATTTTCAACTGTTCGAGAGACGTTATCAAATTACGTTAAAAACACGTAAGTAGAGAAAAAGAGACGTCATAAAGACTTTCTTTACATGCCTTTATTGTAGGGATTCCATGATTAAATGAAACAATTTTCATTATACATTTACTAAAAAAAATAATATCTCAGTTTCAATAATATGACAGATCTAGCAACTTATTGTATCCCTTTTTTATCAATCGTAATTGGGGCAAACTATGATGGCATTTTCTATGCCATGCGCAAAAGTTGTTGGTTAAGTCAGATGAATACTATCTCCAATATTACCATATATAGTTAACACAATTTACTTAGAACTCTTTTGATACGGTATTATTCCAAAAATGACGAGAATAATTACTTAGCTTACAATATTTGAAAAAGCATGAGCTTATTTATACATTAATGGACATTGCTAGTATATTTGTGATGAATGAATAAAGAAGTAACTAATTATGATGCTGTTCTGTGTTCACAAATATTTTAAATGAATTGCATATCAAAATTACCTATTAAATTTCTTCAAGTTTTTTCTCCAATCTTTTCTCATACAAATTGAACAAAGAAGCAACAAAACCTCACAATAAGTATTCAAAAACTCAATTCAGTCTGTTGGTTAAATTTCCTCCACCAAGTGCCGACACAAGCCGACAAGTGCCGAAGTGTTCTAAAATCAAAAAAAATTTTGCTTTTAAAACAAATATTTCATATTGGCTTTTGACTTACCAACAAAGTCAATTTTTCATTGTCATGTCTATAAGTCGAAAATATTAAGTTTTTTGCTGTTTCAACAGTTCAACAGAAAGATCAGTTAGAATACCCAGAGAAGTCCTTTTGTTCTATTTGTACGTTTGTATTATTTTTGAGTTTTATTCTCTAATTTAAATCAGTAATAGAATCACTCTGTCTTGAAAAGCTGAACAAATTTTCGAATTCGAGCAAACACTATGTTTTGAAAAGCAAATAACATTAAATAAAGTTCTACCATTATGATGTAAGAAGTTATACCTGTTGTTTCACTCTCCAAGAATGTAAGGCATGAATAATTTGCATTTTTGAGGAAGAATTCTTACGGCAACATGTATCTATTTTTGCATCAAAACTGTAGATTAACTACAACGTGTGTTTCTATTTTGACAGGATTATAATATTGAACTCTTATCTAAAAAATCTCCGCGCTGTTCGTTCGGAGAGATCTTTCGGTGTCGACTGTTGACGTTTCTCGATTTTCGGAAGAAATGTCATTTGAATGTTGTGCTGTGAAGTTGCCTTTCAATGGTGGGTCTGCTTGTGTTTTGAGTATATATCGATCACCCGGAGATGTGAACTCTCGAGTTTTTTTGTTGAAACTAGATCTACTTTTGGATCATGTACGTGAATATGACTATTCATTTCTTTGCGGTGATTTGAATATAGATTATCTTGTTGACACTATGCAGAAGAAGCTGCTTGTAGACCTATTGATTGGATACAACTTAACTCTGAGTTCTTTAGAACCAACTAGAGTTGTCACTAATAAAAATAATGTAACAACGTCAACAAAAGTTGACTATATTTTGACTAATTTTGATGCTCGTTATGTTAGAACAAATGTTTATGAGGCGGGTTTTAATGACCATAGAGTTTTTACAATAACTTGTGAACATTATAGTAAATATAATAAATCGAATAATGTTAGAAAATACAGAGACTTATCGCATGATAATATAAGTTATTTCTCTAAATTAGTGAACGAGACCGACTTTGGTGAGGTTTATCACCATAAAAATGTTGATATTGCTTTTAAGGCATTTTTTAATTTAATTTTTTATAGTTTTGACAAGTGCTGTCCTAATTTAAGTTCATATGGTTCTAGTGATTGCAGACCACCGGGTTGGATTTCACCTGATATAAGAAAAGCCAGCCGGGATCTGAAAAATTTATATTGGTTTTGTTAATGTTTGAACACTGTAGAATCTCGGCATACTTACCGAGTGGCTAAAATAAGTTATAAGGATATGCTCGCTGGTGCTAGGAAGTATTACAACGAAACCCTAATCCGCAATTCTAACAATAGAATGAAAACTGTTTGGAATATTGTTAATCGTGATCTTGGCAGGTGTACTATTCATCGCCCAAGGAAGCTTGTTGTAGAAGGTAGAGTGCACACAGTTTCCAAAAATGTAGCAAATCTTTTTGGTGTATATTTTGCCAACGTGACAGAGGAACTACTTCAGGATCACTTTGGTATCAGTAGATCAACGTCCTGTACCGTTTCCGGGATGAATATTCGATCGTTTTTCTTCCAGCCTGTTACTTCATATGAGGTCATCTCTACGGTGGCTGCCTTGAAGAATAAACCTAATGCGGGTCTTGATGGCATATCGATTAAGCTGATAAAATCTATAATTGCTAGCATCGCTGAACTTTTCACACATTTAATTAATCTCTCCATTAGTGCTGGGAAGTTTCCGACTTCATTAAAAACAGCAATGATCGTACCCATTCTCAAAAAGAGTAATCCGGAAGACATGGTCAATTACAGGCCAATATCGATTTTGAGTGTCTTTTCTAAAATCTTCGAAAAGATTGTGTATAACAGACTGTGTGTCTTTTTGTCAAAGTTCAATATTCTCTCTGAAAGTCAGCATGGTTTCCGTTTGGGTAAATCTACCCAGTCCGCTGCCAGTAGTCTGGTTGAGTTTGTTTGCACAAATCTGGATGAGGGAAAGTATGTAATGGGCATTTTCTTCGATTTATCCCGCGCTTTTGATACTATTGACTTCGGTTTCGTAAGGTGCAAACTCTATAACTTGGGATTCAAGGGTGTAATTTTGGAGTGAATATGCGATTATCTTGCTGACAGGCGGATGACAGTCAGTGTTGATGGCGTCTTCTCTGAAATACATAATTTGTCTTCTGGTGTTCCTCAGGGCTCCGTTCTGGGACCATTAATTTTTTTGCTTTTTGTCAACGACTTACCTCAGCACATTAATGCTGAATTGTTGACTCTGTTTGCTGACGACACCTCAATAATTGCACAGCGCTTACTCATGACGAGCTTATTATCAAGACAGGGGAAATAATAAAATGTTTCAATAACTGGTGCAGCAAAGTAACTAACCTCCTAGTTAGTAATGCTTCCAAAACGCAGTATGTGCATTTTTCCTTTCGGAATAATATGGCCAATATGCGGTTCATTTATAGTGGAACAGGTTATACTTCTGCCAATTGTGTTAAGTTCTTAGGAATTTATGTTGACCAGAACCTGCGCTGGTCTGACCATGTTGATTATGTGAGTAAAATACTCAACAAATCGAGATATGCCTTGTCACGCATAAGGGATTCCATGCCACTCGAATCTTTGTTAACTGTGTATTATAGTTATGTTTATTGTCATATGTCTTATAATGTTATCCTCTGGGGGAACTCTACTGATAGTTTTAGAATTTTTTTATGTCAAAAAAGAATTATCCGTACTGTGTTGAATTTACCTTTTAGGGAATCTTGTAGGCAACATTTTATTAGACATAAAATTTTGACTTTCCCATGTATTTATATTTTAAACTGTATTTTGTACATTAAGGACATCAATTCATTTAAAACTCATAGTGCGGTTCATAGTTACCCAACGAGAAATAACGACTTACTGGCTCTCCCTAAACACAAAACTGCTAAATTTCAACAGGGTCATATATATCAGGGAATTAAATTATACAATCATTTACCTGCGACACTCCGTCATCTTGACCTGATATCACTAAAAAAATGCCTCAAAAAATTGTTATTATCTAAGGGTTATTATGGCGTTGAGGAGTTTATGATGGATGATACATTGCTATAACTTGTGTGGCCTGTAATTATTTTATTTTATAGCCATTTATCTGTATTTTGTATTTTATACTAATTTTATATTTTATGTATGTTTGTATTTTGTATTTTTTAGTATTTTTATATTTTATGTATTTTGTTGTATTTACAATTTTCTTGATTCGACTTATCCTATACATTTGTCAAATGTCTTGAAGGATTAATAAATATTATTATTATTATTATTATGAACTTACTTGTACACTATAACAAATTTTGGTATACTAACAGAATCTTGAAAATATATATTTTCATTGATAAACATTCACCTAGATGCCAGGTAGTTATCTTACATTTTTTTCGTCTTAATACGATGATATTGAGTCTTCATGGTTTGAATTTGACTCTTCTGAAAAAAGATTTCGCACTATTCAAAGTGGTGTTGCGTTGGCATCTGGTTTTTATCACTGTGCATTCTCATATTAGGTCTTGGAAGTTTGATGCCACATTCTATGTACACCCTGATTCTCAACAGATATTTCAAGATAAACACATAAACACAACTCGTTCATCTAAATACGTTCAAAGCAAAACTTCGACAGACACAAAACAAGAAAGCTGAATTCACAGAAAAATTGGCAACTTCTAATCATGACCATACTAGAATTTTAGTGTTATCCATTCACTCATGGATAAATATTATTACTGAGATTTGTGAAAACTAATTTTATTTGGGTGAAAAAAAAAATTATAGTGTCTTCAGAAATCAACGGTCATAAATCGACGAAAATAGTACTTTGCGCTGACGTCATCCTATGAACGTCAATTATGTGACGTTAAAAATACGTCATTCAACGATTGAATGACGTCGCTTAGCAAAATTGGCCAAAAATTGACTCTAAGGAGACGTCACGTTACGTCAGCTTGCTACCTGGGTACGGACATTATTAGGAGCTTTGCGGTTTATAGATACTGAAATTGATGGGAATAGAAATAAAGTAAGCAATGGGAATAGAAATCAGAGAAGCGCTTTGAAAAAAAAACCACAACGAGAAGAAACCTATCAAAGAAGCTCATAAATTCGATAGCTTCTTCAATGAAAATAATGTCGGACTTGTCCGAAGTTTGTTAGGTTCAACTACTATTTGGAAATTATCACCCATATATGATGAATTATTGGACGAGTTGGGGAGGCGCAAACTGTCATATGGCACACTCACCTCCAATTTCAACTTCTTAGTTAAGTTAGGTACAATGTCTGAGGTAGAAGTCAGGAGAAATGCCATAATCCTTCGAAACATATACCCGTCAGATCTCGCAAGAGATCTACAAAAGACTTCTACAACACTTCCTAGCAAACAATTCAAATGAAATGAGTCTAAGGCAACTTATTTATAACAAATAAGCCCTTAACAGAAGCGTTCTCATATGCAGAGATTAAATTTTCATTACTATTTTTCTCTGCACTGGAGTGACTAATTGCAGCTAAACGTTCGTTTTCTGTATCGAAAATGAGAAAAAAATATCAACATTTCAGCAAATGCCGAAAATCCAAAACAGCCCAGCTGTTCTGAATATAAAAGCTGATTTGACAAAATTCATAAATTATAACATCGTCATTGACGATTTGTACAACCATTTTGGACATGGAAAAATAATGTTATTAAATGGGTTTCTCATTTATTTTTTTTTTCAAACAAAGGAATTCATCAACAATGAATGGGGATGCAAAGCTAACTGGCCTTGAATCCCAAATCTGTCAATACGCATCTGCTGCACTGGTCTATCGCCTTTATTATTTCGCTCTAGCTCCTTCACTTGTCAAATTTGACTAATCACTTCGTGAGAATTCGGGACACATCTAAGTGCAATATCTAGCAGTGAGAAAATTGACGCACTTGGACTCATGTCAAAACGTGAGTCAACTTAATTCCCTGAATTTGCTTTAGTTAGGTGAAAATATGAAGCGATTTATGGTTGAGGGTTGAAGCAGTTACCTGATATGAAGAAATAATCTATTCTTCAGATGAAGTCCATAATAAATATCAATCGATTGGGACGATTCTTGATGAAAATCTAAATATATAATTTGAATAAAAGTAGTTTTTTGATTTTCACAATCATTATAGTGAAAATCAGAAAACTACTTATTTTATTTGAATTATCCATCATTATTAATTCAGTAATTGTGTATCGTCAGAATTTCAACCACCATTGTATACATTTCATTACTCCTAGTAGTATTTAAAATAATTAAATTATATTTCTCTTCCAGGTTTTTCTCACTTTCACGAAAAAGCAACAGGTGGAATAATGAATATCAAGAAAATGCTACCATCAAGGTCTTACATACACAAATTTTTTCTCTGAAACGCACGAAGAAACAACACGTACTTTGTTGCTGGTTTTCTGATAAGAGCAAATCACTGTCTTTTCACTCTGTGTTTTAACAAATTTCAAGACTAAAAATTTATTCTATTAAAGTATTTTTGTAAATGTAGCTTTTGTGTGTGAGATGTATAAATGAAGGTTTGACATAAAAAGATTTGATTGATTGATACACACATTAATCAAAGTTGACGTGATTTGTGATAATACCTAAAATATTAAGAAAAAATGATAAACAAAATATACCTAAAAAATTTTATGTTATTTGTCGACTAATTTGTATGAACTTGAGGAACTTAAAAGTTCCCCAGATTTTTTTCTCAACCGATACATCAATCACATAAATAATTATTGTTGGTACTAACATTGTTATACATTTTGTAATATATATTGATGAAAACTTCATGTGTTTTTCTCCACTATTTCATTTCGAAGACATTATCGAAAACCAGAAAATTTTTTGAGTCATGAAGGTATACAACTGATAGCACCGCTTTTTTTTCTGAAGCATGATTTGCGGACTGTTTTGAAACCTGCTAAAATTGCCGATATCTAGAAAAACCGTATAACAGTTTCTGTACATCACCAATGTAGCATAACATTGTAGACCTCTGAACTATAGTGGCATTATCATCAAACTGTAGCCAAGATGTGGCTTATTTCAAAACGAAAAAAAATGCCTCAACTGTGGTGCACAGATTGTTGCAAATATTTCATTAGACAATGTAATTAACAATTTTGTGTATAGAATATGGACCGGAAGGCATTTCCAAAGTTTTTTTGCTAAGTAATTGCATTTCATCCTCATCGGCCTGATGATTACCCCATAACTGGATATGTTATTTGAGAACTTCAATTATATTCAGACAAAATCATTCAATCACTTCCACTTAAAGAACAATGTGGTATGAGTATTCATACCTAATTAATGAAAACTGGTGTTGACCAAAATCGGTTTTGATATTGCATTAAAAGAGTGCTAGAAGAACAAAACTCTTGCAGTTCAATTGGGTTCTTTAATTGGAATAACAGTCTTTTGGTGAAATGAGTGTACTCGTTTCCTTTGCAAATTGAAAATCAGAAAATGTCAAATACCAACATGTGGAAACTAACGATTTGAGATTTGAACCAAGATGTTAAAATTTTGCAGGTAATCAATCGGAGAAACTCAAATTATATATGACAATAAAACTAACATGAGGAGAAGTTGAAATTAATCACAACCTAACTCTACTTACAAGGCATGAACAAGGAAATCTGTCAACTATGCACAATTCGAGTTGTTTGAATGGCGTCATAGATTGTATTCATGAATAAATTGTTATTTCAACGAAAGAAATTCATTAAAATCCAAACATATCCATTGCAAAGTGTTATTTCATGAAATTCAGAAGAGAAAGTGAGAGGTATTTATTGCAAATTTCGTATATAAACACATCTGATGTGTTTTGCGTTGAGCTTTATACCGAGGTGGTTCGAATTTTATATACCATTTTAAATTGTTACGTTTGAGCCAAAACATTGTTACGTTACCCAAAAAAATCCAGATTCTTGAATCATCACAAACTCAGATTGATGAAAAATTCCAACGTTATTATTTTCCTTTGGTTTCAATCTGGAACTTCTCACTGTTCATAATGTCCATTTACTATTGGCAGGTACGTTATTTAAAACTTGTACTTGCATTTTACATTATCTTTGGAATATGAACTTTGCAATTACCGCGAGATTTTCCTGCAGCTGATAAGCTTCAGAAGAAACTTTTGAACCCATGAAATTATAAGGTTCGAGGTAATACTTCATACTCAATTTATTTGTTCATTTGGCCATACAAATATCATATGAAAACTACAAAATAATAAATATAACAAAAAATGGACAAGCAATGCATTCACAACTTTTAGCATTCTGTTTAAGTTCATATTATCAACGGAAGCACTCATCTTCAGCAGTCTTCAACACTAGGCACTGTTCCTATATTTCAAAGTTATCAACTTTTTGAACTGTTTAAAGTTTTCACTTTCCATATTTGCAGGTAGTTGATTGTATTCGTTAACTGTTTTGAAAAATACTGAATTTTGTGCTTCTTTGTGTTCTATGACCTAAAATAAATTCACCTTGATTTCTCGACTCGTAGCTGTATACATCTCTGAATTCTGTCAACTTATTCAATAAATAGTTCGGTGCTTGTCCTATCTCGATCTTATGAACAAAACTTAGTGCATTAATCTCTGATATATATCTCACTTTCATCCAGTTTAATATTTCCGACAAATATGCAACACTTGTATCCCTTTTACAGTTTAAGATTATTCTCATTCCTTTGTTTTGCAGCAGTTGTAGTCGTTTCATGCTAGCTGAATTTGTCAGATATAAAGCAGTACCCGCAAAGAAATAGTGTGGTCGTATTATAGCATTATACACCTTGAGTCTGGTATCTTTGGAAAGATATTTAGCGGTCCTCTCGAGTATTTCTGTCTTTTTTGATATTTTTTCACGAATATAATTGATGTGTTCTGAAAATTTTAGTTGTCTGACAACTACTATTCCCAAACATCTAATTTCATCCACTGTTTCTAAAAGTTCTTGACCTGATTTGATTGTAATATTCTCCTTGCTTCCAATTATCATCAATTTGGTTTTAGCACAATTTTATTTTAATATATTGCACTCGAACCTTTTCCTTATGTTTTCAACATTTTCATTAATCTTTTCTTTCAATATCATGTTTATCTCTTTTGCTTATATAAATAAGTATCATCACAAAACATATGAATAGTTGCACACTGAACTACATTTACTAAATCTTATAGTAACAATGGTCCCAATATACTTCCTCGCGAAACACCTTCTTCCAGATCAACATCACTACGCCAGGCAACGGAGAACAACTGATAAGGGATTTTTGACTTTATTCATTTCAGCAAACCGACTGTGGCATTAGAAGAAAAATACTTTTAGAAAAATTCTAAAAGTTTTTATATATTTTATTCAGAACTGGAACAATAGTTAAACATGAAAAAATATAACACAAATATATTGTACGCATTTAAAAAGGCCTCGTCATAAACTCGCCAGAGTACTAAATTCCTTCAATAATAATTTCAGAGTACATATGTAGAGCAAATAAAAACATAACTAGAATTAATTTTATAGTATAAATAATAATAATAATATCAATAATAATAATAAGTTTATTTCCTTTGATAACATGAAAATAATATGGGAAAATGTCAATAGAAGATTTGCACATACAAATGTGACACCATACAGGTAGTTTCAGAATGAAACAGTAAACACATCATTACAAGTACCAACAAAAGAACATCACAAAATCACATTAATACGTCTGTGAAATATTCGTCAACGGAAAAAAATACTCTATCTAAAAGTAGCGATGTAACAGCTGATTTGAAAGGCCTAAGATTATCAATTCCTCTAACTCTGTCAGGTAGGTGATTAAATATTTTTACACCCAATACATTGAAACTTTTTCGTACTTGAGTTAAACGTGTAAAAGGAACATGATACAACTGCGAGGTAGTCCTTCTTGTACTATATTGATTCACATCACCACAGCTAACCAAAGAAGATGAAGTTCTTTCAATATATTATTATTATTATCATTCTCACTATAAGTTATTAATTGAAATGTGATATCAGATAAATAACATAACATAACACATGTAGATGTAGAGATTTTTGTCATCAAAGTTACATGACTTGTCAATATAAATAAAATACAAATATAATACAAATATGAAAACAGATAATTGTAAAGGACTATCATACACATTCACATTCAAAGACAAACTAGTTTAAAAAAGTCGTCGACATTATATAATGTATTTCCCAACAAAATATTCTTCACTTCCCTGTTGAAATCTGCGGGTGTCAACTTCTTCAAGCGATCCGGTAACTTATTGTAGAGCTTAAGGCAGGTGTAGTTTGGCCCCTGCTGAGCTTTCTTTATTCGAGCATAAGGCAAAGCAAACTTATTCCTTTCTCGTGTGTCATAAGAATGGTAGAAAGAGTTTCTGGGGAACTTATTTGGATTTTGATGTGCAAAGTTTACACATGTGAGTATAAAAACCCAAGGAATATTGAGTATCCTCTTATTCTTGAATATATCTCTACAGCTTTCCGTAACCTTCATACCATACAATGTTCTGAATGCTTTCTTTTACTTTTAAAATTTTTTACTTTTTTGAATTAACTAGTTTCGAAATAACTCAAAAACGATCATATAACTCATGTGTGTGATAAATTCAATGAATTGACTTAAATATAGAGAAATCAAATACAAGTTGTTGAAGTCGAAATAAAATTTCAAAGTCTCTTCTAAAACGAGTTTTGAATTCGTTTCTGTTCTTATGATCCGGTGAAATTAGCAACAAAAATGGGGGTAAGGCTACATTAATTCGCACCCAGCTAAAAATTGGCATGGATATTGAGGATCCTATTACACACAACTTGTCAATTATCCTCATCAATCCAACGTGTGGAAAAAAATTTAATTAAGGTCATATGTTGCAAAAATCGGTTTTTTAAGTTTTCCAGCTAAACGGTAAGTTTTATTATAAAAATAGATGAGACAAAAATTTTTCATCATGCAATTATCTATAAAAATTGTTCATACACTTTTTTTCCTTAGAATCACCATTTCGGAGATATAGCGATGCAAAATGTGAAAAAAGTTGTGGTACTCATAATATGTACGTCAATTACAGTTTTAAACGTTACAGAACGATAATATAAGTAAAAATATTAGTTTTCGTGGTGTATACTTACATATTACATATTCTCATCAACGATGGTTAATTTAACCATCGACATCGACCTAGGATCATGGACAAGGAATCTACTCAAGTGGATCTTCTTCTGGAAATAATTTATGATTTGGAGTCCAAAAATAATACTTTGGTAGGAAATAATTCCTTACTTAGGTCCAAATTTGTATCACTAGAAGATCAAATTGAAGAAAAAGGGCATATAATGAAACAAATGGACAAAGAACTTGTCACTACTGTAGATGATAAGAAGCTTATACCAGGTGCTGATACTGAGAGAAATTCTGGTGATTCCCCTATGTCCACATTATCCGTGTGTTCACCCGAAGCTCACCGGTAAACTAGTCTGGTTAAAGGAAGTAGAGTTACAACTCTCGATCTTCCTAAAAAGAATAAGAAACAGAAATTATTCAAAAAGTTTACTCTGGCTGAGGTATATCAGGCGGTTG
Source organism: Henosepilachna vigintioctopunctata (assembly GCA_030704895.1). NCBI lineage: Eukaryota > Metazoa > Arthropoda > Insecta > Coleoptera > Coccinellidae > Henosepilachna > Henosepilachna vigintioctopunctata. Next base: position 805,401 of record JARQZJ010000136.1, on the reverse strand, counting down.
AATCAGCACAAATAGTTGGAAATCTCAATGAAAATAATGAATCTCCTCCCAAACTCGATAAAGCAATTGGATTCTGAATGGAAAATTGTGAGAAAAAAAAGTAGCAAGCCTAGAAAAACTCTGGTTGTGGGAACTGATTCTGGAGCAGCTAACGTGGAGGGCTTAGACAAATTCAAAGCTTTCCATGTTTCAAATCTCAAACCTGAAACAAATGTCGAAAGTCTACAGAATTTCCTGAAGATCAAATTTTCCAAGGTCAAATGTGAAAAATTAACCTCACGCTACCCAGATTCCTACGCATCGTTCAAGGTGCTTATACCCAGTTCCGAATATAGCAAAGCTCTCGATGCTTCAAGTTGGCCAAATAAAGTAATCGTAAATCATTTTTTCCACAAAAAAACGAAACAAAATCGAGTGGACTGATTGTTCCTGCCAATCATTGTTTGAGAATCATACAGCTGAATGCTAAATGTATCTCAAACAAACTCGATAATCTGGAGGTGTTACTTATGGAAACAAATACGGATATTCTGAGTGTGTCGGAACATTGGTGTAGTGCAGATAGTGTTAATTCCATGGTGATTGCGGGTTTTGTTCGAGCTGATTGTTTTTGTCGTACCCACAGAAAACACGGTGGATCCATCTTGTACACCAAGCAAAACTTGAAGGTGAAAAACTCAATGGTTTCCAAATTCTCAGAAGAGATACATGTTGAAATCTGTGGTGTTATTATTTCGGATCGAGGTACTCGATTTGGCATCCTCAGTGTTTATAGACCATGTGTAGGTAACTATGATCTTTTTTTTGATTGACTATTTTGTGCATTACAGCATTGTTTCCAAACGGTAAATTACACTGTTTTATGTGGCGATTTGAACATTATGGCGATTATTTAAAAAATTACTGTGAATATTTTAAATGGTCCAGAGATCTATTAGATTGTTTCGGATTGAACGTTACGTCCCAGTATGCTACTAGAGAATTCACCAATATAAATGGACATACCAGTATCTCTAAAGTAGAGTATATCATCACGAATATTGATTCCGAAAATTACAAAGTTAGTGTTTTTGAATCCCATTTCAGTGACCACAAATGCATTCTATTTGAGACAGTTCACAAACAAGTACGCAATGAAAAAGAAACAACTTACTCATTCAGAAATGTTAGTCAGGAAAATATGAATAATTTTTTGTTTTCTTTATCTGAATAAAATTTTTCTGATCTGATTTATAATTTTGATGCTGATACATGTTTTGATTCATTCATTGATGTTATTCGATATCATTTTGAACAATGCTGTCCTATGCGTAAAGTATTTTCGGTAGATCTAAGGAAAAGATGGGTAAGAACTGAGATATTTCAAAGTAAACGTAACCTATATCACCTTCATCGACTACATAAAAATACCCGTTCGGGGTGTGCCCTACAAAACTATAAAAATGCCAGAAATCAACACAATATGCTCATCAAAAATACGAAATATACGTTCCATACTTTAGCTATTGATGGTTCATCGAACAGAAATAAAACAATTTGGAATATTATTAATGATCTTTCTGGGAAAAGTGGCGGTAGGCGAAGAGATGTGACCTCAAACTTTGAGGGGGTGGTGTTTGACGATACGAATCAGTTAGCTGATGTTTTCGCCGAACATTTTTTCACAATGGCTAGTACCAAATTAACATCGCGATGTGGCAATAATCTATCTCGGATTTGCACATTATCACCCATGGTGAACACATCTAGTCTGTCACTAAGATTGAAGTTGAGGATACCATTAGAGCCTTAAAAAATAAAAGAAGCGTTGGTGTTGATTCCATATCAGCCAACGTTTTGAAAAGAATCATTGGAATTATTGGCGAGCACTTTGCATATCTTATAAACGTTTCCATCACTACTGCAAAATTCCCCTTGATGATGTCATGATAGTTGAAACAGCAATAGAACAATTTACTTCGACAAATCCAACTATCGTTGTTGTTGAAGATGTTGATTTGCTGGTATTGTTCACTGCTCGAACGCCAATCGGAAAAATTATTTATTTTTCAACTCCTGGGAAGGCTCAACAACATTCAAAAATATATTCATGCAAGAGGTTATCTGCTTTTTCAAAATGCCAAAATCATATCTTCTTTCTACATGCAGTAGCTGGTTGCGAAACGACATCAGCATTTTTCAGGAGAGGTAAAAGAACAGTTTTGAAATTGTTTGAGAGACAAGATTCAGTTGATTGTGCTGACGTTTTCAAAGAAAGTACCTCTACTCCACAAGCTGTAATCACCAACGGAATTCGCTTTCTTCTTTCCGTTTACGGCGCTCCAAAAAAAACGTGCAAAAAATTACGTGCTTAGATAAGTTTCGATACTTATCTTTCGCTAAAAATACGCATAAAAAAACAAGTACAATTAGCTTGTCTTCCTCCAACCTCTGCTCCTGCTCAGCAACATCTATTTCGGGTATATTATCAAGTTCAAGTATGGCTCGGTAATAAAATAAACCCAGAAGACTGGGGTTGAAAGTTAATTGACAATATATTGGAACCAGTTAACGGGGTGTAATGCTCAATGCGGCTGTAAAAAAGTTGGGTTGTTTTGTTCACTAGCATGTATCAGTTGTCGAAGCCAATCGTGCACCAATGTTCAATCGCCAGTAGAAGAGTATTCTTACGATATATGCGAGGAGACATCTGATGCATCGCTGTTTGAACAATTTATTTGTACCCAGCAGGAAGAAGGAGAAGAACAAGACAGTATGGATTATGTTCCATTAGAAGAGTATCAATCAGACGAATAATTTTCTCAAATAACTCATTACTTACACCGCTCTTGCCATTAGAATAGTACCATTTTCAATTTAATACAATAGCTTTCAACTCAACAGAACCACAATAGATCGTGGAATAGGCCTACCGGGTAAACCCAGTAAAAAAACGCGCCATGTACACTACCTCACGGGTGGCGCGGAAACGTGTGCATATTATGAGTAACACAACTTTTTCAACATTTTGCATCGCTATATCTCCGAAACGATGAGTCTTAGGAGACAAAGTGTATGAACAATTTTATAGATAATTGCTTGATGGCTAATTTTTGTCTCACCTATTTTTATAATAAAACATACCGTTTAGCTGGAAAACTCAAAAAACCGATTTTTGAAACATTTGACCTTTAATAAATTTTTTCCACACGTTGGATTGATGAGGATAATTGACTAATTGTGTGTGATAGGGTCTCCAATATTCATGCCAATTTTAAGCTGGGTGCGAATTAATGTAACCTTGAATGTCTATTTTGACCGGAGTATTATCGTCAAATAATATTAGATTGATTTCCGTACAGAACGTAAAAAAATTCTATTCTCTATTCAGACCTGTTTAAACATTGATATATAAATACTTAACTTAAGATATTTGAACTTTAACGCTTCCAAATAAAACAAATATATTTGAAAGTGAGGTACGACAACAGAACATCAATATAATTCGATCACACGAATAGTCAGATTTATTTACTTCTTCTTAGGCATTGGAATCCTCAATAAACTGCATGAGACCTTTGGACATGAAATAAGGTCTCGCCATGCCGTCATTAAGAGTTCTATCTTCGCAAAAGCAAATGGAGATGCAATTTATTGTAGCCTGAAATTTTAGCCAGTTAAATCACGATAATCAGAAATTTTGAGAAATTAACAAACCTCGAATATGGCGAAGAACGTAGCTGCCATATAAACGGCGACGAAAGCACAGATGATGGCAATGGCCCAGTAGTGTTTGAGACCGGTTGCCTAAAAATATGAGGTCATGAATAAGTAATGTTATGTACTACAGCATAAGCCCTAATTTTTTCTATTACCTAGATATACTCGTGTGAAAATAATGCAATGATGAGAGAAAGTATCGAATCCTGAATGAAATTAGCATTCATTTCTGTCAAATTTCAACATTTTTTATGTTTGAAAATAAAGCAATGTTCTAGCGTTCCTATATCAAAAAAAAATCTGATATGTTTACAAATGAAACAAAATGAAAACTAAGTCAAGACATGTCAGATATTGATTTCATTCAGTTCAATAGAACAGTTGGCAGAACTAGGTTCAAAATATTGAAATTCAACAACGATCGATATGTCGGAGAAATATGCATTTTTAATTCGACGATTATCATCTGCTCGAGGTTTGGAGTGTATTCGGAATTGAATATCCTTCGACTGTAGCACATACTTCGATTATAACACACCTTTCTGTTAATCACATATAGAGACAGACTGAATGCAGCTCCTGATATTCATATTCAATTAGATATTGAGCCCAATTTAAGTGATAAAACATATGATACATAGGATAATTACATTTATTCATTATTCAATACATTTGTTCGTTATTATATTTGAGTCTAACATGAAAATATTCGAAGTTTGGACAGGTCTTTGTTTATGTTATCAAAACAAGTTTTCATGAAAAAGACAGTAAGATACATAGTAGAAAAAATTGGGAATGACAGTTACGGATAATCTCATTGGGGGACGAAATAAATTCTTGCATTCGATATATCCTACCGAAAATGGAGTGCAAATTACCTGATTCTTCATCTAATGCCCTGTTTTTATATTGGACAAAAATGGAGGAACATAAACACTAGTATTGATAAACACAAAAAATCAATATCGCAGAGAAAGAGCATCATCAATGTATTCTCCATTGCATGAAATGCATTCATTTTCTCGAATTGAGAATTATTGCAATGATGCACTCACTTAAAAAGACAAAGGTCTTTTTCTCTTAGTAATTATCGAAATGAGCGCCACATAGAAAATAGAACTTTTACTTTGTGAATGATCGAATTGATTTGATCATTTGTATAATCATCGATTCTATAAAGCAGCTTGTGAAAGTGTTCTGTAAATAGTTCTGATTTAATTAAATTTTGAACTATATCGTTGGCAAATTGACAAATGTTTTTACCTTGGCTATGTAAACTGCTACAGTGGTTGAGACAACCATGAGAAGCAATTGGGCGATACCCAGAACAAAATCGCCAATCGAGTTAAGTGCTATCACGTTGGCGGCACTGGAAACGAGCAGTTTAGCTGCACGTTCACCAGACTTGAAAAAGGGTTGGCTGTGCAATGCTGAAAAAAATTTCTATTAATACATTAAAACTGCATCCACCATGTAAAAGTGAATATGATGGAGTAAGTTTTTTTCCCCTAATTATTATTACAACACTATCAAATAATGAACTGTTATTTATGAAAAATATCTGAAAAATGTTAGAAATGGAAATGAAATAGAAATCATTCAGGATATAAATCCAAATAACGAAGAAATATATATGCAATGCAATTCAAACGCAAAATTTAAGAAAAATGAAAAACGGTAGCTGAAATATCTTCTTGAAATTAGATTATCATTTGAGCTCAATTTTTCTTATTATCATTTAGATTAAACTATTGTCATGTTTACGAACCAGTCTGAATGTATGTGTTCAGTCTTTTCACCCATTCCCCTTCCCGAACCGTTGTAACGGGATTAGCCGAGTGCCCACGAATCGATGCATGCGCGCATCTACCCCTAAATGGAACCTGGGTACAACCTGAAGTACCAGAACTACCCTGGCACAGCCCTTCTTGTCTTGACCGCCGCGGCGAACGTTACCTAGTGAAGTGAGCGTTCCATACCTCACTTACACCAAAGTGTTAAGAGTTATATTCGGTACACGTGTACGTCTGTGCCACACCAGCTAAGTGCTTAGTCTAGGTGCCCCCCAGGAAGAGCATCCCAACACAATACGGATCACCAGCCCGAGAAGAGAATCCAGCCACGTGCATTCGAGGTAATCCCTGTTTATTTCGGCCATCCCTTTTCTTGGTCATTAATAATGATTGTTTTTATCTAAATACCGAACATTTTGGTCCTTCGAGCCGGATATTTTTGAAACAGCCCATGAAAATACAGTTATTTGAGATTGTAATAGTCATTATTAATTTGAGTTAAAGTATGCGATAATAATATATCTATTTCATTGATTCTTAATGTTAAAGAACGTTGTTAGAGAATAGCTTGGAGTAGTTGTTGTGTAATTAATTGGCTAATTAGTTAATTTCCGTTCACTTTGTTAAATTAAAGACGTGTGTGAATTTACTGTGTTATTAATTTGCCAATTAATTAATCCTCCTGTATCTTGTTAAATACATTTTTCCTTTGTGTAGTGTAGTTAATTTGAGAATTAACGAATCTCCGTGTATTTGCTGAAAGATATAGTCTTGTGTGATTTTATTGTGTTATTAATTTGCCAATTAATTAATTAATCCTCGTGTATCTTGTTAAATACATTTTTCCTTTGTGTAGTGTAGTTAATTTGAGAATTAACGAATCTCCGTGTATTTGCTGAAAGATATAGTCTTGTGTGAATTTATTGTGTTATTAATTTGCCAATTAATCAATTAATCCTCGTGTATCTTGTTAAATACATTTTTCCTTTGTGTAGTGTAGTTAATTTGCGAATTAACGAATCTCCGTGTATTTGCTGAAAGATATAGTCTTGTGTGATTTTATTGTGTTATTAATTTGCCAATTAATTAATTAATCCTCGTGTATCTTGTTAAATACATTTTCCATTGTGTAGTGTAGTTAATTTGAGAATTAACGTATCTCCGTGTATTTGCTGAAAGATATAGTCTTGTGTGAATCTATTGTGTTATTAATTTGCCAATTAATTAATTAATCCTCGTGTATCTTGTTAAATACATTTTTCCTTTGTGTAGTGTTGTATAGTTAATTTGAGAATTAACGACTCTCCGTGTATTTGCTGAAAGATATAGTCTTGTGTGATTTTATTGTGTTATTAATTTGCCAATTAATTAATTAATCCTCGTGTATCTTGTTGAATACATTTGTCCATTGTGTAGTGTAGTTAATTTTCGAATTAATCAATTCGTAGTTAATTTGCAAATTGATTAGTCGTCGTGTATTTTGGTGAAATACACTCTTGAGTGATCTTGTTGTGTAATTAATTCGAGAATTAATTAATCCCTGTGTATTTTCTCAAATACACTTTGTGTAGTATAGTGTAGTTCCTCTGCGAATTAATTAGTGTCCGTGCACTTCGTTGAATACCTCTTTAGGTGGTCTAGTGTCGTTAGCTTGTTAATTCATTGATATTCGTGTACTTGCCTTAAAGATATACCAGTGTAACTTCCAGTGTAACTTCAATTGTTGATTCGATTAATTACCATTTGTCGGCGCTCATCAAGTGCAGTTTCATTTATATTCCAAATATTCAATTGGTTCATTTGCGTTTTAATTTTATAATATCCGTGTATTTTCCTAAAATATACACCAGTGTAATTTCCAGTGTAACTTCAATTGTTGATTCGGTTACTTACCATTTGTCGGTACCAAACACACCAAGTGCAGTTCATTCATTACTATTACTCAATTGAGGTTTGTGTATTGACGTTATAATCTCCGTGTTATTGCATATCGAGGGCATTGAAATTTTGAATATTGGTAGAAATATTTGTGGTGTCTATCTTTCCAAACAGGTTACAGTCGTTTAGGTATTTCTATTGAAAGGTTTGTCTGTTTTCTTCGTCTAGTAAAGTTCTCGTGGAACTTTCCGTACCAGTTTGAATCCTTCATAATGGCGATGACAAGAAAACATCTGACGATATCCAGAAAGTTGGCGGCTTCTCGCATTAATGAAATCTTCAAGGTTTCCGAACGCGTACTGAGTGACCCATCACAATGGCCCATGTTTAAGGTTCAAACTAGCCTTGTGGATGGCGTCTATGCGGACTTTTGCAAATTGCATGTTGAATTGCTGACTTTGTGCGAAGAGGAGGAATTCGATATCGAGGATGATGTGCGAAAGTCGGTTGATGACCAGTATCATACCATCAAGTGCCGTTACGACACTTTAGTAGCAACGCCGACAGACATCCCTACCAGTAGTCCAGCGAATGATGCCGTCCGATTACCCAAATTAGAGTTACTTAAGTTCTCTGGCGAACTTTGTGATTGGCAAGCCTATATTGATGTCTTTGACACTTCGGTGCATAATAGGACAGACATCAGCGAAATCCATAAGTTCCAGTATCTGTTATCCACGTTATTGGGAGAACCATTAACATTGATTCAGGCCATATCCCTATCTTCTGCCAATTATATGACGGCATATGAAACCTTGGTTAATCGGTTCTCCAACAAGAGGCTCATAACCTTAACACACTGGCGTGAGTTAAAGAATTTCCCGGCATTAACGAATGCCGACTCCAAGAAACTACGTCTTCTGGTGGATACTTTCTCTAAAAATCTGTCTGTTCTGCGGAACTTAGAATTTGACGTGGATGCGTGGGATTTTCCTATCACTGACATGATACTGGACAAGCTGGATACTAAAACCCGAGAGAGATTCGAACTGACTTTGGACACTTCCGCGATACCCACCTATGAGGAAGTGCATCAGTTCTTAACGAAGCAGTGTGTTGCTCTAGAGACGGTAAATTCTTCAAAGACAGTTACTAAGCCACATGAATATACACCCAAGCCAGATTTCCGATCCAGAAAGATAATGTCTCATGTTGTGAAAACTTCCACGGAACCCGAACGCTGTATAATCTGCAACGGATCACACAAAATCTTCATGTGTGACAAATTTAAGAAGAAGAGTGTACCGGAACGGATAGATATTATAAAGAATTCCGGTCGCTGCTATAATTGCTTTCGGACAAACCATCGAAGCAATCAGTGCCCAACCAGCCAGAAATGTCGGGAATGTCACAAACGACATCATACACTCCTACATGTTCCTGTCGTGCAGAAGCCTTTTGAAACCCCGCCCCAGGATGAACCACCGCTACAGACCGCCTGCAGCTCAAACGGAGTCATTTCATGCAACAGTACTGTACCGCACTCCACTTCCACCACGTTACTAGCCACTACATTGTTAACCATCAGGGATAAGAACGGCACGGACCATGTTTTGCGAGCTGTTATTGACTCCGGAAGCCAGGCTAGTTTCATAATTCGAAACTGCGTGAATCGATTGCAGCTGCCCATATCTCCATACAGGTCTCCAGTATTTGGTCTGGGGAATGTGAGTTCTAATGTTTCCCTCGGTGTGGTCCGATGCGAGATAAAAGCCTGCAGCGCTACCCGACCTTCAATCCTTGCCGACGCCATTGTGTTACCCCATATTTGTTCCAACCTGCCAAGTATGACATTGAAGAGATCGATTTGGAAAATGGGAACAGATTTCCCCTTGGCAGATCCAAAGTGGTACCAACCCGGTGGAATCGATATGCTCATTGGTGCAGATATCTACCCCTCCATAGTTCTGTCTGGGATTTTACCCGCCGTTGAGTCCCAACCTATGGCTCTTCAGACGATATTTGGATGGACTCTGATTGGACCTGTGCAGACGAACGAACCGACAGCTATACAATCATTTTTCGCCTCTATTGATCAACCCATCGATACGATCAACAAATTCGTGGAACTAGAAGAAGTTCCAGCGAGGAAACTTGTACATCCAGATGACGAACAAGCTGAGACACCATTCCAAAAACCTCTTGTTCGCCACCCTAGTGGTAGATTTGGAGTGAATCTTCCATTTAAAGCTGCCAATCGGATTTTTCCGCCATCCAAAGATGTTGTAAAAAGGCGCTCTCCTTCCCTAGAGAAACTCCTGGCGAATGAGAAACCACTGAGGATATTATACCAGGAACTTATGGCAGATTACGTGACCCCCAGCCATATAAATGAAGTTACACACATTCCGTCAGATCCCAATGGCTACTTCATTCCACCCCATGCAGTGGTAAATTTGGAAAATGGCAAACCCAACCTCAGAGTTGTGCTCGCCTCCAGTGCCAAAACAGAACATCAATCATCCATCAGAATATCTGATACAATTGGCAAACTACAAAATGATGACGATATATTAAGAACGTTAGGATTAGGATTGGAAATCCTACATTGGAGCGCTAACCTCCTTCAGGTGAACCCCTTTAACGTGACGTGTACTAAAAGGTTTAACTTATCTCAAACTGCCTGTGTGGCCAATCCATTAGGTCTTATTTGTCCACTTTCCTTGTACGTCAAAGTTCTTATAAGAGAAGATCATAAGGTCATCCTAGTGAAATTTGTTGAGGCCAAATCTAAGGTAGCTCCAGTAAAGTCGTTGTCAATCCCACGACTGGAGTTATGTGTAGCCATACTCCTATCCAGTTTAGTAAAATTCGTGATATATTCGTTTCAGAACGTGATGATCAATCCTTTTGTCTCGAACCGCGTCGCTCACATTCAGGAGCGCGTACCTCCTGATCGCCTTCGTTGTGTACCGAGTTCACATAACCCTGCGGATCTTCCCTCCCTTGTTTTCCTTCCAAACGATTTACTCCGGGCCTCCTTATGGTGGGCGGCCTTTTCATGGCTAGGCCATCTGCCTATGGCATAGCTTTGTAGCTAATGTAGTTAGTACTAGTTTTCAATGTAGATATGTATATTTTCTCGTTTCCTTTGGTTTCCTTCATTTTTACTATTAGCTGTAAGAAAATAACTGTTATTTTGGTGGGCGGAATGTTCAGTCTTTTCACCCATTCCCCTTCCCGAACCGTTGTAACGGGATTAGCCGAGTGCCCACGAATCGATGCATGCGCGCATCTACCCCTAAATGGAACCTGGGTACAACCTGAAGTACCAGAACTACCCTGGCACAGCCCTTCTTGTCTTGACCGCCGCGGCGAACGTTACCTAGTGAAGTGAGCGTTCCATACCTCACTTACACCAAAGTGTTAAGAGTTATATTCGGTACACGTGTACGTCTGTGCCACACCAGCTAAGTGCTTAGTCTAGGTGCCCCCCAGGAAGAGCATCCCAACACAATACGGATCACCAGCCCGAGAAGAGAATCCAGCCACGTGCATTCGAGGTAATCCCTGTTTATTTCGGCCATCCCTTTTCTTGGTCATTAATAATGATTGTTTTTATCTAAATATCTTTCTTAGAAAGAAACATGATGAACTCTTCGATATTAGATATCCACTTGGTCTTAGTAATTTTGGCCACACTCTTAAGAAGAGGTCGCAAAGTGGACATGAGGATGATGACCAGAGAGCCTATGGCGACAGTTCCCAAGTGAAAATGAGTAAAGTTTGTGAATGAGGTCCAGAGGGGAGAGTCCAAGTAATGTTTGTTCCTGCGAAGTAGATTCAAAACAATTAAACACTATTATATTTATATTAAAGACAATATTCTATGCATATATATATATATATATATATATATATATATATATATATATATATATATATATATATATATATATATATATATATGGAGAAATATTTAATGTGAATTTGGAATCGAAATTACACCACAAAAGTTTTCAACCTCGACTGGGATACGAATCCAGGTTTCTCAGGTTTACACCATGTTGCTCTACCAACTAAGCTACCGAGGTCTTCACTTCACGATGCAATTCCGACTATATCTAATTACTCTTTTGTTCGCAAGCCAGTCATCGGCGCACGGGTTGTCGTCTTTCTAACTGCACGAACGTGAGTAAACATCTTCCCATCCTCCCAGATGTGTTTTTGAATTTTTTCGTTAATGAACATGAGATTGAAGTATATATGTGATTCAAATGCCTTGATCTTGAATGTGGAGAAGACTGAATGTATCTATTTCAATCAAAGACGTAACAATAAATTAAAATTGAGTTTTTCCCTTAGGGAGAGTCTTGTTTCTTCTAAGAATCAGGCTAAATTTCTTGGTATTATTGTAGACCATGAGTTGAGATGGTCGGATCATATAGATCACGTAATTAAAAAACTCAATTCAGCTTTTTATGTTATATACAAAATAAAAAGCACTGTACCAGCTTATACAATTCTACAAGTTTACTACAGTTTAGTATATAGTTGTTTGAGTTATGGTATTATACTTTGGGGCAATTCAGTGGACCACAGACGTATATTTGTGGCTCAAAAAAGGATTATAAGGCTCATGTTTGATCTGAAGCCACGTGATTCATGTAAGCCAGTATTTATGGCCCATAGAATACTTACCTTATCGTCAATTTATTTATATAAATGTCTAGTGTATGTGAAGGAAAATCAGACGAAATTTCCATGTTTAACCGAGTCGCATAATTATGATACTAGAAATTCAAATGTATTATTTGTACCTGAACATGACACAGCGAGGTATGAAAAGTCCCCTTCATACCAATGCATAAAATTATTCAACCATCTGCCTAATGAAATTAAAAATCTTCGCGGTGTCAGGTTCAAGAAAATAGTGAAGGAGGTACTCTTGAAAAAGGCCTACTATAATGTAGGCGAATACCTTCTTGATAGTAATATTGTTAAATAAGTAATTTCTTTCTTTGACTTGTCCTATACATGTTTTATGTCTTACTGGATTAAATAAATATTATTATTATTATTATTATAGAATATTATTCGCGCTTAACATGCACGTACGGACATATTGTATATGAAGAAATATTTAATGTAAATTTGGAATCGAAATTACACCACAAAAGTTTTCAACCTCGACTGGGATACGAACCCAGGTCTCTCACGTTTACGCCCTGTTGCTCTACCAAAAAAGTAGTAATTAGATATAGTCGGAATTGCATCGCGAAGTGTAGACTTCGGTAACTTAGTTGGTAGAGCACCTGAGCGTAAACCTGAGAGACCTGGGTTCGTATCCCAGTCGAGATTGAAAACTTTTTTGGTGTAATTTGGATTCCAAATTAACATTAAATATTTCTTCATATACAATATCTCCGTACGTGCATGGTTAGCGCGAATAATATTCTCTTTACTATATATATATATATATATATATATATATATATATATATATATATATATATATATATATATATATATATATATATATATATATATATATATATATATATATATATATATATATATATATATATATATATTTCTTGAAAAAAACTATATGATATAAAACTATATCAGAATCACCTGGCTTACCATGAGTTTTTCAGAGGTTTCCTCATGGTGAAGAAGACTAAAACTTCCGAAGCGAATGCTAAGCCAGAAATATTCCTCTGATAATGAAAATCAATGAGTGAAGATACAAAAAAACTAATTTGATTCTTCTAAAAAGTAAGTTTGACATTTTGATATCTATAGCAACTCATAAATTCAATTATTCATCAGTTTCGACAGAGTTGTAATTTAACAACGAAACGTTAACAAAAATAAACTTTTTCATGTCAAAAGAAGCCTAATATTGCTGAAAACATTAAAAATGAAATTATATATATATATATATATATATATATATATATATATATATATATATATATATATATATATATATATATATATATATATATATATATATATATATATATATATATATATATATATATATATATATATATATATATATATATATATATATATATATATATATATATATATATATACCAATATTGGCTGTTACCAATCTGCGGGATATGCCGGTAATTTCCATTTTAATTCAAATTTTCTTCCGCATCAGATATTATTTACATATATTTATATATATATATATATATATATATATATATATATATATATATATATATATATTTCTTGAAATTGATTTATTGCCTGTTAAAAATATTAACTGATTAGTTATTATTTAATTAGTTTTGACTAAGTAGTGATATAACAACGAAACGTTAACAAAAGTAAGCTTTTTCATATCAAAAGAAGCCTGTTATTGCTAAAAACATTCAAAATAAAATATATATATATATATATATATATATATATATATATATATATATATATATATATATATATATATATATATATATATATATATATATATATATATATATATATATATATATATATATATATATATATATATATATATATATATATATATATATATATATATATATATATATATATATATATATATATATATGGTGGCGGAAAGGGGAAAGTCTCCTAGATATAGGGGACACTGATACACAGGGCGGACCAAAAACTAACTAAACAAATCCATTGGCGTCTGTTCAGTATCTGACGGCCAGTGGCCAGCGTCTGTTTCTCTAGTCGAGGCGGCTGTATTTCAATCTTCTCTAACCCAAAAATCGAGTCGTACACCCTGTGGTCTCAACTGAGACCACCACTTAGCTCTATTTAGCTTGAACGCATGATGGAAAACAAGATCAAAGTATCACTACCCCAGGCACCAGTCGAAAGACTGGCTTCACCTGATCATCGGATTCTGGGGGATCAGGGACACCATGCGGAGAAGAATCGGAGCTTCTCAAAAACCTTCCATTATCTCAAGATCAAACAAAAACATCACATCGGTACAATTAACGTCAATACACTCGCTAAAACAAGTAAACTGAAGCAGCTCACCAACACCATGAGAAAGTTCAATCTCAAAATCACCGCTCTCCAAGAAACACGATTCATGGACGAGAATCATTTCGATATCGACAGTTTCAGAATCTACAAGGGGAAACCTGCCGTGAAAGTAATGGGCAAATTACCGCTTTTAGGTTTCGGATTCGCGATACACAATTCCATACTAGACTCGGTTATTAATTTCACATCGCCCAACGAGAGAGTCTCATTGCTTTCTATTAAATCAGCTAATAAAGCTAACACTTCAATCAACGTGCACGCTCCCATTAATCACCACAACAAAAGCGTTTCAGAAAGCGTACAAGATTTTTGGGAAACATTGGAAGAAACAACCAATAAAATACCAAAACACCACGTGAAAATCTTGCTAGGATATTTTAACGCACAGCTAGGTAAGGAAAGGAAATTCAGAGATACTACGGGTCCCCATACTAAACACAAACTTACCAACAAGAACGGTGAAAGATTAGTCGCGTTCTGTAGGATTTTCGAACTCAAAATCATGAGTACTCAATTTCAAAAACCTGCACATAAGCTAACTACTTGGAGATCGCCGAGTCTCAAGCAGGGCGAATATCAAATTGATCATGTCGCAATTTTCAAGAACAACGTTAAGGAAATTTTAAATGTCAGAACTCGTGGAGGCGTGTTTGATTCGGATCACTATCTCTTCCAAATAAAAACAAAATTTCAACCCAACAGAAATAAAAAATTTACACCCAGAAAAGTTAGGTCCGATCCCGAATATCTGAAACTTCACAAGGATACAATCATTGCACAAATCAATCAGGAAGAATCAACGAATTGGGAAATCCTCATAAAGAATATTGAGAAAGCCATCACACTAGGGCAACCTCCTCACACCAGGAAACACCGCTGGTGGAACTCAATCTGCGACCAAGCAGTCGACAAGAGAATAACTGCATGGAAAAAATTCAACGGCCATAAAAATGGGGAAAACTGGGAGAATTTCCTTACAAATCAAAAACAGGCCTCCAAAGTAATTAGAAGAGAAAAACGGAGATATGAAAATAATAGGTGTCACGAAATACAGAAGGATTTCACCAATAATAATAGTAGGGATTTTTACAATACTTTCAGAGAAAACTTGCGAGGATACCAGGCGCCCACTCTTTGCTTCAAAAAATCCGATGGTGCGTTGGAAACTAACACAAAAAATAACTGCTAAATGTTAGCCGAATATTTCAGCACCCTTCTCAACTGCAATCCACCCCAAGAAAAACTTAAATTCGACTTTTCGGGGTTTACGCATTCAGACTCGCAAGACCCTGATATGGAAGAGATTACGGCAATTATCAAGCAACTCAAAAACAACAAAGCAGGAGGAGAAGATCGGATTATTGCGGAATTCTGGAAACTGAACGAAACTACTTTGACACGAAAACTTTATCATTCAATATCAGAAATCTGGAGAACGGAACAGATACCAGAGGTTTGGAAATGTGCGTTGATACATCCAATACACAAAAAGGAGGACAAATTGATATCAATAATTACAGGGGAATTTCCTAACTCCCGTTTGCGTACAAAATACTTTCTAAAGCACTCCTAAACAGAGTAGATCACCAAGCGGATCCACTAATTGGGGAATACCGGATTCAGAAAAGGCCGATCATGTGCTGAACAGATCTGGACTTTGAAGACGATATTACAAATGATGAAATGTAGAAATATAGTGATCACATTCATTGACTTCAAGAAAGCATATGACTCGGTAGACCGCGAAACCCTTTTCGAAATCATGAAAGAATTTGGAATCGATCGAAAGACCCGAGCAATTATAGAACAGACACTTACAGGTACAACTTTCAAGGTCAAATTTATGGGCGAAATATCAGATTCCTTTGAAATCAAAACCGGTTTGCAGCAGGGGGACGGACTTTCGCCAATTCTTTTCAATATTGTTTTAGAAAAGATCATAAGGGAATGGGAACTTCACGTGAAGGGCATACAAGTGGGCATCAAAAAAGAAAATAGAATAAATGTCAAATGTCCCGCCTTTGCAGACGATATTGCTATCATCACAGACAACAGAACTGAAGCCATTCGCGCCGTGGAAAAACTACATGAAATTGCGCAGAAAACCGGGTTACAAATTTCTTATGATAAAACCCAATACATGGAAAGAAAACCAAAAAATAAATCTTCTCTTATGACAAAACATGGTGAAATTCTGCAAGTAGGCCATTTTAAATACCTCGGAGAAGTTATACAGTCCTCAGGTTTAAACCGAATCGCTAATGAACAGAGAATAACCAAGCTCCAAAGGGCCTACAAAATAACATGGGCTCACTATAACAAAAAGTGCATTTCGAGAGGCGCCAAATTGAGGCATTATAACACAACGATTCTTCCAGAAGCAATCTACGCAGCTGAAATAATGGTTATTGGCGGCCATTCAAGAATTAGAGAAATAGAAAAACAAGAACGAAAAATTCTCAGAAAGATTCACCGGCCAATCAATAGAAACGGTATTTGGATGAAAAGACCTCAAAATGAACTGTATCAAAAGACAAATACGATAACGGAAGAAATCAGAAAACGACGAGCAAAGTTCTATGCACATGTCTACAGAATGAAACAGTCCAGAATACCGAAGAAACTACTCAATATAATTATGAATAGTAAATGCGGAACAGAGTGGCTAAAAGAGGTCCAAAAGGATCTACAACAGATCAATATAAAAAATCTGGAAGATCACACTGAATGTCGCTATAAAATCGCACATATAAAGTTTGAGCAAAAATTAAATCGTCAACCTGGAGTAAAGTGGACAGATGTACGGAAGAAAGAGCATTCAGAGAGGATGAAGCGTTTTTGGGAGGCAAAAAAGATGAACCAAA
The DNA here is from genome assembly GCA_030704895.1 of Henosepilachna vigintioctopunctata. Taxonomy (NCBI): domain Eukaryota; kingdom Metazoa; phylum Arthropoda; class Insecta; order Coleoptera; family Coccinellidae; genus Henosepilachna; species Henosepilachna vigintioctopunctata. The sequence goes on along the minus strand of JARQZJ010000136.1, from coordinate 788,114 downwards.
ATTCCTAATGATTGCGAATTCAAGTTCAGTCGCTCTCCTCATGGGGAACAATCGAAATAATAATAATACCAATATTGGCTGCTACTAATCTGCTAATTATTTACATACGACTTCTTTAGATGATTACAGAATAATGTAGTCCCATTAAATTAATTCTTAACAGCTGTAGAACTTACACTAACTTCCACTTATATTAAATATAATAAAACCTTTAACAAACAACGCGACGGATGTGCTTCAATTTCTAACATAATTGCGCAGTTGTTGATGGAAGATTAGGAATGTGATGTGATTTCCAGAGTGGTTTTTTGTCTACAATTTTTCTACAGATATGTAGACGATTGCATCACTGCCTTTCCCAAAAACAAGACGGAATATGTGTTGAATCAATTCAATAACTATCACGTAAAACTTAAATTTACCGTGGAATCTGAAATAAATAAGAGAACAAATTTCCTTGACATGACCATTCATCACATCACACAAATTGTAGACAAAATGGTACACCAAACCCACATGGTCGGGACGTTACCTCAACTTCAATTCGCAGCACCTCATATCCCAAAAAAACTCTGTAATAATTGGGCTAGCAGATCAAGCAATTGAACTGAGTGACTCAGAGTTTGTATGACATGGCGCAGTATATAAAGCGAAATAGGTACTACCTTCTAACTCTTATCCTAAAAAACTAGTCGGTGCAATTTTTGAACAGAGACAAAAGAAGCATTCAACACAAAACCAAAACAATTTTTACACGGATAAAGCTGAAGATGAAAAGAACAACCAATATCTATGCATACCATATATTCCCTACCTGTCTGAAAATCTGGACAAACTATTCAAAAAATATGACATAGAGGTTTGCCATAAGGGGTATAATCAGCTACAAAACAATTTCAGCAGACTAAAAAGTACGATTCCTGCCAATAAAAAAACCCACATAATATACCAGATTCCATGTTCGGATTGTACAGGAATATATATTGGTTAAACTAGCCAAAGTTGAAAAATAGATCAAATGGACATCGGTATGATAAAAAAAACACTACTGCCCTCACAGTACACCAACAAACATTAGGCCATCAGTTTGATTTTTCGTCTACAAAAATCTTCAAAATTGAGCAGCATAAAAGAAAGCGAGAAATCCAAGAAATGATTTATATAAAGAAAAATACAGATTCCATCAACGATAAAACTGGCATAACTGGTCTGAGTAAAATATACAGCAATAGGAGCACGCTGCAAAATATATAAAAATTCATTGTCTGATGTAAGTGATATTATAAACGTGATCAGTCTCCAAATCGAGTTATATATCTACAATATGCTTTAAGAGGTGAACGTGTTGTTGTGTTTTGGAAGAAAATTTTTAGATAGTTTGAGTGTAATTGTCAATATAATTGTTATTTCAGTCGGCTTTTGTGTCTGAGGTATTCACGTTTGTGGTAAGATTTCGAATCATTAGTGCGTTTGTAGGCATTATTTTTATAATTTTATTATAACGATAATTTTTTTTATTACATTTTTGTTTTAGAGATCATATGAGAATTTTTATTAATTTGATAAAGGTTAAAATAATAACCGAAACGTTATTGGAAGAAAATTCAACATAATTTTGTTTTATTTGAACGAAAAAGCTCAGAAACCCAATAAGCGAATTTTTACTATATATATATATATATATATATATATATATATATATATATATATATATATATATATATATATAATTGTATATATATATATATCTATATATATATATATATATATATATATATATATATATATATATATATATATATATATATATATTGTATGTATATATATATTTATATATCTATATATATATATATATATATATATATATATATATATATATATATATATATATATATATATATATATATATAATTGTTTATATATATATATATTTATATTTATATATATATATATATATATATATACATTGCAAAGTTTTTTTTGATTAAGGTAGAACCATAGTTTCACTTACCGTGTGAAAAACCATGCCGATACGCCCCCCGCTATGATGATATACTGCGCGCCAATGATGAACTGAGTGACCCAGATGTATCCGAAAATGTTATAGGCCAACGCAGTGATCATAACGCCATCAAGACGATATTCTAGATAATTAGGAGCAACCTCAGACAGTTTTCCGGCTAATGCCATGAAGAAGGTCAGCACGACAAAGATGAGAAATGACAGCGTTACCAAAATCGATGTCTGTTAGATACATACAAGTTAATCATTAGAAAGTATTCATTTTAACTAGGTATACACCTGAATAGCATTCAATATCAAAATATCATAAAAACTTTTTGAATCCTTGACGATGTGAATAGCACACATTAAGGAAAAAACGTTGAATTTCTGAATTCTTTCATTACGAAGTTTAACCAGTTCATTCTGTTAATAATTCAGTCGCTTAGAGGACAATTCAAAAACAACATTCAAAGCATATGGCACAAATATATGATATTTTTTACCACACTTCGAGAATTCATTCTATCGTTCTCATCATTGATATCGAAGTAATTTTCAAATCAAATTGTTACAAAATAAAGATCTCTGAAATTTCATCAATGGACTAATCATATAAGTATTTTTCAGAGGTATATATAACTTTTTCAAATAAAATGAAATGGAAGAAGAGCTCATCTCGAACAGGATTAAAAGTTCCCATTTATTTTCGGTATATTGATTAAGATATGCAACTTTATTTATCCTTCAGAGGATATAATCTGCTGATAAAACGTCAAATATACGAACGAGTACATGTACATGTCGTGGTATTTGTGAATTATTGGAAATTGAGTGATAGTCTTCACAAGTCTAAAACAAGTCTTTTTTCGGCAATGTAAATTGATCACAAAACCATTGGTCATAAAAAACAAGTCCTTGCAAAAAAGAATGCACACTACAGAATAGATTATTTAGTTTGCAAAATTACAACTCACATAAACGGGTATCAAGATCATGAAAGGAACGTCAAAAATGGCCTTACTCGCTTCTCTGAAAAGAGCGATGATGAGTTTAACCCTTTTGACCATGCTCGTGATCACAATTATAAGGACGGCGATGATAATACTGAAGAAAATAGTCAGTATGAGAAATCCGCCAGCACCTTGGTCCTTGGTGTTCCCCACATCGTCAAGGGGATCGTCCTTGAAATGGAAGTAGGCGTACCTGGAATGGAAGCAATTACAATTGGAGGAAAACGTTCAATGACGGAAGTTTATAGGAAGAAAGTATCAATCTATAATGAAATGTTCATTTTTCACCCCGACAAGTTCAGTTATTTATGTACTCACCAACACAATCCACCCAGGATGGCCAGGATAACAATTGATCCAATAATTATGAACCAAACCACAAAATCAACAGCCCATCTGAAGAGGGACATTGTGCCGAAACACAGTACTGAAAAAAAGTGATCTCAATTAAATTTTACTTTCCAATATAAGTGGTGTAATTACTCTGGATTGCTATGTACGAGATTTTCGAATTTCAGTCCAAAATGATATTAGATATTGTGTGTTCATTCAGCTTTCAGCCGATGTCGCGAGATTTATATTTAATTTCTCCCATATGAAAATACCAAATACTTCCTCAAGAGGAAGGTTCGAAAAAAATTTCTGAATTGAACAGAATTCAAAAGTACCCCAAATGTTGTTATGTACTCGGGAAGAAACAGAGCGAACAAATCAGAATGAATGATTAGCCAGAGGTTGTAGAAGAGGACATGTCTGCTGCAATACATGCAGTAGTTCACACTGTTCTGTTGCAAATACTGAAAAACGGCAACATCAAAAAGTCTTCGATCCTAAATATACTCCCCGACAAATTTTCACTATGCAACAAACAACTCTTAAAGACTGCATACTAAAATGCTCTCAAATAACCTATGGTTAAATTCACATTGATGTTCGAAATATGAGTGAACTTTTTGAAACATTCTGAACTTTTGTTCAGAAAACCAAAAATTACTGGTGAGTTTTTGATAATTATCATCGTGCTCCCAAGCTTTCTCCATTCCCGCCAGATCAAATTCTAGCTGTAATTTACCAACCAAACGTTTTTGCAAGTCACCCAAAAGGTGCAAAACAAATCGGTCAGGTTAATTCATCTAACGAGTACAGCTTGTAAAGATGTGTTCGCTATATCTACGAGAAAAGTTCCACCATCATATGCTCAAGGGCACTACTGCTGACGTTCATGTTCTTGCAAACAGCACTAAAAGTGGATGTATGATTAATTCTTTAATTATGAAAATTTTCGAGCATATCAGCAAAGACACTGAATATTCAAAGAAGGATCTGATATTAATTCTTATGGCTGTCACTGCTCAATGGACGCAGTTATATAGCTAAGAAAAAAGAGTGGTTTTGGTAATTTTTTCTCTTCGATGTGCCTTCAGGATATAGTCTTCAGATACGGTAGAAATACCTACTAAGGCCACACAACATCGATGTGATGGTAGGGATTAGAATAGTTAACAAAATGTTCTATAACCTGAAGAGAATACTTTTGCTTCAATTATTCCGAGTTGTGAGCATGTTGAAGTAATTCTAAACACAGGAAGAACTTCCACAGAGTACAGACGCTAATGGAGAAGCAAAACTTCTACACAGTACAGTAAAGTAGGAAGTCGAAGTACGCAAAATATACTTTCATGAATCTCAGGAGCTACTCCATAGAGCAAACGATACGTTGAAAAAATAAGTCAATTTCTTAGTCATCACTTTTCAGTCATGAATACACTTCACAACATATGATAGTATATATTGAAAACGAGGTAGATGAGGTAGATCTACCTCGTCTACATCTCTAGACGAGGTAGATGTATTTATTGCTTAGATTCATGCTCGTGGAGCCTATAATATGAGCCATCCTGATTTGAAAATTTTGTGGCCGCATAGATGTGCAAGAAAAACACTATAGATATTAATAAATCCAGATTATGGAATATTTACTTTTCGATTTAAGAAGGAAGCTTTCGACTCGATTATCTAATGACAATTTCGCGATGATCTCGGACATATGGAACGAATTCATAGATAATTGTCAAATGTGTTATATTTCTTCGGAAAATTTTACAATTGATAAGCAGTTATTACCATCAAAATAACTGTCGCATGAAGTTTTAGATGCTGGTGGATTTCGAGAGTGACATATGTGGAGGATTTCCCTTACCAGGAGAATAATAGTTTTTCTATAAGGCGGCATGCAAGAAAATAAGCGTGAGAGCTGTATTTGCATTCACTTTTTTTACGATGAATCTGATTAAACAAATGTAAACCTATGGATTCTCTATCCAAATATCACAGGAATTCTTGCATAATTTGATCCTTCAACCAGTGAGCTATTTACATGTATAGAATGTGAAAAAAAAATCACCTCAGTTGTTAATCAAAGGCTAAAGGGTAATTCTGACACAATTAAAGGACTTACTACAAACATATCAATAATGAAACATAATTGTGAAAAAAAGATAGTGTGAAATTTGCACAATGTGCAAGAAACCATTTACTGAAACTATTATGTTAACAAATTTTTTTTATCCCAATTTTTGGGCTTGTAAGCTATGTACATTGGCGATTAGATAATTTCAATTATATAATCACTGAATCTCATACGCATACACAAACGACCATGATGCGCCCGGGATTCGGACCCAGATCTACTACTTGGTCGGACGAGCTTCAAAGCCTTAGAGACAAAATGTCTGGAACAGGAAGGGTACCGCTGCAGTACTTCAGTGCAGAATATCACTCCAGTAATAGTTAACACGATGATCAAATTCACTTTATTCAATTTATTATTTATGAATTTTTTGCACACTATTCTACTATATATATACAATGATCAAATATTTGGTTGTTTAAAATTTCGACTTATATTAAAGAATAAAACATGACTACCCTTCAAAATAGGCAAAGTTAACCATATTGCAATGTACAAAGTACTTACGACATGAAACAACGGCAGAGAGCAAGATCGCCCACCAACCTCGACCCATATCCCGTCCAATTTCCTGGAACATAAATTTAAAATGCAATCAGACATTTTGAAGCTTGAATTGATGCTTCTTTATCTATCTCCGAAAGGGCTAGTGAAAAACTTTGTATAATAAATTTGTTTCAGAAAAATTGTATTTTACTCACCCCCATCAGACCAACGATATCATCCAGATTGTCTGTAGTATTTTTATTTGTGAACTTGGGTAGACAAGTGTTGAAAGTTGGTTCACTGAAACACAGGTTGAAGCAAGGAATTACTACTACTGACAGATGTGCATATGAAATAATTTCACCATTCAGACAGAAGGTTCCCAACAAATATTATATAAAGCTCATGCTTGTTACTCATGTATCATTACTACCAACAGAGATTAATGAAGTGTTATCGCACATTGCAACCCTTTCATATTCCACCATCATCTGCTCTTAGCCATTAGAAATATATGCTATATATGGAAATGGCAAAACGTATAATGACGCAGAAATCAGTTCATTAAAGCAAAAGATAACACTTCCTCTGATTTAGATCTCACGCCCATAAAGATTGTCATCTGTAGGTTTTGACCTACACTAACCCAGTACACAATATATATATATATATATATATATATATATATATATATATATATATATATATATATATATATATATATGGGTCAAAATCAGAGAGGTGAGAATCATGCTTCTGACAAAGATTTTCTTAATAAAAAAACGTGGTATGGCTAAAATACTTGCTTCCAAATGAAGTTTCTGCGCATAATTACAAGGCACTCATCATATTTATTTTTTTACGATAATATTTTATTAGATTTTAAACTAATAAGGCCTAAATAGTCATTCCGGGAACGCGTCCTTATACCACGTTTCATAGTTGAGACAAGTCAAAAATGTTTACAATTAAGACTTAAACTTGTATTTTTTTATATATTAGCTTCGAAAATTATTAAATTACGAATATACGTATAAATTAAATAGCTAAAATATATGTTTTTTATATTTTGACTATTCAAATGCTGTCTGACGTTTATTAAATCATTCAGTGAACGCGATGGATATCGGTCGATATAATTCAAACAAAACGAGCTAGGTGGCGTTAGCGAGCAACAGTGTGAAGTTCACTAGTCAAAGGACAAGACGCGTGTCGTGTTTTTGAAAAAAAAAATTGATTTTATTGGTGAGTACGTTTTAATTTCGTATGTGGGTAGCGTACTTTAATTCCCTATCACTACGGGAACGCTGTTTGGTGATTAGTTTTCCGATAATTTGCATACTTTTTGCTAAATTCTTATAAATATTACAGTTCACGTGTTCCTAACCTCAAAAACCAATATCTAACATAGCGGCATGAAGCGTGATATGAAAATATTCATCGGATAGTCATTCAGGGAACGGTCATTTCGGGAATGTTCTCGTATATGACGGGCGCTCTCGAAATGACGATTAACGGGCAAAATTACGCTTTCTTGCTTTTAAATACATATAACAATGCATTTTTTTTGTTTTGGGTAACCACTTAGTAATAGTAACATGGAAAATAAAAATGAAGATAAAAAGAAGTCAGAAAAACGATTGAAATAGGACAGTATAGCTTACAAAAAACATCGCGAAAAGGCTAATGCAAGGAAACGCAAGTTTTTAGATAAAATGACACCTGAACAAAGGGAGATGAAGAGACTGAAAGATAGGGAATATTACCAAAGGAAGAAGGCTGAAAATAAAGTTAAGACTGTTAGTGATATGACTGAAAAACAGAAGAGGAAACAAAGAAAGTCGTGGAGAAATAATTCTCAAAAGTTTAGACAGAAAAAAAAGATGTTGGCAAATATTTTAAGTAATATAGCCCACAAGATTCTGAGAATGAGATAGAAAGCGATAATCGCTTGTCAAGAAAGAGATTAGATTCGGAGCTTCAAAAGGTCAATTATGAATTCACACGGGGGTTTTTAATGCCAGAAATAATACCTCTTTAGAAACTATTTCGTTCGACACTGTGAGTGATAATCTAGACCATCAAGCTCATGCTGTATGGGGTCACATGAAATCAGCGCTGCAGAAAATATTGAGTGTCAGGCCACACGTAACTACACTTCACGTGTTTTCAGATGGACCCACGGCCCAGTATCGAAACCGGACTAACATTTACTTATGGATTAAAACCTTAATAGAACAAATTCCGCAAATAACTGCTTCAACGTGGACATTCAGTAAACCAGGTCATGGTAAAGGTCCAATGGATGGTGTGGGAGGAGTGCTAAAGAAAACTGCGAATGATCAAGTATTACGAGGAAACGATGTAAATACAGCTGCAGATTTTGTCCGTTTACTAAACAATACATTGTTTCACTCCATGAAGTCACTAACGATGATATAGTTGCAATCAAAACCATAATACCTGAAAAGATAGATGCAATCCCAGGAATCATGAATGTAACTAAGATTGTCTGGCAGAAAATTTCTGATGTCATCATACTACTGTATCAGTTCTCAAAATTGTTGCGAGAAATTAAACTACAAGCATTTTCAGTCGAAGATAGAGATGAAGAAAGTCCAGTGCCAGAAATGTTAGAGTTAGACATAGAAAAGAATGATAAGTTTCTGAATTATCTTCACATGAGTAGGAAGAGTATTTACGACGCTGTATACGGATCAGACAGTTCAGATGATGAAAATCTTCAAAAGGTTTCAGATCGACTTCATGGAAAGAGTGACGATAATTGTGCTGGTCTATCGTACGGAAATGATAAAGAGATAAACTTCCACCCCAACATGATACATCCAAAGACATTTTTGCTAGTAAATGTACCCACTGAAAATAAAAGAAATGAATACAGATACGTCGCAGTTGCTGAGACCTCAGTTGATGAAGATGGCGAAATAAAGGTCGCCTTTCTTCGTTGTCAGCGGAACTCAGCAAAGATGTTTAAACTTGAACAAAATGATGTTGCATATGTCCCCTGTGAACAAGTTATTAAAATTTTACCCACCCCGAAATTGCAGAAAATAGGTAGTCGTGGCTATTATTGTTTTGATGAGAGTATGGATATTTTTGAAAAGTAAGTTATTGCTAGACTTTAAGTTCAAACTTTGATACTCAAATTATTTTGTGATTAATGTGAATAAGCTTGAATAATGTTTCGAATTCATAAGACTGTTTATTTTAAAACTACATTTGATTTATTTAATTTCAAGCATTGATGCAAGAAATCTTAATGATACTTGTAGAGTGCAATTACTATTTGTTCCTAATATATAATATTCGTTAACTGAAACTAAAAGTTTATTATTAGATTAAGTTTAAATTTTGATACTCATGTTGTTTATTCTTTAAGTACAAATAAAGGTTTAATACTTAAAGGTATTTATTATTTTCATCTACAACATAATGCAAAAACCAAACGTTGCAGTCATTTAGGGAACGTCAACGTCATTTAGGGAATTTCATTGTCATTTTGGGAACACTCCCATCATTTTCGGGAACATCGCAAAAATGGCAGATTTTTCACTAATGAGTAGGGTTATAGTTGAATCTTGCATACATATCCTAAAATGACCTTTCAACATTTGTATTTATATCATTAATTGATAACGTATTGCACAAATGTATACAATAAATTAAAATTTTGAAACGAAATTTACACTAATTGAAAATCTATGGAGAGTAATATGAAAAATAAGTCTTTTTATTATAAAAATATAGAAAATGACAGCATTTACTGGTAGAGGGACAGGTTAATTATAATTTCATGACGGTGATTATTAAAAACGTTGTTAATAATCACCGTCATGAAATTATTAATAAACGTTAAAAAATATTTAAAAGTGTTCCCGAAATGATTTAAAGCCCTGTCATTTTTATTATTAGCAGGTATAATTCCTAAAATATATATTTGTGTGCGTGCCTCTTTACAAAAAAGGTTCATGACAAATGACACAACATATTCCACATGTTAAATTTCTTATAAAGAAAACTTAATTTCTCAGATATTTCAAAACCCAAAATGCCGACCTCTCTGATTTTGACCCATATATATATATATATATATATATATATATATATATATATATATATATATATATATATATATATATATATATATATATATATATATAAATGCAATAAAATATATTTGGAAGAGAAATAACAGCATAATGGATTGGATATAACTTAAATTCAAACACTTGAACTTATGATTTACACTTTATTGACTACATAGCATGACGGGTTTCGTCGTTAAAAACGACTTCTTCAGATGCTTACAGAATAATAACAACATTTTGAAAAATACAGCTATATATATCAGGGAATTTTGGTGTTCTATGGTTTTGGTTTTACCTAAGATATTCCATTCTGAGAAATAATTTCTATTACCTGAGAAGGTTTAACAAGGGTGAATTGTTTAATTCTATCTGTTCATTGAGCAAGTTTCCAGAATTTTTAAGCCGATTTATTTCCACTACTTCCCAATAATCTAATTGACTACTTCTCTCTATATTGTGTAGAATTTTGAAATTCGTATCAAAGGTATGGTTTTCTGTTAATAAATGGTTAGCATAATTCGAATTACTTTTATTATGGGCGAAGGTATAATTATGTTCCTGTATTCTAGTACCGAAATTTCTACTAGTTTTACCTATATATGTAAGTCTGTCTTCAAGACTTGCTTGTTGGACCATGCAATACTGTTGTTGATTTGTAAGTCTGTCTTCAAGACTTGCTTGTTGGACCATGCAATACTGTTGTTGATTTGTAAGTCTGTCTTCAAGACTTGCTTGTTGGACCATGCAATACTGTTGTTGATTTGTAAGTCTGTATTCAAGACTTGCTTGTTGGACCATTCAATACCGCTGTTGATGCAAGTAATAACTGAAATTTTATTAAACATTATAACATACATGACAATACATATAATATGAAGTTACATTACCTGAATCAACAACAAGTACACTTTAAACAATTCTGTTTTACTTTACTGTGTATTACAAATATTAATTACAATATTGACAATCATTGAACTCAGCTCCTCGTACCGCTGGTCTCATTGTTCTGCAGTGCCTTAGAATCACTGCCGCTCTCCTCTCCAGGCATGATGCCGCACGCATCCTTAGTTTGGATGAAACCCCAAACTTACATATATATACCGGGACATGTTCCACAATTCAATCTTTTTTCATCTGAAGCCAAAGTTGTTCCTGTAGCACGTAAGGATTGAGTAAAAGATCACTGATTCAAATCTTTTCTTATCTATAGGTCTTTCTAAAGACCTACGTGCTAATTCTAAGTGCAACAGCTCCAAGTTTGCCAAAGCAGCCCGGACGTTGAACGCGGACAGAAGCCACACCCACTCGGTGAATATTATTGTTACTAACCATACTTATCTTTCAGATTTGCCTGTAGTTAGAAAATCTTTATATATTCATTGTTCTATATTTTATGCCTAAAAACGCAAAACCGGGTGGCCATAAAAAGCCACCCGCCATTCCTTCTTCCAAGGAAAAACAGAAATCGCCAACGCCATGCCCTCGTCGCTCTTCGACACCAATCAACGACACTACCCAGAATATCGAACCTCGGAACACGCGGAAAAGAATCACGCGTATCGAAATAGTTAATCGCACTACTCCTCAAACCTCTCCTCAACATACCGATCTCAATAAACCTCCTTCCTACAACGGCGATACGTCAATATCGTCTATCTCTTCAACTAATTCTAATCCGAACTCTTCAATCAACAATACCGCCGCACCTGGTCCGAAAATCTTCCGATACGTTGTCCGAAATATCCCATCCCAATATAAAACTCAACGTGAGTGTTTCAAATTACTAAGAACTACTCCAATTCCTAACGTAAGTAACGTCAAGATCAATTACATCCTAACGGCACTAATAGAGTGCAAAACTCCAGCGCCCAATGACTTCCAGAAAACCCTACAAAACGTCGTAGGTAACTCTTCAATTACATTTTCTCCACTGAACAATAATTCAATTAGGCATTCGTCACAAAAATCTTCAAAAATATCATACTCCTGTGTGATTAAAAACGTCAATCTTGAGTACGAAATTGACGAAATCATCGAAGCGCTAAGTTCGACAAATATCCCCTTCAACAAATGTTGGAGAATTGTGTCCAAGGCCACAAATAAACCAACTACTCTTATCAGAGTAACAACTCATTCAAAGAACGCTATCGATGCCATACTCATCAGAGGCCTTCCAATCTACGGACACATCCACGAGGCCGAACCCTCAAGAGTCCCCCAACCCATCCTGAAATATTGTTCAACCTGCTCGCAATCGGGGCATGATCGCTCCGAATGCACCGTAAAACCTATTTGCGCTTACTGCGACGAAAGCCACAAAAATTCTCCATGTCCTAAATTGAAAAATCCTACCTGTCCGAACTGCAAGGGCAACCATCCTGCGTGGGACTTGAAATGTCCGAAACGTCGCGAACCGCCAACCACGACGGAATCCACCGCCCCCGTAAAGGTACTAAACGAAAGTACCGAAAAATGCGATCACTCAGATATTGAAAATTTTGCGCGAATCAACGACATGATTCGTTTTATAACACAAACTCTCTCGAATATTCACCCTGAAAAAAGGGAAATCATAGCGAAAGTAATAGAAAGTACATCTCGCGACTTTTTGAATCGGAACACGCGCATACATTATATCGGAATTCAAATTTCCATCACTCTTGCGCCACTAAATATAAATTTCGACGATCTTCCATCGTCACCTAGATCAGAACAATAATAAATGTAATGATGAATTTCACGGTAGGTACGATCAACGTTTGCGGATTACGCCGCAAACGTCATCTCCTTAAAGCTCATCTCCAAGAAAATCGAATATCTATTTTCTCTATAACTGAAACCAAGTTGAAATCTCCAATTCAAATGTCGCAATATTCGTGTTTCCAGAAAAATGGTACGCTGGGAAGCTATCGCGGCACCGCGTTATTAATACATTCGTCAATCCTTGCAACAAATTTCAAACTCCCAGATCCGTTCGCACATCTTGAATGTACAGCAGTCCAAATTCATTTAAATAAAAAGATAGTAACAATATTCAGCTACAATCATCCCCCCGGACAGGATCGCCTTCCGGCCGAATTTCTACTCATATAAATGGCCGAATCCTGTCCGATTGTCTTATTGAACTAAACCTCTGGCGCTGTTACAATATTTATCCTACACTTCTTAATCACCTGGGATCCTCAATCCCTGACCACATCATCACAACTCCGGACCTAATAAATCACTTCGATGATCAGTGTTTTATCGGGCAAACAGTAACATCCGATCATCTTCCCTTACTTATAAATACGAATTTAACTTCGCCCTCCGATCCCCAACCTGAATTATTTACATTCAGGGACTTTAAAAATGCAAACTGGAATTTATTTCGCGATCTCATATCGCAAAATCTCCTTGATCCCCCTCAACTAGATAATATCGCGGACATAAATAATACAATATCTCAGTTCTCCGGAACTATCACCACCGCCCTCGAAACTGCCGTCCCCGAGCGTACTATCAATATAAAACGACCTCCGCTACCGCCGTTCATTGTGAATTTAATAATAGAAAAAAGGCGTATCTACCGGTACTTTTTGAGAACTAGAGACCCGGCGATTAAGACAGAATACAATCGTATTTCAGCGATTATTCGCCGAGAAACTAACCGCTTTATGGAAGAAAAATGGTCTGAATCGACCGCCAATCTTGATTGTAGAGACGGCAAATCGTACTGGCGGAAATTCAAAATTCTAACTAAGTCGTACAATTCGTGAGTTTCCTTTCTGAAGTCTGGAAACACATATGTTAACAGTCCTTTAGAAAAAGCTAACGTTTTCAAAAATCATCTTCAAAGTATTTATCAAATTCCGCAAAATCCAAACTTCGACGATATACTTTTTCAGGAATTAGAAAATAATTTCGCCGACTTGAAAAATAAAGAAATTAACTTCAAAATGAACGACGACTGAATACTGAATGCGCCGATCACCGCGGAAATAGTGGCCGAAACTATTAGCGCGGGAAGGAGCACCGCGCCGGGCAGCGACGGTATCAATCGAGCAATACTTAAGCAAATTCCCCCGGAATGCCACGAATATCTAGGCACAATATTTAATCGCTGCATTGAGCTTTGCTTTTTTCCGTGTGAATAGAAAAAAGCCACTACGATCCTTATACCTAAACCACATAAGGATCACACATCCGTGAATAATTATAGACCGATATCACTACTTAGTGTGGTTGGCAAATTATTTGAAAAAATTATTTGCCAGCGACTCAGGGAGTTTGTCGACCAAAATAATATAATACCTGATTTTCAACACGGTTTCAGAGCTTTTCACTCGACGACTGATCCTCTTCTGCGGTTACACACTGATATTACCAGAGCACTTAACTCTGGTGAATGCGTTCTCGCGGCGTTTTTGGATATCCAACGGGCTTCCGATCAAGTCTGGCACGCCGGACTAGTCCGGAAACTACAGAATATCCAACTTCCTTTACATTCCATCAAATTAATTACGTCTTATTTGTCCAATCGCGAAATGAAAATCAAAGTAAACACGTCTTATTCAGATTCATTTACGCCGCTTGCCGGCATACCGCAAGGATCAGTACTCGCACCTATACTTTATCTAATTTATACTCACGATATACCACATCCGCATCACAGTCGCTTAAAAGTTTCTCTTTTTGCAGATGACACCGCAACCTGGGCCACGGCTAGAACGTCGGCACTATGCAACCGCATAGCGCAGAGACAACTCGACGAGATCGGTTCGTGGGCAAGGAAATGGAGAATAACACCAAACCCAGGGAAAACACAATTAATTCTATTTCGCCATTTCAAATCTCGCCACTTTTCCAAAGGTGACGTCAACCTCAGATTTTGGGGTGAACAACTCCAACTTCAGGACGAAGTCTCCTACCTGGGTTTGAAATTTTCTCAAAATAATCTCTGGATGTTGGATATAAGTGAAGCACTTAAAAAAGTCAGAAATAGAGCCAATCTTTTATATGCTCTTAGGGGGAGAATCAGGGTATGTAATCCTCAGACTCTCCTACATACATATAAAACTTTCATTCGCCCAATAATTTCCTATAGAGCTTCTCTTTATTCAACCATTTCAAATCGTCTTCTCAAACAATTGGAAAGCTGCGAAAGAGCAATCTGTCGCGGCATCTTCCGATTAGACCGACATTATCCGTCCCACCTAGTTTTCAATCATGCAAAAATTCCAACTATTTCATGTTTCATGAAAAAACTCCAAATTCGTTATGCCCAACGCACACTTCAAGGTCAAAATCGCGAAGCCAAAGCGACGCTGATGTCGCCGTGGCGTGGATGGCGGCCGATATCTGAAAAAAGACCGAAACAAAAATTCCCGTTCCCGCCGGCAAGATTACTTGGAAGGATGCCCGACCCCGCAGAAGAAGTCCGCGAATACCTGGAGGACATTCCGTTACTGATCCGCTGAGATTCAAAATAAAAATTATTATTTAGCTTGACTTAAAATATTGATTTCAAATTAGTAGGTAATATTGAATTTCAAATTCTCGCAAGTTCAACGAATAGGTAAACTGTAAATTCATTATTTAAAATATTTCAACAAAATCTGTAAAATTATGATAATTGTATAACATATACTATGAAATGTAATAATTTAAAACCATCTAATAATATATAGATTAAGTACGAGTAGTTCCGAAAGTTCGCGCAAAGCCGAAAATCCGAGTAGTGCCGAAAATTCGCGAAAAGTCAATTCCGAAAGTGCATTATTACAGGTCATTCAACTTTGTATTAGATTCGTATATTGTAATTCCCAACATACATGTATATTACGTGGGTAAAGTTTTCTGTGGTTTCCTTTACCCTCAAACGTCGGACGAATTGAAAATCCGACGTTCGACCGAATGGCACGTAATCAGAAAGTCGGCCACAGCCGCAATAAAAATGGCAAATTAATTGAATTCAATTCAATGACTCTATTATCTATTGTTCAGATAATAAGAAAAATTCTTTTTTTGTACATTTCTAGGGTTGAAGAAGGTCAAAACGGCCTTATAACCTCCCTCCCTTTCTTTTAAAATGTAATTTATTGTATAAAAATGCCATATATAATTAATAAACGAATTACACATACACACACACAATTCAATTGGTAAACACCTGATTTGTCTTTCTTTTAATTTTGTTTTTATTGTTCTTAATGTGTCTCTATAAATTGTTGTTCGTTTTGAATGAAATATTAAAATTATGTTTACTTAAAAAGGTTTTGACTTTTTGACTGACGTTTCCAAAGTATGTTAAACTGTTATATTTACGATTTCTATCCGACTGATAAGGAAATACTAATCGTAGAGCTTTCCGATAGAGTTTTTTGTCCAGAATTTTTGAAACGAGTTCGCTTTCATAGTGATTATTAACGGCAATCTGTTAAATGATATTCAATTCTTTATTGAAATTTTCTGCTGATAACGGTATATTGGTTAATCTGTGTATCATACTTTGAAACGCTGCCATTTTATGTGGATATGGGTGGCATGAGGAGTTATGGATTATGGCATCCGTATGGGAAGGCTTGTGAAATATGGAAAAATCAAATTTATTATTTAATCTTGTGATTGTCAAGTCTAAAAAATTAATGGAGTTATCAGATTCTATTTCGGTTGTAAATTTTAAATTAGGATGAACCGCATTAATGAAATTCTCAAAATTTTTTAATGAACGATCTGTGCCAGTAAAACAAGTGATTATATCATCTACATATCTATACCAGAATACAAAGTGTTTGAAATTCGGGTTGTTTTGAATTCTTTTTTCCAACTTATCCATAAATATCTCGGCTAAAAGAGGACTTAACGGATTTCCCATAATTAGACCATTCTTACTACTAAAAATCTTATCATTGAACATAAAGTAATTTTGGCTCAAACAAATTTTCAATAACATGATTATTTCAGATTGAACTATTATATTTACGTTATTTTTAATAAGCAAATCTTTAATTATTTCAATTGTATCGGAAGGTGGGAAGAGGGAAATAGGTTAACTACATCGAAGGAGATAAGTTTACAGTTACTAGGCAGTGTTACCTTTTCAATTTTATTGACTAAATCATAGGAATTTTTGATGGGAAATTTTGGTTTGAAATTACAATACGATTTTATGATATCTATAAGCACTCTTGAGCTTTTAGTGGAAGGGGCTGATGTGAAACTTACTACTGGCCGAATAGGGAGATTTTGCTTATGTAATTTGATAAGTGAATATAGTTGCGGACATTGCGGGTTCGTAAGAGTTAGTCTATGTTTAAAGTAATCATCTATTAAAACATTAACTTCTTTTAACGCATGTCCCGGTATATATATATATAGGTAAAACTAGTAGAAATTTCGGTACTAGAATACAGAAACATAAATATAGCTTCGCCCATAATAAAAGTAATTGGAATTATGCTAACCATTTATTAACAGAAAACCATACCTTTGATACGAATTTCAAAATTCTACACAATATAGAGAGAAGGAGTCAATTAGATTATTGGGAAGTAGTGGAAATAAATCGGCTTAAAAATTCTGGAAACTTGCTCAATGAACCGATAGAATTAAACAATTCACCCTTGTTAAACCTTTTCAGGTAATAGAAATTATTTCTCAGAATGGAATATCTTAGGTAAAACCAAAACCATAGAACACCAAAATTTCCTGATATATATACCTGTATTTTTCAAAATGTTGTTATTATTCTGTAAGCATCTGAAGAAGTCGTTTGTAACGACGAAACGCGTCATGCTATGTGGTCAATAAAGTGTAAATCATAAGTTCAAGTGTTTGAATTTAAGTTATATTCAATTATAAAGGATTTACATCAAGTAAACGCCAACACTATTAAATATAATGGATTGGGTTGATCAACTTTCTGTGGCTCTCTTGAGCATCAATTCGCCGTTTGTATTTCAGTTAATACTTACAAGCCATGAGGACATTCAGCGACGCACTCTTTTCCACGTACATGGATGCCGTTAAAAACAGCGGTTTCAGTTAAATGATGATATCTGAAAAAAAAAAAATTCATCACAAACATATAAAATAGAATATTTATGAACGTAAGGAAACACGTTAGGCATGAGTAATAGCACATCGACGTAATCATTGAACTTCCCTTCTTCTTTGGCTTGAGGACAACATCCAAACCATATGAAAGTTGTTTTCAAGAACCAATGATAAGATTCCAAAATGTAGAAAAACAGGCTGCATTTGAACATCCTAAAATAACAAGGAAATAAGTTCTAAGAGATGGTACGAATACATCACAGTAACAACGTTATCAACAGCAGGCCGAATGTCTAGAATTTGACATAATGAAACCTTCATAATTTTGTATCACATACAAGAAGACTTGGATCTACGACGTGGTCAGATAGACAACACACAGGAAGCTGGCAAGGGATGACAATGTGAGTAAAGGAGAAGGTCTGGCACTGTATGTTGTGAGATTAGTTTGTTCCTTCAGTGACAGTTGGTGTCTGTGCGCACTATTTACGTGCAAAGATGATTTGATTGTAACTGTCTCTACAGCACGAACAACTTGTTTTTTTGTAATTTTTATTCGAACTTCTGAATGTACGATGTGTATCAGTTGCAAAGGGCTCTCAAAAACATAAGCATTATCTGTTGCTTTTATGCCATCTATATAACATCGTATTTGTTTCGAGTTAATGTACCATTTTTAGGTTACTTTCAACATTTACAATTTTGTTTTTCAAATCCTAAACATGGAACAAAACGTTCCGAAAGCTCGAGATTGTAAATAGAGTACGAACTCACTTTCTCTCGTAGTGACATTTTCTCCTGAACTGATTCAAAACTAAAAATCGTAAGATCACACAGAAATGATAACATCAGCATCGACAGGAATACAACTAGTGCAGGCTCCGAACGGAGTTGAGTATGCACGATGTGAGGACCACATTCTGTGAACAGTTTTTGGCTTAGAAAGCTTGCAGATTTCTATTCTGGATGTTACCGGAAACATTATTGGTGTATTCATTTCTCATAACCCCTTCGTCATGGTAAAATGAATCGGATAACTTCAGATATACTTCGAAATATGTTTAACGATAATACCCAATTTTTTTTATATTGAACATTCATAGCGAAGAAGCAAATAGAGTTCTTGAAGTAAAAATGGGCCTCCAAAAATAATTTTTGTTGACTACCGAAGTCTCAATAAAAAAAATATGAACAAAATAAGATGTATAATCATTTCGTTACATTTATTCCTTTGAGGAGCTCATTCGCGCCCACCTCACCTTTATAACAAGCTGAGGCGAATACGGACTCCAGAAGAAAAATGACAATGAATGGAGGTTCAATTGAATCAATGAAACAAAATGAGATATATTATCTTTCATTATATCAATTTCAATAGAGAGCCTGTTTTGACAGCCCCCTCCAACTACAGCTATTATATACTCACTAAATTCTACAGTTGGATTTCGTTCGATCAATTTTTTTCGTTTCATACGACATGGCCACAAATCTTGTTTCAAAAATATTGAAAATCTTTGAATTTTTTATTTATATAAAGTCAAACAATTATTACAGAAAATAATCTTTCAAACGAAAGCAAGAACACTTCAAGTAGACAGATATACATAATAGATATATATATATATATATATATATATATATATATATATATATATATATATATATATATATATATATATATATATATATATAAATATAATATATATATATATATATATATATATATATATATATATATATATATATATATATATATATATATATATATATATATATGTATATATAGAATAGAATAGAATAGAATAGAATTTATTACATCCATTTAGACAATTTTATAATTGTGTTGGACAAGTCAGACATAAGTAATATTATTATCGGTCAGGTACTCCCTTACACTATAGTAACAATTTTTCAGGAGCACCGACTTTACAATTTTCCTAAACCTAGCAGGACCAAGGCATTTGAATGCATAAGGTAGATGATTATATAATTTGATGCATTGATACGCTGGTGAATTTTCATACTTGGCTGAGCTATGTCCAGGAATAAACAAAGTTTTTACATTTCTTGTGTTATGACAATGAAAACTACTCAATTTTACAAACTTGCCTTCATTTTCCTTAACATAGATTAAACACCTATAAATGAATATACAAGGTGTAGTCAATATTTTATTCCCAATAAATGCACCCTTACAAGATTCTCGAGGACCTAGTCTGAAAATAGTTCTGATTAAACGTTTTTGAGATATGAAAACTCTTTGACTATCAACAGAGCTACCCCATAACATAATATTATAATTGATGTGACTGTATGCAAGCGCGTAGTAAACTTCCATAACGGATATGGTAGATCAAAAATTCTTTATTTTATTGATTGCATAAAAAGCTGAGCTAAGTTTTTTAGTCACAGAGTCAACATGTAAGGACCATCTGAGGTCTCGATCTAATAAAATTCCCAGAAATTTAACATGATCGCATAAAAACAATTTTTCGCTTTCAAACTGAATAAACATTCCATTATCTACGTTATATGATGAATTAAAAATTAAGCATTTAGTTTTACTGGTATTTAATATTAATGCATTATACTGACACCATTTTTTGAATTCCCCCAATGTCATTGAACATTTGTCCAGGAGTTTTTCAGGACTCCCCGCTGTAATGGCTACCGAGGTATCATCGGCAAAAATAGTCATTTTATCTGCTTCTACATAGTCGGGCAAATCATTAATAAATAAAAGAAACAAGAGTGGACCGAGCACGGAGCCCTGTGGGACTCCCAAATTTGTACTTTTTTCGTGAGACCAATGATCTTGAATCCTAACCCTCATGCTCCTCTCAGAAATATAGCTCTCAATCCAATCGAGAAAGACACCCCTGAACCCAAGATTATACAACTTACTAAGAATAAAGTTGAAAATCAGACAATCAAAGGCACGCGAGAGATCAAAAAATAACCCCGCAACATGTAGGCCACAATCCAATGATCCATATATAAATTCAACATAGGAAATCACTGCAGACTGGGTAGATCTGCCAGATCTGAAACCATGTTGGCAATTTTTTATTATATTAAATCTACTAAGATATTGCATCATCTGATCAAGAACAATTTTTTCAAAGATTTTGGAAAAAACACTCAGAATAGAAATGGGTCGATAGTTAGTAATATCCAAAAGATCATCCCTCTTAAAAACTGGAACAACAGTTGCAAGTTTCAAAGAAGTAGGAAATTTACCCGAGGAAACAGATAAATTTATTAAGTGACACAGTGGTTTAGCAATGTATTCAGAAGTGTATTTAACTATTTTGGTGGATATAAAATCTGATCCTGTGCTCCTTTTATCTTTAAGAAATGCAATGACTTTGAATACATCAATCTCAGTAACAGGATTGAAGAAGAACGTTTTTTCCTTCATACTATGAGCTGTGCAAGACACTGACAGTGCATTGCCATAATGTTTTTTCAAACTTAATTCATTTATTTCAGAAAAATGCTCACTTAACGCCACAGCTATCTCGGCAGGTTCACACAACAGAGAGTCATTTATCCGAAGCTTGATAGGTTGTGCTCTAGTCAATGATCGTCCAGTCTCACGGTTGACAATATTCCACACCATTTTGCTTCTATTACTGGTCATGCTAATCAGATTATCATGAAAATTCAATTTTGTGTTCCTCAGCATATGTCTATAACGTGACTTTGCAGGATTATAAGCAGCCAGCGATCCCTCTGTGTTAACATTTCTATGAATCCAATATATATATAGCTCTCACTCAGATAATCAATGTTTAGATCACCACAAACGAAAACATGATCCGCATCATCACAACAACGTTGAAAAACATACGATAAATTCTCTAAAAATAATTTATATTCACCTGTTGGAGACCTATACACACATACTACAGCCACTTTTTTATATAAGGCCAATTTAATGGCACTTATATATATATATATATATATATATATATATATATATATATATATATATATATTTTTTTAGATTTTTCACGGGCGTTCGAGTAAGCTACACGCGTTCTACGGGTTCCTGTAAAATCATCGATTGAAGTGGTATAAACAATTCGAAATTAAGTGAAAATTGGACAACTTACAAAGTTCAATTAACAGATCGAAACAACGAAAAAAACAATTTTTGATAAGTGAATAGTTCCGCTAAAAAGTGAAATTAGTGAAAATAGCACTGCATATTTGTAGTAAAGACAGGGATTTCCAATATGCGCAAAGGGATACGGTAAACGAGGAGAAGATGGAATGCGTAGGTTGTAAATCTTCGTCAACCAAAACGAGGAAACTAGCCTGCTGCGATGATTGTAAAAAGTTTTATTGCGGAGGATGTTCTGGGTTAGGTACAGAAGAATTGAAATATATGCAACAAGAGAAAAGAAACTTGAAATACCATTGTAATGATTGCTTGGAATTTCAAACAATTCGACTACTAAAATCTACGATTGAAGACAAAGAAAAAATAATAAGTTTGCTTGAAGATAAGTTGAAGGAACAGAAAAATGATTCAGAAAAAGAAATGAACAGAGGAGAGACTCAAATCTCCTACTCAAGAATAGTTAAAAGCGGAATTAATGAAAAAAAAATTAGGCAATAATACACCTTGCATTCTTATAGTGCCGAATGATGACAAACAATCATGCCACAAAACAAAATCGGAGATGGAAAATATAATTAATCCATCAAAGATTTCAGTTGGAATTAATAAGATTACAAATTCAAGAAACGGATCACTAGTAATAAAATGTGATACAAAACAATCAAAAGAAAAAATGAAAATAGAATTGGAAAAAAAATGGGAAGAAATTACGAAATAAAAGAAACCAAAATGAAAAAACCTTCGGTTATAATATCTAATATTGATATTAAAACTAAAGAACAGGAATTGATTGAATCAATAAGAAACCAAAATCATTTCATGAAAGATGAAGATGTTATAGAATGCAAATTATATAGAAAAACCAGAAAAGGTGACACAAATTGGGCGGTCATCGAATGCAATGGTTCCGCTTTCCGAAAAGTTATTGCCGCAGGAAAATTAAATATAAAATATAATAGGTGCCCAGTTTATGAAAATATATATGTACCAAGATGCAGAAACTGCAAAGGATTCTACCATAAAGCAGAGGAGTGTACAAAGAAAATCTCGTGTGTGAAGTGTGCAAAAGAACATGCAGAAAATAATTGTAACAGTGCTATGTTCAAGTGTGGTAATTGTATGTTGTCAAATGAAAAATTTAAAACATCATACGATGTGAATCACGGTAGTTTAGACTTAAAGTGCTCATCGTATATCCGGCAGGTAGAAATCACTAGAGAAAGGACGGACTATTCCTAACAGGTTTATTTATTTTATTTTAGTTAATGGACCAATTTATTAGGGATTTCAAATATAATACAATTGATACACTTGTGTGTGAAAGCACACAAGACTATTCAACTCTAACTGCCAATATTCCGTATAGGGACTTTAAATTATTTCATAACAATATTAGAAGTATATGTAAAAATTTTGATCAATTACAGGTGCTTTTACATGAAACCAAGGGATATGACTGTATAGTGTTAACAGAAACGTTCTTTATTGCAGATTTGAATTTATTTTATTTGGAAGGGTTTGATTTAATATACAACGGCGGAAGTTATAATAGGAATGATGGAGTTGTAGTTTACATCAACAAAAAATTCAATTACGATTATGTAAAAATTACAATAGGAGAGCTACAGGCATTAAAAATAAATGTTAACATCAGGTACAATTTCAAATTACAAATCACGGCGCTATATAAACCACATAACGTATTGACCGAAGAATTTAATACAAATTTTCATGAGTACTTGAAAAAAAATTGCAGAAATAATTATAAACATATAATAACTGGTGATTTCAACATAAATATACTAGAAGAGAATGAACAAAGCTTGAATTACCTCAACCTTCTAGCAGAGGAGAATTTCATCAGTGTTATTAATAAACCTACTAGAGTTCAAAAACACAGCTCGTCATGTATAGATCACATTTTGATAAAAGGCATTGAAGAATATACTCCGATAATAATTAAGTCGCATGTAACTGATCACTTCGCAGTCGTTATTTTTTGTAAAACCGGAATAACAGTACCACACAAACAAAAGGAAAATGTTCACATCAACTATGTAAAACTGAAAGACCATTTAGCGAAGGAAGATTGGACCGAAATTTATGAAATGGAAGAGCCTAATGAGTTAACAGACACACTAGTTAACAAAATAAAGAATAACATTGAATTATGTGAGTATAGAGTCAAATATAAAGAGAAGAAAAGAAAACCCTGGATAACAAATAGTCTGTTGAGGTTAATCAATACTAGAAACGAACTGTACAAAGCATGGGAACGAGATAAAAACGACACTAACTGGTTAGAATTCAAAAACTTCAGAAACAGTACACATCTCTTGATAAAACGTGCTAAAAGTGATCACTACATGCAACTTATAAAATCGAGCGGCGATAAACCGGCACAATTGTGGAAAAGCATATCTGATATCTGTGGAAAACGAAAAAAATCGCAAAAATTAGATAAAATAGAAATAGGAGGGAACACTATTGTTGACGACAAGGAAATAGCCCAGGTTCTCAATGATCATTTTGTCAGCATCGGTAGGGAGTTAGTAGAAAAATTGAATATACCCAGACCGCAACCTGAAAAGAAAAGATCTCAAAATATGAGTGATTTTTCTCTCACGCCCACAACTGACGAAGAAGTAGCTAACATAATTTTGAATCTCAAAGATAGAAAGAGTAGAGGAATGGACGGTATATCTTCAGAGGCTATGAAAATTGGAGTTCATTCATTAACTCCACCAGTTGTGCACATGGTAAACATGATTTTCAAAACGGAAAATTTCCAACGTCTCTAAAAACAGCAGTCATTGTGCCCTTACATAAAGGTGGTAACAGAAAACGATGTACAGACTACAGGCCTGTATCCATACTTCATTCGTTCTATCAAAAATTGTTGAAAAAGTTATAAAAATTAGGCTACAAACTTTTCTGAAAGTTAATAAGATTATTTCTGAACTGCAATTTGGATTTCAAGAAAATAAGTCCACTGTAGACGCTGTCATTGAATTAACGACGCATATTTATAAATCTTTCAACAATAGCGACGTTGCCTTGTGTATATTAATAGACTTAGCAAAAGCGTTCGACACTGTTGATCATACAACACTTTTGAGACTTCTAGAAGAGATTGGAATTAATGGGGTCCATCTGAGATTATTTAAAAGCTACTTATCAAATAGAAACCAAACAGTGAAGGTGAACAATACATTCAGTAATACAAGGATAATAGAATATGGAGTACCTCAGGGAACAATATTAGGGCCAATACTATTCACAATCTATAGAATAAACTTTTGTTGTCGGAGAGTGAAGGTAAGATAATCAGTTTTGCAGACGATACTGCGATAGTTTACTCAGGAGCAAACTGGAGCGATATCAAAACCAAAGCTGAATCTGATTTTGTGAATATCTATAATTGGTTAAGGCATCACCTCTTAACCATTAATATAGATAAAACGAAATACATTCCTTTTGCTGTAGATAAGCGCTTACTTCCACCAAATGAACCACTGAGAATTAAAATAGGAAGAGAAAAGTCATTTAACATTCCTTGCACATACGAATGCAAATATTTAGGAATTATACTAGATTCGCACCTTAAATGGGATTCTCACGTCAGAAGCTTAATTGGTAAGCTTAGAGGATTAATATCCAAATTTAAAGAACTGTCAATTATTCTAGACATAAAACATCTAACGATAATTTACAAAGCACTGGCGGAGTCTCTGATACGATATGGTATTGTAGCGTGGGGTGGTGCCTATGATACAGCAATAAAAAAGCTCGAAATTCAACAAAAATGGTTGCTGAAAATCCTTCATAAAAAAGATATCAGATATCCTACTGACTTTCTGTATAAAGAGGCTGACATTCTGGATATACGACAGCTGTTTGTTCAATCGCTGCTAATCTTCACGAAAAAGAAAATAGACAGTAGTTACTTTTTAGAACATAGAGTGAATACTAGATATAGCAGGAACTCTTTATCAATTCCGATATACAGAAAATCTATATGTCTTCGTAGCTATTCCTATTTGGCACCAAGAATCTATAATGAATTGCCATTTGAAGTAAAAAATATGATTAATATTAAAAAATTCAAGTCTGCCATAAAGAACTGGATGAAAACAAAGGACAGATGTATGATTCATCGACTGGTGAACATTTAAAAGCAAAAATGGTTGTAAAACAATATATGATAGTGTACAAATTTTTATAATATTGATATCCGCTTCTCCTCAATATTGTTATCAAATTGTTAGATTAATAAGTCTTTTCTTGAATCATTAAAATAGATACTTTGATATGTATGTAAGTATTAAATATAGCAGATAATAATAAATAAACATTATTCGTACTCACCACAGGCTACGGTCTTTGTGAGCAAATTATTATCTTTGTTTAGGAAACATAATTGAAAAGATAGATCTTAAAATTAGTATAGTTACTATTGTTTTACCTGTATTACGAGAATCTTAAATAAAGATTATTATTATTATTATTATATATATATATATATATATATATATATATATATATATATATACTAATGTGAATTTCCATATATACAACGGGGTAACAAACTAACACATTAATATATATACATATACATATATATATATATATATATATATATATATATATATATATATATATATATATATATATATATATTACTCTACTATAACATTCTTTTGATTTATTTCAATTTTTCGAATGAATGTTCTAGTGTTCATTTTCTTATATATATATATATATATATATATATATATATATATATATATATATAAATAACACGAATGTTTCGACTATCTCTTGGTGAAGCATAAAAACAATTAAAATTAACATACAATTAATAGTTTCAATAAATATATATATATATATATATATATATATATATATATATATATATATATCGAAATATCAAAATATTCTATAATATAAAAATGAATCGGAAAATGTGTTTGTAAGCGCATAACTCAACAACGCCTGGATTTTCAAATAAAAATGAATTGGCGTACAAATTTCGCCGGGTCAACTAGTTTCAAACAGAACTCTTAGGGAGCTGTCTACACAAATGTTGTCAACGAGAACGAAACCATCACTTTGGAGAGTGAATATTCAGTGCATTTCGAAAAATGTATCGATCTTGTTGAATGATGATAGGATACAATTGTTCCATCATTATTATGAATCATCAGTCCATATTCAATCAATCAATCAAGAATCGATGACTTTCAAAACGCCCATAGGTCCTATACCAGAATGAGGGGAACAGTTCTCAGTGAAAATTCACGTGAGCTCCCTCTAGGGAAATATTTCGATCAAGAGTTTCAGTATTCACTAGAATGAATGATTTGTGAATCTTGAAGCTAGCTGTACTTTTGCCCGCCGGGCGTGATCTGGAGCGATTAGGCATGGGACTATTCTTACACATTGCAGATAGTTTCCTGTAGTGTTCGAATGAAATGTCTACGAAGACTTACACTTGAGCTACTGTTGTCATGAGTAGGAATCTCGAACGCTAGGGAGAGTTTATACGTCTTTTCTCGGATAGAGGGTGCTCACGTGAATTTTCACTGAAAACTATTTCCCTCATTCTGTATAGGACCTATGGGCGTATTGAAAGTCATCGATTCTTGATTGATTGATTGAATATGGACTGATGATTCATAATAATGATGAAACGATTGTATCCTATCATCATTCAACAAGATCGATGAATTTTTCGAAATGCTCTTAATATTCACTCTCGAAATTGATAGGTTCGCCCTCGTTGACAACATTTGTGTAGACAGTTCTCTGAGAGTTTAATTTGGGATATTTCGATAGAGAGTCTCAGTATTCACTAGTAAATATATATATATATATATATATATATATATATATATATATATATATATTAGACATAAGGAATCCGAATTGGCGTTTTTATCTCCAATTTTCCGATTTTTTTTTCGTGTATACTTTTTTTCCATTTAGAGTTGTATTTTGCGTCATTACACGTTTGTAAGTAAGTTGCGCCCAATGTATTTAAAAACCATCTGTAGAGGGATTTTGCTTCCGAAAATATATATTTTTCAATATCTGTATGTATTGTACGTCATGGTTGTTGCCAAGTCTATTTAAAATCGTTAATATGTAGTAAGGAGTGTAATTTGCGATATTAGTATAATATATTGGTGTAATTTGCTTTTAGATATCAGTTTATGTAATTTTTTTTCATTGATTTCACAAACAAAATTTGAATCAAATCAAAACCTTAATAATATAAATAACTTGGTGAATGATGTTTCATCTTCTTTCGTAAACGGAATCATTTCAATTAACTCCACCAGCAAATTGAATATTTTTATACATGAAGTGAATACATGTTCACTTTAAAGAATTCGAGTTTTACTTGAAATCAGTATTCCATATTGAGTCGATGGCTCGAAGCCCTCAGAATGAGGCTTCGGTCTTTCCAAGAGATGAACCTAGTACCTGATGGGGAACTAATGAAATGTGCGGAGTGACAAAAAATAGATGTAACCGAAAAACCACTTCGAATGTGTGAAATATTTATGCAAATGAACAAAGATGTTATGAAAAATATTAAGAAAATATATTATGAAAAAAAAAATGAGTGGTTTTCGAATAAAATCGTAATTATACACGACAATTTGTGTGTAGTTTTCAAATATACAAGTATCTTAAGAGGTGGTCACAGTTATCGGAAATACTTGGGTGAGAAAATGAAGCGAATCACAGCAAAATTCGACACAACACAAAGCTAAGGGGCAATTTCATTCCCATTTCTCTATTTTCTTCGAGATTCTGTCGTATATGGTTTTTTAACAGTAACTATTACACTTGAAGTACAAAATGTCCCAAGCGGCGTTAAATTCAATGAAAATGTAGGGTTTTCAAAACAAAACTAACAATATGCGTTAAATATCCAAACGCCCAACAAAATCACAAAGTTGAAAAAATTAAATTACGGTTAAACAATATTGGACTTCTGTTAGATACATTTGAAAATATCCATTAACGGATTGTGAATGTTGATTGTGAAATATCGAATGACGAGACATTGAGCGAGTGCATTATTTAAATTCACATAGAAGCACTCAATCCATTCAGTAAAGCAGATGTGATTCATCTGAAAAATCGGAATAATCAAAAAATAAATATAAGGTTGCCTTAAAGAGAGTACCTAAGTCACATTCGAGAGTTGATACGGCAATTGCCTTGATTTCTATCATTCCTTCAGGTGGATAGTAATGAACAGATTTCTGATACACATATAATGCATTACGTAGGTACCTACTTGAAATCTTTATTGAAAAGTGAATTTTTCGATAGTAAGAAGCTTTCGAGGATAATTACCGCTTGAACTTTAAAAAATCGCTTTCATAATAAAAGAATCAGTACACAATAACGTGAAAATGCTTTCGGAGTTGCCGGGAATTGTCAAAGAACCTGGAAGGGAATTTAGAATCGTTCGGCGAACACGTAGATTCATGGGATACGTTGCTTATTCATACATCCAAGTAAAATAGATTGAATTACGCATACTTCGTGGTAAAGGTCAGTACTAGTCCATTGAAATGTTACATTGAACCTTGCATTTATCAGAGGACGCAATTTTATTGTTGGGACATGTGGGAGGGGGTTGCTAGAAGCTTAACTCTGAGTTTGTGGGGTTGCAACCCTTGTCCCGCGGCCGCCATATTGGAAAAAGGGGTGTAAACGCCTTTTATCCATATCTCTCAAACTATACATCTCACCAAAAATTTGTGGAGACATAATTTGTAGCAAATTGCTTTTTCTACAATTTTGTTCATCTAACTTTTTCCGATAAAATTGAAAATAAAAAAGTTATTAACAAAAATATGTGAAATTTTTCCCAAAAATTTCCTTTTTTGTGTTATAACTTTTTTTTTCAATTTTATCGGAAAATTACCTCAAACCAATATTGTAGGCAATTCGATAACAAACAATTTGAACTATATTTTTTTTTATTTACATGCATTTGCGAGGATTTTGGAGCGCTCCAAAGCCGACTACTCGCAACAATCTGGTCAAAATGGAACGTCAGATTTACTTATATATTATTCTTTTATTTTAGATAACGTTCATAATATTATTTGCAACATTATTATATTATTATTTAATTCTAACTGACCTTTTTTCTTACCATAATACTTACAATATTATTCTTTTTTACAATAATTTCTAATGCGACTGTACATTTACAAGAACTAGAAGCAGCTAGAAAAGGTCCAAGTTACCGTTTGGGGACAAGTTAACATCTGCCTGCTATTTTTTTATTATTTGCCTTTCAAGGTTTAGCTGTTTTCTCCTCCTCTATTTCTTTTTTCAGTTGTGCTACGTATCTCACCACGTGTAGACGTATTAAAAATTGTGAACACTATTTTCAATTAAGTAGATATAATTCAGAGTTTTGCGTGCAGAATTTTTCATTTAGTGATAAGCTTCTGGCTTTCTTTAATAGTTCATCATGAGTGATTGTTTTATTTGTAAAAAGCCTCTCGGGGATGACAAAATAAGAACTGTGAAAGCTAGAGGAGAAAAACGTTGCTTGATCGAGCAAAAGCCAAAAACGATGTAGAAAATGAACAATTTTTACAAACTGTTTCGGAAGTAACTGTGCATACGCAATGTTACCATTATTACAATGATAGTCGAACGGATAATGTCGTTCGTCGTCTGAGCAGTAGCAGTTCATCATCTTCAGTTTCAGAAATTGTAGCGACAGATTTTGATTTTTCGCTTAATTGCTTCATTTGTGAAGAAACATATGCAGATCAGAGTCATTTGCGTCAAAGCCGACATCGCATTTACGGTCATCGCATTGCTTTTCACGCCACCATAGTTTGGAGTACAATTGCTTGCTACAATCCTAGTGATATTTAGCTCCATCATCTACTAAGCTGGGTACATTGGCTATACGATCAACAATGCCCTTTGCCTCGTCGTCAGATCGTCTGAGAACAAGGTCCAGAATGCTTTTTTTTGTACCTTCATTTCGTACCTGACAGATCTTCCTCAGCCGGCTTTGACGCAAATGACTCTGATCTGCAAATGTTTCTGCACAAATGAAGCAATTAAGCGAAAAATCAAAATCTGTCTCTAGAATTTCTGAAACTGAAGATGATGAACTGCTACTGCTTAGACGACGAACGACATTATCCGTTCGACTATCATTGTAATAATGGTAACATTGCGTATGCACAGTTACTTCCGAATCAGTTTGTAAAAATTGTTCATTTTCTACGTCGTTTTTGGCTTTTGCTCGATCAAGCAACGATTTTACTCCTCTAGCTTTCACAGTTCTTATTTTGTCATCCCCGAGAGGCTTTTTACAAATAAAACAATCACTCATGATGAACTATTAAAGAAAGCCAGAAGCTTATCACTAAATGAAAAATTCTGCACGCAAAACTCTGAATTATATCTACTTAATTGAAAATAGTGTTCACAATTTTTAATACGTCTACACGTGGCGAGATACGTAGCACAACTGAAAAAAGAAATAGAGGAGGAGAAAACAGCTAAACCTTGAAAGGCAAATAATAAAAAAATAGCAGGCAGATGTTAACTTGTCCCCAAACGGTAACTTGGACCTTTTCTACCTGCTTCTAGTTCTTGTAAATGTACAGTCGCATTAGAAATTATTGTAAAAAAGAATAATATTGTAAGTATTATGGTAAGAAAAAAGGTCAGTTAGAATTAAATAATAATATAATAATGTTGCAAATAATATTAAGAACGTTATCTAAAATAAAAGAATAATATATAAGTAAATCTGACGTTCCATTGTGACCAGATTGTTGCGAGTAGTCGGCTTTGGAGCGCTCCAAAACCCTCGCAAATGCATGTGAATAAAAAAAATTATAGGTCAAATTGTTTGTTATCGAATTGCCTACAATATTGGTTTGAGGTAATTTTCCGATAAAATTGAAAAAAAAAGTTATAACACAAAAAAGGAAATTTTTGGAAAAAATTTCACATATTTTTGTTAATAACTTTTTTATTTTCAATTTTATCGGAAAAAAATTAGATGAACAAAATTGTAGAAAAAGCGATTTGCTACAAATTATGTCTCCACAAATTTTTGGTGAGATGTATAGTTTGAGAGATATGGATAAAAGGCGTTTACACCCCTTTTTCCAATATGGCGGCCGCGGGACAAGGGTTGCAACCCCACAAACTCAGAGTTAAGCTTCTAGCAACCCCCCCCCCCACATGTCCCAACAATAAAATTGCGTCCTGTGATAAATGCAAGGTTCGGCCTAAAAATTGTAACATTTCAATTGACTATACACCTTATCGTTGTTATTGATCTCATAAAACTAATAGCATATTGAACATAATCATAAAGATAAAATCAAAAGAGGAATCCAAATTCCGAACTATTTCAGATGTGATATAAGCAGAAATTGTTCACTAAATTATTTCGACGAAGACAGTAAAAGTTCAAACTATTGGTTCAGTTGATGTGATTATAGAGGATATCGAATTTCATCAATATTGTTCTGATCTAAAATGAGAATCTGTAACAAAAGATTGCCCGTGTATCATTCATAAATTCATGGCAATGGTTCTTTTCGCAATTTCATGTGTATGTTTCTAAAATACAGAAGCATAAGCTCGATATCCTCATTGTTTTTCGATTTCAAAATCTTGAAGGTGTTAATTCGACACATTATTAACTATACTTCAACTACTTCACCTACTACTTCAACTTCATGATATTCGTAGAGAATAAAAAAATAACACACATAGAGTAGGTAATACTCACAAGGACTTATTCTCAAATATTTATTTTTATATCTATGAGACTACGTATAATTGCTACTTAAAATGAACGATAATTCAAATAAAAGTTAGTGTCCAAGTTTTTGCCTTCGTTATGGTCATTCTTGAGGTTTCTTTCTAATGACAAATCAATATCATTCAAAAATTTTCCCTTAAAATGGCCAACATTTCCTCCCTCCATCAGCAAGAGAAGTTTGAAAATCTTAGCTGTTTGGCAGATGTCATCTGGCAAGCTGAAATATATAAAAAGAATGATAGTATGAGACAACGTAAAACATTCGAAGAATCGCCTGCTCGAAAAAAAAAATTGCACGCCAAGAAAATCATTTTCCGGGTGAATTGTGTAAATGTTCATTAAAAAACTTCACCAGAATAACCTCTATAAAAATAAGTGAAACATTAGAAATTATATAAACAATTATTAGTTGATTAAAAAAAGACATTGAAAGTTTGATAATCAGTTAAGGTACAAATCTGAAAAACTTCTCTTGTTTTCTGAAAAAGTACCAAAATACACTGCTATTGGAAAAATTTTAAAGCTTCCGTTGTTTCATTAGTATTGTTATGTTGAATGAGATGAAATGTGAATCAAACTAAAAATTATTAAAATTCGAGGTTTATATGCCGAAAAATTTTGAGAAATTTTTTCAACAACACAAATAGTAGTTGATTTGAAAAATCAGGATATTGTTTTTGAAGTATCTGATCTAGAATAACATGAAAAGTGTTGAACCTAAAGATGTGAGTAAACGCTAATTTCTAACAATTATTGTTTTTGTATTTTAAATATTTATAGTGATAATTAATAGTAATTACATTTTACATCAATTTGCTTTTATGTTCCTTAGAAAATAATTTAAATAGCTGTACTTACCTTCGTTCTTCAAAACTGAAACTGAACAAATCATCACTTCGCATTAAATTCGTTAATATTTTACGCTTAATTCGCGCTCAATTCCCAGAGATTAATTTCAACCAAATTCAATGTTGCCATATTGTATAGGACGCAAAATGAATACACTCGTTGAATAGACATGTATAGAAGTATACATTTCGAGGAGGGCTTTTGCGGCAGATGCTCAAACTAAACGTATACTCTAATTTACATCAGTGTATTTATTTTACTTCCGAAGATTTGAAGTAATAACATCGATATCTTTGAAGGCAAAATCAAAGCTTACTCAATATTTTAACAGATGGTAGTAGGCGCAAAGAGCTATTCAAGGATATATAGTAATCGCCATAAAATACATTAGAACGCAAGATTTAAGCACATTTGTATTTTGCGTCCGTATACGGACGCATTTACCACCGGACGCAAAATAAATACGTTTTTGCGTGTTGATGGACGTAAAATAAATACAGAGATAAATATATATATATATATATATATATATATATATATATATATATATATATATATATATATATATATATATATATATGTATATATATATATATATATATATATATATATATACATGTTATCGGAAATGTACGTGATCCGTCATGGTATACAATTCCTAAGAAATGTATGTAATTCCTAAAATCGCACGGAAATGTTCGGTCATTCCTGTTCGAAGTGTTGTACGATACGGACGTGTTTTTTTGACGCTCCTATAAATTTGTTCAAAACATTCGATAATAGTAATTTAAAAATATCGAAATAAGTAACGTGTATAGTGAAAAAAAAGTGCTCAATAACACCCAATAAATTGGGCATTTCATTTGCAACAAAACAATCAAAATACGTTAAACTTGTTTTAATTTATTCTGAAATTACATTATTGTGGAAGTTGCACAAATTCACTTCGGCAAAATTTGACATCTGGTATCCATTACCTATCCGTTTGCAATATTTTGCCAGGAAAGAGTAACCATTCCAAGCTTTTACGAAAGACCAAGGTAACTGCCGCTGCCCTAGTAAATCATCGAAGACGGATAAACCGTGTTGCCACGTTTAAGCAAAACTGAGTGTATCTAGCAATTGAAGGCGAATAACGCTTCGATAGAAAATATATTACAATCATCAGTTTTAATTTTGGACCAATTCATATTAAATTATCATCAATATGTCGGCAAGTAAGCAAATCGATACGATTTCTTCTCTACAAGTTGATATTCCTCGATGTGGACTTTGTAGAAAATCGATTGTAAAAAAATGCGCAAAGTGCCAACATTGTCTGAAGACGTTCCATCCAGGTTGTGGATTGAAGGTAAAAAAGTGTTGTGACATCGAATTATCCATGTCAGTCCCTAATGAAGAAACAACTGGAAGCTCATCAACGATGGTTAGTTTAACACCTAGGATCATAGACAAGGAATCTACTCAAGTGGATCTTCTTCTAAAAATAATATATGAGTTGGAGTCCAAAAATAATATTTTGGTAGAAAATAATTCCTTACTTAGGTCCAAAATTGTATCACTAGAAGATCAAATTAAAGGAAAAGGGCATATAATGAAGCAACTGGACAAAGAACTTGCCACTATTGTAGATGATGAGAAGCTTATACCAGGTGCTGATACTCAAAGAAATTCCGTTGATTCCCCTATGTCCACATTATCCGTGTGTTCACCCGAAGCTCACCGGCAAACTAGTCTGGTTAAAGGAAAAGTTACAAGTCTCGATCTTCCTAAAAAAAATAAAAAACAGAAATCATTCAAAAAGTTCACTCTCGCTGAGGTGAATCAGGCGGTTGAATCAGCACAAATAGTAGGAAATCTCAATGAAAATAATGAATCTCCTCCCAAACTTGATAAAGCATTGGATTCTGAATGGAAAATTGCGAGGAAAAAAAGTAGCAAGCCTAGGAAAACTCTGGTGGTGGGAACTGATTCTGGAACTGCTGACGTGGAGGGCTTAGACAAATTCAAAGCTTTCCATGTTTCAAATCTCAAACCTGAAACAAATGTCGAAAGTCTACAGAATTTCCTGAAGAACAAATTTTCCAAGGTCAAATGTGAAAAATTAACCTCACGCTACCTAGATTCCTACGCATTGTTCAAGGTGCTTATACCCAGTTCTGAATATAGCAAAGGTTTCGATGCTTCAAGTTGGCCACATAAAACAATCGTGAATAATTTTTTCCACAAAAAAACGAAACAAAATCGAGTGGACTGATTGTTCCTGCCGCCAATGAATGTTCGAGA
Source organism: Henosepilachna vigintioctopunctata (assembly GCA_030704895.1). NCBI lineage: Eukaryota > Metazoa > Arthropoda > Insecta > Coleoptera > Coccinellidae > Henosepilachna > Henosepilachna vigintioctopunctata. Next base: position 751,888 of record JARQZJ010000136.1, on the reverse strand, counting down.
ATCATACAGCTGAATGCTCAATGTATCTCAAACAGACTCCATAATCTGGAGGTGTTACTTATGGAAACAGATACTGATATTCTGAGTGTGTCGGAACATTGGTGTAGTGCAGATAGTGTTAATTCCATGGTGATTGCGGGTTTTGTTCGAGCCGATTGTTTTTGTCGTACCCACAGAAAACACTGTGGATCCATCTTGTACACCAAGCAAAACTTGAAGGTGAAAAACTCAATGGTTTCCAAATTCTCAGAAGAGATATATGTTGAAATCTGTGGTGTTATTATTTCGGATCGAGGTATTCGATTTGGCATCCTCAGTGTTTATAGACCATGTGTAGATAACAATGATCCTTTTTTGATCGACTCTTTTGTGCATTACAGCATTGTTTCCAAACGGTAAATTATATTGTTTTATGTGGCGATTTGAACATTGATTATTTGAAGAATGACTGTTAATATTTTAAATTGTTCGAAGATCTATTAGATTGTTTTGGATTGCACGTTACGTCCCAGTATGTTACTAGAGAATTCACCAATATAAATGGACATACCAGTACCTCTAAAGTAGACTATATCATTACAAATATTGATTCCGAAAGTTACAAAGTTAGTGTTTTGTCACCATAAGTCACCATATCAGTGACCACAAATGCATTCTATTTGGGACAGTTCACAAACAAGCACGCAATGAAAAAGAAACAACTTACTCTTTCAGAAATATTAGTCAGGAAAATATGAATAATTTTTTGTTTTCTTTATCTGAATACAATTTTTCTGACCTGATTTATAATTTTGATGCTGATACATGTTTTGATTCATTCATTGATGTTATTCGATATCATTTTGAACAATGCTGTCCTATGCGTGAAGTATTTTCGGTAGATCGAAAGAAAAGATGGGTAACAACTGAGATATTTCAAAGTAACCGTAACCTATCTTACCTTCATCGACTACATAAAAATACCCGTTCGGAATGTGCTCTACAAAACTATTAAAATGCCAGAAATCAACACAATATGCTTATCAAAAATACGAAAAATACGTTTTATAGTTCAGCTATTGATCGTTCATCGAACAGAAATAAAACAATTTGGAATATTGTTAACGATCTTTTTGGGAAAAGTGGCGGTATTCGAAGTGATGTGACCTCAAACTTTGAGGGGGAGGTGTTTGACGATCCGAATCAGTTAGCTGATGTTTTCGGCGAACATTTTTCCACAATGGCTAGTACCAAATTAACATCTCGATATGGCAATAATCTATCTCGGATTTGCACATTATCACCCATGGTGAACACCAATTTTTACTTCTACCCTGTCATTTAAATTGAAGTTGAGGATACCATTAGAGCCTTAAAAAATAAAAAAAGCGTCGGTTTTGATTCCATATCAGCCAAAGTTTCGAAAGGAATTAGTGGAATTATTGGCGAGCACTTTGCATATCATAAATTGCATATTATAAATGTTTCCATCACTACTGCAAAGTTTCCCAATATCCTTAAGCAATCTATAGTAATTCCAGTATTTAAGAATGGAAACGTGAGTGAAATTACTAATTATCGCCCAATATCCATTTTAAGCGTGTTTTCCAAGGTAATACAGAAAATTGTTTTCGCCAGAATGATGAGTGATCTCAATAGATTCAAAATAATTGACTCCGTGCAACATGGATTCAGAAGCGGCCACTCAACTCAGTCAGCTGCGTTAAGTCTTTTGAATCTGTCTACGAGTGTTTGGATAAAGAGAGTTATTCTCAGAGACATGATATTGCTCTTGGGGTGCCGCAAGGCTCTGTACTCGGACCTCTTCTATTCATATTGTACATAAACGATCTGCCTGCGAAGTTGTCCCGGTTTTTGGTGACACTATTTGCCGATGATTCATCGGTGG